>CM070614.1:16355305-17631790 GCA_036346395.1 Hsuehochloa calcarea | reverse complement strand
GCGGTCACAATCAAGAACAAATATCCATTGCCCGCATTGAGGACTTGTTTGATCGGTTGAATGGAGCTCAAGTGTTCTCCAAGATCGATCTCGATCGGTATAATCAAATCCGTGTGCGTGAGCGAGGATGTAGAAAGATCGCTTTCTCCACGGTATGGGCATTATGAGTATAAAGTTATGTCTTTTGGATTGACTAATGCACTGCCATTTTATGGAGACCATGAACAACATGTTACACGAGTATCTAGATGATTTCGTGGTGGTGTTCATTGATGACATTCTTATCTATTCCAAGACCAATGAGGATCATGAGCGTCATTTGAAATTTGGTTTTAGATACTTTGAGAGAGCACAAATTCTATGCTAAGTTGAAGAAGTGTGAGTTCGGATTTCGAGGTGGGTTTTACGGGTCATGTGATTAACCCTCGGGGCATTCTTTGTTGATCCTAGTAAGGTCTCTCGGTGGTGGATTGGAAGAAGCCGACTAATGTGAAGGAGGTGAGGAGTTTCTTGGGTTTGGTGGATATTATCGGCGTTTTGCAGGATTTCTCTATCATCGCCAAACCGATGTCTCGGCTTACTCAAAAGGTGTGAGATTCGTGGGGATGAGTGTGGCTTGAGTTTACGCATTTTGAAGGACAAGTTGGTGACCTCTCCTATTCTCACTCTTCCGAGCCGGAAGCGGTTCTGATCTTTTGAGATCGTCTCGAGTGGGTCTTGGCTGTGTTCTCATGCAAGGCGGTAAGGTAATTGCTTATCGTCGAGGCGATTAAAGAAGCACGAGCGAATTATCCCACTCATGATTTGGAGTTAGGCTGCGGTTGTTTTTGCTCTCAAGATTTGGAGGCATTATCTATCTGGCGAGCCTTGTGATATTTTCACGGATCACAAGAGTCTCAAGTATATCTTCACTCGAAGGATCTGAATTTGAGGCAAAGGAGGTGGTTGGAGTTGATCAAGGATTATGATCTTACTATTCGGTATCATCCGAGCAAGGCCAATGTAGTTCTTGATGCTCTTAGTCGCAAGGCGACTCCGCTACTCTAGATTGCCTTATTGCTGATTTTGATCGCATGGGTATATCCTATTGTTATGCCGGACACGACACATGTTGAGACACGCTTGATTCTTGAGTCGGCTATTCGGGCATGTCTGCGGAAGCACTGTGAGTGACCGGTTATTACGGGAGGTTAGGAAGCGTCTGGATGAAGGTAAAGAGAGTGATTTTAGCATGGATGATTACGGTACTTTGAGGTTTAAAGGACGTCTTTGCGTCGCAAAGGCGGAGGTCAAAGATGATATCTTGAGGGAGGCACATCGCACTCAGTGACAATCGCTCATCTGGTGAGACTAAGATGTATCGAGATTTGAAACAAAATTTTTGGTGGAAAAGAATGAAGGTGGACATTGCTAATTATGTGGCTTCTTGTGGTGTTTGTCGCCAAGTGAAAGCTGAACACAAGCGCCCTGCAGGTTGTTGCGAGATTTGGAGGTTCCCAGTGGCCTTGGGATGATATCTCTATGGACTTTGTGGTGGCGTTACCTCGTCACGCGAGGGAAGGATGCGATTTGGGTAGTTGTGGATCGATTGATGAAATGCACACTTCATTCCTATTCGCACGACAAATTCAATGAGTGATCTAGCTCCTATTTATGTGCGTGAAATAGTAAGGCGCATGGTGTGCCAAAGACCATCGTTTCAGCGAGGATGCTAAGTTTGTCTCAAGTTCGGGAGAGTCTGCAGAGTGCATTGGGCACACACTCGCTTCGAGTCTGACGTTCTTTCACCCCATGCATGATGGGCGATCGAGCGTACTATTGGACTTTGGAGGACATGTTGCGATCTTGTGTTTTATCTTGGAAGGGTAGTTGGGAGGACCGGTTGCCACTTGCGAGTTTGCTTATAATAATAGTTACCATTCCAAGATATTAGAGCGCGCCATTTGAGGTTCTCTATGGGCGGAAGTGCGGATCGCCACTTTGTTGGGATGTAGTTGGAGAGAAGGCGCTTTGGGTCGGATTGGATTGAAGACCGTGAGCGTGTGGCCATGGTGAGGCGAAAATCATAGCGGCTCGGAGCGCATGTAAAAGTTATCTTGATTTGAGGAGGCGTGACTTGGAGTTTGCGGTGGGTGACAGTGCTCTTGAGTGTCTCCCACTAAAGGCATTGTTGGTATGGTACCAAAGGAAAGCTTAGCCCGAGGTACGTTGGACCGTTCCGATTATTGCAAGAATTGGGAAGTTAGCTACCGCTGGACTCTGCTGAGTCCATGCGTGGAGTTCATAATGTGTTTCACGTCTCGATCTTTGAGGAAGTTTTTGAGAGATCGAGCATAAGATTTCATTAGCCGTGACTATTGAGCAAGACCTCACAGTGAGTCGCGTCGTGGCGCGATTACGGAGAGGTCGGGCGAGTCTTTGAGGCACAAGACGTTGGTATCGTCAAGGTCTTTGTGGGCCGATCGATCACGAGAGAGGCGACTTGGGAGTTGGAGTCTCGCATGCGCGAGCAATATCCGGAGTTGTTCACGTCGGGTACGTGTTGTTTTGTTGTTTAATTTCAGCAGTGTAGTTTTTATTTGAGTAAGCTCGGCGAGTAGAATTCGGGGTCGAATTCCGTTAAGGGGGGTGAATGTAATACTCTGAAAATAATAATAGTATTAATAATCGCGTCTTAAGGGTCGGAGAGTAATTAATTAAATAGTAACAATAAATAATTAATTAAAAACGTCTTAAGGGCTTGTGCGTAATTAAATAAAAAAAAGAATTTGTGAAAAAAAAATAGAATTTTCGGAATTTTTCTGAGCTATATAAATGGATTGTGGATTTTCTAGAAAACCCTAGCCGCCAGTTTTCTTTCCTGGAATATTTCGCTGCGCCGCCTCAGCCTTTTTCTTCTGCTTGTAATTTTTCTTCTGGCATGGCTTTGTCTTGCTCTTTGCGAGCGAAGCGAGTGCATTGCGTGTCTTTGCCTTAGCGTGTCGTTTTGCGTTCTTGCTCTAGCCGCCAGAGGTCGCGCTACTTAGGCTTTGTCTTCTTTCGGTTTTCTTGCATCGCGTTGCTCCCATTTGTTGCTTGCGCCGCTGCTGCGTGGAAGCTAACCGAAGCCCGAGGGTCGCCGCAGCGCGCTCATGTCAAGATTCTTCGCCGGTACGCTCTTTGCTTTCTTCGCGTTGCCCGATTGCCAAGAAGGCTGCCGCTTGCCTAGCGTGAAGCCGCCGAAGCCGAGCCAAGATCGCCGCACTTTCGGCTACAACGTCGACTGTCGCGTGGAGGTTTCGTTGCATGTTTTCCTCTGGTTTGCTAGACGCTGTTAATTAGAGATTTTAATCGAGATTAATTAGAGAAGGTTCTATAGTTTTTAGTCAAAGTGCCGATTAATAGATCTATTTATTATGCTGTTCTGTTGAACGATTTATTCGGGTACCTTAATGGCAAATTTTGGAAATGTCATCTACTAGTTAATTGTAGATAATTTCGATATCTTTCTATAGCATATTTAATCATGTCGATCGGACTAGTATAATTCGAGTTATGTTTTTCGGAAGGCGGCTGTTTTTACGGTTGTCGTCTTTCGGCGCTGTTTTGTTAGACTGTAGATTAAAAATAGTAAATAGCCTAATTAGAATTTTTGATCTACATGAAAGTTGTAGCTAATTGTCTAATGGTTCTGTAGAATCTGAGAACGCGCATTTTGGTTGAGTAAAACAAAAGTTATGAATTTAGTAAGACTGCTGTTCCGAAGCGGACAGATCAGTTTTCCGGGTTAAATACGGAGGGTTAGATGATTTAATTAGAAGTCTGTGTAATCTAAGAAAATGTGGATAATTTTATAAAGAATCCAGAATGGGGTGGTTTGTGGTGATCGGACTTTCGAGTCAAAAGTTACGTTCGTTTTAGTACTAAGACCGCTATGGGTAACTTTTCGGTACCGGCGTAACGTGGTATATTTGGGGACGTGTAGGAGCGATGTATATTGATTGCTATTCTTGTTGCTGTAGCTTGTATTGAAATTTGTGTATTTAATATAGGGGAGGCGTCGTGCTTGTTGCCGTCTTCTAGCCAAATCGTGCGTCGCTGCTAGTAAAGGCAAGTGCATGGTAGACAGCGATCAATGATCGATCACTGTTTTCTTTATCTTCTATTACCATTATTGTTGTGCTTTTATTTGGTTTAATTGCAAACAATGAATTGGTATGTTTATATCTTTATTGACAAGCATGATGAAAAGTTGGATATGATGTTTATGATGGAGTTTGCATGTTTGCATTCATAAGCATCTTTGCATAAGAGAAGGTGATCATGAATGATCACAACTCCACGGGAGTGGAGGAGGTCCCCGATCCTTTTGGAGGAACGGGCTTGAGAGTGAATGTTGTCGCGAGCATTCACTCATGCTATACCGGTATACGCAAAAGAAGTGCATGTGGACATGTAGAATAGATTTGCATTGATACATGAGATTAATGACTGAGAATACTAATGAAAGTATCTGTGATGATAATGAAGTTATTGAATGCGGTTGATTTATTATTATCGTTGTATATCGATGTGTTTGCTGAGTCGTGGACTCACCCTTGCTCTATTGTTGTCTTTAGGTGATCTTCGAGGATGTCGTAACTGAGAGCGAGTAGAGCACATGGACAACACATGATCATTCGCCATAATAATCTTTTCATTCAATATTGGATTACACTTGGACATGTTAGAGGTTGAATAAAATTTAGGACATCGTTTGGACTAGACTATTTGCTTTATTAATTTGGATTCATTGGTTGATGCTATTTTGGACTGTTTACCTGGTTTTAATCCAATTGATTATTTATTATCGTTTGAACCATAAGTATGCATGTTCTGTTGTAGTCCATGGTTTTGATTATCATTGTTGTCTTGCTGTAATTATATAGTGTGTCGATAAGTGTTAGTGTAAAGGGTAGTGTGGTGGCATTCTAGGCTCAGTGTTGGGCTGGGGTGTTACATCAGATCTCCCACAACCCCAACTGAAATCAAATTCGGAATCAACTAAGAATCAAATTCGGATTCGGAATCAGCAGAACAGTCCGGAGTAAAACGGTTATAACTTTCACAAACCGAGTCCGATTTGGGTGTGCTTGAACTTGTTGGAAAGATAACTTCAAGCCCGATCCAATGGATCTTCCCTCACTCCTAAATTCCTTTTGAGTCAAAAGATATGACCGAAACAATATGATAATTGTAAAATTAGAGTTTCCTTTTTGTTTTAGATTGAGTCAGAATTGGAGTAGGAGTTCTAATTCCAAATTAGAGTAGGAGTAGGGCCTCTTGGCCAGCCATGAGGAGGTGAAGGGGCACTATATATTGAGTGTTAGACCCCTATTGTAACCTCAGACCAGTTTATGCATAAGAATAGAAACATAGCTATTGCTTGTTCTTTCGAAACCAGAGTTCATGCGATGACTTTGAGAGAGGACTAGGCGATCCATTGGTTTGTTCTGCAATTCATGGTCAAGCCGTCGTTCCATTGGGAATTGGGGACTTGGCGATCGTTGTTCGCGGTCTCGTGACGATCAACTATCCGTTGTGTCTTGGACGTATTCCAAAGAGTTGAGGGTTCGTGCATTGGTGCGAGTGTTCAGCTAGCGACATCGTCTACTTCGCATCAGTTATCCACGGTTCCTCACCGAGAAGATCAGGCATCCCCCGTATCATATGGTATCAGATTCTAGGGTTACTCGGTGACAGCTTTTTTACCCTTAGTTTAGATTCGTTTTTCTGTCCTATAGTCCATTAAACCGAAAATTGCAACACAAAAATTCCAAACCCTAGTTTCAATCTGTTATTTCTAGTGAGTTTTGTTAGGTTTAGTCCATTAGAATTTTTTTTGTTTAGTGCTGATCTTAGTGTTTCCTTTTCGTACCTTGTTCCTTGTTTCCTTCCAAAAAAAACCAAAAAACCCAAAATTCAAATTCGATCCCTGACTCAATTTTCGTTAAATCCGAGTTCGATTGGTACACTGTTTGTAATTCGATCGTAACTTTTGCGTCCGAACTCCGCTTCACTTATATCCTTTCATCTTGTGAGACTAGCTTTTCATATTGTATTAGGGCTGCTTATTGAACATTGTTTACAACTTGCTGAATTGTTGGGCTTATGCACCTACGAGGGTAGCAAAACACTTTCGGCCATTGAGAAAAGAAGAAAAAAAGGTAGCCGCACAATAGCAAAAGCCAGGGCATTGAAAAAAAAAGGGTATAAAAAAACTGAGAGCAAAAATATAATTTTTAAGCAAGAAAAAAGAGGACAAAAAAGTAATTATTTGGCCAATTGCTACAGTATTATGCATTTTATTGCTACAGTACCAGCCCATCATTATTTCAGATTGTGTAGTCATTTTTTTGTTTGAGCAATCTTGTGCACTACTATTTTCAGTTGCAATTTGCAAGCATCTCTCTTAGTACTTGGTGCAAAACGAGCTAGCTTGATGTCATTTTCAGATCCTTTCTTGCTAGCTCATTCCTTTGGTTGCATTGAGTCACATTTGTCTTTGCGTGTGCGTTCATCCACTTCGCTTACACCTTTTGGCTCAGCACATAGGCAAAAAAATCTAGCTTGGATCATTACTTAACTTTACAACAACTTGAATATCAGTTTGCATAGGTTATACACATACCTTACCAAGCTACACTTACACCCGTTCGTGTACTACCTTTACTCTTGGTAACGCTCATACATTACCGGGTTGAGGTCGTTCGCTATCACAAGTGTCGTTGTAATACCCCGGCCTGCTCGTAGTGTGGCCCATGAGGAGTTGTGTGGTGGGATTTGATGAGGACATCCCTACCATGCATATAACCGTGCCTACACACACAACTCAACCACAACCAGTACAAGGACCTCTTACCCGAGCTCGTGCTCGCCAACTTAATTATCAGGTGAATTCGTTCCCATGGAGAGGCATGTGGAGTCGTGGAGATGTATGGAGGGCATAATGGAGATCATCACGTCACTTTGGGTCCAAGACAAGTAAGAGTTCGAGTTGGGCTCGTTCTAGAGTCAGATTCGGACTACGGCATCAGGACTAACTTTAAACGGGCGTAACTTCTTCATACGGACTTCGTTTGGGGCGTTTCTGGACTTCGTGGAAAGCTTATCAAGTCTACTTTCTAACGGATCCAACCTCATCTCAAATTCTATCCGAGCCGGCAGCAATTATCAAAGGAGTCTCAGATCAGTCAGGAGTCCGAGTCGAAGGGTGCTGCGCCACCTCCACTTTGGCCCACGGGCCTTGTAACCCTAGGGTGTGCGTCCACCTCGCTGGCCACCACCCCTGGTCGTTTCCCCTATATAGGAGTCGCCGTCTCCCTCGCTTGAACTCGGATTTCGTTGAGTTTAGGTTTAGCCATTGTGCAAACTTCTGTTTTTCAGTTGTGTCAAACGACCACTTGTCAGGACAGCCTTCGGGATCCCACCTTTGATTTCAATACACTACAATCTTATTCGCAATATCAGATTGCCTACATCTTATTCTTGCTAGTTCTTGATTGCTCGCAGGAATTGAACTCGTGTTCAGTTGATCGCGCTTCGGCAAGGTCAATAACATCCCAGAGTTGGTTCAACGATTGCTAAGGTGCAAGCGTTGTCGTACGGTTGTAGTCGGATCGCGAGAGTCACCTCCACCAAATCGATAGTTATCAATCTCATCAAAAGATCGGGCACCCGCCTTCATTAAGTGGTATTAGAGCTACAGTTCGTCAGTGAGATTTTTCAGTTTTCTAGAAGTAGATTCGTTTGTTTTTCATACCTAGAGTCCAGAAAAAGCCAAAAAAATATAGGATTAGATCACCTTTCTGTCCGAGACCGTTTGTGCCATTGCATCTTTCTTTTCAGTAATTTGCATTGTTGAATTTGTGTTGCATCATCGTGTCACGTTGCTGGTCTTAACTCAGTTCGGTGTTTAGTTCATACCTTGTCGCGGCAATCATCTCGCCCTACCGCGACCACCTCAGCGCCTACCGCTGTAATATTCTGAAAATAATAATAATAGCAATACTAATAATAATTTAATTAGTTAAAGAATTTAGGGCTTGTGCGTAATTAAAGAATTTAGTATACGTGGAAATAGGATAATTCAGAGTTTTTATGAGCTATATAAATAAATTGTGGGAATTCTTGAAACCCTAGTAGTTTTATTTCTTTTTTTCCACCCGGTAGCCTCCACATTTTTTCTCCTCCGCGCGCTTGTCAGTAATTTCTGCTGGCGTGGGCTGCTGCTTTGTATTCTTGTGCATTGATACGTCTTATTCTGCTTGCGGCTGGAAGCAGTGCCTTGAAGCCCTCTTCCGCTTAGCTCCGTGGCGTTGGTCGCTTTTGCTTCTTATTCTTTGTCTTGCGCTTGGCCGAGCCGTGTCTTCTGCCTTCGATCCTACTTTTTCTGCCATTGTTGCTTTGCTTCTATTGCCGCTGCGGTGCGCCGAGCCGCGTGTCATCGCTTGCTGCTGAGCGGATTTGCGTTGCAGCGAGCGCGCTTTGTTTGAGCCGAAGCTAGCGCTGTGTGGCCGAACACTTTGGTTTTGGCTTGTAGCCAACTCATGATCTCTCTGAGTTTGGGCGGACATGGGCGTGGTTTGTTAGCCATCGGTTCATGCTTTGTTTCTCTGAACACCAAGGAAGCCGGGGTGGAAATCAATCTTGTAGAGAGAATCGATCGCGGATCTCGGTTTTGTCTTGGGTAACGACCTGCTTACTTCCCTCCATGCTATTAATTTAATTAGAAATTAGAATCAAGATTAATTAGAGATGGTTCTATAATTTTAGTCGAAGGGCCGATTATTAGATCTGTTTAGCCTGCTGTTCTGTTGAACGATTTATTCGGGTACCTTAATGACGAATTCTGGAAATGTCATCTACTAGTTAATTGTAGATAATTTCGATATCTTTCTATAGCATATTTTATCATGTCAATCGGACAAGCAGAATTCGAGTTATGATTTTCGGAAGGCTGCTGTCTTTGGGGTTGTCGCCGTTCGGCGCTGTTTTGGAAGACCGGTTATGAAAAATAGTAAATAGACTAATTAGAGTTTTTGATCTACATGAAAGTTGTAGATAATTGTCCAATGGTTCTGTAGAATCTGAGAACGCGAATTTTGGTTGAGTAAAACAAAAGTTATGAATTTAGTAAGACCTGCTGTTCCGAAGCGGACAGACCGACTTGCTGGGCTAGAAACGGAGGGTTAGATGATTTAATTGGAAGACTTTGTAATCTAAGAAAATGTGGATAATTTTATGAGGAATCCAGAATGGGGTGGTTTGTGGTGATCGGACTTTCGAGTCAAAAGTTACGTTCGTTTTAGTATCAAGACAGCTATGGGTAACTATTCGGTACCGGCGTATCGTGGTATATTTGGGGACGTGTAGGAGCGATGTCGATTGATTGTTGTTCTTATGATGCTGTAGCTTGTATTGAAACTTGTGTATTTAATGTAGGAGGCGTCGTGACTTGTTGCCATCGCTAGCCAAATCGTGCGTCGCAACTAGTAAAGGCAAGTGCATGGTAGACAGCGATCAATGATGATCACTGTGATTCTTTATCTTCTATTACCATTATTGTTGTGCTTTTATTTTGTTTAATTGCAAACAAATAATTGGTATGTTTATATCTTTGTTGACAAGTATGATGAAAAGTTGGACATGATGTTTATGATGGAGTTTGCATGTTTGCATTCATAAGCATCTTTGCATATGAGCGGTGATCATGAATGATCACAACTCCACTCGGAGTGGAGGAGGTCCCGATCCTTTTGGAGGAATGGGCTTGAGAGTGAATGTTGTCGTGAGCATTCACTCATGCTATACCGTATCTGTGAAAGAAGTGCATGTGGACATGTAGATTAGATTTGCATTGATACATGAGATTAATGGATGTGAATCAAATATAAGTGCCTGTGATGATAATGAAGTTATTGAATCTTTGTTGATTCATTATTGTCCGTTGTTTATGGATGTGTTTCTTTGAGTCGTGGACTCACCCTTGCTCTATTGTTGTCTTTAGGTGATCTTGAGGATCCGTGAATCGAGAGCGAGTAGAGCACATGGACAACACATGATCATTTGTCATAAGAACCTTTTCATTCACAATTGGATTACTCTTGGACATGTTAGAGGTTGAATAAAGTTTAGGACATCGTTTGGACTAGACTATTTGCTTTATTAATTTGGATTCCTTGGTTGATGCTATTTTGGACTGTTTACCTGGTTTTATTCCACTTGGTTATTTATTATCGTTTGAACCATAATTATGCATGTTCGTTTGTGATACTTGGATATGTTTATTGATGATTTCTTGATGTAATTTTATGGTGTGTCGATATTTATTAGTTGGAAGAGTAGTGTGGTGGCATTCTAGGCTCAGTGTTGAAATTTGGGTGTTACTGGTTGGTATCGAGCTGTGTTTTAGGTCCGTGGTGAATAGATTAACAACATAGGCAAACTAAAATTGTTAAAATTTGTTTTAGTGTAGTAAATCAACTAAAATTTGCTAATGGTTAACTAACCTAAAATTTGACACACTAGTGCACAGTAGGTTAGAGAGAGGTACGAATATAGTTTTTACGC
The DNA here is from genome assembly GCA_036346395.1 of Hsuehochloa calcarea. Lineage (NCBI taxonomy): Eukaryota > Viridiplantae > Streptophyta > Magnoliopsida > Poales > Poaceae > Hsuehochloa > Hsuehochloa calcarea. The sequence continues at coordinate 17,621,200 of CM070614.1, read as the reverse complement.
TTAGTTATGTTGTTCATTGATGGATGATTTTATTTTGACCTTTGAGCTCATTGTGTATTGTTGATTGTGGTTGATAGCTATGCCGAGGGGTAGAGGGCGTGGTCGTGGTGGCGTGATGCGTGGAGGTCGGGCCCGCAGGCGAGGTTCCGTGGAGCCACCTCCTGTGTGAGATGAGTCGATGGTGAGGGGTTCTTGTTGACCCGCCTCTGTTGTGGTCGAGATGAGACCCGCTTTCTTGAGAGAGTTGGTGGGAGAGATCCGTGCTCTTCGTCAGCGGCGCCGGCCTATTCTTCGCGGCATCTGTTGTTGCTCTGTCGCACATCCTCCGTTTCTGAGGCGGATGTCACTCGAGAGTGGATGGGGTTGAGGTTGGATCCGTTTGACTGGTCGGGCACACCGGTCCAAGCAGCGGACTGGTTGCGCTATATGGAGAGGCAGTTTGGAGCTTTGGAGATGTCTTCACATCGGAGGTCCGTTTGTAGCCTTTCATTTGAAAGGGCAGCGGATATTTGGTGGAGGGCGTGTTGTCTTCGAGGACCGCCACTCAAGGGCGATCACTTGGGAGGATTTTGTAGAATCAGTTCAAGGGAAGTTCTACCCTACTCTTTGTTGAGAAGATGGAGGTTGCCTTGACGACCTTTGCTCGAGGGAAGAGGTCTATTCTTGAGTATGAGGCCGAGTTCAACAACTTAGTTCGCCGTCCCATCGATGCGAGCGATGATCTTCGAAGCCAAGAGGTTCCGTCGGGGTCTCAATTCTGAGTACCGACATGTGTTGGGAGCTACTCCGCTCCATGATTACTGATTCATTGTGGAGCAAGCTTGGGGCATGGAGTTGGAGATGCGACTCACAAAGGCGACAAGCCTCTGGTGGGTAGTTGCTTACGGTGGTGACGGAAGAGGAGCTCTAGTGAGGGAAGTGGGTGCATGCTGACCGCTTTCAAGAAATTCAAGGAGGACCGATCTTTGAGTCTAGCGATCGAGGCCGTTCCTTCTTGACGCCTCGTCCTTTGCAGTACTCGGCTCTTCGTCTGTCCCGAGGGGGCATGCTTTGCTTTAAGTGCGGTGATGGACACTTGCACTCTTGAAGTGCACTGGACGGGAGATTGCCGTCGGTGTGGCCGGCCCGGGTCACAAGGAGGCGGGTGTGTCGCTAGAACCCGCTAAGCGTGATCAAGTGGGAGCCTGTCATCTTCTTCTTCTTGATGGGTCCCGCTCGAGGATCTTTCGGATGATGATTGCTCCTCCAGCGATGCCATTTCCTTCAGCTTGGGCGCCTCCAGTAGGGTACTACTGGCAGCCGCCACCTTCAGCACCGCTTCAGGTTGCACGACCGGCCTTACCTGCACCGCCACAGCAGATTGTCGGGGCTCTCGCCGCCCCGCCGTCGTCTTCTTTCGCCATGGCGCCACAGAGTGTACGCCATGCCTCATCTGCGAGTCTGCGGGTCGTCTGGCGTGGTGGCAGTACTTTGCTTGTGGATTCGTTTGATGCTTTAGTCCTTTTGATTCGAGGGCTACCTTTTCGTTTGTGTCGACGGCGTTTGCTAGGAGAGCGAACTTGAGTATCTGATGGATTTCTCAGTCAGTGTTAGTTAGTTCTCCTGGGGGTATTATTGCTAGCTCTACTGTTTGTCCTGGGTGTTCTATTATTATTGATGGAGAGAAGTTCACGGCGAATTTGATAGTTATTCAAATGGAGCCGTTCGACGTTATCTTGGGTATGGATTGGTTGCACTCTTATCGAGCCGTGATATCTGTTTACGTAGAAACGGTCTCGGTGCGAACCTCGCCCTGGGAGACTTTGACTTTTCAGGAGTGCGCCTCGCGCTCTCTTCGATGTTGGTCGGATTTGTTCCGGTCGTGCGATGAAAATCGGGCTTCTTTTAGCTCTTCTTTGAAAGCGAGCGTGGCTTCGCAGATTGAGGAGATTCGGTGGTTAGTGATTACCGGATGTGTTCCGGTGAGCTTAGGGCTTGCCACTGCGAGCGAGACGTGGAGTTTCGTATTGATCTTGTTCCGGTACTCGTCCCATCTCGATGTCTCCATATCGATTAGCACGTCCGTTCGGGACGAGTTGAAGAAGCAATTGGATGATTTGTTGGCTAAAGGTTTGATCAGCGTAGTGTATCGCCGTGGGAGCTCTGTTACATTCACGAGAGAAGAAGGATGGGAGTTGGCGCATGTGTATTGATTATCGATGCGCTTAATGCGGTCACAATCAAGAACAAATATCCATTGCCCGCATTGAGGACTTGTTTGATCGGTTGAATGGAGCTCAAGTATTCTCCAAGATCGATCTCGATCGGTATAATCAAATCCGTGTGCGTGAGCAGGATGTAGAGAAGACGACTTTCTCCACGGTATGGGCATTATGAGTATAAAGTTATGTCCTTTGGATTGACTAATGCACGCCATTTTATGGAGACCATGAACAACATGTTACAGTATCTAGATGACTTCGTGGTGGTGTTCATTGATGATATTCTAATCTATTCCAAGACTAATGAGGATCATGAGCGTCATTTGAGGTGGTTTTAGATACTTTGAGAGACCACAAGTTCTATGCTAAGTTGAAGAAGTGTGAGTTCGGATTTGAAGTGGGTTTCTGGGTCATGTGATTAACCCTCGTGGTATTCTTTGTTGATCTGGTAAGGTCTCCTGATGGTAGATTGGAAGAGGCCGACTAATGTGAAGGAGGTGAGGAGTTTCTTGGGATTGGCTGGTTATTATCGGCGATTTGTGCAGGATTTCTCTATCATCGCCAAACCGATGTCTCACTTACTCAAAAGGTGTGAGATTCCAATGGGTGATGAGTGTGGCGCGATTTACGCATTTTGAAGGACAAGTTGGTGACCTCTCCTATTCTCACTCTTCCCGAGCCGGGGAAGCGGTTCACAGTCTTTTCAGATGCGTCTCGAGTGGGTCTTGGCTGTGTTCTCATGCAAGACGGTAAGGTAATTGCTTATGCGTCGAGGCAGTTAAAGAAGCACGAGCAGAATTTTCCCACTCATGATTTGGAGTTGGCTGCGGTTGTTTTTGCTCTCAAGATTTGGAGGCATTATCTATACGGGGAGCCTTGTGATATTTTCATAGATCACAAGAGTCTCAAGTATATCTTCACTCAGAAGGATCTGAATTTGAGGCAAAGGAGGTGGTTGGAGTTGATCAAGGACTACGATCTTACTATTCAAGATCATCGTGCAAGGCCAATGTAGTTCTTGATGCTCTTAGTCGCAAGGCGACTCCGCTACTCTAGATTGCCTCATTGCTGATTTTGATCCCATGGGAATATCTTATTGTTATGCGGGCACGACACATGTTGAGACACGATTGATTCTTGAGTCGGCTATTCGGGCCGTGTCTGGAAGCACAATGAGTGACCGGTTATTACAGGAGGTTAGGAAGCGCCCGGATGAGGGCAAAGAGGGTGATTTTAGCATGGATGATTACGGTACTTTGAGGTTTAAAGGTCGTCTTTGCGTCTGCAAAAGGCGGAGGTCAAAGATGATATCTTGAGGAGGCACATCGTAGTCCGCATAATCGTTCATCTGGTGAGACTAAGATGTATCGAGATTTGAAGCGTAATTTTTGGTGGAAAAGAATGAAGGTGGATATTGCTAACTATGTGGCTTCTTGTGGTGTTTGTCGCAAGTGAAAGCCGAGCACAAGCGCCCTGCAGGTTGTTGCGACCTTTGGAGGTTCCCAGTGGCCTTGGGATGATATCTCTATGGACTTTGTGGTGGCGTTACCTCGTTCGCGCGAGGAAGGATGCGATTTGGGTAGTTGTGGATCGATTGATGAAGTCTGCGCACTTCATTCTATTCGCACGACAAATTCAATGAGTGATCTAGCACCTATTTATGTGCGTGAAATAGTAAGCGCATGGTGTGCCAAAGACCATCATTTACGCGAGGACGCCAAGTTTGTCTCCATGTTACGGGAAAGTCTGCGAGTGCATTGGGCACACACCCGCCTTAGTCTGACGTTTCATCCTCGAGACAGATGGGCGATCAGAGCGTACTATTGGACTTTGGAGGATATGTTGCGATCTTGTGTTTTGTCTTGGAAGGGTAGTTGGGAGGACGATTGCCACTTGCGAGTTTGCTTATAATAATAGTTACCATTCGATATTAGAGCCGCGCCATTTGAGGTTCTCTATGGGCGGAAGTGCAGATCGCCGCTTTGTTGGGATGCAGTTGGAGAGAAGGCAGTTTTGGGTCCGGACTGGATTCAGAAGACCGTTGAGCGTGTGGCCATGGTGAGGCGAGAATCATTAGCGGCTCAGAGCGAGCAGAAAAGTTATCTTGATTTGAGGCGTGACTTGGAGTTTGCGGTGGGTGACAGTGCTCTTGAGTGTCTCCTACTAAAGGTATTGTTTGGTTCGGTACCAAAGGAAGCTTAGCCCGAGGTACGTTGGACCGTTCCCGATTATTGCAAGAATTGGGAAGTTAGCCTATCGCCTGGACCTGCCTGAGTCCATGCGTGGAGTTCACAATGTGTTTCACGTCTCGATGCTGAGAAAGTTTTTGAGAGATCCAGAGCATAAGATTTCATTAGAGCCGTTGACTATTGAGCAAGACCTCACAGTTGAGTCGCGTCCGGCGCGCATTCTGGAGAGGTCGGAGCGAGTGATGAGGCACAGGACGTTGGTATACGTCAAGGTGTTGTGGACGCATCAGTCCGAGAGAGAAGCGACTTGGGAGTTGGAGTCTCGCATGCGCGAGCAATATCCGAGTTGTTCACGTGATGCGTGTTATTTTGTTGTTTAATTTCAGCGATGTAGTTTTTATTTGAGTAGAGCAGTGAGTAGAATTAGGGTCGAATTACATTAAGAGGTAGAATGTAATATTCGAAAATAATAATAATAGCAATACTAATAATAATTTAATTAGTTAAAGAATTTAGGGCTTGTGCGTAATTAAAGAATTTAGTATACGTGGAAATAGGATAATTGAGTTTTTATGAGCTATATAAATAAATTGTGGGAATTCTTGAAACCCTAGTAGTTTTATTTCTTTTTTTCCACCCACCCTCCACATTTTTTCTCCGGCCACGCCTCGCCACCAATTTCTGCTGCGTGGATCTTTCTTTGTATTCTTGCATTGATACTTCTTATTCTTGCTGGCTGAAGCATTGTGCCGAGCCCTCTTCTTTGCCACTCTCTGCGGCGTCTGCTTGCTTTTCTGCCATTCTTTGTCTTATTTCTGGCTGCGGTCTTGCCGAGCCGTGTCTTCTTCTTCTTGATCCACGCTTTTCTGCTGCATTCTTGCTGTGCCAGCATTTGCGGCTGTGCCGAGCCGTGTCAGTGCGATCTTCTGCTGCCGAGCGGATTTGCGTTGCCGCGTGAGCGCCTGTGCCGAGCCGAAGCCAGCGCCTGTGCCGCCGAAGACTTTGGTTTTGGCTTGTAGCCAACTCATGATCTCCTGGAGTTTGGGCCAGCACATGGACGTGGTTTGTTAGCCATCAGTTCATGCTTTGTTTCTCTGAACACCAAGGAAGCTAGGGTGGAAATCAATGATGTAGAGAGAATCAGTACGCGGATCTCAGTTTTTGTCTTGGGTAACGACCTGCTTACTTCCCCTCCATGCTATTAATTTAATTAGAAATTAGAATCAAGATTAATTAGAGATGGTTCTATAATTTTAGTCGAAGGGCCGATTATTAGATCTGTTTAGCCTGCTGTTCTGTTGAACGATTTATTCGGGTACCTTAATGACGAATTTTGGAAATGTCATCTACTAGTTAATTGTAGATAATTTCGATATCTTTCTATAGCATATTTTATCATGTCAATCGGACAAGTAGAATTCGAGTTATGATTTTCGGAAGGCTGCTGTCTTTGGGGTTGTCGCCGTTCGGCGCTGTTTTGGAAGACCGGTTATGAAAAATAGTAAATAGACTAATTAGAGTTTTTGATCTACATGAAAGTTGTAGATAATTGTCCAATGGTTCTGTAGAATCTGAGAACGCGAATTGTGGTTGAGTAAAACAAAAGTAATGAATTTAGTAAGACCTGCTGTTCCGAAGCGGACAGACCGACGTTCTGGGCTAGAAACGGAGGGTTAGATGATTTAATTGGAAGACTTTGTAATCTAAGAAAATGTGGATAATTTTATGAGGAATCCAGAATGGGGTGGTTTGTGGTGATCGGACTTTCGAGTCAAAAGTTACGTTCGTTTTAGTATCAAGACAGCTATGGGTAACTATTCGGTACCGGCGTATCGTGGTATATTTGGGGACGTGTAGGAGCGATGTCGATTGATTGTTGTTCTTATGATGCTGTAGCTTGTATTGAAACTTGTGTATTTAATGTAGGAGAGGCGTCCTACTTGTTGCCATCTGCTAGCCAAATCGTGCGTCGCAACTAGTAAAGGCAAGTGCATGGTAGACAGCGATCAATGATGATCACTGTGATTCTTTATCTTCTATTACCATTATTGTTGTGCTTTTATTTTGTTTAATTGCAAACAAATAATTGGTATGTTTATATCTTTGTTGACAAGTATGATGAAAAGTTGGACATGATGTTTATGATGGAGTTTGCATGTTTGCATTCATAAGCATCTTTGCATATGAGCAGGTGATCATGAATGATCACAACTCCACGGGAGTGGAGGAGGTCCCCGATCCTTTTGGAGGAACGGGCTTGAGAGTGAATGTTGTCGCGAGCATTCACTCATGCTATACCGGTATACGCGAAAGAAGTGCATGTGGACATGTAGATTAGATTTGCATTGATACATGAGATTAATGGATGTGAATCAAATATAAGTGCCTGTGATGATAATGAAGTTATTGAATGCTGTTGATTCATTATTGTCCGTTGTTTATGGATGTGTTTGCTGAGTCGTGGACTCACCCTTGCTCTATTGTTGTCTTTAGGTGATCTTGAGGATGCCGTGGCGAGAGCGAGTAGAGCACATGGACAACACATGATCATTTGTCATAAGAACCTTTTCATTCACAATTGGATTACTCTTGGACATGTTAGAGGTTGAATAAAGTTTAGGACATCGTTTGGACTAGACTATTTGCTTTATTAATTTGGATTCCTTGGTTGATGCTATTTTGGACTGTTTACCTGGTTTTATTCCACTTGGTTATTTATTATCGTTTGAACCATAATTATGCATGTTCGTTTGTGATCCTTGGATATGTTTATTGATGATTTCTTGATGTAATTTTATGGTGTGTCGATATTTATTAGTTGGAAGAGTAGTGTGGTGGCATTCTAGGCTCAGTGTTGGGCTGGGGTGTTACATCCTCGCTGACCACAAGCGAAGATCGTCAAACCCTCAATTCCCAGCGGAAAAGTAAGAACGACCCCTTATTCTCAACGCCCAATTCCCTCTGTTTTGGCTATAAGCACAACAGGAGAATCAAACAAAAGCTTTGAAAATATATTAAACGTGGTCTGATGTTACAATGGGGGTCTACCCCTCAATATATAGTGCCCCTTCTCCACCTCATGGCTGGCAAAGAGGCCCTACTCCTACTCTAATTTGGATTTGGAGTCCTACTCCAATTCCGACACATTCCAAAACAAAAAAGGAAACTCTGATTTTACAACCGTCACATTGATTCGATCATATCTTTTGATACATGACGTATTTCAGAGTGAGGGAGGATCTGTTGGATCGGGCTTGAAGTTAGCTTTCCAATAAGCCCAAAAACTCATTATGACCTTTTACTCGGATGTGTCATTGATTCGAATCGAATTTAAGGTGATTAGAATCGAATTGAATCTGAGTGATTCCGAGTTTGAATTTGGTTGGGCTTGTGGAAGTTTCGAATTTGACTTGGATTCTTGGGCTTCTCTTCCCTTGCTTGTCTCCCACGAGCTTCTCCTCCATTGTGATGGCCTTTCAACAAGAACAACCTCATATCCTTCATCTCCGTTCATTGTTGAATCTTCCAATCTGAGCACAAGCAAAACACTAGTTTTAGGTAGTATAAAATTCTCAACTAATTTAAAAGTAAATTCGGTGAGCAGATTCACTGTTGGATAAGCTTCTCTTGTTTTCAACTCTCTTAAATACGCTCATGTTGTTACGTGGTATTTAATGTATTGAAAACATTATATGAAACAACGTAGCTAAGGATGTCCGCATCATCCTCCCTTTCTTCATAAAAAGCCGTCCTCGGCTTTTGATAGCCTGAAAATGTGCTAGACGAAGAAAACAACATATATGCATGGTATATGTATGAATCAATTATTGTGTTCTTCTTGTTGTTTTGCACAATCGATAGCTCAAAATCATATTTCAAATTGCCCAACTGACTCGTATGATAAAATTTAACCTTCCCAATATCAAAGTCAACTAAAGTGGGTGAAAACAAATTGATACCATTCCATGCTTCAATTGTGCTACTCTGATTAGTTATACATTTAAGAGATAAACAAGTAGGCATCATATTGCGTTCTAAACAACAGACACTTGTATTTAAACCCATCTTAAAGAGACCGTGTCATTGCTCAATAGATGGTTTGCGCAAAACATGTAATTTTAAATCAACAAGATTATCACCGGTAATGCATATTCGATAAACTTGAAACATGTTGTTGTCTACACCAAAATCTCCGATCAAATTGAATTTATATGTGTGTACGTAGCTATTTACTAGTGAACTTAAATGTGAAATTTCAAGAACCTTCTTAATAACACTAACTACCTCTTTTGGTTTATCGAATATGATATGACACAAAGAATCATTAAGGGATATTCTAGTAAGAACTTCTGTATGAGTAATCAATTCCATATTATGCAATTAAGCATATCAAATTTAGAACTTCGAATCATCAAAGGAATAATGGAGTTCCCAGTTTTACGCACCTTGTCTTGATGATCTATCGATTTAGTACCAATAGTGTTACCCTGATCGTCCTCCTCAGTTGATGTAGGTGCCGCGGGTATCGTAATGTCATCATGTAACCACGGGTTATCATGTATTCCCTCTCCAACCATGGTTATATCTTCATCTTTCTCTTCCAATGGCGAGGGCTCTTGAATGTCCAACTCCTTATTTGCTTGGTCCACCTGCACAATGTGTGATACAACACTAGAAATAGAGGGTAAGTTGTTAGGTTCAAAAATAATCTTACTTATCCTATCATCTATCTCTCTCTTTTCTTTTGGTGTATCTCTCACACTCTCAATTGGGATGCTCTCAACCTTGCATATGGTGGAATCGCACAGCTCGCTCTTTTTATCACTCTCACTCAATTTGGCTATGTGGCTCTCATTCTCACATGGGCTTTGATACATCTCATCCTTGTAAGACCGTGGGCCAGCAATGGCACAACTACCACCAACCACGACCTCCTCACGTGCTGCGGGTTGTGACGAGGCAGCACTACTCATCACCTCGGTCGAAGAAAAATTCCCATGCTCGTTCTTCTTCTCAAGAGACACGATGAGTGGATGAATAAGAACCAAGAGCGTAGCAGATTTAATTGATGTGCTTGCATGTGTTTAAGTCGCTTTCCTGCCACGCCAAAATGAGGGTGGGCACTCTACAAGTCCAATATGGGTCCTTGTTATGGATTTTCTTTCCGTGCCTCGATTTCACAAAATGGAGCTGATAGAACCCGTCATAATGGAAAGTTTCACACCAGCTCGGAACGATTCCAAATGTACGCCGAAATGAGGGTGGGCACTCTGGAAGTACACTATGGGTGTTTGTTATGGGTTTTCTTTCCGTGCTATGATTTGAGAAAATGGAGCTTGATGAGGATATTTCGACTACTTATGAAGCTGTTAATGAAGCAAGAGTTACACTTCTCATACAACAGGTTCGACAACCATAAAGTCTTTGGAACCGAGAGGGAGGTCAGAGCCAAAGCAATAGAGGAGCACAAGGAGGAGGGTAACCATATTTGTTGCTAGTGATGAAGAACAAGAAGTTCAAAGCGGTTGGAAAGGAGAAAGTCAAGCAGCCCATGTGGCTGATCAAGGAGGAAAGAAGCCCGTGTGATGGGAGAGCAAAAGGGGAAGAAGCCTAAGAACTTAAAGCTCAAGTTTTGCATAAGATTTTCAAGACAAATTCACATCTCCCATAACCCCAACCGAAATCAAATTCGGAATCAACTCAGAATCAAATTCGGATTCGGAATCAGCATCAAATTCGGATTCGGAATCAGTAGGACAGTCTCGAGTAAAATGGTCATAACTTTCATAAACGCAGTCCGATTTGGGTGTTCTTAGGCTTCTTGGAAAGATAACTTCAAGCTAGATCCAATGGATCCTCCCTCACTCCGAAATTCCTCCTGAGTCAAAAGATATGACGGAAACAATATGACGGTTGTAAAATTAGAGTTTCCTTTTTGTTTTAAATTGAGTCGGAATTGGAGTAGAGTTCTAATTCCGAATTAGAGTAGGAGTAGGGCCTCTTGGCCAGCCATGAGGAGGAGAAGGGGCACTATATATTGAGGGTTAGACCCCCATTGTAACCTCAGACCAGTTTATTCATAAGAATAGAAACATAGCTATTGCTTGTTCTTTTGAAACCAGAGTTCACGCGAGGATTTTGAGAGAGGACTAGGCGATCCGTTGATTCATTCTGCAACTCAAGGTCAAGCCGTCGTTCCATTGGGAATTGGGGACTTGGCGTTCGTCGTTTGTGGGCTCGCGACGAACAACTATCCAAAGAGTTGAGGGTTCGTGCATTGGCGCGAGTGTTCAGCTAGCGACATCGTCTACTTCATATCATTTATCTACGGTTACTCACCGAGAAGATCGGGCATCCCCCGTATCAGAGCTGATGGAACCCGTCATAATGAAAAGTTTCACAATTGCTCGGAACGATTCCAGACACACGCCGAAATGAGGGTGGGCACTCCGGAAGTCCACTATGGGTGTTTATTATGGGTTTTCTTTCCGTGCCTAGATTTCACAAAATAGAGCTGAAGGAACCGTCATAATGGAGAGTTTCACACCGGCTCGAACGATTCCAGATGCATGCCGAAATGAGGGTGGGCACTCTGGAAGTCCACTATGGGTGCTTGTTATGTGTTTTCTTTCCGTGTCTCGATTTCACAAAATGGGGCAGATGGAACCCGCCATACTCAAAATTTTTACACCGGCTCGGAACGATTCCAGACGCAAGCCGAAATGAGGGTGGGCACTCTGGAAGTCCACTATGGGTCCTTGTTATGGGTTTTCTTTCTGTGCCTCGATTTGAGAAAATGAAGCCGATGGAACCCGCCATAATGGAAAGTTTCACGCCGGCTCGGAACGATTCCAGATGTACCCCGAAATGAGGTGGGCACTCTGGAAGTCCACTATGGGTGTTTGTTATGGGTTCTCTTTACCGTGCCACGATTTGAGAAAATGGAGCTGATGGAACCCGTCATAATGGAAAGTTTCACACCGGCTCGGAACGATTCCAGACGCACGCCGAAATGAGGGTGGGCACTCTAGAATTCCTCTATGGATGTTTGTTATGGGTTTTCTTTCCGTGCCTCGATTTCACAAAACGGAGCAGAAGGAACCGTCATAATGGAAAGTTTCACACCGGCTAGGAACGATTCTAGATGCCCGCCGAAATGAGGGTGGGCACTCTGGAAGTCCACTATAGGTGTTTGTTATTTGTTTACTTTACGTGCCTCTATTTCACAAAATGGTGCTGATGGAACCAGTCATAATGGAAAGTTTACACCTGCTCGGAACGATTCCAGATCTACGCCGAAATGAGGGTGGGCACTCGAAGTCCAGTATGGGTCCTTGTTATGGGTTTTCTTTCGGTGCCTCGATTTCACAAAATGGAGCTGATGGAACCCGTCATAATGGAAAGTTTCACGCCGGCTCAGAACGATTCCAGATATATGCCGAAATGAGGGTGGGCACTCTGGAATTCCACTATGGATGTTTGTTATGGGTTTTCTTTCCGTGCCTCTATTTCACAAAATGGAGCTAAAGGAACCGTCATAACGGAAAGTTTCACAACGGCTCGAAACGATTCTAGATGCACGTCGAAATGAGGGTGGGCACTCTGGAAGTCCACTATGGGTGTTTGTTATGTGTTTTCTTTCCGTGCCTCGATTTCACAAAATGGAGCATATGGAACCCGTCATAATCGAAAGTTTTACACCGGATCGGAACAATGCACTCTGGAAGTGCACTATGGGTGTTTGTTATGGGTTTTCTTTCCGTCCCACGATTTGAGAAAATAGAGCTGATGGAACCCGTCATAATGGAAAGTTTCAGACCAGCTCGGAACGATTCCAAACGCACGCCGAAACGAGGGTGGACACTCTGGAAGTCCACTATGGGTGTTTGTTATGTGTTTTCTTTCCATGCCTCGATTTCACAAAATGGAGCTGATGGAACCCGTCATAACGGAAAGTTTCAGACCACCTCGGAACGATTCCAGATGCACGTCGAAATGAGGGAGGGCACTCTGGAAGTCCACTATGGGTGTTTGTTATTGGTTTTCCTTCTGTGCCTCGATTTCGTAAAATAGAGCTGATGGAACCTGTCATAATGGAAAGTTTTACACCTGCTCGGAACGATTCCAAATGCACGCTAAAATGAGGGAGGGCACTCTGGAAGTCCTCTGTGGGTGTTTGTTATGGGTTTTCTTTTCGTGCCTCAATTTCACAAAATGGAGCTGATGTAACCCGTCATAATGGAAAGTTTTACACCTGTTCGGAACGATTCCAGATGCACGCCGAAATGAGGATGGGCACTCTGGAAGTCCACTATGGGTGTTTGTTATGTGTTTTCTTTCCGTGCCTCGATTTCACAAAATGGAGCTAAAGGAACCGTCATAATGGATAGTTTCACATCGGCTCGGAACGATTCCAGATGCACGCCGAAATGAGGGTGGGCACTCTGGAAGTCCACTATGGGTATTTGTTATTTGTTTTCTTTCCGTGCATCGATTTCACAAAATGGAGCTGATGGAACCCGTCATAATGGAAAGTTTCACACCTGCTCGGAACGATTCCAGATGCACGCCGAAATGAGGGTGGGCACTCTGCAAGTCCACTATGGGTCTTTGTTATGGGTTTTCTTTCCGAGCCTTGATTTCACAAAATGGACCTGATGGAACCCGTCATACTGGAATGTTTCACACCGGCTCGGAACGATTCCAGATGTACCCCGAAATGAGGGTGGGCACTCTGGTAGTCCACTATGGGTGTTTGTTATGGTTTTCTTTCCGTGCCGCGATTTGAGAAAATGGAGCTGTAATACCCCGGAATTTAATCGGGTAATTAGAAAATAACCGGGAGGAGAAAAGACAATTAAATGAGTAGAAATTCCTGAAAAGAGAAGGGGTTTTCCGTAAATCCTCGACAACCTGGGCCTGGGCCGCAGCCCAGGAGGGGCCCATGTGGTGGCCGGCCAAAAAGGGGGGGTTCCCACCCCCCAAACCCTAAACTCCCCACTCTCCCTCCTCCTCCCCACTTTGAGCCGCCGCCTCTCCCCACCTCTCCCTGCTGTGCGCCGCCTCGTCAGATTTGGGTATGTTATGTTCATTTGCTAACCTGATCACCTCTTAGAAAGTTGTAGATATCGGTTTTATCTTTCTTTTGGCACTGAGATCACTTGATTTCGACTCATAGTTTAGGATTTATGGCCATTTTTCTACGACTGTACAAGAAAGCTGACGAGATTTGGCCGTCTGCATGTCTAGCCAATTTGTATTTTTTTGAGGCCGACTCTGAAGGGTCACCCAACACAAAAGTTGTAGCCATTCCAGTAAGCTCTCAGGATTAATAAAGAACATATTTTTTAGAGTTGGAAATCAAAAGTTATGAAGTTTTTACCGTCGCTGTTTTGCTAACTATCAGATTGCAGAGACAGAAAACTTAGAAAACATTTACCTGAATATAAGAATTAGTAGGAGGCCGAATCAGGAGACTTGTCCAACTAGACTATTATAGCTGGTTTTGTCATGATTCCAGAGAGTCCAAGATCACCCCATTCCGAGTTGTGTAGCAAAATTTATGGTGGTTTTTGTACTCTGTCCAGAAAACCCGACGTGAAGTTGATGTTTTTTTAATTGGCCTGGTAGGGATATTACTTCGCCGATTCAGAAAGGCTCACCAACTAGACTTAGTTGGATAATTTAATTACCTTTCCAGAAAGTCTAAGAACATCTTATTTGGACCCCCTGTACTAATAGATATGGATTTTTGAAGTTGACTGTCCACCGACGGGACAGATCGACGTTTAGGAGTTTGGGGTCGGGATCGAGTTAGGAGTTTTGCAAGTCCATGGTTGTTGTTATATAGGTTGTTTTGATCCGTTGCTGTGTCTTAGCATGTGTTATAACTGTTATTCAGGTGGTGGACCGGTGCAGGGAGCAGCTCATTCTGTTCATCCCTCGTTCTCTCGTGGTTAAGGCAAGTACAGTAGTGGTAAATTGTGTGTGATCATTTGTTCATGTGTAATATGTTATGAGTATATTATGTTAATCATGGATGCTCGAATATTATGGACATTAATGCCCGTAAATTCTAGAAGTATGCGTAAGTTTCATGTATGCATGATGATTTAAAGTATTGACCATGTGCATCAAGATATCATATTGGAGGCATGGTCACGTGGTGACCAAGCATTAATTGAGGTCCCCGTCATGAATATGATGGGCTTTTGGGTCCCCATACTTGTAGAGTATGGGCTAAGGTCCCTGTGCTAGAAGGCACATGCAAGGGTGTGCATCGACGGATGCACACTCCGCAATACCGGTATATGCAAAAGAGAGAAAGAAAAGTGCATTTGAACAGTTTGCATCGCATAAGCATGAGACATATTTCTTATTGGGTTACGTGGATGGATGTTGTTAATTACAGTTGTGTTGGCTATTGTCTTGCTATTTGTACTTTGCTGAGTCTTGGACTCACTCTTGCTGATGTTGTGTTTTTAGGTATCTCGTTTGCGGACGACATGCATGGGAGGGAGTAGGGTTGCTTTGGTTGCACTCACTACCACATATTCTTGAAAAGATAATTATCATTTAGACCGTACCTTTATAACAAGCAAACTGCTTAAGGATTAACTTTGGCTATACTGGAATGCATTGGTTTATTTGTAATAATGAGAGTGGTAAATTTTAATTATGCTTGCTTATGTTTAGTTGAGTAGATTATTTATGAATACTTCGATGAACTTTGGATGTTGAAATAGTGATAATTTTATAAGCATCTATTGGAATCTCCGGTAAACTTAGTTATACAAAGGAGGTTCTGCCGAATTTTTTTGTAGTGTCTTGGATTTGTATTTGTGATATTGTTATTTTAGTAGCATTCCAGGCTCATGTTGGGCTGGGGTGTTACAGTTGGTATCAGAGTGGGCTTTAGGTCCGTGGTAGCTAGAAAAGAAAAAGAAAAATTAAATTGACACACTGTGCACAGTAGGATGGGAATGGGCAAATCATTGCATTTACGTTTCCGATATATCGTATTGATGGTTGCTGATATTAATTGAGTATGATTGCTTATTACTTGGTTATATGATTATTATGTGTGGGGATAATCGATGTCGAGAGGTAGAGTGTGGTTGTGGCCATGGGCATGGCCAGGTTGTACCGCCAGTTAGGGTTTGGGGATAGTGGAGTGTTTACCTTGGTAAAACTATTTCCAAGTGTCGAGCATGAATTCCTTTGGGAAGGTTATTGACTCCCTTGGGATGTACTAGGATTTTCTGACCAACCGCTGGTGGTTATTTAATCTCCTTGGGTTAATGGTTTCAATACAGTTGGACATTTTCCTTGGTTTTATTGGTTCCTTAAAGAAATTATTTGTTCTTTGGACCAACGAGAGTTGGACTGCTTGTTAACATTTTTGATTCGCAAGGTTGACCTTTTATGGTGAAGGTTTGCTTTTCCTGTTGGGAAACAGGATTCGTTTTTTTTCGCTTAGTACCTTGGATAATGTGAACAATCTCGGTGAGTTCTTTAGCATGCGAAAACTTTGGTCAACTCTTGTCCGATTGTGGTGATGAATTTCTCTTGGGTTATTAGTTCACTGCGGTCGATGTAGGGTTTTGGTTGGAGAGAAGTTGATGTGGTTGATTGGCTTAACTTGTCTCTTACAGCAATAATCGTCTTCCCAAGTGTTGAGTTATTCTTGCGACTGGTAAACTTGGTTAATTGTCAGGCTTCACCTTTGTATTGGGGTTCTATTTTTCTTATTGGGAATCATGACCCATCTACTTCGCTTGATGGTTTGGTTAATGAAAGTTTGCTTTTGCAAGTATTTTAGTATGTGGAAGCTTTGACTCAATGTAACTCTTTTGGGTATTCTGAGCGTTGAAGTTGCATAGTTCCCTCTTATAAAAGAAAATGTTAAACCCTTTAGCGATGTTTTCTCGTGGTAAAGTGAAAGGTTACAATCAAAGAAATTAATGGATAAGATATGGGTTATCAAGCTGGGTCTGCAGGGTGGTGCATAATGTGATGCGGGGCGCCCGATCTTCTCGACGTAGAACCTCTCGATAACTTGTGTATCCTGACGAACCACCAGCTGATCCCCCGTGCCAATGCACGGACTTGCAACTCTATGGAAAATTCGCCCAAACACACACTTGATTGGATCCTCGCTGACCACAAGCGAAGATCGTCGAACCCTCAATTCCCAACGGAAAAGCAAGAACGACCCCTTGTTCTCAATACCCAATTCCCTCTGTTTTGGCTATAAGCACAACAGGAGAATCAAGCAAAAGCTTTGAAAATATATTAAACGTGGTCTGAGGTTACAATGGGGGTCTACCCCTCTATATATAGTGCTCCTACTCCTCCTCATGGCTGGCCAAGAGGCCCTACTCCTATTCTAATTCGGATTTGGAGTCCTACTCCAATTCCGATACATTCCAAAACAGAAAAGGAAACTCTGATTTTACAACCGTTATATTGTTTTGGTCATATCTTTTGTTACAGGACGAATTTTGGAGTGAGGGAGGATCCGTTGGATCGGGCTTGAAGTTAGCTTTCCAACAAGCCCAAAAACACTCAAATCCGACTTCGTATGAGAAAGTTATGGCCTTTTTACTCCGGACTGTCCTGCTGATTCCGAATCCGAATTTGGGGCTGATTCCGAATCCGAATTGAATTCTGAGTTGATTCCGAATTTGAATTTGGTTGGGCTTGTGGAAGTTTCGAATTTGACTTGGATTCTTGGGCTTCTCTCCCCTTGCTTGTCTCCCACGAGCTTCTCCTCCATTGTGACGGCCTTTCTTCAAGAACAGCCTCATATCCTTCATCTCCGTTCATTATTTAATCTTCCGATCTGAGCATAAGCAAAATACTAGTTTTAGGTAGTATGAAATTCTCAACTAATTTAAAAGGAAATTCAGTGAACAGATTCACCTGTTGGATAAGCTTCTCTTATTTTTCAACTCTCTTAGCAAGCTCATGTTGTTCTGAGGTATTTAATGAATTGAAAATATTATATGAAACAACATAGCTAAGGATGTCCGCATCATCCTCCCTTTCTTCAAAAAAAGTCGTCCTCGGCTTTTGA
Organism: Hsuehochloa calcarea; assembly: GCA_036346395.1. Lineage (NCBI taxonomy): Eukaryota > Viridiplantae > Streptophyta > Magnoliopsida > Poales > Poaceae > Hsuehochloa > Hsuehochloa calcarea. The sequence continues at coordinate 17,603,732 of CM070614.1, read as the reverse complement.
TAGCCTGAAAATGTGCTAGACGAAGAAAACAATGTATATGCATGGTATATGTATTTATCATCCAAACAAGTTCCGTGTAGCGCATGATGATTTGCCGAACATGTATTAAACAAAGAGAACAACGTATATACGTGATATATGTATGAATCAATTGTTGTGTTATTCGCGTTGTTTTGTACAATCGATAGCTCAGAATCACATTTCAAATTGCACAACTGTCTCATATGATAAAATTTCACCTTCCCAATACCAAAGTCAAGTAAAGTGGGTGAAAACCAATTGATACCATTCCATAATTCAACTGCGCTACTATGATTAGTTATACATTCAAGAGATAAACAAGTTGGCATCATGTTGCATTCTAAACAATAGACACTTGTATTTAAACCCATCTTAAAGATATCATGACATTGCTTAATAGATGGTTTGTGCAAAACATGTGATTGTAAATCAACAAGATTATCATAGGTAATGTATATTTGATAAACTTGAAACATGTTGTCTACACCAACATCACCAATCAAATTGAATTTATATGTGTGTATGTAGCTATTTACTAGTGATCTTAAGTGTGAAATTTCAAGAACCTTCTTAATCACACTAGATACATGTTTAGGACTATCGAATATGATATAACACAAAGAATTATTAATGTGTATTCTACTAAGAACTTCTTTTTGAGTAATCAATTTCACATTATGCAAATTAAGCATATCAAATTTAGAACATGGAATCATCAAATGAATAATGGAGTTCTCAGTTTTACGCACCTTGTTTTCATAAACGACCAATTCAGTACAAATAGTGTTACCTTGATCTTCAGGTATTCCCTCTCCATCCATGGTTAGCTCTTTATCTTTCTCTTCCAATGGTGAGGGCTCTTGAATCTTCAACTCCTTATTTGCTTGGTCCACCTGCAGAATGTGGGATACAACACTAGAAATAGAGGGTAAGTTGTTAGGTTCAAAAATAATCTTATTTATCCTATCATCTATCTCTCCCTTTTCTTTTGGTGTATCTCTCACACTCTCAATTGGGATGCTCTCAACCTCGCGTATGGTGGAATCACACAGCTCACTCTTTTTATCACTCTCACTCAATTTGGCTATGTGGCTCTCATTCTCACATGGGTTTTGATACATCTCATCCTTGTAAGACTGTGGGCCAACAATGGCACAACTACCACCAACCATGACCTCCTCCGTGTTGCGGGTTGTGACGGGGCAGCACTACTCATCACTTCGGTCGAAGAAAAATTAACATGCTCGATCTTCTTCTCAAGTGACACACCAGTGGATGAATTAGAACTAAAGAGCCGGCGCAGATTTAATTGATGTGCTTGCATGTGTTTAAGTCTCTTTTCTGCCTTCATAGCATATTTCACAAGATCTTGCAGACTACGAAAATATTCATCTTGAAGTGCAGCAACGATCTGATAATTCAAGCCTGCTTTGAAGTATGTCTTTTCTTGATATGGACTAGTGATATTGGCACGGCGCATTGCATGATTCAACTCAATATAGTAATCTTTGACAACTTTGCATCCTTGTTTAATGCTCTCCACGTGTCGTAGTAGTTCCCGCTCATAATAGGATGGAACAAATTCTCTTCTCATGATGCTTTTAAATGTAACCAAGATGTAATGAATCGTTTTCCACCTAGTTGTTGCCACCAACTAGAGGCATAGTCCGTAAAAAACAAAGTGGCCACTCTCACTTCCTTGGCTTCTGATTCGAACTTATGGGATTCAAGCTCGAACTCCATGTTTTGTACCCACTCAAGATACTCCTCTGGATCATTACTACCATAGAAGGGAAGATACGTATACTCGCGATCTGCCATTGTTAGCAGCAAAGCAAAGAATATGTATGTAGGTGTATGTGTATATGTAGAGGTCACTCAACTCACAATCCTAACAAGGTGAAGTTTCTTTACCGTTCCGAAAGGAATTAAGATCAACAATACTTACACTTCAGGGCAGTAGGAACCACAAGGTGATGTGTGAGCGAATTTCAAGAGCAAGTCAAAGCACGACAATGGGTGTTTTGTGGAGTTTGGTATGGATACCTACTTAATTTGAAAATTTTAGGTATTGTAAGGCTAAGTAAATATCCAAACTAGAATTCAATGCCTAGTTGCCGATCACAAAGATATAAGTGAAAATCAAAGCAACTCACACGCAAAGATATTGGAACTTAGTGCAATCAAGGAATGAGCTATGTAAGATATAAGTGAAGAACAAAATAGCTCGCATTGCACAAGTTATAGAAAAACGCTAGCTAGTTGCAAATAATAAAAATAGGGCACAAGATTGCACAAAATATTGATATTCTAACAATTGAATCAAGAATGAGTGGGGATTTTCGCTCAAGTTTATGGTTCGGCTATGCTCTTTCTTTTTCCTTTTCTCATTTCTCTTTTCTCTTTTCTCTTTTCTTTTTCTCTTCTTTCTTTCTTTTTCTCTTCTCTTTTTCCTTTTTTTTTCTCTTTTTCCTTCCTTTTTTTTAACTATTGCCAAAATTCTTGTTCAACCAAAAATGAGCAAAATTCTTTCCCAACTTTTGATCTTTGAACAATTGCAAGAATACAAATATTAATATGCAGCCCTAAGCAACGATTTAGCTAGTCTTAAATAGGTTCAAAGTATTCGCAAAGGATTGAAAGGTTCACAAAGGATAAATTGATGTCTCACTTTTTTTTTGTTTTTTTTATAGACACGACTAAAAAAATCAAACTAGGCTCAAATAAAAAGCAACGCAAAAGAATTCAAGATCAGCAAACTAAACTTGATTCTAATGGACAAAAACTTAACAAAACTCACTAGAATAACAAATTAAATACTACGGTTGATTTTTTTTTTGTATGGCTTTTTTTTGTGTATGGGAAAAAAAATAACTGGATAAAGATCCTACCGAGTCAACGGGGCTCTGATACCACCTGATGCGGGGGCGCCCGATCTTCTCGACGTAGAACCTCTCGATAACTTGTGTATCCTGACGAACCACCAGCTGATCCCCCGTGCCAATGCACGGACTTGCAACTCTATGGAAAATTCGCCCAAACACACACTTGATTGGATCCTCGCTGACCTGGCGAAGATCGTCGAACCCTCAATTCCCAACGGAAAAGCAAGAACGACCCCTTGTTCTCAATACCCAATTCCCTCTGTTTTGGCTATAAGCACAACAGGAGAATCAAGCAAAAGCTTTGAAAATATATTAAACGTGGTCTGAGGTTACAATGGGGGTCTACCCCTCTATATATAGTGCTCCTACTCCTCCTCATGGATGGACAAGAGGCCCTACTCCTATTCTAATTCGGATTTGGAGTCCTACTCCAATTCCGATACATTCCAAAACAGAAAAGGAAACTCTGATTTTACAACCGTCATATTGTTTCGGTCATATCTTTTGATACAGGACGAATTTCGGAGTGAGGGAGGATCCGTTGGATCGGGCTTGAAGTTAGCTTTCCAACAAGCCCAAAAACACTCAAATCCGACTTTGTATGAGAAAGTTATGGCCTTTTTACTCCGGACTGTCCTGCTGATTCCGAATCCGAATTTGAGGCTGATTCCGAATCCGAATTGAATTCTGAGTTGATTCCGAATTTGAATTTGGTTGGGCTTGTGGAAGTTTCGAATTTGACTTGGATTCTTGGGCTTCTCTCCCCTTGCTTGTCTCCCACGAGCTTCTCCTCCATTGTGACGGCCTTTCTTCAAGAACAGCCTCATATCCTTCATCTCCGTTCATTATTGAATCTTCCAATCTGAGCATAAGCAAAATACTAGTTTTAGGTAGTATGAAATTCTCAACTAATTTAAAAGGAAATTCAGTGAACAGATTCACCTGTTGGATAAGCTTCTCTTGCTTTTCAACTCTCTTAGCAAGCTCATGTTGTTTCGAGGTATTTAATGAATTGAAAATATTATATGAAACAACATAGCTAAGGATGTCCGCATCATAATGAATCCTAACGAGTATCCGTGGAAGTGAAATTGGAAAAGACGATGTTGTGCTCTAGTAGTTCTTGATGAGTGTGATTATGAGTATGACTATACTTGGTTGGAATCAATAGAGTTATTAAAAGTGTGTAACACTCGATGAGATGGTTGATCGTTCAATTGTGTAGTTTGCTAAACTTGTTGGATTATTTGGTCTCGATGGGCTAATCTAACTGTAGAATGAGGAACATACGGATTTGTTTGGTGATGTCTCAAGAGATAATGAAATAGAATTTTCTTTGGTGGCTATTTGATGATCTTATGTATGCCCGTGGAATATAAATAGTGAAAGGACCATGAATTCGCCCATGATTGGATAATCGTCAATGGTTTATGATAACCTCTAGATTGGAATTAGTGTGTACTAAATTGGTGTGAGCATTCCTAATAGGTGAAGGGTTGACACTTGAAAGTGATTTACTCACGTGTGTTTCATGAGGATGAATTGTGGTCGCATGGCCTTGATAAAAGTGATTTGCTTTGATAGTGAGGTTTGTGTATCGTAAAATCTATAGGACAAGTTGACCGCTGGAATCTTATTGAGATAATAGAAACATTATGGAAAAATCTACTGTGTTAAGAGGTGACATATGTTTGCGTAAGTGAGATGGTCGGTAATATTATGCCTTTGATGATAGATATTTGGTGAGCCCTTGGGCCTTTGTAATGAAGGAAATGATGTTAATGATTATTGAAAAGGGGATTTTAACCTTGAGGTTAGTAAGGTGGTCTGCAAGAGATCCCGACTGTCGCAGCAAAGAATGATTCTTCCGAGAGAAAGTAAGTTAATTGCCTTTCGTTATATCGACTAAATGAAATGTTTAGAGTTTGGCATTCATGGTCTTTTGGGAGTTCATGATCTATGTAGTAGATAAAATTAGTTTGAGCAACATGACGTATTGGAAGGCTCTATTCGGTTCTTAAGTGAGTAATGTGATTTGGTTTTAGATGTACTTCTTGGCTGGGTTGGCAAGTAATGATGTACTCAAAGAAAATTGTTTTATTTGTTAACAGAAATCGGTTACCATAAGTATTTGAGGTCGGAGTTGAGAATTGTAATCTGCAACTTTTCTAACATTACAGTTTAAGAGTTTCTTCAGTTTCCATAGCACTGTTTTATTATGATTTATGGAGCTTTGAAAATCTTGTGGGACTTATGCCCTCAACCGTGGGCGTGTATTTTGTTTTCTGAGATCATTACTATTTGACTGTTTCTCTTTGTCTCGTGCTCACTCCAAGGAGCAACATTTTCTTGTGTGTTGGAATTTGTGTCTGATTATCTCTTCCCTTTTGAGAAAGGATTTAACAAACTTATGTTGCCAAGTTTTATAAAGTGTCGTTTCGTGACTGGTTGGTGGTGGACATGTATAAGGCAGTCATAAGATTTTATGAACCAATCTATGTAAAGAATAGTAGAGGATGGATTGGTTTTGACCTATAACTTTTGGAGAGAATTCCATGGAATGTTTATCGTTGGAATAAAATTGATTAGTGTTACAACCAGTGGAACTCATAGCGAAATATAATCCAGGAACCCTTGTTCATGCTGGAATGTTGGGATTATCGGAAGTATGGGAATTTTGATTGATTTATTAGAGTATCACAGACGGGGAATTAACCTTGCGAGGTTGTGTAGGTGGTTTATGAAGGTATAATTCAATGAGAGTAGGATTAGCGAAGTAATCTGATTGTAATATCAATTGATGGGATAGTAGGGACAATTGAGTTATCACCAGGTACAACTTGGCTTCAGTGAGTAACCCTCTAGAAGTTAGAATTTCCTTAAAGATAATTTGGTTGAGAATATGTTTTCAGGTGGTTGTTAACGATTAAGTATGAGTAGATTATGGGGATTTCAGTCAGCGGATTTGAGAGTTTCCATATCAGTTACATCGAAATACATCTATAGGGTCATTGAAGATTGAAAATTTGGCCCGGCGTTCTATGCTAGAACCTTGGAGACTAATGATGTTGTGTTGAGATGGTGAAACAAAGTGGATTCCGAATAGTACGATGTTCATTGATAGAATCATTTGAGTGTAGCAATTGAGTGTGTGTGCTAAGAATTTCGGGTTGATTATCCTTGAAGGATTGAGGTGAAGTGATTGTGGGTGAAAACCATGATGAGGTGCATTTGGAAGTCATCTATCAAAGTAATTCCGTCAGTTCAGAGGTTGGCCCAAGGTACATCGGTTTGATTTTTGGTTGCTAGCATTTCACTAGAACCATCTCAGGTCCATGCGCGGGGTACACAACGTTTCGTATGACCCGATGTCGAGAGAGTATTTGAGAGTCTGGAGTATGAGATTCATCTGGGACGAGGAACCACAAGTAAAATCTTATGTTCGAGTCCCGTCCGTGGAGTATACGAGATAAGATTAAGACGAGCGTTGTGGTGTAGGATGTTAGAATCCATCAAGGTGCGGTGGTCGAATCAGACCGAGTGGAGAGTGATGAGTCACGGCGGCCCGATCTTCCGATAGGTTCGATTTGGTTCGTCGTGAGGACGTTGACGCTTTGAGGCTTCCGACCAACAGATCGTCACCTCGTAATTCGCTACACCCGCACGCCTGTCGTTATCGACCACGCTTGCACGCGATCGACCTTACCACGAAGGTTAATGTTCCTGCAAGCAATCGAAGAAACTCACAAGAACAAGGTAGATGCAATCTGGATTGTATTGCGGATATGGATGAAGTTTACAAGTGGGGTTCCTCAAACCGATAATCGGCGAAAACTGCAATTGGCAGAATAATCTAAGAAAAACCCGCCTCTAAACTACGGTGCTCATCGTATATATATAGGGGACGTGGGAGGTCGACCTAGGGTTGTGCGGCCGTGGGATGAGGCGTACACAACCCGGACTCGATCTCGCCACGTTTACAAAGTCTTATTAGTTTCAAAACGGTGACGCAAACACCTTGTGTCGCGTATTTACGGTCGAAGATCTAGTCGAGGACTGGTCCTAGGGTGGTCTTGAGGAGTCCATGCTATCTTTGGTCATAGATTGTGTCCAACGAGTCTTGTGCTCGCCTCTCGGGTCGTAGAATGCTCCCAACGAAGTCATCCGTTGTAGGCCTTCTTGAAGTGGTCGAGGCCTTGTGGAACCGGTCGTGGACCTTCTTGAACCTGGTCGTAGGCCTTCTTGAAGTGGTCGAGACCTTCTTGAACTGGTCGTAGGCCTTCTTGAAGTGGTCGTAATCCTAGATTTACGAGTACAAGTAAATCATCTCCATTAGGCAGCATCATAGAGTTCTCAAATAATACACTCAGCCCTAGAAACCATTTTACCTGATAGATTAAGTCACGTGCTCTAGCTCTTGTCATAGGGCTTTGTAGTCCAACACCCAAATCTGGAAGGTCTTGTGTAGTACGTGTATTCGAAGGAGGGATGTCCTTATCATACTCCCCTTCTTGAATTGGAGTCGTCCTCGACTCAAGCTCATCTTCTTCTCCCACGTATGGTTTCAAATCTATTGTAAGCAAACTCAATATGCGGTAAACACTCTTCCCACATCTTCAAGTTCTTCTTTAAAACAGCCCGCAACATGGTGGATAATGTGCGGTTGACAACCTCCGTTTGTCCATCAGTTTGGGGATGACACGTAGTAGAAAACAGCAGCTTTGTCCCCAATTTATTCCAAAGCGATCTCCAAAAGTGGCTCAAAAACTTCGTGATCGCGATCCGAGACAATAGTATTAGGCACTCCATGTGTTTAACGATTTCGAAAAACAAATCAGCTATGTTTGTAGCATCATCGCTCTTGTGACAAGATATAAAATGTGCCATTTTAGAAAATCGATCCACTACGACAAATATACTATCTCTCCCCCTCTTTGTCCTAGGCAATCTTAAAACAAAATCCATAGAAATATCCTCCCAAGGGGCACTAGGAATAGGAAGAGGCATATAAAGTCCATGTGGATTGAGACGGAACTTAGCTTTGTTGCATGTAGTGCAGCGAGCCACGTAGCGCTCGACATCACGCCTCATCTTTGGCCAAAAGAAGTGGGTGGTCAGCACATCTTACATCTTTTTGCTCCAAAATGCGCCATCAAACCTCCTCCATGTGCCTCTGTAACAACAAAAGACGAACAGAGCTATTTGGAATGCATAGCTTGTTAGCACGATAGATCAAACCATCATTCAAAGACATAGTTATTCCATATCTTCCCTTCTTTACAATGTTCAAGCACTTCCTTAAAGTCCAAATCAGTGACATATAAACTCTTAATGGCCTCCAAACCAAAAATCTTATGGTCAAGTTGAGATAACATGTTATAACGTCTAGAGAGCGCATCAGCAATCACATTGTCCTTACCTTTCTTATGCTTTATGACATATGGAAACGACTCAATAAATTCTACCCAATCATCATGTCGTTTATTCAGTTTAGCTTGACTTCTAATATGTCTTAGCGATTCATGATCAGAATGTATAACAAATTCTTTGGGCCATAAATAATGTTGCCAAGTTTGAAGCACACGAACTAAAGCATACAATTCTTTGTCATAGGTGGAATAATTCAAACTAGGCCTATTTAGTTTCTCGCTAAAATATGCGTACGGTTTACCTTTTGAATCAATACACCACCTATTCCAATCCGCTAGCGTCACATTCAATCTCAAAAGTCTTACCAAAATCAGGGAGTTGGAGTAGGGGTGCTTGGGTGAGCTTCTCTTTCAACAAGTTGAATGCCTTCTCTTGCGCAGGTCCCCATTGGAAAGGCACTCCTTTCTTTGTCAATTCATTCAATGGTGCGGCAATGGTGCTGAAATCCCGCACAAAACGCCGATAGAATCCAAAGAAGGCCGTGGAAGCTCCGCTTTGTGACACGATGGTCGGTGTCGGCCAGCTTTGGATGGCTACAATCTTTGTCTCATCCACCTCAATTCCCTGTGGTGTCACAACATATCCAAAAACGCAACTCGATCGGTGCAAAAGGTGCACTTTTCGAGGTTACCAAACAAACGTGCGTCTCTCAAAGCATTAAAAACAGCACGTATATGATTCAAATATAGCTCATGTGACTTGCTATAAATCAAGATATCATCAAAGTAAACCACCACAAATTTTCCAATGAAAGGACGTAAAACCTCGTTCATCAAACACATAAAAGTACTAGGTGCATTAGTTACACCGAAAGGCATCACTAACCACTCATATAATCCGAAGTTAGTTTTAAAAGCAGTTTTCCATTCATCTCCTAATTTCATTCTAATCTGGTGGTAACCACTCCGCAAGTCAATCTTTGTGAAAATAATAGAACCACTCAATTCATCTAGCATGTCGTCTAGCCTTGGGATAGGATGACGATACCTTATAGTAATGTTATTAATGGCTCTGCAATCAACACACATACGCCAACTACCGTCTTTCTTAGGAACCAAAAGAACTGGAACAGCACAAGGACTAAGGCTTTCTCTTACGTACCCACGGTCCAGAAGATCTTGGACTTGTCGCTGAATTTCCTTAGTCTCCTCTGGATTGGTCCTATATGCAGCACGGTTTGGCAAAGTCGCTCCTGGGATCAAATCAATTTGATGCTCTATCCCTCGAATAGGTGGTAATCCCGGGGGTACCTCAGCTGGGAATACATCCACATACTCCTGCAAAAGGTTAGCAACAGCAGGAGGCAAAGAGCTAGCTATATCCTCAAGCGAGTATAAGGTATTTTTGCATATCAAAGCATAGCATAGCAACTCATTATCACAAATTTCAGCAAGTTCAGATTTAGTGGCAATCATAACACATCCCTTCAATTTAATCCCCTCAGACTTAGGACTAGACGCCACTTTCTCCCTTTTAGGTGGGAAAACACGTTTTGCTACTTGCTGATTTTCAGAATCATGCTTATTGGTTTTTCTTTCATTTTTAGCGCGCTCTTCTTCATCTTTCAAAATCTCAGCTGGTGTCAAAGGCAATAACTTAATCTTCTTGCCCTTGTGTAAGAACGAGTAGGTATTAGCTCTACCATGGTGCAAAACATCATTGTCATATATCCAAGGCTCACCGAGCAATAAAGAGCGAGCTTGCATCGGTACTATATCAAAGTCGAACTATCTTTGTATTTACCAGCTGAAAATTGCACGTTCACAACTTTGTTTACCTTTAACTTACCACACGAATTGAACCATTGGATGTAGTAGGGACGTGGGTGGGGTTGTGTGGTCAAGCCAAGCTTCTCGACCATCTCGGAGCTTGCAAGGTTGTTGCAGCTCCCTCCATCAACGATGACTCTGCAGGCTCTGTCCTTCATAAGAAATCTGGTTTGAAACAAGTTATGCCGTTGATTTTGCTCCGCTCTCTCCACTTGTGCGCAAAGACTCGTTGCATAACAAGGCTCATATGATACTCGGTGTCAGCAAATAGCTACTTGCTCCTCTACACCATCAGCATCACTGTCTGTCTCGTCTCCTCCACCTGCAATGTTAGCTGCAAGTACATATTCATCCTCAATATCACTAGTACTTACATATCCACCGTCTGTAGTGGCAAGGTATGCTCACTGACTTGGGCAGTCCTTCATGACGTGTCCCATTCCCTTGCAACGGTGGCAAATAATCCGGTGGTACGACCGGTGGAAGTAACAGAGGAAGAACTCTTGGTGGAGCACAGTACACTAGTAGGTTTGCTTACCTCGGTGCTCGTGATGTGGTCGGAGGTGCTCTTGAACGCACCCTACTCGAGGAGGGGGCAGCAGACCGTGTAGCTGAAAGTGGGGGTGTTTTGGCTTGCCCCGGCACTGGTCGTGGTGTAGACATGCTCCCAAAATTGTTCCTTGGCCTCTGTTGTCGTCCCTGCAATTCTTTTTCTGCCAAACATGCAAGTTGGAACAATCTAGGGACACTATCGTATTCTTTGTAATCCACTATGTCCCGAATTTCACGCCTTAATCCTCGATAAAATGTGCTATTGCAGCTTCTTCATCCTCAATAATATCACAACGCAACATGCTAATTTGTAGCTCCCGATAATATTCTTCACGGATCTATTACCTTGATTTAAGCGCTGCAATTTATTACGCAAATCACGTTTAAAAGAAGGTGGGACAAATCTATTACGCATAGCAACCTTTAAACCATCCCACGTAGTAGGCGCTAATCCTTCGGTGCAAACCCTATTCCACCAAATGATGGCAAAGTTTTTAAATTCACTTGTGGCTTGCCTAACTCTATGCACTTCAGGAACTAAGTGAGCATTCAATTTTTGTTCTACCGTCATCTCCCAATCTAGATATATTTCTGCATCATAAGCACCCGCAAAAGATGGTATAGTGAACTTGACTTTAGCATATGGATCATCATGGGCCTTATGTTGCTGAAAATTATTACCTCTCATACCTTGACGGTTGAAGTTCGGCCGGTTCCGTTGTCGTGCATCAAAGGCGTCATGGTCGTGCATCTCATTATCATTATCAAACTCATGGTCATGGGCTGCACCATGAGGTTCCACACGACCAACGTTTGGTAGTCGATTCACCATTCTTTCGAGGCGTGTAGTGAGCGCCGCAATACTATCGTTGATTGAACGTTGTAATGTGATCGTGGTAGCTTGAAGCTTCCTGTCGATGTCCTCATTAACGGTAGTGCGTTGTTCATCCAATAGCGTCATGAGCTCTTCCCTCAAAATACACTCTTGCGCATCCAATCCTTCACCTGACATGGTTAGTAGGAGATAAAAGACAACACAAAGGTATTATCCCTATCACTATTAGGTGGTCGGAGGGTGGAATCACACACTCTCAAGCGTCTTACCAAGCTCTTATGAGTTTCTTACCAAATTGCAGCAGGTGGTCTGATCGGCGAAGGTGGGATGTACGATCACGGTGGAGGCGAATGCGAGGATCCAATCTGAGGGCCGAAAGTATGTGGAGCTCGGATAGACAATGTTTAGTAGCAAGGAATAGCAATAATGAAATCAGATTAGCAAAGCTCAATAAAAGTCCACAGTACTTGATGCGGGGTGCCCGATCTTCTCGACGTAGAATCTCTTGATAACTTGTGTACCCTGACGAACCACCAGCTGATCCCCCGCGCCAATGCACGGACTTGCAACTCTATGGAAAATTCGCCCAAACACACACTTGATTGGATCCTAGCTGACCACAAGCGAAGATCGTCGAACCCTCAATTCCCAGCGGAAAAGCAAGAACGACCCCTTGTTCTCAATGCCCAATTTCCTCTGTTTGGCTATAAGCACAACAGGAGAATCAAGCAAAAGCTTTGAAAATATATTAAACGTGGTCTGATGTTACAATGGGGGTCTACCCCTCTATATATAGTGCCCCTACTCCTCCTCATGGCTGGCCAAGAGGCCCTACTCCTATGCTAATTCGGATTTGGAGTCCTACTCCAATTCCGATACATTACAAAACAAAAAGGAAACTCCGATTTTACAACCGTCATATTGTTTCGGTCATATCTTTTGATACAGGATGAATTTCGGAGTGAGGGAGGATCCGTTGGATCGGGCTTGAAGTTAACTTTCCAACAAGCCCAAGAACACTCGAATCGGACTCCGTTTGTGAAAGTTATGGCCGTTTTAATCCGGACTGTCCTGCTGATTCCGAATCCGAATTTTAGGCTGATTCCGAATCCGAATTGAATTATGAGTTGATTCCGAATTTGAATTTGGTTGGGCTTGTGGAAGTTTCGAATTTGACATGGATTCTTAGGCTTCTCTTCCCTTGCTTGTCTCCCACGAGCTTCTCCTCCATTGTGATGGCCTTTCTTCAAGAACAACCTCATATCCTTCATCTCCGTTCATTATTGAATCTTCCAATCTGAGCACAAGCAAAACACTAGTTTTAGGTAGTATGAAATTCTCATCTAATTTAAAAGGAAATTCAGTGAACAGATTCACCTGTTGGATAAGCTTCTCTTGTTTTTCAACTCTCTTAGTAAGCTCATGTTGTTCTGAGGTATTTAATGAATTGAAAATATTATATGAAACAACATAGCTAAGGATGTCCGCATCATCCTCCCTTTCTTCAAAAAAAGCCGTCCTTGGCTTTTGATAGCCTGAAAATGTGCTAGACGAAGAAAACAACGTATATGCATGGTATATATATTTATCATCCAAACAAGTTCCATGTAGCGCATGATGATTTGCCGAACATGTATTAAACAAAGAGAACAACGTATATACGTGATATATGTATGAATCAATTGTTGTGTTATTCGCGTTGTTTTGTATAATCGATAGCTCGGAATCACATTTCAAATTGCACAACTGACTCATATGATAAAATTTTACCTTCCCAATACCAAAGTCAAGTAAAGTGGATGAAAACCAATTGATACCATTCCATAATTCAACTGCGCTACTCTGATTAGTTATACATTTAAGAGATAAACAAGTAGGCATCATGTTGCATTCTAAACAATAGACACTTGTATTTAAACCCATCTTAAAGATATCATGACATTGCTCAATAGATGGTTTGCGCAAAATATGTGATTGTAAATCAACAAGATTATCATAGGTAATGTATATTTGATAAACTTGAAACATGTTGTCTACACCAACATCACCAATCAAATTGAATTTATATGTGTGTATGTAGCTATTTACTAGTGATCTTAAGTGTGAAATTTCAAGAACCTTCTTAATCACACTAGATACATGTTTAGGACTATCGAATATGATATAACACAAAGAATTATTAATGTGTATTCTACTAAGAACTTCTTTTTGAGTAATCAATTTCACATTATGCAAATTAAGCATATCAAATTTAGAACGTGGAATCATCAAATGAATAATGGAGTTCTCAGTTTTACGCACCTTGTTTTCATAAACGACCAATTCAGTACAAATAGTGTTACCTTGATCTTCAGGTATTCCCTCTCCATCCATGGTTAGCTCTTTATCTTTCTCTTCCAATGGTGAGGGCTCTTGAATCTCCAACTCCTTATTTGCTTGGTCCACCTGCAGAATGTGGGATACAACACTAGAAATAGAGGGTAAGTTGTTAGGTTCAAAAATAATCTTATTTATCCTATCATCTATCTCTCCCTTTTCTTTTGGTGTATCTCTCACACTCTCAATTGGGATGCTCTCAACCTCGCGTATGGTGGACTCACACAGCTCACTCTTTTTATCACTCTCACTCAATTTGGCTATGTGGCTCTCATTCTCACATGGGTTTTGATACATCTCATCCTTGTAAGACCGTAGGCCAGCAAGGGCACAACTACCACCAACCACGACCTCCTCACGTGTTGCGGGTTGTGACGGGGAAGCACTACTCATCACCCCGGTCGAAGAAAAATTCTCATGCTCGATCTTCTTCTCAACTGACACACCAGTGGATGAATTAGAACTAAAGAGCCGGCGCAGATTTAATGATGTGCTTGAATGTGTTTAAGTCTCTTTTCTGCCTTCATAGCAAATTTCACAAGATCTTGCAGACTACGAAAATATTCATCTTGAAGTGCAGCAACGATTTGATAATTCAAGCCTGCTTTGAAATATGCCTTTTCTTGATATGTACTAGTGATATTGGCACGACGCATTGCATGGTTCAACTCAATATAGTAATCTTTGACAACTTTGCATCCTTGTTTAATACTCTCCACGTGTCGTAGTAGTTCCCGCTCATAATAGGATGGAACAAATTCTCTTCTCATGATGCTTTTTAAACAGACCCAAGATGTAATAAATCGTTTTCCACCTAGTTGTTGCCACCAACTAAAGGCATAGTCCGTAAAAAACAAAGTGGCCACTCTCACTTCCTTGGCTTCTGATTCGAATTTATGGGATTCAAGCTCGAACTCCATGTCTTGTACCCACTCAAGATACTCCTCGGATCATTACTACCATAGAAGGAAGATACGATACTCGCGATCCGCCATTGTTAGCGACAAAGCAAAGAATATGTATGTAGGTGTATGTGTATATGTAGAGGTCACTCAACTCACAATCCTAACAAGGTGAAGTTTCTTTACCGTTCCAAGGAATTAAGATCAACAATACTTACACTTCAGGGGCAGCAGGAACCACAAGGTGATGTGTGGCGAATTTCAAGAGCAAGTCAAAGCACGACAACGGGTGTTTTGTGGAGTTTGGTATGGATACCTACTTAATTTGAAAATTCTAGGTATTGTAAGGCTAAGTAAATATCCAAACTAGAATTCAATGCCTAGTTGCCGATCACAAAGATATAAGTGAAAATCAAAACAACTCACACACAAAGATATTGGAACTTAGTGCAATCAAGGAATGAGCTATGTAAGATATAAGTGAAGAACAAAATAGCTCGTATTGCACAAGTTATAGAAAGACGCTAGGTAGTTGCAAATAATGAAACTAGGGCACAAGATTGCAAAAAATATTGATATTCTAACAATTGAATCAAGAATGAGTGGGGATATTCGCTCAAGTTTATGGTTCGGCTATGCGCTTTCTTTTTCCTTTTCTCTTTTCTCTTTTCTTCTTTTTTTTTCTCTTCTTTCTTTTTTTTTCTTTTTTTTTGAACTATTGCCAAAATTCTTGTTCTACCAAAAATGAGCAAAAAATCTTTCCCACCTTTTGATCTTTGAACAATTGCAAGAACACAAATATTAATATGCAGTCCTAAGCAACGATTTAGCTAGTCTTAAATAGGTTCAAAGTATTCGCAAAAGATTGAAGGGTTCACAAAGGATAAATTAATGTCTCACTTCTTTTTGTTTTTTTTATAGACACGACTAAAAAAAAATCAAACTAGGCTCAAATAAGAAGCAACGCAAAAAAAATTCAAGATCAGCAAACTAAACATGATTCTAATGGACAAAAACTTAACAAAACTCACTAGAATAACAAATTAAATACTACGGCTTATTTTTTTTTGTATGGCTTTTTCGTGTATAGGAAAAAAATTAGATAACTGGATAAAGATCCTACCGAGTCAACGGAGCTCTGATACCACCTGATACGGGGTGCCCGATCTTCTCGACGTAGAATCTCTTGATAACTTGTGTACCCTGACGAACCACCAGCTGATCCCCTGCGCCAATGCACGGACTTGCAACTCTATGGAAAATTCGCCCAAACACACACTTGATTGGATCCTCGCTGACCACAAGCGAAGATCATCGAACCCTCAATTCCCAGCGGAAAAACAAGAACGACGCCTTGTTCTCAATGCCCAATTCCCTCTGTTTGGCTATAAGCACAACAGGAGAATCAAGCAAAAGCTTTGAAAATATATTATACGTGGTCTGATGTTACAATGGGGGTCTACCCCTCTATATATAGTGCCCCTACTCCTCCTCATGGCTGGCCAAGAGGCCCTACTCCTATGCTAATTCGGATTTGGAGTCCTACTCCAATTCCGATACATTACAAAACAAAAAGGAAACTCTGATTTTACAACCGTCATATTGTTTCGGTCATATCTTTTGATACAGGATGAATTTCGGAGTGAGGGAGGATCCGTTGGATCGGGCTTGAAGTTAACTTTCCAACAAGCCCAAGAACACTCGAATCGGACTCCGTTTGTGAAAGTTATGGCCGTTTTAATCCGGACTGTCCTGCTGATTCCGAATCCGAATTTGAGGCTGATTCCGAATCCGAATTGAATTATGAGTTGATTCCGAATTTGAATTTGGTTGGGCTTGTGGAAGTTTCGAATTTGACATGGATTCTTAGGCTTCTCTTCCCTTGTCTCCCACGAGCTTCTCCTCCATTGTGATGGCCTTTCTTCAAGAACAACCTCATATCCTTCATCTCCGTTCATTATTGAATCTTCCAATCTGAGCACAAGCAAAACACTAGTTTTAGGTAGTATGAAATTCTCATCTAATTTAAAAGGAAATTCAGTGAATGATTCACTGTTGGATAAGCTTCTCTTGTTTTTCAACTCTCTTAGTAAGCTCATGTTGTTCTGAGGTATTTAATGAATTGAAAATATTATATGAAACAACATAGCTAAGGATGTCCGCATCAGTACTCGTCACAGTTGCTGGCCCAAACGCGTTCCTAGAACTAGCTCAAGCAAACGGAAGGATAGGGTAGATACAAACACAATCGGATCCAAAATCACAAAGCAACTCCTTCTTTTCTTCTTCTTTTTTTTGCACTCTTTGCTTTCTTTCTTTTCTTTTTTTTTTGGACTGCAAAAACTCAACCTAGGGTTTTCATTTTTTTTTTTTTTTTGCGAATGTGACCTTGACTCAAAACTCTTCAAAACCCTTTTCTGGGTCTATGGATATATATGGGTCACAAACTTTTTTCGGAGAGCAGGGGTACAAAGGTAATTAAAAGATACTCTCTCTCTCTCTCTGAACTTTAGCTATGGGAAAAATTCGACCATTCGATTGTTTTCGACCAGTGATGAGTCACGGCGGCCCGATCTTTCGATAGGTTCGATTTGGTTCGTCGTGAGGACGTTGACGCTTTGAGGCTTCCGACCAACAGATCGTCACCGCAATTCGCTACACCCAAGACGCTGTCGTTATCGACCACGCTTGCACGCGATCGACCTTACCACGAAGGTTAATGTTCCGCAAGCAATCAAGAAACTCACAAGAACAAGGTAGATGCAACTGGATTGTATTGCGGATATGGATGAAGTTTACAAGTGGGGTTCCTCAAACCGATAATCGCTAAAAGCGCAATTGGCGAATAATCTAAGAAAACCGCCTCTAAACTACGGCGGCTCATCAGATATATATAGGGGACGGAGGAGGTCGACCTTGGGTTGTGCGGCCGTGGGATGAGGCGTACACAACCTGGACTCCGATCTCGTCACGTTTACAAAGTCTTATTAGTTTCCAAAACGGTGACGCAGCACCTTGTGTCGCGTATTTCTGGTCGAAGATCTAGTCGTAGGACTGGTCCTAGGGTAGTCTTGAGGAGTCCATGCTATCTTTGGTCATAGATTGTGTCCAACGAGTACTGTGCTCGCCTCTCTGGTCGTAGAATGCTCCCAACGAGTCATCTGGTCGTAGGCCTTCTTGAAGTGGTCGTAGGCCTTGTGGAACTGGTCGTGGACCTTCTTGAACTGGTCGTAGGCCTTCTTGAAGTGGTCGTAGACCTTCTTGAACTGGTCGTAGGCCTTCTTGAAGTGGTCGTAATCCTAGATTTCTGAGTACAAGTAAATCATCTCCATTAGGCAGCATCATAGAGTTCTCAAATAATACACTCAGCCCTAGAAACGATTTTACCTGATAGATTAAGTCCTCATCAGAGAGTAACCTGGGAGCTGGAACCATGCATGCTAGGTGTAAATGTCCTTCGAGTAGAATGACAGAAAGAATTCGGGGTCGAATTCTGTTTAAGGGGGGTAGAATGTAATACCCCGGAATTGAATCGGGTAATTAGAAAATAGCCAGGAGGAGAAAAGACAATTAAATGAGTAGAAATTCAGAAAAAGAGAAGGGGTTTTCCGTAAATCCTCAACAACCTGGGCCCGGGCCGCAGCCCAGGAGGGGCCCTTGTGGTGGCCGGCCAAAAAGGGAGGAGGGGTTCCCACCCCCCCGAACCCTAAACTCCCCACCCTCCCTCCTCCTCCCCCACTTTGAGACGCCACCCCCTACCCCCTTTTCCCTGCCGTGCGCCACCACCACCTTCTCCCCTGCGCCACCATCTCCTCCACAGCACCACCACCCTCCCCGGCGAAGGTCCTTGCTGCGGTCCATTGGAGGGAAGGCGAGGCGACGACGGTTGGAGGGACGGCCAAGTGGAGACAGCAGATCGGTTTTATTCAGCGCTGTTGCTCGTCATATTTGGATAAGTTGTGTTCTTTTTCTGATCTGTCCACCTCTTAGAAAGTTGTAGCCCTCGGTTTTAGCTTTCTTTTGACACCAAGATCACTCGATTTGGACTTACGGTTTAGGAGTTATGGTAGTTTTACCGTGACTGTCCAGGAGAGCTGACGTGAATTGGCAGATTGTCTAGGTTAAACGTGGTCTGAGGTTACAATGGGGGTCTACTGTAACACCCCAGCCCAACACTGAGCCTGGAATGCCACCAAACTACTCTTATCATCTATTATACATCAACACACTGTGAAATTTCAGCAAGCATAACAACATTAAAACCCATCCACGGGTCGCATTAACACAAGCATAACACTATGACAATCATATATAAATTAGACCTAGGAGCATAGCAAAATAATTAACCAAGATTAACATAAACCAAGTATCTATGGTTATTCAATACGATCATGTCCTAGATATAAATATTCATGTTATTCTAAAAGTTTCTCATGTCCAATGAATCAAATAATTGGGTGAAGTGCATGATTCCAAGTGCGCTAGCCCTTCCCGAGTAAAACGTCGTCACTGGTCACCTAAAAACAACAATAGAGCAAGAATGAGTCCAAGACTCAGCAAATACATAATAAAGCCATAAACAATAGTTTATTAACCATAATTAAAGTTATCATCATCATCCATTTAGTTAATGCCATTGTCATTCTCAAACAAACAAGCCATATTCCATATAGGTAAAGTTGCACAATTTAACAATGTAACACCCTGACTATAAGGAAGTCAAGATGTCACCTACAATCACTACTCTTCAAATGAATAACATCAAATTGCATGATATTATGGAGCAAGTATTAAGAATATATGTAATCAAGCATTCATCCTCAATACTTAATCAACGAAATGGAAGTAGACAATTCAGAAAGATATGGTAAACAATGCCATGACGGCTTATTACAATGCAATACAAATCATATTTAACGACAATCAAAGTCCTCAAATTGATTGATATATGAGAGTGAGTGCAACGTGATGAACTACCCTCCACAAGATCATTCTTCCTTGTCATTTACCTAAATAAGTCAATAAAGCAAGAATGAGCCAAAGACTCAACAAGCAATCAGATGTAACAAGAAGCATACCATGAGCAATATATCACAAACATAATTTGAACAACTATCGAAACGAATTTATGAATGGATGAAGTGGAATGGTGCATTGAAGGAAATGGACATAATGCAAAGATATACGGTATAGCGAGTGAAGCACCGTCGGTGTTCACTTAAAGTATTCGTATGAAGAACGTTTCATACGATCGTCCAACGTGGCCCACATTGGAATGGTGGACTCACGTAACGTGGCCCACATTGGAATGGTGGACTCACGTACCCATCTTGGAATTGATGGGATTTCAAGTGCCCATTTGGAATTGATGGGTCTTACCAAAATAATGTATGCATGTCATGATGATCCCATGTCAATATTGAATAGTAATCATAAATGAAAAGAACACATGGCATTCATCTACAAATACGAACAAGTGTAAGCATTCATTCACACATCATACATGACATCAAACATTGAATACAAATTATTATTCGCCTTGCACAAGAACGGGTTGGGAGGTAATTGTGATACCCTCCACTCACCGCTTCACCGCCTACAATAAAATATAATCGAAATGAGGGCAACGACTATGGCAATGCTACACGTGTCCTCCTCAATCTCTAACCAAACTAACCAATTAAAAGTTCAATTTGATCAATCTACCCAACTATTTCAATTAACCCCAATCTGGCAGTTTTACTAGAAAATTCACCAATAAAAAACCGTAAGTCCAAAAGACCTGAAACCAGTGCTCAAATTTTCTTAACTTAACAGGCTACAAAACTCTAGTTGATGGTAAACTCTAATTCGGCCATTACAGAGGTCTAACCATCCATTGAAAAACTATAACTGCAGTCTGCCCAGAAATCTGAACAGCCCTAAAGAAAATGCTATAACTTTTAAACCACTGATCCAAATAAAGTGATTTTTATCAGTCTGGAAACATGGTGAAATTATCTTCAAAAACCTAGTTGGGTGGCCGACCTGATTCTGACTCTAACTAGATCAAAACCTAGGTGCAACCGACTATACCCATCAGTTCTGACAGACAGACCAGCGCGTAGTAAAACAGCCATAACTTTTAATCTACTGGGTGAAAAATTGTGATCCAGGTGCCAAAAGAAAGCTAATGAAATAAGGAACAAAACTCTAGAAGGCGAAATCATCCAATTCTGCCTCTAAGGCACCCAAAACCGAGTTGCAACATACTGTACAGAACCGATCTACTAACAGAAATTACGCAATACTATCAAAAACATGGAATCGACAACTCTAACGCAATCAAACAGCGATGGGGTCTCTCGTTACCCTTGTAGACCAAGAACGATGAGGAACAACTTCCCAAAGCCTTCCCTCTCCTTCTTTGGCCAGCCCCAAATCAGCGAACCCAGTGGATGCAACGCTGCGGGGAAGAATCAAGAAGAACGCGTTGAAGACCGGTGTGCAGCTCGGGATCTCCAATGGCAGCCACCAATGGAGAGGAGGCGCCTAGGAGGAGGGGAGGAAGAAAGGGGCGGCTCAAGGGGAGGAGGTGGGGCGGCTCCAAGGGGAGGAGGTGGGGCTTTAGGGTTTGGGGGAAGTGGTGCCCCCTTTGGCCTTTTGGCGGCCCTACATGGGCGGCCGGCCCCTCATGGGCCACCTGGTCGCGAATCATGCGCCCGGGTTGTCCGGCAATAACATTTACCTCAAGATTTGGATTTTTCGATTTAAAAACGATTTCTTTTACTCTCCCGACCTCTTTCTCTCTATCAACCGATTAGGAAAGTTGAAAATTTCGTTTTGAATAGAATTCCCATACCAATAAAACGATACAACCTAACCGGATAAATGAGGTATTACACTCTATCCCCTTAGAAAAGATTCGACCTCGAATCTACGCACCAAACTACTCGAGAGGAAATGCGTGCGGAATGAAACAACGATAATTCAAGCTTGAATTGCTCGATACTCGCTTAACACTCGTGCACACCGCATTTACGCGCCTCGCGATAAGGATCCGGGACGATCAACGCGATAAGCCAACGCCCTAATTCTTACAACTTTCAAAACGAAGAGAATCCAACTAGAAATAGAGAGTCCTCATCGTATCCACGTAATGCTAACTCTCACCAAAAGGTTAGATTCCAAATTTGACAATTCATCTCAAAACAAATCCATTTTACAACCAAAGGAGAAATTATCGAACGCCTAAACCAAACACTTGCGGCTTGTCCGAATTGGAAAGAATATACTTGCCAACACAAACCTCAACTCAAATTGCGAAAACACCGGTCAACACAACAACTCCAACGAGAATCAAGAAAACACTTCATTATCCGATGAACATACCTTTCCATGCCTTCTCTCCTCCAGAATAAAATTTCTCTAATTTGAATTCATCGCATACCACATGAGATTAAACCTCTTAATTGAACATTATCAAATTATGATCAAATCAAGGACATCATCCACTCAATTGTGGAGAGGCTAAATTGAATCCACCGAATACTCTAGGCAATTCATTCTACTAACCAAAAATCGATTTAATAGAAGGCGCTCAAGGCACCACGTAAAAAGGCTCCATACCATCACATTACCTCCAATTTCCAAGAACAACAACTCAGAATCCTTAACCCGCACAATCATGTACTACATCAAAAGGGTTCTATCAAATATCATTTTACTGATCAGGAAACTCCATTATTCCACTTTCTCTACACATAATCATTGTGTGACCAAAGGTCTAACATAACAATGCAAACCCAAATTTAACTTCCAAAACCTCTACAACCGATTGTTCTTATAACTGATAGTGAAATCATCGAATTAAATCTCCAATAGCACCACCATTCTAACATACTCACTCAATGACATCATCAGAAATCACCCACACCATCTCGCAATGCTATCCAATTGCGTTACTCAAAAAAAAAATTCAATGAAGGTTTCCATACCTCCGATAATCACTAACTTTTCAATCCTGAATTGAAGTTCTAGAATTTCACTATACCGTGTTATTGGTAGTAACACTATTCGGACTTACTTCAAGTCAAACATTTCGGTGAATCAATTTCCCTCCAAGGGATACAGTTCAAAATTATTTCACATTCTACTACTCCTCCGATAACTTGGTAGCAAGATATCATCACTACGATTATTCATCCACCACCAAACAATTGCCAAACTTATCCTTTGCAAACACTTTGCAACCCAAAGCGTGATCCTTTCTCAAATGGAAGAGGCGAACAAAGATAAGTTTATTCACACAGAAAGACGTTGCTCATCACGGCGAAAGGTGAAACCAAAAGAAATATTACGATAAAGGTGATATTGGAAAACGAAAGATGAGTTCATAATTGAGACACACATCCTCAAAAGAGAATAGCAAATAACAAATTGACACGAAAGAAAGATAATACGCTTGAAATTCGCCATCTCTTGAGCGGAAAGAGCAATGATTTAGGAACAATGCAAATAATCACAAGTTACTGAAACTTGACTCAAATTATCAAATACTCTCGCACTCTTTCCTTTAACACAACAATTAGTTCTTGAACTAATAACACGTGGCACTGAACAAAGTAAGTTCTTTAGTTCAACCCACGGAACTACTTAAGAACAAATAAAATTTTTCAACACGCCAAATTTGTTCGAAACAGTTCATTTACTCATGAAACACGTAATCCAAATGACCTCAGCCACAAAACAAGCATTTTCCTTTACAGGACTTCACGGAAAGCAAACGGACTCTCAACGAAAGTGACGAAAATTTCCTTTGATTGCAACCTCACTTTGCGAACTCAAACCAAGGAACCTTTAGGACTAAATCACACAAAACTCTTAAGAAGCAATAGGATATCTCCATGCACCATTTCACTTAAAACAATTTCATTACTGTAATATTCACGAACTCCAAAAGGTTACGGAAACTAGACTTGAAGTATTCTCATTTAGGTGGTAACACGAGGTGATTATTTTACTACAAGTTTCAACATCAATCTCACAACGTCAATTAGAAAACACCTCGAAAGACTCATGTGAAAAGAATGGGTGAATATTTACGAAAAGAAGAGGCACATGACCATGATTCTCACCAACTAGAAAATCATTTACCACTCGCCACAAACACGGACCAAGGAGAAAACCAATTAAGCAATGAACTCATTGAACATAAGGGAGTTTACATTGAATGCATAAGCTTCAAAAGAAGAGAATGTCCGACCTCAAGAGATAAGAACAACGAGCATTCAATATCAAAGCGCTCGAATCATCAAGAACCATTATAACTCGCAACAAATCGTTTTACGTGGCAAACTTCGCTTATCATAATTAATGGGACCTCCAATAGGTCATGAACACAAAACTCAAATTGGATCATTTTGGAAACATCAAGAAAGGTGGTCAAACTTCTTTCTCTATAAAAGAATCAACCTTACTCTCATATTCTTGATCGTGTCAATAAACCTTCTAAAGGGAACATGACAAATCGGATCATAAAAATTTTCGCATCAAATGGAATTGTAATAACAACTTATTCTAGAAAAGAATTCGTACAAAAACCACAAAGTTGAACAAACGTCGCACCCAAAGACTACAAAACTCTAGAGAAAGGGGTTTGACACTTTTCTTTTCAAAGGAGGTTCTAAACTCCAACACTCCAAATATTCCAAAGAAATGAACATAGTCGAAATTTTCTTCAATGATCTTTGTGAAAGCAAATTTTCATTCTCCGAACTGTTAAACGGATTACCGAGCTGCCCTTATCAACAAGAGAGATAGGGATAACATAAGGAGAACGATCTTGTCAAGAATAACGTTCACAAACAAAGAATGAGAGCTCCGCACGTAAAGGTAAGAAACTATTTTGAAAAACAATTAGGGTCTAATAGAAACCCGTAGCCCACGATCTTTGTTTGGGTGCAACCCCCGACTTAAGCATAACCAAGCACTCCAAAAGGGTTTTAACGCTTTTCTTCATAAAAGAGATGCATCAAATTTCAACAAGCAGACGGTTTCAAAAGGAATACATTGAGCCAATGCTTTCTCGTGTTAACGATCTTGCAACAAGAATTCTCATTAGGCAAACCATCAAACAAGTAAATGAGTCGCTCTTTTCCAATGAGAAAGAAAGAACAACCATGAAAATATCAATGTTGCCAATTTACAAAGATCATTCGTAGTAAAAGCAATTCGACAATCGAAAAACAATAATGTTTTCGGAGTACCATTAAAGGCCTTTTTAAACTCGTCTATGAAAATCATGAACCCAAGAGAAATTCATCAATCGCCACCGGACAAGAATTTGTCAAATTCGAAAATCAAGGAAGAGAACGACTTACTATAGCAGCTCAAAAGAGATATGCAAGATCAATACACACTTAATAAAGAACTTGCAAAAGAAGTCTTCCAATACCGAGATTCCAAACGAACGAATGAGTTAAATTTCCCCAACAGGGGTAAAACAAGTCTTTTGTGAAAAGAGAAATCTTGCATTTGAGCTATGCTCACGTGGAGCAGAAATATCACAATAGTCGAAAGGGCAATATTTGATTTAAAGAACGAATCAGAGAACTGATGGAGCTTGCCTTCTTCATTAAAACCCCAATTTCAAAAGAAGTCACGAACTGCCAGGAACCACAACCAGGAAACCAGATATCAGTTCGAGAAAGGTAACAAGTTCATCAATGAGCTCATGATCAATACAGAACTTATAGAACAGAGGTAAGAAGTTCTCTAATATCATACTACAAACAGTGGTGTAGCCTGGCAAAACCCAGGACATCAACCACGAACTCAACTGATCAACGCCCGCTAGCGAAACGCATAACTAATGCAATCAATTATGAGTATATATATATATTATATCGGATCATCTCTTGACGATCATAAAATTAATCCATATATATATATATATAGGATAACACATCATATCATAATTTAACACATCACAGCACAAAACAACTCAACAACGACTCATTAATCGAGTCACAACAATTGAAATGCGAAAGCAACTGTTTACCCAATCCCTCCTAATGCACAAGTGTGTCAATTTAATATGTTTGAATGAACCACGGACCTAAAGCCCGCTCTGATACCAACTGTAACACCCTGACTATAAGGAAGTCAAGATGTCACCTACAATCACTACTCTTCAAATGAATAACATCAAATTGCATGATATTATGGAGCAAGTATTAAGAATATATGTAATCAAGCATTCATCCTCAATACTTAATCAACGAAATGGAAGTAGACAATTCAGAAAGATATGGTAAACAATGCCATGACGGCTTATTACAATGCAATACAAATCATATTTAACGACAATCAAAGTCCTCAAATTGATTGATATATGAGAGTGAGTGCAACGTGATGAACTACCCTCCACAAGATCATTCTTCCTTGTCATTTACCTAAATAAGTCAATAAAGCAAGAATGAGCCAAAGACTCAAACAAGCAATCAGTATGTAACAAACAAGCATACCATGAGCAATATATCACAAACATAATTTGAACAACTATCTGAAACGAATTTATGAATGGATGAAGTGGAATGGTGCATTGAAGGAAATGGACATAATGCAGCATATACCGGTATAGCGAGTGAAGCACCCGTCGGTGTTCACTTAAAGTATTCGTATGAAGAACGTTTCATACGACTGTCCAACGTGGCCCACATTGGAATGGTGGACTCACGTAACGTGGCCCACATTGGAATGGTGGACTCACGTACCCATCTTGGAATTGATGGGATTTCAAGTGCCCATCTTGGAATTGATGGGTCTTACCAAAATAATGTATGCATGTCATGATGATCCCATGTCAATATTGAATAGTAATCATAAATGAAAAGAACACATGGCATTCATCTACAAATACGAACAAGTGTAAGCATTCATTCACACATCATACATGACATCAAACATTGAATACAAATTACTTGCTCGCCACACAAGAACGGGTTGGGAGGTAATTGTGATACCCTCCACTCACCGCTTCACCGCCTACAATAAAATATAATCGAAATGAGGGCAACGACTATGGCAATGCTACACGTGTCCTCCTCAATCTCTAACCAAACTAACCAATTAAAAGTTCAATTTGATCAATCTACCCAACTATTTCAATTAACCCCAATCTGGCAGTTTTACTAGAAAATTCACCAATAAAAAACCGTAAGTCCAAAAGACCTGAAACCAGTGCTCAAATTTTCTTAACTTAACAGGCTACAAAACTCTAGTTGATGGTAAACTCTAATTCGGCCATTACAGAGGTCTAACCATCCATTGAAAAACTATAACTGCAGTCTGCCCAGAAATCTGAACAGCCCTAAAGAAAATGCTATAACTTTTAAACCACTGATCCAAATAAAGTGATTTTTATCAGTCTGGAAACATGGTGAAATTATCTTCAAAAACCTAGTTGGGTGGCCGACCTGATTCTGACTCTAACTAGATCAAAACCTAGGTGCAACTGACTATACCCATCAGTTCTGACAGACAGACCAGCGCGTAGTAAAACAGCCATAACTTTTAATCTACTGGGTGAAAATTGTGATCCAGGTGCCAAAAGAAAGCTAATGAAATAAGGAACAAAACTCTAGAAGGCGAAATCATCCAATTCTGCCTCTAAGGCACCCAAAACCGAGTTGCAACATACTGTACAGAACCGATCTACTCACAGAAATTACGCAATACTATCAAAAACATGGAATCGACAACTCTAACGCAATCAAACAGCGATGGGGTCTCTCGTTACCCTTGTAGACCAAGAACGATGAGGAACAACTTCCCAAAGCCTTCCCTCTCCTTCTTTGGCCAGCCCCAAATCAGCGAACCAGTGGATGCAACGCGCGGGGAAGAATCAAGAAGAACGCGTTGAAGACCGGGTGTGCAGCTCGGGGATCTCCAATGGCAGCCACCAATGGAGAGGAGGCGCCTAGGAGGAGGGGAGGAAGAAAGGGGCGGCCCAAGGGGAGGAGGTGGGGCGGCTCCAAGGGGAGGAGGTGGGGCTTTAGGGTTTGGGGAAGTGGTGCCCCCCCCTTTTGGCCTTTTGGCCGGCCCCTACATGGGCCGGCCGGCCCCCTCATGGGCCACCTGGTCATGAACTGCCCAGGTTGTCCGCAATAACATTTACCCCAAGATTTGGATTTTCCGATTAAAAACGATTTCTTTTACTCTCCCTGACCTCTTTCTCTCTACCGAACCGATTCCGGAAAGTTGAAAATTTCGTTTTCGAATAGAATTCCCATACCAATAAAACGATACAACCTAACCGGATAAATGAGGTATTACAAACAATTTACTTAGATATGCGAATGCACCAACATGCTCATGCTCATATGCATCTCATCAGCTGATACCGGTATAGCGGAGTGTTCACCCGTCGATGACACACTCTATCCTTCACTCCCGTGAAGTCCCCACCAAAGTAGGATTTTATATAGAGCTCTCCGGACTAGTCATGTATCTTTCTCACCGACCTCACCGGAATAGTTACATGACTTTCTCACCGACCTGGCTCATGCAACCCCAGTCATGATGAATGTAAATGATGCGATATCTTTATTTATTCATCAACATAGTCCATCTCATTAACTCAATATCTCCTCCTCATTATCTCAATATCATAATCTTATTCACTCAAGGTCATCAATATCATGTATAAGAATAAGCTGAACGAAAGCATAATAAATAGCATGATAAGTAACAACAATGATCATGGTGAACAACCCATTGTTCACCACTCTACCATGTACTTGCCTTCCGCGCTGTGACGAGTTAGGAGGCAACGACGAAATTTCTCCACTCCCTGCCCCACCGCCTACACAAATATTTATTCAAAATAAGAATAACAAGACATGACGTGGCTACAAGCGTTTTACCATAACCCTCTATCTAACCAACATAACCAAAAACTCAAAATGACGAATTAACTAATCAGCCAATATCGGCCCTTCTGATCAGCAGTACGAGAAAAATTGTAATTAAATATCTTTAACTCTGAATGACTTGAAACCAGTGCTCAAATACTCTTAACGTAACAGGCTATGAAACTCTAGTTGGTGGGGTTCTTTGATTCGGCCAAACAAGTGGTCTAAACAACCGTTGAAAACAACTGACAGACATCTGTCCAGAATACAGCATAGCAGTAAAGAACACGGCATAACTTTTACTCTACAGATCCAATTGAGATGATCTTTATCAACTCAGAAAGATACTTTCAAGGGCTACAAAAACCTAGTTGGGTGGAAGTTCTGAATCTGACTCTAACTAGATCAAAACCGAGGGGCAAACCGACAGTTCCAAATTCTCAGGCAGACAGGACAGCGCGCGATTAAAAATTCATATCTCCTAAACCGTATGGTGGAATCACGTGATCTAAGTGCCAAAAGAAATATAACCACATCAGGAACAAAACTCTAGAAGACGAAAATACCAGATTCGGCCTCTAAGTAAATCATAATGGCCCTACAAGAAAATCTGCCAAATCACGTGAGCTCCCCTAGACAGTCGCGGTAAAACTACCATATCTCCTAAACCGTAACTCCAAATCATATGATCTCGGTGCCAAAAGAAAGCTAAGACCAAGGGCTACAACTTTCTAAGAGGTGAGAAGATCAGAAAACGTACGGAACTTACCCAAATCTGACGAACAAAATTGCTGCACTGCAGGGAGGAGGGTGGCGGCCGGTTGGAGAGGGGGAGGAGTGGGTGGCGGCTTGGGGAGGGAAAAGGGTAGGGGAAGGGGTTTTAGGGTTTAGGGGAGAGATACCCCCTTTGGCCAGCCCCTCATGGGCCACCCCTGGCCGAGGCCCAGAGTCCAAAGTTGTTGAAAAACACGAAAACCCCTCAAGAAAAAGCGATTCAGATTTTCCCATTAGCTCCTTCTTTCAAACTTCTTCTAGTACGCCGATTTACTTTTGGGGTATTACATTCTACCCCCCTTAAACAGGATTCGACCCGAATCTACTCACCGATCTTCCGAAAGAAATCAAGAATCGAATGAAATAACGATATCCCAAGCTTGGAATTGCTCGATTACTCACTTAACACTCGAGCACACCAAACGATCGCATTGCCGCATAAGGACTCGAGACGGTCAACGCGATATGCCAACTTCCAAATTTCTGAAATTTTCGGAAACCAAGAGAATCCAACTGGAACTAGAGAGTCCTCATCGCATCCACGCAATGCTAACTCTCCACCAAAAAGGTTAAATCCCAAAATTTGACATTTCAACACGAAAACAAATCCATTTTTCTAAATAGGCAGTTTACGAATGAACACCACGACAGCTAAAGAAGAAACCACTCGAATGCCCAAATTAAATACTTCTTTTGGTTTGTCTGAATTAAAATGAATCATACATGCCAACACAACACTAACTCAAATTGCGGAAAACAACAGTTAACAACACATAACTCAAACGAAATCAGGAAAACGCTTCACTAACCGAGGAAACATTCTTTTCCTCAGTTTCTCTTTTAGGAGCAAAACTTCTCTCGAACCTTGGAATTAGAATTCATCGCATACCACATGAGTTAAAACCTTTTAATTGAACATCCTCAAATTATGCTCAAACTGAAATACATCATTAACACCATTGTGAAGAGGCTCCATTGAATCCTCCAA
This sequence comes from Hsuehochloa calcarea, assembly GCA_036346395.1. Taxonomy (NCBI): domain Eukaryota; kingdom Viridiplantae; phylum Streptophyta; class Magnoliopsida; order Poales; family Poaceae; genus Hsuehochloa; species Hsuehochloa calcarea. Next base: position 17,573,305 of record CM070614.1, on the reverse strand, counting down.
TTACTCTAGGCATCTCATTCCACTAATCAACATTAATTTGATTGAAGGTACCCAAAGCGCCACAAAATAGATCCCACACAGTCACATTACCTCTACTTTTCAAGAACAACTCAGAATCCTCAGTACACACGCTCATGTACTACATCAGAAAGATTCTATCAATGATCATTCCACTGCTCAGGAAACTCTATTATTCCACTTTCTTTACACACACTCATTGTGTGACCAAAGGTCTAGCATAAAAATGTAAAGCCCAGATTCAACCTCTAAGACTCTTACAATGAACTTCTGGTATACTTGATAGGAAATTCTTTAATCGGATAACTAAAATTCCTGGAATCCAAACAATATCCTCAATCATTAATATCAACATTCCTCACTAATCAAGTAACTGCCTAATGTGATTAGCTTCACCAAACTTGAACCCACTAAACCACACTATTCCATTTCACCCACACGACCGCAACATACACATTCGCAAGACTCTAACTAATTGACCAAGTTCCAAACTTTTGAATATTTCAATATTCCACCGACATGAACAAGGGTTCTTGAATTACAATTCACTATTGGTTTTACTAGTTGTAACAACATAATCAGTTTTACCTCAACAACCATCATTGCTTTTGGATCCAATTCTCTACAAGATCTACATCACAAAATCAATTCTTCCTCCAATGCTCTTGAAATAACTTACAACATCAGGTCTCACATCAACATATACTTGACCACTACTAACCGGATGCCACTGTATACCCCGTAAGGTTTTGTAAAACAAATTGATGAAGTGGCAAATAAAATATTTTTTTTTCAGCACCCGGGAAAAAAATATTTTCTTTTCGCAACAAACATAAGACCGGGAGAAATAGACAAATAACAAGGATCTCGGAAAAGCAAAAGCGGAGACCACAATTGAGGGCACAAGTCCCACAAAAAGAGAATATGAAATCTCAAATAAAATAAAGCACCACTTTTGAAAATCGAGAAACTCCTATGGGGCAAAAATAGAAAGTTTAGGCACACTTCAAGTAAACTGCGAGTTACAAAACTTGACTTCGATCTCGAATACTTCTACTTCACTCTTTCTTTAAGAAAAAAAATAATTTTTTTTATTATAACATCACGTTGCCCACTCAAACAAGAAAAGTTGTAAGACCAAATCACATGAATCACTTAAGAACCAATAAAGCTTTCCAACAAGCCACTTGCTCAATCCAATCCCAGCTACTACATAAACCATGAACTACAAAAGATCACGGATGCAAAACTTGAAAATTTTCATTTGAGCGATACCACGAGTGACGATCAAATTACGTTCTTTATAAGAATCGACAACACACTACCAATCTATTGTTGATAATCTTACTAACATCGAATAATACCATTAACGAAAATTCATCATAGTCTACCCTTCCATTATGCGACTCTCTAAAACTCACCAAATTATTTCATACTACTTTATCATCTCGTCCTCAAATCGAGAGTCCACCAAAAGCTTACAAACTACTACTACAACAACTTTATTTTAGCAGAGATCTACTACACAAATCAAAATGTTATACCAAAACACTTTCATTATGGACATGCTATCGTCTGACAATTCCACTATCATGAAAGCATAGGCCACCAATTAAATCCACAGTTCAACTCTTATAGATGCTCAACACCAAACGTCAACACACAATTGTTGCACTCCAACCACCGTTGCTATCAAGCGGCTTCATCAAGAAATCTAGATGCTACCTACTTTAATTTTCAAATCACATGAACAATCACAAATACATGTTCAACTGTCCATCCTCATATTCATATTTCGGTGCAAAATCCCGACAAAACTTCCAAAATCATAGCCTTCTATCGATCAAAAAGTCTCAACAACTCGCAACCAAATTCGTCCAATTATTCTAGTTAAAATAACTATCTAGAAACTCCTTCCATAATATAAAATCATCTAGTATCTACAGATAAGATAACTCCAAGATTAATATCCACTATGGTAATAATCTAGCATCTCCCCAACTTTTCCTTCCCACACAAGAAGATTAATCCACTTTGAGACCAACTAATCCAACAAGTTTAGCAAAACTAAATAATTTTAATGATCATACCAGTCATCAATGTCCTACAATTCTTAATAACTCCTTTTAATCCAATTAGGTATAGCCATACTATTAATCATAGTTCATCAAGAACTACGACATGACACCATCAAGTTAATCAACTTTCCTTCCAAGGTTCTTGGTTAAGATTGATTATACACCACACTAGACCCAACTTGATAACCCATACCATATCCATTAATTTATTTAATTACAACCTTTAACTTAACCACAACAAGACATCGCTAAAGAGTTTTAATATTTTCTTTTATAACAGAGAAGCATTCAATTTCAATACTCAAAATACCCAAAAGAAATACATTGGATCAAATCTTCCACATGTTTAAGGACTTGAAAAAGAAAACTTTCGTTATCCAAAATACCAAGTTAACAAATGAGTTATTTTTTTTCCCAACAAGAAAGCGGATCTTTCGTGAAAAGATCAACCTTGCAAATTAACGACGTTCACAAGGAACAACAACAGATCAACAATCAGGAGAACAAATAATAACTTAATAGAACCAACAAAGACCAATGAAAATACATCAAATGCATTGTAAATACTAACCCAAGAAAATTCATCAACCGCAACTATAACAGGAATAATCAAATTCAAACTCAAGGAAGAAAACAACTTTTCTAAAGAAACATATCCTCAACACCTGTAACTAAGTTACCCGATGTAAACACTTCACCACTATCATACAACAAACGGTGATATAACTTGGCCATGCCTATGGCCACAACCACAATCTCTACCTCTCGACTATCATGACCTATAGCAATCACATAATCAAATCATAAGTAGTCAGAACACATTCATAACATAAATCATCAATACAACATAACGGAAGTGTAAATACGATACTCATCCCGTTCCCATCCTACTGTGCACCAGTGTGTCAAAATTTTAAGTTAATTAACCATTATCAAATTTTGGTTTATTTTACAAGTCCTAAAACAAGTTTTAGCAATTTTAGGTTAACTAAGTTATTAATCTATTCACCACGGACCTGAAGCCCGCTCGATACCAATGTAACAAATTAACAACACCGAGCCCGGAATGCCACCAAACTACTCTTATCATCTATTATACATCAACACCTTTGTGAAATTTCAGCAAGCATAACAACATTAAAACCCATCCACGGGTCGCATTAACACAAGCATAACACTATGACAATCATATATAAATTAGACCTAGGAGCATAGCAAAATAATTAACCAAGATTAACATAAACCAAGTATCTATGGTTATTCAATACGATCATGTCCTAGATATAAATATTCATGTTATTCTAAAAGTTTCTCATGTCCAATGAATCAAATAGTTGGGTGAAGTGCATGATTCCAAGTGCGCTAGCCCTTCCCGAGTAAAACGTCGTCACTGGTCACCTAAAAACAACAATAGAGCAAGAATGAGTCCAAGACTCAGCAAATACATAATAAAGCCATAAACAATAGTTTATTAACCATAATTAAAGTTATCATCATCATCCATTTAGTTAATGCCATTGTCATTCTCAAACAAACAAGCCATATTCCATATAGGTAAAGTTGCACAATTTAACAATTTACTTAGATATGCGAATGCACCAACATGCTCATGCTCATATGCATCTCATCAGCTGATACCGGTATAGCGGAGTGTTCACCCGTCGATGGCACACTCTATCCTTCACTCCCGTGAAGTCCCCACTGTAATACCCTGAAAATAATATTAATTTTAATAATCGCGTCTTAATGTTCGGAGAGTAATTAATTTAATGGTATCAATAAATAATTAATTAAAATCGTCTTAAGGGCTTTTGCGTAATTAAATAAAAAAAGAATTCATGAAAAATAGTATTTTCGGAATTTTTTTATGAGCTATATAAATTGTTTTGTGGTTTTTCTAGAAACCCTAGCCGCCAGTTTTCTTTTCTCCTGGGGCTAGCCGCCGCCGCCGCCAACCAATTCTTGGTTTTTCTTTTCTCCAAAAATTTCCATTGCATTGTGCGCATTTCCTCTGCCTGCGTCTGCGCGTCGCGCTCGGCGCTTGTCTTGCGTCTTCTCGTAGCAGTAGTCCACCGCTTGACCAAAGCTCTGTATTGCTATTTTTTCTTTGTCGCTTGTGTGCCGAGAGGCGCGCTGCGTGTCGCGCCACGGGCGATCGTGGAGATTCTTCTTTGCCTTGCTCCAAGATCGGCTGCTGCGCATTGCATGTTGTCTTTGAGCGTCGTCTGCATCTTTCTTCTTTGACACGATCCGCCGAACCCTTTGCATTGTTTTCCTGCAATCAAACAAGGAATCGGCCAGCTGATTAGGTGGGTGAAATTAGTGGTTGTGTTAATTTCGTTTACTGCTGTGACTTAGTACGTGGCTTACTTTTTGTGTACGGCTAACTCTAGAGAATCAATGGGAGGTGCCAGCTTGCATAGGATAAGTGAAAACTAATTGGTTTTTTATAGATTAGCTAGAGATGTTATAGAATTTTCTAATCCTTGGCTGTTTAGTACTTCTGATTAGTATGCTGTTATGTTGTACTATTTATTCGGGTATCTTAATGGCGAAATTTGAAAATATCATCTACTAGTTAATTGTAGATAATTTCGATATCTTTCTATAGCATTTTTAATCACGTCAATCGGACAATTAGATTTCGAGATATGAATTTTGAAAGACTGCTGTTTTTAGGGTTGTCGTCTTTCGGCGCTGTTTTGGTAGATCGGTTACTAAAAATAGTAAATAGCTTAATTAGAGTTTTTGATCTACATGAAACTTGTAGATAACTGTCCAATGGTTCTGTAGAAACTGAGAACGCGTATTTTGGTTGAGTAAAACAAAAGTTATGAATTTAGTAAGTCTGCTGTTCCGAAGCGGACAGATCGGCTTTCGGAGCTAAATACGGAGGGGTAGATGATTTAATTAGAAGTCTTCGTAATCTAAGAAAATGTGGAGAATTTTTATAAAGAATCCAGAATGGGTTGGTTTGTGGTGATCGGACTTTCGAGTCAAAAGTTACGCTCTTTTTAGTAACCGGACAGCAATAGGTAACTATTCGGTACCGGCGTAACGTGTGATATTTGGGGACGTGTAGGGGCGTTGTATATTGATCGTTATTCTTATGATGCTGTAGCCTGTATTGAGATGTGTGTATTTAATATAGGAGAGGCGTCGTGCTTGTTGCCGTCTTCTAATCAGATCGTGCGTCGCAACTAGTAAAGGCAAGTGCATGGTAGACAGCGATCAATGATCGATCACTGTTTTCTTTATCCTCTATTACCATTATTGTTGTGCTTTTATTTGGTTTAATTGCAAACAATGATTTGGTATGTTTATATCTTTGTTGACAAGCATGATGAAAGTTGGATATGATGTTTATGGTGGAGTTGCATGTTTGCATTCATAAGCATCTTTGCATAAGAGAAGGTGATCTTGATTGATCACAACTCCACGGGAGTGGAGGAGGTCCCCGATCCTTTTGGAGGAACGGGCTTGAGAGTGAATGTTGTCGCGAGCATTCACTCACGCTATACCGGTATACGCGAAAGAAGTGCATGTGGACATGTAGAATAGAGTTGCATTCAAAAATGAGATTAATGACTGAGAATATTAATGAAAGTGCCGTGATGATAATGAAGTTATTGATTCTTTGTTGATTTATTATTATCGTTGTATATCGATGTGTTTGCTGAGTCGTGGACTCACCCTTGCTCTATTGTTGTCTTTAGGTGATCTTCGAGGATGCCGTAATTGAGAGCGAGTAGAGCACATGGACCTCACATGATCATTCGCCATGCTAATCTTTTCATTCAATATTGGTTTACATTTGGACATGTTAGTTATTGAGTAATGTTTAGGATATCATTTGGACTAGACTATTTGCTTTATTAATTTGGATTCATTGGTTGATGCTGCTTTGGATTTATTTACCTGGTTATCATTCCCATTGATTATTTATTATCACTTGAACCATATTTATGCATGTTCTTTTGTGATCCTTGGAATTGTTTATTGTTGTTTTCCTACTGTAATATTATAGTGTGTGGTTAATTATTAATTTAGAGAGTAGTGTGGTGGCATTCTAGGCTCAGTGTTGGGCTGGGGTGTTACACCCACCAAAGTAGGATTTTATCTAGAGCTCTCCGGACTAGTCATGTATCTTTCTCACCGACCTCACCGGAATAGTTACATGACTTTCTCACCGACCTGGCTCATGCAACCCCAGTCATGATGAATGTAAATAATGTGATATCTTTATTTATTCATCAACATAGTCCATCTCATTAACTCAATATCTCCTCCTCATTATCTCAATATCATAATCTTATTCACTCAAGGTCATCAATATCATGTATAAGAATAAGATGAACGAAAGCATAATAAATAGCATGATAAGTAACAATAATGATCATGGTGAACAACCCATTATTCACCACTCTACCATGTACTTGCCTTCCGCGCTGTGACGAGTTAGGAGGCAACGACGAAATTTCTCCACTCCCTGCCCCACCGCCTACACAAATATTTATTCAAAATAAGAATAACAAGACATGACGTGGCTACAAGCGTTTTACCATAACCCTCTATCTAACCAACATAACCAAAAACTCAAAATGACGAATTAACTAATCAGCCAATATCGGCCCTTCTGATCAGCAGTACGAGAAAAATTGTAATTAAATATCTTTAACTCTGAATGACTTGAAACCAGTGCTCAAATACTCTTAACATAACAGGCTATGAAACTCTAGTTGGTGGGGTTCTTTGATTCGGCCAAACAAGTGGTCTAAACAACCGTTGAAAACAACTGACAGACATCTGTCCAGAATACAGCATAGCAGTAAAGAACACGGCATAACTTTTACTCTACAGATCCAATTGAAATGATCTTTATCAACTCAGAAAGATACTTTCAAGGGCTACAAAAACCTAGTTGGGTGGAAGTTCTGAATCTGACTCTAACTAGATCAAAACTGAGGGGCAAACCGACAGTTCCAAATTCTCAGGCAGACAGGACAGCGCACGATTAAAAATTCATATCTCCTAAACCGTAAGGTGGAATCACGTGATCTAAGTGCCAAAAGAAAGATAACGACATCAGGAACAAAACTCTAGAAGACAAAAATACCAGATTCGGCCTCTAAGTAAATCATAATGGCCCTACAAGAAAATCTGCCAAATCACGTCAGCTCCCCTAGACAGTCGCGGTAAAACTACCATATCTCCTAAACCGTAACTCCAAATCATATGATCTCGGTGCCAACAGAAAACTAAGACCAAGGTCTACAACTTTCTAAGAGGTGAGAAGATCAGAAAACGTACGAAACTTACCCAAATCGGACGAACAAAATTGCTGCACTGCAGGGAGGAGGGTGGCGGCCGGTTGGAGAGGGGAGGAGGGGTGGCGGCAGGGAGGGGAAAGGGAAGGGGAAGGGTTTTAGGGTTTAGGGGAGAGATACCCCCTTTGGCCAGCCCCTCATGGGCCACCCGGGTGAGGCCCGAGTCCAGGTTGCTGAAAAAACACAGAAAACCCCCTGAAGAAAAAACGATTCAGATTTTCCCATTAGCTCCTTCTTCTGAAACTTCTTCTAGTACGCCGATTTACTTTTGGGGTATTACATCTACCCCTCTATATATAGTGCCCCTACTCCTCCTCTTGGCTGGCCAAGAGGCCCTACTCCTATTCTAATTCGTTTTTGGAGTCCTACTCCAATTCCGACACATTCCAAAACAGAAAAGGAAACTCTGATTTTACAACCGTCACATTGATTTGATCATATCTTTTGATACGGGATGAATTTCGGAGTGAGGTAGGATCCGTTGGATCGGGCTTGAAGTTAGCTTTCCAACAAGCCCAAGAACACTCGAATCGGACTCCGTTTGTGAAAGTTATGGCCGATTTAATCCGGACTGTCCTGTTGATTCCGAATCCGAATTTGAGGCTGATTCCGAATCCGAATTGAATTATGAGTTGATTCCGAATTTGAATTTGGTTGGGCTTGTGGAAGTTTCGAATTTGACATGGATTCTTAGGCTTCTCTTCCCTTGCTTGTCTCCCACGAGCTTCTCCTCCATTGTGATGGCCTTTCTTCAAGAACAACCTCATATCCTTCATCTCCGTTCATTATTGAATCTTCCAATCTGAGTACAAGCAAAACACTAGTTTTAGGTAGTATGAAATTCTCATCTAATTTAAAAGGAAATTCAGTGAACAGATTCACTTGTTGGATAAGTTTCTCTTGTTTTTCAACTCTCTTAGTAAGCTCATGTTGTTCTGAGGTATTTAATGAATTGAAAATATTATATGAAACAACATAGCTAAGGATGTCCGCATCATCCTCCCTTTCTTCAAAAAAAGCCGTCCTCGACTTTTGATAGCCTGAAAATGTGCTAGACGAAGAAAACAACGTATATGCATGGTATATATATTTATCATCCAAACAAGTTCCATGTAGCGCATGATGATTTGCCGAACATGTATTAAACAAAGAGAACAACGTATATACGTGATATATGTATGAATCAATTGTTGTGTTATTCGCGTTGTTTTGTATAATCGATAGCTCGGAATCACATTTCAAATTGCACAACTGACTCATATGATAAAATTTTACCTTCCCAATACCAAAGTCAAGTAAAGTGGGTGAAAACCAATTGATACCATTCCATAATTCAACTGCGCTACTCTGATTAGTTATACATTTAAGAGATAAACAAGTAGGCATCATGTTGCATTCTAAACAATAGACACTTGTATTTAAACCCATCTTAAAGATATCATGACATTGCTCAATAGATGGTTTGCGCAAAATATGTGATTGTAAATCAACAAGATTATCATAGGTAATGTATATTTGATAAACTTGAAACATGTTGTCTACACCAACATCACCAATCAAATTGAATTTATATGTGTGTATGTAGCTATTTACTAGTGATCTTAATTGTGAAATTTCAAGAACCTTCTTAATCACACTAGATACATGTTTAGGACTATCGAATATGATATAACACAAAGAATTATTAATGTGTAGTCTACTAAGAACTTCTTTTTGAGTAATCAATTTCACATTATGCAAATTAAGCATATCAAATTTAGAACGTGGAATCATCAAATGAATAATGGAGTTCTCGCTTTCGCACCTTGTTTTCATAAACGACCAATTCAGTACAAATAGTGTTACCTTGATCTTCAGGTATTCCCTCTCCATCTATGGTTAGCTCTTTATCTTTCTCTTTCAATGGTGAGGGCTCTTGAATCTCCAACTCCTTATTTGCTTGGTCCACCTGCAGAATGTGGGATACAACACTAGAAATAGAGGGTAAGTTGTTAGGTTCAAAAATAATCTTACTTGTCCTATCATCTATCTCTCTCTTTTCTTTTGGTGTATCTCTCACACTCTCAATTGGGATGCTCTCAATCTCGCGTATGGTGGAATCACACAGCTCACTCTTTTCATCACTCTCACTCAATTTGGCTATGTGGCTCTCATTCTCACATGGGTTTTGATACATCTCATCCTTGCAAGACTGTGGGCCAACAATGGCACAACTACTACCAACCACGACCTCCTCACGTGTTTGTAACACCCCAGCCCAACACTGAGCCTAGAATGCCACCACACTACACTTTAAACTAATAATTATCGACACACTATAAAAATTACAGCAAGGAAGCAATGATAATCATATCAATGGACCACAAGAAGGACATGCATAATTATGGATCAAGCGACAATAAATAAGCAATGGGAATTATAGCCAGGTAAATAATCCAAAATAGCATCAGCCAATGAATCCAAATTAATAAAGCAAGTAGTCTAGTCCAAACGTTGTCCTAAACTTTATTCAACCTCTAACATGTCCAAGAATAACCCAATTGTGAATGAAAAGATTCTTATGGCAAATGATCATGTGTTGTCCATGTGCTCTACTCGCTCTCGCCACGGCATCCTCAAGATCACCTAAAGACAACAATAGAGCAAGGGTGAGTCCATGACTCAGCAAACACCATCCATAAACAACGAACAATAATAAATCAACGGCATTCAATAACTTCATTATCATTACAGTACTTCTATTTGATTCACATCCATTAATCTCATGTATCAATGCAAATCTAATCTACATGTCCACATGCACTTCTTTCACAGATATACGGTATAGCATGAGTGAATGCTCGCGACAACATTCACTCTCAAGCCCGTTCCTCCATAAGGATCGGGACCTCCTCCACTCGTGGAGTTGTGATCATTCATGATCACTGCTCATATGCAAAGATGCTTATGAATGCAAATATGCAAACTCCATCATAAACATCATATCCAACTTTTCATCTTGTTTATCAACAAAGGTATAATCATGTCATTCCATTGTTTGCAATTAAATAAAATAAAAGCACAACAATGATGGTACTGAAAGATAAAGAATCACAGTGATCAATCATTGATCGCTGTTTACCATGCACTTGCCTTTACTAGTTGCGACGCACGACTTGGCTAGCAGATGGCAACAAGCACGACGCCTCTCCTATATTAAATACACAAACTTCAATACAAGCTATAGCAACAAGAATAGCAATCAATATACTTCGCTCCTACCCGACCCCAAATATACCACGTTACGCCGGTACCGAATAGTTACCCATAGCTGTCTTAGTACTAAAACGAACGTAACTTTTGACTCGAAAGTCCGATCACCACAAACCACCCCATTCTGGATTCTTTATAAAATTCTCCACATTTTCTTAGATTACGAAGACTTCTAATTAAATCATCTAACCCTCCGTTTCTAGCCCAGAAAACCGATCTGTCCGCTTCGGAACAGCAGTCTTACTAAATTCATAACTTTTGTTTTACCCAACCAAAATGCGAGTTCTTAGATTCTACAGAACCATTGGACAATTATCTACAACTTTCATGTAGATCAAAAACTCTAATTAGTCTATTTACTATTTTTAATCTCTATTCTACCGAACAGTACCGAAATACGACGACTACAAAGACAGCAGTTCTTCCAAAATTCATATCTCGAAATCTACTTGTCCGATCGACATGATTCAATATTCTATAGAAAGATATCAAAATTATCTACAATTAACTAGTAGATGATATTTCCAAAAGTCGTCATTAAGGTACCCGAATAAATCGTTCAACAGAACAGCAAAGCTAAACGGATCTATTAATCAGCCCCTCGACTAAAAATTCTAAAACCTCTCCAATTAATCTCGCCTCTACTATTCAAGCTAGCATTCATGTGCAGCACGTAGCTAACTAGTTGCGCTTGTCTATTTTTACTCGGGAGCTGTGGGTGGCAACTCAACTGCATGCATGCATCAAGGGAAAAATTCCACTACACACACTCACGACAGCAGTAAGCAAACCAAAAATTAGCATGTGCAGCCGAGATGTGTAATTAGACTCAAGGGCGAGGAGGTGTCGCTACCAAGGATGCTTCCACGCAGCATGACGCATAGCACACACGCACTGCCAATTGAAAATGAAAACGCAGGCGAAGGAACACACGCACCACCCACGGGGTCCACGGCGTCGCCGCGGTCAAGGCCAAGGTCCGGCTCTGCTCACGCCGAGGCTGGCGGCCACTCGCGAGGGTGCGGTGTCGTATGCCGTGAGAACGCAGCGATTTAAAGAAAGAAATAGATGGTGCGGCGGCTTGGGAACGAAGCAATAAACTAATAGGGTTTCCAGATCCTCTATTTATATAGCTCTAAAAAATACTTTGAAATATCCTATTTTCACGTATCTAAATTCTTTAATTACGCACAAGCCCTTAAAGACGTTATTATTATTATTTATTTATTTTTCTGAGTATTACATTCTACCTCTTAATGAATTCGACCCCGAATTCTACTCGCCGTTCTACTCAAATAAAAACTACACTGCTGAACTTAAACAATAAAATAACACGTACCCGACGTGAACAACTCCGGATATTGCTCGCGCATGCGAGACTCCAACTCCCAAGTCGCTTCTCTCTCGACGTGGCGTCCACAAAGACCTTGACGATACCAACGTCTTGTGCCTCAGCACTCGCTCCGACCTCTCCAGAATGCGCGCCGGACGCGACTCAATTGTGAGATCTTGCTCAATAGTCAGCGGCTCTAATGAAATCTTATGCTCTGGGTCTCTCAAAAACTTTCTCAGCATCGAGACGTGAAACACATTAGAACCCCACGCATGGACTCGGGAAGGTCCAGCGATAGGCTAACTCGCAATTCTTGCAATAATCGGGAACGGTCCAACGTACCTCGGGCTAAGCTTCCCTTTGGTACCGAACCGAACAATACCTTTAGTAGGAGACACTCTCAAGAGCACCTGGTCACCCACCGCAAACTCCAAGTCGCGCCTCCTCAAATCAAGATAACTTTTACATGCGCTCGAGGCGCTAATGATTTCGCCTCACCATGGCCACACGCTCAACGGTCTTCAATCCGGTCCGGACCCAAAACTACCTTCTCTCCAACTGCATCCCAACAAAGCGGCGATCGCACTTCCGCCCATAGAGAACCTCAAATGGCGCGGCTCTAATATCGAATGGTAACTATTATTATAAGCAAACTCGCAAGTGGCAATGGTCCTCCCAACTACCCTTCCAAGATAAAACACAAGATCGCAACATATCCTCCAAAGTCTGAATAGTACGCTCTGACTGCCCATCTGTCTGTGGGTGAAACGCTGTACTAAGGCGGAGCTGTGTGCCCAATGCACTCTGCAGACTTTCCCGAACTTGAGACAAACTTGGCGTCCTGTAAATGATGGTCTTTGGCACACCATGCGTCTTACTATTTCACGCACATAAATAGGAGCTAGATCACTCATTGAATTTGTCGTGCGAATAGGAATGAAATCGCAGACTTCTTGAATCGATCCACCACTACCCAAATCGCATCCTTTCCTTGCGCGAACGAGGCAACGCCACCACAAAGTCCATAGAGATATCATCCCAAGGCCACTGGGAACCTCCAAAGGCTGCAACAACCTGCGGGGCGCTTGTGCTCGGCTTTCACTTGTCGACAAACACCACAAGAAGCCACATAATTAGCAATGTCCACCTTCATTCTTTTCCACCAAAATTACATTTGAGATCCCGATACATCTTAGTCTCACCAGATGAGCAGTGTGGAGTGCGATGTGCCTCCCTCAAGATATCATCCTTGACCTCCGCCTTTTGTGGCACGCAAAGCGGCCTTTAAACCTCAAAGTACCGTAATCATCCATGCTAAAATCACTCTTTGCCCTCATCCGCACGCTTCCTAACCTCCTGTAATAACCGGTCACTCTGTTGTGCTTCCCAGACACGGATGCCGAATAGCCGACTCAAGAATCAATCGTGTCTCAACATGTGATGTGCCCGCATAACAATAAGATATTCCCATGCGATCAAAATCAGCAATGAGGCAATCTAGAGTAGCGGGAGTCGCCTTGCGACTAAGAGCATCAGCAACAACATTGGCCTTGCCTGGATGATACTGAATAGTAAGATCATAATCCTTGATCAACTCCAACCACCTCCTTTGCCTCAAATTCAGATCCTTCTGAGTGAAGATATACTTGAGACTCTTGTGATCTGTGAAAATATCACAAGGCTCGCCGTATAGATAATGCCTCCAAATCTTGAGAGCAAAAACAACCGCAGCCAACTCCAAATCATGAGTGGGATAATTCTGCTCGTGCTTCTTTAACTGCCTCGACGCATAAGCAATCACCTTACCGTCTTGCATGAGAACACAGCCAAGACCCACTCGAGACGATCCAAAAGGCGTGAACCGCTTTCCTGGCTCGGGAAGAGTGAGAATAGGAGAGGTCACCAACCTGTCCTTCAAAATGCAGAAACTGCGCTCACACTCATCAGTCCACTGGAATCTCACACCTTTCTGAGTAAGTTGAGACATCGGTTTGGCGATGATAGAGAAATCCTGCACAAAACGCCGATAATAACCAGCCAATCCCAAGAAACTCCTCACCTCCTTCACATTAGTCGGTCTCTTCCAATCCACCACTGTGGAGACCTTACTAGGATCAACAGCAATACCCTGAGGGTTAATCACATGACCCAGAAAACCCACTTCTGAAATCCAGAACTCACACTTCTTCAACTTAGCATAGAACTTGTGATCTCTCAAAGTATCTAAAACCAGCCTCAAATGACGCTCATGATCCTCATTGGTCTTGGAATAGATAAGAATATCATCAATAAACACCACCACGAAATCATCTAGATACTCGTGTAACATGTTGTTCATGGTTTCCATAAAAATGGCAGGTGCATTAGTCAATCCAAAAGACATAACTTTATACTCATAATGCCCATACCTGGTGGAGAAAGCAGTCTTCTCTACATCCTGCTCACGCACACGGATTTGATTATACCGATCGAGATCGATCTTGGAGAATACTTGAGCTCCATTCAACCGATCAAACAAGTCCTCAATGCGGGGCAATGGGTATTTGTTCTTGATTGTGACTGCATTAAGCGCACGGTAATCAATACACATGCGCCAACTCCCATCCTTCTTCTCTGTGAACAGAACAGGAGCTCCCCACGGCGATACGCTACGCCTGATCAAACCTTTAGCCAATAATTCATCCAATTGCTTCTTCAACTCGTCCTGAAACGGACGTGCCAGTCGATATGGATACATCGAGATGGGACGAGTACCCGGAACAAGATCAATGCGAAACTCCACGTCTCGCGCAGGTGGCAAACCCGGAAGCTCAGCTGGGAACACATCTGGGTAATCACTGACCACTGGAATCTCCTCAATCTGCGAAGCCACACTCGGTTTCTCGGAAGAGCTAAAGAAGCCCGATTTTCATCGCACGACGAGAACAATCAGACCAACATTGAAAGAGAGCGCGGGCGCACTCCTGAAAAGTCAAAGTCTCCCTGCACGAAGTGCGCATGCAGACCGTATTCTACGTAAGCAGGATATCACGGCTCGATAAGAGTGCAACCAATCCATACCCAAGATAACGTCGAACGGCTCCATTTGAATAACTATCAAATTCGCGTGAACTTCTCTCCATCAATAATAATAGAACACCGGGACAAGCAGAGAGCTAGCAATAATACCCCGGAGAACTAACTAACACCGATCGAGAAATCCATCGCATACTCAAGTTCGCTCTCCTAGCAAACGCCAGTCGACACAAACGAAAAGGTAGCCCCGAATCAAAAAGGACTAAAGCATCAAACGAATCCACAAGCAAAGTACTGTCACCACGTCGGGGCGACTCGCGGACTCATTGTGGGCATAGCGTACACTCCGGTGGCGCCATGGCGAAGAAGACGCCGCCGGCGGCGAGCCCTAACAATCTCTTTGTGGCGGTGCGGTAAAGCGGTCGTGCAACCCAAGCGGTCTTTGAAGGTGGCGGTACCGCCAAGAGTACCCTCTGGAGGTGCCCAAGTGAAGGAAATGGCGGTGCGGGAGGGCGATCATCATCCGGAAAGATCCTCGAGCGGGACCCATCAAGAAGAAGATGGCACAGCTCCCACTTGATCACACTAGCGGGGTTACGCGACACACCGCTCCTTGTGACCCGTCGGCCACATCGACGGCAATCTCCGTCCAAGTGCACTCGGCAGCAGTGTCCATCACCGCACTTAAAGCAAAGCATGCCCCGCCTACAGGGCGGGACGAAGAGCCGAGTACCGCAAAGGACGTGGTGTCAAGAAGGAACGGCCTCGAGTGCTTAGACTTGAAGGATGCGGTCCTCCTTGAATTTCTTGAAAGCGGTGTTGAATGCAGACCCACTTCCCTCACTAGAGCTCCTCTTCCGTCACCACCGAAGCTACCATCCATCGAGGCTTGCGCCCCTTTGTGAGTGCATCTCCAACTCCATGCCCCGGCTTGCTCCACAAGCTGTAATCACGGAGTGGAGTAGCTCCCAACACATGTCGGTACTGAGGTGAGACCCGACGGAACCTCTTGGCTTTCGAAGATCATCGTTAGCTCATGAAGGGACGGCGAACCAAGTTGTTGAACTCGACCTCATACTCGGCAATAGACCTCTTCCCACGAACAAAGGTCGTCAAGGCAACCTCCATCTTTTCAACAAAAGAGTAGGGGTAGAACTTTCCCTTGGCGATCAACAAAGTCCTCCCAAGTGGATCGCCCTTGAGTGGCGGTCTCGAAGACAACACGCCCCCACCAAATATCCGCTTGCCCTTGGTGAAAGGCTACAAAGCGGACCCTCGATGTGAGGACATCTCCAAAGCTCCAAACTGTCTCTCCATGTAGCGCAACCATCCGCTGCTTGGACGGTGTGCCGACCGTCAAGCGGATCCAACCTCAACCCCATCCATTCCCAAGTGACATCCGCGCCAGAACCGGAGGGTGTGCGACAGAGCAACAACGGATGCATGACAGCGAGGGTGCCGGCGCTGTTGACGAAGAGCACGGATCTCTCCCACCAACTCTCTCATTAAAGCGGGGTCTCATCACGGACCCCAACCGAGGCGGTCAACAAAGAACCCCTCGCCATCGACTCATCTCACGGGAGGTGGCTCCACGGAACCTCGCCCGCGGCCCGACCTCCACGCATCGCGCCACCACGACCACGTCCTCTACCCCTCGGCATAGCTATCAACCACAATCAACAATACACAATGAGTTCAAAGGTCAAAATAAAATCATGCATCCATAAACAACATAACGGAAGCGTAAAACTATATTCGTACCTCTCTCTAACCTACTGTGCACTAGTGTGTCAAATTTTAGGTTAGTTAACCATTAGCAAATTTTAGTTGATTTACCAAACTAAAACAAATTTTAACAATTTTAGTTTGCCTAAGTTGTTAATCTATTCACCACGGACCTAAAGCCCGCTCTGATACCAACTGTAACACCCCAGCCCAACACTGAGCCTAGAATGCCACCACACTACACTTTAAACTAATAATTATCGACACACTATAAAAATTACAGCAAGGAAGCAATGATAATCATATCAATGGACCACAAGAAGGACATGCATAATTATGGATCAAGCGACAATAAATAAGCAATGGGAATTATAGCTAGGTAAATAATCCAAAATAGCATCAGCCAATGAATCCAAATTAATAAAGCAAGTAGTCTAGTCCAAACGTTGTCCTAAACTTTATTCAACCTCTAACATGTCCAAGAATAACCCAATTGTGAATGAAAAGATTCTTATGGCAAATGATCATGTGTTGTCCATGTGCTCTACTCGCTCTCAGTTACGGCATCCTCGAAGATCACCTAAAGACAACAATAGAGCAAGGGTGAGTCCATGACTCAGCAAACACATCCATAAACAACGAACAATAATAAATCAACAGCATTCAATAACTTCAATTATCATTACAGTACTTCTATTTGATTCACATCCATTAATCTCATGTATCAATGCAAATCTAATCTACATGTCCACATGCACTTCTTTCGCGTATACCGGTATAGCATGAGTGAATGCTCGCGACAACATTCACTCTCAAGCCCGTTCCTCCATAAGGATCGGGGACCTCCTCCACTCCCGTGGAGTTGTGATCATTCATGATCACCTGCTCATATGCAAAGATGCTTATGAATGCAAATATGCAAACTCCATCATAAACATCATATCCAACTTTTCATCTTGTTTATCAACAAAGGTATAATCATGTCATTCCATTGTTTGCAATTAAATAAAATAAAAGCACAACAATGATGGTACTGAAAGATAAAGAATCACAGTGATCAATCATTGATCGCTGTTTACCATGCACTTGCCTTTACTAGTTGCGACGCACGACTTGGCTAGCAGATGGCAACAAGCACGACGCCTCTCCTATATTAAATACACAAACTTCAATACAAGCTATAGCAACAAGAATAGCAATCAATATACTTCGCTCCTACCCGACCCCAAATATACCACGTTACGCCGGTACCGAATAGTTACCCATAGCTGTCTTAGTACTAAAACGAACGTAACTGTTGACTCGAAAGTCCGATCACCACAAACCACCCCATTCTGGATTCTTTATAAAATTCTCCACATTTTCTTAGATTACGAAGACTTCTAATTAAATCATCTAACCCTCCGTTTCTAGCCCAGAAAACCGATCTGTCCGCTTCGGAACAGCAGTCTTACTAAATTCATAACTTTTGTTTTACCCAACCAAAATGCGAGTTCTTAGATTCTACAGAACCATTGGACAATTATCTACAACTTTCATGTAGATCAAAAACTCTAATTAGTCTATTTACTATTTTTAATCTCTATTCTACCGAACAGTACCGAAATACGACGACTACAAAGACAGCAGTTCTTCCAAAATTAATATCTCGAAATCTACTTGTCCGATCGACATGATTCAATATTCTATAGAAAGATATCGAAATTATCTACAATTAACTAGTAGATGATATTTCCAAAATTCGTCATTAAGGTACCCGAATAAATCGTTCAACAGAACAGCAGGCTAAACGGATCTATTAATCAGCCCCTCGACTAAAAATTCTAAAACCTCTCCAATTAATCTCGCCTCTACTATTCAAGCTAGCATTCATGTGCAGCACGTAGCTAACTAGTTGCGCTTGTCTATTTTTACTCGGGAGCTGTGGGTGGCAACTCAACTGCATGCATGCATCAAGGGAAAAATTCCACTACACACACTCACGACAGCAGTAAGCAAACCAAAAATTAGCATGTGCAGCCGAGATGTGTAATTAGACTCAAGGGCAGTAGGAGGTGTCGCTTACCAAGGATGCTTCCACGCAGCATGACGCATAGCACACACGCACTGCCAATTGAAAATGAAAACGCAGGGCGAAGGAACACACGCACCAGCCCACGGGGTCCACGGCGTCGCCATGGGCCTGCGTCCGCCGCTCTCACGCCGAGGCTCGGGCGACCACACGCGAGGGTGCGGTGTCGTCTGCGCCGAGGAGAACGCAGGCGACGAAAGAAAGAAATAGATGGTGCGGCGGCTGGGGAACGAAGCAATAAACTAATAGGGTTTCCAGATCCTCTATTTATATAGCTCTAAAAAATACTTTGAAATATCCTATTTTCACGTATCTAAATTCTTTAATTACGCACAAGCCCTTAAAGACGTTATTATTATTATTTATTTATTTTTCAGAGTATTACATTCTACCCCTTAACAGAATTCGACCCCGAATTCTACTCGCCATTCTACTCAAATAAAAACTACAATCACGAACTTAAACAATAAAATAACACGTACCCGACGTGAACAACTCCGGATATTGCTCGCGCATGCGAGACTCCAACTCCCAAGTCGCTTCTCTCTCGGACTGATGCGGGTTGTGACGGGGCAGCACTACTCATCACCTCGGTCGAAGAAAAATTCTCATGCTCGATCTTCTTCTCAAGTGACACACCAGTGGATGAATTAGAACTAAAGAGCCAGCAGATTTAATTGATGTGCTTGAATGTGTATAAGTCTCTTTTACGTCTTCATAGCAAATTTTACAAGATCTTGCGGACACGAAAATATTCATCTTGAAGTGCAAAGAACGATCGGATAATTCAAGCCTGATTTGAAATATGCCTTTTCTTGATATGCACTAGTGATATTTGCACGGCGCATTGCATGGTTCAACTCAATATAGTAATCTTTGACAACTTTGCATCCTTGTTTAATGCTCTCCACGTGTCGTAGTAGTTCCCGCTCATAATAGTGTGGAACAAATTCTCTTCTCATGATGCTTTTTAAACAGACCCAAGATGTAATGAATCGTTTTCCACCTAGTTGTTTCCACCAACTAGAGGCATAGTCCGTAAAAAACAAAGTGGCCACTCTCACTTCCTTGGCTTCTGATTCGAACTTTTGGGATTCAAGCTCGAACTCCATGTTTTGTACCCACTCAAGATACTCCTCTGGATCATTACTACCATAGAATGGAAGATATGTATACTCGCGATCTGCCATTGTTAGCAGCAAAGCAAAGAATATGTATGTAGGTGTATGTGTATATGTAGAGGTCACACAACTCACAATCCTAACAAGGTGAAGTTTCTTTACCGTTCCGATAGGAATTAAGATCAACAATACTTACACTTGCGGCGAGGAACCACAAGGTGATGTGAGCGAATTTCTAGAGCAAGTCAAAGCATGACAACGGGTGTTTTGTGGAGCTTGGTATGGATACCTACTTAATTTGAAAATTCAAGGTATTGTAATGCTAAGTAAATATCCAAACTAGAATTCAATGCCTAGTTGCCGATCACAAAGATATAAGTAAAAATCAAAGCAACTCACACGCAAAGATATTGGAACTTAGTGCAATCAAGGAATGAGCTATGTAAGATATAAGTGAAGAACAAAATAGCTCGTATTGCACAAGTTATAGAAAGACGCTAGCTAGTTGCAAAAATGAAACTAGTGCACAAGATTGCACAAAATATTGATATTCTAACAATTGAATCAAGAATGAGTGGGGATTTTTGCTCAAGTTTATGGTTCGGCTATGCGCTTTCTTTTTCCTTTTCTCTTTTCTCTTTTCTTTTTCTCTTCCTTTTTTTTCTTCTCTTTTTTTTTCTCTTTTCTTCTTTTTTTTGAACTATTGCCAAAATTCTTGTTCTACCAAAAATGAGCAAAAGTTATTTCCCACCTTTTGATCTTTGAACAATTGCAAGAACACAAATATTAATATGCGACCCTAAGCAACGATTTAGCTAGTCTTCAACAGTTCAAAGTATTCGCAAAAGATTGAAAGGTTCACAAAGGATAAATTGATGTCTCACTTCTTTTTATTTTTTATAGACACGACTAAAAAAATCAAACTAGGCTCAAATAAAAGCAACGCAAAAATATTCAAGATCAGCAAACTAAACAAGATTGTAATGGACAAAAACTTAACAAAACTCACTAGAATAATAAATTAAATACTACGATTGAATTTTTTTGTATGGCATTTTCGTGTATGGGAAAAAAGATAACTAGATAAAGATCCTACCGAGTCAACGGAGCTCTGATACCACCTGATACGGGGTGCCCGATCTTCTCGACGTAGAATCTCTTGATAACTTGTGTACCTCGACGAACCACCGGTGATCCCCGCCAATGCACGGACTTGCAACTCTATGGAAAATTCACCCAAAACACACACTTGATTGGATCCTCGTGACCAAGCGAAGATCGTCGAACCCTCAATTCCCAATGGAAAAGCAAGAACGACCCTTGTTCTCAATGCCCAATTCCTCTGTTTTGGCTATAAGCACAACAGAGAATCAAGCAAAAGCTTTGAAAATATATTAAACGTGGTCTGAGGTTACAATGGGGGTCTACCCCTCTATATATAGTGCCCCTACTCCTCCTCATGGCTGGCCAAGAGGCCCTACTCCTATTCTAATTCGTTTTTGGAGTCCTACTCCAATTCCGACACATTCCAAAACAGAAAAGGAAACTCTAATTTTACAACCGTCACATTGATTTCATCATATCTTTTGATACGGGATGAATTTCGGAGTGAGGGAGGATCCGTTGGATCGGGCTTGAAGTTAGCTTTCCAACAAGCCCAAGAACACTCGAATCGGACTCCGTTTGTGAAAGTTATGGCCGTTTAATCCGGACTGTCCTGTTGATTCCGAATCCGAATTTGAGGCTGATTCCGAATCCGAATTGAATTATGAGTTGATTCGAATTTGAATTTGGTTGGGCTTGTGGAAGTTTCGAATTTGACATGGATTCTTAGGCTTCTCTTCCTTGCTTGTCTCCCACGAGCTTCTCCTCCATTGTGATGGCCTTTCTTCAAGAACAACCTCATATCCTTCATCTCCGTTCATTATTGAATCTTCCAATCTGAGCACAAGCAAAACACTAGTTTTAGGTAGTATGAAATTCTCATCTAATTTAAAAGGAAATTCAGTGAATGATTCACTTGTTGGATAAGTTTCTCTTGTTTTCAACTCTCTTAGTAAGCTCATGTTGTTACGAGGTATTTAATGAATTGAAAATATTATATGAAACAACATAGCTAAGGATGTCCGCATCAAGTAGGGTTGCTTTGGTTGCACTTACTACCACACATTCTTTAAAAGATGATTATCATTTAGACCGTACCTTAATAACAAGCAAACTACTTGAATGCATTGGTTTATTTGTAATAATGTGAGTGGTAAATTTTAATTATGCTTGCTTATGCTTTAGATGAGTAGATTATTTATGAATGCTTCGATGAACTTTGGATGTTGAAATAGTGATAATTTTATATGCATCTGTTGGAATCTCCGGTAAACTTAGTTATACAAAAAAGGTTCTGCCGAAATTTATTGTAGTGTGTTAGATTTGTATTTGTTACCTTGTTATTTTAGTAGCATTCCAGGCTCATGTTGGGCTGGGGTGTTACACTCTCGGTTCCAAAGACTTTAAACTTGTCGAACCTGAGAATGCACAAAGTATTGCTTTTAAGTTGTGTCCAATTCTCACAGAAAACACAAAGATTAAGAAACAATTGCACCTGTTGTTTGAGAAGTGTAACTCTTGCTTCATAAATAGCCTCATAAGTAGTCGGGATATCCTCATCATCCTCCCTTTCTTCAAAAAAAGCCGTCCTCGGCTTTTGATTACCTGAAATTGTGCTACACAAAGAAAACAACGTATATGCATGGTATATGTATTTATCATCCAAACAACTTCCGTGTAGCGCATGATGATTTGCTGAACATTTACTAAACAAAGAGAACAACGTATATACGTGATATATCTATGAATCAATTGTTGTGTCATTCGCGTTGTTTTTCACAAAATAAGTAACACAACTGCAACCGTAGGATGTATTTGCTACATACATTGCGGTACCTTCATTCACATCATTCTCCCTCCCTTTAGAAAAAGTCATACTCGACTTTTCTAAGTACATGGACAAAATGTGAAAGGAACGAGCTAGATCAAGTTGTTCAAATTTGGGAGAGAAAATTCTTAGTGCCTTCCATGCTTCAACTACACTACTCTGTTTACTGGTATAGGATAAACAAGTAGGCATCATGTTGCGTTCTAAACAATAGGCACTTGTATTCAAATCTATCTCAAAGTGACCATGACATTGCTCAATAGATTGTTTGCGCAAAATATGCAATTTAAAATCAGCAAAATTATCACAAGCAATGCACATTCGATAAACATAGAACTTGTCATCTACACCATAATATCCAATCAAATTGAACGATATGTGTAGCGCGAAGGACTAACTAGTGATTTTAAACATGAAACATCAACAAGGTTTTCAATCACACTAGATAGCTCTCTAGGATCATCGAACATGATATAGTATAAAGAATCATTAAGAGATATGCTAGTAGGAACATCCTTAAGAGTAATCAATTGCACATTATGTAAATTGAGCGAAGAAATTTTAGAACATAGAATATTCAAGGGAACACTAGAGTTCTCACTCTTACAAACCTCGGTGTGATGAATATTCAATTCAACACCATTATTGTTACCTTTAACGTCCTCCTCTATTATTGCAGGTGTTGTAGGTATCAAATTGTCATCGTGAAACCACAGGGCAACAAGCATTCCATCCACTACCGTGGTTATCTCCGCGTCTTTTACTTCCAACGGTGCTGGTTGTTGAACAGTCAACTCATCTTCTTTAATATCGACCTGCACAATGTGAGAAAGAACACTAGAAGTAGCGAGTAAATCGTTAATTTTAGCGAGAACGTCACTTTGGCTATCATCTACTTCCCTCTTTATATTGGTGTATCTCTCTCACACTCAATGGAGATGCTCTCAACCTCACATATGGTGGAATCACACAACTCACTCTCTTTATCATTCTCACTCAATTTGGCTTTGACTATGTGGCTCTCATTCTCACATGGGTTTGGATACATCGCGTCCACCAAAGATTGTGGGTCAGCAACGGAGCAATCACGAATAACCACAATCTCTTCATGAAGCAATGGAGCAATACCACATGAAACCAGGACCGAAGGGAAAATCCCATATTCGGTCTCCTTCTCTTGTGTCACACAAGTGGACTTGAAACCTTGTCGCAGCCTTGTCAACTTTTCCACTAGGGAACGCTTGTAGTGGTAAGATACAAAACGTGCATGCAAATGCTGTTTCATCTGCTCCCAAGTTATAATCGGCAATTCATGGCGCTCCATACGCTTACGAACAAATCGCTCCCACCAATGTGTGGCATAATCAACCAAACCATTGGACGCAAGTAAGATCTTCCTCTCATTGAAATAGTTGTGCATCCCAAATATTATATCAATTTTAAGCTCCCAATTAAGGTATTATTCCACATCTGCACTACCTGAAAATATAGGGATAGGAAATTTGGGCTTAGTGACAAAATCCTTACGATGCACGTTGGGGTGGTTGAACATGGCGCGCAGCTCCAAGAAGTTGTTGTTGATGTCCGTACGTAGCTGCGTAACCTCCTCCCCGAGGTTGTTCAATTTATACCGAACGGCCCCAAGCTCATCGCAAGACGCTATTATCACGATCAAGAAGTTGCTTTGTAGCATCACCTAAAGCGAGTATACTCCATCCATGTAACCGATAGATCCTCCCGATGACGACATGGCAACAACTCACAAATAGCAAACGCGATTATATCCAGGTTAGTAAAACAAAAAAGCTCTCTTTCTACGCTCGCAACTCACTATCCTGAAAACAAGACAAGCTTACCGTTCCAAAGTGAATCAAGGACTTGCAAAACGACACTTGTGATAGCGAACGATCTCAACCCGGTAATGTATGAGTGTAACCAAGAGCAAAGGTAGTACACGAATAGGTGTAAATAATATTCAATAAGCAGCCCTAATACAATATCAAAAGCTAGTCTCACAAGATGAAAGGATATAAGTGAAGCGAGTTGGACGCAAAAATTACAGCGAATTACAAGCGGTGTACCAATTGAACTCAGATTTAACTGAAAATTAAGTCGGGGACCGAATTTGAATTTTGGATTTTTGGTTTTTGGAAGGAAACAAGGAACAAGATACGCAAAGTAAACACTTAGATCAGCACTAAACAAAAATTCTAATGGATTAAAACCTAACAAAACTCACAAGAAATAACATATTGAAACTTGTGTTTGGAATTTTTGTGTTGCAATTTTTGGTATAGTGGACTATAGGATAGAAAAATGAATCTAAACTTAGGGTAAAAAAAGCTCTCACCGAGTAAACCTAGAATCTGATACCATATGATACGGGGGAAGCCCGATCTTCTCGGTGAGGAACCGTGGATAATTGATGCGAAGTAGACGATATCGCTAGCTGAATACTCGCGCCAATCACGAACCCTCAACTCTCTGGAATACGCTCAAAACACACCGGATAGTTGATCGTCGCGAGACCACGAACAACGATCGCCAAGTCCCCAATTCCCAATGGAATGATGGCTTGACCTTCAATTGCAGAACGAACCAATGGATCGCCTAGTCCTCTCTCAAAGTCCTCGCATGAACTCTGGTTTCGAAAGAACAAGCAATAGCTATGTTTCTATTCTTATGCATAAACTGGTCTGAGGTTACAATGGGGGTCTAACCCTTAATATATACTGCCCTTCTCCTCCTCATGGCTTGCCAAGAGGCCCTACTCCTACTCTAATTCAGAATTAGAACTCCTACTCCAATTCCGACTCAATCTAAAATAAAAAGGAAACTCTAATTTTACAACTGTCATATTCTTTCGGTCATATCTTTTGACTCATGAGGAATTTCGGAGTTAGAGAGGATCCGTTGGATCGGGCTTGAAGTTATCTTTCCAACAAGCCTAAGAACACCCAAATCGGACTCCGTTTGTGAAAGTTATGACCGTTTTACTCCGGACTGTCCTGCTGATTCCGAATCCGAATTTGATTTTGAGTTGATTCCAAATTTGATTTCGGTTGGAGTTGTGGGAGATCTGAATTTTGCTTGAAAATCTTATCCAAAACTTGAGCTTTAAATTCTTGGGCTTCTTCCCCTTTTGCTATTCCATCACACGGGCTTGTTCCCTCCTTAATCGGCATGGGCTGCTTGAGTTTCTCCTTCCCAACCGCTTTGACCTTCTTGTTCTTTGTCACTAGGCAACAATATATGGTTACCCTGCTCCTTGTGCTCCTCTATTGCTTTGGCTCTGGCCTCCCTCTCGGTTCTAAAGACTTTAAACTTGTCGAACCTGAGAATGCACAAAGTATTGCTTTTACGTAGTGTCCAATTCTCACGGAAAACACAAAGATTAAGAAACAATTGCACCTGTTGTTTGAGAAGTGTAACTCTTGCTTCATAAATAGCCTCATAAGTAGTCGGGATATCCTCATCACCACTTATTACGCATAGGCGAGTGTGCTTCATTAGGAATTTTATGAGCTTGCGGATTTATCTCCAGCCTCTATCTGTCTAGACATATTCCAAGGGATGTACTCACATGTATGCATGTGTGTCTTCCTTGTAATCGAAAAAAAACCTTTGACATTCATACTCGAAGGATTATAATTTGCATATGAACAAACATGGTGTGATCAAGCATGCTATATGGATAAAAACAAAACATAATTTATATATCTATATACAACTCGTGATACTCAAGGTTCCTCCTTTGGTTTGGCGGTCTAGAAAATCTCACAATAATTCTTAAAACAGAAAAAGTAATATTCCTATAAATTCTTTCATTAATCGAGTGGAATAGAGAAAACTTAAACCGCTTATTTCGTTGATGTTAGATTATAACAGTGCAAATTAATCATGTATCACTACTACACAAAACCTCATCACAGACGGTTCTAAACCATCATCACAGATGGTTTTTTGAACCATCTGAATTTATGTGTCTGTGATAACAGACGGTCATCACAGACGGTTTTCAAACCGTCTGTGAAAAAAGGTATCACATACGGTTCTTGGTTAGAACCGTCTGTGGTAGTAACTATCATAAACGTTTCTTTAGTCTATTTTTAAGACGGTTATGAACAAGAACTATCTGTGATAGTTTTTTATATTGAAAAAAAATTGGATTTTGATTGTTTCATAGTTGGTACCATCACAGTTTTGGTGAGCTTTTTCATCTTTAGAGACTCTTGAAAATACATTAAAAAGACATCACTCCCATACGAAAACCTTCTTGACCTCCCCCTTACAGCCTGTGAGTACCCCGATATTGCCCATCTTGACCATGGCGTCAGTGAAGAGGGTGCTGAGGAAGCCCGAGTAGGAGTCAACGACGTCGACGGTGGAGCTGTCGTTGTAGAGCACGGCGTCGGAGGTGATGACAGCGAAACCATTACGGATGTGAGCCGCGCGCCCATTTACCATTTACGTGCACCAATAGGTTAGCTACCATGATCGATCGAGTCACCGAGGAAGAAGAAGTTTGTTTGCTTACAGCTGAGGAGGACGAGGTCCATGTCGTGGAGGCTTGGGCGGCGAACTTGGACCGAAGCACGTTGACGGAGACGAAGTCTAGCAGCACGTCGGCGACCCGCGGGTTCGACACCCTCCACAGCACATCCCGCCTCGACTCGGCTATTAATTATAACGACAGCGCCAAAATATTTTACCACCCGCGCACGCATTAAAATTTTTGAACTCTGCGGCTGCGAATCATAGAGCGGTTTCATACAAAACCGTCAGGATGCCATATCACGCATGCGATTTGTATCATGAACCGTCTATGATAAGCATCTCATCACAGACGGCTCTTAATACAAACCGCCTGTGATGAGACACTTATCACAGATGGTTCTTAACGTCTGTGATAGGTATCTCATCAGATGCGGTTTGTATTAAGAAATGTCTGTGATGTGATGTGATACTCTGAAAATTAATAATAATCGCGTCTTAAGGGTCGGAGAGTAATTAATTAAATAGTAACAATAAATAATTAAATAAAAACGTCTTAAGGGCTTGTGCGTAATTAAATAAAAAGAATTTATGAAAATAGAATTTTCGGAATTTTTCTGAGCTATATAAATAGATCTTGGATTTTCTAGAAAACCCTAGCCACTTTTTCCAAGCCGCCAGTTTTTCTTTTCTCTTGAAATCTGCCGCCGCCTCCACATTTCTTTTTACGGCGCTGCGGCGTGGGCACTGAACTTTGTCTTTGCCAGGTTGCCGCTGCGTTCTGCTGTCTTTGCGGCTTGATCTTGCCGCTCGCTGCATTGTTCTTTATTCTTGCTTGTTGTCTTTATTACCTTTTGGTGCCGCCTCTTCTGCAGCGTGGGTGCAACCGATCGGCCAGGTCGTCCAAGTCTATTTGCCGAGTCTTTGTCGGCCGGTCGCCGCTGCGTGGCCACTCTCTATTGTTTTTTCTGCGTGTGGTGTTCTGCGTTGCTCTCATTGAGCTTCTACCGAGATCTATAGAGACTTCATCTTATTCTTTGTTTTTTCTTGGTCGTACATTCGCCTTTGCCGATTGATTTCTTCGCGCTGCATCGCTAAGCCGAAGCCGCTACTGTTGGAAGTTGCGTTGCGTTGCGCACCAACTCGCAGAACCGATTCGCCGCCGCCGATCCGTGGTTGCCATTTCTGCGTGTTGCGCGAAGATTCTTCTTCCGCTGCTTGCGTAATGCGTCGGCGTCGTCGCGTGGAGGTTTGTTGCATGTTTTCTCCGGTTTGCTAGACGTTGTTAATTAGAGTTTATAATCAAGGTTAATTAGAGAGGTTTAATTTTTCTAATAGAGAGGTCGATTAATAGATCCGTTAGCTTTGCTGTCCGTTGTACAATTTATTCGGGTATCTTAATGGCAAAATTTGGAAATCTCTTCTACTAGTTAATTGTAGATAATTTCGATAGCTTTCTATA
This sequence comes from Hsuehochloa calcarea, assembly GCA_036346395.1. Lineage (NCBI taxonomy): Eukaryota > Viridiplantae > Streptophyta > Magnoliopsida > Poales > Poaceae > Hsuehochloa > Hsuehochloa calcarea. The sequence goes on along the minus strand of CM070614.1, from coordinate 17,544,477 downwards.
GCATATTTTATCACGTCAATCGGACGAGTATAATTAGAGTTATGTTTTTCGAAAGGCCGCTGTTTTTAGGGTTATCGTCTTTCGGCGCTGTTTTGGTAGACTGTAAATTAAAAATAGAAAATAGCTTAATTAGAGTTTGTGATCTACATGAAAGTTGTAGATAATTGTCCAATGGTTCTGTAGGATCTGAGAACGCGTATTTTGGTTGAGTAAAACGAAAGTTATGAATTTAGTAAGACTGCTGTCCCGAAGCGGACAGATCGGCTTTCGGAGCTAAATACGGAGGGTTAGATGATTTAATTAGAAGTCTTCGTAATCTAAGAAAATGTGGATAATTTTATAAAGAATCCAGAATGGGTTGGTTTGTTGTGATCGGACTTTCGAGTCAAAAGTTACGCTCTTTTTAGTAACCGGACAGCAATGGGTAGTTTTTCGATACCGGCGTAACGTGGTATATTTGGGGACGTGTAGGGGCGTTGTATATTGATCGTTATTCTTATGATGCTGTAGCTTGTATTGAGATGTGTGTATTTAATATAGGAGAGGCGTCGTGCTTGTTGCCGTCTTCTAATCAGATCGTGCGTCGCAACTAGTAAAGGCAAGTGCATGGTAGACAGCGATCAATGATCGATCACTGTTTTCTTTATCTTCTATTACCATTATTGTTGTGCTTTTATTTGGTTTAATTGCAAACAATGAATTGGTATGATTATATCTTTGTTGACAAGCATGATGAAAAGTTGGATATGATGTTTATGTTGGAGTTTTGCATATTTTGTATACATAAGCATCATTGCATTTGAGAAGGTGATCATGATGATCACAACTCCACGGGAGTGGAGGAGGTCCCCGATCCTTTTGGAGGAACGGGCTTGAGAGTGAATGTTGTCGCGAGCATTCACTCACGCTATACCGGTATACGCGAAAAGAAGTGCATGTGGACATATAGATTAGAGTTGCATTGATATTTGAGATTAATGACTGAGAATGTTAATGAAAGTGCCTGTGATGATAATGAAGCTATCGATTGCTGTTGATTTATTATTATCGTTGTATATCGATGTGTTTGCTGAGTCGTGGACTCACCCTTGCTCTATTGTTGTCTTTAGGTGATCTTCGAGGAGGCCGTAATTGAGAGCGAGTAGAGCACATGGACATCACATGATCATTCGTCATGATAATCTTTTCATTCAATATTGGTTTACACTTGGACATGTTAGTTATTGAATAATGTTTAGGATACCATTTGGACTAGACTGTTTGCTTTATTAATTTGGATTCATTGGTTGATGCTGCCTTGGATTATTTGCCTGGTTATAATTTCCCATTGCTTAATAATTATGCATTGCTCGTTTGTGGTCAATAGTTTTGATTATTATTGATTTCTTGCTATATTTATAGAGTGTGTCAATAATTATTAATTGGAAGGTATTTTAATGGCATTCTAGGCTCAGTGTTGGGCTGGGGTGTTACAGTTGGTATCAGAGCGGGCTTTAGGTCCGTGGTGAATAGATTAACAACTTAGGCAAACTAAAATTGTTAAACTTTGTTTTAGTTTAGTAAATCAACTAAAATTTGCTAATGGTTAACTAACCTAAAATTTGACACACTAGTGCACAGTAGGTTAGAGAGAGGTACGAATATAGTTTTACGCTTCCGTTACGTTGTTATTGATGGATGAGTTTATTTTGAGCTTTGAACTCATTGTGTATTGTTGATTGTGGTTGATAGCTATGCCGAGGGGTAGAGGACGTGGTCGTGGTGGCCGCGGTCGTGGAGGTCGTGGCCGCGGGCGAGGTTCCGTGGAGCCACCTCTGTGTGATTGAGTCGATGGCGAGGGGGTTCTTGTTGACCCTCCTCGGTTGGAGTCGTGATGAAACCCCTGCTTTGTTGAGAGAGTTGGTGGGGGAGATCCGTGCTCTTCGTCAACAAGCGGATATTTGGTGGGAGGGCGTGTTGTCTTCGAGGACCGCCACTCAAGGGCCAGTCACTTGGGAGGATTTTGTTGATCAGTTCAAGGGGAAGTTCTATCCCTACTCTTTTGTTGAGAAGATGGAGGTTGCCTTGACGACCTTTGCTCGGGAAGAGGTCTATTCTTGAGTATGAGGTGAGTTCAACAACTTGGTTCGCTTTGTCCCTTCAATAGCGAACGATGATCTTCAGAAGGCCAAGAGATTCCGTCGGGGTCTCAATCGAGTACCGACATGTGTTGGGAGCCACTCCACTCCGTGACTACAGCTCTGTTGTGGAGCAAGCTAGGGGCATGGAGTTGGAGATGCGACTCACAAAGGGGACAAGCCTCAGTGGACCGGTTGTTTCGGTGGTGACGGAAGAGGAGCTCGTGAGGGAAGTGGGTGCATTCGACGACCTTTCAAGAAATTCAAGGAGGACCATGATCTTTCGAGTCTAGCGATCGAGGCCGTTCCTCCTTGGCGCCTCGTCCTTTGCGAGTACTCCGGCTCTTCGTCTGTTCGAGGCGGGCATGCTTTGCTTTAAGTGCGGTGATGGACACCGTGCTGCTGAAGTGCACTTGGACGGAGATTGCCGTCGGTGTGGCCGACGGGTCACAAGGAGCGGTGTGTCGCCGAACCCGCTAAGCGTGATCAAGTGGGAGCTGTGCCATCTTCTTCTTCTTCTTGATGGGTCTGCTCGAGGATCGTTCGGATGATGATCGCTCCTCCGGCGATGCCATTTCCTTGACTTGGGCGCCCCAATAGGTACTATTGGCGGCCGCCACTTCGCACCGCTTCAGTCGCACGACCGGCTTTACCGCACCGCCACGCAAGATTGTTGGGGCTCGCCGCCCGCCGTCGTCTTCTTTCGCCATGGCGCCACCTGGAGTGTACGCCATGCCCACGGCGGAGTCCGCAGGTCGTCCTGACGTGGTGACAGGTACTTTGCTTGTGGATTCATTTGATGCTTTAGTCCTTTTTGATTCAGGGGCTACCTTTTCGTTTGTTTCGTCGGCGTTTGCTAGAAGAGCGAACTTGAGTATGCAGTGGATTTCTCAGTCAGTGTTGGTTAGTTCTCCTGGGGGTATTATTTCTAGTTCTACTGTTTGTCCTGGGTGTTCTATAGTTATTGATGGAGAGAAGTTCACGGCGAATTTGATAGTTATTCAAATGGAGCCGTTCGACGTTATCTTGGGTATGGATTGGTTGCACTCTTATCGAGCCGTGATATCCTGTTTACGTAAATCGGTCTGCATGGAGACTCGCCCGAGAGACTTTGACTTTTCAGGGGAGTGCGCCTCCGCGCTCTCTTTCAATGTTGGTCGGACTGTTCCCGGGTCAGCGTGCAGTGAAAACTGGACTTCTTTTAGCTCTTGCTGAGAAACCGAGTGTGGCTTCGCAGATTGAGGAGATTCCGGTGATCAGTGATTACCCAGATGTGTCCCGGTGATCTTAGGGTTTGCCACATGCGAGGCGTGGAGTTTCGCATTGATCTTGTTCGGTACTCGTCCCATCTCGATGTCTCCAGATCGATTAGCACGTCCGCTTCGGGACGAGTTGAAGAAGCAATTGGATGATTTGTTGGCTAAAGGTTTGATCGGCGTAGTGTATCGCCATGGGAGCTCTGCTACATTCACTGAGAAGAAGGACGGGAGTTGGCGTATGTGTATTGATTATCGTGCGCTTAATGCAATCACAATCAAGAATAAATATCTATTGCCCCGCATTGAGGACTTGTTTGATCGCTTGAATGGAGCTCAAGTATTCTCCAAGATCGATCTCCAGTCAGGGTATAATCAAATCCGTGTGCGTGAGCAGGATGTAGAGAGATCGCTTTCTCCACGGTATGGGCATTATGAGTATAAAGTTATGTCCTTTGGATTGACTAATGCACTGCCATTTTATGGAGACCATGAACAACATGTTGCACGAGTATCTAGATGACTTCGTGGTGGTGTTCATTGATGATATTCTTATCTATTCCAAGACCAATGAGGATCATGAGCGTCATTTGAGGCTGGTCTTAGATACTTTGAGAGACCACAAGTTCTATGCTAAGTTGAAGAAGTGTGAGTTCTGGATTTCAGAAGTGGGTTTTCTGGGTCATGTGATTAACCCTCAGGGTATTGCTGTTGATCCTAGCAAGGTATCCACAGTGGTGGATTGGAAGAGGCCGACTAATGTGAAGGAGGTGAGGAGTTTCTTGGGTTTGGCTGGTTATTATCGGCGTTTTGTGCAGGATTTCTCTATCATCGCCAAACCGATGTCTCAGCTTACTCAGAAAGGTGTGAGATTCCAGTGGGTGATGAGTGTGGCCTAGATTTACGCATTTTGAAGGACAGGTTGGTGACCTCTCCTATTCTCACTCTTCCCGAGCCGGGAAAGCGGTTCACAGTCTTTTCAGATGCGTCACGAGTGGGTCTTGGCTGTGTTCTCATGCAAGACGGTAAGGTAATTGCTTATGCGTCGAGGCAGTTAAAGAAGCACGAGCAGAATTATCCCACTCATGATTTGGAGTTGGCTGCGGTTGTTTTTGCTCTCAAGATTTGGAGGCATTATCTATACGGCGAGCCTTGTGATATTTTCACAGATCACAAGAGTCTCAAGTATATCTTCACTCAGAAGGATCTGAATTTGAGGCAAAGGAGGTGGTTGGAGTTGATCAAGGATTATGATCTTACTATTCAGTATCATCCAGGCAAGGCCAATGTAGTTGCGGATGCTCTTAGTCGCAAGGCGACTCCCGCTACTCTAGATTGCCTCATTGCTGATTTTGATCGCATGGGAATATCTTATTGTTATGCGGGCACGACACATGTTGAGACTCAGTTGATTCTTGAGTCAGCTATTCCAGACCGTGTGCGGGAAGCACAACAGAGTGACCGGTTATTACAGGAGGTTAGGAAGCGTCTGGATGAGGGTAAAGAGGGTGATTTTAGCATGGACGATTCTGGTACTTTGAGGTTTAAAGGCCGCCTTTGCGTACCACAAAAGGCGGAGGTCAAAGATGATATTTTGAGGGAGGCACATCGCACTCCGTACACTGTTCATCCTGGTGAGACTAAGATGTATCGAGATCTGAAACAGAATTTTTGGTGGAAAAGAATGAAGGTGGACATTGCTAACTATGTGGCTTCTTGCGGTGTTTGTCAGCAAGTGAAAGCTGAGCACAAACGTCCTGCAGAGTTGTTGCAGCCTTTGGAGGTACCCCAGTGGCCTTGGGATGATATCTCTATGGACTTTGTGGTGGCGTTACCTCGTTCGCCGCGAGGAAAGGATGCAGTTTGGGTAGTGGTGGATCGGTTCAGCAAATCTGCACACTTCATTCCTATTCGCACGACAAATTCAGCGAGTGATCTAGCTCCTATTTATGTGCGTGAGATAGTAAGACTGCATGGTGTGCCAAAGACCATTGTTTACGGCGAGGGCCAAGTTTGTCTCCAAGTTCAGGAGAGTCTGCAGAGTGCATTGGGCACACAGCCCGCCTTAGTACAAATGTTTCACCCACGAGCATGATGGGCAAATGAGCGGACTATTCAGACTTTGGAGGATATGTTGCGATCTTGCGTTCTATCTTGGAAAGGTAGTTGGGAGGACCAGTTGCCACTTGCAGAGTTTGCTTATAATAATAGTTACCATTCCAGTATTAGAGCCGCGCCATTTGAGGTTCTCTATGGGCGGAAGTGCAGATCGCCGCTTTGTTGGGATGCAGTTGGAGAGAAGACAGATTTTGGGTCGGGGACCGATTGAAGACCGTTGAGCGTGTGGCCATGGTGAGGCAGAATCTGTTAGCAGCTCAGAGCAGACAGAAAAGTTGTGCGGATTTGAGGAGGCGTGATTTGGAGTTTGCGGTGGGTGACCAGGTGCTCTTGAGAGTGTCTCCCACTAAAGGTATTGTTCGGTTCGGTACCAAAGGAAAGCTTAGCCCGAGGTACGTTGGACCGTTCCCGGTTATTGCAAGAATTGGGAAGTTAGCCTACCGCCTGGACCTGCCTGAGTCCATGCGTGGAGTTCATAATGTGTTTCATGTCTCGATGCTGAGAAAGTTTTTGAGAGATCCAGAGCATAAGATTTCATTAGAGCCGCTGACTATTGAGCAAGACCTCACAGTTGAGTCGCGTCCGGCGCGCATTCTGGAGAGGTCGGAGCGAGTGCTGAGGCACAAGACGTTGGTATACGTCAAGGTGCTGTGGACGCATCAGTCTGAGAGAGAAGTGACTTGGGAGTTGGAGTCTCGCATGCGCGAGCAGTACCCGGAGTTGTTCACGTCGGGTACGTGTTGTTTTGTTGTTAAATTTCCGCTGTGCAGTTTTTCTTTGAGTAGATCGGCGAGTAGAATTCGGTCGAATTCTGTTAAGGGGGGTAGAATGTGATACTCTGAAAATTAATAATAATCGCGTCTTAAGGGTCGGAGAGTAATTAATTAAATAGTAACAATAAATAATTAAATAAAAACGTCTTAAGGGCTTGTGCGTAATTAAATAAAAAGAATTTATGAAAATAGAATTTTCGGAATTTTTCTGAGCTATATAAATAGATCTTGGATTTTCTAGAAAACCCTAGCCACTTTTTCCAAGCCCGCTTTTTCTTTTCTCTTGAAATCGCCGCGCCCACATTTCTTTTTCGCGCTGCTCTCTGCCGCTGGCGTGGTCACTGAACGCCGCTTGTCTTTGCCGGTTGCCTGCTGCGTTCGCCGACGCCTTGATCTTTGCCTCGCTTTGCATTGTTTGTCGCTGCCGCACTCTTTATGTTGCTTTTGGCGGCCGCCCGCTCTGTGGCGTGGTGCAACCGATCGGTTGTGCCGTCCCGTCTCTTTGGCGAGTCTTTGTCGGCCGCGTCGCTGCTGCGTGGCCACTCTCTGCTGTTTTTCCTGCGTGTGGTGTTGCGCTCTCTTTGAGCTCGCTGCGCCCGATCTGGCCGAGACTTCATCTTATTCTTTGTTTTTTCTTGGCTGTACATTGCTGCTGCCGATTGATTTCTTCTGCGCCGTACCGCCAAGCCGAAGCTTTGCCGGGCTTTGCGAAGATTCTTCGCCGCCAGAACTTCTTCTGCCGCCACGATCCGTGGTTGCTTACTTTGTCCTTGCGAAGAAGATTTTGCCGCCGTGTGCGTCGACGTCGTCGCGTGGAGGTTTGTTGCATGTTTTCTCTGGTTTGCTAGACGTTGTTAATTAGAGTTTATAATCAAGGTTAATTAGAGAGGTTTAATTTTTCTAATAGAGAGGTCGATTAATAGATCCGTTAGCCTGCTGTCCCGTTGTACAATTTATTCGGGTATCTTAATGGCAAAATTTGGAAATCTCTTCTACTAGTTAATTGTAGATAATTTCGATAGCTTTCTATAGCATATTTTATCACGTCAATCGGACGAGTATAATTAGAGTTATGTTTTTCGAAAGGCCGCTGTTTTTAGGGTTATCGTCTTTCGGCGCTGTTTTGGTAGACTGTAAATTAAAAATAGAAAATAGCTTAATTAGAGTTTGTGATCTACATGAAAGTTGTAGATAATTGTCCAATGGTTCTGTAGGATCTGAGAACGCGTATTTTGGTTGAGTAAAACGAAAGTTATGAATTTAGTAAGACTGCTGTCCCGAAGCGGACAGATCGGCTTCGAGCTAAATACGGAGGGTTAGATGATTTAATTAGAAGTCTTCGTAATCTAAGAAAATGTGGATAATTTTATAAAGAATCCAGAATGGGTTGGTTTGTTGTGATCGGACTTTCGAGTCAAAAGTTACGCTCTTTTTAGTAACCGGACAGCAATGGGTAGTTTTTCGATACCGGCGTAACGTGGTATATTTGGGGACGTGTAGGGGCGTTGTATATTGATCGTTATTCTTATGATGCTGTAGCTTGTATTGAGATGTGTGTATTTAATATAGAGAGGCGTCGTGCTTGTTGCCGTCTTCTAATCGATCGTGGTCGCAACTAGTAAAGGCAAGTGCATGGTAGACAGCGATCAATGATCGATCACTGTTTTCTTTATCTTCTATTACCATTATTGTTGTGCTTTTATTTGGTTTAATTGCAAACAATGAATTGGTATGATTATATCTTTGTTGACAAGCATGATGAAAAGTTGGATATGATGTTTATGTTGGAGTTTTGCATATTTTGTATACATAAGCATCATTGCATTTGAGAAGGTGATCATGATGATCACAACTCCACGGAGTGGAGGAGGTCCCGATCCTTTTGGAGGAACGGGCTTGAGAGTGAATGTTGTCGCGAGCATTCACTCACGCTATACCGATATCTGTGAAAAGAAGTGCATGTGGACATATAGATTAGAGTTGCATTGATATTTGAGATTAATGGTGAGAATGTTAATGAAAGTGCCTGTGATGATAATGAAGCTATCGATTGCTGTTGATTTATTATTATCGTTGTATATCGATGTGTTTGCTGAGTCGTGGACTCACCCTTGCTCTATTGTTGTCTTTAGGTGATCTTCGAGGAGGCCGTAATTGAGAGCGAGTAGAGCACATGGACATCACATGATCATTCGTCATGATAATCTTTTCATTCAATATTGGTTTACACTTGGACATGTTAGTTATTGAATAATGTTTAGGATACCATTTGGACTAGACTGTTTGCTTTATTAATTTGGATTCATTGGTTGATGCTGCCTTGGATTATTTGCCTGGTTATAATTTCCCATTGCTTAATAATTATGCATTGCTCGTTTGTGGTCAATAGTTTTGATTATTATTGATTTCTTGCTATATTTATAGAGTGTGTCAATAATTATTAATTGGAAGGTATTTTAATGGCATTCCAGGCTCAGTGTTGGGCTGGGGTGTTACATGTGATTTTACCATGGCTTGGAACTCTCTGATTTTACCATGGCTTGGAATTTTCCTTAACCTCTGATTTTACCGCAGCACACAATCCTCTGCCATGGTAGCCAATCCTTTGCCGTGGTAGCCAATCCTCTACCGTGGCACATAATTCTCAGCCGTGGCACAATCCTCGGCCATGATACACAATCCTCTGCCGCGATTGGCTACCATGGCAGAGGATTGTGTGCCATGGTAAAACCAGGGAGTAAGGAAAATTCCAAACCATCGTAAAATCACATCAAAGACGATTCTTAATACAAACCGCCTGTGATGAGAGACTTATCACAGACGGTTCTGTGTGATGAATTAGAGTATCACATACGGTTCGTGGTCAGAACCGTCTGTGAAGTATCACAAATGGTTCTTGCAAAAAACCGTCTGTGAAGTATCACAGATGGTTCTTGCAAAAAACCGTCTGTGAAGTATCACAGATGGTTCGTGATCAGAACTGTCTGTGATACTTCACAGATGGTTGTATTTACAAACATATCACAGACGGTTCTAAGAGATCCGTCTTTGATTATTTTATCACAGACGGTTTCAAAGAACCGTCTATGATGAGGCGTCTTCTATGGCTGTTTTGTAGTAGTGTGGAATTATACCTATCATACGGGGATGCCCGATCTTCTCGATGAGGAACCGTGGATAAATGATATGAAGTAGATGATGTCGCTAGCTGAACACTCGCACCAATGGACGAACCCTCAACTCTTTGGAAAACGCCCAAAACACACCGGATAGTTGTTCGTCGCGAGACCACAAACGATTTAACGCCAAGTCCCCAATTCCCAATGGAACGAGCGGCTTGACCTTGAATTGCGTAATCGAATCAATGGATCGCTTAGTCCTCTCTCAAAGTCCTCGAATGAACTCGTTTCAAAGAACAAGCAATAGCTATATTTCTATTCTTATGCATAAACCGTCCGAGGTTACAATGGGGTCTAACCCTCAATATATAGTGCCCCTTCTCCTCCTCATGGCTTGCCAAGAGTCCCTACTCCTACTCTAATTCGGAATTAGAAATCCTACTCCAATTCCGACTCAGTCTAAAACAAAAAAGGAAACTCTAATTTTACAACTATCATATTCTTTCGGTCATATCTTTTGACTCATGAGGAATTTCGGAGTTAGGGAGGATCCGTTGGATCGGGCTTGAAGTTATCTTTCCAACAAGCCCAAGAACACCCAAATCGGACTCCTTTTGTAAAAAGTTATGACCGTTTTACTCCTGATTTATCCTGCTTGATTCGAATCCGAATTTGATTCTGAGTTGATTCCGAATTTGATTTCGGTTGGGGTTGGGGGATATCTGAATTGAGCTTGAAAGTCTTATTCCAAACTTGAGCTTTAATTTCTTGGACTTCTTCTCCTTTACTCTCCCATCACACGGGCTTCTTTCCTCTTTGATCAGCCGCATGAGCTGCTTGACTTTCTCCTTCCCAACCGCTTTGACCTTCTTGTTCTTCATCACTAGTCAACAAATATGGTTACCCTTCTCCTTGTACTCCTCTATTTCTTTGGCTCCGGCCACCCTCTCGGTTCCAAAGACTTTTGTAACACACTGGCTATTCGGAAGCCAAGATGCTACTAACAGTTTCAACATACACTTCATTTGCGGAACTATTAATCAATTTGCTCCCAAAATTAAATAGTCAAGACAAAGTACGAAGAGTATTTAACCGTTCAATCACAAAATATAGCCAAGGAATTAAAAATACAGTTCGTCTCATTAATCAAATAAATTAACAAAATATCTTTATAAATAAGTGATTCTTTAGGTGTGTGAAATGTGCTTGGACTACGCCCTCCCGCTAGCAACTATATCATCATGGATCACCTAAAAAAACACAGAAAACATGGGTGAGTCGAAACTCAGCAAGCACCGCATCAATCTCACAGCGTACAAAGGAACCAAATCAATAATCAAGACATTAGAACATATCTTCCACGAATCTGTGAAACTGCATAGTATGAATGCATACAAGGAATGAAATTGGACATCCCAACTGCGTATACCGGTATAACGAGTGATACACCCGTCGGTGTTCACTTAAGCCCGTACTTCACAAAGTACGGGGACCCAATGACCGTATGAAGAACGTTTCATACGGCTGTCCAAGTTGCCACATTGGAATGGTGGTCAACACTACCCACATTGGAATGGTGGGTCTCATATGCCCATATTGGATTGATGGGACTTAATCAAATTTCCACTCCCGTGGACAGAAACTAAGCATGCAGGAATGGAATGAATCATGTATCACAATAAACATAAATAATGAAATCTATCCACATCACGAGCACAACGCAAGAACAATCATATATTCAACACATTATCATGCATTCCTTTGAAAACAACATAAATTAACAAACAATACTTGCCTTCCGTGCTGCGACGTACTAGGAACCAACGAAGGTGTCCTTCCACCCACCGCCTCACCGCCTACGCAAGCATTTACACGGAATAAGAGTAACAAGGTATGACGTATCTACACGTGTCCTATCATACCCTCTAACCAACCCACACAACCAAGGGTTCAATTTGACAACTTCACCCAAAAGACCAGATTACTACTCTACTGGCAGTTGTACGATAAACTTCACCATTAATTATCTGTAACTCCTAAATACCTGAAACCAGTGCTCATCTATTCCTAACGAACTAGGCTACGAAATTTTAGTTGGTGAGATCCCCTGATTCGGCCAAAACATAGGACCAAACTGCCCAAGAAGTCACCGACAGAAACCTGTCTAGATTTCAGAACAGTCGTAAAAAAAAGCCTGTAACTTTCAGTCTACTGATCCTATGGAGATGATCTTTATCAATCTGGAATCATTGAGAAATTATCTTCATAAACCTATTGGGGTGGCCTCCCTGAATCTGGTTCTAACTTGAACAAAACTGACGATCAACAGACAGTCCCCAAAATTTCTGACAGACAGAGTAGTGTGCGGTTAAAAATTCATAACTTCTAAACCACAGGGTGGAATCTCGTGATCTCGGTGCCAAACGAAAGCTAACGAAACCAGGAACATAACTCTAGGAGACGTCGACCTGAGACTCGGCCTCTAAAGGCCTTCAATCTGCCGCACAACCTACTGCACTATTCTGGACAGATCTGGATTCGCAGACTAAACCAATCCAAATGAACAAATGTGCAACTAAACTAATACAAACAGCGAATCGGGACTTTCGTTACCCTTGAAGACCCGCAGAATGACGAAGATCAAGCGCCCAATCTGGATGGAAGTCGCCGGGAGAGGAGGTGGAATGGGGGGCGGCGGCTCAAGGGAGAGAGGGGGGGAGGCCGGCGGCTAGGGTTGGGGGGGAGGGGATGGGCGCCTCCCCCCATTTAAGTGGCCGGCTCCTCCCTTTCGGGCCGGCCTGGGTCGCAGCCCGCGGCCCAGGTTGGCGAAGTTTTACATATCTCCCCTCCGAAAACTAATTTTTCTGATTTAAACCTCGTCTTTCACTCCTTCGACCTTCTATTCTTACTAATTGCGATTCGGGATATTACATTCTTCCCCCCTTAACAAGATGCGTCCTCGAATCTTCTCACCGACATACTAGGAAGAACGAGAGACTGGCATAACAAACTTAAACACTTAGCAGAAATGAAGAGGTCTGGATACTGCGCTCGCATGCAGGACTCTAACTCCCAAGTGGCTTCTCTCTAAGACTGATGAGACCAAAGAATTTTGACAAATTTCTGAGTCTTGTTCCTTAGAACCCGTTCCGCTTCCTCTAGTATTTTCATCGGCCGAGATTCAATAGTAAGGTCTTGTGCAATGATCAAAGGCTCCAAGGGGATAACATGGTTTGGATCTCTCAGGAATTTTCTCAACATCGATACATGAAACACATTGTGAACCCCACTCATGGAATCGGGAAGGTCCAAACGATAAGCTAGTTTTCCAATTCGTGCCACGATTGGGAATGGTCCAACATACCTTGGGCTAAGCTTTCCTTTAGTGCCGAAACGCACTACGCCTTTAGATGGTGATACTCTCAACAGAACTTCATTCCCCACCTCGAATTCCAAATCTCGTCTTCTGACATCAGCGTAGCTCTTCTGTCGACTCTGAGTAGCCAACAAATTCTGCCTAACTTCTGCCACTCTAGCCACTGTTTGCTGAACCCAGTCGGGACCCAAGACTGCCCGCTCTCCAACCTCATTTCAGCACAACGGGGACCTGCACTTACGCCAATAGAGAACCTCGTATGGTGCAGCTCGTATACTGGCATGATAACTGTTGTTATAAGCAAACTCTGCCAAAGCTAAATGTTCTTCCCAATTCCCTTTCCAGGATAAAACACAACACTTGAGCATATCTTCTAATGTCTGAATGGTGCGTTCGGACTGACCATCTGTCTGGGGGTGGAACGCGGTGCTAAGACGAAGCTGCGTACCCAACGCACTCTGCAAACTCTCCCAGAATTTGGAAACGAACTTGGCATCTCGATCAGAAACAATGGTTTTTGGCACTCCGTTCAACCGCACAATCTCTCGTACATAAAGAGGAGCAAAATCACTTGCTGAATTGGTTGTACGAATAGGAATAAAATGTGCAGACTTACTGAACCGGTCCACAATTACCCAAATAGCATCCTTTCCTCGCTGAGTGCGAGGTAAACCAACCACAAAATCCATAGATATATCATCCCATGGCCAAACAGGTACCTCCATGGGCTACAACAGTCCTGCTGGTCGCTTGTGCTCAGCCTTGACCCGCTGGCACACCCCACAAGATGCCACATATTGTGCAATATCAATTTTCATCCGTTTTCACCAGTAATTTTTTTTAAATCTTTGTACATCTTGGTCTCACCAGGGTGTACGGTATAAGGAGTACGATGGGTCTCCTTCAAAATCTCATGCTTAATCTGAGTCTCCTGTGGAACACAGAGGCGTCCTTTAAAGTGCAAAGTATCAGACTTGTCCACACTAAAGTGGCCTTGCTTGCCCTCAGCACAACGCTTCCTCACTCGTTGGAGCATCTGATCTTATTCTTTGTCTTTGCCACTTTGATCCGGAAGAGTCGACTCTAGAAGCAATCGATTCTCGATCCGGGACGGTACCTGCGAGCGTAGGAAATATCCATACGCTCAAAATCAGCAATAAGACAACTGAGGATAGACGGTGATGAGGACATCCCACCTTCGGATACACGCACGACACAAGACCCTCCAGATCTGGGTGCTGAACTACACGGTCCTATGACAAGAGCTAGAGGACGTCACTTAATCGATCAGGAAAAGTCGTTTCTAGGGTTGAGTGTATTATTTGAGAACTCTATGATGCTGCCTAATGGAGATGATTTACTTGTACTCAGGAATCTAGGACTACGACCAGTTCAAGAAGGTCTACGACCACTGCAAGAAGATCTACGACCACTACAAGAAGTCCTACGACTAGTTGATTCGATTGGAGCAATCTACGACCAGAAAAGCGAGCACAATACTCATTGGACACAATCTACGACCAAAGATAGCATGGACTCCTCAAAACCACCCTAGGACCAGTCCTACGACCAGATCTTCGACCAGAAATACGCAACACAAGGTGCTGCGTCACCGTTTTGGAAACTAATAAGACTTTGTAAACGTAACGTGGTCGGAGTCCAGGTTGTGTACGCTTCATCCCACGGCCGCACAACCCTAGGTCGACCTCCTCACGTTCCCCTATATATATATAGTAGCCGCCATAGTTTAGAGGCGGGTTTTTCTTAGATTATTCTGCCAATTGCAGTTTCGCCGATTATCGGTTTGAGGAACCCCACTTGTAAACTTCATCTATATCCGTAATACAATTCAGATTGCATCTACCTTGTTCTTGTGAGTTGCTTCGATTGCTTGCAGGAACTATAACCTTCGTGGTAAGGTCGATCGCGTGTAAGCGTGGTCGATAACGACAGTGCGGGTGTAGTGAATTGCGAGGTGACGATCTGTTGGTCGGAAGCCTCAAAGCGTCAACGTCCCCACGACGAACCAAATCGAACCTATCGGAAGATCGGGCCGCCGTGACTCATCAGACGGTGTCGCCTTGCGACTCAAAGCATCAGCTACCACATTAGCCTTGCCAGGATGGTACTGAATAGTAAGATCATAGTCCTTGATCAACTCTAGCCATCTCCTCTGTCTTAAGTTCAAGTCCTTCTGGGTAAAGATGTATTTCAGGCTCTTGTGATCAGTGAATATATCACAAGATTCGCCGTACAAATAATGACGCCAGATCTTCAAGGCGTGAATCACTGCAGCAAGCTCTAAATCATGGGTGGATAATTCTGTTCATGCTTCTTCAACTGTCTCGATGCATAGGCGATCACTTTACCGTCTTGCATAAGCACACAGCCCAATCCCACTCGAGACGCATCAGAATAGACGGTGACTCGCTTTCCCGGCTCGGGAAGAGTGAGAATAGGAGAGGTCACCAGTTTTTCCTTTAATATGCAAAAGCTGCGCTCACAATCTTCAGTCCACTGAAACTTTACCCCTTTCTGCGTAAGCTGGGACATCGGCTTGGCAATAATGGAGAAGTCCTGTACAAAACGCCGGTAATACCCCGGTAAACCCAGAAAACTCCTCACCTCCTTCACATTGGTCGGCCTCTTCCAATCCACCACTGTCGAGACCTTGCTAGGATCAACGGCAACTCCCTGTGGATTAATTATATGACCCAGAAAGCTCACCTCTGAAATCCAAAATTCACATTTCTTCAGTTTGGCATAGAACTTGTGTTTTCTCAAGGTTTCTAGGACCAACCTCAACTGATGATCATGATCCTCAATAGTCTTGGAATAGATAAGGATATCGTCGATGAACACCACTACGAAATCATCCAAGTACTCGTGTAGCATGATGTTCATGGTCTCCATAAAGACTGCTGGTGCATTAGTCAATCCAAACAACATGACTGTAAATTCATAATGCCCATACCTGGTGGAGAATGCAGTCTTTTCTATATCCCTTTCGAGCACCCGGATTCGATTATATCGGGATCGAGATCAATCTTGGAAAACACTTGAGCTCCCTTCAATCGATCAAGCAAATCCTCAATGCGAGGTAGAGGATATTTGTTTTTGATCGTAACCGCATTAAGTGCACGGTAATCAATACACATGCACCAACTTCCATCCTTCTTTTCTATGAACAGAGTTCCCCATGGCGATACACTCCGCCTGATTAAACCTTTAGCCAACAATTCGTCCAACTGTTTCTTCAACTCGTCCTGAAATGAACGGGCCAGACGATATGGAGACATTGAAATGGGCCGAGTACCCGGAACATGGTCGATGCGAAACTCCCGCCCCGCGCGGGTGGCAAGCCTCGAAGTTCATCTGGGAACACATCCGGTGGTCCTTACCACCGGATCTCCTCAATCCGCCGGCTAAACTCGGTTTTCGGCAAGAGATAAAATAAATCCATCTTCCTTCGCACACGACCCGAAACAATCCGCCAACATCGAAAGAGAGCACCGAGGCACGCTCCTCGAAAGTCAAAGTCTCCCAGGGCGAGTGCCTCGACCGAGACTCGCCCCACTAAAACAGGATATCACCGCCGATAAGCATGCAACCAATCCATACCCAATATAACATCGAATGGCTCCATCTGGATTACTATCAAGTTCGCCGTGAACTTCTCCCCATCAATAACAATAGAACACCCAGGACAAACAGTTGAACTCGCAATCAAACCCCCAAGAGAACTAACCAACACTGACTGAGAAATCAACTGCATACTCAAATTTGCCCTTCTAGCAAACGCCGAGAGACAAACGAGTAGGTAGCCCGGAATCAAAAGGATAAATGCCTCAAGGAATCGACTAGTAGGGTTTTGTCACCATGTCGGTCGACTGCGATGGCGAGGTGGGCATGGCATAGACTCCCGGATGCGTCGGAGCAGATGACGCTCTGACACTCTGCGAAGGATACCCGAAAACTGCTGCAGGAGGAACGGACAACGTGGGTGCCATTGGTACGGGTTCCAAAGAGAACCCGCAGAGGTGCCTAAGGAAACATCAAGGAGGGCCCATCACGGAGGGAAGCGTAGTGCGTAAACCGCGCGAGTTTGAACTGGTCCACCATGAACACTGGGAGATGAAACCGCTGGGACTGGCTCCCATCTGATGATACTTGCCGGGTTCAGCTTGCAAACTGACGACTTGTGGCCATCTCGACCACACTAACAGCATGTCCCCTTGAAGGAACACTCTGCAGCTCGATGTCCATCACCACACCGAAAGCACTTCATGCCCTGACCTGGAACAGGACGCATCAGTGGGGTGGAAAATGAGGAACGGGATGCCGAAGAAGAAGACTGTCATTGCTGAGTAGAACAAGCGCTGTGACCTCCCTGAAACCTCTTGGGAGCGGGTCGCTGAAAAGATCCACCCCTCCACCAAAACTCCGCTTTTGCCCACCGCTGGAACTACCAGTGGTGACAGAACCAATAGCAGCCTGATCTTGCGAGGGAGTACCCTTCTCCAACTCCATCCCTCTAGCCTGCTCGACTACTGAGCTGAAATCACGAAGTCCTGTCGCCCCCAAAATCTGACGATATTCCTGGTTAAGGCCCCGCCGGAAGCTCTTAGCCTTCTCTTTATCATCACTTGCCACGGCTGGTACAAAACGCACCAGGTTGTTGAACCCAGCCTCATACTCAGATACTGTCATCTTCCCTTGCACAAAAGTCAGAAGCGATTGCTCCATCTGCTCAATGAAGGAGTCTGGATAAAACTGTGTCCTGAATTTCTCCACAAATATCTCCCAAGTGCGGGACCACGAATCAAGTCCCGAAAGCGGGACCCCTTCCCACGGATGTCACTTGCCCTTCAAATGAAAGGCCACAAATCGCGCCTTTTGCGCGGACGTCAGCTCTTATACTCCAAACTGTCGCTCCATATATCTCAACCAGTCCGCGGCCTGGACCGGTGTGCCAGCTCCATCAAAAGTGTCCAAACGAAGCGACATCCACTCACGGAGGCTCATCCTAGCCCCAGGTGGAACAGTCGCAGCAACAGGTTCCGCCACAGGCGCAGCAGCCTGCAGCTATTGGCGGAGTTGCTGATTCTCTCTCATAAGTTTCTGAATGAGTTCTGCCGACGCGACCGGTGGTTCTGCGACTGGAGGTGCGGCAGAGGCAATCTCTTCCGTGGCAGCTTCAGCAGCCTCCTCAGACGTCGTAGAAGACACAGCCGGACCGCGCCCCCGACCCCGACCACGGACCGGTGGACGACCACGGCCACGGCATCTTGCCATCTAAAACATTACCACAATGGAATCAAGTATTATACTTAACTTATAGATAAGTACGAAACAATTCATCATCAGAAGCGTAAGGAAAAAAATGACCTGTTTGGGAATGCGGAAGTAAAATACTACCCAACCCTTCCCTACTGAGCACAGTATGTCAAGTTTAACATATTTCAATAGAACCACGGACCTACAACTGCTCGATACTAATCACACCACGGCTATTCGAAGCCAAGATGCTACTAACGATTTCAACATACACTTCATTTGCGGAACTATGAATCAATTTGCTCCCAAAATTAAATAGTCAAGACAAAGTATGAAGAGTATTTAACCGTTCAATCACAGAATATAGCCAAGGAATTAAAAATACAATTCGTCTCATTAATCAAATAAATTAACAAAAAATCTTTATAAATAAGTGATTCTTGACGTGTGTGAAACGTGCTTGGACTACGCCCTCCCGCTAGCAACTATATCATCATGGATCACCTAAAAAAAACACAGAAAACAAGGGTGAGTCGAAACTCAGCAAGCACCGCATCAATCTCACAGCGTACAAAGGAACCAAATCAATAATCAAGACATTAGAACATATCTTAAACGAATCTGTGAAACTGCATTGTATGAATGCATACAAGGAATGAAATTGGACCTCCCAACTGCGTATACCGGTATAACGAGTGATACACCCGTCGGTGTTCTCTTAAGCCAGTGCATTCACAAAGTACGGGACTCCAATCACCGTATGAAGAACGTTTCATACGGGTGTCCAAGTTGCCACATTGGAATGGTGGTCAACACTACCCACATTGGAATGGTGGGTCTCATATGCCCATATTGGATTGATGGGACTTAATCAAATTTCCACTCCCGTGGATAGAAACGAAGCAAGCATGAATGGAATGAATCATGTATCACAAGAAACATAAATAATGAAATCTATCCACATCATGAGCACAACGCAAGAACAATCATATATTCAACACATCATCATGCATTCCTTTGAAAACAACACAAATTAACAAACAAGATACTTGCCTTAGTCTTTGCGACGCACTAGGAAGCAACGAAGGTGTCCTTCCACCCACCGCCTCACCGCCTACACAAGCATTTACACGTAATAAGAATAACAAGGTATAGCGATCTACACGTGTCCTATCATACCCTCTAACCAACCCACACAACCAAGGGTTCAATTTGACAACTTCACCCAAAAGACTAGATTACTACTCTACTAGCAGTTGTACGATACAATTCACCATTAATTATCTGTAACTCCTAAAGAGCTGAAACTAGTGCTCATCTATTCCTAACAAACTAGGCTACGAAATTTTAGTTGGTGAGTGTGGATATCGTGAGGATATGTGCACGATCTAAGGATGATGAGTCAATTGGCAATGGCGTTGTTGGTTTGCAAAATCTCGCGTTTTCGGGTTTGTTTCATCTTTGTCGGACCACAGCGGTCTCGACCGGCGTTGTTGGCGGTCGGACCGCCCGTGTAACTGATCGGACGGCCGATGGTGGCGGTCGGACCGTCCTGACCTAAAGTTGGACTTTGGGGCTAATCCAAAAATAGGTTGTGTAGGCATGTGAGGGGAGTCTTCTGGATGTGGTCTCATCATTTTTGGAGCTCCCAGTCAAAAGTTCTATTCGTTTGAAAATTCCAGAAGGTTTCAGAATTTTGAGTTGAAAATTTGGCTAAGTCCTTTGGACCGTCCGACCGCCGTTGTGGGAGCGGTCCGATCAAGCATGAAATCGGTCGGACCGCCTCGTGGCGATCGGGACCGCAATGGCTTGAAGGTTAGCCAAGTGTTGCATTGAGTTGGTTTTGATTGTGTTATTATATGAACTTCAATGCTTTATTGTTGTATATTGCATTGCGGGCGGCGTGGGTCAAGTTGTGAAGAACTTGTTCGGAAGCGGTTTGTTTGTCTATTGTGCATGCGGTGGCTTGCGAGTCAACGACGTCAACGGTGAGTGGATCGGGACTACGCTTGGAGAGGCGAGGTCCGAGCGATCGGGGATCTGGGTAAGATCGTGTGACACAAGCATGGTGCAGATGGACAAGATGGATCGAACGGGTGGTTCGATGCAATTTGGTTGGATCAAAGTGCGGATATCGGTGCGAGTCTCGGGAGGTTCCGATGGGATTGGACAAGAGAGGCTTGGCGACACGATGAGAACCGCCGATCAACCTACACGTGGTGAAGGTGCGATTGCTTCAAGAGTTATTTGTGTGGGTCCCATGTGTAAGTGACCCCAAAGGAAACCCTAGCTCTCTAGTATAAATAGGAAGGGGAGATGGAAAACTAAGCCAAGCATTCATTTTAGCCCCTTCTTCCTTTTCTAGGGTTTGGAGGAGAGGAGAGGAGAACTAGGGTTTGGAGTGTGCTCCTTGTTGAGCTCTTGCCCTCCTTGTTGGAGAGGCTTTGTAAGCATCTTGTGTACTCGAACAATCTTGTGATGCTCAATTGAAAGATCGTTTGCTCCCTTTGTGTTCTTCTCCTTTTGGATGATTTTGGTGCTTCCTTGATTCAAAGGTTCATACTTGGTCTCTTGGCCTACTTTATCTTGCTTTGATGTGTGGGATTACTCCTAGAGTCATCTAGATCATCAACCCCCCACAAGCAAGTCTTGAATCAAGATTTTCATATTTCTAGGGTTTGTGCACTTCTTTGGTAAAATCTCGAGAGATCGATTCTGAAGTGGATCGACGGATCGTCGCTAGAAATAGGTCTCTAATATCATTAGGAGGTGTGCTCGAAATTTGGTCAAGTTTTATTGGTTGAATCAAAAGTTGGATCAAATTTCGTTTTGGTTTTGGGTGGAGTTTTTGATCTTGGACTCTACCGGTCCGCCGGTCCTTCAACGGCGATCCGACCGCGTGTTTTCAGATCATTGGTTTGCCGGGTCGAACCATCGGCCCACCGGTCCGACCTTGATTAGTTGCCGGTCGGATCATTGGTTGACCGTCGGTCCGACCGCCCGTGGTAGCCGGTCGGACCGCCCGATATCGATGAAGAACGGTGAGTTCTTTTCTCCGTTTGTGTCGTATGGTTGAGGGTTTATCAAATCCAACACAAGGCTTCCGTTGTGTGCTTATCGATCTTCTTAGCTTTCATAGCTAAAGGAGTAAAGTTCGTGTTGGTTTTGATTTAGGCGAGAAAGTTTTGAAAGCGCCTATTCACCCCCTAGTCGCCTTTCCGGTCCTACAAGTGGTATCGAGCGGTTAGCTCTTCTCATAGATCTTAACCGGTCTTTGGAGCCATGGCGTGACAAGTACTCAACCAAGCCACACATTTTGAAGGAGTTGACTTTGCATCTTTGGAAGGCTCGTATGCAAGCATATATCGAGGCTCAAGGGCATGCTATTTGGCTAAAGGTGAAAAATCCTTATGTCGTGCCACCGATGGCGATACGATCACTCGGATGTGGAGGCCAACAGCAAGGCTCGAATTATTTGATCCAAGGCCTCGGTCGATCGAGTTTGGCGTGTTGCTCACTTGCGGTGCGCTCACGAGATCTGGCGGACTCTTTGTGACTATCATGAAGGGTCCATCTGCGATCAAGGAAGTGAGGCAGAACCACTCAAGAAAGTATACTCAAAGATCGAACAAAGGCACGGTGAGTCTTTGGATGAGTGTGGGAAGATTCTCTAAGATTCTTCATGATCTCCGTATTTGTTGACTGTTATTTCGAGTGCGAGAATGCACGCCACTACGGGTGCTCTTGATGTGAAGGTGCTGGGAATGAAGATCACTTCCATCAATGACAACACTTGTCATGAGTGAGCTTACCATGGATAAGCTTTACTCGAGGTTGAAGACGCATGAGATTGACTTTATCTCGCGTCTCCCAAGACAGTCGATGGCATTAGTGGTCGACAAATCCAAGGGTTGTTCTTGAGTCTCTTGATTGTAGCTCATCCGGTTTCTCATTATCGCTTTACATTCTTTAAGTGATGAGCAACTAGAGAAAGCGCCGAGGATGACTTAGCCCTCCTTTCCACCAAATTCACAAGAGCGTATAACAAGGTGAGGAATAGGAGGAGAAGTGGACCTATCACATGCTTGAATGTGGTGAGCCAAACCACATTCGCTCCGGTGCCCCAAGCTAAAGGGCAAGGAGGAGAAGGAGACACGAAGACATCCCGGAGAGGATGCTAAACCCAAGAAGACAAACTATCGAAGTTTGTCGGTAGGGTCCTGCCGCTCTTGAGAATGTAAATATGAGCGATGTGGACTCGGAAGCGGAGGGCGACGAGAGTGACTCGTGGCAAGAAGAAGGCGCATGACTTCAGGCATGTGTTTCATGGCCAAGAACGACCACACAGCGACTCCTCCAACAATGAGGATCCTTTTAGTGATCCTGATGAGGTATGCCCTTCTATTGCTGACATGAAAAGGGCGTTGGTGCTTGCTGAAAAGAAATTGCATAAGCAAGTAAAAATGATTAAGAAGGAGGACATTATGATTGATAATTTGAACCTAGAAGTTGTTAGGCTAAAATCTATTAATCCCGATAATTTTGTGAATCTGCACTAGCTTGCTTAATGACTTGACAAGCTTGAAATCTGCTCATTCCTTGTCACCAATCAACTTAAAGATGCTCTCGATGAACTAGAATCTCTCAAGTCTAGTTCTGCTTGCTTAGATGCCATTTCACTTGATGTGACTGCCATGGAAGCTATCCCTTTAACTTGCTCAAATTGTGCTT
Organism: Hsuehochloa calcarea; assembly: GCA_036346395.1. Classification (NCBI taxonomy): domain Eukaryota; kingdom Viridiplantae; phylum Streptophyta; class Magnoliopsida; order Poales; family Poaceae; genus Hsuehochloa; species Hsuehochloa calcarea. The sequence goes on along the minus strand of CM070614.1, from coordinate 17,521,710 downwards.
TGCTTGAATTAAAGCTGGATAGCTCCTTAAAAGAATTGCAAAAATTTGATGCTAGTCATACATGCTCTCATTGTAAGAATAATAAGATTAAGATGCAAGAGATGAAAGAAATGCTAGTTTACTCTAGAGTTGCATCTTGTGAAAATTGTCCCAAGCTTACAATTGAGATTGAAGCCTTAAACAAGACCCTTGAAGAAAAGGCTAAAATTGAAAGATCCATGTCTTTCTTGCTTCTAAGAAAGTTATTGATTCTAACTCTTGTGCTTTAAATCTGAAGTTGAAACCATGATTAATCGATTCAAGAGGCATTTAGAGTCAAATTTAAGGAGCGATTGAATAGGATTAGAGAATCCTATTGTGTGTCTTGTGAGGCCTTCAAGGTGGAAGTGGCCCTTCTTAAGAGCAAGAGCAATGAGGTAATCAAGTCTAGCAAGTGCACTAGATGTGAGGTTTAATGAAAGAGAATGATTACCTCAAGGTGACTCTTGAGAAGTTTTCAAGTGGAAAAAGAAACTCAACATGATTCTTGATCAATCCAAGGTGAGCGTGAAAAATAGTGGTCTAGGTTTCAATCCCCTAGAGCATTCCAAGAAAAACCCACCTAAGATTACTAGAGTTGTGAAGAATGGTTTGTTTGAGCTAGAACCTCCTAAACCATTCGGGGTTGTTTTCAAATCCGCTGGTTTTGCTCAAACTCTTTCTGGCAAGAAAGGTGCTTTCACTCATGCATGCAGACCTCTCAAAAGGTCGAAGACCATTGCACCTTACGCAAGAAGGAAGGCCATCTTGTTGAGTTACCTTAGGAGAGCAAAACTTGAGAGAAAGGAGAGGATGAGCGTTCTAAGATCCATTAGAGGAGTCCCTTCTCCAGCTGTAGTCTCTAGAGCTAGGCAGCCTGTTTATCGCACCACACATAGACCTAGATTTGTAGAGAACTTTGTAGACTCTTTTGGTGGGTCTAGGCGTGTTGGATTAGGACATCGTGAGGAGAGACCACGGGTAGCACCTAGGCAGGGGAGTGTCGATCTTTTGGTAGATCGTTTGGAGAGGTCTAGGTGGTTCTCATGTGCATCCTTATGATTTTATTCTGATCATGTTTACGCTATTTCTCTCGCTGCTCCTGAACATCGTGCCTCTCGATCTTGGATTCCTCGATCATTTATCACTAACCCCTTGATCTTGAGGCACGGATGTTTTCGATTGTGCTTTTAGGTCCGTCGTGCGAGGAAGGAGGACATATGGCTTGTTGACTCGGGTGTTCTCGACATATGTTGGAGATTCTAGATGGTTCTCCTCCCTCACACGTGCATCCGGCAATGAATTGATTACATTTGGGGATGCTTCTCAGGGATCGTGGATCGCAAAGCGCCTTTGTCTTGCGTCAACGACAAGTTCATGCTAAAAGGCGTCGCTTTGGTAAGTAAGTCGAGGTATAATCTTCTATCTGCTTCTCACCGCTTGATGAGGGTCTAGAAGTGAGGTTTAAGAGAGGTGAGTCAGAGTTCTAGATTCCTCGGTGAGCTTGTTTTGAGATCTCAGATTTGAGAAGATCTTACGTGCAAATTTGATATTTCTTACATTTCCAGTCCTAGGTGTCTTGTAGCCTCGATTCTCATGACCTTGTTTTGTGGCATCGTAGACTTGGGCATATAGGTTTTGATCATTTGTCTAGAGTCGGTTGCAAGGACTTGATTAGAGGTTTGCCTAGGTGAAGGTCTGTAGAGATCTTGTGTGCTCACCACAGTAGACATGGTAAGATGGTGTCCGCTTCCCACCCACCTCTTACTTTGGTAATGGTGATGGACTGGACAGGCAGCTTCTTCACTTAGATCTGATTGGTCCTTCTAGAGTTCGATCAATTTGGTGGGAAATGGTATGTCTTTGGTGGTTGTGGATGATTACTCCGGTATTCATGGGTTTATTTTCTTGCTTCTAAGGACGAAGCATTTGGATTCTTTAGAGATTTGGTCCTTAGAATTGCTGTTGATATACTGGAGCTTTGAGAGCCATTAGGAGTGACAATGGGACAGAGTTCAAGAATTCTTCTTTTCTACCTTACGTGACCGATAGGGGAATTGAGCATCAGTTTTCTTCTCCTAGAGTTCCTCGTGAGAATGGTGTTGTAGAAAGGAAGAACAGAACCCTTGTAGAGATGGCTCGGACCATGCTAGATGAGCATTCTACTCCTAGGAGATTTTGAATGAGGCGATCTCTCTCGCTTGTTATATTTCCAACATGGTTTTCTTGAGATCTGTGGTTGGAAAGACTTCTTATGAGCTTAGATTTGGTCATTCTCCCAAAGTCTCTCATTTCAAGATTTTTGGTTGCAAGTGCTTTATTCTTAAACATGGCAATCTTGATAAATTTGAGTCTAGATGTTTTGATGGCATATTTCTTGGATATCCTGCTCATTCTCGTGGCTATCGTGTTTTTAATGTTGACACTAACAAAATTGTTGAGACTTGCGAAGTCACTTTTGATGAGGCTAGTCCAGTACTAGACCCGATGCTTGGTACAGGTTCTGAAACTCAAGGAAGCATTTTAAATCGATGATGACTCGAGGATGAAGAACCAAATCATCCTCCGGCTACCTCACGAGAGGGTGGAGAGCACTGCTACTACTACGTCGGTTTGGTGAGCGACCTCCTCCTATCCCCACCGACGATCCGAGTGGCTCTGTTCCTACCTCCACAACTCATGAGGTAGAGGCCACGTCTATGCATCAGGGCACCACTTCAGCATCTGGCGACAACATCCACGAGCGGATGATTGGGGATCTTCAAGAGCGAGTCACTCGCTCGGGTTTATTCTCCGATTCTCATGCACATTACGCTTTTGTCGCTTCTTTTGAACCCCGAGATATCACTCATGCTTTATCGATGCCTCTTGGGTCAATGCCATGCATGAAGAGCTTGAAAGTTTGAGAGAAACAAAGTGCAGTTTTTAGTTGAGCGACCTTCCGATTCTCATGTTATTGGAACAAAATGGGTTTTTAAAAATAAGCAAAGTGAGGATGGATTGGTTGTTCTTAATAAGGCTAGACTTGTAGCTCAAGGTTATTCAGTAGAGGGCTTAGACTTTGAGGAGACCTTTGCTCCAGTAGCTAGATTGGAGGCCATTCGCATTCTTTTAGCATTTGCAACATCCAAAGGTTTCAAGCTTTTTCAAATGGATGTTAAAAGTGCTTTCTTGAATGGCTTCATAGAAGAAGAGGTCTTTGTCAAGCAACCTCCTGGTTTTGAAAATCAAAAATTCCCAAATCATGTTTTTAAACTCTCTAAAGCCCTGTATGGATTGAAACAAGCTCCTAGAGCTTGGTATGACAGGCTTAAGAGTTTCTTGCTTGAAAATGATTTCAAAATGGGAATGGTTGATAAAACCTTGTTCACTCTCAGGCATGGCAGTGATTTCTTGCTGGTTCAGATTTATGTGGATGATATCATTTTGGTGGTTCTTCTCATGCTTTGGTGTCAGATTTTGATTCGATGAGCAGTGAGTTTGAGATGAGCATGATGGGAGAGCTGACATTTTTCCTTGGCCTACAAATCAAACAACTGAAAGAAGGCACCTTCGTTCACCAGAGTAAGTATACAAAGGACCTTCTTCGGCGCTTCAATATGGGAAGCAGTAGGCCAATGTCTACTCCCATTGCTACAACCACCGTCTTTGGACCACGATGAGGATCGAGAGTCCGTGGACGGAAGAGTACCGCAGATATGATTGGCTCCTCCTCTATCTTACACGTCGAGGTAGGACATACAATTCGCCGTATGTCCATGCGCTCGATTCGAGCTTCCTTCGTGCTTCTCATCGTCAAGCGAGACGTCGCATATTCAGGTACCTTCAAGATACGCTTGACTTTGGACTCTTGTATTCTTCTTCTTCGGCTCTTTCAATTCGAGCATTTTCTGATGCTGATTTCGCCGGGTGTAGAGTTGATAGGAAGAGTACTTGGCACTTGTCATTTCTTGGGCACATCTCTTGTTTCTTGGTCTTCTAAGCAGTCTTACATTGCCTGATCTACCGAGGCCGAGTATGTAGGCGCCGCGATGGTTGCTCTCGAGTTCTCTGGATTTTATCCACGCTGCGGGACTATGGGTTATCTTTGGGAAGTGTTCCTCTTTTCTGTGACAACACTTCTGCAATTAACATTGCCAAAAACCCAGTGCAACATTCCAGGACTAAACACATTGATATTCGATTTCATTTTCTGAGAGACCATGTTGAGAAAGGTGATGTTGTGCTTCACTTTGTAGAGTCGAGCAACGACTTGCGAGATATTTTCACTAAAGCTCTTGATTCTTCTCGCTTTGTCGCTTATGGGAGAGTTAGGGGTTATTAGTCCTATTGGGCTGTTTTGAGGGGGAAGTTGCTCTTTTTGCATTCATTGTATCATAATGCATGTTTCAATTCATTTGTCTTGCATTGTATAATAAAATTAGTGGAGCTTTGATTATTATCCTTGTATGACTTGATTTCATCTTCTATACTTTGTCAATTAAGTGATAGTCTGCTAGACTTCTTTTATGGCTCTTCATGTTTGGCTTAGCTTTTGCCTTGCTGGCTTTATATCTGTGAGCAAATTGAATCAAATCATGTCTTGTTGGATCTTGTGACTAGGTTTGCTCTAGTGATCATCTTATGATTCTTGCCATGTCAAATAGGTTGAATTGAGTCTTGAACTTATTTTGAGATGAAAATGAGCTTTTTATCTTTTTATGTCAAGCAAATGAAAAATGAGATTTTCTGTGCGAAAAAACTGATCTACCAATCCGTTCTCATGAGACAGCTTGCCACTGCACTAGGCATGAACTCAGGGGGAGTTTTGGATGACCTAGATCATTCTTTTAAGCTTATCGCTTGAGATGGTCGCGGCAAGGCTTGAGATCTAGCACAGCAAAAAGGGGAGAAAAAGAATATTTGCCCAAAAGGGCTAAGTGCTTGAGCTTTGCTTCAAAAGAATTCCCTTAATGCTCAAAATGCCTCAATTCCTGTTTTGAGTCTCTTCTTACTTATAGACATGGCTTGACTCATTTTTGGTTGCTTGGAGTGAATCTATGATATTGAGCAACATTTCATGATTTTAATTCATTAATCTCGATTCTTTGCTATCTTGGTTTTAGCTTTGCAGTACATGTTCTGCCATGATTGAATATAGCGTCTACTCTTTATATGGCTTGGTATAATACTTGTACTGTCTTTATGCATAATGGTCATGGCTCCTTTTTTACTAAAGTTCAAAAATAAAGTCATTCCTTCATGCTCTTTCTTTTTCATGCATCTTGATGAATTCATTGTCAAAGGGGGAGAAAGATTGTGAAGAAAATGATGTTGGAGCTTTTGGTTTCATACTCAAGGTTTAATATAAAAGAACTTCATAAAATAAAAATTTTGAACCTTTTGAAAATTTGTGATCATAGTGAGTTAAGTCTTGTGGTTCTATTGCCTTTTCCTGATTTCATTTGCAGTTGAAAAATACTCACAATGGTCAAAGGTCAAATAGAAAAATTGCCTTTCATTTGGACCTAAGTGAGATTTTTGGCTACTTTCTGGAAATTGAATCCTTTGGTGCTTTCATTGCCTTATCTCACTTGCCTATACTATTCTGAAGCCAGCTTGGTCGGTTCCTAAGTTTTTTTTCTGCTTATGGACCAAGTTGTGCCTTTATGCGAAAACGGTGAATTTTTACTTTTCATTTCGAAAAACCACTTTTTCTTGAAAATTGCCAATGTGTTCATCAAGGGGGAGACTGTGGATATCGTGAGGATATGTCCACGATCTAAGGATGATGAGTCAATTGGCAATGGCGTTGTTGGTTTGCAAAATCTTGCGTTTTCGGGTTTGTTTCATCTTTGTCGGACCACGGTCGATCGGCCGGCGTTATGGGCGGTCGGACCGCCGTGTAATGATCGGACCGGCAGTGGTGGCCGGTCGGACCGTCTTGACCTAAAGTTGGACTTTGGGGCTAATCCAAAAATAGGTTGCGTAGGCAAGTGAGGGGAGTCTTCTGGATGTGGTCTCATCATTTTTGGAGCTCCCATTCAAAAGTTCTATTCGTTTGAAAATTCCGAAGGTTTCGGAATTTTGAGTTGAAAATTTGGCTAAGTCCTTTGGACCGGTCCGACCGCCGTTGTGGGAGCGGTCCGACCGGCATGAAATCGGTCGGACCGGCCACGTGAAATGATCGAGGACCGGCAATGGCTTGAAGGTTAGCCAAGTGTTGCATTGAGTTGGTTTTGATTGTGTTATTATATGAACTTCAATGCTTTATTGTTGTATATTGCATTGCGGGCGGCGTGGGTCAAGTTGTGAAGAACTTGTTCCGTAAGCGGTTTGTTTGTCTATTCTTCATGCGGTGGATTGCGAGTCAACGGCGTCAGCGGTGAGTGGATCGGGACTACGCTTGGAGAGCCGAGGTCGAGCGATCGGGGATCTGGGTAGGTCGTGTGACACAAGCATGGTGCGGGATGGACAAGATGGATCGAGCGGGTGGTTGATGCATTTGGTTGGATCGGCGGTGCGGATATCGGTGCGAGTCTCGGGAGGTTCGATGGGATTCGGACAAGAGAGGCTTGGCGACGCGATGAGAACCGCTGATCAACCTACACGTGGTGAAGCAGGCGATTGCTTCAAGAGTTATTTGTGTGTGGGTCCCATGTGTAAGTGACCCCAAAAAGGAAACCCTAGCTCTCTAGTATAAATAGGAAGGGGGGAGATGGAAAACTAAGCCAAGCATTCATTTTAGCCCCTTCTTCCTTTTCTAGGGTTTGGAGGAGAGGAGAGGAGAACTAGAGTTTGGAGTGTGCTCCTTGTTGAGCTCTTGCCCTCCTTGTTGGAGAGGCTTTGTAAGCATCTTGTGTACTCGAACAATCTTGTGATGCTCAATTGAAAGATCGTTTGCTCACTTTTGTGTTCTTCTCCCTTTTGGATGATTTCGGTGCTTCCTTGATTCAAAGGTTCATACTTGGTCTCTTGGCCTACTTTATCTTGCTTTGATGTGTGGGATTACTCCTAGAGTCATCTAGATCATCAACCCCCACAAGCAAGTCTTGAATCAAGATTTTCATATTTCTAGGGTTTGTGCACTTCTTTGGTAAAATCTCGAGAGATCGATTCTGCGAAGTGGATCTGACGGATCGTCGCTAGAAATAGGTCTCTAATATCATTAGGGAGGTGTGCTCGAAATTTGGTCAAGTTTTATTGGTTGAATCAAAAGTTGGATCAAATTTCGTTTTGGTTTTGGGTGGAGTTTTTCAGTACTGGACTCTACCGGTCCGACCGGTCCTTCAACGGCGGTCTGACCGCCCGTGTTTTCGACCATTGGTTTCTTGGGTCGAACCGCATCCACCGGTCCGACCGCCGATTAGTTGCCGGTCGGATCATTGGTTGACCGTCGGTCCGACCGCCGTGGTGGTAGCGGTCCGACCGCCGATATCGATGAAGGAGCGGTGAGTTCTTTTCTCCGTTTGTGTCGTATGGTTGAGGTGTTTATCAAATCCAACACAAGGCTTCCGTTGTGTGCTTACTGATCTTCTTAGCTTTCATAGCTAAAGGAGTAAAGTTCGTGTTGGTTTTTGATTTAGGCGAGAAAGTTTTGAAAGCGCCTATTCACCCCCCCTAGTTGCCTTTCCGGTCCTACAGTGAGATCCCCTGATTTGGCCAAAACAGAGGACCAAAGCGCCAAGAAGTCACCGACAGAAACCTATCCAGATTTCAGAATAGTCGTAAAGAAAAGCCTGTAACTTTCAGTCTACTGATCCTATGGAGATGATCTTTATCAATCTGGAATCATGGCGAAACTATCTTCATAAAACTATTTGGGTGGCCTCCCTGAATCTGGTTCTAACTTGAACAAAACTAACGATCAACAGACAGTCCCCCAAATTTCTGACAGACAGAGTAGTGTGCGGTTAAAAATTCATAACTTCTAAAACACAGGTGGAATCTCATGATCTCAGTGCCAAAAGAAGGCTAACGAAACCAGGAACATAACTCTAGGAGATGTTGACCTGAGATTCGACATCTAAAGGCCTTCAATGTGCCGCACAATCTACTGCACTATTCTGGACAGATCTGGATTCGCAGACTAATCCAATCCAAATGAACAAATGTGCAACTAAACTAATACAAACAGCGAATTGGAACTTTCGTTACCCTTGAAGACCCTAAGAATGATGAAGATCAAGCGCCCAATCTGGATGGAAATAGCCGGGAGAGGAGGTGGAAGGGGGGGCGGGCGGCGGCTCAAGGGAGAGGGGGGGGGCGGTGGCTAGGGTTGGGGCGGGGGGGAGGGGCACCTCCCCCCTTTTAAGTGGCCGGCTCCTCCCTCTTGGGCCGGCTTGGGTCGCAGCCCACAGCCCAGGTTGGCGAAGTTTTACAAATCTCCCCTCCGAAAACTAATTTTTCCGATTTAAACCTCGTCGTTCACTCCTTCGACCTTCTATTCTTACTAATTGCGATTCGGGATATTACAACTTTAAGCTTGTCGAACCTGAGAATGCACAAAGTATTGCTTTTACGTAGTGTCCAATTCTCATGGAAAACACAAAGAAACTTGTTAAGAAATAATTGCACATGTTGTTTGAGAAATGTAGCTCTTGCTTCATAAACAGCCTCATAAGTAGTCGGGATATCCTCATCAACCTATTACAATTGTATAACAAATACAATTATATTATCAAAAGATAACAGAGTTATATAATTAATAATATTGCAAAACATAGCCGCACGAGTTTTTGGATTAAATAGCACTATTTGCGCTCAAAATACCAAATCTCGCCCCCTCCGGATATCAAAGCCAAAAAATGCCACCGTGGAGTCGTGGATAGGTGACATATGTCCTCTTCCACGCCCTAGGTGGCCGAAACCACCTCGACCGCGCCCTATCCAACCAGACCAGCTTTGTCCGCATGCCAAGGGCTCGAACTCCCCTCATCTACGCGCCTGTGGTCCGGACCTCCCACGCGACCATCCTAGGATTCCCGGTCGCATCGCTCCGTAGGATTCCTCGTTCCCCCCACATGCAGAAGAATTAGGCCTGGGATTCCCGAGCCGTCCTATCACCCTCATGTTGCTTCACGGTTGGCCGAGTGCTTTCCCGTGGCTATAAAACACATCTCGCATCGCTCTCATCCCTTGTCCAGCCATTTCGCTCGGCATAGAGAGGTAGAAAGAATCGAGCGAGTGAGATTTAGCCTGATCGATCGAAATTTGTTCGATTTTGAAGCAGATTTGAAAATGTTTAGAGCAGTGTTTAGTGATCATATTAGTAGAGAAAGTTTGACATCAAGCGAAGATATTCTAAAAGAGGTAATTTGTCCCGCATTCATTATTTTTATTAACTGTGTAATTAGTGTTAAATTAACTTTTGCAAAATGTTAATTTATTAGTGCAAATTGTTTAGGATTACGATAGGTTGTTAAGGATTAGGGGTAATTAATTATGATGATGATCTAATAATCCTCAATTAATGAAATAAATTATTTGTAATACTTATTGTGGATAATGGTATTTTAAATAGCCTTCGAATACACCCTTAGTCAAAAATACCTATTACGACCAGGAAAGGCTACGACCACTTCAGGTCATAACCACCATATGGTCGTAAGATCTACTACGACCAGGTCAACCACAATATTGCTATGGTCGATGGAACCCACATACATGTGTACCTTATCGACTAGGCACTCTGTACACTACACTCATTCGTTCATAGTAGTTAATACATGTGTTGTTTATCTCTGACATAACTGCACATAGTTCTCTTTATCTCTAGCGTAACCGCATGGCGAACAGGCAGGAGAGTGTCTCTCTAACAATAACCGCAACCAATGTGCGCAATTAGCCAACTATCAAGATGCCTCCTAATGCACAGCAACTGGCACCCCCTTCAAAAGCTATATAAGGGGTGATGCCTGTGGATGAGAGAGAGAGAGAGAGAGAGAGAGAGAGAGAGCATCTGAGGATCAATTCCATCTAGAAGCCTGAACAAGATATAATAATCCTCAATTAATGAAAGTAAATATCTGTAATACTTATTATGGATAATGTTATTATCAATAGCCCTCAAATACACCATTGGTCCAACATACCCGTTATGACCAGGGAACGTTACAACCACTTTAGGTCACGATTGTAACATCCCAAAGTTCTATTACCAAAAATAAAATTAATAAACTTATTATTTTATTGGATTTTCTGATATTTAAAAGAGTTTTCTTGATTTTCTTGAATGTCCTAGGTTTTAAAGTCAAAAAGAAAATTTATTGAGTTTTCTAGGTTTTTTTGATTTTAAAGTTAAAAAGAAAATTTTAATTAATTTTCTGGATTTTAAAAAGGCTTTTCCTATATTCTAGGAATTAAAAATAATTTATGTGCAAAACTAATTACCAACTTTAAGTTGGAAATAATTGTATGAAGTTCAAAATAATTCAAGGAATTTCTGTGAATTGTTACATAATTGTTGAACCCTATTTGCTATTTTCTAAAAGCTTATTTGATTTGTTGCATTTTCTAAAATTTGGAAAAGATTTAAAAATCCCGATTTTCTCTTTTGGACTGATTTCTCTCTTCCCAAACCCACTACTATTTCTTTTCACCTACGACCCATTCTTCTTTCTTCCTTTTCTTTTTCCTCTCCCGACCCATTTCTCCCTTGGACCATCCCTCCTACCGGCCCACTCGCACCAGCCCCCATCTCCTTCCTTCCCCATCTTCTTCCTCGCATCACCGTGTCCGTTCGCCATGACCGAGCCACCGCGAGCTTTGAAACGGCCGCCATTTTTCTTCTTTTTCCATGCCCACGTGCGCAACAACCTCCCCGCATTGCGTCGCCTCGGTTCCAGCCCGATTTCCCCCTTTTCACACGCGTCTCTGCTGGATGGCGCAAGCACTGCCGCGTTTCTTGCGGCGTGATATCCTCCCCTTTACTTCTCTCCCCCTATAAATGGGAGCATCGTGCACCCCTTCTCCTAATCATCTCATCCCCAAAGTCCCATCTCCCCTCTCCTCGCTGTCGGCAGAACGCCCTTCCACCGTTGATTGTGCCGCCGTCGAAGGAGCTCTTCTGCCATCATCTTCACCTTCGACATTGCCTCTCCGCGTTCTACGCTGTTCACATCGTCTCTGTAATACCCCGGCCTGCTCGTAGTGTGACCCATGTGGCCCATGAGGAGTTGTCTGGTGGGATTAGTCCCACATTGCTTGTCTCAAGTGAGTTGTAGTAGTATATAATGTCTGTTGGATCCAAACGTAGCACCTCCGGGTTAACCCTTTTACACGAAGCGAGGACGAAAGTGTAAGTGAGGTGCTATGTGTGGGCGGGTCCATACGGTGAAATTTGGGCATTGAGCCGAATTTGGGTCAGGGTGTTACAGATGGTATCAGAGCATCAACCTTCGCTGCACGGGCGCGTGCGGGACAGGGGCGTGGGCATATGGCGCTTGGCACATGTGGGCCCGGAGTGGACACATGGCATGGCATATGTGCCGGCACTGGACGCACGGACGTGTACCGAGGGGTGGTTCTGGGCATTTGCCGCGTATGCGGTATGCTGCCGAGGGCGTCAGCCCTTAAGGGGGGTGAATGTAATACCCTGGCCTGCTCGTAGTGTGGCCCATGTGGCCCATGAGGAGTTGTGTGGTGGGATTAGTCCCACATTGCTTGTCTCAAGTGAGTTGTAGTAGTATATAATGTCTGTTGGATCCAAACGTAGCACCTCCGGGTTAACCCTTTACACGAAGCGAGGACGAAAGTGTAAGTGAGGTGCTATGTGTGGGCGGGTCCGCCCCACGGTGGGCTGGGCATTGAGCCGAATTTGGGTCAGGATGTTACAGTCTCTCCATTGGGGGATCATCAGAGCGCCACTAGGGTCGTCGACCGAGCTGTGCCATCGCCGATCCCTACACGCCTAGCCGCCACCAAGGTGAGCATCATGCTCCCCAATCTCCTCTCTGTCTCTCTTGATGCCCTCACCACCTATCACCGCACTGTCGTTCGCCGGCAGCCCTTGGTTCCTGGGCCACCACCACTGTCGTGTTGATGTGGCTACCACGTGGGCGCCACCGCCATGCCATCTCAGCGCCCTTGTCCATGTGGCTACCCACATGTCATGCTTTCGTGGCTTGCCACTATGTCATGAGCCAGTCCACCGTGGACCAAGGCGAAATTCCATGGACCCAGTCCACAGATATAGGCCACATGTCAGTTGCTCAAAGCTATTCCTATAGAAAAAAAAATTGCTAGAAAAATCAATTCACTCATTGACATCATCATGACACAATAAATTATTTTTCCTTTAGAAAAATAATTACACAAATTTTAGAATTTCAAATTCTATCATTGCATGTGAATTGGAATCTTCTGAGAGTCTGCTTTCCTTTGTTTGAGCTCTAATTTCAGCGATTCAAGTTTATAAATTCATCTAAAATCAAGATCTAGCTAACTGTACTAAAATAATTTAATTTTTAGTTTATTTTAATTTGGCTTATTTTCATGTATAAATTTCGACGACAACGAAGAACTAGATTTCGATGTCGTTTCAGAACAACAATTAATTGCAAAGCAAGTTACATCTTTGATCATGTTTGATCCCAGTATTTTAAATTATTTAAATTCTATTTTAAATTATTATTGTATGTTTATTTATATTCAAGTTAATTTAAATTCTCATTTTAAAATTTATAATAATTCCCTATTCTATTGTATAGTCAATTTTGACATTGAATCAAACATACCGTGACACCTTAGATGAATATCTAGTTGATGCAATAGTTTGAACTTGAACATGTTGGAAAATATATGCCTAATCATGCTTAGATCGAACATATTCAATTTGGGGAATTTTTGTCAAATATTCAACTATGGTTTAAAAATGTGTTTATGGCACTAGTGTGTCATAGAAATTTACAAATGATTTGAAAAAAAATAAAAAATGGTTTGGAGTTCGGCGAAATGGATAGTTGGTGGGTACATATTTATGCACAGGCTCAATTCAGTGAATGGTTGAGGCCTATGGATTGTTTTGTAAGTTGCCCAATCAATTAAGAATCGGTATGCGAGCTGTGGATTGTTAAGTCATTTCGTACTACCACAAGTATGGTATGGGACAAACTAGGCTAATTAATCTACAAAGTTCCACTGTTAGTTGTGCAATGTTGATGTGTGGGTGTCATAATGACCTCTTTTTACGTATTCCCACATGGCGTAAGAGGGGGCTTCAGGCAGATGGTTTAGCCCAAAGGAAGTGAAACCTCAGCGGGCATGACTACTTTGGGATAGCACATTGCAAAGGCCTTATGATAATCACTTAGTTGCATACCTATAGAAGTGTGTTAGAGGAACAGTAAAAGTTGATTATCTCTTGTGGGTAAAGTTGTACAACCTCTGCAGAGTGTAAATATATTCGAATAGCCGTATCCACGGCGATGAACATGCTGCACAAAGCCTTTCATGGATTAGACTTTGGTTTTATTTTTAAAATAATTTATAAAACAGTTTATGATATGGATGGATGTCCCTGAGAAATTAGTGTTAGGTTGGTGCCTACACTAGCTTTATTAATTCAGTTAAAAATTAATTTTTTTAGATATAGTAAAACTTGAGCTTAGCTATTATATTTAAAATATCAAATATTACTTTTGCACAAATAACCCTATAAGCCTTATTTGATAGTATCCATGCATGCATTAACTCTATTATGGGTGTATCTTGGAGAGTACATTTTTGGACTCACCCTTACCTAATAAAATGTTTTTCCAGAGGATGATGACTTAGCAACTGTTGCTGATCTCGATGACTAGGACGCTACCCCAATCAATTATCTATGGTAGATTAGCCATGCTCTACTACTTATTATTCGTCTTCTACTGTGCTCTTTATTGTTGGCTTGTAAGCCTTTTTTATAATAAATTTTTATATTTATTAATAAATTTGTGCAAATTATAGATGTTACCATATATCTTTACTGTGTACACTAGCTATTGTTCTAGGGACTAGTGTACAATACGCAAAGGATTTGGGGGTGTTACTCCCGGGTCTGACAATGACCACCTTATGGTTGTAAGATCTACTACGACTAGGTCAATCACAATCACCCTATGGTCGATAAAACCCATAGACCTATCCGCCTTATCAACAAGGGACTCTGTACGCTGTGCTCGTTCGTGCGTAGTAGTTAATAGACGTGATGTAAGATCCCAAAAGTTATGTTACTAAAATTTAAAAAATTAAATTAAATTATAACTAAAATTATTATTTCATTGGTTTTTTTAAATTTTAAAAGAGTTTTCTTGGATTTTAAAGTGAAAAAATTAATTATTTTACTTGGATTTTGTGGATTTTAAAATGGTTTTTCCTATTTTTCCAGAAATTAAAAACAATTTATGTTCAAAAATAAAATTCAACTTTAAGTTGGAAATAATTTTATTAAGTTCATAATAATTCAGGAAATTTCTGTGAATTGTTTCAGAAATTTTGAATTCTATGAGGTATTTTCTAAAAGCCATTTGGATTTAATACTTTTTTGAAATTTGAAAATCAAATTAAATTTCCTAATCCTCTTGGGCCAAAACACTTTTCCATCGGCCCATTTCTTCTTCTTTCACAACCCATGGTAATTTTTCTTTTTCCACTCTTTTACTCTTGCCTGAGCCAGCTCGTTGTGGCGCATCGACCGCGCTCGAGTCCAGCTCCTTCCCTCCTTCCCTCTCTGCCAGTCGGTCACCACCCGACAACCTACCCCTCCTTTTATCTTTCCACCGCTGGGCCCGTCTGTCATATGCTCCTCCTCCCTTTCTTCTTCCTCTCGATGGCGCCATGACGGCGCGCCCTCAAGCTTTGAATGCCATGTTCTACTCCCCGATTTCTCGCGCATTCAGTGCCATTTCGGACATTACCTCCTTGCTTAAATGCCTTAACGTCCCAAATCTTGGTCGCCCGCTCTGGCTTGAAAGCGTTGCACATGTCTTGCCCATCCAGTGCACCCCTCGCCCTATAGAAGGAAGCATCCGATGCCCCTTTCTTCATTCAACCCTCCACCCAAAGCGCCATTTCCCTATAAGTCTTTCTTTGATAAATCATTACATGCATTATAATATATTATTAAGTGTAACTTGCGGAGTATGTTTTTTTACTCATTCTTGCTTAATAAAATATTGTCCAGAGGAGAAGAACTTCGCTAACGGTGTGCATCTCGACGACTAAACCGCTACCGCTGCAGAGGAAGCGGAGCAGCACAATGATAAGAGGCTGAGGCGTCTTTGCCTACCGCACTTGCTTAGGATAATTTTCTAACCAAAGGAGGACGGATATAAATAAAGGACGCATCTCGTCTTTGGTCTTTTATTTTAGTTGGGGAATTAAGCAAGTTTAATGACATGATTATATGATTTAGAGGTGAAGCAGAAGAAACACTCGGGACAAAAGTGCCTGCTGCTAAGGTCATCAACTTTAGTGACCGGCGTTTGAAGTATGGTTGAAATCGGTGTCGGAGGTGGTACCGACGCCGGCGAGGGTTTAGTGTCTTTTTTGCAGGTTCATCTTGTAGTTAGCGCGGCGATTGGAACTAAATTTTGGCAGTTGCAAGATGGCAGATCTGTTAGAATAATCTGTTGCTTCTCCCGTGTCTTCTCTTTCTGTTCTGAGTTCAGTTGCCGTGTCTGTTATCAGAGGAATATGCAGCAGTCTGTTATCGGAAGTTGCATCGAGTCCGGGTCTCGCGCAGCATGAAAGGAGGAACGTGCGTTCAGCGCACGAACTGAAGATTATGTCGGGCGTTTAGGAGTGCATGTAGCTATGTTTAGGAGGTCTTGTGCTATAAAAGGAGAACTAGAGATATGTAGAAGAGCACTTCTTAGATCAAGATTGGTTTCCACGTCCCTGTTCATCTTCTTCCCTAGTGCGTCTGTGTGAGTGAGTTCTCGTGCATTCGTGTGTTCCCGCCGGAGCTGGGCAAACAGTGGTATCAGAGCGGGGATTGATAACCGTTCCTAGGATGTCGGCTCCGGCGAACGATGGCTCCAGGAGCCCTAGGCGGCGTGGTCGCCGTCGCTCTCCCTCACCTCCACTGCGCCGTGGCCGGCACCGGGACGCTGGTGGCCGTGAGCTGTTCGTGCAGCGGGTGGTCAAGGAGGTGGGCAGTTCTGCCAACTACCCGATTCTATCGAAGACCAATTACAGTGATTGGGCGTTGATGATGAAAGTGATGATGCAAGCGTGCGGACTCTGGGACGCCGTAAACATCGGCGATGCGGAGTTCTAGGAGGATCTGATGGCGATGGAGGCCATCCTCCGTGCGGTGCCAACAGAGATGATCTCGACGCTCACTGTGAAGACTAGCGCCAAGGAGGCGTGGTGATGCGGAGTGCCCGATCTTCTCGACGTAGAACCTCTCGATAACTTGTGTATCCTGACGAACCACCAGCTGATCCCCCGCGCCAATGCACGGACTTGCAACTCTATGGAAAATTCGCCCAAACACACACTTGATTGGATCCTCGTGACACAAGCGAAGATCGTCGAACCCTCAATTCCAGCGGAAAAGCAAGAACGACCCTTGTTCTCAATGCCCAATTCCTCTGTTTTGGCTATAAGCACAACAGGGAATCAAGCAAAGCTTTGAAAATATATTAAGCGTGGTGCGAGGTTACAATGGGGTCTACCCTCTATATATAGTGCCCTACTCCTCCTCATGGCTGGCCAAGAGGCCCTACTCCTATTCTAATTCGTTTTGGAGTCCTACTCCAATTCCGACACATTCAAAACAGAAAAGGAAACTCTGATTTTACAACCGTCACATTGATTTGATCATATCTTTTGATACGGGATGAATTTCGGAGTGAGGGAGGATCCGTTGGATCGGGCTTGAAGTTAGCTTTCCAACAAGCCCAAGAACACTCGAATCGGACTCCGTTTGTGAAAGTTATGGCCGTTTTAATCCGGACTGTCCTGCTGATTCCGAATCCGAATTTGAGGCTGATTCCGAATCCGAATTGAATTATGAGTTGATTCCGAATTTGAATTTGGTTGGGCTTGTGGAAGTTTCGAATTTGACATGGATTCTTAGGCTTCTCTTCCCTTGCTTGTCTCCCACGAGCTTCTCCTCCATTGTGATGGCCTTTCTTCAAGAACAACCTCATATCCTTCATCTCCGTTCATTATTGAATCTTCCAATCTGAGCACAAGCAAAACACTAGTTTTAGGTAGTATGAAATTCTCATCTAATTTAAAAGGAAATTCAGTGAACAGATTCACCTGTTGGATAAGCTTCTCTTGTTTTTCAACTCTCTTAGTAAGCTCATGTTGTTCTAAGGTATTTAATGAATTGAAAATATTATATGAAACAACATAGCTAAGGATGTCCGCATCATCCTCCCTTTCTTCAAAAAAAGCCGTCCTCGGCTTTTGATAGCCTGAAAATGTGCTAGACGAAGAATACAACGTATATGCATGGTATATATATTTATCATCCAAACAAGTTCCATGTAGCGCATGATAATTTGCCGAACATGTATTAAACAAAGAGAACAACGTATATACGTGATATATGTATGAATCAATTGTTGTGTTATTCACGTTGTTTTGTATAATCGATATCTCGGAATCACATTTCAAATTGCACAACTGACTCATATGATAAAATTTTACCTTCCCAATACCAAAGTCAAGTAAAGTGGGTGAAAACGAATTGATACCATTCCATAATTCAACTGCGCTACTCTGATTAGTTATACATTTAAGAGATAAACAAGTAGGCATCATGTTGCATTCTAAACAATAGACACTTGTATTTAAACCCATCTTAAAGATATCATGACATTGCTCAATAGATGGTTTGCGCAAAATATGTGATTGTAAATCAACAAGATTATCATAGGTAATGTATATTTGATAAACTTGAAACATGTTGTGATACGGGGGGGAGGCCCGATCTTCTCCCGTGGATAAATGATTCGATGTCCTCCTCATGGCTGGCCAAGAGGCCCTACTCCTACTCTAATTCGAATTAGAACTCCTACTCCAATTCTTATGACTCAATCTCAAAATAGTGCCCCTTCTCCTCCTCAAAAGGAAACTCTAGTTTTACAACCGTCATATTGTTTCGGTCATATCTTTTGACTCCGAAGGAATTTCGTAGTGCTTGAGCATCCGTTGGATCGGGCTTGAAGTTAGCTTTCCAACAAGTCCAAAAACACCCCAATCGGACTTCGTATGAGAAAGTTATGGCCTTTTTACTCCGGACTGTCCTGCTGATTCCGAATCCGAATTTGAGGCTGATTCCGAATCCGAATTGAATTCTGAGTTGAATCCGAATTTGATTTCGGTTGGGGTTGTGTGAGATCTGAATTGGACTTGAAAATCTTATCCAAAACTTGAGCTTTAAGTCCCCTTTTGCTCTCCCATCACACGGGCTTCTTTCCTCCTTGATCTGCCGCATGGACTGCTTGACTTTCTCCTTTCCAACCGCTTTAACCTTCTTGTTCTTCATCAGTAGGCAACAAATATGGTTACCTTCCTCCTTGTGCTCCTCCATTACTTTGGCTCCGGCCTCCCTCTCGGTTCCAAAGACCTTAAGCTTGTCGAACATGACAATGGACAAAGTATTGGTTTTACGTAGTGTCCAATTCTCACAGAAAACACAAATAAACTTGTTAAGAAACAATTGCACCTGTTGTTTGAGAAATGTAGCTCTTGCTTCATAAATAGCCTCATAAGTAGTCGGGATATCCTCATCATGTTGTCTACACCAACATCACCAATCAAATTGAATTTATATGTGTGTATGTAGCTATTTACTAGTGATCTTAATTGTGAAATTTCAAGAACCTTCTTAATCACACTAGATACATGTTTAGGACTATCGAATATGATATAACACAAAGAATTATTAATGTGTATTCTACTAAGAACTTCTTTTTGAGTAATCAATTTCATATTATGCAAATTAAGCATATCAAATTTAGAACGTGGAATCATCAAATGAATAATGGAGTTCTCAGTTTTACGCACCTTGTTTTCATAAACGACCAATTCAAGACAAATAGTGTTACCTTGATCTTGGTATTCCTCTCCATCCATGGTTAGCTCTTTATCTTTCTCTTCCAATGGTGAGGGCTCTTGAATCTCCAACTCCTTATTTGCTTGGTCCACCTGCAGAATGTGGGATACAACACTAGAAATAGAGGGTAAGTTGTTAGGTTCAAAAATAATCTTATTTATCCTATCATCTATCTCTCCCTTTTCTTTTGGTGTATCTCTCACACTCTCAATTGGGATGCTCTCAACCTCGCGTATGGTGGACTCACACACTCACTCTTTTATCACTCTCACTCAATTTGGCTATGTGGCTCTCATTCTCACATGGGTTTTGATACATCTCATCCTTGTAAGACCGTAGGCCAGCAAGGGCACAACTACCACCAACCACGACCTCCTCACGTGTTGCGGGTTGTGACGGGGCAGCACTACTCATCACCTCGGTCGAAGAAAAATTCCGATGCTCGATCTTCTTCTCAAGTGACACACCAATGGATGAATTAGAACTAAAGAGCCGGCGCAGATTTAATTGATGTGCTTGAATGTGTTTAAGTCTCTTTTCTGCCTTCATAGCAAATTTCACAAGATCTTGCAGACTACGAAAATATTCATCTTGAAGTGCAGAACGATCTGATAATTCAAGCCTGCTTTGAAGTATGTCTTTTCTTGATATGGACTAGTGATATTGGCACGGCGCATTGCATGATTCAACTCAATATAGTAATCTTTGACAACTTTGCATCCTTGTTTAATGCTCTCCACGTGTCGTAGTAGTTCCCGCTCATAATAGGATGGAACAAATTCTCTTCTCATGATGCTTTTAAATGCACCCAAGATGTAATAAATCGTTTTCCACCTAGTTGTTGCCACCAACTAAAGGCATAGTCCGTAAAAACAAAGTGGCCACTCTCACTTCCTTGGCTTCGATTGAACTTATGGGATTCAAGCTCGAACTCCATGTCTTGTACCCACTCAAGATACTCCTCTGGATCATTACTACCATAGAAGGGAAGATACGTATACTCGCGATCTGCCATTGTTAGCAGCAAAGCAAAGAATATGTATGTAGGTGTATGTGGATATGTAGAGGTCACTCAACTCACAATCCTAACAAGGTGAAGTTTCTTTACCGCTCAGAAGGAATTAAGATCAACAATACTTACACTTCAGCGGCGGGAACCACAAGGTGATGTGTGAGCGAATTTCAAGAGCAAGTCAAAGCACGACAACGGTGTTTTGTGGAGTTTGGTATGGATACCTACTTAATTTGAAAATTCTAGGTATTGTAAGGCTAAGTAAATATCCAAACTAGAATGCAATGCCTAGTTGCCGATCACAAAGATATAAGTGAAAATCAAAACAACTCACGCAAGAAGATATTAGAACTTCGTGCAATCAAGGAATGAGCTATGTAAGATATAAGTGAAGAACAAAATAGCTCGTATTGCACAAGTTATAGAAAGACACTAGCTAGTTGCAAATAATGAAACTAGGGCACAAGATTGCACAAAATATTGATATTCAAACAATTGAATCAAGAATGAGTGGGGATTTTCGCTCAAGTTTATGGTTCGGCTATGCGTTTTCTTTTCCTTTTCTTTTTCTCTTTTCCTTTTCTCTTCCTTTTTTCTTCTCTTTTTCCTTCTTTTTTTGAACTATTGCCAAAATTCTTGTTCTACCAAAAATGAGCAAAAATTCTTTCCCACCTTTTGATCTTTGAACAATTGCAAGAACACAAATATTAATATACAGCCCTAAGCAACGATTTAGCTAGTCTTAAATAGGTTCAAAGTATTCGCAAAAGATTGAAAGGTTCACAAAGGATAAATTGATGTCTCACTTCTTTTTTTTTTTTAATAGACACGACTAAAAAAATCAAACTAGGCTCAAATAAAAAGCAACGCAAAAGAATTCAAGATCAGCAAACTAAACTTGATTCTAATGGACAAAAACTTAACAAAACTCACTAGAAAAACAAATTAAATACTACGGCTGAATTTTTTTGTATGGCTTTTTCGTGTATGGGAGAAAAAGATAACTGGATAAAGATCCTACCGAGTCAACGGAGCTCTGATACCACCTGATGCGGGGTGCCCGATCTTCTCGACGTAGAACCTCTCGATAACTTGTGTATCCTGACGAACCACCAGCTGATCCCCCGCGCCAATGCACGGACTTGCAACTCTATGGAAAATTCGCCCAAACACACACTTGATTGGATCCTCGCTGACCACAAGCGAAGATCGTCGAACCCTCAATTCCCAACGGAAAAGCAAGAACGACCCCTTGTTCTCAATGCCCAATTTCCTCTGTTTTGGCTATAAGCACAACAGGGGAATCAAGCAAAAGCTTTGAAAATATATTAAACGTGGTCTGAGGTTACAATGGGGGTCTACCCCTCTATATATAGTGCCCCTACTCCTCCTCATGGCTGGCCAAGAGGCCCTACTCCTATTCTAATTCGTTTTTGGAGTCCTACTCCAATTCCGACACATTCCAAAACAGAAAAGGAAACTCTGATTTTACAACCGTCACATTGATTTGATCATATCTTTTGATACGGGATGAATTTCGGAGTGAGGGAGGATCCGTTGGATCGGGCTTGAAGTTAGCTTTCCAACAAGCCCAAGAAAACTCGAATCGGACTCCGTTTGTGAAAGTTATGGCCGTTTTAATCCGGACTGTCCTGCTGATTCCGAATCCGAATTTGAGGCTGATTCCGAATCCGAATTGAATTATGAGTTGATTCCGAATTTGAATTTGGTTGGGCTTGTGGAAGTTTCGAATTTGACATGGATTCTTAGGCTTCTCTTCCCTTGCTTGTCTCCCACGAGCTTCTCCTCCATTGTGATGGCCTTTCTTCAAGAACAACCTCATATCCTTCATCTCCGTTCATTATTGAATCTTCCAATCTGAGCACAAGCAAAACACTAGTTTTAGGTAGTATGAAATTCTCATCTAATTTAAAAGGAAATTCAGTGAACAGATTCACCTGTTGGATAAGCTTCTCTTGTTTTTCAACTCTCTTAGTAAGCTCATGTTGTTCTGAGGTATTTAATGAATTGAAAATATTATATGAAACAACATAGCTAAGGATGTCCGCATCACGTGGGACGCGGTGAAGGCCATGCATGTCGACAGCGACCGCTTGCGCAAGGCCAAGGCGCAGCAGCTGCGGAAGGAGTTCGAGGCGGTGGCGTTCCGCGATGGCGAGTCCATCGTCGACTTCGCCATGCGCCTCAACGGCCTCGTCAGCAACCTGAGGACTCTCGGCGATGACATCGAAGAATCAAAGGTAGTGGAAAAATTCCTTCGAGTTGTACCTAAAAAGTACAATCAGATTGCCTTGTTGATCGAGACGTTACTGTCGCCAACCAAAGCGCATCGAGCAGGCTCATTTGGCGCAGGGGGACGACGAGGAGTCGGCCCTTCTGATGGCACAGGTGTGTGCGCTCACCGACGCGACAGAGATGCCCCTGTCGAATCGGGTCGAACTCGACGAAACCCGGGCACAGGTGAACCTCGGCCACGAGGGCGAAGGGCGAAGTGACGTGTGGTATCTGGACACGGGCGCCAGCAACCACATGACTGGAAACGGTGACGCGTTCTCAGAACTCGACACCGCCATCCACGGCTCCGTCAAGTTCGACGATGGATCGTTCGTGGACATCCGAGGGCGCGGAACCGTTCTCATCAAGTGCCAGAACGGTGAACATCGCGCCATCACTGACGTCTACTACATCCCCAAGCTGAAGAGAAACATTGTTAGCATTGGCCAGCTCGATGAACGAGGCTGTCAAGTGCTGATCGATGGGGGAGTTCTCAGGATCCGCGATTGGCAATGACATCTTCTCGCCAAGGTAACGCGAGCTAAGAATCGCTTGTACATGATCAAGTTGAACGTGACATAGCCAGTGTGCTTGGCGGCAACGCACCACGACGACCAGGCGTGGCTCTGGCATGCTCTATTTGGGCACCTGAACTTCGATGCGCTGAAGAAGCTCGCACGCCATGGGATGGTTCGTGGTCTCTCGATGATCAACCACATCGCGGAGGTGTGTGATAGCTGCCTCGCCGGCAAGCAGCGTCCCACTCCGTTTCCGCAGGTGGCCAACTACTGCGCCGAGGGTCTTCTGGACCTCGTGCATGATGATCTATGTGGGCCAATCACTCCGGCGACACACGGCGGGTGACGCTACTTCCTGTTGCTGGTGGACGACCACAGCCGCTACATGTGGCTGCGTCTGCTCACCAGCAAGGACGAGGCGGCCACAGTGATCAAGGAGTTCTAGGCGCGCGTTGAGACAGAGACTGGGCGGCAACTACGTGTGTTGCGGCCTGATCGCGGTGGTGAATTCACCTCGATTGAGTTCAGACAGTACTGCGCGAAGCAAGGAATTGATCGCCACTTCACAGCATCTTTCTCACCACAGCAGAATGGTGTTGTGGAGTGGCGAAATCAGACCATCGTCGGGATGGCGAGGAGCTTACTCCAGGCGAAGAAAATGCCAACAACGTTCTGGGGCGAGGCGGTGACCACCGCTGTGTTCTTGCTCAATCGCTCCCCCACGAAGAGCTTGAGTGGCGTGACACCTTTTGAAGTTTGGCACGGGAGGAAGCCTGATGTCTCGTTCCTGCGCACATTCGGATGTGTTGCACATGCAAAGGTAACAAGGCCAAATCTGTCCAAGCTTGACGATCGCGGTACTCTAATGGTGTTTCTCGGGTACGAGCCGGGAACTAAGACGTACAGGCTCTATGACGCGCGCACGCCGAGTTCACGTCTCGCGCGACGTTGTCTTCAACGAGAATGCATGCTGGGACTGGGAGGCCTCGAGCGATCCGAGAGCTGCGAGCCTCGACAGCACCTTCACCATCGAGTACATGGAGTACCAAGGTGTGGCAGCTACGCCAGGGGCGGCTGAACGCACGCTGACGCCACCAGCGACTGCAGCTGCCCCAAGCCCTATTCGGAGACACTGGGTGAGGCACCATCCACCCGCTTCATCACGCCATCGGCAGATGCGCAGCAACACCTCGACGCCAAGCACGACGATGCGCCTCTCCGGTGTCGTGCCGTCGACGACCTCCTCGGTGAGGCCGTGCCACCCGGACTGGCGGTTCGGGAATTCGACGACCACGAGCTGCATTTGGTCAGTGCAAAGGAGCCGGCAACATTTGCGGAGGCTGAACGACAGCAGTGCTGGCGCCGGGCGATGCTAGAGGTGATGGCATCGATCAAAGATAACAAGACATGGGAACTTGTCGACCCACCGATTGGCCGCCGGCCGATTGGCTTAAAGTGGGTGTTCAAAGTCAAGCGGGACGAGTGCGGCGAGCTAGTGAAGCACAAGGCTCGCCTTGTGGTGAAAGGCTACGTGCAACGCAAGGGTATCGACTTCGAGGATGTGTTTGTGCCCGTTGCACGCATGGAGTCAGTGCGGATGCTTCTGGCACTGGTGGCGCACGAGGGCTGGTCCGTCCATCACATGGACTTGAAGTCAGCCTTCCTGAACTGGGAGCTCGTGGAGGAGGTATTCGTGGAGCAACCGCCGGGCTTCGTCGTCGAACACCAAGAGCACAAGGTGCTTAAGCTGTGTAAGGCTCTGTACGGGTTGCGCCAGGCACCCCGTGCATGGAACACCAAGCTGGACGTGAGCCTCACGTCGCTGGGTTTCAGCAAATGTCCCAGCGAGCATACTCTGTACACGCGCCGTGCTGGACAGGGACGGTTGATCGTCGGCGTCTATGTAGATGATCTAATCATCACTAGATCGACCCATGCCTCTATCGACGAGTTCAAGCGTGAGATGACGACACTGTTCCGCATGAGCGATCTCGGCTTGCTCACCTACTACCTCGGCATTGAGGTGAGCCAAGGTGACCACGGCATCACGCTCTGTCAGCGAGCCTACGCCCTGAAGCTTTTGGAGAGGAGCGGCATGACAGGTTGCAACCCTTGCCTCGCTCCAATGGAAGAAAGGCTGAAGCTCTCCAAGGCAAGCATTGCACCGGCTGTTGATGCGACACGCTATCGAAGCATCGTCGGCGGATTGCGCTATCTGGTGCACACGTAGCCGGACATCGCGTTCGCCATGGGCTACGTCAGTCGGTACGTGGAGGATCCCCGGGAAGATCACTGCACCGCCGTCAAGCACATCCTACGTTATGTGGCTGGGACTTGTGGTTTCGGTTTGGTCTACACGAAGGAAGGTTCCAAGCTGGCGCTGATAGGGTATAGCGACAGTGATATGGCTGGGGACCTCAACGGCCGGAAGAGCACTACCGGAGTGTTCTTTCTTCTTGGCCACAATCCAATCTCCTGGCAATCCCAGAAGCAAAGAGTGGTTGCACTGTCCACTTGTGAGGCGGAGTACATTGCTGCAGCTACTGCAGCTTGTCAAGGAGTTTGGCTCGTTCGTCTGTTACGTGAGCTCACCGGTGAAGATCTCAGTGCACCAAGACTCTGGGTGGACAACAAATCCACCATATCTCTCAGCAAGAACCCAGTCCTCCACGATCGGAGTAAGCACATCGATACTCGTTTTCATTTTATTCGAGACTGTGTCGATGGAGGACAGATTGATCTCGATTTTGTTGAAATCGATCAGCAGCTCGCGGACATCTTCACCAAGCCCCTTGGTCGCGTTCGGTTTCTGGAGCTACGTGCTAGAATCGGCGTGATTGAGGTCAAAAAAGAGCAACAGCATTAGGGGGAGTTTGTTAGAATAATCTGTTGCTTCTCCTGTGTCTTCTCTTTCATTACGAAGTTCGGTTGCGCGTCATTACGGAGGAATATGCAGCGATCATATCGGTTGCATCGAGTCCAGGTCTCGCGCAGCACGAAAGGAGGAACGTGCGTTCAGCGCACAAACTGAAGATCGTGCCGGGCATTTAGGAGTGCATGTAGCTATGTTTAGGAGGTCTTGAGCTATAAAAGGAGAACTAGAGATATGTAGAAGAGCACTTCTCAGATCAAGATTGGTTTCCACGTCCCTGTTCATCTTCTTCCCCAGTGCGTCTGTGTGAGTGAGTTCTCGTGCATTCGTGTGTTCCCGCCGGAGCTGGGCTAACAAGATCTGATGATGAGGATGTTATCTTCGCGGAAGCGGCAGGCGAAGGTTCGGCCGGCCGATTGTTCTGAAGTTTCGAAATCTTCTGAAGGTAATGTAGTTCATTCGTCTATCTCATCCTCTGCTCGTAGATCTTTGCAGGTCTATGGCGATGCAATTTGCGGCGGTGTATTCTCCAGCGGAGCTCCACGCGGTGGGGCTTTTGCCGGGCCGGACCAAGCAGTGTTTGGGAGCAGTGAGAACATTCTCGGTTTCAAAATTTTACCGAAGGGGACCGGTAAGGACGGTTACCGGCGAAAACCAGAAATTTCGGTCGAAATTTTCAAATATTTTTTTGGATAAATTTTATCAAAACAAAAATTTCACCGCTGGTTTTGATTTCTACCGGCTACCGCCGGCAGGCGAAATTTCGCCGATAACGTTTTCACTTGGGAGCTAGTCGGCCATGGCAGGGCCGGTACCTCCTCAGCGTGCATTACCGCCAATGACGATGGGAGTGGCCATTGATCATGCTCGCCGACGTCAGATGGCCGGATTGGAAGTCAGCGGCAATTGCGCATCAATTTTGCCGGATATGGAGCACTTTCAAACTTCGTATACTCCGGCTATTACGCCATCTTTATTACCCTCTCCTATTCTGCATGGCTCTGTTGTTCGGCCGGGCCCAACTGCAGCACGCTTTCCTTGTAAATAATCAAATCACGTCTAGAGTAACGGGCTGCCTTGGCTACGTCAGTTGCTCTGGCGTACATGGAAATTTGACCGGCCGAAAACTAGAAAGGAGATTGGTGGCTGGTCGGGGACAGTAAAAGGAGATCAATGTTCGTTTGCGGAGGTGCTCTGCCATCCTAGCGCTATGGAGTTTGGTTGGGGTCGCACAGGTGGTTAGCTTTTTTCCAGCACCGGCGGTGTGGATGGTCCGTCTTCTGGACGTGGAGGCCCTGTTGGCTTCGAAGGCTCTGGTCCGGGCATCGGAGGCACTGGTCCGGGCACCGGAGGCGCTGGTCTTTCCACCGTCAGCGGTGGTGCTGGCGGCCAGGCTGCTAGGCCTGGCGACGCTGCTGGCTTGGGCGGTGTGCAGATCACCGGCATCGGAGGTGCTGGACTCTTTCCCGTCAGCGACGTTGCTGGCAGGCTCTGGCTGGCCTCGGCGGCAGGCAGATCCAGGGTTTTGGAGGTGGTAGTCAATTTTCCGTTAGTGGTGGGTTTGGCGGGCAGGCTGTAGGGCCGGGCGGCGCTTTTGGCGGGCAGGTTAACTGTAACACCCCAGCCCAACATGAGCTTAGAATGCTACTAAAATAACAAGATAAACATAATTAACTAAAACTCTTTACCAAATTCCGACAGAACCTCCTTTGTATAGTTACTATATTGGGGTTCCCACAAGCAAATATAACAAGAGGTAGTCTACTTAAAAAAATGATCCAAACATAACCCACATAGGCTATTCATCTTTATCAAATAGACATCTGAGAGTAGATCATAAGTATCCAATTTTTAAACTCCTTTATTACAGTCTAATCCAATCAAGTAATGATCATAAGCAGAATTTTAGATAATTCATCCATCTACTGAATTAATTTTTCTTTTATTCTCACGTGTGTATATAGTGCGAGCGTGCAACTACTCTAGCCCTTCCTTTCTCACATACATGCCGATCTCATACAGGTACCTAAAACACAACAAACAACAAGGGGTGAGTCCAAAGACTCAGCAAGCATAATAATTGGTAACAACAGTATAAGAAAGAAACCCATCAATTATACATCACAAATCTATTCACCGAATAAACCACATACACATGACATGCAACATGCTTATATGCTCTTTATGCTCTTTGTCTTTATCTTTGTCTTTTTGCATTTTACCGGTAATGCAAAGTGCGCATCCGTCGATGCACACCCATGCATGTGCCATCTGGCACAGGGACCTTTGCCCATACTTTGCAAATATGAGGACCTTTGCCCATGCTTTTTAAGCATGGGGACCTATTGCCCGTCACCAACATGACGGGGACCCAAATCTGGCTTGATAAACACATGACCAAGACTTCAATAAACTACATGATGCATATGTATGAATTCTCCATTTGACAACAATATACATCCATAACAACATTGCATATTAATATCCTACTCATACTACAAACCTCACAAACATAGTCCTTCCAACTTTCAAAGCAACCATGATAAACACGTAACTCGTAACAATAGAGTCCATGCTCATTACCAAACATATCACCAAATCAATCATGAACAATATAAATAACCATAGAATGTATCGGTCAAGTCATTCGATAATATCTAATATAACCATGATCACACTTGCCTTAACCGCGAGAGAACGTGGGACGTGCAGAAGGCGCTGCCCCCGGGACCCGTCCACCACCCAAATCTGACGAGCAATAGAGGCGCAGGGGAGAGGTGGGGAGAGGCGGCGGCTCAATGGGGGAAAGAGGGGAGGAGGGGAGGGATTTTAGGGTTTTGGGGAAGGGGATCCCCCTCATGGCTGGCCCCTCTTGGGCCCCTCCTGGGCTGCAGCCCAGGGCCCAGGTTGTCGAAATAATATGGAAAACCCCTTCTTGTTTCAGAATTTGTACTCCTTTCTTTGCCCTTTCTTCTCCCGGCTGATAGTCTAATTACCCGATTCGATTCCGATGTATTACATTAGCTTCCCAATCATGGGTGGTGGCGGCTTTAACCCGAAGCAGCGACAGACTCGGGACTCGGGATCCTAGCTTTGGCCGGGGGAGGCTCGGAAGGGGCATCAGAGGCAGGGATCGCGGCAGGTTCAGTGGAGGCAACCCTCGTGTCAACGCCGGTTCTGCAGGTGTTGTTTCCTCCAACGTTATTTGTTTTCGGTGTAAAGGAAAAGGGTATGGAATAGCCAATTGCAAAGCTATTTTGATGTGTACATTTGTGAGGGCGATGATAATTTAGCAACTAAATGTCCGTTATCGCTAATGCCGAGACCTATCACTAATTTGTGCCGGTTCGGTGCGGATGGGTTGTGGTTTTATCACATTCCAACATTTGGGTCAAAGAAGTTGAAGAAAGATAATAATAAGACAGAGCTTGTTACGATCATTGGAGTTCACGTGTCTAAGGACCTTCTAATTGCCGAGCTAAAAAGACTAACTCCGTTGAATTGGCAACCATAGGTAGAGATTCATAGTGACAAGGCGTTCTTGGTTCATTTTTCAACCAGACTTGACATGCTTCGTATGGCAGCTATTCGGGACGTGCATGTGAAGGAATATAAGGTGGTGTTACAATTCCTGGAATGGAATTTGAAGCCCTCACCTAAGTACCAGCTTCAGAAGGTTTGGGTTCAGGTTCTAGGAGTGCCTCTTGAAGTTCGGGACTTTTTGAGCCTTTGTGCTATAGGGTCGATCATTGGCATAGCAATGCGAGTAGACATGGAAAAGGTCTGCAAGAACGACTTGGTGTGTATGCTGGTGGGAGTCCTGGACATAGATACCATACCTACAAGTGTTGAGATTGTAGTTGGCGAATATGTCTACGACATTTTCTTCAAAGTTGAAGTAGAGGAGGTAGATGCTGTGGAAGAGTGTAACACCCCAGCCCAACATGAGCCTGGAATGCTACTAAAATAACAATATAACAAATACAAATCTAAGACACTACAAAAAAATTTCGGCAGAACCTCCTTTGTATAACTAAGTTTACCGGAGATTCCAATAGATGCAAATAAACTTATCACTATTTCAACATCCAAAGTTCATCGAAGCATTCATAAATAATCTACTCAGCTAAAGCATAAGCAAGCATAATTAAAATTTACCACTCTCATTATTACAAATAAACCAATGCATTCAAGTGTAGCCAAAGTTAATCCTTAAGCAGTTTGCTTGTTATTAAGGTACAGTCTAAATGATGATTATCTTTTAAAGAATATGTGGTAGTGAGTGCAACCAAAGCAACCCTACTCCCTCCCATGCATGCCGTCCGCAAACAAGGTACCTAAAAACACAACATTAGCAAGAGTGAGTTCAAGACTCAGCAAAGTACAAATAGTAAGACAATAGCCAACACAACTGTAATTAGCAACATCCATCCACATAACCCAATAAGAAATATGTCTCACGCTTATGCGATGCAATCTGTTCAAATGCACTTTTCTTTCTCTCTTTTGCATATACCGGTATTGCGGAGTGTGTATCCGTCGATGCACACCCATGCCTGTGCCTTCTAGAACAGGGACCTTAACCCATACTCCACAAGTATGGGGACCCAAAAGCCCATCATATTCATGACGGGGACCTCAATTAATGCTTGGTCACCACGTGACCATGCCTCCAATATGATATCATGATGCACATGGTCAATACTTTAAATCATCATGCATACATGAAACTTACGCATACTTCTAGCATTTACGGGCATTAATGTCCATAACATTCAAGCATCTATGATTAACATAATATACTCATAACATAGTAAACATGAACAAATGATCACACACAATTAACCACTACTGTACTTGCCTTAACCACGAGAGAACGAGGGATGTATAGAATGAGCTGCTCCCTGCACCGGTCCACCACCTGAATAATAGTTACAACACATGCTAAGACACAGCAGCGGATCAAAACAACCTATATAACAACAACCATGGACTTGTAAAACTCCTAACTCGATCCCGACGCCAAACTCCTAAACGTCGATCTGTCACCTCGGTGGACAGTCAACTTCAAAAATCCATATCTATTAGTACAGGGGTCTAAATAAGATATTCTTAGACTTTCTGGAAAGATAATTAAATTCTCCAACTAAGCATAGTTGGTGAGCCTTGCTGAATCGGTGAAGTAATACCCCTACCAGGCCAATTAAAAAAACATCAACTTCACGTCGGGTTTTCTGGACAGAGTACTAAAACCACCATAACGTTTGCTACGCAACTCGAATGGGGTGATATTGGACTCTCTTGAATCATGACAAAACTAGCTACAATAGTCTAGTTGGACAAGTCTCCTGATTCGGCATCCTACTAATTCTTATATTCAGGTAAAGTTTTTCTAAGTTTCTGTCTCTGCAATCTGACAGTTAGCAAAACAGCGATGGTAACAATTTCATAACTTTTGATTGCCAACTCTAAAAATTATGTTCTTTATCAGCTTGGAAAGCTTTCTGACTCCTCTACAATATTCATTTTGGGTGGCTTTTCTAATTCGGCCTATAAAAATTCATAATAACCAGACAATGCAATCTGCCACAACTCGTCAGCTCTCCTGGTCAGTTGCGGTAAAACCATCATAACTCCTAAATCGTAGGTCCAAATCAGGTGATCTTGGTGCCCAAAGAAATCTAAAACCGAGATCTACAACTTTCTAAGAGGCGGACTGATCTGAAAATATACGAATCTTACCCAAAATAGACGAGCAACAACGCTGAACAGATCTGATCTGCTGTCTCCACTTGGCAGGTAGTCCAATGGTGGTCTCCTCGCCTTTCCTCCAATGAACCGCAGCAATGATCTTTGCCGGGGAGGAAGATGGTGCTGCTGGGGAGGTGGTGGCGTAGGGGAGAGGCAATGGGAATAGCGGGTGGCGGCTTGGGGGGGGGGGGAAGACAGAGGAGTGGGGCGGCTAGGGTGTAACATCCCAAATTTGGATCTGTGTTTCAAATGTAAGAAAATTAGAAGAAATTAAAACTTTTCTTGCATCATGAAGCCCTTGGTCATTTTTGTAATTCTTTTAAAAGAACTATGGAAAATCAAAATCAAATCCCCAAAGTGACTCTAATCAAAAACCTCCTTGGCATAGATTTAGTGCCCAACCTTTAGAAGTATTTTTCCTGAGTTCTAGGGAGGCTTGGCAACACCTCTGAATTATCTTATGATTTTTAGAAATTATTTGATAATTTTAGGATGCAAGTCAAACTGGTCAAACCCTATTTTCCCCTCTTCTGGAATTTCTGGATAAAATTTCAGTTCATGAAAATCTCTGAAAATTTTATGGGAGGTTCCTCCTTCTGTCAGCAAGCTCCAGTTAAAATTTCAAAAATGTTGGAGTTTGTTTGCTACCTCAAATAATTCCTCAAAAATCAGATGTTTAAAATTCAAATTCTAACTGGTTTGCACTGTTCCTCGGGTTCGAACCAGACTCGGGCTCGAGCCACTGGACTCGGTCCAGTCAACTAAGCGCACCGGCGCGGTCGATCGGGCGCGCGCGTTGCGAGCCGTTGGATCAGCATCGAACGGCTCTTGATCAACCGAACGACGGAACCGTTGTAATCCACTAGCCATTCGATTTCAATCCGACGGTCGGCGCGTCGTCTCCTTCCTCCGGTCAGCTCGCGCGTCAGTGTCAGGCCATGGCGTGCAGAGAAGGAAAAGCCACAGCGTGCTGTCCCTTCGTCGGTCGCCTTGCAACGGCTCTCTCTGTGCGCATTTAATGCCCGTCGTGCTCCTCCCTCAGGCGTCCACTCTCCAACCGCTCCCGTCGCTCTCTCGCGCTCGAATGGCCGGGTTGACCCGAACGGTATATCGCCGTTGCTCTCGGCCATCCCCGGCTATTTAAGCTCCTTTGTTTCTCCCTTAGCTTCCTTTAGCACCTCTGCAACTCTAGCTAGCACTCACAAGTTCGCTGGAGCCACAGATCTTCGAGAATCCTTCGGCCGCCATTGTCGGTTTTGAAGCTCCGGTGGAGTCGGTGCAGCACGGGCCTTCTTCTTCAAGTCTTTGCTCCCTCTGCTCCCCTCTACTCATCAAGCTTAACCTCACTCAATTCGGTTCAATTTGTCCAGGACGAGTGAACTGGATTTCCCCTTTCGCCGCCGGCCGCGTTCCTCCTCGCCCGGCACTTCAACTCTCCTCGGCGCATCCATTGCGCCGGGTAGCTCCTCTTTAATCCCTAGTGGCTCGGCCTCGCTCCCTTGAACCGCGGTGAGCGCTTTTGCGTTTCGCTTTGGTCATTTTGGACCACAGGTTCTCTCCGCTTGCTTGGCGTTCTAGGTCGCCGCAGCCAAAACCGCTGGTACCATTGCGTGCGCAAGAGTGTTAAGAACCCATTTTAGGCTTTTGCTCGCACCGTCGTGGCCAGAGCCGCCGGCGGTGAGCCGTTCTTCCCCATAGTTTTTGTCGGACGAAAATCTGGAACGAAGTTTGAACGTGAAATGAGGTGAACCGTCGATCCTAAGATCTACGGCCCACATTCACGCGGGGTTTTGAACTCGTCGCGCGACTCGGTTGGTGACCCGTTGGATCCAAGATCAACGGTCCCGATTCGAGTTAACGTGGATCGTTGGATCCCAGATCGACGGCTCGCGAGCGTGGGAACGTTCAAACCGCCCGCGCGCTGGGATCCACGTGAACCGTTGGATCCAGATCCAACGGCTGACGACCAGGGTTCCGGATCGCCCGCGCGCTCCGACCAAAGTGGTCGTGGACCGTTGGATCCAAATCCAACGGTTAACGACCGAGTTTTCAGCGGCAAGCGCTGCGTCAACGCTGGGACGCGGACCGTTGGATCCAAGATCAACGCTCCCCGTTCGTCCACGTCATTTCAGATTTCTGATTTTCCCGAAAAGATTTATTTATCAACTGAAAAATGTGATAACTTGTAAAATGCATAACTAATTCATTTTAAATCCTTTTCGGTTGATTCAAATTTTGTTGGTTATGTTTTTAACTAAACTTTAATTAAAAAATGGTTCCAACCTCAGTATAGCTCTAGAAAATTTTGCTAATGAATAGTAGCATTTTTTATTTATAAAAGCTGAGCAAAATTGTTTTGGTCATATCTTTGGCATTAAGAATCCAAATCAATTGGTTCTTATTGCTAAATTCTTTATAAATAATGATCTTGCCACTGAAAAATTTTCAGAATTTTTGGAGAAGTTTTACTATTGGGTCTTTGCCTTTTATTCGTTCTTATCGATTGTTTTTCGTTTTCTCGTTAGGATCCGAAGAGCACGTTGACAACATTATTGATCCTCAGCAACATCTTGACCCACAGCAAGCAGGCAAGCAGTTTGATCATGTCAATCCCATTATTTTTCAAGTCTAATATATTGATTTTAACTTGTATGTATGCATTGCTATTTTGTTGTTAAATTATGGTTAGTATCCTATAGTTGCATAATTTGTAGGACTTGTGTATTCTCTACTACCATGAGCCTAGGTTATTTGCTATGATTTGAGTTCGATGGATGAGCTCTTGTCATTTAGTAGAATACGAATTGATATTGCTTAGAAATGCTTAGTTTCGGTAGTAATGGGCGATCATCGATTTTAGTCGATGATCTTGATCACACATTTATTTATTATTCTATTATGTACAGCACTTGTGCTTTGTTACTTTGTAACGTCAAAAACTGAAAATAAAATTGTTTTAGACTTGGGCACAATGATATGTTGGTGTGATCTGTTGGTGTGAATGGAATGGTGACTAGGTCATCAAGGACCGAGTTACTTGTGTCACTAAGCCAAGCGCTTATGCGTGCTAACCACGCGAGAGGGATATGGGACCTCTCTTGACTTAGTACTTTGGCGTGTGTTATCTCCGAGTCGCAGGAGGGGGTTGTGTGTGTTGTGTGAAAAATGATATGTGTTCTTGTGTTGGGTGTGCGGTGGTGGAGATTCCGGGTAGGCTCTCCACCTCGAGGGGCATTGTAGTTGTCCAAGGCTTTACCTGCGACGGGTAGTTGACCGAGGCTTTACAATGACTCCGACACAACGTATGGGTTTCTATCCATACGGGCGGCTCGTAGTTAATACACAATATTGGAAATGTCTCAGAGGACTTAGCTGTGCTTGGATACCAAAGGAAGTATGCTAATCATGTGGCAAAAGGCGATGCAGCGTGTGGGTACATTGGTACACCTGCGCAGGTATAAAACTATTCAATAGCCTCGTCGTAGGTTATGGACATGCTTGGTAAGGTCGCAAGAACTAGACTACAACCTTTTAAAATTAAAATTTTGACATGGTTGGTATGAATGGGTAATTCATGCTATTGTTGTGGTGACTAATGGGTTAGTCACTTCGTGATTGTTGTTGTCTATTTATCGTTATTAATTTTGTTCTTTCGGTTATTTGAACATTAAGAACAGATTTGTTAAATTGCTTTCAATCTATTACATTATTGCAAATGGAAACTTGCTTTATGCTAAAATGAAACATACAACCTCCACTTCAATGAGCTTGCATGTAGTATATGTACAGTTTGTTATTCCACATGTAAGTCTTATAGTACATTCAAAGTACTCACCGGCTTTTTTGCCTTTGCTTTTGTTTGTAGGGAAGAAGGTGAGCCCCAAGGGCCTCACTTTTGTGAAATGTCTTTGTGGATCGACGACTAGCTTGGCGGTCCGGTCGGTTGCCTTGTGGGTTAAAGGCACACTGATTGGCTCTTTTGTTTTAAAGCCATCTTATGGCACTTTTGCTTCATTGCTCAAATTCTATATGTGTATGTCATTTGGCCGGTCGGCCTCTCTTTTGTAATAACTATCCTTTATTTATGTTATCTTCTGAATGGTTGTTTTTGCTTCGGTTCTATGTGAATGAATGGGATTGATGCATGAACTTTGTAAGGAGGTGTGTATACTGCATTTCTGGAAAGTATACATGTCTCGAGTCTCGGATTATCTGATTTGTGATGCTAGGGCCAAGTGGATGGTTAAGCATTACAAGCCCGATAAACCGGGGTCTCACAAGGTTTGGTATCAGAGCCATACTGACCGTAGTAACCCAAGCTTGGTCGTCTTTAGGATATTTTGGAAAACCCTAATTTCAAAGTATCAAATGATTTATGAAAGCTTAAGGAATTCTCAGATTTTACTCGTTACCTATCTTAGCTTTCCCCTTTCATCTTACTCTAATTTGAGTTTGAAAATTAATTTCCTTTCCTTCTTTCAAAGATAGTGTTATCAATTAAATGGGTTTTGGGAACCACTGAGTTTGGCAAATTGAAGTGCTTAGGGTTTTGAAGTTTCTGGACTGAAGATTTCGGCTAGAGGCTTGGATGCGGAATCTGGACAGCACGCCTCAATTTCCAGACAGCGAGCTCAATGGTTTCTGATCGGACCACTGAGCTTGGCAAATTGAAGTGTGCCAGATTTTGAAGTTTCTAGAATGGAAGACTTCGACTGGGAGCTTGGATGCAAAATCGCTACAGCAACTTCAATTTCCGGACAGCAAGCTCGATGGTTTCTAATGGGGTAGAAAATGAGAGTTTAATCAACTAAAACTTGTGGGAATAGAAGGGTAAGACGTGATATTAGTTAGCTATGTATCTAACACTATTTTCGTTGATGTAACCTTGCTCTTTAGTGGTATTAGATCTGACGTTATATTCTGATTTTTATTTTCTCAATCAATTACTCGTTCATTCAATACGGGTTAGTTATATTGGGAAGTTGAGCTTTGGTTGGTAATTCCATCTTTTTTTGAGTCTTTTATAAGCATGTTCAAGTTTATACACTTGTTGTTTTTGGCTTTCGATTAGGGGGTATTCCATTTCCCTAGTCATTAGCTTTTGCTTCATTTCGGCTTTGTTTTCGAGTCTAGTTTTTAACCCAAGTTTCTTGTAACAGGATGGCCGGACGCACCCGTAGCGGCCAAGGCCAGTCAGCTGGTCCGGACGAGGATCTTCCTCCTCCTCCTACCATGGCCGAGGTCCTTCTTTAGATCGAGCGCAACCATGCAGAGGGCGGGAGGGTTCTTCGGACGCCATCGCGCAACACTTCCGCCCTTACGGTGCCGGGATCGGGCAAGGAGTGGACACCAGCAGCGTGGGGACTTGCGGAGTTTCTTCGCACTTGACCCCACATTCTCCAGTCCGAGGACCCGCTTGACGCAGACGATCGGCCGTCTCGTGGAGCGAAGCCAGATAGCGCAGATGCGTGAGCACGAGAAGGCGCTGTCGCATCGCACCACCGGAGGGTGCGGCTTTGTCTTGGTGGGAG
Source organism: Hsuehochloa calcarea (assembly GCA_036346395.1). Taxonomy (NCBI): domain Eukaryota; kingdom Viridiplantae; phylum Streptophyta; class Magnoliopsida; order Poales; family Poaceae; genus Hsuehochloa; species Hsuehochloa calcarea. The sequence goes on along the minus strand of CM070614.1, from coordinate 17,484,677 downwards.
AGCTTTCGCCATGCGACCGACGGCCACACCGCACACCGGGAGGAGTTCCGACCGCCTTCCTTCGGAGTCACATTCCTTCCTACCGATGAGGTCAAGAGTTCTTGTCGCCGGACAAGGGCGTTTCACGATTCTGAGTACATGCACGAGTTTAACCATTTGGCTCGTTATGCTCGGAGGAGGTGGCCACTGATGAGGCCAAGCAAGAAAAGTTCAAGGATGGTTTGTCTGAGGAGCTTCGGGACAAGCTATCCATCGTCGACTTCCCGGATTTCCAGGCCTTGGTGGACAAGGCCATTGTCGCCGACCACTCGTGGAGAGCGCCAGGATTCCGCAGCGTAAGTGGGAGGCCCACAAGTCCTCTAGGGCCGGCTATCCCCGCTTGTCCGACTCGGGTCGGCGTCGAAGCTTCAAGACTTCGAGGCCACAAGACTGTTCTTCGTCCTTCGCAGTCGTGCCCCAATCACGCACCGCGAGTCGCCAGGTAGCCCCGCAACCCGGCTGCCGGAGTCACTTGCTTCGCCTACAACCAGAAGGGGCATTATGCGAACCAATGCCCTAAGAAGACAGGAGCAGCCCCTCGTCCTAATGGAGGACACGGGCCAGGAGGTGGTTCTTCTCCGGACCTGAAGATAGTCCCTACTACCCAAGGTGTGGGTAGTGGTCGCGTCAACCTCATCTCCGCAGAGGAGGCACAGGAGGCACCCGACGTCGTGCTGGGTACACTTTCTGTTAACTCTCATTCTGCTACTGTTTTGTTTGATTCAGGAGTATCTCATTCTTTTATTTCTGAGTCTTTTGCTGCTATTAGTGAGCTCCTCTTTACTCCATTGTTAATCCCATTGCTCATTCGCTCTCCGGGTTCGGAGTTGAGACCTGAATCCGAGTGTAGGGATGTCCCAATTGAAATTGAGGGAGTGAGATTCCTCGCGAATCTTATCCTCCTCCATTCAGCAAGTCTAGATGTAATTCTTGGTATGGATTGGTTGTCTCAGCAGAAGGGACAAATCGATTGTGCCAAGAAGTGTGTCTCTATCTAGTCCTTCCCGTGCAAGGTTCGCTTTACCGGCAGAAGTCGCTAGGTCCGCATCTCTTCGCGCTTGGAGCGAAGCCCGCTCTAGATATTAGTGAAGTCCCCACAGATCGTGACTTCATTGATGTCTTTCCTGAAGATCTTCCAGGGATACCACCAGTTCGAGACCTCGAGTTTGTCATTGAGTTGGTTCCCGGTACCGCCCCGATTTCAAAAAGGCATTATCGGATGCCACCGAACGAGTTGGTGGAGTTGAAGAAGCAACTGAGTGAGTTGCAAGAAAAAGTTTTTATCCGCCCTAGCTCATCTCCGTGGGGTTGTCCTGCAATCTTCGTAAAGAAGAAGGACAATACTTTGCGCATGTGTGTTGATTACCGTCCGCTTAATGAGGTAACGGTAAAGAACAAGTATCCCTTGCCCCGCATTGATGATCTCTTTGATCAATTAACTGGAGCTCGAGTATTCTCCAAGATTGATTTGAGAGTGGGATATCATCAAGTTCGGATACGACCTGAGGATATTCCAAAGATGGCTTTCTCTACTCGCTATGGCTTGTATGAATACACCGTCATGTCATTTGGCTTAACCAATGCTCCTGCCTTGTTCATGAACCTCATGAATTCAGTATTCATGGAGTATTTGGATAAGTTTGTCGTGGTCTTCATCGACGATATTCTTATCTATTCCAAGGACGATGAGGAACATGATGAGCATCTGAGGCTTGTGTTGGGCAAGCTTCGTGAGCACCAGCTGTATGCAAAATTCAGCAAGTGCGCGTTCTGGTTGAAGGAAGTGGCCTTCCTGGGTCATGTTCTTTCAGCAGGAGGCGTAGCCGATGATCCTAGCAAGGTCAGTGATGTTCTTTCATGGGTTCAGCCTACTTCGAACCGGCGCGGAGTTTTCTCGGCTTAGTGGGTATTATCGCCGCTTTATCGAGAACTCTCCAAGATCGCGGCCGATGACGGAGTTGCTCAAGAAGGACAAGAAGTTCTTGTGGTCCGACGCTTGTGAGGAAAGCTTCCAAGTGCTCAAGAAACGCTTGACCACCGCTCCGTCCTCGTTCTTCCCGATATTCATCAAAGCTTCGATATCTTTTGTGATGCTTCGTCGAGGACTCGGTTGTCCTCGATGCAAGAAGGCAAGGTAGTGGCCTATGCATCAAGGCAATTGAGACCTCATGAACTCAACTATCCTACCCATGACTTGGAATTAGCGCGGTGATTCATGCACTTAAGATTTGGCGGCATTACCTAATCGGAATCGTTGCGAAGTGTATTCGGATCACAAAAGCCTAAAGTATTTGTTCACCCAACCAGATCTAAACCTCGTGCAAAAGAGATGGTTGGAGTTGATCAAGGACTATGATATGGGTATTCACTACCATCGGGCAAGGCTAATGTCGCTGCCGATGCGCTCGATCGAAAGCGCATTGCAATGCCTTATTGTTCCGGAGTTTCAACCCACCCTTCGAGGAATTTCAGCGTCTCAACCTGGGATTGGTTGAGCATGGTTCTCTTGCTGCCTTGGTTGTGCAACCAACCTTGGTGGATCGGATTAAGATCGCTCAACAATCAGATGATGGAGTGAGCCGCATCAAGGAAAATATCAAGAACCGTACCACCAAGGTGCTTCCTGAGGATGAGCATGGTGTTGTAAGGTTCGGGCAACGTCTTGTGGTTCCAAAGGACATGGAATTGCGGGATCTGATCCTTCGCGAAGCCCATGATTCGCCTTTGTCTATCCATCCCGGGGCCACAAAGATGTATCAAGATCTCCGCTGAGGATTTTGGTGGACCCGAATGAAGAGGGAGATTGCGAAGTTCGTTGCCGAGTGCGACGTGTGTCGTCTCAAGGCCGAGCATCAGCGTCCAACCGGACTGCTTCAGCATTTTGCCTATTCCTGAATGGAAGTGGGATTCGATCGGGATGGATTTTATCACCGGTCTGCCTCGCACCTCCAAGGGCAATGATGCCATCGGGTTGTCATTGATCGGCTAACTAAGGTGGCGACTTCCTTCCATCAAGACGGATCTCCGTGTAGGTCTTTTGGCGGATCTCTACATAGCCCGCATCGTGAGCTTACATGGGGTACCTAAGACAATTGTCTCGGACCGTGGTTCTCTTTTCACCTCTCGCTTTTGGCAAAGTGTGCAAGAGGCTATGGGAACCCGTCTTACCTTTAGCACAAAGATACCACCCCAAACCGATGGTCGACCGAAGGGTCAACCAAGTGTTGGAAGACATGCTTCGTGCTTGTGTCCTCTCCTATGGAAAGAATTGGGAGAAATGCTTGCCATTTGCCGAAGTTTTCCTACAACAACAGCCAAAGGCGGTCTCGGCATGTCCCCTTTCGAGGCCTTGTACGGGAGAAAGTGCATAACCCCGTTGAATTGGTCTGAGACAGGCGAAAGACCTTTCTTTGGTCCGGACTCGATCAATGAGGCTTAGAGCCAAGTCCAGCTCATTCGTGATCGTTTGCGCACAGCTCAATCCAGGCAAAAGAGCTATGCGAATCGCCGTCGTCGTGAATTGAGCTTCGAGCCTGATGACTTTGTTTATCTTAAAGTCTCTCCTTTGAAGGGCCATCAGCGTTTCGGCGTCAAGGGCAAGTTAGCTCCTCGATATGTCGGTCCTTACCGTGATATCGAGAAGAAAGGGGCGGTTGCTTATAAGTTGGATTTGCCACCGCACTCGGGGGTACATGATGTGTTCCACGTGTCCCAACTAAAGAAGTGCCTCCGTGTTCCAACTGAGAAAGCTCCTTTGGAAACCCTCGATGTCCAGGAGGATTTGACCTATCGCGAGCACCCTGTTCGCATACTCGATGAGGCTGAACGAAGAATGAGGAATAAAACTATCAGATTCCTTAAAGTTCAGTGGTCGAACCATTCTGAGGATGAGGCTACTTGGGAAAGGGAAGATCGTCTCCGTGCAGACTATCCATCTTTCTTTACCGAGTGAGCCAAATCTCGGGACGAGATTTTTGTAAGGGGGGGAGGTTTTGTAACATCCCAAATTTGGATCTGTGTTTCAAATGTAAGAAAATTAGAAGAAATTAAAACTTTTCTTGCATCATGAAGCCCTTGGTCATTTTTGTAATTCTTTTAAAAGAACTATGGAAAATCAAAATCAAATCCCCAAAGTGACTCTAATCAAAAACCTCCTTGGCATAGATTTAGTGCCCAACCTTTAGAAGTATTTTTCCTGAGTTCTAGGGAGGCTTGGCAACACCTCTGAATTATCTTATGATTTTTAGAAATTATTTGATAATTTTAGGAGGCAAGTCAAACTGGTCAAACCCTATTTTCCCCTCTTCTGGAATTTCTGGATAAAATTTTAGTTCATGAAAATCTCTGAAAATTTTATGGGAGGTTCCTCCTTCTGTCAGCAAGCTCCAGTTAAAATTTCAGAAATGTTGGAGTTTGTTTGCTACCTCAAATAATTCCTCAAAAATCAGATGTTTAAAATTCAAATTCTAACTGGTTTGCACTGTTCCTCGGGTTCGAACCAGACTCGGGCTCGAGCCACTGGACTCGGTCGATCAACTAAAGCCTGCCGGCGCGATCGATCGGCGCAAGGCGTTGCGAGCCGTTGGATCAGCATCGAACGGCTCTTGATCAACCGAACGACAGAACCGTTGTAATCCACTCAGCCGTTCGATTTCAATTCGACAGTCGGCGCGTCGTCTCCTTCCTCCGGTCAGCTCGCGCGTCAGCGTCGGCCATGGTGTGCAGAGAAGGAAAAGCCGCAGCGTGCCGTCCCTTTGTCGGTCGCCTTTCAACGGCTTTCTCTGTGTGCATTTAATGCCCGTCGTGCTCCTCCCTCAGGCATCCACTCTCCAACCGCTACTGCCGCTCTTCTCGAGCCGAACGGCGGGTTGACCGAACGGTATATCGCCGCTGCTCTCGCCATCCCGGCTATTTAAGCTCCTTTGTTTCTCCCTTAGCTTCCTTTAGCATCTTGCAACTCTAGCTAGCACTCACAAGTTCGCTGAGCCGCAGATCTTCGAGAATCCTTCTACCGCCATTGTCGGCTTTGAAGCTCGGTGAGTCGGTGCGGCACGGGCCTTCTTCTTCAAGTCTTTGCTCCTCTGCTCCCCTCTACTCATCAAGCTTAACCCTCACTCAATTCGGTTCAATTTGTCCAGGGACGAGCTGAATCTGGATTTCCCCCTTTTCGGCCGAAACCGGCGTTCCTCCTCGCCCGGGCAGCTTCGACTCTCCTCGGCGCATCCATTGCGCTCAGGTAGCTCCTCTTTAATCCCTAGTGGCCTGGCCCCTGCTCCCTTGAACCGCAGCTGAGCGCTTTTGCCGTTTTCGTTTTGGTCATTTTGGACCACCTCGGTTCTCTCCGGCTTGCCGGCGTTCTAGGTCGCCGCAGCCAAAACCGCTGGTACCATTGCGTGCGCAAGAGTGTTAAGAACCCATTTTAGGCTTTTGCTCGCACCGTCGTGGCCAGAGCCGCCGGCGGTGAGCCGTTCTTCCCCATAGTTTTTGTCGGACGAAAATCTAGAACGAAGTTTGAACGTGAAATGAGGTGAACCGTCGATCCTAAGATGTACGGCCCACATTCACGCGGGGTTTTGAACTCGTCGCGCGACTCGGTCGGTGACCCGTTGGATCCAAGATCAACGGTCCCGATTCGAGTTAACGTGGATCGTTGGATCCCAGATCGACGGCTCGCGAGCGTGGGAACGTTCAAACCGCCCGCGCGCTGGGATCCACGTGAACCGTTGGATCCAGATCCAACGGCTGACGACCAGGGTTCCGGATCGCCCGCGCGCTCCGACCAAAGTGGTCGTGGACCGTTGGATCCAAATCCAACGGTTAACGACCAGAGTTTCGCGGCGCGCGCGCGCGTCAACGCTGGGAGGCGGACCGTTGGATCCAAGATCAACGCTCCCCGTTCGTCCACGTCATTTCAGATATCTGATTTTCCCGAAAAGATTTATTTATCAACTAAAAAATGTGATAACTTGTAAAATGCATAACTAATTCATTTTAAATCCTTTTCGGTTGATTCAAATTTTGTTGGTTATGTTTTTAACTAAACTTTAATTTAAAAATGGTTCCAACCTCAGTATAGCTCCAGAAAATTTTGCTAATGAATAGTAGCATTTTTTATTTATAAAAGCTGAGCAAAATTGTTTTGGTCATATCTTTGGCATTAAGAATCCAAATCAATTGGTTCTTGTTGCTAAATTCTTTATAAATCATGATCTTGCTACTGTGAAATTTTCAGAATTTTTGGAGAAGGTTTACTGTTGGATCTTTGCCTTTTATTCGTTCTTATCGATTGTTTTTCGTTTTCTCGTTAGGATCCGAAGAGCACTTTGACAACATTATTGATCCTCAGCAACATCTTGACCCACAGCAAGTAGGCAAGCAGTTTGATCATGTCAATCCCATTATTTTTCAAGTCTAATATATTGATTTTAACTTGTATGTATGCATTGCTATTTTGTTGTTAAATTATGGTTAGTATCCTATAGTTGCATAATCTGTAGGACTTGTGTATTCTCTACTACCATGAGCCTAGGTTATTTGCTATGATTTGAGTTCGATGGATGAGCTCTTGTCATTTAGTAGAATACGAATTGATATTGCTTAGAAATGCTTAGTTTCGGTAGTAATGGGCGATCATCGATTTTAGTCGATGATCTTGATCACACATTTATTTATTATTCTATTATGTACAGCACTTGTGCTTTGTTACTTTGTAAAGTCAAAAACTGAAAATAAAATTATTTTAGACTTGGGCACAATGGTATGTTGGTGTGATCTGTTGGTGTGAATGGAATGGTGCCTAGGTCATCAAGGACCAAGTTACTTGTGTCACTAAGCCAAGCGCTTATGCGTGCTAACCACGCGAGAGGGATATGGGACCTCTCTTGACTTAGTACTTTGGCGTGTGTTATCTCCGAGTCGCAGGAGGGGGTTGTGTGTGTTGTGTGAAAAAGGATATGTGTTCTTGTGTTGGGTGTGAGGTGGTGGAGATTCCGGGTAGGCTCTCCACCTCGAGGGGCATTGTAGTTGTCCAAGGCTTTACCTGCGACGGGTAGTTGACCGAGGCTTTACAATGACTCCGACACAACGTATGGGTTTCTATCCATACGGGCGGCTCGTAGTTAATACACAATATTGGAAATGTCTCAGAGGACTTATTTGTCTTAAGCATACAAAGGAAGTATGCAAATCATGTGGCAAAAAGGCGGTCTGGCGTGTGGGTACATTGGTACACCCCTGCAGGGTATAAAACTATTCGAATAGCCTCGTCCTAGGTTATGGACATGCTTGGTAAGGTCGTGCAAGAACTAGACTACAACCTTTGAAAATTAAAATTTTGACATGGTTGGTATGAATGGGTAATTCATGCTATTGTTGTGGTGACTAATGGGTTAGTCACTTCCAGGATTGTTGTTGTCTATTTACTATTATTAATTTTGTTCTTTCGGTTATTTGAACATTAAGAACAGATTTGTTAAATTGCTTTCAATCTATTACATTATTGCAAATGGAAACTTGCTTTATGCTAAAATGAAACATACAGCCTCCACTTCAATGAGCTTGCAGGTAGAAATGTACAGGTTTGTTATTCCACATGTAAGTCTTGCGAGTACATTCAAAGTACTCACCGCTTTTGCCTACCGCTTTTGTTTGAGGGAAGAAGGTGAGCCCCAAGGGCCTCACTTTTGTGAAATGTGCTGTGGATACGATGACTAGCTTGGCGGTCCGGTCGGTTGCCTTGTGGGTTAAAGGCACACTGATTGGCTCTTTTGTTTTAAAGCCATCTTATGGCACTTTTGCTTCCGCTGTTCAAATTCTATATGTGTATGTCATTTGGCCTGTCGGCCTCTCTTTTGTAATAACTATCCTTTATTTATGTTATCTTCTGAATGGTTGTTTTTGCTTCGGTTCTATGTGAATGAATGGGATTGATGCATGAACTTTGTAAGGAGGTGTGTATACTGCATTTCTGGGAAGTATACATGTCTCGAGTCTCGGATTATCTGATTTGTGATGCTAGGGCCAAGTGGATGGTTAAGCATTACAAGCCCGATAAACCGGGGTCTCACATAGGGTTTGGGGCGCCCCCCCCCTTGGCTGGCCTCCCCTCTTGGGCCTCCTAGGCATGACCCTGCTGCCCAAAGTTAGGCTAAAAATAGCGATAACCCCTTTTTCAATAATTTTCCTTTTTATTGTTCTTTTTCTCCCGACTAGCTGTCTATTTACCCGACTAAATTCCGGGGTATTACATTCTACCCCCCTTCAACGTAATTCGACCCCGAATTCTAAACAAACTTAACACACCAGAATCAAAACCTCTAGAACTTTATCACGCACTGTGTGAATAGCTCAGATATTGTTCGCGTATCATGAGACTCCAACTCCCGTGTGGCCTCTCTTTTCGATCGATGCGTCCAGAGCACCTTGACGTAAACCAATGTCTTGTGTCTCAGTACTCGCTCTGATTTCTCCAGTATACGTACCGGACGTGACTCAACTGTGAGGTCTTGCTCAATAGTTAGCGGCTCCAAGGAAATCTTATGCTCTGGGTCTTTCAAAACTTTCAAAGATCGAAGCGTGAAACACGCTAGGACTCTCGCATGGACTCTGGAAGGTCCAGGCAATAGGCTAGCTTCCCAATCCTAGCCATAATCGGGAACGGTCCAACAAATCTTGGGCTAAGCTTCCCTTTAGTACCGAATCGGACAATGCTTTTGGTGGGGGACACTCTCAAAAGCACCTGGTCTCCCACCTCAAACTCCAAGTCACGTCTCCTCACATCTGCGTAACTTTTCTGCCTGCTCTGCGCTACTAGCAGATTCTGTCTCACCATTGCTACACGCTCAACTGTCTTACAATCCATTCCGTCCCAAAGCGCTTTCTCACCCTTCGATTCCAACAGAGTGGCGATCTGCATTTCCGCCCATACAAGACCTCAAATGGTGCGGTCCTAATGCTAGAATGGTAACTATTATTGTAGGCAAACTCTGCAAGTGGCAACTGGTCCTCCCAACTGCCCTTCCATGACAATACGCAGGTCCGCAACATGTCCTCCAAAGTCTGAATAGTGCGCCGGTGCCCATCCATCTCGAGGGTGAAACATCAGACTAAGGCGGAGCTGTGTGCCCAATGCACTCTGCAGACTCTCCCAGAACTTGGAGACGAACTTCGCGTCCCTGTCAGAAATAATGGTCTTTGGCACACCATGCAGTCTTACTATTTCACGCACATAAATACGAGCTAGATCACTCGCTGAATTTGTCGTGCGAATAGGAATAAAGTGCACAAACTTGCTAAATCGATCCACCACTACCCAAACTGCATCCTTCCCTCGCGGCGTACGAGGTAACGCCACCACAAAGTCCATAGAGATATCATTCCAAGGCCACAGGGGAACCTCCAAAGGCTGCAACAACCCTAGAGGACGCTTGTGCTCAGCTTTCACTTGCTGACAAACACCACAAGAAGCCACATAGTTAGCAATATCTACCTTCATTCTTTTCCACCAGAAATTTTGTTTCAAATCTCGATACATCTTAGTCTCACCAGGATGAACAGTGTACGGAGTGCGATGTGCCTCCCTCAAGATATCATCTTTGACCTCCGCCTTTTGCAGCACGCAAAGGCGGCCTTTAAACCTCAAAGTACCAGAGTCGTCCATGCTAAAATCACCATCTTTGCCCTCATCCAGACGCTTCCTAACCTCCTATAGTAACCGGTCACTCTGTTGTGCTTCCCGCACACGGTATGGAATAGCTGACTCAAGAATCAACTGTGTCTCAACATTTGCTGTGCCCGCATAACAATAAGATATTCCCATGCGATCAAAATCAGCGATGAGGCAATTTAGGGTAGCAGGAGTTGCCTTGCGACTAAGAGCATCAGCAACAACATTGGCCTTGCCTGGATGATACTGAATAGTAAGATCATAGTCCTTGATCAACTCCAACCACCTCCTTTGCCTCAAATTAAGATCCTTCTGAGTGAAGATATACTTGAGACTAATGTCATCTGTGAAAATATCACAAGGCTCGTCGTGCAGATAATGCCTCTAAATCTTAAGAGCAAAGACAACCGCAGCCAACTCCAAGTCATGGGTGGGATAATTCTGCTCGTGCTTCTTTATCTGTCTTGACGCATAAGCAATCACATTACCGTCTTGCATGAGAACACAGCCAAGACCCACTCGAGACGCATCTGAAAAGACTGTGAACCACTTTCCTGGCTCGGGATGAGTGAGAATTGGAGAGGTCACCAACCTCTCTTTCAAAGTGCAGAAACTGTGCTCGCACTCATCAGTCCACTGGAATCTCACATCTTTCTGAGTAAGTTGAGACATCGGTTTGGCGATGATAGAGAAATCCGGCATAAAACGCCGATAATAACCAGCCAAGCCCAAGAAACTACTCACCTCCTTCACATTAGTCGGCCTCTTCCAATCCACCACTGTAGAGACCTTGCTAGGATCAACAGCAATGCCCTGAGGATTTATCACATGACCCAGAAAACTCACTTCTAAAATCCAAAACTCACACTTCTTCAACTTAGCATAGAACTTGTGCTCTTTCAAAGTCTCTAAAACCAGCATCAAATGACGCTCATGATCATCATTAGTCTTGGAATAGATAAGGATATCGTCGGTGAACACCACTACGAAATCATCCAAGTACTCGTGTAGCATGTTGTTCATGGTCTCTATAAAGACAGCTGGCGCATTAGTCAATCCAAATGACATGACTGTATATTCATAATGCCCATACCTGGTGGAGAACGCAGTCTTTTCTATATCCTGTTCACGCACCGGATCGATTATATCGGCACTAGAGATCAATCTTGAAAACACTGGCTCCTTCAACCGATCAAACAAATCCTCAATGCGGGTAGAGGATATTTGTTCTTGATCGAATCGCATTAAGTGCATGGTAATCAATACACATGCGCCAACTCCCATCCTTCTTTTCCGTGAATGTAGCAGAGCTCCCCATGGCGATACACTACCGATCAAACCCTTAGCCAACAATTCATCCAATCTGTTTCTTCAACTCGTCACGAAATGGACGTGCTGACGATATGGAGACATCGAGATGGGCCGAGTATTTAACAAGGTCGATGGAAAACTCCACGCGCTCGCGGTGGCAAGCCCGAAGCTCATCCAGAATACATCGGATAGTCCCTTACCACGGAATCTCCTCAATCCACGGTTAAACTCGGTTTCTCGGCAAGAGATAAACGAAATACAGTCTTCACTGCACGCTGACCGGGAACAATCCGGCCAACATCGAAAGAGAGCACCAAGGCGCGCTCCCCTGAATGGTCAAAGTCTCCCCAGACGAGGTCTGCACCGAGACTGTCCCACTGAAACAAGATATCACCGCTCGATAAGCATGCAACCAATCCATACCCAATATAACATGGAACGGCTCCATCTGGATTACTATCAAGTTCGCCGTGAACTTCTCCCCATCAATAACAATAGAACACGCAGGACAAACAGTTGAACTCGCAATCATACCCCCAGGAGAACTAACCAACACTAACTGAGAAATCCACTGCATATTCAAATTCGCCCTTCTAGCAAATGCCGTAGAGACAAACGAGTAGGTAGCCCCGGAATCAAAAAGGATAAATGCCTCAAGAGAATCGACTAGTAGGGTACCTGTCACCACGTCGGGTCGGCCTGTAGTAGCAAGGGTGGGCATGGCGTAAACTCCCTGTGGCACCAGTGCAGAAGATACCCCAACACTCGAGGAAGGATGAGCAGGAACTACCGCTGGTGGAGCAAAAGACGGTGTCGCAGACAGAACGGGGTTCCAGTAGAACCCAGGTGGTAGCACTGGTGGGAGCGCTGCAGGAGAAACCCTACCAGAGGGAGCTGCCATCAGTGTCTGAGCTGAACCCCGATGAGTAACGGCTGAAGATGCTACAGGAGCAGACTCCCATTTGATGATGCACGCTGGGTTCTTCCTACACACTTTCATCTTGTGGCCTGCCTGGCCACAATGGCGATATTCCCCCGTGAAGGAACACTCAGAGGCACGGTGGTTGTCACCACACTTGAAGCATATCATTCCCTGGCTTGGAACTGGGCGCAAAGTCGGGAAGTCGTATCTTTTGGCGCGAAGAAGCCACATGCTGTCTTGCCGTAACGAGCAGCAGCCGAGAGTCTTGACCTTCCAGAAATCTCTTGGAAGCGCGTCGCTGAGAAGACCCACCTCAACCACCGAAGCTCCTCTTATGCCCACTGACTGAACCCCCAGCAGGAGCGAAGCTGCTACGAGTCTGCATCTCTCTAGTGAGTTCCCAGTCCAGCTCCATACCTTTGGACTGATCAACCACACTGTTGAAGTCAAGCAAGCTGGTCACCCCCAATACATGGCGATACTCCAGATTTAGTCCTCTTCGGAACCTCTTGGCTTTCTCTCGGTCATTGCCAGCCACAGCTGGCACAAAGCGGACTAAGTTGTTGAATCCAGCCTCATAGTCCGCCACAGTCAACTTTCTCTGAACAAATGTTGCCAGAGAATATTCCATCCTCTCAAGGAAGGAATCAGGGTAGAACTGAAGGACCGAAATGGCAACAGAGGGGGTGAATGGTGCCTTAAAATTAAGATCCTCCCCTCTTAAGTATTCATACTGATAAACAATAGCCTCAGATAATCAAGAGAAAGGAAATGAACCAAAACCAGAAAAAGAAATGAAATTTGGGCTGTTCTGTCAGAAATCGGAAGTTCCGATTATCCCAGTGTAGTTCCAAGATCATGTAGTTCCGGTCACTCAGGCGGAAGTTCCCAAATTTCTGGGCTGCTCTGTCGACAATCGGAAGTTCCGGTCTTCCAATGCGGAAGTTCATACGCCGTAGTTCCGGTGTAAGCAATGGAAGTTCCGATTGTCCCGCATGTAAGAATAGCACGCATTGAAATTTCCAAAAATCCAAAATACTTAAAAATTGCTGCTCTTCTCGGGTCAAGTCTCACTGGACATCATCCTAAACAACATCTTGACCTCATTGAGAAGGAATCGCAGACAAAGATCCATTAATCAAAGTAAAATCGGATTTCTTGAATATTTAGCAAGAAAGACCAAAAACTTGAAATTCGCAAGATTCTTGGATTCTTGAGTTATGAAACTTTGAGGGTAGCTACTTAATAGCCTATAGATTCAACATGCCAAGTTTCATGCCATCTCAAGAAGGGAAACAAGATTTTCATCCAAGACCTAGGTACGGGGAGGAAGAACAGAGAAAACCAAAAATCAAGAACTAAGATTACAGTTGATTTGCTCTTGGGAAAAGTCGATCAAATGATCTTGTGGCATCATCCCAACAAAGAGCAACCCATTTTGGCACTTCCCAACAAGAATCAAGCCAAAAACCAAAATTTCAAGAATCAAGCCTTTAAACGAGAGAATAACAACAGAGACATGAACAAGAGGTAAACAAGAGATTTTTCATAACTTGCACCAATGGATTACAGAGTCACACACAGAGGAATGATTACAAAGAACTCAATCCATCATGTCCCTCTCCAACTCAAGAACGCACACGAGAACAGGAAGTTCAAGAAGGGAAGACAGGGAGAAGCTTCAAGAAGGCATCTCTGCTATCTCTCTCAAGAACTAAAGCCCTAAAGCAAAATAACCTCTCAAAGCCTCTTTTGACTAGCTAACCCTAATTCATTCTCTCCCAAAAGTCACCTTACAACCAGGCCTTCACCTCTATTTATAGCGCTTGGCTAACGGGTCTCCAACCCGTTACACCGGCTAACCAGAACGGATCCCGCTTCCACTTGTGCCGCCTTGCGAAATTACCCTTTCGCCCCTCGTGCACCTTCTGGAAGGTCCCGCATTCCTTGTTGTCCATGACTCGCAACCACCTCGAGTGCACACCGTCTTTGACACACCTTGACCGTTCTGACCTCAATGCCACCTGCGTCTAGTCTGGTCTCCACGTGTCTCACCACGACTCCGCCTCGACGTCCTACAACCAGCACAAACAAGAAACACATCACATAGCATTGCTCTAGATACTAGAATCAACATTTGCATTAGACTCAAAACCATTCATGAACCACACAACTCAAAATCAAAAACTATTCGCTCACTGTTCAGTTCTGCGTACAAACGGAAGTTTCGGTCTCTCCAAGGCGGAAGTTTCAATGATCGGAACTTCCGCAATCCCAGGGTGGAAGCTCCACACAATACCAAAACAAAACACACTGCTCAAGTCAGTCGGAAGTTCCGCTTTCCCAGGGCGGAAGTTCCGATGATCGGTACTTCCGCATTCCCAGGGCGGAAGTTCCGCAGAGTACAGAATCACAACAACAGCATCACAACAGCAGTGAATCAAATCACAAACTTGTCAATAAAAGTGTCAAATACTCATCACTCGCATGGGGAACCTTTAATTCAGGTTGAGTTATGTCAGTATTAAAAACTAAAAGATCCAAGATGAACTCCCCCTAAACCAAAGGAATAAAAACGAGAAACTGGCAAGAGAAACAGAAAAGGTAGTCCTTAGAGCATAGATAAGATATAGAGGATACTATGGCTCAGACTGATTCTCATCTACCCCATATGATTCCAGGACTATCATCTGGTCAATTAACACACTAAGGAGCAAACAATATCCCTGTCTACCCAAGGGTGGCCCGACCCTCGCTAGAACCTATAAGAAGTGAGTAAGCTCAACCTAGTGAGAAGAGAATCAGCTAATAGGAAGCATCCTAGAAGCACAAGAACATGCAGTCTAACAAATTCAGCAAGAGAACCACTCTAACCTATGCTGGAAGGACTAGACCCAATGCACCCAAATGCTATGCAACCGGAAAGGAGTAAGAGCATAATAAAATATAATACAACAGTAAAGCACAAGCTCCCCGTCACAACAGTCCATGAGGACAAACCACCCCAAGCTCTCCCCGTAGAGCTGAAAACCGAGAGCTATCCAAAGGCTTGGTGAAGACATCAGCCAACTGATGGTCACTCTCCACAAACTGGAGCACGATGTCACCCTTCTCTACATGGTCTCGAAGAAAGTGATATCTGATATCAATATGCTTGGTCCGAGAATGCTGCACTGGGTTCTTGGCAATGCTAGTCGCAGACGTGTTGTCACAAAAGAGTGGAACATGGTCGATTACTAACCCAAAGTACCTGTAATATCCCAAATTGGGTTTGTGTTTCAAATGTAATAAAAATGAGGATAAATTAAAACTTTTGCTGCCTCATGTATTGTTACAGTGTTTGAAACCTCTTTCCTTTAATTGGTGGAAATTAAAACTCAAAATTTCCCCAATTAAATTCAAGTCATAAATCTCCTCAATGAAAATCTGGTGCCCAACCCCTGAAAATAATTTTCATTGGAACTAGGAGTGATGTTTAACACCTCCGAATTATTTCAAAATTTTCAGAAATTATTTGATAATTTTTGAGACAAGTCAAACATTAGTCAAACTCCTAAAATAGCCTTCTGGAATTTTTAGAGAAAATGCAGTGCATAAAAGTCTCTGAAAATTTTATATAAGGGTCCTCCCTCGGTAAGCAGCCTCCAGTTAAATTTCATGAATTTTGGAGCTTGTTTGCTATTTCAAATAATTCTCTAAAGTCGGTTCAGCCAATTAAGTCAAAAATCAGTTTCACTGTTGCTCGGGTCCGGGTCCGACACTGGTTCGAGCTCAAGGGTGCAGCCAGATCAACTAACAGCACCTTAGGTCAGTCACTCGGGCGCGCTGATCAGTAGCCGTTCGATCTAAATCCAGCGGCCGACGCGCAGGTGAACTTTCGGACCGAACGAACTCACTTAGGCGCGTTAGTCGTTTGATCTCCGATCAACGGCCGCGATAGAAGGGGATGTTCGGACCATCCGAGAGGTGCGGCTGATAACCGACGTTGGATCTTGATCGTGCGGTCGACAAGCGATGGAACGCTCGGACCACCGGGCTGAATAGCCGAACGTTTCAGAGCGCGGTAGCCGCACGATTGGAATCCTATGTGATCGAACGGCCGTCCTCTTTTCGTCTTCCCCTCGCCGCTCGCGCTCGACGAAGTCAACAGTAGTGGTTGGAAATCGCAGAGCATGGGCAGCGTCGGGTCATCTCAAGCTTCGGCCAACAGCTATAGTAATAAATGCGCTTGTGCGGTCGCCTCCGAAGTCTTCGCCTGCTCCCGTCTTTTCGGCCAAACTTGGCAGCGGCTGTTGACCGATGGATTGCTTGCTTTTCTCCCTTGTTCTCGGCTATATAGTGCTGCCCTTGCTCCCTTAGCCTCTTTTGAATGCCACTGAGCTTTAGCATCTGTACTGGAGGTCCAATTGAGCTTTATCGCCTCAGTTCTTTGTCTGTCGCCATTGCCGCCATTGCCGTAGCTTCAAGTTTTTGGCAAAGGTAGGGCTCCGATGCTCCCCTTCTCAATTGTTCGCTCCCTCTGCTTACTCTCATCTCTGTGCGCATTAGCCCTCAATCAATTTCACATTTGGCCGCAGGGATCTTATCAATTTGGTTTTTCCCCTCTTTCGGCCGAAAAGATTGTTTGTCATCTCCAGCTCCGGTAAGTCCATCTCTGTCCAATTCCTTGCTTCAGTAGGTACTCCATGCTATTGCGATCATCGTAGCAGCTTTAGATTTCGCTATTTTTGCTTGAGTCGCCGGCGCATCATCGGGCATCGCCTCTGTTCTTTTGTCGGTCATCGTTGCCGGACAAAAAAACAGGGAGCTTTCGGTTATCGTGGAGTTTGAGCCGTAGGATTTTAGATCAATCGCTCGGATTCTAGTGGCCGTTCGGACCGTCCGAACGGTTCGATCCGCGTGGACCGTTGGATCCAAGATCAACGGTTCATGTACGTGTGAACGTTCGGACCGCCGGACATCCTTTGGCATCTGGTTCGTTAATCTTTCATCCAACGGTCGATGCTTAGGGTTGGCGCGTTCACTCTGTTGCTGCGCGTGTGGGTTGTTGGATCGATGATCTTCGGCCCATGTTCTTCCACGTCGTTTATCTGGGTTATATTTCTCGGGTAGAGTTATTTATCAACTGAGAAATAGTTTTATCTTCTAAAATGCATAAGTAATTTTCGGTAACTTCAAAAATAATAAAACCAGTGCCTTTATTTTTCATTCTTAGTAAACTTATTTCCAGTATAGGTTGCTCATTTATCTCAGTAGCAGAAAAGTTTTATTTTGAAAGTAAACATTAAACTGATTATCTTTGCAACAGAAAAATAGTGAATCTTAGAAAACTCATAAATAATTATTGCAAGCTCCAAATGAGATGAATCCAGTGGGGCTGTTCATCTTATAAGATGCTTGATTTATCATAAAAATTTCAGTAGCTGTATCATTCTAGAAAATTACGTTTAAATCCTTGCTTAGTGAATAGTGCTATTTTTCATTTTCTGGCCGACTGAAAATGTTTTGGCCATAACTTTTGCATTGAGAATCCAAATCAATGGGTTCTTGTTGCTTTAGTTCATAAAAATTATGTTCTTTCTACTGTAAAAATTGGAGGTCTTTTTGCTGAGTTTTGCTGTTGCATCTTTTGATGTTTCTCGCCTTATTGGTTCTTGTTGGTTCTTTCGATAGGTTGCGACAATATTGATAATATCGAGAGTGATCCTCTGCAGCAAAGCAATGAGCTTCAAAGAAGGCAAGATATTTGATCATAAATGTCCCATTACTTTCAAAGTCTAATATCTTGTTTACAAACTATATGTATGCATTGCTTTTGTGTCCAATTATTTTTGCCGTGTTTAGAGGTAGCTATTCCTAATGCATTGTTGCCATTAAAATGTTATCCCCTGCCACAACCATAAGTTATTATCATCTTTGGTGAATTAGAGCCGGTGATTTAATTATGCTCTTGTCTCGCCTTTGCGATGTCATGCTTAGAAATGCTTAGCTACCGGTAGAATTGGGCGGTTATCGACTTAGTCGATGACCTTGATCACACAAATCATTTTGTTTATTTTGGTTCATTACCTTATGCCTTTGTTTTGTAAAACCAAAATGAAACAAAACGATTTGACTTGGGCACAATGGCATGTTGGTGTGATTGTTGGGTGTGACAAGGAAAGGTGCCCAGGTCCCTAAGGACCGAATTGTTGCTTGCGCCACTGATCCAAGCACTTTTGCGTACTAACCACATGAGGGTTATATGGGACCCTCTTGACCTAGTACTTTGGAGTGTGTTATCTCCGAGTCGCAGGAGGAGCGTTGTGTGTGTTGTGTGAAAAGGAATTGTGTTCTTGTGTTGGGTGTGCGGTGGTGGAGTTTCCGGATGGACTCTCCACCTCGAGGGCGCCGCAGCTTGTCCGAGGCTTTACCCGTGAGGGGTAGTTGTCCGAGGTGGGCCACGACCCGACACAACGTATGGGTTTCTATCCATACAGGCGACTCAAGGTAATACATAATATTGGAAAAGTCTCGTAGGACTTAGCGCGCTAAGCATACCTAAGGAAGTGTGCTTAATAGCTTGGCAAAAGGCGGTCCGCGTGTGGGTAAAATGGTACACCCGCAGGATAAAACTATTCAATAGCCTCGCCCTAGGTTATGGACACGCTTGGGGATTTCCATAAGATCTAGACTTCAACAACGGTTTTTGTTTTAAAATTAAAACTTGACATGGTTGGCATGAATGGGTAATTCATGCTATTGTGGTGGCTATTGGGTTAGCCACTTCAGACTGCTTTTATCGTTGTTGATACTTGATTACTACTATTTTTATCAAATAAAATCAGGTTGTAAAATTGCCTTTGATCTATTACATTATTGCAAATAAAACTTGCTTTATGCTTACAAACTTGAGTCCTAGCTTTGCCCACTTAAATAAGCTTGCATATAGTTATTGTACAGATCTGTTATCATTCTTATATATCTTAGTAGTACATTCAAAGTACTCACCCGACTTTTTAAGGTCGCTTTTGTTTGCAGAGGAAGAAGGTGAGCCCCTAGGGCTTCACTTCGTGAGATGTCTTCATGGTTCGACGGCTAGTCATGCGGCACAGTCGGTTGCCTTGTGGGTAAAAGGCACACCGTTGGGCTCTTTGTTTATCGCCATCTTATGGCACTTTTGCTTCACTGCTACGTAATATTTATTGTTGGCGGTTGGCCTCTTTGTTGTATTTACTCTTGAATATTATTATGTATGTCTTTATTTTGTTCGTGCTTTCGGTTCTATGTGATTGAATGGAATTGATGCATGAACTTTTGTGAGAGGGTGTATCTGCACTGGGAAGTATACATTCCTCGGCACACGAGTTATTATGCTTATGATGATAGGGTCAAGTGGTGACTAATCATTATAAGTTTAATAATCCCGGGCGTCACAAGATCAGCGAGGTCGAGACCATCAAAACACTTAGCTCGACAAGCGTTTGCGACAGCGTACTCGGCCTACGAGGTGGGTGTGCAACTAACCGGACCTGCTTCCTCGAACCGAGGAGGCGAGAGAAGTGCCAATGAATAGGCAAGTGCCAGAAGTGCTCTTTCTATCTATCCTACAGCCAGCAAAATCTGCATTAGAGAAGGCTCTAAGGGATAGACAAGAAGAGGAAGAGTACCAGATACCATAGTCAATGGTAGCTCGAAGGTACCGAAAGATGCGTTTCACCGCCTGACGGTGAGATACGCGAGGAGAAGCCTGAAACCGAGCACAAAGACACTTGAGAAATGTATATGCGGTCTCGGTGTGAGGTACAAGAGAGAGCCAATCATGCTTCTGAACTCCTTTTGATCAACTGGCTCGTCGTCCTCATCTGGGTCAAGTGAGGCTGTAGAGGCCATTGGAGTTGACACTGGCTTACCATCACTCATGTGGAAGCGTCTCAGGAGATCACGAGTGTACTTGCCTTGGTGCATAAAAGTTCCTTCCCGAGTCTGTTTGATTTGGAAGCCAAGGAAGAAACTCAACTCGCCCATCATGCTCATTTCAAACTCCGAGCTCATGACATCGAAAAATTGGAAAACAAGAGCATGCGAAGAGCCGCCAAAGATGATGTCATCCACATAAATCTGGACGAGCAGAAAATCAGTGCCATGCCGGCGGATGAACAAGGTCTTGTCTATTTTACCCATCTCAAAATCATGACTCAACAGATAGGACTTAAGCCTTTCATACCAGGCTCTAGGAGCTTGCTTAAGTTCATACAAAGCTTTGGAAAGCTTGTAGATATGATTAGGGTACTTGGGGTTCTCGAAACCTCGAGGTTGTCTGACATAGACTTCTTCCTCAATAAATCCATTGAGAAAGGCACTCTTGACGTCCATCTGGTAAAGCTTGAAACCCTTAGAAGCTGCAAAGGCAAGCAAGATTCTAATAGCTTCAAGTCTGGCTACAGGGGCAAAAGTCTCCTCAAAATTGAGACCCTCAACCTGGGAGAAGCCCTGAGCTACCAGTCTAGCCTTGTTTCAAATGACTACCCCATCTTCACTTTGCTTGTTTTTGAACACCCACTTGGTCCCAATGATATTGTCACCTCGAGGGGGCTCAACAAGCGACCAGACCTTGTTTCTTTCAAAGTTTTCCAATTCCTCATGCATGGCATTAATCCATGACTCATCGGAGAGAGCATGACAAGCGTCTTTGGGCTCAAATGAGGCAACAAAGCGAGAATGGAGCGAGAAAGAGACATGCAGTTTTGAGCAGTGACTCGCTCAAAAGATCTCCAATGATTTGCTCTAAAGGATGGTCCTTTTGAATGTGTCTAGGAGGTCTAGGATGAGATGAAGAAGTGGCCTCTATCTCATGGCGGATGAGATAGGAGCAGAGCCACTAGCTTGAAGAAGTAGAAGGTAAGGGTGATCTCCTTGAGGTGCGGTAGAAGAAGGTACCTCAAAAGAAGGAGAAGGGACTAGATCGGGTAGACAACCCTCATCTCCATCCTCCTCAACATCCACAAAGATGGTCTCGGTTTGCTCTAGAGAACACGAGATATCGAGGCCTAGTCCCGGTGGCCTCATCGAAGGCCACCTCACGAGTTTCTAGCATTTTGCTAGACTCATGATTCAGGACTCTATAGGCACGAGAGGAAGGCGAGTAACCCGAAAGATCCCATCACAAGATCGTGACTCGAATTTATCTAGGTTCCCGGACTTGAGAATAAAACACTTGCAACCAAACACACGAAAATGCGAGGCAGTGGGCTTTCGCCCATATCTCAACTCATAAGAAGTGCGATGCAAGAGTGCCTAAGAAAAACTCTATTTGAAACATGACATGCGTGGCAATAGCCTCACCCAAAACTTTCTACGTGTAGAATATTCATTCGGCATCGTCTTGGCCATCTCGACCAAGATGCGGTTCTTCCTCTCCACAACGCCATTTCTTTGAGGGCGTGCGGAGAAGAGGCGGTGTTCTACACTGTCTCACCATAGAAACTCTCAAAGTAGGAATTCTTGAACTCCGTGCCATTATCACTTGCGAATTGCTCGTAATGCACAGGAGCTCAACGAAAGCCTACTAAAAGACCATGGAAATATGTAAATGTCTCATCCTTCGAGGCCAAGAAAAACACCCAAGAGTTCCTCGAGAAGTCATCGACCACAACAAGAACATACCACTTCCCTCCTGTTGTTACTTTTTCAGTGGGCCAAGCTGTATCCATGTGGAGCGGTGTCTGGTGCATCGGTCATTGTTACTATATTTGGAGAATGAGAAGCGGCAACCATCTTGCCGTCTTGCGGCATGGGCGCAAATAAGATCCTTGACCATCTTGAGTTTCGGCAAACCACGAATGAGATCGTGGCCGCTAACTCGGGTCAAATGATCAAATCCTATATGACCAAGTCTCCTATGCCAGAAAGTCAAATCATGAGATTCAGAAGCAATTAAACACCGGAGAGGATCACCAGAAGACTCAGAAAAATCAGCACGAAAGATCCTCCCATAACGAAATCCATAAACGGACTACAGAAGAATCAAAAAATTTGCAATTGTTTTCTTAAAACTCACCTCGAAATCGTCATCGGTGGTGAGAGGCTGGCGATTATCTGCGACTTACTTACTAAGGCAAACATCTTTGAATAAATGAATCATTAATCGCCACAGTACCTTTAGCGATGGCCGGCGTCCAAGCGAAGCATCTCGAAGGTGATCGTCTCATCACTGGAGCACGGGCTGGGAAGAAAACCAGCGAGAATCTCGGTCATATGGCGAGAACAACCAGAGTCTACAAGCCAAACCTTTCCCTTCCCTGCCCGGCGAACCTGAGTCAAACAGAGAGTAAAGTCTCGTTCTTGGGGTGAATCAAAAGTGATTTTGGCACCCAATACTGAGTAACACGTCGAACAGATGAAGTAGTCAAGCAAGGCCGACCTCTACCCGCGCTCTGTCACTCAGCGAGCGGAAGGTGCGTATGCGGACACGAAGGCATTCTTGAATCCATGCTATGGAAGGCGAGTCGAATCGGCAACATCTTGATCTTGCAGTGGTAGCCATCTCAAAAGGAAAGCGAGATCTACCCTCAAAACGACGAAAGTCACGACCAAAGGGAGCATGAGGACGAAAACAAGAAAACTCGGAAAAACCAAGTCCTCGATGCTGCCCAAAAGCATCAAGCTGGAACAAGCCTAGACCTCGTGTTGGTCTTAGGTGCACTCAAGGTCTGGGGCTGACCCTGAATGCGCCTAAAAGACTCAACACGGTCCTCTGCAGCGATCTTGGCGCGCTGAAGCAATGATCAAACAAGTGTCCATCCTTCGGCGGAAGGTGCAATGATACCGCCTTACGAGAGGCGAAGTTGCGAGTGGAATCACCTTCTTTGTCGAGAGATCCCTTGGACAAGACACGCAGACTTAAAATTGACTTTCACAATCCTAGGCTTAGTCTTGATCACACCTGGTGCTATGGTTCTGAGCACGACAGGTGGATGCTTTCTCATGTCCTCGTGGAAATCGTATCCTAGACCCTGATTAAATCTGCAAATCTTAGATTGGTCTAGAATGAGGTTGAGCTTCTTCTTGCCTCCTACAAACCTCTCGAGAGTGTTCATAAGATCTTGACACTCCCGAAGAGAGAGTGCAAGAAAGCGGGGAAGAAGGAACAACGAGAGGATAAGGGAGCGAGAAGAAGAACCAGCAGCGAGAGGAAAGATTGGCTTGTGCATGCACGGTGACTATGAGGGAACGAGTCCTACTACTAGCCGGTTGGTTAGCGTCGCTAGGCGTCTCTACCAAACCCTTATGCTTCTTCCGGCACACACATTACAAGCGGATGGTTGCTTCTCTAGAAGGTTCTTAGTTAGCTTCACATTTTCATCGAACAATCAATTCATATTTTAGTTTTTTCACGATTCTTGCATGGTGAGCTAACAGGTCTTTAGAAGCAAATTTGGCCAATTTGTTATTGTCATCAACTAGTTCTTAAGCTTGTTTGGAGACGATTCAAGTTCGATAAAAAGTTTGGGACAATTCACACATGAAGCAATAGGCTCAAGTAGGAAAGCTTGTAATTCAGTAATTTTATGGTCTGCCCGTTTTAGGTTCATCTTCAGATTATTACAGCTTTCACAAATCTCGGGCAGATCAAGCAACATGGTATAAAGACCTTTAAAAGCATTGTCCTTATCCTCGCATGAGGTGCAAGAAGTAGTCTCTACAATAGTCGATGAAATAGGTGCTACCCTACTCATTTCTAGTTCAGCAAGCATACTAGCATTCTCCACCTTAAGTTTATCAAGCTCACAAGTCAGACTATCATGCGAGATCCTTAATTTCTCCTTGTCACCAATCAAGACACAGCATGTATCACAATCGTCATGGGAGGGAACAGATCTAAGTGAAGTAAGCTCCCGTGATAGTCTATCTACTACCTTCTCAAGATCAACAATCCTAGCTCTAGATCTAGCATAGAACTTTCCAAGCTTAAGAAATGCATCATTGAGCTGGTCGTAGGAGGGACCTACCTCATCAGTCATTTGTAGAGTTATTTGTCGGCGCGTCGGTTCCGTTGGCCATGAAGCACATGCCGATGAAGTCATCACCGTCCTTGGGATCTTGATCATCCTTGCCCTCGTCGTCGCTCCATCCCTCCACGTCATTTGAAGTTGATGTCGTCGAAGGCGGTGAGGGCGCGATGGAAGAGCTTCTTGGCCTTCCCAAAGTTGCGGAACTTCTTCTTGGCTTGGCAGTCTTTGAGGGCTTCGTGTTGCGGTTCTTGTCGATGTAGTCGTTTTGCCCGAATCGCCGTAGTCGCCTTTGCCCTTCCCGGCTTAGGGCGGTTGCTCGGATGTGGTTGGGGCCACCACACTCGAAGCAAATCACGGGTCCTCCTCTTTTCCATCCCTCCTTCTCTTGTAAGCATGAGAAAACTTCCGAGCTAGGAGGGCTAACTGCTCATCCGCAAGTTGCTCTAACTGATCATCGGTTATGTCACGAAGAGCGGCCAGGGAGAAACCGCAAAGCGACTCGGAAGAAGAAGATCCAGAAGTGGGATCGGTGACTAAAGCCATCATTGTGACTTCGACCTTCGAGAGACTATGTCAATCTCGTGAGTCTTGAGGCGCGAATAAAGTGCGTCAAGAGTCAAAGTCGAGAGGTCCGTGGTATCCTTGATGGTAGTCACCTTCATCTCCCAAACACGCAAATCAAGAGCTGCGAGCATCTGACGAGCATTGTCCGAGTCGGGGTATGTGAGAACGACCGCTCGGAGGTTACTCAAAATCTTGTGAAAACGCGCCAAAGCACTCATCAAGGAACTTCGCCCGTGAGCATTTCAAACTTGTTGTAATCTCGCTTGGCCGAATCTGTCGAGTCGTCTTGATCGGGTGGTGCCCTCATGGTATGCATCGAGGTCACCCGGATGTCAGCCGACGTCGGATGAGAGATGCGATCAAACTCGCCGGCTCAACCTCGGATTATAATGTTCCTTGCCTTTGCATTGGCCTCAACATCGGGCATGTTCCCACATTGATGTTTTCATCCGCGAGAGCAATGAATCGACCTTCACCTTCCGCCGGATGAGCATACCCCGAGCACGAATGTATGTCTCCATTCGGCTCTTCCGAAAAGGGTAATCAAGCCATCAAAGGCGGGAGGCTTGGTGGAATACTTATCGTTGCCATGGCTCACAGGCCGGTTAAAGATCTATCGAGAAGAGCTAACCTGGCTCTGATACCAATTGAAGGACCGAAATGGCAACAGAGGGGGGGTGAATGGTGCCTTAAAATTTAGATCCTCCCCTCTTAAATATTCATACTGATAAACAATACCCTCAGATAATCAAGAGAAAGGAAATGAACCAAAACCAGAAAAAGAAATGAAATCAGGAACGTTTCGCCGAAATCGGAAGTTAGATTATCCAGTGATAGTTCGCGCTGCGGTAGTTCCGGTCACTCAGGCGGAAGTTCCCAAATTTCTGGGCTGCTCTGTTGACAATCGGAAGTTCGGTCTTCGGTCACGGAAGTTCCGCCGTGTAGTTCGGCGTGTAAGCAATGGAAGTTCCGATTGTCCCAGACAGAAGAACAGCACGTACTGAAAATTTCCAAAAATCTGAAATACTTAAAAATTGCTACTTTTCTCGGGTCAAGTCTCACTGGACATCATCCTAAACAACATCTTGACCTCATTGAGAAGGAATCGCAGACAAAGATCCATTAATCAAAGTAAAATCGGATTTCTTGAATATTTAGCAAGAAAGACCAAAAACTTGAAATTCGCAAGATTCTTGGATTCTTGGGTGATGAAACTTTGAGGGTAGCTACTTAATAGCCTATAGATTCAACATGCCAAGTTTCATGCCATCTCAAGAAGGGAAACAAGATTTTCATCCAAGACCTAGGTACGGGGAGGAAGAACAGAGAAAACCAAAAATCAAGAACTAAGATTACAGTTGATTTGCTCTTGGGAAAAGTCGATCAAATGATCTTGTGGCATCATTCCAACAAAGAGCAACCCATTTTGGCACTTCCCAACAAGAATCAAGCCAAAAACCAAAATTTCAAGAATCAAGCCTTTAAACGAGAGAATAACAACAGAGACATGAACAGGAGGTAAACAAGAGATTTTCATTCCTTGCACCAATGGATTCTGAGTCACACGGAGGAATGATTACAAAGAACTCAATCTATCCTCTCCCTTTCCAACTCAAGAAGCACACGAGCAGGGAAGTTCAAGAAGGAAGGCAGGAGAAGCTTCAAGAAGGCATCTCTGCTATCTCTCTCAACAACTAAAGCACTAAAGCAAAACAACCTCACGAAAGCCTCTTTTGACTAGCTAACCTAATTCATTCTCTCCCAAAAGTCACCTTACAACCCGTCCTTCACCTTTATTTATAGCCCTTGGCAAACGGGTCTCCATCCCGTTCTGGCGGCTAACCCGAACGGATCCGCTTCCACTTGTGCCGCTTTGCAAAATTACCCTTTAAGCCTCGTGCACCTACGGAAGGTCCGCATTCCTTGTTGTCCACGACTGCAACCACCTCGAGTGCACACCGTCTTTGACACACCTTGACCGTTCGACATCAACGCCACCTGCGTCTAGTCCGGTCTCCACGTGTCTCGCCACGACTCTGCCTCGACGTCTTGCAACCAGCACAGACAAGAAACACATCACATAACATTGCTCTAGATACTAGAATCAACATTTGCATTAGACTCAAAACCATTCATGAACCACACAACTCAAAATCAAAAACTATTCGCTCACTGTTCAGTTCTGCGTACAAACGGAAGTTCTGGTTTCTCCAAGGCGGAAGTTCCGATGATCGGAATTTCCGTAATCGAGGCGAAGCTCCATACGGTGCAAAACAAAACACTGCTGCTCGAGTCAATCGGAAGTTCCATTTTCCCGAGCGGAAGTTCGATGATCGAACTTCCGCATTCTGAGGCGGAAGTTCCATAAATCTGAAATCACAACAACAACATCTCAACAGCAGTGAATCAAATCACAAACTTGTCAATAAAAGTGTAAAATATTCATCACTCGCATGGGGAACCTTCTCACGTGGTCTCTCAAGAACTTAGCCTTGAATTGCTCCAGAAAATCTTCCCATGTCACTTGTCCGCACGGCTGGGCTCTGGTGATAGGACCCCACCCACCAAATGTCTGCTGGCCCTTGGTGAAAAGCCACAAAAGCAGCATACTGCTGAGGTCATCTCCAATATGCCGAATTGCCTCTCCATGTATCGAAGCCAGTCGGCTGCCTATACCGGGGTGCCTGCTCCGTCAAAGGTGTCTAAACGGAGAGACATCCACTCCCGGAGGCTCATTCTAGCCTCACGGAGGCCGTGCCATAACGGAGAAACAATGGGTGCACCCACAGTAGGAGGGCTGCACGCACTGTTGTGAGTGTTGAACTTCCCTTTGTAATTCACAGAGTAGAGCGGCTGGGATTGGCGGATGAGACGAGCGGTGGATGCAACCTCCTCAGCTACACCGCCAACAGCCTCTTCGGCCGGGGATGAGGATGCAACCGAGCCACGTCCACGACCACGTCCACGGGCCGCACCACGTGCACACCCTCTTCCTCTCGCAATTCTGAATTCCAAAGATAATAAGCTAACCACTTAGCGTAAGAGCACACAAACACAATATCATAACAAATCAGTACAACATTCTCAAGGAAACAATTCTATCAGAATCGTAAATGCAATGATTTTTTTCCCTTTCCCACCCTCATTGCCTGTGCGTGTCAAGTTTTAAGTTAATTAACCATTAACAGATTTTAGCAAAACAAGTTACTTAAGTCACAATCCCATTCCCTACGGACCTAAAGCCCGCTCTGATACCAACTGTAACACCCCAGCCCAACATGAGTGTGGAATGCTACTAAAATAACAATATAACAAATACAAATCTAAGACACTACAAAAAAATTTCGGCAGAACCTCCTTTGTATAACTAAGTTTACCGGAGATTCCAATAGATGCAAATAAACTTATCACTATTTCAACATCCAAAGTTCATCGAAGCATTCATAAATAATCTACTCAGCTAAAGCATAAGCAAGCATAATTAAAATTTACCACTCATTATTACAAATAAACCAATGCATTCAAGTGTAGCCAAAGTTAATCCTTAAGCAGTTTGCTTGTTATTAAGGTACAGTCTAAATGATGATTATCTTTTAAAGAATATGTGGTAGTGAGTGCAACCAAAGCAACCCTACTCCCTCCCATGCATGCCGTCCGGAAACAAGGTACCTAAAAACACAACATTAGCAAGAGTGAGTCCAAGACTCAGCAAATTACAAATAGTAAGACAATAGCCAACACAACTGTAATTAGCAACATCCATCCACATAACCCAATAAGAAATATGTCTCATGCTTATGCGATGCAAACTGTTCAAATGCACTTTTCTTTCTCTTTTGCATATACCGGTATTGTGGAGTGTGCATCCGTCGATGCACACCCATGCTTGTGCCTTCTAGCACAGGGACCTTAGCCCATACTCCACAAGTATGGGGACCCAAAAGCCCATCATATTCATGACGGGGACCTCAATTAATGCTTGGTCACCACGTGACCATGCCTCCAATATGATATCATGATGCACATGGTCAATACTTTAAATCATCATGCATACATGAAACTTACGCATACTTCTAGCATTTACGGGCATTAATGTCCATAACATTCAAGCATCTATGATTAACATAATATACTCATAACATAGTAAACATGAACAAATGATCATATATAATTTACCACTACTGTACTTGCCTTAACCACGAGAGAACGAGGGATGCATAGAATGAGCTGTTCCCTGCACCGGTCCACCACCTGAATAATAGTTATAACACATGCTAAGACACAGCAGCGGATCAAAACAACCTATATAACAACAACCATGGACTTGTAAAACTCCTAACTCGATCCCGACCCCAAACTCCTAAACGTCGATCTGTCCCCTCGGTGGACAGTCAACTTCAAAAATCCATATCTATTAGTACAGGGGTCCAAATAAGATGTTCTTAGACTTTCTGGAAAGATAATTAAATTCTCCAACTAAGTCTAGTTGGTGAGCCTTGCTGAATCGGCGAAGTAATACCCCTACCAGGCCAATTAAAAAAACATCAACTTCACGTCGGGTTTTCTAGACAGAGTACTAAAACCACCATAACTTTTGCTACGCAACTCGGAATGGGTTGATCTTGGACTCTCTGGAATCATGACAAAACCAGCTACAATAGTCTAGTTGGATAAGTCTCCTGATTCGGCCTCCTACTAATTTTTATATTCAGGTAAATTTTTTCTAAGTTTTCTATCTGTGCAATCTGACAGTTAGCAAAACAGCGACGGTAAAAATTTCATAACTTTTGATTGCCAACTCTAAAAATTTTGTTCTTTATCAGAATGGAACGCTTTCTGACTCCTCTACAATTTTTATTTTGTGTGGCTTTTCTATTTCGGCCTATAAAAATTCATAATAACCAGACAATGCAATCTGCCACAACTCGTAAGCTCTCACAGTCGATCGCGGTAAAACTCTTTGTCGAACCCGGAACGAAGGATCCCGAATTCTCTGTGTTCATACACTAGTCCAGGATTTCCAGTGTACACAGTCACAAAAATGTTATCACAAACATATCCAGCGTGTATATTAATAATCATAGAGTTTATTACAACTGGGGCCTGAGGCCAAATAAAACATTAAGCGGAAGCAAAATATAATGGTAGCCACGATCGCCACGAGCAATAAATGCGGAGATCGCGACCTAATCGTCCTGCTCCTCACCTTACGGATAGCGGTCTTCTCTGAATAATAATATTGACAAGAGTGAGCACTACAAGCTGTGCTCATAAATTACACCCAATCTGAAATTTAGAATGCATGCATAAGTTATTCAAAGGAAGGTTGTAGGGTTTATTTGCATAAATCGACCTTTTGGTTTAAATAGTTATACTAAGTTTCAAGGCACATTTTCATTATATAACTGAAATCAGATTTAAAATTTGATCATTTTATAGTGGATAACCTCCATATGAAACATGGTGAAGGATACCCTCCTAACACAAGGCTATCCGCCCAAATTTACCACAAGGATTAACCATCCTCAAATCATGTCCAAAGTTATTTTAAAACCAAAAACAAATCTAACTTAGAGTGGCTTTGCTCAGCATGTCCATGACCGTGGACACGGCTATTGAATAGATTTACACTCTGCGGAGGTTGTACAACTTTACCCACAAGAGATAATTTGCAGTTATGTCGGCCAATACACACTTCCTTAGGTGTGTGACTAGGCAATTATCACAAGGCGTTTCAATGCTTTACCTCAATACCAATATGCCGCTAAGGTTTCATTTCCATTAGGCTAACCACTGCTGGAAACCCCTCTTGCGTAAGTGGGAATAAAGTCTATCAAACACCCACACAACAAAAATGGCATAAATAATACCGAGGTAATACAAATTATTAAGCACAGTTACGCCCATCTGAACATGTGGTAGTGCGGTGGAGCTTTTGCAAGATGCGGCTCAAAGGCGGTCCTTAATCTACTTGGGCAACTTTCAATAAAACCACAGGTCTCAGTCCTAACAGACAGACAGGCAGTGCATAAACTGCACCCACCAGCGGTCCATGTTTGCCCAAGTACAAATCATTTTCTTTTATTTTAAATTTTCAAAGACATTTGCAAAAGTCCACCATGACAAGGCAATGTCATAGTCTTTTATCAATTTAAGAAATTTTGGCTAAATTCTCCCAAAGTCAAATATTTCATGGTTTAAGCATTTGCTATGCATATAATTATTTTAAATTCATTTGACTAAGGTTACAAGGAATTGATAATACAACAATCAAATTTGGCTATACAAAGGAATTGGAATAATTAATTATTTAAAACAGAATTTAAAATAATTAAATACAATTATGCATGCAATAATAATTTAAAACAGAATTTAATAATTTTAAATATTGGGGCAAAATGGTCAATGGTGTAACTTGCCTTGCTCAAATTCTGGTATTCTACTTCTTCAATAGGGTCAAGCTCTCTGAGTCGTCAAAATCTATCTGTGAAAATATTCCAAATTCAAATGTAATTCAAATGAACACAAATAAATTCAAATGAAAATTCAAATTAACTCCAAATTAAATAATTTTGGTTTAGTTAGCTAGATCTTGATTTTATACAAATTTAGAAATTTGAATCACCAAAATCGGAGTTTGTATGAAGAAATACGAGCTCTGGAAGTTTAAATCTAATTTTAATTCAAAAATCGAATTTGAAATTTCCGAATTAAATTTCTAAAGGAAAATCTATTTATTGCGCGGTGGCGTCAACAATCATTCCGAGATCGACATGTGGGCCCAAGCAGTATGGATGAGTCCACAGCGTCACCCGAATCCACGGTGGACTCGGCGCGCAATGATGTGGTGAGGCTTGGCCTTGGCTTGGCCGTCCACGCCTGGCGCCTATGTGGTGCTACGTCGGCAAAAATGCCCATGTGGCGCCAGTGGCATCGACTTGGTGGCCACATCGGCCGCCGGGAAGAGGCGCTCGGGAACCAAGGTTCCGCGAACGGCGGATGCGGCGAGCTCGGTGAGTGCGCAAAGCGTTCGGGAATACCGAGTCGAGTCGCTACTGGCGGCGAGAGCGTGGCGGAAGTTGGTCGGCGACGGCGAAGCGGTCGCGGTTCGGTTGTTGGCGGCGAAGGTGCTCGGGGATCTCGAGCGAGGACGGCGCGCACCAGATCGCCGGATATATGAAGGCGATGGTGCGATCGCGGTGGCGGAGAATGCTTGCGATCGCCGGAATCGAAGAAGATGGAGCTTCGCCGTGACGGGAAACTTCAATTGCCTGGCGATTGAGAGCGGCGAAGCTTGGAGTAGGCGGAATGGAGTGTGGGAGAGAATGCGCAGCCGGGGGCGGCTTTTATAGGCGAGGGGGAGGTCGGGAGGTGGAGATCGTGTGCGGCGGTAATGGCGGGCGAGAGCGCGGCGTTCACGGGTTTAAGAAGGGGTAATGTCGGGGGTGAGCGGCGTTAACTGGCGATGCTAATGCGCGTAAATGCGGGGGTTAAGGCGGAGGGAATCACGGAGGAGACGAAGCTCCGCGTGCGGCATCAATGGCGGCAGGAGAGCGATGCTGCGGAGAAGAAGGGGGCGGGGAAGAAGCCTGGTCGTGAGCCCTGATCGGCGAGATAGGAGGCGGGAGAGAGGCGCGAGGCGGATTAGCGTTGGCCGTCCGATTTTGATCGGACGGTCGCGTTAATCAGCGTCTTGGGAGAGGCGTGGGCGAAGCGCCTGATCTTTGGCTTCGACCCGATCTTTAAGCAAGCAGATTTTAAAATTCTTTTTCAATTGATTTAATTCCAGAAATTCAAATAGGCTTTAGAAAATAGTAAATGAAGTCCAAAAATTTTGAGAAAATTCACAAAAATTCTATGAGTCATTCTGGACTTAAATAAAATAATTCCAATTTTTTGTTGGTAATAGATTTTGCACATAAATTCTTTTAGCCTTAATATACTTTATTGAAAAGCTTTTAAAAATTCCAGAAAATCCACAAAAATTAATAAAAATTAATAAATCTTATTTTTAAATGAAATTGAAATTTTGGGCTGTTACAAACCTACCCCCCTTAAAGGGAATCTCGACCCCGAGATTCAGACTGGGTCAGCAAAAAGGTAGGGGTACTCGGCTCTCAAAACTTCTTCTCGCTCCCAGGTAGCTTCTTCTTCTGAATGATTGCTCCATTGAACCTTACAAGAGCGAATGACTTTGCTTACGGTGGCGTTACGCCACATCGAGAATCTTGATTGGTTGTTCCACATAGGTGAGATCTTCACGAAGATCGATGCTCTCAGCGGTGTTTCTTTGTTGGTACTCGAGACATTTCTTTAAGCTGGGATACATGGAAGACATTGTGAGCAGTAGACGGAGATCTTGGTAGTTCAAGCGATAAGCAACTTCACCTTTCTTTGCCAAAATCTTATAAGGTCAGACAAATGCAGGTGCGAGTTTTCCTTTAGTGCGAAATCTCTTCACTCCTCGAGTGGAGTTACCACGAGATAGACAAAATCTCCCATCTCAAAGGATAGTTCTCTCCGACGATTATCGGCATAACTCTTTTGTCGGGTTTGAGCTACTTTCAGACGTTCTCTTATTGCTTTTACCTTACTTTGACTTCTTTTATCAATGCAGTCAGAAGAATTGGTGTTCTCCTACTTGATCCCAAAGGAGAGGGTTCTACACTTTCTACCATACAATGCTTCAAATGGCGACATCGTAAGCTAGCTTGAAAGCTATTGTTGTAGGAAAATTCTGCATAGGGCAAATTCTTATCGGCTTCTTCCATAATCTATAGCACAAGCTCGAAGCATGTCTTCTAGGACTGATTTACGTTGATCTGGCCATCTGTTTGGGGATGATATCTTTGTCTTTGAAGTTGAGTCACAGTTCCCAAAGCTTCATGTAGACTCGCCAAAATTTTGAAGTGAGCTGCGAACCTCATCGGACACAATTTTCTTGGGTATACCATGTAGGCAGACGATCTGGCCATGTACAATTACGCTAACTTATTGCTTCGTAAGTGGTCTTGGTGGAATAAAATGAGCCACTTTTGTTAATCGGTCAATTATCACCCAAATGGAATCACAACTGATTGGGTCCTAGGTAGTCGGTGATAAAATCCATACCAATCTCCTCCCATTTCCACTCGGGAATTGGTAATGGTTGTAACAATCCGCGAGTCTCGATGTTACGCCTTAACACGCGACATACATCACAGCGTGCAACAAACTCAGCGATCTCTCGCTTCATACTAACCCACCAATACTTTTCCTTGAGATCTGGTACATCTTTGTACTCCGGGATGAATAGAGTAAGGTGATTCATGAGCTTCTTCGAGAATCGGTTATGCGGTTTCATGATGTTTAGGTACACGATCGGTTGCCAAACCATACTGTGCCTTGCTCGTCTTGAGAAAATCACGGGCTTTGCCTCTTCTCATGTTCTTCATGATTTCTTTGATGTCTTCGTCTTCTATTTGTTTTTCTCGATCGACTTTGTATGGTTGGTTGGACTTCCACCGTGTTTATCTGACCTTGGTGACAATTTCCAAATTCGGATGCTTTAGTTCTTCATACAACTCTGGTTGATTTTCTTGAACTAACACCGTGTTGCAGTATGCTTTCCTACTCAGAGCATCTGCTACCACGTTGGCTTTACCCGGGTGATAATGAATTCCAAGGTCATAATCCTTTATCAGCTCCAACCATCTTCTTTGCCTGAGATTAAGATCTGACTGGGTGAAGATATATTTCAAACTCTTATGATCTGTGAAAATTTCACGTGTTACCAATGAGGTAATGCCGCTTGATTTTCAAAGCATGCACAATTGCTGCTAACTCCAAATCATGAGTTGGATAATTTCCTTCATGTGGTCTTAACTGACGAGATGCATAAGCCACAACTTTTCCTTCCTGCATCAGTACACATCCTAGCCCCTGGCGGGATGCGTCACAGAAAACTTCAAAATCCTTACGTATATCTGGTAAAACTAGCACTGGTGCAGAGACTAGTCTTTTCTTCAGCTCTTGAAAACTATGTTCACAAGCACTTGTCCATTCAAATTTCTTTTCCTTCTTGAAGTTGAGTCATGGGTTTGGCGATCTTGGAGAAACTTTCAATGAATCTGCGGTAGTACCCAGCTAATCCAGAAAACTTCTCATACGTGACAGACTTGGGTTGCTTCCAATCCATTCTGACTTCAACCTTTGAGGGTCTCTGCAACTCCTCCTGCCGACACAATGTGTCCAAGAAATGCCACTTGAGTGAGCCAAAATTCACTTTTCTTTGAGTTTGGCATAAAGTTGGTGTTCTCGAAGTTTGCCCAAAATAATTACGAGATGTTTTCATGCTCTTCCATATCTCTTGAATAGATGAGAATATCATCTATGAATACCACCACAAACTTATCCAAGAATTCCATGAACACTTTGTTCATCATATTCATGAAATAAGCGGGGGCATTTGTTAGTCAAATGACATCACTTTGTGAACTCGTCTGATCCATATCGGTGGTGAAGGTGTCTTGAATATCTTAGGTCCGATTTTTAGCGATGGTAGCGACCTCAAATCAATCTTGGAGAAAACACTGGCTCCTTTAAGTTGATCAAACAGATCATCTATCCTAGGTAACGGGTACTTGTTTTTGATTGTTACCTCGTTGAGTGATCTATAGTCCACACACATTCTCATACTATTGTCTTTCTTTTTGACAAATAGTCTTGGAGCTCCCCAAGGTGATGAACTTCGGTTGAATGTAACCTTTACTCTGTAGTTCTTGATCGCTTCTTCAACTCGCTAGATCGTTTGCAGGCATTCTCGTAGGGTCGCTTGAAATTGGAGCGATCCACAGGACTAAGTCAATTAAGAACATTATGTCCGTCGGTGGCATACGAGTAAGTCCTCGGAAAAACATCTGGATATTCTTGTACCACGGGTATATCTTCAAGTTTCACTTCCTTTAAACTGGTCAAGATAGGAATTCTTTCCGTAGAAGTCTTGGGTTGGAACTCTACTGAAATCCCTTGCTCATTGGTGAGGTTGATAGATCTACTAGCACAATCTATTCGCCTACGATTTTTGGCAAGCGGTCCATTCCAAAATTACGTCCAATCCTTGAACGCAGGACTATCAAGTTGGCGAGAAAGTTACTCGAGAGATTTCAAAGGTAAGATTTGGACAGAATAAACTAGCCCTCATTTGAGCAGGGAATGGATTAACATGGGCTTAACTAAGGAGGAGGTAGATAACCCATATTTTTCCACAAACTTATTTGAAACAAAAGAATC
Organism: Hsuehochloa calcarea; assembly: GCA_036346395.1. NCBI lineage: Eukaryota > Viridiplantae > Streptophyta > Magnoliopsida > Poales > Poaceae > Hsuehochloa > Hsuehochloa calcarea. The sequence continues at coordinate 17,448,913 of CM070614.1, read as the reverse complement.
GAAGCTCGGAATCAAATAAAGCGATCTTTGTCTTGAGTTGACAAGGCGTACCAAGAACAACATCCAGTCTTGCATGGGCTTCCTCTGCGGTGGCGTGATTCACACGTCCCTTCATGAATTGACCGGTGGTCTTGAGGACCGCGGAGGCTGAAACTCCGGGAGTTGGCTTGGCGGGGTGGCACTCTGCGCTTCTTGGGACACTTATTGGCATAATGACCCAACTCGTTGCGGTGAAAGCAAGTGATTCTGCTGTGGAAATAAGCAGCCTGCTGGGCATCCTCGGATGAACTACTACGGAATCCGGAAGTATTTGGGCGCAGGCTGAGGTTGGAACTCTTGGTGTAGTAGTCTGGAATCTCCCATGTTGAGGTGGTGAGGCCGAGAGAAAGCGAGGCTTGGGCGATCCTCTGAGTTAAATTACAGTGCCATCCTCGCTTGCGATTCTCCATTTCGGATGTTTGCCTTCTGGCGTATGGCCTTATTACCAAGCTGAAAGTCGGTAAAATCACGAGAAATCAAGCGAGCAGAGAGTTCGTCGTTTAACCCTTCGTAAATCGCTCTTGCTGTCTTCGTCTCGGCTACATCCTCGGGGCATAGCGAGCAAGTTGGTTAAACTTATGCGATACTCGCCAAGCGAGCGGTTTCCTTGGCGAAGCGGCGAAACTCCTTCTTTTCAAGGTAATCATGCGGATGGAATGTGAGATCGACGGAAAGCTTGCATGAACTCATCCCAAGTGATTTCTTGGGCATTAGCATGAGACATCTTTGAAATTATCCCACCATTACGATGCGGGACCAATCAATTGATGAGAGGCAAACAAAACTCTCTCACGATCGTACCTCGAGCAATATCCGGTTTCTTTCCAATGGCCCTGAGCCAATCATCCGCGTCCATGGGTTCCGTACTACTAGAAAACGTTGGCGGACGCATCCTCATGAACTCGACAAAGTTACTCTTGCGGAAGGTGGAGGAGCATGATAGGTCACGCGGCTTGGGTATTTTGATTCTTTGTGAAGGATGGGCTAGCAACTCAATCGAGATGAGTCGATTGGCCATCATTTAGCGCCCGATCGGGGCTTGATTGGAGGAGGTGGTGGTGTTGAGCTGGATTTTCTTGATATTCGGCATTCTCATTTCCTTGCCCTCTAGCGACATTTCCGGTGCGGGTGGTCACCATCTGATGAACTTTTCATAGATTAGATAGGAGAGACAAGAATTATAAGAGTATAGATCTAAAATAGCCCAAATTCAACAAACACAAGACAAGAACATTTCGGCAAAAATAATTTATTTTTATTTTATTAATTCATTATGGCTACTACAAAAGTTTGGTAGCTCATAATTCGCAACTAAAGGAAAATTTAAGGTCAAATCTATGGTGTTAATGGGGTATAATCGGCTCACTAGAACTAGCCTCGCCTTCCTTGTAAGAGGCCGATTCTTTTCGCACTCTTCAACTTTTCTTACGCATCTTGTAACTTCACTTGCGAAAGAGCGGCTCATCTAGTGTATTCCGTAGGCATAATCCATAGCTCTGGCGGATCCACGATGAGTGAGATCGGGGCGATCTTCATCTCTAGTTGGCGGAAAGCCTTTGTCATGCGGGTTGGAATGTGCATTGGGTAATAGTGGAACCCAGTGCCGTTGAGGCGATGATCGTAGATGTAGCGAAGTCTGCGGGTTGCTTCCCTGGCTGCATCCTGGATGCCTTCGGCGAAGGTGTCTCGTCGCATTGGGGCATCGAAGACGTGGAAGTCCGTGTTCGGTGATAGATTGGAGTAAAGGATCACCTCTACTCTCCATCGTTCTGATTTCCCACTTTATACTTGTATCCTTGATCGTCGGTCTTTCTTCAAAGTCCAAGTCTTGCATCATCTTCCGAGAATGGCGCCCAATGACCGGCAAAGACTCCATGGGAAATGGCGGTGGAACTTGACCATCTACAATTTTGAGCAGGAGATGAGTTAGTAAATAATTTTTCAAGAGAAAAGTTGAGAATGACTCAAGAAGACCAAGGTATTTTTAAATTTTCAAAATAAGTCCTTAAGGGTTTGATTTCCTTCTAGGTCACGACCTCACAGATCAATATGGCTCGATACCACTTTTGTCGAACCAGGAGCGAAGGATCCGAATTCTCGTGTTCATACACTAGTCCGAGATTTCCAGTGTACAGATCACAAAAATGTTATCACAAACATATCCAGCGTGTATATTAATAATCATAGAGTTTATTACAAGCTGGGGCACGAGGCCAAATAAAACATTAGCGGAAGCAAAATATAATGGTAGCCACACGATCGCCACAGCAATAAATGCGGAGATCATGACCTAATCGTCTGCTCCTCACCTTACGGATAGCAGTCTTCTCTGAATAATAATATTCAAGAAGAGTGAGCACTACAAGCGTGCTCGCAAATTACACCCAATACAGAATTTAGAATGCATGCATAAGTTATTCAAAGGAAGGTTGTAGGGTTTATTTGCATAAATCAGCCTTTTTGGTTTAAATAGTTATACTAAGTTTCAAGGCACATTTTCATTATATAACTGAAATCAGATTTAAAATTTGATCATTTTATAGTGGATAACCTCCATATGAAACATGGTGAAGGATACCCTCCTAACACAAGGCTATCCGCCCAAATTTACCACAAGGATTAACCATCCTCAAATCATGTCCAAAGTTATTTTAAAACCAAAAACAAATCTAACTTAGAGTGGCTTTGCTCAGCATGTCCATGACCGTGGACACGGCTATTCGAATAGATTTACACTCTGCAGAGGTTGTACAACTTTACCCACAAGAGATAATTTGCCCGTTATGTCGGCCAATACACACTTCCTTAGGTGTGTGACTAGGCAATTATCACAAGGCGTTTCCAATGCTTTACCTCAATACCAGTATGCCCGCTAAGGTTTCATTTCCATTAGGCTAACCACCTGCTGGAAACCCCCTCTTGCGCCAAGTGGGAATAAAGTCTATCCGACACCCACACAACAAAAATGGCATAAATAATACTGAGGTAATACAAATTATTAAGCCTGGTTACGCCCATCTGAGAACATGTGGTAGTCTGGTGGAGCTTTTGCAAGATCGGCTCAAGGCCGGTCCTTAATCTACTTGGGCAACTTTCAATAAAAACCACAGGTCTCGATCCTAACGAGACAGGCCGTGCATAAACTGCACCCACCAGCGGTCCATGTTTGCCCAAGTACAAATCATTTTCTTTTATTTTAAATTTTCAAAGACATTTGCAAAAGTCCACCATGACAAGGCAATGTCATAGTCTTTTATCAATTTAAGAAATTTTGGCTAAATTCTCCCAAAGTCAAATATTTCATGGTTTAAGCATTTGCTATGCATATAATTATTTTTAAATTCATTTGACTAAGGTTACAAGGAATTGATAATACAACAATCAAATTTGGCTATACAAAGGAATTGGAATAATTAATTATTTAAAACAGGAATTTAAAATAATTAAATACAATTATGCATGCAATAATAATTTAAAACAGGAATTTAATAATTTTAAATATTGGGGGCAAAATGGTCAATGGTGTAACTTGCCTTGCTCAAATTCCTGGTATTCTACTTCTTCAATAGGGTCAACCTCTCCGGAGTCGTCAAAATCTATACGCGAAAATATTCCAAATTCAAGCGAATTCAAATGAACACAAATAAATTCAAATGAAAATTCAAATTAACTCCAAATTAAATAATTTTGGTTTAGTTAGCTAGATCTTGATTTTATACAAATTTAGAAATTTGAATCACCTAAATCGGAGTTTGTATGAAGAAATACGAGCTCCTGGAAGTTTAAATCTAATTTTAATTCAAAAATCAGAATTTCAGAATTTCCCGAATTAAATTTCTAAAGGAAAATCTATTTATTGCGCCAGCTGACGTCAGCAATACTGTTCACAGAGACTGACATGTGGGCCCAAACAGTATGGACTGAGTCCACGGCGTCACCCGAATCCACAGTGGACTCGGCGGACGCAGCAGGTGTGAGGCGGGCCTTTGGCGTGGTCCGTCACGCTGGCGCCTATGTGGTGCTACGTCGCAAAAATGCCCATGTGGCGCCAGTGGCACCGACTTACCGCCACATCGGCCGGAAGAGGCGCTCGGGAACCAAGGTTCCGGCGAACGGCGGTGCGGCGAGCTCCGGTGAGGTGCGCAAAACGTTCGGGAATATGCGAGTCGAGTCGCTACTGGCGGCGAGCGTGGCGGAAGTTAGTCGCGGCGGCGGCGGCGGTGCGGTTCGGTTGTTGCGGCGAAGGTGCTCCGGGATCTCGAGGCGGGACGAGGCGCGCACGGGATCGCCGGAGTATCTTGGCCGATGGTGCGGTCGCGGTGGCGGAGAATGCTTGCGATCGCGAATCGAAGAAGATGGAGCTTGACGACGGAAACTTCAATTGCCGGCGATTGAGAGCGGCGAAGCTTACGGGTAGGCGGAATGGAGTGTGGGAGAGAATCGCGGCCGGGGCGGCTTTATAAGCGAGGAGGTCGGGAGGTGGAGATCGTGTGCGGTAATGGCGAGGCGAGGCGCGGGGCGTTACGGGGTTTAGAAGGGGTAATGTCGGGGGGTGAGCGGCGTTAGCGGCGATGCTACGCGCGTAAATGCGGGGTTAAGCGGAGGAATCACGGAGGAGCGAAGCTCGCGTCGCGGCATCAATGGCGGCGAGGAAGCGATCTTTGCGGAGAAGAAAGGCGGGAAGAAGCAGTCAGTGGGCCCACGATCGTGAGACAGAGGCGGGAGAGAGAGCGCGAAGCGGATTAGCGTTGGCCGTCCGATTTTGATCGGACGGTCGCGTTAATCAGCGTCTTGAGAGAGCGTGGGCGAAGCGCCTGATCTTTGGGCTTGACCCGATCTTTATGCAGCAGATTTTAAAATTCTTTTTCAATTGATTTAATTCCAGAAATTCAAATAGGCTTTAGAAAATAGTAAATGAAGTCCAAAAATTTTGAGAAAATTCACAAAAATTCTATGAGTCATTCTGGACTTAAATAAAATAATTCCAATTTTTTGTTGGTAATAGATTTTGCACATAAATTCTTTTAGCCTTAATATACTTTATTGAAAAGCTTTTAAAAATTCCAGAAAATCCACAAAAATTAATAAAAATTAATAAATCTTATTTTTAAATGAAATTGAAATTTTTGGGCTGTTACAACTACCATAACTCCTAAACCGTAGGTCCAAATCAGGTGATCTCAGTGCCCAAAGAAAGCTTAAACCGAGATCTACAACTTTCTGAGAGGCGGACAGATCTGAAAACATACGAATCTTACCCAAAGCAGATGAGCAACATTGTTGAACAGATTTGATCTCATTGTCTCCACTTGGCGGAGTACTCAATGGTGGTCTCCTTGCCTTTCCTCCAATGAACCGCAGCAATGATCTTGGCCGGGAGGAAGGTGGTGCTGCTGGGGAGGTGGTGGCGCAGGGGAGAGGCAATGGGAATAGGCGGTGCGGCTTGGGGGGGGGGGGGCGCGGGAATAGAGAGGAGTTGGGGGCGGCTAGGGTTTGGGCGCCCCTTGGCCGGCCTCCCTCTTGGGCCTCTGGGCGGGCGGGCATGAGCCAGGTTAGCGAAAAATAAGCAATAACTCCTTTTTTTTAGGAATTTTTTCTTTTTTTTATTGTTCTTTCTTCTCCCGACTAGCTGTCTATTTACCCGACTAAATTCTGGGGTATTACAAAGAGAACATGCATCAGCAAGAAGATCATGAGGGGGATGATAACTCGAGCAAAGGAAATAATGCTGAGATGGAAGATAGAGGTTCTAAGAGATTCAAGAATAATTCAGCTGTTAAATCTAGTGCTCTTGAGAACCGTGAGGGGCAATCTACCTCTAATATTAAGGGGAGTATTTTGAGGCTTCTGGCATCAGATTTAGTCTGGGTTACACCGGCGGCGGCCGGGAAGGAGATTGAGACCGTTGCATGCAGGGTGAGTACGTGTGAGTTGAACTTCCAGGGGCAGTCTTCGGCTATTACTGTGTCTGGAGAGTGCGCAATGCAGGAGGAGTCGATTGTAGACCTAGGAGTGCAAGTTAGTTTCACGGGAAAGGAAAAGATCAAAGCCACTACAGATCGCATCACAAGAACCAATTTTTTCTTTGCCTGTCGTGATGTTGAGCAACGGTGTCGACTCGTCAGTGGCAGTGATAGGAAGTACGACCGACGCACCTGAGGTCTCTATTCCTAAGGTGGATTTGGGCGGACTGGTTGCTGCGGGATCCTATGCAGAGGCGATTGTAGTGATGCTCCCTCGGTTGGATGATTTAGGAGCTAACCGAGGAGTGGTTAAGGTTAACTCTTTGTCTATTAAGGATGCTCCAGTAAGCAGTAAGGTGGTAATTCGAAGTTCGAGTCCAGTGGGGACTGATTCGATGGAGCCTCGGTAGAGTGAACGCATCAAGAAGCAATAGAATGGTGATGAGAACCTCGTCAAAAAGGCTACGAGCCGTGCGAAAGTTCGAAATTAGATCCAAGTAAGTCTGGTAATAAATTAATCTTTTTGTCATTTTTCGATGAGCAAATTATTAAAAAAGTTGCTAGCATTGGAATTTCCTTAGGAAATGATAGTGCAGAGACTGTTAGTACTATTAAAATTATTAAGAATCTTGAGTTAGGAAGATTAAAAAATAAAGGAGCTGTAGATATTGAGGTGTTAGGAGGAGAATCATGAGTATAGTGATATCTCAGACCTTAATCTTTTTTGTAGTGATTTAGATGATGCTTTGTTAGAAGACGATTTTACTTTAGTAACAAACAAAAAGAGGTCATCTAGCACCTGGGAAGAAGAAAGGAAATAATGCTAATAATAGGCCAATCAAATTAACATTGAAATGAAAGGTATTTTTTCGGAATAGCAGAGGTCTGGGAGACTTGGCTAAACATCGTTATATTTGTGAAGTGGTTAAGGAGCAGCATTTAGATTTTGTTGCCATTCTTGAAACTGGTAAAAAAGACTTTTCAGTGTCTAGTCTTAATTATCTTTGTGGTGGACGCGTGTTTTGTGGTATTTTTCCCCGCCACAAGGACGGTCAGGTGGTATCCTTTTAGGGGTGGACACTCAGGTATACGATATTGGCTCTATTGATGCTGGTGATTTCTATGTCAAGTTTCATCTAAAAAATTGTGATGATGATTTCCAATGGATACTTGCGGCTGTTTACAGTGCAGTTCAAAACCAATTCAAATAGAAGTTCCTTAATGAGATGGTTAATGCTCAGTGAAAGGAATCACTTCCCATTTTAATTGGATGTGATTTTAATATTATAAGGCACTCGGGCGAAAAAAATAATGATAACTTTGAATATAGATGGTATTTTTTGTTTAATGCTGTGATTAATAATTTGGACTTAAGAGAAATTGATTTATCTGGTACAATATACGACCAATTCGTTAGCTAATCCAACTTTTGAAAAGCTAGATAGAGTTTTAATGAGTACAGACTGGGAACATAAATTTTCGTTGGTCACAGTCAATGCTCTTGAAAGATCTTTGTCCAATCATGCACCTTTGCTTTTAAATACAAGAGTGGCTTCTTATCGAGGGAATCAACCTTTATTTAAATTTGAATTAAGCTGGTTGTCTAGGGAAGGTTTTAAGGACATGGTGACTAATGTATGGAAAAATGAAAAAAGAGGTCAATCTGCCCTACAAATTTGGCAAAATAAGGTTAGAACTCTAAGATAATATCTTTGTAGTTGAGCTAAAAATAGAAGTGGGGCTTATAAAAAAGAAAAGAAAGATCTTAACTTGCTTATTAATGAGCTAGATAAAATATAATACCCCAATTTTATCTAAGTGAAAAGAAAAAAACTTTAGGGAGGGGGGGTCAATTAGAGAGAATGGATTTTTTAGATGTTTCCGGGGGGGGGGGGGGGTTCGCATATTTCAGACAACCTAGGTTGTGAGCTCTTGGCCCACAGCATTTGGCCCAAGGGGGAAAGGGGCAACCGGCCACTTAAAAGCAGGGGAAACCATAGGGCGCCCCCTCCCTCCCCACTTGGCCACCACCCCCTCCCCTCCCTACGCCTCCTCCCTCCCTGACCAGTGCCCTTGCTGCTCTTCCTCCCCAGGTAAGCTTCCCTGCTGCCGGTTAAGAAGAAGAAGGGAAAGAACCCCCATTGGTGGTTGCCAGCCAAGAGGAAGGAAGGGCGAGAAGGAAGGGGGAAGAAGGGAGAAGAGAAGGGAGAGGGATCACGTGGTGGTTCTTGCGTTCTTGAGTGGGTTCTCCAAGGGTAACCCTCTCTATCCCGTTTGATTAGCTTTGTAGTTTTGTGATTAGATGATATCGGTAATAGATTGATTTCTAGCAGTTTGTAGTGCGTGGCAGTTTTAGGGTTGTTAACTGCGAAATTTGATCTGGATGTCTCCTAGATATTTGTAGGTAACATTGTTAGATTTCCAAAGAGTCCTGGATCACGTCATTTGGAGATGTGGATCTCAAGTTATGTATTTTACAACGTTGTTGTCCTAAGCTTGTCGAGGATTACGATGATTGTAATGCTTGGTTATTAGGAATTATATAATGATTTATTTTGAGGATTGTACCAACACGAAAGTTGTAGGTATTTTCATAAAGATCATATTTTTTGAATATCTGGACTGGAAGCTACATAAGTTTTAGTCTAGCTGTCCAGAACCTCTAATGAGATTTAGTAGTTTGAGTAATCTGTTTAGTAGGGATAGAGGATGATAAAATCTGGTAATCTCACCAACTAGGTTATTGTGGGGAATGTGGTAAGCTTTCTATAGGATCAAAGATCACTATTTTTGGATAAAACTACGAAAAGTTATGATTTTTAGAAGAAGGCTGTCCTGTTTTGGAACAAACCGGTATTCATAGGAGTTGGCATTTTGGCTTGTGCTATGGAGCATAGTTGTCGTATTTTTGTTTCTAGCAATACCTTGTCCAAAATTGTTCTCTTATTAAGGTTGTCAAAAATGTTCAGGCAGTGGGTTAGTTCTAGGGGCCGCGCCCTCTTCGCGTCATCAATCTTTGCACGGTTAAGGCAAGTGAAATTAGTCGGTAGAATTATTGTGGTGATTGCTTGGAATTTGTATTGTGATTATGTCTTTACTCATGAATGGCACTACTAAATTGTTACATGTTTATGTTGGATCTTTACTTATGAATATCACCGTTGAATTGTTACATGTTTATATTGGATAATTGAGATGATTCATATGCATCATATTGTTATCCTTGAGACTTTGCCATGTGGGGGCCAAGTATTGATTTGGGGTCCCCGTCATGGTTGGACAGGCTTATGGTCCCTACACTCGTGGAGTGCATGCTTATGGTTCGTATGCTGGAAGGCACAGACATGGGTATGCATCAACGGATGCATACTCCGCATTACTGGTAAATGCAAAGAGAAAAGAAAAGATGCGTATGTTGGCATTTGCATTGCATATAACATATGAGTTGTTCTTGAGATGGTTAATGTGATTGATTGACTGCGATAAAGTTATAAATTGTATTGTTGAGTTGTTTTCACTTGCTGAGCCATGGACTCACCCTTACTGTTTGTTTGTATTTTAGGTAACTCTTGTGCGGATGTCATGCATGGGAAGGGCTAGTGATATGAATTGTTGCACACTTCCACGAACTTTCATGAATGAATAAATTTGGACTCTGAATTCACATTTGAGCAAACTGTTATGATGTTTTATTGGATAAGCCATCATGTTTATGTTATTTTGTAATGGAGTTAATTATGGTATTTTGAAGTCTTTTATGTTTATGATTCAAGTTGGAAGTCTAAAATATTTGTTTATGCGATTGATAATTGATACAATCTCCTGTATGGTTAACTATACAAAGGTGGTTCTGTCGAAATTTAGTGTAATATCTTAGATTTTAAATTATTATCTTGCTGTTTTAGTAGCATTCCAGGCTCATGTTAGGCTAGGGTGTTACAGTTGGTATCAGAGCGGGTTTTAGGTCCGTGGTGAATAGGTTAGCAACTTAGGTAACTTAATTTGCTAAAATTTGTTTATGGTTAATTAACCTAAAACTTGATATACTGGTGCACAGTAGAATGGGATGGGTCAAGTAATGCATTTCCGTTTTCGTTATGTTGCATTGTTAATTTATGATATGATCTTATATACTTATGAATTTATACTATGATTGTTACGAGATGATCTAGTATACTCATAATTGATTATATTGGTTATGTGAGATGATGGTTATTATTGAGAGGTTGAGGTCGCGGTTGCTGCACTGGGCTTTGCCAGATTACACCACCGTTCATGGTATAGGAATAGAGAAATAGTTACCCCGATTACAATAGTTATAGGTGTTGAGGGTGAGTTTCTTTTAAAAAGTTGTTTTCTCCTTGAGCTTGAATTTTGGTCAATTCTGGTTATAGTTGTGAATGATGACTTTTTCTTGAGTTAGTGCTTACATTCCAGTTGATGAGTTCTTTGGGAAGTTGTTGTCTTCCTTGAGTTTGTATTTAGTTTTTTGGTTATAGTTTCTTGTTGTTGATGAACTTTCCTTGAATTATGGTTACAATGTCGTTGATGGGTTTCAATTGATCTCTATTTGTTATTTGAAACAAATATCGTTCTTTCGACTATTGAGATACTTTTGGCTACTTCTGAACGTTGTTGATTTGCAAGGCTGGTCCCTTCATGGGAGGTTTGTCTTTTTGTTGTGAAGCATGACTCATTCATTCGCTTGGCGTTATGGATAATAGAAAATATCTTTTACAAGTTCTTTACCATGTGGAGATTTGGCCCATGTACTTCTTTTAGGAATAAATGAAGTGGTGGAGTTTAATACTTCTTCTTTAGGAAAGGAAGTGTCAAAACTCTTTTGTAACGTTTTGTCATTATAGTGAGAAGTTGAAGCATGAAAGATAATTGATATGGCATGGGTACTAAGTTGGGTCAATGGCATGGTACATGATTAATCTTAACTAGTATTCTTGGAAGTGAAATCGATTAAGTTGGGGTTGTCTTCAGTAGGTCTTGATGAACTATGATAACAGGTATGTTTATACCTACTAGGAATGCGAGATTTATTAAGAAGTGTGAGATATTGATGAATTCGTCTGATGATTAAGATTGTGGAATTTGGTAAATTTCTTAGATAATTTGGAGTAATGGATCTCAATGGATTAAGCTAACCATTGGAGATGGTTATGTTAAGGAAGTGGTTGAACATTACCTTAGAGGATATTAATCGAGAAATTATAGTAAAATTGGCTATTTGATGATCATATATAGTTGCTATATTTACATATTCTTTGGTATGATTAATTGTTGAAATGGTGTACAAAAGGTTGAAGGGATTGAATATCGATGAACCAAGAGTTTATGGGAAGAGTTCTGGATAAATCGTCTATATAGAATGACGCGATGAAATTTTGCTGTGATTTAGCCGAAATCTAAACATGAAGAGGAACCATTGAATATGTGTTTGTAAATATTCATGTCATTCACAAAGGAAAGTTGGTAGCAACTAGACTTTATAATAAAGCCAGTTGATAACAACGATGGTTGGGGGGGCAATTGTTGTATGTTAAGGTGTAGTGTTGAGCATCACTACGAGTTGAACTGACATGATTTAATAGGTGGCTTATGCCTACATGATTGCGGAATAGTCGGATGATAGCATGTCCATGATGAAAGAGTTTTGGTATAACCTTTTAAATTGTGTAGTAGATTCCCTCTAAAAACTAAAGTGGTTGTTGTAGTGAGGTTGTAAGATTTTAGTCTACTCTTAATTTGACGATGAGATGATTCTAGTAGTATGGAATTGTTTGGTGAGACTTTAGGGGCTTTATAATAAAAAGAGTTGACGATAAAGGTTCTTGTTAAGAGTGTATTATTCTTAATGTTATTAAGGTGGTCTACAAAGTATTGTGACTTGTGGGGGTGGTGATGATTCTTTTAGAAAGAAAATAATCTGACCGCCTCTCGTAATATCGGTTAAATGAAAAGTTTGGAGATTTGCATTCGTGAACTTTTGGTAGTTCATGATTAATGTGATTGGTTTTCCCATAATGAGCAGGTGTTCTTTGGTAAAGGAGACACAAGCGGTGGCGCACAATTTTACAAGGAATCGTCGGAAAAGGTCGGTAGTGGCTCATCAAGAAGCCGCGAGCACTGGCGCGACGCGGGCATGGCGAGGTGGCGAGAAGAACGTGGAGATTGGGCTAGGCAAGGCGATGGTGCAGATCCGTGACAAGTCACATATGAAGTGTTTTAAATGTGATAAATATGGTCACTACGCGTTGAGTACCGCAGCCACATAAAGTGCTTCAAGCGTGATAAGTATGAACACTACACCTCGAATTGCCAAAACAAGAAGAAGAGCGAGGAGGTAAACTGACCCGAGCTCATCGAAGGCGACAGCCGACCTGCTTTTCTCCTTATGTGTCAGCGAGGCGTCGGTCGTGGTGTGTTGAGCGAGGAGAATGTAGTTCCTAAACTACGCCTGAGAGGAGGCAACTATGATCATACTTGACGAGGATTAAAACCTCTACTTATTATTTAGAATATAGAAGACCAGATGTCTTCATGGTCGTAACCCCTGAAGCTAACGACTGGTCGTAAGGATTCTAAAGGTTACATAATACATAACCTGGTCGGACAAGGTTCCTAACCTAGCCTCCGACCAGTCAAAATGCTCATAAAGCTTTGAATTGGTATCTAGATCTAAGTCCGGGTATATGCTTTACCGTGTGACAAATGGAACATATGCTAATATTCCATACCACGCGACGCTACGCGACTCTAAGACACTAGAATACGGTTAAATGGCTCACTGACATATAAAAGCACAACAGTTAATACATTGCCAACTGACGCCTCTCTCCGACCAGACGCGCCGCTTCTCAACAGGCGTCTCTCCCAGGGACAACTGCCAACGCTTCATCAACTACATAAGGAGGACCGTGGAAGGAGGAGGGGGGACCGAAGGATACATCGATTGGAATCACTCTAAGAAGATAACCAGTCAATTAGATTGTAAAGTCATAGCAAGCATTGTGCTCCGATGTTAAGAGAGTTAGCCTTTGGTTCAGATTGTATACATATTATGTAATAGCCAGTTCATCTCAATAAAGAGCAGCTCCATTCCTTGCCAGGAGACACGTGTCATTTTCCTCTGTCTTTTTATATTTGTAAGTTCGGTGATTTGATCGTCGACAGTTGGCGCCGTCCGTTGGGAAGAAGGCGCAATTCTTCTGAAGAAGTTTTTCGCTCGTTAAATCCTCGCCCACCCTTCATAATCGTTCATGCGACTATGGCAGGAACTTGGAATGAGGAGAACTGGTTTGATTTGGATGACTACTCCAACCTCGATATGGAAGCCTACATTCAGGCCATGCAAGAGGATTGGGCGTCATCATCTCCCTCATCCACCGGTTCGCAAGTCACTGGCAATGGCGGAGTCGAGCGGATGGATGAGGATGCACCACTGCGACAAGTGGTACTTCCTGAGGGACAAGACTCTCCGACCAGCTCAGAGAGTCCGAAAATCTCTCCAAACCCGGTCCTTCTGACCGGTGAAAAAGGTTATGAATTCGCAGCCCTACAGTCCGAGAATCCATACATTCTCGACACAATCATGGCTGACAGGTACTCACCGATGGCTTCTGGAAATTCCAGGAGCCAACCGGCATCTGGTAACAGTATCGATGAAACTCTCACCGGTTATAGACCGAGTGGGAACGATAAGGCTCAGCATACGATCAGCAACCCACAGGATCAGGCTGAGTTCACCACGATGACCTCAGGAGGTGTTCATCTCCGACCGGTCTCCGTCGTGGAAGTCTCTGGTAGAAATACTGAGCAGCTCTCCACTGGTTACAGTGGAAGTTCTCCGGAGGACCGCTGCTGGAAACACGAAGTCAATGCGATCTGAAATATTGATCGCAATGCCGTGTACGGTCCTGCACACACTGCCTTGCCACCATGTACTAATGGAGATGGCACGGGCAATCAAACACCAATTACGGAGGCAACAAACCGATAGGCGTCCATCGGTTAACACACTGTTTCTACCACCACCAAGGATGATGGATCGAGGGGACCGGGAGCGAGGTCAAGAGAAGGTTTGGATCTCTGACGCCAACAACATCAATGAATCCCGAGACCTTCGTTATGGTACAAAACTGCGGCGTATTCGAATATTCTAAATAATATTGACCCTGATCTGGCCGGCGCTCCAGGTTTTGTACAATTGATGGGACATGTATCGGAAATTCTTCAACAAACCGTGCAACGTACGAAAGCATACCGGGAACATAGGACAGCATAGAGTGAGACCATGACTTTGTCCCAACGTTCCTCCCTCGGCAGAGGGCAACATAGGTATGTTGGGAATCGATCGGTACCAAGACCTCCTCGACGGTTTCGACCAACGAGTCAAGAAGGAAGGAGGTTATTCCACACCACCACTCTTTCCCCTCGTCGAGAGGATTATTCGCTTGGCCCCGATGATCTACGACATCGTCTAGGCCAAGCAGGTGATCAAGGGCGTCGTCGTAATGCTCACGATCAGATCGGAACACTGGAGCCCCGACTTTCTAATATAAGAAACTGGTCCCCAACCGATCACAATCCGGCACTTTTTCAAAGAAGCCGCCATGAGTCAGTCACGGGCTGTCGAGCTTTTTCAGCATGGCTCCACCCCGTGCGTTGGCCTAATAGGTTCCGACCGACCAACATGGATAGGTTCAATGGGTCCCAGAACCCGTTGAAATTCCTCCAAATTTATACCACTGCCATCAGAGCTGCTAATGGTGATGAAAATGTAATGGCCAACTACTTACCTAAGGTACTAGAGGGATCTGCCCGGTCCTGGTTGCTTAACCAGCCGGTCGAATCGATCTACACTTGGGAACAACTCTGTGATCTTTTGATCGTAAATTTCCAGGGTACGTACGACCGCCCTGGAAAGGAAGATGACCTCCACCGGATCCGACAAAACCCAAAAGAGACTCTTCGTCAATATATTAAGAGGTTTAGTCAGGTTCGTAACTTGATTCCAGATATTGCAGAATCTTCTGTAATTCAAACTTTCAAGGCAGGTTTAAGGAATCGACGATTTACATATGATATCGCCATGAACCCTCCACGAACAACCGCTTAGCTTTTTGACATGGCTGGTAGGTACGCAGTCGCTAGTGAAGCGGTTGAATGGAGTGAAGCCATAAATCAAAAAGATAAAACTCCTCGGCCTGGTTCAGAGAAGCCAGAAAAGAAGTTTAAAAAAATTTCTCAAGAAGAAGAGCACTGCAAAACAGACAATAATGGAGTCCTGGCGGTCCCAGATAAGTTTACCAAAGGTAAGAAAGACTTTACTGGTCGGGGCAAGACGAAAAGTCCGACCGAGGGTTTCAAGAAGAATAAGATGTGGTGTCCACTTTATAAGCAAGCAGAGCATGATTTACGCACCTGCCGTGCTTGGCAAAAGAAGTTGGAGGATTATTATGCAGGTAAAGGCCCTCTTCCCTCAATACAAGAATTAGGGGAAATAAGCTCCAAGAAAGACAAGGATGGCGACGAAGAGATGGAGTACCAAGAACCTCAACATATGGTCAGCATGATCTTTGGGGGATCTTCGTCGTACGACTCACGGCGTCATCTGAAGGCTATGGAGCGGGAGGTCAACCTTGCGGAGTCTTCGATCGCCATCAAACCATCAAGGTGGTCAGACACTGTAATCTCCTTCGCCAAAGAAGACTGCCCCATTCCGTCGACTCGACTGGGTAGGTTTCCTATTATAGTTGAACCTACTATTAATATTGCAAAGTTAATCGAGTCTTGATAGATGGTGGTACTTCTTTAAACATTTTATTTTCGAGAGCATTGTAAGAAATGCAAGTTCCTAGATCCAAGGTGAAACCGGTAAAATATGCCTTCCATGGTATAGTCCCCGGTTCTACCGCCAAACCGATAGGACAAGTGTCCTTACCGGTTAGGTTCAGAAGCCCTGACAACTTCCGAACAGAAAAAGTTTCGTTTGATGTGGTTGACTTTAAAACCGCATATAACGGCATTCTTGGTCGTCCGGCTCTAGCAAAATTTCTGATAGCCATGCATTACGGTTATTAAAGTTTAAAAATGCCAGGACCAAAAGGTGTCATCGTGGTTCGAGGAGATCAGAAGATTGCTTATGCATGCGATCGGAGGTCTTTAGAACTGATCGGTGAACTTCCGATCAGAAACACTGACCCAAATGTAATGCAGGTCAAACACTCCAGACCCAGGGTGACGCCCAAGCCGTCCGACCAGACAAAAGAAGTATTCCTCGACAAGGGCGTTCCTCCGGGAAGCGCCAGGTCAGGAGACACTGACGGGTCCATCTCGAAGGTGCTGGTCGGAGAAGGACTCAACCCAAAATAAGAAGAGTCGCTCGTCTCCTTCCTCCGAGCAAACCAGGACGTATTCTCCTAGCAGGCGTCCAACATGCCCGGAGTCCCCAGGGAGGTGATTGAGCACAAGCTAGCTCTCCAACCTAACAAAAACCTGTTGGACCGAAAAGGCGACTAGAGGGGGGGTGAATAGGAGCATGCTCACTTTTTCCCAAATAATGAATTCAACACAATTTCACTCCAATAGCTATTAGGAAGCTATGAAGATCAATATACCAGTACAGCGGAAGACTAGTCTTGAATCCAATTAAATCCCCTATGCAGAATAACAAAATCAACTAAGATTAAAGAATCACAATGCACGGGCGGTCTGACCTCTGGACCCAGCCGGTTGGACCGATTGTCGGCGGTCGACCATTGTTATCTTGGCGGTCGGACCGCTCAAAATCGGTCGACCGGTGATGACGCGCGGTCGACCGCGGCTCGAACCGATCCAAACAAGAAAGTCGGCCGATGACGAAGTTGCAATTAGGTCAAACTTTTGATTCTCAACTCCAAACTTTACGAAACTTTGCACACAGCTTCTATATGCTATTGAGAACCTATTCCAATCGAATATTATGATAATTCTTGGATAGATCCTGAACAGTTGTCAATTGAATAACAAAAGGTCTAAAACCGGGCAAGAACGAAAACTTGATCCTAATGCTTGTTCGTGAATGATTGATGATCAAGATGATTCTAGATAGATTCACACATATCACAGCAAGCTAATTTACGTAAAAGAATCAATCACAAACTCGCGGATCAAAGAAAGCCCTAAAATCACGAAATTGAAAGCAAGAACAAAAAGAGACTTATCTCAAGCAAACCTTGCATAGATTAAGAACTTGATCGTTGCTGGATTACACCCACACCATCATGGATCAGTGGTCAATCCAAGATCACGAAATTCACCTCAAACCATGAAAAGCCCTAGCCTCCACCTCAACTTCCCCTAAGCCAATTAGGGTTTTGAAAACACAAAAGAGGTGAAAAAACAGTGAGAGAGAGGGGTGCAGCCACCACCTCCTCCTATTTATAGTGGAGGCCTAGAACTCTCTAGGGTTTGACTCAATTGGGCTCCCGTTAAGGCCCACTAACAAACGGGTCACACACGCACGCTTCGCAAAGCGCCGTCTTTAACCTTTTGACCTAAACCGCTTCACCATGCGCCATGGATTTGCCAATAGGTCACCTTTATCCATCTTGTGTCACGCTTGAGTCATTGACCTCACCCGGCATCGTCGATCGTTCTGGACCTCAACTCAACAAGTCTAGTCCCGATCCTCCTCGCCGTTAACCGTCGTTGACCACCAAGCAACCTGCACAACCATAGACAAGCAAACACGAATTTGGGAACAAGTTCTTCACAACTTGACCTATGTTAGTCAAAACATGCATCATGCAAACCATATACCACGATACCAATGACTTTGACCTATCAAAATAACATCGCCACGAGGTTGGCCGACGTTCAAGTAGAAACCGGTCCGACCTCTCCATGTGAGCCGGTCGGACCGCCCCTCTGGCCGGTCGGACCGCTCCCTGTGAGCCGGTCGGACCGCCCCCAGGGACTTAGCCGAAATTCATGCCTGAAATTCAAACCTTACGAAACTTAAAATGAATAGAACTTCTTACTGGAGACTCCAAAAATCATGAGACCAAGTGCATTGGGATCCCCTCACTTGCCTACAACACCTATTTTTGGCCCAGCCAGTTCTGAACACTTTTAGGTCACAGCCGGTCCGACCGCCGCACATGGCCGGTCCGACCGATTTGGGACCGGTCGGACCGCCCTGCTAGGACCGGTCGGACCGCCCCTGTCCATAATGCCTGAAGCTTTGTCGAAAACTCGTGAAACGACAAACCGTAAATACCATTGCCAATTGTCACATCATCCTAAGTCTAGAGCATATCCCCAGAAATCCACAATCTCCCCCTTGATGAACACATTGGCAATTATCCAGAAAATGTAATTTAGAGGTTTGAAAAGTAAAATACTTTCGTTTTCGCACAAAGGCGCACCTTGGTCCATAAGGAAGAAAAAGCAATGTAAATGACCAAGCTGGCATCAGAATAGTATAGGCATGTGAGATAAGGCAAAAGAAAGCATAAAAACTTTGATTTCTGTAAAAGAGTCAAAATTCTCACATTAGGTCCATATGAAAGAACAATTGTTCAATTGACCTATGATCATTGTGAGGATAAATGAATGCAATTTAAGTACAGAATATTCAATAAGACAATAAGAATGCGACTCAAGAACTCCCTCACTATGATCCTCAAATTTGAAACTTTGAATTTTCGTTTCTCCCCTTTGTAAAACAATGATATATATATATCCAACTTTCTCCCCTTTGTATAATCTTCTCCCCCAACAATGAAATAACTTCTCATTAACACATCTTCTCCCCCTTTGACAATGGATTCATCAAGAAATCACGCCTTCCTCTCATCCAGAGATAACAAAAAGAAAATAAAGAAAGAAGCAAAAAAACAAAAGAAGCATAAAGAGGAGTTTGCATGAAGTGCAATGGAGTGGCTTCATTTTTGTATTTTTTTTTTAATTTTTGATTACAAGAAGCTTTGGAGATTACCCAAAAGAGCTAGCCAGCATTTCTAATATTGCACAAATAACATATCAAGCCTGACAACGCTAGCAAGATCATGATAAGACATGTATATCAAGGCTAAGCACAAAGGCTCAAAAGTAAAGCAGTAGATTTGATCAATTTAAGCAATGCTTCAAATTCAGCAAGTTCATCAACAGGGATCCTAAAATGAAATTGGCCATGTTAAAATGTCAAAGTGAGATCAAAAATCTAACAAAGACCACATTAAGAGTCAATCAGGTCCTGTATTGAATCATTTTGCTCAATATTTTGTAAAAGCCCATTTGTAAATATTTTTCTCATATGCATTGAATATTGAAGTTGACTAATGATCTAACTTAGTGACAAGATCCTGGACTAGGAGCCATCCACAAACTCATCCTAAGCTTCGACCAGAAGTTGATTAAAGGTATATCTTAGTAAAGAAGATCCTGGACTAGGAGCCATCCACAAACTCTTTCTAAGCTTCTACTGTAGGCGACAAATCTTGAGGTTCATGTCATTTCGACAAGCGATCCCCATGAGATCGTTCGTTCATCAAACTATCTCCAAGTTCATGTCATTTGACAAGCAGTCTCGTAAGAATAGTTTGGCACAATTTAAGCATAAGACAATCTTGATTTTCATTTTTCACATGAGCAGTTTTAGAATCTCAAGAACACAAAAGCTCAAGTAATGGTCAATTTTAGATCAAACTGTTAACAAAGCAATTCTGACAGGGCCAATGTCACAAAAGGAGCACTAATTGCGTAACTCGCTAAAACATCCACAAATTGCAATTTCTTAGTTCGAGTTTGATACGGCCATATGTACAACCAAAGCATTGCAAAAGGTAAAACAAAATGTTGTGAAGGCCGATAGGGTGGATGGGGATGCTGGCCAACGAGAGGGAACGTTCTCTCGGGATAAAACCCTAGCGCGTGCGTGCAGTCAAGAAAGATATGTGGTGGTATGGCAGCAAGGGTTGCATTGGCGTCAGAAGAAGCATCAAGTGCATGGAACAAGTTCGTGCAAGAAGCTAAGAGAAGGAAAGCCCACAACACAAGGGAAACCAAGAGGGAGATTTGGCAATGCATGGAGAGGACACCAGGAACATGGCATGTGGGTTGGTTCAGTTTGGATCCAATTCAGACAGCCAATTGGTGATTAATATTTTATTCCAAAACTAGAATAGTTTAAATTATAATTAAAAAAAAAGAAAAGAAAAAGTATTTTTGGTTGGATTATCGTTCACGTGAGCGATGCAGGCTCGGATTCTCGTTCACGTGAGCGAGAATCGGATCTGCCATCTTGTAGCAACCGGACACTGTTCATCCGATTTTTGTGCTTGCATGGGAGGCTATATAAACCCCCCATGGCCGCACCATATAGAGGACAAGTTATGATTTAGATAATAAAAAATCAGAAAAGCCGTTTTGGCGCATATCGTGTGTTCTTGAGTCGTGATATGAATTGGAGAGATTGAGGGAGAAATATTGAGAGCAAGATCAAGATATCTATCTCTTGTTTCGGAGTACTATTCACCCAACGCTATTACTTGCAATTCAATCTATTAGATTGGTTTGTGAGTATATTGATTTTCTTACAATTCAATTCACCGAATTGGTTTGTGAGATTACTCTTGAACCAGTGTACCGTGAAAGATTGGGCCAACAATCGGGATTCATCTAATCAACTAGGTGGATCCGTATCGGTGGTATCGAGCTTGATTGTTCGCGGTGCCGTTGTTACGAAGATCAAGTATCGACATGGCCGTCTGAAGGACATGAAGTTGGTCATGCAATTCAGCTACACTATAGATCAATGTGAGGAGGATCCACTCCACGATCCGAGCTACATATTCTTCAATCGGTGTCGAGTGGGGAACACAGATTGTGCTATGATGATCGATACGGGAAGCTTGACAAACGCTGCAAGCCAAACACTTATGGACAGATTGAGGTTGATCACAAAGCCACATCCGGAGCCATATCTATTGCTTTGGAGGTTCAAGCACATTCCGATCACAAAACAAGTGGAGGTAAAATTTTCTTTGGATGGGTATCTCTTTGTAGTTACTTGTGACGTGATTCCTATGCATATGAGAGCATGTTCGTTGGTGATTGGTGCATATTGGTTGAAAGAACAGCACATACATCGAGTTGCATCACGCCCCGTCATGCGGTACTCCTTTCCATGGAGAGGAACACGAAAGGACATTACATCTTGGTCCTCGTCAAGGTACTTTGAAGATAGACAGCGACGAGACAAGGCCCAAAGAGACATTAAAGAGCAGCAGCAAAGGCTAAAGGCCAAGAAACGTGAAGAAGAACGGTTGGCCGAGGAAGAACAGAAGAAATTAGAATTGGCGACCCTTCTTTCTACCCAAAAACAGCAAGATGTGTCGTTCCATGATGACAAAACTACTAGTGAGGCACCACAAGATGGTCTTTGTATGCTGACCAAGACGGTTCGAGTTGACAACACTTCCATTCTCACAACGGGGCAGCGAACCAACGTTTTCAAATCTGAGTGCAAAATCAATGGCAAAGTTTACAAGCTTATCGTTGATGGTGGAAGCTACAACAATATCATTAGCAACGATTTGGTGCAAGTTTTGGGGTTGACAACCTGGCGACATCCAGAACCGTATTATGCACAATGGTTGCATAATGTCGATGGCGAAAATTACTCATCGTGTCAAAGTTTGTTTTTCAAGAGGAGACTATCACGACAAAGTGGAGTGTGACGTCGTGCCTATGCATGCATGTCACTTGTTGTTGGGGCGCCCGTGGCGATATGATCGCAATGCTACCCACCACGGAGGTCCAACAAGTAGTCTTTGGTGCATCGGGAAGATCATATACCCCGTGTCCTATGCCGAAGAATTCTATTCATCTTTGAGGAGATCATAGCTAAAAAGACGATCGTGAAGACTACCACGACAGAGATTCTCGAGGTTACACAAAAGACGAGGACGTCTTTTCTTGAAGAAAGGGAGGATGATACGGCCATATGTACAACCAAAGCATTGCAAAAGGTAAAACAAAATGTTGTGAAGGCCGATAGGGTGGATGGGGATCTTGCCAACGAGAGGAGCGTTCTCTCGGGATAAAACCTAAGCGCGTGCGTGCAGTCAAGAAAGATATGTGGTGGTATGGCAGCAAGGGTTGCATTGGCGTCAGAAGAAGCATCAAGTGCATGGAACAAGTTCGTGCAAGAAGCTAAGAGAAGGAAAGCCCACAACACAAGGGAAACCAAGAGGGAGATTTGGCAATGCATGGAGAGGACACGGGAACATGGCATGTGGGTTGGTTGATTTGGATCCAATTGAGATGACCAATTGGTGATTAATATTTTATTCCAAAACTAGAATAGTTTAAATTATAATTAAAAAAAGAAAAGAAAAGTATTTTTGGTTGGATTATCGTTCACATGAACGAAGAATCGACTCAGATCTCGTTCACGTGAGCGATGTCGGATCTGATTCTTGTAACAACCGGACCTTTGTTCATCCGATTTTTGTGCTTGCGTGGGAGGCTATATAAACCCCCCATGGCCGCACCATATAGAGGACAAGTTATGATTTAGATAATAAAAAATCAGAAAAGCCGTTTTGGCGCATATCGTGTGTTCT
Organism: Hsuehochloa calcarea; assembly: GCA_036346395.1. Lineage (NCBI taxonomy): Eukaryota > Viridiplantae > Streptophyta > Magnoliopsida > Poales > Poaceae > Hsuehochloa > Hsuehochloa calcarea. Next base: position 17,426,286 of record CM070614.1, on the reverse strand, counting down.
TGAGTCGTGATATGAATTGGAGAGATTGAGGGAGAAATATTGAGAGCAAGATCAAGATATCTATCTCTTGTTTCGGAGTACTATTCACCCAACGCTATTACTTGCAATTCAATCTATTAGATTGGTTTGTGAGTATATTGATTTTCTTACAATTCAATTCACCGAATTGGTTTGTGAGATTGCTACTGAACTTCGAGTGTACCGTGAAAGATTGGGCCAACAATCAGGATTCATCTAATCAACTAGGTGGATCCGTATCAGGTGGTATCAGAGCTTCAGTTGTTCACGGTACTTCGTTGCTACGAAGATCAAGTATCGACATGGCCGATACGAAGGACATGAAGTTGGTCATGCAATTCAGCTACACTATAGATCAATGTGAGGAGGATCCACTCCACGATCCGAGCTACATATTCTTCAATCGGTGTCGAGTGGGAACACAGTTGTGCTATGATGATCGATACGGAAGCTTGACAAACGCCGCAAGCCAAACACTTGTGGATGATTGAGGTTGATCACAAAGCCACATCCGGAGCCTTACTTTTGGTTTGGGAGTTTAAGCCCCTTCCCAACACCAAACAAATTGGGGTAAAATTTTCTTTGGATGGGTTACTCCTCTGTAGTTACTTGTGACGTGATTCCTATGCATATGAGAGCATGTTAGTTGGTGATTGGTGCATATTGGTTGAAAGAACAGCACATACATCGAGTTGCATCACGCCCGTCATGCGGTACTCCTTTCCATTACATCTATCTTCAAAGTACCTTGACGAGGACCAAGATGTAATGTCCTTTCGTGTTCCTCTCCATGGAAAGGAGTACCGCATGACGGGCGTGATGCAACTCGATGTATGTGTTGTTCTTTCAACCAATATGCACCAATCACCTGTCTGGTTTGATCTAAAGGCTTGGTAAGAATATCGCCAATTGAGCTTGGACTCACGAAGTGCATCACAATATCACCTTTTTCAACATGATCTTTAAGGAAGAAAGCGAATGTCTATGTGTTTAGTCCTAGAATGTTGCAATTGGGTTTTAGCAATATTAATAGCAGAAGTGTTATCACAGAAAAGAGGAACACTAGCAAACTTTAACCCATAATCTTTCAAAATGGACATCATCCACAAAATCAAGCTCAAAGAACTAGCGTGACTACATACTCCGCTTCAAAGATGGATTGTGCAATGTAAGACTGCTTCCTAGAGGACCAAGATACAAGAGAAGTGCCTAGGAAGTGACAGGTGCCTGAGGTACTCTTCCTATCTAACCGACAACCCGCAAAATTAGAATCTGAAAAACCTCTAATGGACAAAGCTGAAGAGCAGGAATACCAAATGCCATATAAGAGGGTAGAGTGTAAATACCTGAATATGCGCTTAACGACTTGGCGATGGGAAGTTCTCGGAGACGCCTGAAATCTTGCACAAAGGCATACCGTGAAGTGAATGTCGGTCTCGAGGCGTCAAATCTGAGAAGGAGCCGATCATGCTGCGGTACTCGCGTTGATCCACGACTTCTCCTTCCTCATCTGGATCCAAAACAGTCGAAGTTGCCATGGGAGTGGAAATTGGCTTGCAGTCACCCATGTTGAAGCGTTTGAGTAGATCTTTAGTGTACTTCGTCTGATGGATGAAAGTTCCTTCCTTGCATTGCTTGATTTGAAGTCCCAAAAAGTAATTAAGCTCTCCCATCATACTCATCTCAAATTCCCTGGACATAGTGTCAGAAAAGCTGGAAACAAGAGCATTAGAGGAACCACCAAAAATAATATCATCCACGTAAATTTGAGCAAGCAAGAAGTCATTTCCACGCCTAAGAATAAATAGAGTTTTATCCACTTTACCCATCTCAAAATTATTTTTAAGCAAGAAGATCTTAAGTCTATCATACCAGGCTCTAGGGGCTTGTTTAAGACCATATAAGGCTTTGGATAGCTTGAAAACACGATTTGGATACTTGGGATCCTCAAAACCAGGGGGTTGCTTAACATACACTTCCTCCTCTATGAAACCATTTAAAAATGCACTTTTAACATCCATCTGATATAATTTAAAACCTTTTGATGCAGCAAATATGAGCAAAATGCGAATGGCTTCTAGTCTAGCAACAGGAGCAAATGTCTCATCAAAATCTAACCCCTCAACTTGGTGAAACCACGAGCTACCAATCGCCTTGTTTCTAACCACGTAACCATCCTCACCTTGTTTATTCTTGAACACCCAACGGGTTCCTATAACATTATGACCACTAGGAGGTTCTACTAGGTTCCAAACCTTGTTTCCTTCAAAATTCTCTAACTCCTCATGCATGGCATTTACCCAGCTAGAATCAGATAACGCATGTGATATATCGCGAGGTTCAAAAGAAGCAACAAAAGCCGAATGAGAGTAGAGATTTGGATCATTATACCAGAGCGAGTGAGTCGCTCATGTAGATTACCTATTATCCGATCCAGGAGGATCTTTGTCTCTGAATGCGAAGTAGAGCACCGGGTGAGATATCGTTTCTTCGACCTCCGCAGTCTCGCTGATGATGATGATGCAGCAGAGCCTCAATCGAAGGTGAAGTAGGCGAGCGTGTTCTTGTATCAATATGGGCGCCAAAGAAGAAGCAGATGAAGGAATGATATCAACCGTCCTCATCTTCCTCCACAAAATGCTCTCTGTCACTGTGAATCATCTCAGCAATTGATCTAGCTCCATGGCTAGTCTCATCAAAAGTGACATTACAAGTCTCTGAATAAGGTTAGTCTCGAGATTAAAACCCGAAAACCCTCGAATGAGCGGGATAACCGTAAATATCCCATCAAAAGTTCTTGATTCAAATTTATCTAAGTTGCTGTCTTAAGAATAAAATATTTTGATCCAAAGACTCGAAAATGCTAAGCAGAGGGTTTTCTACGAAGCTCATAAGGAGTCTTGCCTAAAGATGGTCTCAAAAAGACACGATTTGCAATATGGCAAAGTAGCAATAGCCCGACCCAAAATCTCCTTGGTGTGCTATACTCATCTAGCATCGTCCTAGCCATTTCGACCAAGGTCCTATTCTTCCTTTCCACCACGCCATTTTGTTGAGGGACGTGTGGAGAGGAGAACTGATGCTCAATACACGCTCAGCACAAAAAGAAGCAAAAGAAGCATTTTTGAACTCTGTGCCATTATCACTGCGGATCGCTCTCAAGGCACCAGGAAGTTCAGAAGCCAAACGAAGAACAAGGTCATGAAAATAACCAAAAGCTTCGTCTTTTGAAGCAAGAAAGAACACCCAAGAATATCTTGAAAGATCATCGACTATGACAAGAATATATCATTTTCCACCGATCGATCAGGACTCTAGCGGGACCAACAAGATCCATATGAAGCAACCGTCACCGGTCCGTCAGTCATAACCATAGTCACAGAAGGATGTGAGGCGGCAACTTGTTTGCCATGCCTATAGGGCGCACATACAGCATCCTTGACAGCTTTGAGTTTGGGCAAACCTCTCATGAGATCAAGGTTGCTAACTCGCGTCAGATGATCAAAACCAATGTGCCCCAAACGTCGGTGCCAAAGCCAGAAATCAGAAGAAGATGTAAGCAAACATTTAAGAGATCCAGCAAGAAATTCTGAAAAATCAGCTCCAAAAATTCTACCAACTCTAGATATTCCAAACACAAGCTCACCAGTAGAATCGAGCACACGACAAGTATTTTTCTTAAAAACAGTCTCATAGCCATCATCAAGAAGCTGAGAAACAGAAAGGAGATTATACCTAAGCTTGTCCACAAGAGCGACATCCTTTAGGATGAATTTGTTGTTCACCCTAATTGATCATGTTCCTTCAATTCGCCCTTGTGTATCATCTCCAAAGGTGATGAAGTCATCACCTGTTGCCCGCGTGAAAGAGGTGAACCATCTTGAGCTTCCGGTCATGTGGCGTGAACACCCGAAGTCGACGAACCACGTGTTCTTCCCTTTTCCGCGGTAATCCTGAAAATCAAGGAACAGAAGAGCGATGTGTCTCAATACTGGGTTAGATAAACAAGATTTAGGAATCCAGTGTAACACCCCAGCCCAACACTGAGCCTGGAATGCCACTAAACTACCTTCCAATTAATAATTATTGACACACTTTATAAATACAGCAAGAAATCAGTGATAATCAAAACCATGGACCACAAAGGAGCAATGCATAATTATGGATCATGTGGTAATAAATAAGACATGGGAAATATAACCAGGTAAATAATCCAAAGCAGCCTCAACCAATGAATCCAAATTAATAAAGCAAATAGTCTAGTCCAAAAGATATCCTAAACATGATTCAATAACTAACATGTCCAAGTGTAAACCAATATTGAGTGAAAAGATTATCATGGCGAATGATCATGTGATGTCCATGTGCTCTACTCGCTCTCAATTACGGCATCCTCGAAGATCACCTAAAAACAACAGTAGAGCAAGGGTGAGTCCACGACTCAGCAATTACATCGATATACAACGATAATAATAAATCAGCAGCAATCAATAACTTCATTATCATCACATGCACTTCCATTCACATTCTTATTCATCAATCTCAAATATTAATGCAACTCTAATCTATATGTCCACATGCACTTCTTTTCGCGTATACCGGTATAGCGTGAGTGAATGCTCGCGACAACATTCACTCTCAAGCCCGTTCCTCCTCAAGGATCGGGGACCTCCTCCACTCCCGTGGAGTTGTGATCAATCATGATCACCTTCTCTTATGCAACGATGCTTATGAATGCAAACATGCAAACTTCATCATAAACATCATATCCAACTTTCATCATGCTTGTCAACAAAGATATAAACAAACCAATTCATTGTTTGCAATTAAACCAAATAAAAGCACAACAATAATGGTAATAGAAGATAAAGAAAACAGTGATCGATCATTGATCGCTGTCTACCATGCACTTGCCTTTACTAGTAGCGACGCACGATTTGATTAGAAGACGGCAACAAGCACGACGCCTCTCCTATATTAAATACACCAACTTCAATACAAATTACAGCAACAAGAATAGCAATCAATATACATCGCTCCTACACGTCCCCAAATATACCACGTTACTCCGGTACCGAATCGTTACCCACCGCTGACTCGGTACTAAAACGGACGTAACTTTTGACTCGAAAGTCCGATCACAACAAACCACCCCATTCTGGATTCATCATAAAATTATCCACATTTTTCTTAGATTACAAAGACTTCTAATTAAACCATCTAACCCTCCGTATTAAGCCCGGAAAGCCGGTCTGTCCGCTTCGGAACAGCAGTCTTTTTAGATTCATAACTTTTGTTTTACTCAACCAAAATACGCGTTCTCAGATCCTACAGAACCATTGGACAATTATCTACAACTTTCATGTAGATCGAAAACTCTAATTAAGCCATTTACTATTTTTAGTTTACAGTCTACCAGAACAGCGCCGAAAGACGACAACCGTAAAAACAGCGGTCTTCCGAAAATCATAACTCGAATTCTACTAGTCCGATTGATATGATTCAATATGCTAAAGAAAGCTATCGATATTATCTACAATTACCCAGTAGATGAGATTTTCAACATTCGTCGTTAAAGTGCCCGATTAAATCGAACAACGGAACAGCCGGTTAAACACATCTATTAATCGATACAAAGACTAAAAACTAAAGAACCTTCTCTAATTAACCTCAATTATAATTTCTAATTATCATAGCAAAACAGAGAAAAACAAGTACTTAATGCTAGCAAACCTCACACGCGACGATAGGGCGGCCGCAGCGACCTCGGCGGGCGTCCACGCGGCCAAGAAAATCAAGAAGACACGTGACGGCGCCGGCTCTGGCGGCCGGCTTTGCAGATCGACGCACAAGAAATAAAACCGGCAGATCACCGCACCACAAAGACAAAGACTTGGCAAGAAGAGCGCGCATGCAACGCCGACGGCGCGCAAGCAATCGGCCTGACTGGCTCAATCGGGCGGACGGCGTAAGCGCCCACGCGGCTCGGCGATGGCCACGCGCAAGGCGGCGGGACACGCAGAAGGCGAGTAACAAAGAATCAGCGCAGCCTCTAAGACAGCGCAGCGGCGGATCCCAATAGCAGATCGGCTTCACGCGGTAGCAAATTCGGCTGCAGCGCGCGGCATAGCAATCAAATAGCAGGCTTGAGCGAGTGCATCAGATCACGCGACGCGCAGCAAGACAAAGCGAACGCAGAATAAACGGCAGAAGGCAGGATCCAGGCATGGCACACAGATGGCGACCTGGCGGCTTCCACGCGGTAGCAAATTCGGCTGGAAGGAAAATGCAGCGCACAGCAGATTGGGAAAAAGGCTGGCGGCTGGAAAGAAAAAAGTGGCTAGGGTTTTTCCTAAAATAATTCCACCACTATTTATATGGCTCACAAAAATTTCGAAAATACTATTTTCTATATACTAATTAAATTAATTGCACACAGGCCCTTAAGACGCTTTTAATTAATTATTTAATAATACTATTTAACTAATTACTCTCCGACCCTTAATACGCGATTATTAATATTATTTATTTTTCGGAGTATCACATTCTACCCCCCTTAACAGAATTCGACCCCGAATTCTACATCGCCATTCTACTCAAAGAAAAACTGCACAGCTGAAATTAAACAACAAAATAACACATACCCGACGTGAACAACTCCGGATATTGCTCGCGCATGCGAGACTCCAACTCCCAAGTCGCCTCTCTCTCGGATCGATCGCCCACAAAGACCTTGATGTATACCAACGTCTTGTGCCTCAGCACTCATCTCGTCATTTTTGGTACACTCAACCGATGAAGTCGAAGGTACGGTCTTACTTGGTGGTCAACGGCTCTAAGAAAACCTTGTAATCCTGATCTCTCAAATACTACCTTGACAACGGGTTATACAAAATGTTGTGTGCCCTGCGCATGGACACGAGACGGTCCTAACGATACACTTTCTTCCAAAAATCTCCACACTTTCAGAAACAAACTAATGTAACTTGGGCCAAACTTCGTTTTGGTACCAAACCACACAACACGTACATAACACATTGAACTCTGTCTGTCTCCCAATCAACCACTTCACATTTGCAAGGAGTACCTTCTTTAAACAGGAACGCACAACCAAACTAGTTTCAAACAAACTCTTTTATAAATAGAACCCAACTGAAAACAAAGGATTCTCATCGCAATCACGCGTTACCAACTCCCCATCAGAATAGTCAAATCCAAAATCAAAGATTCATCACAAAAACCTTTCCATTTTCCAAATAGGCTGTTTGCAAATAAACACCACGTAAGCTAAAAGAGAAAACATTCGAATGCCAAAATCAATCACTTCTTTTTTTTTCTTTTTCCCTAAATTAGAAAGAATCACATGCCAACGTAAAGCCAACTCAAATTGTAAATGACCTCTGTCATAAACACACGGCTCAAACAAGAATCAAGAGGGCATTTCACTACCTGAGTAATCAATTTTTTTTTTTTTCAAATTTTTTTTTTCCTTTTAGGAATAAACTCTCTCAAATCATAGGATTTCAAATCATCACACTAACTCATTCCTCTTAACTGGTAATCTCAAAACGATGTTCAACCTGAGAGCAACAACCGCGCCCATTTAGAGAGACTCTACTAACCCATAAAAAGATACTATAGTCCCCTCCTCTACCAAAGAAACTATTTTGACAAATGATTCCCAACACCTCAAATAAAATTTACACCCACAATCACATCACCTCAATCTTTTAGGGATAATCAACTTGAAATTCTCCACACACACACACTGATTTAAAACCAAAGGATTCTATCAATGATCATCATACTATTTGGAATCCACTTTTGTTCTACTACTTCTACACATGATCATTGGGCAACCAAGGTTCTAGCATAAAACACATGCTCAATTTCAACAGCCAGGACTCCTAAAGTGACTTCGTATACTTGATCGAAATCGCATATTCATTGCCTAGAATTCCCACAATCCAAACAATATCCTCAATCATTAATATCAACCATCATCACTAATCAATTGACTGCCCAAAACAATTTACTTCACTAATCTTGGACCCTCAATAAACCACACCATTCAATTTCACCTACATAACCTTGCAAAGTATACCATCACAACATCCCATCTATTCGATAATTCCAATACTCCACCATCATGAACAAATATTCTTGGATTACTATTCACTATAGGTTCTACTAATTGTAACAATATAATCAGTTTTGTCCCAACGACCATAATTCCTTTTAGATCCAATTCTCTATGAGATTTATATCATGAAATGAATTCATCCTCTAACGTTCCTCAATTAACTTGCAACCCAGAGTCTCTCACATCATATACTTGACCACTATTAACCAGTTCCCAATATACACTCTTTAAGGTTTTGTAAAACAAATCGACTATTCCTTTCTCAAAAGAAGAGACAAATAAAAAGATTTTTTTTTTTTTTTTAAAGACCAAATCACATTAATCACTTAAGAACCAATAAAGCTTTCCGACTCGTCACTTGCTCAAACCAATTTCATCTACCAAATAAATCATGAACTCCAAAAATTCATGAATTCAAAACTCCAAACTTTTCATTTAAACGATAATACGAAAGGCGATCAAATTACATTCTTTCTAAAAGAATCATCACCACACGAAACCACAATCCCTTACAGACAATCTTACTAACATTAAGAATAATACACTCTTAACATGATTCATTATCGTCAACTCTTCCATTAATAAGCCCCGAAAAGTTCACCAAATTGTTCCGTACTACTTTACCATCACATCTTCAAAATGAGATTATTCCCGAAACCATACAATCCTCACTACAACAACTATTTTATATTAGAAAGAATCCACTACACAAATTAAAAGGTTTTATCAAAACCCTTTCATCACGGGTATGCTATTGTCTGACTATTCCACAATTGTCTAGGTATAAGCCACCTATTAAATCACACCAGCTCAACTCTTAGTGATGCTCAACACCAAACTTTAACACTCAGCAATTGCACTCCAACCATTGTTGTTATCAACTAGCTTTCTTATGATGTCTAGCTGCTACCTATTTTCATTTGCGAATCACTTGAATATTTACCAACACATATCCAGTTGTTCCTCCTCACATTTAGTTTTCAACAAAATCACCCTAAATCTTCAAAAGTCAAAATCTTCTCTCGATCAAAAGTCTCAACAACACTATAATCAAATTCATCGTGTCATTCTATAAAGAAGAACTATCCAGAACTCCTCCTGTAAATTCTAGATCCACTGGTATTCAATCCCTTCAACCTTTTGTACACAATTCCAATAATTAATCATACTAAGGTATATGTAAAGCCATCAACCAAACATGATCACCAAGTGTCTACAGTAAAGATAACACCATAAATAATATCTATTAAAGCAATAACCTAGCATCTCCTCAAGTTTCCCTTTACCCACAATTAGATTAATCCATTGGTACCAAATCCAATAAATCCAACAATCTAATCAATTTTAATGTCCAAGCCAGTTCATCAACGTTCCATACTTCTTAATAACTCTTATGACTCCAATTAGGTATGGACATACTCTTAGTCACTACTCAACTCGTAATTACTCTATGACAATAATTTGGGTTAAGACCAATCATGCATCACGCTACAGATCCGACCTGATTGTGAGACCCCGGTTTATCCGACTTGTAATGCTTAACCAACCGCTTGGCCCTAGCATCACAAAACAGATAATCCGAGACTCGAGACATGTATACTTCCCAGAAATGCAGTATACATACCTCCTTACAAAGTTCATGCATCAATTCCATTCATTCACATAGAACCAAGCAAAGCGAGCAGAATAACATTAATAAAGGATAGTTATTACAAAGAGAGGCCAACGGCCAACAATAAAAGAGACAACAATAATTAAACAATGGAAGCAAAAGTGCCATAAGATGGCTACAAATAAAAGAGCCAATCGGTGTGCCTTTAACCCACAAGGCAACCGCCAGGACCGCCAAGCTAGCCGTCAAACCACAAAGACATCTCACAAAAGTGAGGCCCTTGGGGCTCACCTTCTTCCTCAAGCAAGAAAAGCAACCCGACAAAAAAAGTCGGGTGAGTACTTTGAATGTACTACTTAAGATATATAAGAATGATAACAGACACTGAACAATAACTACATGCAAGCTTATTTAAGTGGAGCGAGTTAGGACTCAAATTTTTAAGCATAAAGCAAGTTTTGTTTGCAATAATGTAATAGATTGAAAGCAATTTAACAAATCTGATTTTATTTGATACAAGCAGTAGTAATCAAGTATCAACAACGATAAAGAAAGTCCGAAGTGACCAAACCATTAGTCACCACGACAATAGCATGAATTACCCATTCATGCCAACCATATCAAGTTTTAATTTTTAAAACAAAAGCAGTTGTTGAAGTCTAGATCTTATGGAAATCACCAAGCGTGTCCATAACCTAGGACGAGGCTATTCGAATAGTTTTATCCTGCGCAGGTGTACCAACTTACCCACATGCGGACCGCCTTTTGCCACCGGGTTAAGCACACTTCCTTAGGTATGCTTAAGACGGCTAAGTCCTACGAGACGTTTCCAATATTGTGAATTATTCACGAGCCACCGCATGGATAGAAACCCATACGTTGTGTCGGAGTCATCGTAAAGCCTCGGTCAACTACCCTTCCGGGTAAAGCCTTGGACAACTACGACGCTCCTCGAGGTGGAGAGCCTACCCGGAATCTCCACCACCGCACACCCAACACAAGAACACCGAGAACACATATCATGTTTCACACAACGCACACAACCCCCTCCTCGCGACTCGGAGATAACCCACGCCAAAGTACTAGGTCAAGAGGGGTCCCATATAACCCTCATGTGGTTAGTACGCAAAATTACTTGGATCAAGTGGCGCAAGCAACATTTTCGGTCCTTAGGGACTGGGCACCTTTCCTTGTCACACCCAACAATCACACCAACATGCCATTGTGCCCAAGTCAAATCATTTTGTTTCATTTTCGGTTTTACAAAACAAAAGCATAAGGTGCTGAACCAAAATAAACAAAATGATTTGTGTGATCAAGGTCATCGACTAAGTCGATAACCGCCCAATTCTAGGTAGCTAAGCATTTCTAAGCATGACATCATAAAAAGCAAGTAAAAGAGCATAATTAAATCACGGGCTCTAATTCACCAAATGATATTAATAACTTAGGGTTGTGGCAGGGGATAACATTTTAATGGCAACAATGCATTAGGAATAGCTACCTCTAAACAGGGCAAAATTAATTGGACACAAAAGCAATGCATACATATAGTTTGTAAACAAGATATTAGACTTGGAAAATAATGGGACATTTATGATCAAACATCTTGCCTTGCTGAAGCTCGCTGTTTTGCTGCAGAGGGTCACTCTCGATATTATTAATATTGTCGCAACCTATCGAAAGAACCAACAAGAACCAATAAGGCGAGAAACATCAAAAGATGCAACAGCAAAACTCAGCAAAAAGTTCTCAAATTTTTACAGTAGGAAGAACATAATTTTTATGAACTAAAGCAACAAGAACCAATTGATTTGGATTCTTAATGCAAAAGTTGTGGCCAAAACATTTCCAGTCGGCCCGAAAAATGAAAAATAGTACTATTCACCTAAGCAATGATTTTAGTGAAATTTTCTAGAAGTGTAGAGCTACTGAAATTTTTAGGGTAAATCAAGCACCTCACAAGATGATCAGCCCCACTGTATTCATCTCATTTGGACCTTGCAATAGTTAGTTATGAATTTTCTAAGATTCACTAATTTTCTGTTGTAAAGATAATCAGTTTAATGCTTTCTTTCAAAATCTAATTTTTATGCTGCCGAAACATAGTTGAAACCTATTTTAGAATAAAGTTCATTACAAATGAAAAATAACAGAAGTGGTTTGACCGCTTTTGGAATTAAAATGAATTACGTATGCATTTTCAAAGATAAAACTATTTTTCAGTTGATAAATAACTCTACCCGAGAAAATTAACTCAGATAAACGACGTGGACAACCGGGTGCCACAGATTTGAAATCCAACGGCCCACACGCGCAGCACAGAGCGAACGCGCCAACCCTAAACATCGATCGTTGGATGAAAATTGAACGAACGGATGCCAAGGATGTCCGTGGTCGAACGTTCATTCCGATCCGCACCGCTGATCTTGGATCCAACGGTCCACGCGATCGAACCGCGCGGACGGTCCGAACGTTCATTCCGATCCGACCGCTGATCCTCGATCCAACGGGTCACGATCAAACACGCAATGAATTCAAAATCTTATCGCTCGTGGGCGTAGATCTAAGGATCGACGGCCCACACCGACGACGTTCAAACTCGTCCGGATTTTCGTCCGACAAAATGACCGGAAGTTTGGCTCGCCGCCGCCGGCTCGGCATCATGGTGTGAGCAAGTGCCCAAAATGGGTTGCTAACAATCTTACGCGCACCTAAGGAACCAGAATTTCATTGCGGCGTTTAGAACGCCGGCAAGCCGAGAGCGACGAGATGACCGAAAGCGGTCAAAACGAAGCGGCAAATGAGCTCTGCGCGGTCCAAACAAGCGGTGCCAAGCAACTAGGGGCTAAAGAGGGTTCACTGGCGCCAAGAAAGTACTGAGAGGACTGGAGGTGCTCGACGAAGAAAAATAGGGCTTCCTACTAAAAGGGAAAATCAAAAACAAGCCGCTCCTGCGCCAAAACCCAAATTGAGTGAGGGTTAATGATCACCGAGGTGAGGGGAATCGGAGGGAGCAAGAGGCGAAAGAAATGGAACCCTGTGGTACCGCTTTCACCAAGAGCTTGAAGCTCTAAGAATGGCGCAATGAAGGTTTCAAACTTTTGAGCTCAAGCAAACCCAAGAGAGTTCTTTGGAGCTTGCGAGGGGTTTGAAAGGCTTCAATGGAAGGACCAAAGGAGCTTATATAGCGGAAATGGCGGTGGGCAGCGGCAATACCTCTCGGGTCAAACTCGCCATGAGAGCCTTTGAGAGCGGCGGAGCAAATTGAACAAGGGACGCCCGAGGAGGAGCACGACGGCATTTAATGCGCTCGAGAGAGCCGTTTAAAAGCGACCACGGAGGTGACTCCACACTGCGCGCTTCTCCTGCGCTCACGCCATTGCTTGACTTCGGCGCCGCCGCACTCGAGGAAGGAGATGACTCATCCACCGTCGGATTGAAATCGGATGGTTCAAATCGAACGGGTGATAATAACGATCCGAACGCTCACTTAATCTGGACCGCTGATTTAGATCCTACGGTTCACGTTGCGCGAGGCGCTCGGACGGTCCGAACGCTCACGCAATCGTGGCCGTTGATTTAGAATCCAACGGCTTAAATGGACCGGCAGGCCGGATGGTCCGAACGCTCACGCGATCGTGAACCGCTCGATGCCGATCCAACGACGCTGACAACGCCGCGCCGATCGATCGCGCCCGGCGATTAGTTGATCGACCGAGTCAATTTGCTTGAGCCCGAGTCGACTCGAACCCAAGGAATGTGAAAACCAACTAGGGTTTGAATTAAAGGCTGATTTGCAGAATTTGTTTAAGGTAGTAAACCAGCTCCAAAAATTATGAAATTATAATGGAGCTTCTTGATGAAGAAGGAACCTTATATAAAATTTTCAGAGATTTTTATGCACTGCATTTTCTCTAAAAATTCCGAAGGCTATTTTAGGAGTTTGACTAATGTTTGACTTGCCTCAAAAATTATCCAATAATTTCGAAAATTATGAAATAATTACGAGGTGTTAAACATCAACCCTAGACCCAAGAAAATTATTTCCAAAGGTTGGGCACAAGGTTTTCAGAAGGAGATTTGGGTTGGTGTCCAAATGGCAATTTGATTTTTGATTTCACATAATTCCTTTACAAAAATTATGGGCTGATTACAAAAATCAAGATCAGAGAAAAGTTTTAATTTCTCCTCATTTTTATTACATTTGAAACACAAACCCGATTTGGGATGTTACAAAACCTCCCCCCCTTACAAAAATCTCGTCCCGAGATTTGGCTCACTCGGCAAAGAAAGATGGATAGTCTGCCCGGAGACGATCTTCCCTTTCCCAAGTAGCCTCATCCTCGGAATGGTTCGACCACCGAACTTTGAGGAATCGGCGGTTTATTCCTCGTTCTTCGCTCACTCATCGAGTATGCGAACAGGATGCTCGCGATAGGTCAAATCTTCTTGGACATCGAGTTTCCAGCGGAGCTTCCTCTGTTGGAACACTGAGGCACTTCTTTAGTTGGGACACATGGAAAACATCATGTACCCTTCGAGTGCAATTGGCAACTCCAACTTATAGGCAACGACTCCTTTCTTCTCGATAACACGGTAAGGACCGACATATCGAGGAGCTAACTTGCCCTTGACGCGAATCGCGATGACCCTTCAAAGGAGAGACTTTGAGATAAACGAATTCATTGGGCTCAAAGCTCAACTCACGACGACGGCGATCCGCATAGCTCTTTTGCCTGGATTGAGCTGTGCGCAAACGATCACGAATGAGCTGGACTTGACTCTCGGCCTCATTGATCGAGCCCGCCAAAGAAAGGTCTTCGCCCGCCTCCCACCGGCTTTAACGGGTTACGCACTTTCTCCCGTATAAGGCCTCGAAGGTGACATGCCGAGGCGGCACGAAAGTCGTTGTTGTAGGAAAACTCGGCAAATGGCAAGCATTTCTCCCAATTCTTTCCATAGGAGAGAACACAAGCACGGAGCATGTCCTCCAACACTTGGTTGACTCTTTCAGTCTGGCCATCAGTTTGAGGATGGTATGCTGAACTGAAAGAAAGACGAGTGCCCATAGCTTCTTGCGCACCATGCCAAACCGGAGGTAAGCAAAGTGAACCACGATCGAAATGATCGTTTTGGCACACCATGCAAGCTTACGATCTGGAGACGTAGAGCTCAGCTAGACGTTCGGCACGAAGCTTGGTCTTGACTGGAAGAAAATGTGCCACTTTGGTTAATCGATCAATAATTACCCAGATAGCATCATTCCCTTTGGCGACATGGGCAGACCGGTGATAAAATCCATCCCGATCGAATCCCCACTCCATTCGAGGAATAGGCAAAGGTCAAGCGATCTCATTGGGCCGGCGATGCTCGGCCTTGACACGACGACATACGTCGCGACTCAACAACGAACCGCCTTCCTCTTCATTCGGGTCCACCAAAATCTCGACGGAGATCTTGATACATCTTTGTGGCCCCGGATGAATAGACAAAGGCGAATCATGAGCTTCGCGGAGGATCAAATTCGCAATTCCACGTCCTTTGGAACCACAAGGCGCTGTTCGAACTCGACGACACCATGCTCATCCTCGAGAAGCAATTGGTCATTCCGTTCTTGACATTTTCCTTGATGCGCTTATTCCAACATCCGATCGTTGAGCGACCTTAACCCGATCCACCAAGGTTGGTTGCACAACCAGGTAGCGAGGAACCATGCTCAACCGCACCTAAGTTGAGACGCTGAAATTCCTTCGAAGGGTGGGTTGACATCCCCGAGCAACAAGGCATTGCAATGCGCTTATGATCGAGCGCATCGGCAACGACATTAGCCTTGCCCGGATGGTAGTGAATTCCCATGTCATAGTCCTTGATCAACTCCAACCATCTCTTTTGCCCGAGGTTGGATCCGGTTGGGTGAACAAATACTTTAGACTTTTGTGATCCGAATACACTTCGCAACGATTACCGATTAGGTAATGTCGCCAAATCTTAAGGGCATGAATCACCGCAGCCAACTCCAAGTCATGGGTAGGGTAGTTGAGTTCATGAGGTCTCAATTGCCTTGATGCATAGGCCACTACCTTGCCTTCTTGCATAAGGACACAACCGAGCCCTCGACGAGAAGCATCGCAAAAGATATCGAAACTTCGATGAATATCGGGAAGAACAAGGACGGGAGCGGTGGTCAAACGCTTCTTGAGTACTTGGAAGCTTTCCTCACAAGCATCGGACCACAAGAACTTCTTGTCCTTCTTGAGAAACTCAGTCATCGGCCGCGATCTTGGAGAAATTCTCGATAAAGCGGCGATAATATCCCGCTAACCCGAGAAAACTCCGCACTTGGTTCATCAAGTAGGTGAACCCATGAAAGAACATCACGACCTTGCTAGGGTCAACGGCTCGCCCCTATTTGAAAGAACATGACCCAAGAAGGCCACTTCCTTCAACCGAATCGCGACTTGTCGAACTTGGCATACGGTGGTGCTCACGGCTTGCCTAACACGAGCCTCGGATGCTCACCATGTTCCTCATCGCTCGAGAATAGATAAGAATATCATCGATGAAGACTACGACAAACTTATCCAAATACTCCATGAATACCGAATTCATGAGGTTCATGAACAAGGCGGAGCATTGGTTAAGCCAAATGATATGACGGTATACTCATACAAGCCGTAGCGAGTAGAGAAAGCCGTCTTTGGAATATCCTCGGTCGATCCGAACTTGATGATATCCCATCCTCAAATCAATCTTGGAGAATACCCGAGCTCCAGCTTAATTGATCAAAGAGATCATCGATGCGGGCAATGGATACTTGTTCTTTACCGCTACTTCATTGCTTGACGGTAATCAACGCACATGCGCAAAGTATTGTCCTTCTTCTTTACGAAGATGGTGGACAACCCACGGAGATGAGCTAGGGCGAATGAATCCTTTCTCTTGCAGCTCATTCAGTTGCTTCTTCAATTCCACCAACTCGTTCGGTGGCATCCGATAGTGCCTCTTTGAAATCGGGGCAGTACCGGGAACCAACTCAATGACAAACTCGAGGTCTCGAACTGGTGGCATCCCGGGAAGATCTTCAGGAAAGACATCAATGAAGTCACGAACTGTGGGGACTTCACTAATATCTAGAACAGGCTTCGCTTCAAGCGCGAAAAGATGCGGACCTAGCAGCTTCGGCGAAAAGCGAACCTGCTCGCCGGAAAGGCTAGATAGAGAGACACACTTCTTGGCGCAATCGATTTGTCCCTTATGCTGAGACAACCAATCCATACCAAGAATTACATCTAGACTTGCCGAATGGAGGAGGATAAGATTCGCAAGGAATCTTACTCCCTCGATCACAATTGGGACATCCCTACACTCAGATTCAGCCCTCAACTCCGAACCCGGAGAGCGAATGAGCAATGGGACCAACAATGGAGTAAAGAGGAGCTCACTAATAGCAGCAAAAGACTCAGAAACAAAAGAATGAGATGCTCCTGAATCAAACAAAACAGTAGCAGAATGAGAGTTAACAGAAAGCGTACCCAAAGACGACGCCGGGTGCCTCTGTGCCTCCTCTCACGAGATGAGGTTGACGCGACCACTACCCACGCCTTGGGTAGTAGGGACTATCTTCAGGTCCTGAGAAGAACCACCTCCTGGCCCGCGCCCTCCATTAGGACGAGGGGCTGCTCCTGTCTTCTTGGGGCATTGGTTCGCATAATGCCCCTTGTTGTTGCGAAGAAGCTGGGTGACATCCGCGGTGTCGCGGAGGCCTCTGGCGACTTCGCAGTGCACGTGATTGGGGCACGGCTGCGAAGGCGAAGAACAGTCCGACGGCCTCGGGGTCAAGGCGAGGACGGGACCGGAGACCGCCCAACACGAACGGAAAGGGCGGCTCGGCGACTTGTGGGCCTCCCACTTGCGCTATGGAATCCACAAGTGCTCTCCCGCGTGCTTTCAAGAACGATGGCCTTGTCCACCAAGGCCTGGAAATCCGGAAAGTCAACGATGGATAGCTTGTCCTGCATCTCCTCAGACAAACCATCCTTGAACTTCTCTTGCTTGGCCTCATCAGTGGCCACCTCTTCCGGAGCATAACGAGCCAAATGGTTGAACTCGTAAAGATACTCCGTGTGATCAACGACGCCTTGCTCGAGCGACAAGAATTCCTTCTTCTTCACTTCATCTGCCGGAAGGAATATGAGAGCGGCGGAAGGCAGTACGAAACTCCTCCCAAGTGACGGTGTGACCGTCAGGCTGCATGGCGAGAAAGCCCTCCCACCAAGCCAAAGCTGCACCCTCCAGCTGGTGCGATGCGAATAGCGTCTTCTCGTGCTCTCGCATGCGCTGGCGCGGTTATGCGCCAACCGCACGGTTGCCGCGTCTGCGTCAGCTGGTCCTCGACCGAGAACGAGGGGTGAGTGCGAAGAAACTCCGCAAGTCCCCACGCGCCGATGACCACTCCCTTGCCCGGATCCTCAAGCACCGGTAAGGGCGGAAGTGTTGCGCGCGATGACGCCCGTAAGAACCTCCGCCCTCTCGCACGGTTGCGCCGATCCAAGAAGGACCTCGGCCATGGTCGGAGGAGGAGGAAGATCCTCGTCGGACCAATGATCGCCTTGGCCGCTACGAAAAGGTCCGCCATCTGTTACAAGAAACTTTGGTTAAAACTAGACTCAAAGATTAAAAGCCGAAAGAAAGCGAAAAGCTAGCGACTAGGGAATGGAAGATCACCCTAACCAAAGCCAAAACCAATATGTGTATAAACTTAGGCGAGTTTACAAAAGACTCCAAAACGGCAAGGAATCATAAAACTAAAGCTCAACTCCCAATGCAACTAACCCGTATTGAATGAACGAGTAATTGTTTGAGGAGATAAAAATCGAAGGTCAAGGTAAGATCTAGCACCACTTAAGATCAAGACTAAATCAAGTGAAAATAGTGTTAGATACATAGCTAACTAGTATCACATCTTACCCTTTTAACCCCACAAGTTTTAGTTGATTATCCTCTCATTTTCTACCCCATTAGAAACCATCGAGCTTGCTGTCCGGAAATTGAGGTTGTCAGAGCGATTTCAAGATCCAAGCTTCCAACCAAGTCTTCCATTCTAGAAACTTCAAAACTCGCACACTTCAATTTGCCAAGCTCGGTGGTCCTATCGAAACCATTGAGCTTGTTGTCTGAAATTGAAGCGCTGCTCGATTCCACATCCAAGCCTCTAGCCGAAACCTTCAGTCCAGAAACTTCAAAACCCTAAGCACATCAATTTGCCAAACTCAGTGGTTCCCAAAACCCATTTAATCGATAACACTATCTTTGAAAAGGAGAGGTAAACAATTTTCAAAACTCAAATTAGAGTAAGATGAGAGGAGAAAGCTAAGATAGGTACGGAATAAAATCTGAGAACTTACTTAAGCTTTCAAAAATCATTTGATACTTTGAAATTAAGTTTTTCAAAATATCCTAAAGACGACCAACTTGGGTTACTACGGTCAGCCTGGCTCTGATACCAAACCTTGTGAGACCCCGGTTTATCCGACTTGTAATGCTTAACCAACCGCTTGGCCCTAGCATCACAAAACAGATAATCCGAGACTCGAGACATGTATACTTCTAAATGCAAGATACATACCTCCTTACAAAGTTCATGCATCAATTCCATTCATTCACATAGAACCAAGCAAAATGTAACAGAATAACATTAATAAAGGATAGTTATTACAAAGAGAGGCCAACCGCCAACAATAAAAGAGACAACAATAATTAAACAATGGAAGCAAAAGTGCCATAAGATGGCTACAACAAAAGAGCCAATCAAGGTGCCTTTAACCCACAAGGCAACCGACCGACCGCCAAGCTAGTCGTCGAAACCACAAAGACATCTCACAAAAGTGAGGCCCTTGGGGCTCACCTTCTTCCTCTCTCAAGAACGAAAGCATTTCAAAAAAAGTCGGGTGAGTACTTTGAATGTACTCGCAAGATATATAAGAATGATAATGACCGAACAATAACTACATGCAAGCTTATTTAAGTGGAGCAGCTAGGACTCAAATTTTTAAGCATAAAGCAAGTTTTGTTTGCAATAATGTAATAGATTGAAAGCAATTTAACAAATCTGATTTTATTTGATACAAACAAGAGTAATCAAGTATCAACAACAAGAAAATATCCCGAAGTGACCAAACCATTAGTCACCACGACAATAGCATGAATTACCCATTCATGCCAACCATGTCAAGTTTTAATTTTTAAAACAAAAGCAGCTTGTTGAAGTCTAGATCTTCATGGAAATCACCAAGCGTGTCCATAACCTAGGACGAGGCTATTCGAATAGTTTTATCCTGCAGGTGTACCAACTTACCCACATGCCGCATCGCCTTTTGCCACCGGGTTAAGCACACTTCCTTAGGTATGCCAAGACACGGCTAAGTCCTACGAGACGCTTCCAATATTGTGAATTATTCACGAGCCGCCTGCATGGATAGAAACCCATACGCTGTGTCTGAGTCATCGTAAAGCCTCGGTCAACTACCCTTCCGGGTAAAGCCTTGGACAACTACGACGCTCCTCGAGGTGGAGAGCCTACCCTAATCTCCACCACCGCACACCCAACACAAGAACACCGAGAACACATATCATGTTTCACACAACGCACACAACCCCTCCTCGCGACTGAGATAACCCACGCCAAAGTACTAGGTCAAGAGGGGTCCCATATAACCCTCATGTGGTTAGTACGCAAAATTACTTGGATCGATGGCGCAAGCAACATTTTCGGTCCTTAGGGACTCAGGCACCTTTCCTTGTCACACCCAACAATCACACCAACATGCCATTGTGCCCAAGTCAAATCATTTTGTTTCATTTTCGGTTTTACAAAACAAAAGCATAAGGTGCTGAACCAAAAATAAACAAAATGATTTGTGTGATCAAGGTCATCGACTAAGTCGATAACCGCCCAATTCTACCTGGTAGCTAAGCATTTCTAAGCATGACATCGCAAAACAAGAAAGAGCATAATTAAATCACCGGCTCTAATTCACCAAATGATATTAATAACTTAGGGTTGTGGCGGGGATAACATTTTAATGGCAACAATGCATTAGGAATAGCTACCTCTAAATGTGGCAAAATTAATTGGACACAAAAGCAATGCATACATATAGTTTGTAAACAAGATATTAGACTTGGAAAATAATGGGACATTTATGATCAAACATCTTGCCTTGTTAAGCTCATTGTTTTGTCTGCAGAGGGTCACTCGATATTATTAATATTGTCGCAACCTATCGAAAGAACCAACAAGAACCAATAAGGCAGAAACATCAAAAGATGCAACAAGAAAACTCAAACAAAAAGTTCTCAAATTTTTACAGAGGAAGAACATAATTTTATGAACTAAAGCAACAAGAACCAATTGATTTGGATTCTTAATGCAAAAGTTGTGGCCAAAACATTTCAATGGCTGAAAAATGAAAAATAGTACTATTCACCTAAGCAATGATTTTAGTGAAATTTTCTAGAAGTGTAGAGCTACTGAAATTTTTAGGGTAAATCAAGCACCTCACAAGATGATCAGCCCCACTGTATTCATCTCATTTGGACCTTGCAATAGTTAGTTATGAATTTTCTAAGATTCACTAATTTTCTGTTGTAAAGATAATCAGTTTAATGCTTTCTTTCAAAATCTAATTTTATGTCACAAACATAGTTGAAACCTATTTTAGAATAAAGTTCATTACAAATGAAAATAATGTATGGTTTGACCGCTTTTGGAATTAAAATGAATTACGTATGCATTTTCAAAGATAAAACTATTTTTCAGTTGATAAATAACTCTACCCGAGAAAATTAACTCAGATAAACGACGTGGACAACCGGGTGCCACAGATTTGAAATCCAACGGCCCACACGCGCAGCACAGAGCGAACGCGCCAACCCTAAACATCGATCGTTGGATGAAAATTGAACGAACCAGATGCCAAGGGATGTCCGGCGGTCCGAACGTTCATTCCGATCCGCACCGTTGATCTTGGATCCAACGGTCCACGCGGATCGAACCGTGCGGACGGTCCGAACGTTCATTCCGATCTGGACCGTTGATCCTCGATCCAACGGGTCACAGATCGAAACACGCAATGAATTCAAAATCTTCATCGCGCTCGTGGGCCGTAGATCTAAGGATCGACGGTCCACACTGACGCACGTTCAAACTCGTCCCGGATTTTCGTCCGACAAAAATGACCGGGAAGTTTGGCTCGCCGCCGGCGGCTCTGGCCGCGGTGGTGTGAGCAAGTGCCCAAAATGGGTTGCTAACAATCTTGCGCACCCAAGGGAACAGAAATTTCAGCTGCGGCGTTCTAGAACGCCGGCAAGCCGGAGACGACAGAGATGACCGAAACGGTCAAAACGAAACGGCAAATGAGCTCACAAGGTCCAAACAAGCGGTGCCAAGCAACTAGGGGCTAAAGAGGGTTCACCGAGAGCCAAGAAAGTACAGAGAGACTGAGCTGCTCCCGACGAAGAAAAATAGGGCTTCCTACGAAAAGGGAAAATCCAAAAACAAGCTGCTCCCTGCGGCCAAAACCCAAATTGAGTGAGGGTTAATGATCACCGAGGTGAGGGGAATCGGAGGGAGCAAGACTGAAAGAAATGGAACCAGGGTACCGCCTTCACCAAGAGCTTGAAGCTCGGAATGGCGCAATGTAGGTTTCAAACTTTTGAGCTCAAGCAAACCCAAGAGAGGTTGCCGAGCTGCGAGGGGTTTGAAAGGCTTCAATGGAAGGACCAAAGGAGCTTATATAGCGGGAAATGGCAGTGGGCAACGGCAATACCCCTCTCGGGTCAAACCTGCCATGAGAGCCTTTGAGAGCGACGGGAGCAGTTGAACAAGGGACGCCCGAGGAGGAGCACGACGGCATTTAATGCGCCGAGAGAGCCGCTTAAAGGCGACTCACGGAGGTGACTCCACACCGCGCTTCTCCTCGCTCACGCCATTGCTTGACTCGGCGCGCCGCACTCCGAGGAAGGAGATGACTCATCCACCGTCGGATTGAAATCGGATGGTTCAAATCGAACGGGTGATAATAACGATCCGAACGCCACTTAATCTCGACCGCTGATTTAGATCTCACGGTTCACGTTGCGCGAGGCGCTCGGACGGTCCGAACGCTCACGCAATCGTGGGCCGCTGATTTAGAATCCAACGGCTTAAATGGACCAACGCGGCCGGATGGTCCGAACGCTCACGCGATCGTGAACCGCTCGATGCCGATCCAACGACGCACAACGCCAAGGCCGATCGATCACACGGCCGGTGCTTAGTTGATCGGACCGAAGTCAATTTGCTTGAGCCCGAGTCCGACTCAACCCAAGGAAAAGTGAAAACCAACTAGGGTTTGAATTAAAGGCTGATTTTCATGAATTTGTTTAAGGTAGTAAACCAGCTCCAAAAATTATGAAATTGTAATCGAGCTTCTTGATGTAAGAAGGAACCTTATATAAAATTTTCAGAGATTTTTATGCACCGCATTTTCTCTAAAAATTCCGAAGGCTATTTTAGGAGTTTGACTAATGTTTGACTTGCCTCAAAATTATCCAATAATTTCAAAATTATGAAATAATTCGAGGTGTTAAACATCAACCCTAGACCCAAGAAAAATTATTTCCAAAGGTTGGGCACAAGGTTTTCAGAAGGAGATTTGGGTTGGTGTCCAAATGGCAATTTGATTTTGATTTCACATAATTCCTTTACAAAATTATGGAACTGATTACAAAAATCAAGATCGAGAAAAAGTTTTAATTTCTCCTCATTTTTATTACATTTGAAACACAAACCCGATTTGGGATGTTACATCGATACTCATACCTTATCAATGAACTTCTATGTTTACCACCTCTAGCTTAAACATAACAAGTCAACACAAAAGGATTTTAACTCTTTTCGAAAAAAATAGGCATTAAACTTCAAAGACTAAATAATCCAAAAGAAATACATAAAGCCAAAGTTTTCACATGTTAAAGAACTTGCAATAGAAAACTTTCAAGATCCGTAATACCAAGTGAATAAATGAGTCATATTTTCCAATAGGAAGGCGGAACTCCCACGAAAAGATCAATCTTGTCATAACCGATGTTCACACAAAGCAACAATAGATCAACAAACCATGAGAACAAGTAATGGCTTTATGGAACCAAAGGAGACCAATGAAATATCACCCGCTGTATTGTAAACACTATCTCAAGGAAAATTCATCAACCGCAACTATAACCAGAATTGCCCAAAATTCAAGCTCAAGGAAGAGAACAACTTTTTATAAAGAAACTCACACACAATACCTATAACTACTGTAATCAAAGTAGCTACCTCTCTATTCCCATACCACGAATGGTGGTGTGACCTGGTACAACCCGGGGCCACAACCACGATCTCAACTGCTTGCATGAGGGGGCCCCACAGTAACCACGCCCATGCCCCGACCTCCACGCATCGTGGCCACCACGACCACGTCATCTATCCCTCGACATAGCTATCAACCACAATCAACAATACACAATGAGCTCAAAGCTCGAAATAAACTCATCCATCAATAAACAACAGAACGGAAGCGTAAGACGATGATCGTACCTCTCTCTAACCTACTGTGCACTAGTGTGTCAAATTTTAGGTTAGTTAACCATTAGCAAATTTTAGTTGATTTACCAAACTAAAACAAATTTTTAACAAATTTTAGTTTGCCTAAGTTGTTAATCTATTCACCACACACCTAAAGCCCGCTCGATACTAATCAGAACACCCCAAATTTCAACACCGAGCCCGAATGCCACTAAACTACCTTCCAATTAATAATTATTGACACACTTTATAAATACAAAGAAGAAATCAGTGATAATCAAAACCATGGACCACAAAGGAGCAATGCATAATTATGGATCATGTGGTAATAAATAAGACATGGGAAATATAACCATGTAAATAATCCAAAGCAGCCTCAACCAATGAATCCAAATTAATAAAGCAAATAGTCTAGTCCAAAAGATATCCTAAACATGATTCAATAACTAACATGTCCAAGTGTAAACCAATATTGAGTGAAAAGATTATCATGGCGAATGATCATGTGATGTCCATGTGCTCTACTCGCCTCAATTACGAGATCCTCAAGATCACCTAAAAACAACAAGAGAGCAAGGGTGAGTCCACGACTCAAGAATTACATCGATATACAACGATAATAATAAATCAAGAAGAATCAATAACTTCATTATCATCACATGCACTTCCATTCACATTCTTATTCATCAATCTCAAATATTAATGCAACTCTAATCTATATGTCCACATGCACTTCTTTTCACAGATATCGAGATAGCGTGAGTGAATGCTCGCGACAACATTCACTCAAGCCCGCTCCTCCTCAAGGATCGGGACCTCCTCCACTCCGTGGAGTTGTGATCAATCATGATCACCTTCTCTTATGCAACGATGCTTATGAATGCAAACATGCAAACTTCATCATAAACATCATATCCAACTTTCATCATGCTTGTCAACAAAGATATAAACAAACCAATTCATTGTTTGCAATTAAACCAAATAAAAGCACAACAATAATGGTAATAGAAGATAAAGAAAAAATGATCGATCATTGATCGCCTACCATGCACTTGCCTTTACTAGTAGCGACGCACGATTTGATTAGAAGACGGCAACAAGCACGACGCCTCTCCTATATTAAATACACCAACTTCAATACAAATTACAGCAACAAGAATAGCAATCAATATACATCGCTCCTACACGTCCCCAAATATACCACGCTATACTGCATCGAATCGTTACCCACACGACTCGGTACTAAACGGACGTAACTTTTGACTCGAAAGTCCGATCACAACAAACCACCCCATTCTGGATTCATCATAAAATTATCCACATTTTTCTTAGATTACAAAGACTTCTAATTAAACCATCTAACCCTCCGTATTAAGCCCGGAAAGCCGGTCTGTCCGCTTCGGAACAGCAGTCTTTTTAGATTCATAACTTTTGTTTTACTCAACCAAAATACGCGTTCTCAGATCCTACAGAACCATTGGACAATTATCTACAACTTTCATGTAGATCGAAAACTCTAATTAAGCCATTTACTATTTTTAGTTTACAGTCTACTGAATAGCGCCAAAGACGACAACCGTAAAAACAGCGGTCTTCCGAAAATCATAACTCGAATTCTACTAGTCCGATTGATATGATTCAATATGCTAAAGAAAGCTATCGATATTATCTACAATTACCCAGTAGATGAGATTTTCAACATTCGTCGTTAAAGTGCCCGATTAAATCGAACAACGGAACAGCCGGTTAAACACATCTATTAATCGATACAAAGACTAAAAACTAAAGAACCTTCTCTAATTAACCTCAATTATAATTTCTAATTATCATAGCAAAACAGAGAAAACAAGTACTTAATGCTAGCAAACCTCACACGCGACGATAGGGCGGCCGCAGCGACTTCTCGGCAAGGCCCACGCTGCCAAGAAAAATCAAGAAGACACGACAGCGCCGGCTACGCGGCCTTCGCTTTGCAGATCGCCGACGGCAGCAAGCCGAATAAAACGGCAGATCACCGCACCACAAAGACAAAGACTTCGGCAGAAGAGAGCGCGCATGCAAACAAACGGCCGGGCAAGAAGAATCGGTCAGACGGCTCAATCGGACGGCGCGGGCGCCCACGCGGCTCCCGGCGATGGCTTCAGACGCGCAAGGCAAAGGGACACGCAGAAGAAGAGTAACAAGAATCCAACAGCCTCAAGACAGCGCAAAGGCGCATCCCGCCAGCAGATCGGCTTCACGCGGTAGCAAATTCGGCTGCAGCGCGCGGCATAGCAATCCAGCGCAGGGCTTCGGGCGAGTGCATCAGATCACGCGACGCTGACGCGGCAAGACAGCGCAACGCAAGAATAAAGACGAAGCGGCGTGATCCAAATACAACAAACACAGTGGCGACCTGGCGGCTTCCACGCGGTAGCAAATTCTACCGAAGGAAAATGCAACAAGATGCAGATTGGGAAAAAGGTCAAGTACCGGAAAGAAAAAAGTGGCTAGGGTTTTTCCTAAAATAATTCCACCACTATTTATATGGCTCACAAAAATTCCGAAAATACTATTTTCTATATACTAATTAAATTAATTGCACACAGGCCCTTAAGACGCTTTTAATTAATTATTTAATAATACTATTTAACTAATTACTCTCCGACCCTTAATACGCGATTATTAATATTATTTATTTTTCGGAGTATCACATCCAGTACTGAGACACACGTCTGCAAGGAGTATACAAACCAGAAGTACTATCCTTGATTTTATCTAGAATTCTGTTATGAGCAATGTTTAAATTTACATGGGAATTAACTCGTCGGAGAGGATGGTCAGAACACCTCGCTATTCTAAGCCAAGATGTCACGCAAAACTATCAAACTACTAAGAATAGCATTAAAGCTGGATTATATAGATTCAATCAACAATAATTTCTAAAGAATGACAATAAACGATCACCAGATTCATGGAAAAAAAAGGATAAACAGATATAATACCACGAACAGTCAAGCAATACCAAAGTTGGATTATTACAAATCTAGAAATTTATTTAACAAGTTGGCTTGACTGAAAGGTAATAATAATTATTCTGATTGATAAAAGTGAAGTGCAAGCAGTCGAACTACTCCCACCAAATCACCTTGTCTTCTCCTCAATTACCTAATTAAAACATACAAAGCAAGGGTGAGTCGAAGACTCAGCAAGTACATACAAGAATAATCAAAAATAGAGTGAACAACACAATCCAGTTGAATTACGAACAAATCTTGGAACACATATATGATTGAATGGAATGAATACATGAATGGATGGAATGAAAGAATGCATTGAAGAAATGGACTAATCACACTTATACCGCAGATAGCGAGTGATACACCCGCTTCGGTGTTCACTTAAGCCCGTACTTCACAAAGTACGGGGACCTAATCACCGTATGAAGAACGTTTCATACGGGTGTCCAAGTTGCCACATTTGAATGGTGGTCAACACTACCCACATTGGAATGGTGGGTTTTCAAATGCCCATGCTGGAATTGATGGGTCTTTCAAATGCCCATACTGGAATTGATGGGACTTACCAAAAGAATCCACTCCCGTGGTCATAATAAATTTTATGAATGAATATGATGATTTCTCATGGTATGAATGAATAACACACATTAGTGGAAAAGACACATAGCATTCAACAACATGTGTAAACAAGTATGAGTATGCATTCCCACACAACATAATATATCAAGGATGCCACACAAGTTAGTTGCATGTAATGGAATGCAACAACTGGAATGAATGCTAATTCTTTAATCACAAGAATCATCTTCTTGAAATGGAATAAACATCAGGATGGATAGAAAAAGGCATTCACAATTTATCCCAACATCAAGCAAACAATTAGAAACATCACCAAACATCATAGGGTACTTGCCTTCCGCGATGTGACGTAATAGGAGGACACGAAGATGCCCCTCCACTCACCGCCTCACCGCCTACACAAATGTATAATCGAAATAAGAATAACAAGGTATGACATTGCTACAAGAGCCCTTCCATCCTCTATCTCTCCCACCCAAACAACGGGATCAATTTTACCAAGTTTACCCAATGTACCGATTACGCTAAACTGGCAGCGATACTAGAAAAATCACCATTAATTATTTGTAACTCCAAAAGACCTGAAACTAGTGCTCACCGAATCTTAACAGATCAGGCTACAAAACATTAGTTGCCGGAATCCCCTGATTCGGCCAAAACAGAGGGCTAATTAACAGCTAAACACAACCCATCTACGTCTGTCCAGAATACAGATCAGAGATAAAGAAAATGGCGTAACTTTCAACCTATTGATCCAATGAGAATGATTCTTATCAGCATGGAAAGATAATTTTAAGGGCTAAAATAACTTAGTTGGGTGAAGGTTCTGATTCAGCCCCTAATTTGAACAAAACCGAGAGACAAACCTACTGACCTCAGTTTTCAGACAGACCGGACAGTTCGTAATCAAAAATTCATATCTCCCAAACTACAGCTCGAATTTTCCTGATCACGGTGCCAAAAGAAAGCTAACGTTCCCAGAAATAAAACTCTAGAAGGGCAAAACCCCATATTCGGCCTCTACAGTAGTCTAAACAGTAGATGAAAATACTAACAATTATCTGCCCAAAATTCAGAACAGTGGTAAAGAAAATATCATAACTTTCATTATACAGATCCAATGGAGATGATCTTTATCAGCTTTGAAATATACTTTAAAGGGCTACAATAACTTAGTTGGGTGGAGGTTCTGGAAATGCCTCTAACTAAATCAAAACCTAGAATCAAGCCGACAGATCTTTCTCGTCAGACAGACAGAACAGCGCGCACTAAAAAAATCATATCTCCTAAACAGTAAAGCGGAATCACGTGATCTCGGTGGCTATGCAAAGCTAAGAACAATACCTACAACTTTCTAACAGATGGACAGGACAGAAAACGAACGCATCTTACCCAAAATCGACGTACAAGGAGGTGCACAGCAAGGGGGAAGGGGGCGGCGGCTCCAAAGGGGGGAGGGGGAGAGAAATGTGGAGTTTAGGGTTTGGGGGGTGGGAACCCCCCCTCTTATGGCCAGCCACCACATGGGCCCCTCTGGGCCGTGGCCTGTGCCCAGTTGCCGTGAAATCACAGAAAACCCCGGTGAAAAGATGATTCGGTTTTTCGATTAGCTCCTCTTCCAAACTTTTTCTAATAAGTCAATCACCTTCGGTATTACACGGCCCGACCGCGTTGTTCTCGTGGGATGATCGGTGACCAAATCGGTCAGACCGGTGACCACCAGCGGTCAGACCGCCATCCTGAAGAACATGAGAATTAGGATATCTAGAAACATAATGATTAGCATGTGAGAAAAATCCTAATCCAGGTTTATTCTTTTCAGTGTTACCATGTCTCATAAAAGCTCTAGGTTGCCTGAATGAAATTCTATCAGGATTTTTCTTATCATTTTTCAACCTACGCCAACAGAATTCAATCAAATGCCCACTTTTCTTGCAATAAGTGCAATGGTACTTGGTACCACTAGAGGAAGCACCCTTTGAATTAATACAAGGTTGGGCAAAACCTGCAGATTTAAAAGATGTTTTTGCAGGTTGGATTTTGAATTCAATTAAACCTTTTTCCAAGACTTGTATGACTTTTGGCTTTGAATTGTCTTGAAAAGAATTGAATCATAAACCTTACTTCTTATAAGGAGTTTTGGACTTGTCAAGAATCATGTTTAATTGTTTCTTACCTTTAGAAAATTTCTCTAATGTATCATGAAGGTAAGCATTTTCTTTTCTCAAATTAACACAATTATCACAAGTTTTATCCATAGATTTCTCCTTATATTGAGCAATTTCAAGCTTAAGAGCGGAACAAGAAGCACAAATAGTATTTTCAATATTATCCTTAAGCTTAGCATATTTGACTCTAATGACTTCTAAGATATCTTTGATTTCACGCTCTTTTCTAAGCATGAAGTGCAATGGCTAGAATCAAACACATCAAAATCAATCAATTTACTAGATTCTAAACATTTTTCACAAGGAGCAATTTTAATTTCATTTAGTTCAGATCTAGCATTCTCAAGTTGTTGTCTGTAAATATTATAAGCGATTGTAACTTGGCAATTTTCAATGCATACCATGACAAGATAAATATTCATCGTGTTCAAGAGTCTTTGCATTTTTAAGCTCTACTTTCAGTTTGTTAATCTTTGACTCTAATTTCTTATTTTTGTCATGACAAATTCTAGCGCTTCATCTTGACTAAGCAATTGCTCAACTATAGAATCATATTTAGCGTAAAGCTCATCATAAGAAAAATATACCTCATCATCATCAATGTCGCCAATGTCACCATGAAGCACATGTCGCTGAAGTCATTGGCCTTCCTTTCTTTTTCCTTGAGGGATCTCCTCCTCCTTGTCCTCCTCACTCCCGAATCCACATCGCTCAAGGATTGATCCTCAAAAGCTGTAAGGACCCGGTGAGCGGCCTTCACAAGCTTATTAGCCTCATACCTTGATTTGTTGAAGGAGGCTTCTTCCAAGTTGGCTTTCCTTCCTTATGATTGCTCTTACCTTTCACTTGGGGCAATTTGTCTTGATATGGTTGAGCTCACCACATTCATAGCATGTCACCGACCACCTCTCTTTTGTTTCTCACATTATTGTAGGCCCGTGAATTTTTTAGTTAGGAGAGCTAACTCTGTCTCAGAATACTTTCAAGCTCCTCCTCATGAATCGCAGATAAACAAGTAAATGAAAAATCGTAAAATGATTCAAGAGTACCATCGAAGACCATTTGAGAGGATCACTATCAATGCCATGTTGTCTTTCTTAGCATGATCAACTCTTTTAATTTCATGAGTCTTGAGTTTACTATAAAGCAATTCTAAAGTAAGACTTGAAAGATCAATATTTTCCTCTATAGCAAGAGCCTTCATCTCCCACTCCTTGGTGTTGATTGCACCAAGAGATGGGTGGCATTTTCAGATTGAGAATATTCAATATCAACAAACTTTTATTTGATTAATCACTTTATTAAAGCGAGAAAATGTCATCGATGCTCTCCAGACGCATCTCGAATTTGTTGTATTCACGCTTGTAAACTGTTTACGACCTTTTTGATTTGGGACGAACCTCATGATATGTTTCGAGAGTGTTCCAAATTTCGTCTTGTGATGGCAAGATTGCAAATGCGATCATATTCTTGTCTACCAAGCGCACCATATAAAAGATTCTTGGCTTTGTTATTGTTTACCACAAGAATCGCTGAAGCCGGTGTTGCAATTTCAGGAATAACAAGCGGGGCTCGAACAACATCCCAAATAGCTTGTCCCTCGCTCTCAAGAAAGACTCGCATACGATTCTTCCAATAGGCATAGTCGTGCCCATCGAAGATATGCGGTTTAGTAGAAAACTTATCCATCGCCTAAAGTTCAAAGGACCGGTTAAGATCAAGAGTGAACTAAACTGGCTCGATACCACTTGTTGGATGAAAAGGCGACTAGAGGGGGGTGAATAGGAGCACGCTCACTTTTTCCCAAATAATGAATTCAACACAATTTCACTCCAATAGCTATTAGGAAGCTATGAAGATCAATATACCAGTACAGCGGAAGAATAGTATTGAATCCAATTAAATCCCCTAAGCAGAATAACAAAATCAACTAAGATTAAAGAATCACAATGCACGGGCGGTCTGACCTCTGGACCCAGCCGGTTGGACCGATTGCGAGCGGTTCGATCATTGTTGTATTAGCGGTCGGACCGCTCCAAAATCGGTCCGACCTGGTGATGACGAGCGGTCCGACCCGTGGCCCGAACCAATCAAACAAGAAAATCAGCCCGATGACGAAGTTGCAATTAGGTCAAACTTTTGATTCTCAACTCCAAACTTTACGAAACTTTGCACACACCTTCTATATGCTATTGAGAACCTATTCCAATCGAATATTATGGTAATTCTTGGATAGATCCTGAACAGTTGTCAATTGAATAACAAAAGGTCTAAAACCGGGCAAGAACGAAAACTTGATCCTAATGCTTGTTCGTGAGTGATTGATGATCAAGATGATTCTAGATAGATTCACACATATCACAGCAAGCTAATTTACGTGAAAGAATCAATCACAAACTCGCGGATCAAAGAAAGCCCTAAAATCACGAAATTGAAAGCAAGAACAAAAAGAGACTTATCTCAAGCAAACCTTGCATAGATTAAGAACGTGATCGTTGCTGGATTACACCCACACCATCATGCATCAGTGGTCAATCCAAGATCACAAAATTCACATCAAACCATGAAAAGCCCTAGCCTCCACCTCAACTCCCCCTAAGCCAATTAGGGTTTTGAAAACACAAAAGAGGTGAAAAAACAGCGAGAGATAGGGCTGCAGCCACCACCTCCTCCCATTTATAGTGGAGGCCTAGAACTCTCTAGGGTTTGACTTAATTGGGCTCCCGTTAAGGCCCACTAACAAACGGGTCACACACGCACGCTTCGCAAATCGCCGTCTTTAACCTTTTGACCTAAACCGCTTCACCATGCGCCATGGATTTGCCAATAGGTCACCCTTGTCCATCTTGTGTCACGCTTGAGTCATTGACTCACCCCAGATCGCCGATCGCTCGACCTCAACTCTCCAAGTCTAGTCCCGATCCTCCTCGCCGTTGACCGTCGTTGACCACCAAGCAACCTGCTCAAACATAGACAAGCAAACACGAATTCGGGAGTCAAACAGAAGTTAAGACG
This sequence comes from Hsuehochloa calcarea, assembly GCA_036346395.1. Classification (NCBI taxonomy): domain Eukaryota; kingdom Viridiplantae; phylum Streptophyta; class Magnoliopsida; order Poales; family Poaceae; genus Hsuehochloa; species Hsuehochloa calcarea. Next base: position 17,393,141 of record CM070614.1, on the reverse strand, counting down.
CTTTGCGCCTCATCGGAAAGAGGCAATTCAGTCGGAAGTTGAAAAACTCCTCAAGGCTGGATTTATTCGTGAAGTCCATCACCCTCAGTGCCTCGCCAACCCTGTAATGGTTAGAAAAAATAATGAAAAATGGCGAATGTGTATAGACTTCACAGATCTAAATAAAGATTGTCCGAAGAATGACTTTCCTCTTCCCCGCATTGATAAACTTGTAGATTCCACCTCCGGGTGTGAATTATTAAGTTTTTTGGATGCATACTCAGGGTACCATCAGATTAACATGAGTAAAGAAGATGAGAAGAAAACTTCCTTCATTACTCCATATGGCACTTACTATTATCTTAAGATGCCTTTTGGTCTCAAAAATGCTAGTGCAACTTTTCAAAGATTGATGCAGAAAACCTTTAGCCCACAGATAGGTCGAAATCTCGAAGCCTATATTGATGATTTAGTTGTGAAAAGTATCAACGCAGGCGATAATATTCTTGACTAACAAGAGACTTTTAATAATTTGAGAAAGTATAACTTCAAGTTAAATCCAGAGAAATATGTGTTGGAGTTTCACTGAAAGCTTCACGATTTTCTAGTTTCTACCAAGGTATCAAGCAAATCTGCAAGATATCGGCCATCAACCAAATGCGCCCTCCGACCACAAAGAAAGAGGTCCAAAACTAAGCGGGTCAGTATGGCGTCGCTAAGCCATTTCATAGCCAGGTTAGGTGACAAAGGGTTGCCTTTCTTTAAGGTTCTTCGGAAAAACAAAAGTTTCGAGTAGATAAAGGAGGCCAATGATGCCTTTGAAAAGCTCAAAGAGTACCTTACGAGTGCCCCGGTCTTAGTCACTCCGAGACCGGAAGAAATTTTGCTTATTTATGTGGCTGCAACGCCGCAAACTGTCAGCGGTGTGCTTGTCGTGGAACATGAGAACGACCAACGACTAGTATATTACGTAAGCGAAGTCTTACATGATCCGAAAGAAAGATACCCACAGGTACAAAAATTACTTTATGGTCTCCTTGCGGCTTCAAGGAAACTAAGACATTACTTTCAAGCCCACAAAGTGGTCGTACCTACCGAGTATCCCCTCAGTCAAGTCCTTGGAAATAGGGAATCATCAGAACGAATAGCAAAATGGGTGGTTGAACTAGGGACATTCGATCTCCATTTCATCTCACGAATAGCAATAAAGTCTCAGGCAATAGCAGAATTCATTGCCGAATGGACAAACCCTGAATATAAGCAGGAACCAGAGTATGAGCGTCATGATGAATGGACATTGTACTTTGACAGTTCTTTGATGCTTAAAGGAACGGGGGCTGGAGTCGTCTTGATATCCCCTACTGGCGAACACATTAAGTACGTCATCCAGTTTAACTTTCCCGCTACAAACAATGTGGCGGAATATGAAGGTTTACTGGCAGAACTTCGAGCAGCTCATTCGCTAGGGATTCGCAAATTACTAGTGAAAGGTGATTCTCAACTAGTAGCGAATCAAGTAGGGAAAGAGTACCAATGCTCGAGTACCAAGATGTCATCTTATCTGGCGAAAGTACGAAAACTCGAAAAGCATTTCTTTGGTTTCCAGATCTAACACATTCCTAGAAAAGAAAACTTTCTAGCATATCAGTTGGCACGGATGGCCTCCACGAGGTCGACCGTCCCGCTCGGAGTTTTTCTCGAGCAACTCGATTCACCCTCGGTGGTCGAGCATTCCGAGAACATCAATGATAAACATCAGGTCATGCCTATTGATTTTGATAACATAGATGCTCCACAGATCGGTGACGATCAGGGTAGAGAATGGATGACATCGATCTATAATTATCTTCAGCACGACCTTATTCCAGAAGATGATATAGAGGCCGATCGTGTAGCACGAAAAGCCAAATCATACACTCTAATCGAATGTACCTTGTACAAATGAGGATCTCATGGAGTGTTGATGAGATGCATATCTCGCTCGGATGCCATCAAGTTGCTAACCGAAATTCATGGAGGAGTCTATGGAGCACATCATTCCTAGAACATTGGTCTGTAAAGCCTTCAGCAAGAATACTATTGGCCAATTGCCCTTCATGATGCAAAAGAGCTTGTGACGGCGCGTATAATGTCGGCTTCATAGCCGACAAGTACGTCACCAAAGACAAGCTTTGCAAACAATTCCTCTTTCCTGGCCTTTTGCAACCTAGGGATTAGATATTCTGGGACCATTCCTAAGAGCACCCAAGGGCTTTGATTTCCTTTTCGTCATGATTGACACATTCACAAAATGAATTGAAGCCGAGCCGCTTGTTAAAACTACAACCGAGGTCGCAAGAGATTCTTGACAAAAAATATGATTACACGATTTGATGTACCCAAATGTATAATAACGGATAATGGTACTCAATTTTGAGTGGCGCTTTAGGAATTCTGCGAAGAGCTTGGAATAAAAGTCCATTTCGTCTCTGTTGCTCATCCACAGAGTAATGGAGCAGTTGAACGTGCCAATGGTATCATAATACAGGGGGTCAAACGCCGAGTATTCGACCAGCTAATAAAGCGTTCAGGAGCTTAGGTTCAAGAACTTCCTTCTGTCCTATGGGCTATTCGAACTACGACCAGTCGTGCGACCGGCGAAACACCATTCTTTTTAGTTTATAGAGCCAAAGCCATGCTTCCTCCATAATTAAAAATTGGCTCTGCTCGTATTGATTGTTTTAGTGTGAACGATCAGGAGGAACGATGGCTCGACGACGTCAATTTCCTTGAAGAACGACGAAACCAAGCCTTAGTACGTTCGGCAATCTATCAACAAGCCATGCAAAGGTACCAAAATCGTAAGGTACAGCCTCGCAGCCTAGCTGCAGGTGATTTGGTTCTCAGAAAAATTCAGAGCCAAGTAAATCGCAATAAACTTTCTCTCAAGTGGGAAGGTCCTTACATCGTGGTCAAGTCACCCGACTGTGCTCGTGACGATTAGCTATGCCCGACGCAGAGTTTTGTCCAATTCCTGGAATATTGATCAATTACGTAAGTTTTTTGTTTAATTCATTTCATTTCCTTTAAATTCAATAAATGTTAATCAAATTCAAAGATGTAAGTGATGTTATTTATATGATGGCACCCAAATGTGGTTGATGCGGTTCATATGCTCAAGATTATGAAGATCATATTTTCTATTTTCAAAGTTTTGTTCTACTCTTGTTTGGCTCTTGGTGGGACACGAAAACCTCCTAGTCGAAGGCTCTCCTTTTCGCACGTGGTTCCGCCCATTGGAAGGAGCTTTCTAGCGACGGTCTTTTCTTAAGATCCTCACGCCAATGGATTAGAGTATGAGCACGATTAGTAGATATACATTATATCTTCATATCTTAGCGGTTCATTCTGACCAGCGTTGAGTACTACATAGAAATAAAACCACTTATCATTTATTATATATGTCTTTGCATATAATTTTTTTCTCTTATCAAGGAAAATCTTCTTTTTTTTCTTCCGACTATTTATTGTCTTAGTAAGTACTTTGATTACAAAAACATATTTACAAATAGCCGAAACTTAGCACTGGTTCCGACCAAAAAAGGTTTCCTAGTATTATCACGATCAGTTTTTTTTTCAACAATCAGTACAAACTTTCAAACAATGGTTAAGACTTAAGTTCATTTTCATGGCATACTGCTTCTATAGTAAAGTTCTTCTACTATAAAACAGTCGGGGGCTAGGTAATATATGAATATCCATAAATCGACTGGATGAAGAAAAGATTTCATTGACAGGAGAGAGGTAAGTTTTTACATATTTTATTTGCATACTCTCTTTTTCCAGGTTTTTTACTACTAGAGATGGCCCATCTAATGACTACTTGATAGAGATCCGACCTCTATTTCTTCTGCAACCTTGTCTCCAATAGGTTTAACTTTCTTGAGAAACTTGGTCGCCTCCTCAGGCAAGTAGTTAAAATCTTCTTCAATTGCTTGAAGATTAGTAGAGGGGTCGGATGCTTTCAGTTTTGCCAAAGCAAGACTAACTCCACTAGCAATGGATTCTTTTACGGATCAGGCGTAATTCTCTCTCGTAGTCTTAAGCTTTTAAGGTCCTCCAAAAGGTGGCCAGGGTAATTTACCTTTTCCATTGGAACACTCAAAGAGGGCAGCGTCAATCCTGATCTCATATCAAAGATCATTTTATTGAGTACAGTGATCTTTTCATCAAGATTAAGCTTGATAGTTGCCGCCTTGTCTTGCTCAAATTCCAGAGCTTTCTTTGCTCCGATTAATGCTTGGTTTTATTCTACATAAATAAAAACAAGTATTAGGTAAGAATAATTAGAAGAGATACTAAGTCAAGTTTACAACTAGTTACCTTCAATCTTCTTTCCAGAAGTTTCAAGAATTTCTTTATTTCTGGTCGTCAAGTATTCGATCGACCGGTTCTTAGCTTGGTTGTCTTCCTCAAGCCTTCTTATTTTCGCCTTATTGGCCACAACTTCTTCTTTTATTTTCTCTAAATCTATCAAACATGATAAGGGAGAATAATTCAAGGGAAAAAATAGAGTCATGAGGAAGAAAGAGTTAAGAAGGGAGTTCTTACTTTCTAATTCGAGTGTTTTCGCCCAAGATCTTTATTAGTCGGGTCATCCCACCACAAAGAAAGTTCTCGACCATATGCTACATATATAGCATTTTTTCTTTAAGTCTCCTATAAAACTTCAAAAGGAGCTATAGTGGTTGTAGACATTTACCTGAATTGCCACGTCATTATAATCGGCAAAATTTTATCGGGACTCGCCTCGCTTGACGATCCGATATTCTCCCCAAACTTCATCACGCCCTTATCCTCGAAAATCGAAGAGAAAAAGGAAACTTGTTAGTTTGGGAAGGATTGCTTGCAGAAGCCAGAACCAGTTGGATATTTGTAGGAATTCCTACCTCTGCGGAGGGGGTAATGATCATCGCAGGACCCAACTCTGTGTTCGACATCGGCTTGCTTAGGGCTGACCTAGCCACTCCTCAAGGATTCTAAACGAGAGAAGCCTTGATCGGAGGTGCCTTCGATCACCCGATCTTTCGGAATAGGTTGGTCCAAAGCGACCGGAATTCCGAAGATCTACACAAAAGAAAGAAAAGAAGTTCATGAGCTCAAGTTTACCAAAGACGGAACTCAGGTGTGCATTTATATGGTTAGCTCCTTTATACATACCTGGTTGCTTTATTGGTCTTGATTTTGAAGCGTGCCGGCTAGAAGTCCGTAGTGCTCACCTTTCTTTTCTTTTCAACTGATTTTACCAGTTCTGAACTGGTAGGGTTGGTTACACCCTCTACACCGTCCAGCAAAGGTTCAAAAGTAATATTCTCGATCAGTTGGTCGAGAATAACATCCCTGATCGCTGGGTCGGAAGGTGTAAATTCGTTGGTCTTCAAAACAGTTGTTTCAATTGCAACTAGCAAGTCTTGAGCAACCGTATGAGACTCAATGATTACCGCTTGGGTTAACAAGCAAAGTTAGCACGGTGATGAACGCGTTCCATCTGACACTACAAATTTCTGCTCGATCACCTACCTCTACGCGGTCACAATTTTTAGTGAATGTATGATTGGTCGGTTCATTAGTTGGCTCGTGTGTTTCGGTGACCTCATTGATTCTAAGCCCAACCGACTGTATATCAAGGATCTTGGGTAAAAATCGATCGAAAAATGTTAGAAAGATGAAACGAAATTGATATACTTACCCGAAGTCTCTCAGCTCTTTCTTCTATGGTAACAACCGCTAGGATCAGAGGGAAGCCAGCCTTGTCGCTGGGCTCTCCAGCGTAGATCATTTTGATCCTACTTCTGATCTCATCAGGAGATAAGGCCGCAGCAAAAGAGGGATTTTAGGGTTATAAAAGTAAATCAATCAATTTAATCAAACTGATCGGATTCCCTTGGGATTTACCTTCCCTAGAGTCTTTGGTTGCATCGTCACGACCAATGTACCAGAGCATCGAATGAGCTCTGGCCTTCAAAGGACCGATCCTCTGCATGGAAAAGTCCCTTACCACGTGCCAGGAAGTTAAACCCCTGACACTCAGGAGATGGATAGCATCAATCCATCTCTCAATTTTCCCCTCCTTCGAGGAGAAACGCCATCGCAGGTTCTCAACAGCCTTCTTACCACTGTAGTAAAGGCCATCACCCTGCGTAATTTTCATATAAAACCAACTCTTTTCCCATGACGACCACGAAGATTTTGAGTACATAGAAATGTACTCATCAGCCTTCCCGTCATGAAGACGCAAGGTACACTCTCCAGTTGTACTGGTCGTTTTCTTTGCATTTGCTAGTCTGTAGTAGTACTTGAAGAGATCTCGAGTTGCTGGAATCCCCAAGTACGCTTCACAAAGGTAAACAAAGATGCTAAGGTTGGCTATGGCGTTGGGGGTCAAATTAATCAGTTCTACTCCATAGTACTCCAGAACTTAGGAAAGAAAGGAGTGAACTGGGAGTCTGAAGCCGCATTCAATATATGCGAGGAATACCGGAATTTCTCCATCCTCACCGCTTGGAGAATGTTCCCCAAATGGTGATCTCCATAGGATCAGACTTCTGTCGGGTAGCAGCCCAACCTTCTCCAAACTCTCCGATTTCTTCTAATTCAGATCGGAGATCGACCAGTTGGTGATGAGATCCGACATGATGATTTCCTTCGGGTGAAGAATCCAAAGGTGATCGGAGATGGCCCTGCGTAATTTTCATATAAAACCAACTCTTTTTCCATGATGACCACGAAGATTTTGAGTACATAAAAATGTACTCATCAGCCTTCCCGTCATGAAGACGCAAGGTACACTCTCCAGTTGTACTGGTCGTTTTCTTTGCATTTGCTAGTCTGTAGTAGTACTTGAAGAGATCCCGAAGGTCGGAATCCCCAAGTGCGCTTCACAAAGGTAAATAAAGATGCTAAGATTGGCTATTGCGTTGGGGGTCAAATTAATCAGTTCTACTCCATAGTACTCCAGAACTTAGGAAAGAAAGGAGTGAACTGGGAGTCTGAAGCCGCATTCAATATATGCGAGGAATACCGGAATTTCTCCATCCTCACCGCTTGGAGAATGTTCCCCAAATGGTGATCTCCATAGGATCAGACTTCTGTCGGGTAGCAGCCCAACCTTCTCCAAACTCTCCGATTTCTTCTCATTCAGATCGGAGATCGACCAGTTGGTGATGAGATCCGACATGATGATTTCCTTCGGGTGAAGAATTCAAAGGTGATCGGAGATGGTCTCTTGGAAAATGAAGAGGAAGCAAAGGCGAGAAACCCTAACACCCAAAGGCTAAGGGGTATTTATAGCCACAATGTCAGAACCGCTCCTAAGAAGTCCAATAGACAAAAATCATTTTTAACCAGCGGACAAAGAAGCTTTTTTCAACTTCCAAGGCAATTCCTCAACTTTAAAAATGAATACAGACCACCTCGAGAACTACGACATTTAATGAGGGGTCTGCCCGATACGACTTCATCGGGAGAAAACGTCTAAACGACCAATTCATTTAAAAGTTCGGGGGCTAGCTAACGAGGATTAAAACATCTACTTATTATTTAGAATATAGAGGACCATACGTCTTCATGGTTGTAACCCCTGAAGCTAACGACCTCACTGGTCGTAAGGATTCTAGAGGTTACATAATACATAACCTGGTCGGACAAGGTTCCTAACCTAGCCTCCGACCAGTCAAAATACTCATAAAGCTTGGAACTAGTATCTAGATCTAAGTCTGGGTATATGCTTTACCGTGTGACGAATGGAATATGTGCTACATATTCCATACCACGCGACGCTACGTGATTCTAAGACACTAGAATACGGTTAAATGGCTCACTGACATATAACCGCACAGCAGTTGATACATTATCAACTGACGCCTCTCTCCGGCTAGACGCGCCGCTTCTCAACAGGCGTCTCTCCCAGGGACAACTGCCAACGCTTCATCAACTACATAAGGAGGACCGTGGAAGGAGGAGGGGGGACCTAAGGATACATCGATTAGAATCACTCTCAGAAGATAACCAGTCGATTAGATTGTAAAGTCATAGCAAGCATTGTGCTCCGGTGTTAAGAGAGTTAGCCTTTGGTTCAGATTGTAGACATATTTTATAATAGCCAGTTCATCTCAATAAAGAGCAGCCTCATTCCTTGCTAGGAGACACGTGCTATTTTCCTATCTTTTTTATATTTGTAAGTTTCGTGATTTGATCGTCGACAATACTGATGAGTGGTACTTGGACAATGGAGCAAGCAATCACATGATGGGAGATTGCTCCATGTTCCATGAGCTCGACGAGAAGATTTAAGGGAAAATCAAGTTTGGCGACGGCTCCATGGTACAAATAAGAGGCAAAGGATAAATGCTATTGCAATCCAAGAACAGCGATTAGAGGATGCTGACTAAAATCTATTATATATCAAGTCTATGTAATAGCATACTCAGTCCTAGGCAGTTGGTGCAACGGGGGTGCAGGGTGGAGCTGCAGGATGATTTCTTGCGTGTCTATGACAAGGACAAAGATCTGTTGATGAAGGTGAAAAAATCCCCGAACCGGTTGTACAAAATTTCTTTGAAAACTTGTAAGTCGGTTTGTGTGAAGGACAGTCTGGAGAAGCAGAGTGGAACTGGAGTATTAAATCAGGACATAGCGGGACCGAGGAGTGGCACGCAGTTGACGCAGGAGGCGCAGCAGGCGGAGCCTTGGGACGTCTAGACGACACGCAGGGCGCTCAAGGGGACGGCGAGCTTCACGCGAATGCAGTTGTTGCTGGAGGAGCGGCTCGGGTCAAGCCTATGGACCCAACCCATATGCAAGCACAGCAGAAAGGAGAGGCGGTGTAGCCTCAGCTGAGATGTACGCGGGAAAGCGGGCAGATTTGGTCCAAGAGAGAAGAGTGAGAGGCTATGGTGAAACCCAGGTGGTGGTGGGAGCAGGTGCTCCAGGCGAGGTGGTTGTGGGAGCAGTGCTCCACCAAGCGGGCATGAAAGGAAGGACGAGTTGATCACCAAAGAGACACGACAAGCGTTGGTTTGTGCATGGCTCAGGATGGAGTATGAAGTGTTGGTTTGTGCATGGCTTAGGACAGAGCAAGAACAGGTGGTAGGGCGGTATCATGCCCAGGAAGGAACGGTGCACGGGAGTGCAGGTAAAAGAGGAAGACTTAAGTTCAGATGAGGGAGAAGATCAGCGTGATCAAGATGAAGAAACAAGATTAGGGGGGTGATTGTTGAATTTAATCTTGTTTAGAAAGGTTTTTCCATTTTGGTTTTCTAATGTGTGTCCAAATAGGTTTCCTACTCAGAAACGAATTGAAGTGCTCATCTTATATAAAGGCATCTATGGTATTGTAACTTGAACAATAATAGCAATAGAGTAAGAGAAATTTAGAAAAACCGCTGTTATTCTAGCGGCAAAAAAAATATGGTGTTCTTGTGTATGTTTGTTTTCAATTTAGACCAACAGTACGCTACTGCAGATTAGAGCTCGCAGGGTGGCAGTGCACGGTGTGGAGCCAAAGAGGAGGCAAGGGCGCATGGCCAGTGCAGCGGACGGTGAATGCCACCCTACGTGCGGAGGCATTCCTTGACGTCGTGTCCATGGACCTCAACAACTACCGAAGGCAAGCAGCGACTAAATTTAATTCCACGGCAGTCAGCCACGACTTTGGTAGCGGCGTCAAGAATCAAAGCCCACAGTGACATCGTACATCCGAGCGGAATGGCTACCGCGGAGGCCATGATGGAGAGGAGCGGGAGGTGGTGCTGACAGAAGGGAAGGATTAGACGGCGAGTCGTGGCTATGCGCGTCATCTGTGGCACCTCATACCTCACCGCTGTCGTCCTGCTCCTATGATTGCATCTACACCACGGTCTATTGCATGGACTCACCGCAAGCCGCACGCACTCTCCTCCCCTCTCTCGAGACATCTCTCTGTTATGTTGGGAGGGCAATCCCATATCCGACCACCACATCCTCCCCATATTTTATAGCATACCCAAAACTACTTTTATAACTACCTAGTAACGAGTAGCGTTTGGCAACCCTAAGAGTGCTACTACATATGTAGGAAACCATGTCGATCTCGTGTCTAAGGATTATACATCATCATTGCTTGAGACCAACTAATGATACATAGAAACATAACAATCTCAACAGTGACTCGAGATGGGTCTTTTCCAACACCATGTTCTCTAACATGTGTCCATGTTGTTGGTTTGATATCTTCATATCCATGACTTGTGAAACGTAGTCATCAACCAATACATATGCTAGTCTATTCATATGTGTTCTCATATGTTTCCGACCAGGGAACATTTAAGAATAATCATCACATAAATATAGAGTTTCACAATCAAGCCACATACTTGATAATAAATATTATTGATATTATTCTATGAACAAGATAACATCTTATCCAATGTTATGAACATATTGAAATATAATCATCTTTATGATTGCCTCTATGGCATATTTCCAACATGCTGGAGCCCGAGAAGAGCAAGCAAGGGTCATATGCCCGGGTCTGGCAAGAGGAGCTTACCAGGATGGCAGCTCTCAGCAATGACGCCCCTCGTAGCAGCAACCCCTACCAGAACATTCTAACCGAGTGTTCGCTGCAACACCCACTAGAGAGGGAGACGCCACCCCTCTATTGGTGAAGGGACCCATACAAATTCTTCAAGTCTAAGCAGCAGCTAAGTCTGGGCATGCATTATTGGGGTTGCGCGAACTACTCCAGTGACTATCCTGACAAACGTTGGGACACGAGCAGCTATCGACAGCAGGTAAGAACTAGTTACAGTATGTTCCCCTACTATCTCTCTTTCAAAGTACACACTAACAACCTTTCCTGTCTACCTATAGTCGCCGGATCCGCTATGTGGTCGCCGCAAGTGGATCGACCAAGAAATCCACCCACATAACCAGTGGACTCTCGACTACGAGGAGTGGAATGTCAAAAGGGCCCGTGAGATCCAGAAGGAAGAGCGCCGCAACGATGAGCAAAACGAGTGCATTCGTCGGGAGACGAAAGTTCATCTCGAGGCGTGCAGGCGCAGGGAGCGCGAGAAAAAGAGGAAAATGACAGCCAATGCCAAAGAGGTCGGCGATGAGTTCTACGAGCTAGCAAGGAAGGAAAATGGCCTCAATCCACACAAGAGGGTCGGGCCATTCAGTACTAATACCCTCGTCGAAAGTCGAATCTATTTTCATTCAAAAGGCGATATGTATCGATCGTAGGAGTACTTCGGTTTGTTACATCATGCATGATGTTGTTTCTTATGCACGTAACCAAACCCTATGCGTCGTGTTATTACCAGCTTCATTATAAATTCTATTTTAATTCGCAACATCAAATCTCCTCGTCTTTTCGCATTCAATTCTTCCGTGTTATTCCCAGCCTCATTACAAAGGCATCCAACAACATATATCACTTCTGGGGCAATGTCTGAAAATATTGTGCAGTTATTTGTGAAGGATATAAACGCTAAAGTGTTAAAAGGTTATCAATCCACAAAAATATTTTAAGTCCATATGTGTATTTACACTCAGTTAAAAGGATGGTCTTATATATGGTTTACAGATAGATTCTCTACTTTTAAGTTATGGATAATTCGAGAGGGATTAACTTTCAAATATTTTTTAAAAATAATTAAATAATAAAAACAGCCTCCAGCCTACTGTCGCTGAACTGTTGGGCGACAGGGATGCAGTCGCCTACCGGTTGGGCGACAGAACCTGTCGTCCGACGATTGGCCGATTTCATCTCTCTCGCCGAACCGTTCTGTGACTGCATTATTGTAGCTTGGCCGTTGGGCGACTGGATCCAGTCGACCATCGGTTCGGCGACAGAGGTATATTTTTGTAAAAAAATGCAGGTATAATTTTGTAATTTTGAATAAAAAATAGATTATTAAAAAAAATTCCCGGTGAAGCCACGCAGCGGCAATGGAGCATGGAGGCGAGCATGCGGCGTCGCCAGCGTAGCTTCAATGGAGCGACGCAGGCGTGCGGCACCAACACAAAGGTGGTGAGGCAGCTGCCGAGGCTGGCAAAGAAGAGGACAAGGCGTAGAAGTGCGTAGAACTGATTAGGTGAGAAGGTTTGATTTCTTGTTTTCACTAATTGGATATGTCTTTGCTTCAAAACATAGTATGATGGAGCCTGATGTGGTTAGTCTGAAATGATTTTTTTTTTGTTGATGTGGTTGCAGATTAGTCTACGCGTAGGCAGATTCATGGAAGAACAAGTACTACAATGAGCTCGTGTTCACCAGCAACAAGGCGAGGCCTTTGGCTACCTATCTTGGTTCAGTTTTGTGGCCATGTCGTTGTTCTGTAAGATCCATCTTATGTGGTTAATGAGGATTTGTGAGAGTGATTGGTTGAGAGTTTGGATTTTTTTTTCACGTTCAGACCAAGGATGATTGGTGCACTAAAATAGAACCAGTTATTACATTACACTTTTCTGTGTACATGCAGTTTGAGCATCAGTTACTTAGAGTAAACCATCTAGAATTATATTTTGTTTGTTTTGATGCAAATATCATTAAAACCTTCTAAGCTATTGATGTGTTCTTTCAAGCATATAATTCTTTTTGATACTCTTTAAACTAACTTTGCTGCTGCTACAAACCCAAAATTGATAAACCAACATGAATTAATTGTATCCATAAACCTTGGATCACAATGATAATTGATTTCCACCGAAATTGCTAGGTTGTTCTAATAGTATTGCACTGATACAAAATGACATCAGAAGTACTGAAGCTCCAGGCTGAGTCAAAGGGTCACTTCTCTCCTTAATTCCCCACTCACCATCTCAAGGATATTATTCTCGAAACACCATAGTTAGTTGTAAGTTAGTAATACTTCTAATTGTACTGTTTAAAATCTCCCGTGATTTATGGAAGGACACTATATGTCATTCTTATTTGAACTTTCATTACTTATATTTGTCCTTTTCCGTGGGTCAAAGCTTCTGTCAGTGATACCTTTTTCAATGGGTGGGGAACATGTAGCACGAAATATGTTGGAAGCACTATATATGTTCTCGGCACTATAATATCATTCAATTTATATCTATACATTTAACCACGGGTTTAAATGTTTAGTACAGAAAAGCAACTACAATTTTGTGGAAGTAAAATGCTAAGTATGTGCTTCATATAGGGTTACCGGACAAATTTAAGGTACTAATTTGTATGTGCTTTGCCAATAGCGAGATGAGACAAGCTACCACATACATAATATGAATAATATTTTATACAAAATATATGTTTCTGTTGCAACGCACGGGTACCCTATTAGTCCTATACAAGTAACTAAATAATTAGTGTTGCGCTGTTCCATACAAGTAACAGGATTTCGTGCTTACGAGATCCAAAGCGTTGACACAAGCTCATATTAGTCAAAGTGGTTTGCCTGATATCCAACGTCGGAACATGGCAAGGCATCTCTCCGGCTGGTACTCCGGCGCGGTGTGCCCGCCGCCCTGCCATAACTCATATTTAGCCGTTTCAGCTCACCCAATAATAATACCACAAAGGGAGTGCAATTACAATGCATGATCACTCATCTCTATACATCCAACCACGTCAATTAAGCAGAGGGGGAGAAATATGTGGATGCGTTGTTACCTTTATCGTAGCGAAGGTCATGTCGTTTGAATATGCTATGGTGAATCTGCGGATTAATTGTGTATTTTCAGAACACTAGCGTGGTTAGAACATGCATATTGTCTAGTGAACACTAGTACTCTCATATTTAAAATCTCACCCTGCAGACTGACCGTCGAGATGCCAAGCCCTCCAGTCATCTACAACGGAGAAGTTGAGCGATCTCACCCAGGCCTGTGTACCAAGAAATGGTACGACAATATCATGGTCACCACTGTATAGAGATACGGAGAAATGCAGAGCAAACGTTAAACTTAGAAATGTAAACTATGGGAATATACAAAGGCTAATATTTGTTTCGATTGCATTAATTGTGCTTATTACCTGTATACCAAGGCACGGTAACCTTTTAATGTGACGTTACGATGGTACTTTACGCTGCTCTTGATGTCCCTGGAATAAGGTAGGTCCCAATCGTGGCACCTCACCCACTCGTCCACGCTCCCCTAAGTTATCAGTGGCATATGAGACATAAGCGCACGGTTATTTGAACTGCGTTGTTAACTCCGGGCAAAATGGCAACCGATTATATACTTTACTTTCTTGATCCCAAGAGCATCTCGAGTGGCGTCGCTGTTCGCCCAAAAATATGACAGGTACTTCTTGTAGGTCTATACATGGGAGAAAATGAAACAAGATTAGCGCTCAAATTTGGATGGTATAGCAAAAATCAGATTATGCTGCAGCCTACACGATGGATCCTTGGGGTTCTACGCAGGACAATGAATTATGTAGGAAACAACTCAACAACTTACCACGCAGTTTATTCCAGGACGAGGTGGTGGATTATCTAAAACTGCACTTTCCTCCATCAGGTTCTTCCTGTATTCAGTTCCATTGTTTGGTCTGGGAGATACGTAAATGCACTTGTCATACAAAATATGAGCCCCTGAAATTTCGTTATGAAGCACCTGCAGTGAAGCAGACAGTGGTCACTTCAATTTGTCAGCTAAAATAACGGCTACAAAGCGCTACGAGCATAAATCAACTGTGACTCTCCTGAAATTGTTCATAGCTTGGGCACACGAGGCGTTCTTTGGATGCTCAAAATCCTCTCCTTGGCAGTGCCTCATTATCCTCTTTATTATCGTAGTTCACAAGCATACACAATGAGATGGAGTAAATCTCACTCGATCAATGGAATGTTGAATAATTCAGATCAAAGTGCAAGTTAGGATAATTGATTGATTGCCTTGTACAACTGATCTGATATGATGCCCACTCCATGAGCGTATGCCACTCTCGATTTGTTGTCAATGCTTTCATCTGTAGCCGGGTTACCTACCAGATAGCCCTGTACGATTGATTCAATGTGATTTGTTTCTATATACAATAACTTGAATGTAATATGAAATTAATCTAGATGAGCATGTGTTTTCAAGCAATGATAGTTCGATGAAACATTTAGCTTGGCTATGGTTGTATGAGTTGGTCATTGTAGTATCAGCGTGTTTTACCAAAATACTCAGCGTGTTTTACCAAAAATACTTAGCTTGTTAAAAAAGCCAACGTTTTATGGAGTGGCTTCGAATTTCTTTCAACTAGCAGAATTACCCGCACAATTGAGTGGCTACAAATTGCAACATATTGTATTTATTATATAACTATAATGCCTTTGAAAATTATAATTGTATCTGTTATATGACTATAACAATTGTAATATCTATATTTGCTCAGTCTACATCGTTATAATCTGGCCCATCCAAATAAAAGGTGTAGATCTTCTCTTTTTCTCTAGATTAATGAGAGAGTTTTTAAGAATCCTTTTTTTTTCTAATTTAAGGATCATCGTGATATTTTATAGACATATAAAGCGAAGGAGGTACCATCAATATCACCGGATGATTGTGTGTGTGTCTATATATATATATATATATATATATATATATATATATATATGTTTCAGCTTCTTAGAAAGCTATGTGGGACAGTGGGAACCACCTCTTGGCGAGCAGTGGACTTGTGGGTGTACACTCCACCCACCAGAATGCAAATATGGAGACCACCTATTATGCACACGTGAATGTGCTTTAGTAGGAATTTGGTGAGATTGGCGATATTAAGTGAGCGACTCGCGTGTATGTGGGTGTCTTCTTGTAATCGCAAAAAGTTGTGTGGGAATGTCGGCTGTTTGGTCCCAACTTCAGCTTTTTTCATGTGTAAGCTTTGCCAAGTCTAAAGTACGGTCAAATCATTCTTTACACTGAAATTACCTCTTAATACGGTATCCACATTATGAAACCACCTTTAAAATTGTAGTCATCAGATCAAACTCAGGTAACCGTTGTATCTTCAATATTTAAGTCATGTTCCCTGGTGTTAGACCATATAGCTAGGTCTAGAATAATTTAGTTGATGAATAATTAACATTTTTGTTTACTGATGCTATTTGAGGCGTGTGGTGTGTGTGTGGACTTATATCGGTCAAGTTGGGAAGAACATGTGTCGGGAAAAAATGGTACTTTGGTCTTTGCATGTGCAGGGTAGCTCGGAAGCGATCGTGGTCTACGACGAGGACCGAGAGATGACTTAGTGCGAAGTCGTAGTCCAGAGGGTCGAGAATGCTGGAGGAGACGATCAAGCTTGAGTTGGGGTACATAGAGATCAAAGATGGATGATGCGTGTTGAAGCTACGGAGCTACGGTTCGAAGGTTACGACATGTGACAATTTTGGAGTGTCCAAAATTGGATTGGATTGAATTTTGTAATCTTGTGTAAAAACCCATGTATTGAGCCATAGGATTTTAGTAGGACGTACGTGGTTATTTAGATGCCAACGTTGGTTGGCATTAGGGTTTGCATGTGGAATAAAAAAAGTGCGGAGGCCGATAATAACCGTGAGGTGAGTTGAGAAGAGAAACTCTTCCTGGTTGAGTTCCTGAGGAAAGAGATCTAGCAGTATTTGTGCGTGCGCGAGCCATCCATCCACTGCCGTTTTACTGCATGATCGTCTCCACATCAAACATGAGGGCACGAGGTCAAGTACTTGCGGCTGGTTTTCTCCTCTCGGGAGATTTATGGCCGGCAATTTGAGGTGATTAAGGGCTGGCGGCTAGAAGGACGTGAGAATGCTTTTCTTCTCCACGTGAGTTATACATTTTCTAGTCGTTTCCTGTTCACGTAAGTTCCTGTGCTGTGCGTGCACTGCTAGTTGCTAGCAAAAGTCCTGCTTCATCTTTTGTATGCATGCATGTTGGAATCAACAGTAGCAAGAGAGACTAGCAAAGGACTTGCAGCATCTTTTGTATGCATGGGTGTTTGATCAACAGTAGGGAGAAAGAGAGTTAAGGTGTAAAAAATCTTTCACAATCATTCACCCCTCTGTTTATCATTAATGATCCTACACGTGGCTAGACATCATTTGGTTGAAAGGTTGTAAGTTTGCTAAATCATACATATTGTTTGATGAAAAGATACATTTCCATGGCTCACTTTCGAAAGTACATACAGTCTGAGCTCAGACCCTTTCGGAATATTGACAATAAAAGAAAAGATCATCCAAGAGCATGGGGGATAGTCGTAACAAGTCCTGTAATCACAGCTGCTCTAGGAACCATGACTATTTAATTTACATCTTTGGGTAAAAGCCTACAACGTTTTGACACAAGTAGGTAATTACTAGTATTTTCTTGATAGCATCACTACGAGAATTGGGGTACCTTCAGATTATTTATTGTAAATGGCTATTATTGTGCAAGCAATGATTTGGGGTACCTTCAGATTAAGATGTGGCCTGAGTCCAGCTTCAAAGTCTGAAAACAGGTATTGGTGATACTAGGTCAGCAGGATAGTAGAAACCACAGAAATACCGAATTGATTTACAGAGGGAGTAGAGTATAAATTACCTTCTGAAATCTTCTGCACGAGAAACGGAACTATCTTGCCCGCGTATGAATCCCCTCCAATGTAGAATGGATTTGCAAGGTAATTTGGATGCTCACTGAACCACTGTGTCAAGCACCCAGGCAAAGAGGAATTAGAAGTAAGCACTACCGAGCAGTGATTAATCAAGGACGGGCAATTAAATAAAAGAAAATGATTGGATGCAAATCCAGTTGCACCGCGTAACAAGATTGTTGGTTAAAACACTACAAATTTTCTTAATCGATTATGTCGATTACCACTGATATCGCCAAAGAAAGATAGTTTCTTTGTTTGCGTACCTTGGTGAGGAACTCCTTGAGCTGCAGTGAAGCAGATACATCCCCAACATCGTATGCTTTGGGGTTCCGCGAGAAGGAGAACCCGGCGCCGACCGGCGAATCGATGAACAAGATGCTTGCGACCTTGGTCCAGGAGTAGGGGTTGTAGCGCAGCCGCGGCAGGCCGCCGTCGTACGGTTCCTCGATGAATTTCACCGGCCCTGCAGTCGAATCAGGCGTGCAGACCTCTCCGTAAAACAAAGCAGAGCTGAAGCAGAGGTTGAGGTGTGAATTGCTCACCGATCTCGAATGCCAGCGCGCTGAGCGCGCTGCAGCGGTCGCCGCCAGTGAGCCACAGGAGGACGGGGTTGCGGCGGGGTCGCCTCCGACTCGATGAAGTAGTAGAACAGCTCCGCCCCGTTCTCCTCGTCCACGCCGACGTACCTACGCACACATACAAGTGTGTGAGCTTCCAAGATTCCAAGGTGATGTAACGGAGGAATCAGTGGAATCCACAGAGGCACCCGGTTTCGAGGCGGAAGGGAAGGGGGCCGTCGAAGCCCGGGAGGCTCGCGACAAGCGTTGGCGCCGCGGCGGAAGCGAGGTGGGAGCAGGCGAAGTGGAAGAAGCAGCGGCAGAGTAAGACGAGCTGCAGAGTGGTGAGACGCCGAGACGCTGCTGCCATCCGTGCTGATTGGGAGGTTTCCTCACCGATGGATGGACGCAAATGCGTTCGTGTGTCGACATCCCCTTTATCCACTCGCGTGTCATTTAAGTCTTTAATGTTCAGTTTTAGTTCAGGAATTAAGCAATTTAAGCAAGTTCAGTGGCCCAACCTTGCCGCTGCATCGATAGGAACCATCCGATAAAATAAAATTGACGAATTTAAGATTTAAGGTGAGACTTATGATACGATCCACGCGAACTGTATGGAGGCCAATCCGACGCGTCTATTTTTCTTATCCGTGGCTAACGGCACAGCGTGTCAGCGTCAGCGATCTTATTTTTCGGTTGTTTATCACTTCGCTTTCCCGGTTGTTCTCGAAGATATTGTCTGCTCAGTACAGATCCACTTTCAAAAAATGTCTCGTCTCATTGAATCACTCGCCCCGGACGTCGTTGCAAAAATCAGTCTAAGCTCATTTTAATTCCAGAAAAAAACAAAGAGGGGGAGAGGGAGAAAATGGAGAAAATAAAGGTAGCGAAACTCTGTCAGTTTATCGCGGTAAGCTCTGTCAGTTCGTCGCGAAGAAGAGATAGATGGAGCATCGTATCCAGTTTGTCATCCTGTATGTATATTTTTTCGAACTTTGTACATTATGTTAAAACATTGTTAGTTAGCAAACAAAATTAGTGACATAGAATTTAGTAGATTAGATAATTATAGTCCAATTATGTAGTACATCTTTTGAGTTGTGTACGAGGTAGGTAGGGGGTAATGTAAATAATATCAGTTTTATTTAGCTCCCTATTTGTGCGTGGTAATTATATTGTTACTACCGGAAATTATTTTTTAAGTAAAAAAAATAGCATGATACGTTTGAAAATTTAAAGAAAAATTTGTAGAAACTAATTAGGGTAGATATAGCCTAATCAAATTAATCGCGGCTTTATTTAGCTTTCTGTTTGTGTGTGGTAATTATATTGTTAATGTTGAAAATTAATTTATAACCAGGAAAATAGCATGACACATTTTAAAATTACAACGAAAATCCAGAGCAGCTAATTAGGGTAGGTAGAGCCCAATCGAAAAAAATTTAGCTTTATTTAGCTCTATAGGTTAGGTAGAGTGCAATCACAGCTTTATGACTTGTTGCGTAAATTTGGTTTCTATTTGTAGTTGATAATTAGTTTGCTAATGTCGCTCAGACATTACTTTTATATATTTTTGTAGTCTTTTACAATGTATGCACTGAATATTCAGGTATAGCGGACCTAGACCATGCTGCCGGGTGACCGTACAAGTTGCTTGACACAGTGATTGACCTACATCACCTTAGCTACCTCAGTACCATCCTTCCCCAAGAGGGTGAGACGCCGATTGAGCTTGGCGCGTTATACGCTCACGCCGATCAAGACCTTGAGGTTGCGCCCCAGCTGAGTGCCTAGGTATGTGCCATTGCGAACTTCGTGTACCCATTTATGGCATAACTACTATGTGTGGACTAACGTTCGTTCGTAACTTGACACGACGCAGGTTGAGAGCGGCAGGC
This sequence comes from Hsuehochloa calcarea, assembly GCA_036346395.1. Classification (NCBI taxonomy): domain Eukaryota; kingdom Viridiplantae; phylum Streptophyta; class Magnoliopsida; order Poales; family Poaceae; genus Hsuehochloa; species Hsuehochloa calcarea. The sequence continues at coordinate 17,373,105 of CM070614.1, read as the reverse complement.
CTCCTTCCATTGGCACAGATGGTAGAGGCGACGTGGGAGGACGACCAGGACCACGGTCTTGGTCGTACGTCCAGATGTGTTCCATACTATCAGGCCCTACTGATGAAGTTGGTCGACCGCTGGAGGCAAGAGACACACACGTTTCACCTCCCGTGCAAGGAGATGATGCCGACGCTGCAGGATGTGAGCTTCCTGACCGGGTTGCCCTGCACAGGCTTCCCCATTGCGGCGTATGAGATCTCGCTCACGTGGCGCACAGAGTTCCTAGCGAGGTTCCAAGATGAGCTGTCGCCGGGCAATGATTACCACGAGTTCAACAGGCCGCACGGGCTGGCGCTGAGGTGGATCTGTCAGTTCTACATAAGTCTTCATAACTATTGTCCTCTCGTATCAATTCATTTGTGAACCTTGCTGACGTGTATATGTCTTCTTGCAGCCCAGGCGTATGGCAGAGGACGCACCCGACGAGACGGTGAGGAGGCACTTCCAGGCCTACCTGATGTGGTTGTTTAGGTGGGTCATGTTCCTAGGGTCCCACGGTGACAGCATCGATAAGCACTATATCTGCTACGCACGTGAACTTGAAGACTGGCCCGTGGAGGAAATCCAGCCCTACGCTTGGGGACGGTAGTGTTGTCGCGCGATGTACCGCGACTTTGCGGCGATGCATGCCACCGGTCCCAGGACAGCTCCATCCTCTCTGAATGCCTGCTACTTCTGCAGCTTTGGTTCTTCGAGTGCTTACAGATCGGACGTTCACAACTGGACTTCGCAAAGGAGTTTCGTTCCCGAGGACTGGGTGTACTTGAAATTGTAACCATATGTGTAATATTTTGTTGCACCGCGAGCTATCAGAAACTGGTTTTTTAGTGTTTTGGACCTTTTCAAGTGGAGTAGAAGATAGGATGTGTGGCGTACAAATTAAAACTACCTTGTACTTATAGTATCCATTCAGTGATCCATGTGTGGATATCGTGAGGATATGTGCATGATCTCAGGATGATGAGTCAATTGGCAATGGCTTTGTTGGTTTGCAAAATCTCGTATTTTTGGGGTTTGCTTCAGTCTGTCAGACCACAGGCGGTCTGACCGGCGATGTTGGGCGGTCAGACCGCCCGTGGAGAGGTCCGACCGACGCTGGTGGCCGGTCCGACCGGTATTGCCTAAAGGTGGCTTTTGGAGCTGATCCAAAAATAGGATATGTAGGCAAGTGAGGGGAGTCTCCTGAATGTGGTCACATCATTTTTGGAGCTCCCAGTCAAAAGTTCTATTCAGTTAAAAATTCCAGAAGGTTTTGGATTTTCGAGCTGAAAATTTGGCTAAGTCTTTTCGGGCGGTCCAACCGCCGTTGTGGAATCGGTCGGACCGGCCGTGTGGGGCGGTCAGACCGCCGATGACTTGAAGGTGGGCCTTCTTAGCATTGATGTGTTTTGATTGTGTTTATTATATGAACTTCAATGCTTTATTGTTGCATATTGCATTGCGGAGCTAACGTGGGTCAAGTTGTGAAGAACTTGTTCCCGGAAACGATTTGTTTGTCTATTGCTGTGCAGGTGGCTTGCAGGTCAACGACGTCAACGGTGAGGTGGATCGGGACTACGCTTGGAGAGCTGAGGTCCAGAACGATCATGAATGTCGGGTGAGGTCGTGTGACTCAAGCATGGTGCCGAATGGGCAAGATGGATCGAACGGGTAGTTCGGTGCAGCTGGTTGGATCAGGCGGTGCGGAAGTCGATGCAAGTCTCTAGGAGTTTCCGATGGGATTCGGACGGGAGAGTCTTGCCGATAGGATGAGAGCCGCTGATCAACCTACACGTGGTGAAGCAGGAGATTGCTTCAATAGTTGTGTGTGTGGGTCCCATGTGTGAGTGGGTCCCAAAAGTGAAACCCTAGGCCTCTCCTATAAATAGAAAGGGGGGAGATGTAAAACCCCCAAGCACTCATTTGGAGCCCTCTTCCTTTTTCTAGGGTTAGGAGAGTAGAGGAGAGGAGAGGTTAGGGTTTGGTGAAATTGTGTGTGCTCCTTGTTGAGCTCTTGTCCTCCTTGTTGGAGTGGCTTTGTAAGCATCTTGTGAGATCAATCAATCTTGTGATGCTTGCTTGAGAAATCATTTGTCTCCCTTTGTGTTCCTCTCTCTTTTGGATGATTTTGGTGCTTCCTTGATTCAAGGGTTTATGCTTGGTCTCTTGACCTATTTTGTCTTGCTTTGATGTGTGGGAATACTCCTAGAATCATCTAAATCATCAACCCCCACAAGCAAGTCTTGAATCAAAGATTTTCGTATTTCTAGGGTTTGTGCACTTCTTTGATAAAACATTGAGAGATCGATTCTACGAAGTGGATCTGAAGGATCGTCGCTAGAAATAGGTCTCTAATATCCTTAGGAAGGTGTGCTCGAAATTTGGTCAAGTTTTATTGGTTGAATCAAAAGTTGGATCAAATTTCATTTTGAATTTGGGCTTGGCTTTTCGGTACTGGACAAAATCGGTCTGACCGGTTTTGTAACGGCAGTTCGACCTCCCGCTTTTCAGACCGCCCAGTAGAGGCGGGTCGAACCGATACCCAACGGTCCGACCGCAAGTTAGTAGCCGGTCCGACCGCTCGTTAACCGTCGGTCCGACCGCCAGTCTACAGCCGGTCTGACTGCCAGTGCCCAAACCAGTCTAGTGAGATCATTTCTCCATTTGTGTCGTGTGGTTAACGGGGTTATCGAATTCAGCACAAGGCTTTCACTGTGCGCTTACTGATCTTCTTAGCTTTCATAGCTAAAGGAGTAAAGTTCGTGTTGAATTTGATTAAGGCGTGAAAGTTGAGAAAGTGCCTATTCACCCCCCTAGTCGCCTTTACAGTCCTACAAGTGGTATCAGAGCCGGTTAGCTCTTCTCATAGATCTTAACCGGTCTTTGGAGCCATGGCGACTCACAGATATACAATCAGGCCACATGTTTTTGATAGAGTTGATTTTGCTTATTGGAAGGCCCGAATGCAGGCCTACATCGAGGCTCAAGGGCACGCAATTTGGCTTAAGGTGAAAAACCCTTATGTCGTGCCAGCCGATGACAATTTGACCACTCCAGATGTGGAGAACAACAGCAGGGCTCGGAATTTTTTGATTCAAGGTACTAGTCGATCTGAGTTTGAGCGTGTTGCTCATTTGCGGTCTGCTCATGAGATCTGGTGGACTCTTTGTGATTATCACGAGGGGTCCACTGCGGTCAAGGAAGTGAGACAGAACCAGCTGAAGAAAAATTACTCCAAGATCGAGCAAAGACCTGGTGAGTGTTTAGATGAGCTGTGGGGGAGATTTTCTAAAATTCTTCATGATCTCCGCGCTGTTGATCTTGTCTTCACTGAGTCTGAAAATGCACGCCAACTATTGGGTGCTCTGGATGTGAAGGTCTGGGGGATGAAGATCACTGCCATCAATGACAACACTGTCATGAGTGAGCTTACCATGGATAAGCTTTACTCTAGGTTGAAGACGCATGAGATTGATTTTATCTCGCGTCTCCCCATGACAGATCCGATGGCTTTAGTGGTCGACCAATCTAAGGGTAGATTTTCTGATTCCTTTGATGTTAGCTCATCTGGCTTTTCTTTGTCTGCTTTGCATTCTTTGAGCGATGAGCAACTTGAGAGACTACCTGAAGATGATTTAGCCCTCCTATCCACCAAATTCACGAGAGCTTACAACAATGTGAAAAATAGGAGGAGAGGTGGACCTATCACATGCTTTGAATGTGGTGAGCCGAACCACATTCGCTCTAGATGACCCAAGCTGAAGGGCAAAGAGGAGAAGGAGTCACATAGGCATCCTCAAGCGAGGGATGCTAAACACAAGAAGACAAACTATCGCAAGTTCGTCAGCCGGGTCCTTGAAGCTCTAGAGGATGTGAGCATGAGTGATGTGGACTCGGAGGCGGAGGACGACAAGAGTGACTCCCGTGGCAAGAAGAAGGCTCGTGATTTCACGGGCATGTGTTTCATGGCCAAGAACAGCCACGACAGCGACTCCTCCAACAGCGAGGATCCTTTTAGTGATCCCGATGAGGCATGCCCTTCACTTCCTGACATGAAAAGGGCTTTGGTGCTTGCTGAATAAAAACTGCATAAGCAAGCTAAATTGATTAAGAAACAGGATACTATGATTGATAATTTGAACCTATAAGTTGTTAGGCTCAAATCCATTAATCCTGATGATTTCTGTGATTCATGCTCGAGCTTGCTTAATGAATTGTCAAGCTTAAATTCTGCTCATTCCTCTGCTGTGAATCATCAAAATGCTCTTGTTGAACTAGAATCTCTCAAGTCTAGTTCTGTTTGCATGGATACCATTCCGCTTGGTGTGACTACCTTGGATGCTATTCCTTTAACTTGCTCAAATTGTGCTTTGCTAGAATTGAAACTGGACAGCTCTTTAAAAGAATTGCAAAAATTTGATGCTAGTCACACTTGTTCTCATTGTAAGAATAATCGGATTAAAATGCAAGAGATGACTGAAATGGTTGTTTATTCTAGAGCCGCCTCTTGTGAAAATTGCCCTAAGCTTACAATTGAGATTGAGGCGTTAAACAAGACTCTTGAAGAGAAAGGTAAAATTGAAAAAATCCATGTCTCTTACTGCTTCCAAGAAAGTCATTGATTCTTCCTCTTGTATGTTGCATGCTGAAGTTGAAACTGTTATTGGTAAGATACAAGAGACTTTTAGAATCAAATTTAAGGAGCAGTTAAATAGGATTGGGGAGTCCTATTGTGTGTCTTGTGAGGTCTTCAAAGTGGAAGTGGCCCTTCTTAAGAGCAAACATGTTGATGCAATCAATTCTAAAAAGTGCTCTAATTGTGGAGTTTTAGCAAAAGAGAATGATTACCTCAAAATGACTCTTGAGAAGTTTTCTAGTGGGAAAAAGAAACTCAACTTGATTCTAGACCAATCCAAGGTGAGTGTGAAAAACAGTGGCCTAGGTTTTAAGTCCCTAGAGCTTTCCAAGAATCACCCACTAAAGATTGCTAGAGTTGTGAAAGGTGGTCTATTTGAGCAAGAACCTCCTAAGACTTCAAAGGTTGCTTTTAAATCTGCAGGTTCTGCTCAAACTCTTTCTAGCAAGAAAGGTGCTTCTGTTTCACCAGTACGGACCCCTCAAAAGGTCAAGTACCATTGCACCTTCTGCAAAAAAGAGGGCCACACTGTTGAGTTTTGCTTCCGGAGAGCAAAGATTGAGAGGAAAGAGAGAATGAGCACTTTGAGATCCATTAGAGGAGTCTTTTCACCAGCTGTAGTCTCTAGAGCCAGGCAGCCTATTCATCGTACCACTTATAGGCCTAGGTTTGTAGAGAACTTTGTTGACTCCTTTGGTAGGTCCAGGCAGCATCTTGGTTTAGGATATCGTGAGGAGAAACCACGGGTAGCACCTAGACAGGGAGAGTATCGGTCTTTTGGTAGATCGTTTTGGAGAGGTCCAGGTGGTGCTCGTGGGTATTCTTATGATTTTGTTCCTGATCATTTTTCTGCTGCTTCTTTTGCTATTCCCAGGCATCGTGCATCTCAGTACTGGACTCCTAGATCTTTTATCTCAAATCCCAGTACTGAGGCATGGATGTTTTGAGAGAATTTGCTCTTTTTGTATTCATTGTATCATAATGCATTTTTATTTCAAATATCTTGCATTGTATACTAAAACTTGTGGAGGCTTGAGTATTATCCTTGTATGGCTTGATTTCATACTCTATACCTTGTCATGTCAAGTGATAGTCAGCTAGACTTCTTTTATGGCTCTTCGTGTTTTAGCTTAGTTTTCATCTTGCTAGCTTTATATATGTGAGCAAATTGAATCAAATCATATCTTGTTGGATCTTGTGACTAGTTTTGCTCTAGTGATCCTCTTATGATTCTTGCCATGTCTTATAGGATAAATTGAGTCTTGAACTTATTTTGAGATGAAAAATGAGCTTTTTAATTTCTTAAGTCAAGCAAATGAAGAATGAGATTTTCTGTGCGAAAAAACTGATCTCACCAATCCTTTCTTATGAGACGGCTTGCCATTGCACTAGGCATGAACTCAGGGGGAGTTTTGGATGACCTAGACCACTCTTTTAAGCTTATCGCTTGAGATGGTCGCGGAAAGGCTTGAGATCTAGCACAATGAAAAAAAATTCTTTTTAGGAAAATGCTCAAAATGCGAAGTGCTTGAATATTGCTTCATATGTGAACTCTTATTGCTCAAAATGCCTCAGTTTCTATTTTGAGTCTCTTTTTACTTATAGACATGGCTTAACTCATTTTTGGTTTCTTCTAGTGAATCTATGATGTTGAGCAACCTTTCATGGTTTTAATTCTTTTAATCTCAGATTACTGCTATTTTGGTCTTAGCTGTGCAGTACATGTTTTGCCATGATTGAATATAGCTTCTACTCTTTATATGGCTTGGTATAATTATTGTACTGTCTACATAGATAATGGTCATGGCTCCTTTTATTAAATTTAAAAAATAAAGTCATTTCTTCATGCTCTTTCTTCTCCCATGCATCTTGATGAATTCATTGTCAAAGGGGGAGAAGGATTGAAGAAAATGCTGTTTTGGAGCTTTTGGTTTCATTCATAAGGTTTCATATAAAAGAATGTAATAAAAAAATGATGATGTAACATCCCAAAATTGGTTTATGTTTCAAATGTAATAAAAATGAGGAGAAATTAAAACTTTTTCTCTGATCTTGACTTTTGTAATCAGTTCCATAATTTTTGTAAAGGAAATTATGTGAAATCAAAAATCAAATTATCATTTGGACACCAACACAAATATCCTTCATAAAAATCTGGTGCCCAACCTTTGGAGATAATTTTTCTTGGGTCTAGGGTTGATGTTTAACACCTCTGAATTATCTCATGATTTTTAGAAATTATTTGATAATTTTTGGAGGCAAGTCAAACTGGTCAAACCCCATTTTCCTCTCTTCTGGAATTTCTGTAGAATAATTCAGTGCATGAAAATCTCTAAAAATTTTATGGAAAGCTCCTCCTGCAGTCAGCAAGCTCCAGTTAAAATTTCATAAATTTTGGAGTTTGTTTGCTATCCCAAATAATTCCTCAAAAATCAGATGTTTAAAATTCAAATTCTAAAGGGTTTGCACTGTTCCTCGGGTTCGAACCAGACTCGGGCTCGAGCCACTTGACTCGGTCGAACCAACTAATCAAGACCGCGCGACGCAGCCGGGCGCGGAGTTGTGAGCCGTTGGATCAAGATCGCACGGTCCCGATTGAGCGAAGCGTCAATCGCTTAAATCGAACCGATCTATTGCACCGTCCGATTAAATCCAACGGTCGTCGCTCGTCGCCTTCCTTCCTTCGCGCGAAGTTCGGCAGAAGTCAACCTTTGGCGTGCACAAGACGCTTTCGCAGAGCGATCGCGTCTCCCTTTGGCCAACGGCTCACAAGATTATTGCTCCGTCCCGCCGCCCCCATCGCCGCCTCCCCGCGGCATTCGCCTCGCCGCCTCGGCCAACTTCAGCACAGTGCGCCACCATTTTTCCTTCCCGTTGCTTCTTCCTTGCTCTTCGGCCTATAAGACTCCTCCAGTGGCTTCCTTATCCTCCTTTAAACACCCTCGAGCTCCAGTATTGCTTCTAGTACACTAAGTGAGCTCCATTCCAAATTTTTCCCTACGCCATTGTTGAAGCTTGGATCCTTCGGTGGAAGTGGTGCTCCGGCCTCTCTTCCAAAACCCTTGCTTCCCCACTTCTTAGCATCTCACCGAGTATTAACCTCTCTCAATTTGGCTTTTTGATGAAAGGAGCACTCAATTTTGGACTTCCCAATTCGGTAAAACAATTACTCTTCTTCACCCAAGCCGTTCAACTCTCTCTCGGCGATTCATTGGGCTCTGTAACTCTCTTTAGTCCCTAGTTGTTTGGCACTCGCCCCGTGGACCGCACTGAGCTTATCGCTGCTGTTTTGGTCATTTTTCGCCCTCTCGGTTCCTTCCGCTGCGGCGATCCGTCCACCACGACCAACGCCATTGGTACCTTTAGGTGCGCAATGAAGTTTGGGACCAATTTTGGCGTTCGCCGCACCGCCAAGGCGAGAGCCGCCGCCGCGGCGAGCCGATCTTCCCGCCAAATTTTGTCGCGTAAAATCTGGGTGAAGTTGAACTTGAGTCGTTGCGGACCGTCGATCCTAAGATCTACGCCCAAGATTGCGCTGAATTTGAATCGAAGCGCGACGCCTTGATCCGCGAACCGTTGATTCGGATCAACGGCTCACGTGCGTGGGCGCTGTTCGACCACCGGACGCCGGGTTCAGTGAACCGTCGGATCCCGATCCACGGCTCAGTGCGCGTGAACGTTCGACCACCGAACGCTCGGGCCACGCGGAACTGCTGGATCCGATCCAACGGTTGACGCTAGCCTGGCAGCGCTGCAAGGCTGCTGCCGCTGGGACGGACCGCCGATCCGCGATCAACGCTCCTCGCTCGCCACGCCATTTCTAAATTTCGATTTTCCGAAGAGGTTTATTTATCAACTGAAAAATGTGATAACTTGTAAAATGCTTAACTAATTCATTTCAAATCCTTTTCGGTTGATTCAAATTTTGTTGGTTATATTTTTAACTCATCTTTAAATTAAAAATGTTTCCAACCTCAGTATAGCTCCAGAAATTTTTGCTTTGAATAGTAGCATTTTTGATTTATAAAAGCTGACCAAAATTGTTTTGATCATATCTTTGGCATTAAGAATCCAAATCAATTGGTTCTTGTTACTAAATTCATTATAAATCAAGACCTTGCTACTGTAAAAATTTTAGAATTTTTGGAGAGAGTTTACTGTTGGGTCTTTGTATTTTATTCGTTCTTATCGGTTGCTTTTGCTTTCTCGTTAGGATCCGAAGAGCACATTCATAATCTTGTTGATCCACAGTAGCACCTTGACCCACAAAGAAGCGAGACAAGATGTTTGATCATAAATGTCCCATTATTTTCCAAGTCTAATATCTTGTTTACAAATTATATGTATGCATTGCTTTTGTGTCCAATTATTTTTGCCCTGTTTAGAGGTAGCTATTCCTAATGCATTGTTGCCATTAAAATGTTATCCCCTACCACAACCATAAGTTATTATCATCGCTGGTGAATTAGAGCCCGGTGATTTAATTATGCTCTTTTACTGTTTTTGCGATGTCATGCTTAGAAATGCTTAGCTACCGGTAGAATTGGGCGGTTATCGACTTAGTCGATGACCTTGATCACACAAATCATTTTGTTTATTTTTGGTTCAGCACCTTATGCTTTAGTTTTGTAAAAATCGAAAATGAAACAAAATGATTTGACTTGGGCACAATGGCATGTTGGTGTGATTGTTGGGTGTGACAAGGAAAGGTGCCCAGGTCCCTAAGGACCGAAAATGTTGCTTGCGCCACTGATCCAAGTACTTTTGCGTACTAACCACATGAGGGTTATATGGGATCCCTCTTGACGTAGTACTTTGGCGTGTGTTATCTCCGAGTCGCAGGAGGGGTTGTGTGTGTTGTGTGAAACATGATATGTGTTCTCTGTGTTCTTGTGTTGGGTGTGCGGTGGTGGAGATTAGGGTAGGCTCTCCACCTCGAGGAGCATTGTAGTTGTCCAAGGCTTTACTGCGACGGGTAGTTGACCGAGGCTTTACAATGACTCGACACAACGTATGGGTTTCTATCCATACGGCGGCTCGTAGTTAATACACAATATTGGAAATGTCTCGTAGGACTTAGTGTGTAGGCATACCAAAGGAAGTGTGCTTAATCATGTGGCAAAAGGCGGTCCGACATGTGGGTAAGTTGGTACACCCGCAGGATAAAACTATTCGAATAGCCTCGCCCTAGGTTATGGACACACTTGGGGATTTCCCGCAAGATCTAGACTTTAACAACTGTTTTTGTTTTTAAAATTAAAACTTGACATGGTTGGCATGAATGGGAAATTCATGCTATTGTGGTGGCTATTGGGTTAGTCACTTCAGGATTATTTTCTTGTTGTTGATACTTGATTACTACTGTTTTTATCAAATAAAATCAGATTGCAAAATTGCTTTCAACCTATTACATTATTGCAAATAAAACTTGCTTTATGCTTAAAAATTTGAGTCCTAACCACTCCACTTAAATAAGCTTGCATGTAGTTATTGCATAGATCATTATCATTCTTATATATCTTGCGAGTACATTCAAAGTACTCACCCAGCTTTTTTTTGGTCGCTTTTTGTTTGCAGAGGAAGAAGGTGAGCCCCAAGGGCCTCACTTTTGTGAGTTGTCTTTGTGGATTCGACGACTAGCCTCGGGCGGTCCTGGTCGGCTGCCTTGTGGGTTAAAGGCACACTGATTGGCTCTTTTGTTTTAAAGCCATCTTATGGCACTTTTGCTTCCGCTGTTAACTTTCTTTATGTATTTGTCATTTGGCCGGTCGGCCCCTCTTTTGTAATGACTATCCTTTATTTATGTTATCTTCTGGATTGTTGTTTATGTGTCGGTTCTATGTGAATGAATGGAATTGATGCATGAACTTTGTAAAGGGGTGTGTATACTGCATTTCTGGGAAGTATACATGTCTCGAGTCTCGGATTATCTGATTTGTGATGCTAGGACCAAGTGGATGGTTAAGCATTACAAGCCGGATAAACCGGGGTCTCACAGATGAACCTTTTGAAAATTTGTGATCATAGTGAGTTGAGTCTCTGGGTTTTATTGCTTTTTTCTGATTATATGTGCAATTGAAGAAGACTCACAATGATCAAAGGTCAAATAGAATATTTGTCTTTCATATGGACCTAAGTGAGATTTTTGGCTATTTTCTGGAAATTGAATCCTTCTGTGCCTTCATTGCCTTATCTATACTATTCTGAAGCCAGCTTGGTCGTTTTCTAGGCTTTTTCTTACTTATGGACCAAGTTGTGCCTTTATGCGAAAACGGCGATTTGTTTTACTTTTCAATTCGAAAAACCACATTTTCTGGGAAATTGCCAATGTGTTCATCAAGGGGGAGATTGTGGATATCGTGAGGATATGTGCACGATCTCAGGATGATGAGTCAATTGGCAATGGCTTTGTTGGTTTGCAAAATCTCGCATTTTCGGGGTTTGCTTCAGTCTGTCAAACCACAGGCGGTCTGACCGTCGATGTTGGGCGGTCAGACCGCCCGTGGAGAGGTCCGATCGGCGCTGGTGGCCGGTCCGACTGGTATTGCCTAAAGGTGGCTTTTGGAGCTGATCCAAAAATAGGATGTGTAGGCAAGTGAGGGGAGTCTTCTGGATGTGGTCACATCATTTTTGGAGCTCCCAGTCAAAAGTTCTATTCAGTTGAAAATTCCAGAAGGTTTCGGATTTTCGTGCTGAAAATTTGGCTAAGTCTTTTCGGGCAGTCCGACCGCCGTTGTGGAATCGGTCCGACCGGCCTGAAATCGATCGGACCGGCCGTGTGGGGCGGTCAGACCGCCGATGACTTGAAGGTGGGCCTTGTTGGCATTGATGTGTTTTGATTGTGTTTATTGTATGAATTTCAATGCTTTATTGTTGCATATTGCATTGCGGAGCTAACGTGGGTCAAGTTGTGAAGAACTTGTTCCCGGAAACGATTTGTTTGTCTATTGCTGTGCAGGTGGCTTGCAGGTCAACGACGTCAACGGTGAGGTGGATCGGGACTACGCTTGGAGAGCTGAGGTCCAGAACGATCATGAATGCCGGGTGAGGTCGTGTGACTCAAGCATGGTGCGGAATTGGCAAGATGGATCGAACGGGTAGTTCGGTGCAGCTGGTTGGATCAGGCGGTGCGGAAGTCGGTGCAAGTCTCTAGGAGTTTCCGATGGGATTCGGACGGGAGAGTCTTGCCGACAGGATGAGAGCCGCTGATCAACCTACACATGGTGAAGCAGGAGATTGCTTCAATAGTTGTGTGTGTGGGTCCCATGTGTGAGTGGGTCCCAAAAGTGAAACCCTAGGCCTCTCCTATAAATAGAAAGGGGGAGATGTAAAACCCCCAAGCACTCATTTGGAGACCTCTTCCTTTTTCTATGGTTAGGAGAGGAGAGGAGAGGTTAGGGTTTGGTGAAATTGTGTGTGCTCCTTGTTGAGCTCTTGTCCTCCTTGTTGGAGTGGCTTTGTAAGCATCTTGTGAGATCAATCAATCTTGTGATGCTTGCTTGAGAAATCATTTGTCTCCCTTTGTGTTCTTCTCTCTTTTGGATGATTTTGGTGCTTCCTTGATTCAAGTGTTTATACTTGGTCTCTTGACCTATTTTGTCTTGCTTTGATGTGTGGGAATACTCCTAGAATCATCTAGATCATCAACCCCCACAAGCAAGTCTTGAATAAAAGATTTTCGTATTTCTAGGGTTTGTGCACTTCTTTGATAAAACCTTAAGAGATCGATTCTACGAAGTGGATCTGAAGGATCGTCGCTAGAAATAGGTCTCTAATATCCTTAGGGAGGTGTGCTCGAAATTTGGTCAAGTTTTATTGGTTGAATCAAAAGTTGGATCAAATTTCATTACGGATTTGGGCTTGGCTTTTCGGTACTAGACAAAATCGGTATGACCGGTTTTGTAAAGGCGGTCCGACCGCCCGCTTTTCAGACCGCCCAGTAGTGGCGGGTCGAACCGATACCCAACGGTCCGACCGCCGATTAGTAGCCGGTCCGATCGCTGTTAACCGCCGGTCCGAGGCGCTTGATCATGGCCCGGTCGACGCGCTGCCTGCACTACCTAGTGAGATCATTTCTCCATTTGTGTCGTGTGGTTAACGGGGTTATCAAATTCAGCACAAGGCTTCCATCGGCGCTATCGATCTTCTTAGCTTTCATAGCTAAAGGAGTAAAGTTCGTGTTGAATTTGATTAAGGCGAGAAAGTTGAGAAAGTACCTATTCACCCCCCTAGTCGCCTTTACGGTCCTACACCATGTATCACAGTTGAAGAAGGCGCTAGCTATGGGAGAGATGATGCGGAATGAATTGCCGGATCTAAGGACCGATGTCAGTTTGGATAGGGTGTTGCGTCAACGACGACATCAAGTAGGATTGGCTTCGGGCATGCAGGTCCTAGTCCAGTGGTCGGGCTCTTCGCCGGCGAGTGCTACCCTAGGATCTCTGTGAGCTGCAGGCTTGTTTCCCTTGATCTCCAGCTTGGGTTCAAGGCAGTACTGAAGAGGGGAGGGAGGCGGGGCGGATGTTACAGAACCGGACAGAGTACATGACGATGAAAAGGAAGGGGTCTTCTGTCGACAAAACGGTAGAAGCAGCAAGCGCAGGCGAAGGCCAGTGGATCGCTATCCAACGGCTGAATGGGTTTCTTGAGCGTTGTCTTTCGAGCAAAAGGAATCCAGAAGGCCCACCTGCTAGTGGCGAAAGGAATGCTGATACTTAGGGTGTGTTTCGTTGATGGAGTGGTCCTGAATCATTCGGTACGGGAAATGAGCTCGTTCAGGTGTTTGGTTGGTTGAATAGAGCCAAACCATTCGGAATGAGATGGTTCAAGCAAAAAGAATATTCCATGTTTATGATGTATCATCTCATTCGGGAAAAAATCCCGAACCACACCGTTCACTCGAATTCCAAGGCGTTTGGTGACGTGGTGGTTTGATTTACGAGCTTTAAATGATCATATTTTCTAAACCGAGTATCCGATTTGCGATCCGATTGAACCGTTGCGTTCCTTTTCATTTAATTAACAAAACAAGACCACCATTGGCATATTTTAGTGCAAAAAATATCATATGGATCATCCTATCCCACCAACCAAACACCATCTTGAACCATCCATGACCATCCTATTCCACCAACCAAACAAAATTATGTATCATCATATCCCACCAACCAAACACCATACTTGTATCATCTCATCCAGGACGATAACATCCTACCTATACCATCCTATCCCATTCAACCTCATCCCCCCAACCAAACGCACCCTTAGTGGTTGTCGAGAGTTGTTGGGGGTATGCAGAATATAATAGATGTACGCTACTCTGAACTTTCCTTCCTCTGTTCTTTTGAATCCCAGCCTAGTTCTTCTCTTGCTACCTCCCGTCTAAACACTTTGTAGTTTTATTGTCGAAACATCCATATACTTATCAGAGGTTGTAACAAGTACATACAACAAACTTGTCCAAGGTTTGAAACAAAAATAGGATTTAGTCTAAAAAATGTGGAACAATCACATTTTGTCACACGATTTTTCTTAAAAAGTACAGATCTTGTTCCGTACGAAGACGTACTTGGAAAATAGCACAAAAGTTCAAAACAAACACAAATTTACTTTGTTAAAACTATTGCAACAATTTGGTATTGTTTATGCAACATATGGGAAGCACTTGCAACACTTCATCTCACATGTGCTAACATCGCAAAAAAAGAAGCTGATATTATTCTGATGTGAGCAAGGTTCGCCCACACAACAATGTGATGGGGGAGGGAGGAGGGAGAGAGATGGGGGTGGGGAGGGGGTGGAAGGAGGGAGGAACACGCCACCGTGGAGAGCTCCCTAGCGTAAGTCATCGACAGATGAATGAAGTGTGGTAATGGAGATAAGTCGAAAAAAGATGTGGAAGGGGAGATGTGCTGGGAGGAAGAGATTAGAAGACTGCCGAGTTAGACACATGTGTAATAAGACGTCCAATATTAATCCTTGGATCAGACGCATGATCCAAGTATTATCGTTTTCCCCCAATAGTTTGCTTTCTCAGTTGTATACCATCTCTCCCGCAGGGCTACCAATCAGAATGTAAAATGTGCCTTTGGTGAAAATGCATGCTAGGAAAAAAAAAGGAATTTGTTTGCAAATAAAACCAACGCGCTAAAATCGTCGGAATTTTGGACGGGAGGCAGTATTATATTGTGACTTTTTGGCCTTTTCTATTTTGTTTTCATTATTTTGCGTGGATCAGCAAGGGAACTCCATAAAGGTACGTGGGGCGGTGCATTACTAGTTTACTAATCTGCATGTGTTCTTCGTTCGAACTAGAAAATGGTGTGTACTAAGACGGTATAAGTCAGTGTTTTTTTTACAGCTAATCAACCATTCAAGGCTACTGACGTTTGCAGAAGTAATCGATTAGCACAAGGAACTCTTAGGAAACTCTGGGCCGGCCTATAAACCGGTTTATGTACGGATACTCTATTAAAATTCTAACAGGATCAAGAGGTTATATATAAAAGGGATGTCCAATCATTATAACACGATTACAGAAGAGCAATAAAGAGAAGCACGAAGTTCTCTCATATCTCTGTTCTAATCTATTATTTTGTTCTTACATTCTTGCACTGTTTTTACGATTCTGAGTTTGCCTACGAGGTAATCGTTCGGACTGGACTCGCCAGCGACAATTTCTCAATACATTACAGCACGATCGACTCTTCCCGGATCGAAAGGTAACCGTCAATGAATGACACTTGTAGATCGAATCCTTTTTCTATATTGCTTTCGATTATGTAAATTTGGCTTTTTAGATTGTAACCTACGGTGCAAATCCGCTCTAATCTACCGCGAGTTGACTTGAGGTCGCCGACACAATGTCAATCGGTAGATTGCATAGAAAGGTGGATGTCCATTATACAGTAGATTGAAAATCGTAAATACGTTCAAATCTACCGCAAGCCGACTTAAAATTGCCGGCCAAGCCGATCAGTAACTACATGAGTGATAATTGCATTGGATGAACAGTGATTATGTATGAACAATAATTACGCATGTATAGTACACAAAAAAACCCCACGATTGGCCTGGAGCCGCCAAATACGTCGGCGCCACCCCTCGCGGTCGGCTTGAAGCCGCCGCCGCCGGCGCCGGGCGCCGCTCGCCGCCCCAACCGGTCACCACCACCCAAATCGGGAGAAGCGGCGGGAGGCGAAGAGCGCGCCGCCGCCATGGCCCGCACTTGGAGCCACGCCGCTTGGAGCCTCGGCCGTGAGTCGAACCAGCCACCGCTGAAGCGTCGCATGCGCGGGCGCGGCGTCGCCTCCGCCCGCCCACATGGCGCCGACTTGAAGCACCGCCGCCAGACGACACAGCGCCGCCTCGCCGCCCAAGACGCAGATCGCTCGTCCCGCCAGCGACGGCAGATCGACTTGAAGCGCGATGGCCGAACGCGCAGACGGCGACGCTCGCCGCCGCGACGGCACCGACTTGAAGCACCATCGCCTCGCGACACGGCCCGCGACCGGCCATCCACTCCTCAGACGGCGCCACCTCGGGCGGCCAGAGTCGCTCGGCGCCGCACCGGCCGCCCGCGCGCATGCGGCTTCTCCTACCGCGTCGGCCGCTCAGTCTGTGGACCCGCTACCACCGCCATCGCCACACACGGCTCCCATGGAGCGAGCCGCAACCACTTGGGTGAATGGGGGTAGGAAAACCCTACCCTCGATTCCCCTTTTTAAGCTACGAGAGTGGGTAAAAGACCTACCCAATTCCTTCCAAGTAAAAAAAGGAAAAGAAAAAGAAAATGTTATTTTGCAAAAAAAGACCCTCAGAATTCTAAAAAGTACGAGAATTTTTTCGCAAATAAGGAAATTTTGCAGAAAACCCCTCGGATTTTCTAAAAATTACACAATTTTTTTCTCCTCAAAACTGAAATTCTACATTTTAACCCCTGAAAATTGCAGAATTCACTGAAAGTTTTTTTTCAAGCACAAAAGGGCCTTAAGAATTCAAATTTTGAATCGGTTTTTTTTTGCATTTGAAGCATGTTTCACTTTGTTATTATTATTTCTATGCAATTTATATTGTTTTTACTATTTTTGATTATTTGTGATTATTTATATTACTTTTAATCACTGAAAATAGCATTAAATCATGATAAATGCATAGAAAAATATGAGAACATTATGAGAATTTATATATATATTTTTTGCAAATTACCAGTAGTAATCTTATGAAATTTTTACATAAATATGCAGATGACTGGCATTACAAACCGGGAGTTCGAAGAGCTGCCCAGCATGGCCACAATTACCAAACTTGGGCATCAGATGTCAAAATCGTACTTGTAGCCAAGAAGCTCTGTGCTGCTATTGGACTTGGCATCTCGAAGGACACCACTCTAACTGCTGAGGAGAGTGATCAAACACTTCATTTCCTCATACACCATCTCTCCCTAACGCTCAAGAATGAGTATATGGCAGAGAAGAACACACTAGCTTTATGGACCGCACTAAAGAGGCGGTTCGAGAAGCTGAAGTACACCATTCTTCCTCGGGCAGAGCAAGAATGGAATCGACTACGTTTTGCTGACTACAAGACCGTGGGGGAGTATAATTTCGCATTGCACAGAATTTATACAAATCTTTAACTCTATGGTAAAGTAACCACAGATGAGTACAAGATCGAGAAAACTCTGTCTACCTTTCACCCAAACGTGGTGCAATCCGCACGCAACTATCGTCAGGATGGCTACAAGGAGTATGGCCAACTAATTGACATCATGTAAGTTGCGGAAGCTCAAGATGACGTTATCAGAAAGAACTACATCTCACAGCCGCCTAGTAGAAAAGTTGGTCAGAAAGTCAATGCAAGCAGCTACAAGGTGAGGAAGCCTCACCGAAAAGAAAGAGGCAAGAAGGGTAAGGTCATGGGTCACAAAACCTGTTGGACCGAAAAGGCGACTAGAGGTGGGGTGAATAGGAGCACGCTCACTTTTTCATAAATTATGAATTCAACACAATTTCACTCTAATAGCTATCAAGAAGCTATGAAGATCAATATACCAGTACAGCGGAAGACTAGTATTGAATCCAATTTAATCCCCTAAGCAATATGATAAAATCACCAAAGATTGAAACAATTTAATACACTGGCGGTCTGACCGATGTTATATTGGCGGTCGGACCTCTGACCAAATCGGTCGGACTGGTGCCCTCGGGCGGTCGGACCGATGGGGTCCAGAACAGTAAGAACGGCCCCGATGACGAAGTTGCAAATAGATCTAACTTTTGATTCTCAACTCCAAACTTCACGAAACTTGGTATACACCTTCTCTATGATATTAAGGACCTATTCCAGTCAACAATTATGATAATTCTTGGACAAACAAAGATCCTTTACGATCTGATTGGAGAAAGGTCTAAAACCGAGCAAAAGTGAAAACTAGATTCAATCGCTTGCTCGTGGGTGATTGATGACCACGATGATCCTAGATGAGTTCCCACACAACATAGCAAGCTAATCCTCTATGATGATCCTAGATGACCACGATGATCCTAGATGGGTATTTAGGATTCTCAACGCCTAGGGGTAGTTTAACATAAACCTCCTCTATGAAACCATTTAGAAAGGCACTTTTAACATCCACGTAATATAATCTAAAGCCCTTAGATGCAGCAAATACAAGCAGAATGCGAATGGCTTCTAGTCTAGCAACAAGAGCAAAGGTCTCGTCAAAATCCAAACCCTCAACTTGGCTAAAGCCCTGAGCTACCAGCCTAGCCTTATTTCTAATCACAGAACCATCCTCATTTTGTTTGTTTTTGAAAACCCAGCGGGTTTCTATAACATTATGACCACTAGGAGGTTCTACTAGATTCCAAACTTTATTACTCTCAAAATTCTCTAACTCCTCATGCATGGCATTAATCCAGCTAGAATCCGATAAAGCATGTGTTATATCGCGAGGTTCAAAAGAAGCAACAAATGCAGAATGAGAGTAGCGATTTGGATCATTATACCTGGAGCGAGTGACTCGCTCAAGGAGATTACCTATTATCTGATCCAGAGGGTGCTGCCTTTGAATATGAAGTGGTGCACCCGGAGGGGAAAGCATATCTTCGACCTCCGCAGGTACTGCTGATGATGAAGATGCAGCAGGAGCCTCATCTGAAGGTGAAGTAGTCACAACAGGTTCTTGCGTTGAAACAGGAGCGTCAACAGCAGTAGGTGGAATACAAATATCAGCTTCGTCCTCATCTTCCTCCACAAAAATGCTCTTTGTCACCTGTGAATCATTTGAAACATCGGATCTAGCTCTAGTGCTAGTCTCATCAAAAGTGACATTGCATGTCTCCTGAACAAGGTTAGTCTCAACATTAAAAACCCGAAAACCCCTCGAATGTGCAGAATAACCTAGAAATAAACCATCAAAAGTTCTTAATTCAAATTTATCTAGATTTCCTGTCTTAAGAATAAAACATTTAGATCCAAAGACTCGAAAGTGCGAGACATAGGGTTTTCTACCAAAACGAAGCTGATATGGAGTCTTGCCAAAAGAAGGTCTTAGGAAGACACGATTTGCAATGTGGCAAGCAGTAGCAACAGCTTCAGCCCAAAATCTCCCCGGTGTGCTATACTCTTCTAGCATCGTTCTAGCCATTTCGACTAAGGTTCTGTTCTTCCTTTCCACCACGCTATTTTGTTAAGGGACGTGTGGAGAAGAGAACTGATGCTCAGTACCACGCTCAGCACAAAAAGAGGCAAACAAGGCATTCTTGAACTCTGTGCCATTGTCACTACGGATCACTCTCAAGGCACCAGGAAGTTCAGAAGCCAAATGAAAAATAAGATCATGATAATGATCAAAAGCTTCATCCTTCGAAGCAAGAAAGAATACCCAAGTGTATCTCAAAAAATCATCGACTATGACCAGAATATACCATTTGCCACCGACTGACCGAACCCTAGAAGGACCAACAATATCCATATGAAGTAACTATCCCGGTCCGTCAGTTATGACCATAGTCATTGATGGGTGTGAGGTGGCAACTTGCTTGCCATGCCTACAGGGCGCACATACAACATCTTTGACAGCTTTGAGTTTGGGCAGACCTTTCATGAGCTCAAGGTTGCTAACTCGCGTCAGATGATCAAAACCAATGTGCCCCAAACGTCAGTGCCAAAGCCAGAAATCAGAAGAAGATGTAAGCAAATATTTGAGAGATCCAGCAAGAGATTCAGAAAAATCAGCTCTAAAAATTCTACCAACTCTTGAAATCCCAAAAACAAGCTCACCAGCAGAATCAAGTACCCGACAAGCCTTTTTCTTAAATCTAGTCTCATAGTGTTGGACCGAAAAGGCGACTAGAGGGGGGGGGTGAATAGGAGCATCGTCCTAGCCATCTCGACTAGGGTCCTGTTCTTCCTTTCCACAACGCCATTTTGTTGAGGGACGTGTGGGGAGGAGAACTGATGCTCAATTCCACGCTCAGCACAAAAGGAAGCAAAAGATGCATTCTTGAACTCCGTGCCATTGTCACTGCGGATCGCTCTCAAGGCACTCGGAAGTTCAGAAGCCAAACGAAGAACAAGATCATGATAATGATCAAAAGCTTCATCCTTCGAAGCAAGAAAGAACACCCAAGTGTATCTAGAAAAATCATCGACTATGACAAGAATGTACCATTTTCCACCAACTGACCGAACCCTAGCAGGACCAACAGTATCAATATGAAGCAACTGTCCCGGTCCGTCAGTCATGACCATAGTCACTGATGGGTGTGAGGCGGTAACTTGCTTGCCATGCCTACAGAGTGCACATACAGCATCCTTGACGGCTTTGAGTTTAGGCAAACCTCTCATGAGCTCAAGGTTGCTAACTCGCGTCAGATGATCAAAACCAATGTGCCCCAAACGACGGTGCCAAAGCCAGAACTCAGAAGAAGAAGATGAAATTAAGCACTTGAGAGAACCAGCAAGAGATTCAGAAAAATCAGCTCCAAAGATCCTAGCAACTCTAGTAATCCCAAAAACAAGCTCACCAGTTGAATCAAGCATCCGACAAGCATTTTTCTTAAATCTAGTCTCATAGCCA
Organism: Hsuehochloa calcarea; assembly: GCA_036346395.1. Taxonomy (NCBI): domain Eukaryota; kingdom Viridiplantae; phylum Streptophyta; class Magnoliopsida; order Poales; family Poaceae; genus Hsuehochloa; species Hsuehochloa calcarea. The sequence continues at coordinate 17,352,364 of CM070614.1, read as the reverse complement.
TCATCAAGAAGTTGAGAGACAGAAGGCAAATTAAACCTTAGCTTGTCCACAAGGGCGACGTCCTTGAGGATGAACTTGTCGTTCACCCTGATCGATCCCGTTCCTTCAATCCACCCATGCCTATCATCTCCAAAGGTGATGAATTCATCACCCATCGACCGCGTGAAGGAGGTGAACCATCTTGAGTCTCCGGTCATGTGGCGTGAACAGCCGGAGTCGACGAACCTCGTGTCCTTCCTCTTTCCGCGGTAATCCTGAAAATCAAGGCACAGAAGAACGATGTGTCTCAATACCGGGGTTTGTTAAACAAGACTTGGGAACCCAGTACTAAGACACACGTCTGCGAGTAGTATGAAAAGCAGAAGTGCTATCCTTGATTAAGTTTGAAGTTCTGTTATGAGCAATGGTTACTTTAACATAAGAGTTATCTTGTCTAGGAACATGATGATGAGCATGTGACACAAATCCTAAACCAGGTTTCTTCTTTTCTACATTACCATGTCTCGTAAAAGCTCTAGGTTGATTGAGTGAAACTCTAGCAAAATTTTTCTTATCATTTTTCAACCTACGCCAACAGAACTCAACCAAATGCCCATTCTTCTTGCAATAGGTGCAATGGTACTTGATACCACTGGGAGAAGCACCCTTTGACTTAACAGAGGTTTGGGCAAAACCCGCAGATTTAAAAATAGTTTTTGCAGGTTGGGTTTTAAATTCAACTAACCCATTTTCTAAGACTTGAGTTACTTTGGGCTTGGAATTATCTTGGACAGAGTTGTATCCTGTGGATATCATGGGGATATGTTCCAGATCTTAGGATGATGTGACAATTGGCAATGGTGTTTACGGTTTATCGTTTCACGAGTTTTCGACAAAGCTACAGGCATTCTGGACAGGGGCGGTCCGACCGGTCCTTGCACGGCGGTCCGACCGGTCCCAAATCGGTCGGACCGGCCATGTGAAGGGTCGGACCTACGGTGACCTAGAAGTGGTCAAAAGCGAGGGCTAAAAATAGGTGTTGTAGGCAAGTGAGGGTCCCAATGCACTTGGTCTCATAATTTTGGAGTCTCCAAGAAGAAGTTCTATTCGTTTTAATTTCGGAAGGTTTGAATTTGAGGCATGAATTTGGCTAAATCCCTAGGGGCGGTCCGACCGTTAGTGAGGAAGGTCCGACCGCTCACATGGAGCGGTCGGGCCGGTATTGACTTGAACGTCGGCCAACCGTGGCGATGTTGTTTTGTTAGGTCAAAGTCATTGGTATCGTGGCATATGGTTTGCATGATGCATGTTTTGACTAACATGGGTCAAGTTGTGAAGAACTTATTCCCGAATTCGTGTTTGCTTGTCTATGGTTGTGAAGGTTGCTTGGTGGTCAACGACGGTCAACGGCGAGGAGGATCGGGACTAGACTTGGAGAGTTGAGGTCGAGAACGATCGACGGTGCCGGGTGAGGTCAATGACTCAAGCGTGATACAAGATGGACAAGGGTGACCTATTGGCAAATCCATGACGCATGGTGAAGCGGTTTAGGTCAAAAGGTTAAAGACGGCGCTTTGCGAAGCGTGCGTGTGTGACCCGTTTGTTAGTGGGCCTTAACGGAGCCCAATTGAGTCAAACCTAGAGAGTTCTAGGCCTCCACTATAAATAGGAGGAGATGGGGCTGCATCCTTTCTCTCTGCTTTTTCACCTCTTTTGTTGCTTGCAAAACCCTAATTGGCTTACGGGGAGTTGAGGTGGAGGCTAGGGCTTTTCATGGTTTAAGGAGAATTTCGTGATCTTGGATTGACCACTGATCCATGATGGTGTGGGTGTAATCCAGCAACGATCACGTTCTTAATCTATGCAAGGTTTGCTTGAGATAAGTCTCTTTTCGTTCTTGCTTTCAATTTCGTGATTTTAGGGCTTTCTTTGATCCGCGAGTTTGTGATTGATTCTTTCACGTGAATTAGCTTGCTGTGATATGTGTGAATCTATCTAGCATCATCTTGATCATCAATCTCTCACGAACAAGCATTAGGATCAAGTTTTCGTTCTTGCCCGGTTTTAGACCTTCTGTTATTCAATTGGAAATTGCCCAGGATCTATCCAAGAATTATCATTATATTCGATTGGAATAGGTCCTCAATAGCATAGAGAAGGTGTGTGCAAAGTTTCATAAAGTTTGGAGTTGAGAATCAAAAGTTTGACCTAATTGTAACTTCGTCATCGGGCTGATTTTACTGTTTCAGATCTGTTCTGGAGTCGGCCGGTCAGACCGCCCGTCATCACCGGTCAGACCGATTTTGGAGCGGTCCGACCGCCAAGACAACAATGGTCGAACCGCGACAATCGGTCCAACGGTTGGGTCCAGAGGTCGACCGCCTGCTTTGAGTTTTTGCAATCTTAGTTGATTTTGTTATTTTGTTTAGGGATTTAATTGGATTCAATACTAGTCTTCCATTTGTCTTGGTATATTGATCTTCATAGCTTCCTAATAGCTATTGGAGTGAAATTGTGTTGAATTCATTATTTGGGAAAAAGTGAGCGTGCTCCTATTCACCCCCCCTCTAGTCGCCTTTTCGGTCCAACATATCATATTCCTTGCTTCTTATAAGGAGTCTTAGATTTGTCCAGAATCATGTTTAATTGTTTCTTACCTTTAGAAAATTTTTCTAAGGTATCCTTAAGATAAGCATTTTCTTTTTCAAGATTAACACATGACTCGCAAGTTTTGCCTTTAATAGCTCTAGCATATTTTTCCTTATACAAAGCAATTTCAAGTTTAAGAGCAGGACATGAAGCACATGTAGAAGACTCAATATTGTCCTTAAGCTTGGCATATTTAGCTCTAACTGCTTCTAAGATATCTTTAACTTCATGTTCGCGTTCAATGCAAAAAGAGCAAAGGCTAGAATCAACAGCACCAGAAGCAACCAACTTGCTAGAATCTAAGCATTTTTCACAAGGAGCATATTTAACCTCAACTAGCTCAGTCCTAGCATTTTCAAGTTGTTGCAAAGCAATATCATGAGCAGATTGCAGTTTAGCAAATTCTGAGTGTAGAGCATGGCAGGAAGAACATTCATCAGATTCAAGAGTCTTAGTATTTGCAAGTTCTAAAGTCAAATTATCTACTTGAGACTCTAAGTCCTTGTTCCTAGCCATGATATACTCTAACGCCTTATCTTGGCTCATGAGTTGCTCAAAGATAGTTTCACATATATCAGAAAGGACATCATAGGAGAGAGGTACCTCATCGTCGTCGACGTCGTCGGAGTCGGCCATGAAGCAAACGCCGGTGAAGTCCTTGGCCTTCCCCTTCTTCTTGTCTTGAGGGATCTCCTCCTCCTTGTCATCCTCGCTCTCGGAGTCCACATCGCTTAAGGATTGTTCCCCAAAAGCGGCAAGAACCCGGTGAGCTGCCTTTGTCAGCTTGGCAGCATCAAATCTTGATTTGTTCCATTGAGGCTTCTTCCAAGCTGGCTTTCCTTCCTTGTGATTGCTCTTTCCTTTCAACTTGGGGCAGTTTGCCCGGATATGATTAAACTCACCACACTCATAGCAAGTCACGGGACCTCCTCTCTTTTTGTTTCTCATATTGTTATAGGCCCGTGTGGCTTTTCTGACTATGAGGGCTAACTCGGCCTCAGGAAGACTCTCAAACTCCTCTTCATGGATTGCAGATAAACCAGCAAGTGAAAATCCAGAAGAAGACTCAGAAGACCCATCAGAAGCTCTCTTGAGCGGGTCTGCTACCAAGGCCATGTTTTTCTTCTTGGGATGATCAATCCTCTTGATCTCATGAGTCTTGAGCTTGCTATAGAGCAGCTCCAAAGTCAGATCAGAGAGGTTGACGTTCTCCTCAATGGCGGTATCCTTTATCTCCCACTCCTTGGTGTTGATTGCAGCCAAGAGGTGGGTGGCATTTTCAGACTGAGAATATTCAATTCCAACAGCCTTCATCTGATTAATCACTTTGTTGAAGCGACTGAAAATGTCATCAATGCTCTCTCTAGGACGCATCTCGAATTTATTATATTCACGCTTATAGACTGTCTGGCGTACTTTCTTGATTTGGGACGAACCCTCATGGCAGGTTTCGAGGGTGTTCCAAATCTCGTGCGCAATCTCAAGATTGCAAATTCGATCATACTCCTGTCTACCAAGCCCACCATACAAGAGGTTCTTTGCCTTATTGTTGTTAGCCAAGAGGGCTATTACAGTGGCGTAATAACCCGGGAAGAACGAGCGGGGCTCGAACAACCTCCCATATAGCTTGTCCTTCGCTCTCAAGGAAGACTCGCATGCGATTCTTCCAATAGGCATAGTCGTGCCCAGCGAAGATATGCGGCTTGGTGGAGTACTTATCCATCGCCAAGTTCAGTGATCGGTTAAGATCAAGATTGAACTAACCGGGCTCTGATACCACTTGTTGGACCGAAAAGGCGACTAGAGGGGGGGGTGAATAGGAGCACGCTCACTTTTTCAACCAAGATTAGATTCAACACAAATTTCACTCCAATAGCTATAGAAGCTATGAAGATCGATATACCAGTACAGCGGAAGACTAGGATTGAATCCAATCAAAACCCCGAAGCAAAACAACCAAAATCAACTGAAACTTAATTTCCTAAGTGTAGGGCGGTCTGACCTCTACTCAATGGCGGTCTGACCGGTCCATGGGCGGTCTGACCTTTGTGTAGGGGCGGTCTGACCTCCAGCCTGATGAACAGTGAAATCAGCCCGAAAAACGAAGTTGCAAATAGGTCTAACTTTTGATCTACAACTCCAAACTTCATGAAACTTGGAACACACCTTCTCTAGGATGTCAGGAACCTATTCCAATCGAAGATCATGGAGATCCATGAAAAGTTACGACCTTTTTCAGTTTGAGAGATGGATGGTTCAAAACCGAGTCAAAACGAAAACTAGATCCAAAAACTTGCTCGTGGGTGATTGATGATCAAGATGATCTTAGATGTGTTCCCACATGTCACAGCAAGCTAGATCATGTAAAGAAATCAATCAAAAACATGCGAATCAAAGAAAGACTCAAAATCACCAAATAGAGAGAAGAAGGGCAAAGAGACACATCTTTGATCAAAGCTTTCTTTGGATTGATTTGATAGGGTTTGGGTTTACAGCCACTCCATCCATGGAGGACAAAGCTCAATCCAAGAGCACAAAATCAAATCAAAACTCTCTAGAACCCTAACCTCCACTAATCCTCTCCCTAAGCCAAAACTAGGGTTTCAACAATGATAAAAGGGTTGAAGGGGTGCAGCCACCTCCCTCCTCTATTTATAGTGGAGACTTAGACCTTCTAGAAGTTCTAACTTAAATGAGCTCCCGTTAAGGCCCAACACAAACGGGTCACACACGCACGCATTTTAAAGCGCCGTCTACAACACCTCTTGACCTAAACCGCTTTTCTTGCGTGCCTTGCGCCGTGGTAGACAAAGGTCACCTGGATGGTATTTGGTAAGATTACCAAAATACCCCTTCTCGGTCCTTCTCCGAAGACCGAGTCCATCTGCGCGAAGCACTTCGCATGCTCCGCCACGTGTAGGTTGATCAACGGCTCTCTCCATGTCGGCAAGTCTCTCCCATCCGGCTCCCACCGAAACCACCATGGCACTTGCACCGACTCCGCGCCGCAGTCAAGCGCTCGCCGCACCGAATCGTCTGTTCGGTCATCCTTGTCCATTCTGCACCATACTTGATTTCATTGACCTCACCCGGCATCGTCGATCGTTCTGGACCTCAGCTCTCCAAGCCTCGTCCCGATCATCCTCGCCGTTGACCGTCGTTGACCACCAAGCAACCTGCACAACAATAGACAAGCAAATCGAAACCGGGAACAAGTTCTTCGCAACTTGACCCACGTTAGTGAAAACATGCATCATGCAACACATATGCACTGAAACTCATGACTTTGACCTAACCAACGAACAACGCCGCCACGAAGGCCGACGTTCAAGTGACAACCGGTCAGACCGCCCCTCAGGGTCGGTCTGACCGCCGGCCTTACCGGTCGGACCGCCAGCCATAGGCCGGTCCGACCGCCCGTAAGGACTTAACCGATTTTCAATCCCTGAAAATCCGAAACCTACTGCAAAACTTTAAACCAATAGAACTTTTGACTGGAGACTCCAAAAATTATGAGACCAAGTGCATTGGGATCCCCTCACTTGCCTACACCCTCTATTTTTAGCCTAGCCTGTTCTGACCATTTTTTGTCACGGCCGGTCTGACCGCCGCACATGGCCAAATCGGTCGGACCGCCGTGCTATGGCCGGTCGGACCGCCCCTGTCCAGAATGCCTGAATAGTTCTGAAACTTTGTCGAAAACTCGTGAAACGTCAAACAGTTAACGCCATTGCCAATTGTCACATCATCCTAAGATCTGGAGCATATCCCCTTGATATCCACACATAGCCATCATCAAGAAGCTGTGAGACAGAAAGCAGATTATACCTAAGCTTGTCCACAAGAGCGACGTCCTTCAGGATGAATTTATCGTTCACCCTGATCAATCATGTTCCTTCAATTCACCCTTGTGTATCATCTCCAAAGGTGATGAAGTCATCACCTGTCGCCCGCGTGAAAGAAGTGAACCATCTTGAATCTTCGGTCATGTGGCGTGAACAACCGGAGTCGACGAACCACTTGTTCTTCCCCCTTCCGCGGCAATCCTGAAAATTAAGGCACAGAAGAACGATGTGTCTCAATACTGGGGTTAGTTAAACAAGATTTAGGAACCCAGTACTGAGACACACGTCTGCGAGTAGTATGCATAACAGAAGTGATATCCTTGATTTTATTTAACGTTCTATCATGAGCAATGGTTAGATTAGCATGAATGTTATCCTGTCTAGGAGCATGATGATGAACAATGCTAGCGGTCAGACCGGTGTAGTAACGGTGGTCAAACCGATGAACCTGGCGGTCAGACCGGTTACCTACGGCGGTCAAACCGTCGGTCTGATGAACATGAGATACAAATCCTAAACCAGCTTTCTTCTTTTCTATGTTACCATGTCTCATAAAAGCTCTAGGTTGAATGGATGAAATTCTAGTAAAAATTTTCTTGTAGTTTTTCAACCTATGCCAACAGAACTCAATTAAATGCCCACTCTTTTTACAATAGGTGCAATGATACTTAATACCACTAGGAGAAGCACCATTTGAATTCACAGGTGGTTGGGCAATCCCTGCAGATTTAAAGATAATTTTTGCAGGTTGAGTTTTAAATTCAACTAAACCTTTTTCTAAGACTTGAGTGACTTTTGGCTTTGAATTGTCTTGAAAAGAATTGTATCCTAATCCTTGCTTCTTGTAAGGAGTTTTAGACTTGTCCAGAATTATGTTTAATTGTTTCTTACCTTTAGATAATTTTTCTAAGGTATCCTTAAGATAAACATTTTCTTTTTCAAAATTAGCACATGACTCACAAGTTTTACCTTTAATGGCTCTAGCATATTTTTCCTTATATAAAGCAGTAAGTTTAAGAGCGGGACTTGAAGCACTTGTAGAAGACTCAATACTGTCCTTAAGCTTGACATATTTAGCTATAGCTGCTTCTAAGATATCTTTAACTTCATGTTCGCATTCTAAACAAAAAGTGCAAAGGCTAGAATCAACAGCACCAGAAGCAACTAATTTACTAGAATCTAAGCATTTTTCACAAGGAGCAGATTTAATTTCAATTAGCTCGGTTCTAACATTTTCAAGTTGTTGCAAAGCAATATTGTGAGCAGATTGCAGTTTAGCCAATTCTGAGTGCATAACATGACAAGATAAACATTCATCAAGTTCAAGAGTCTTAACATTTGCAAGTTCTAATTTTAGTTTACCAATTTTTGACTCTAGTTTCTTATTTTTAGTCATGACAAATTCTAGCGCTTCATCTTGACTAAGCAGTTGCTCATATATGGAATCATATTTAGCAGAAAGGACATCACAAGAGAGAGGTACCTCATTGTCGTCAATGACGTCAGTGTCGGCGATGAAGCACATGCCAGTGAAGTCCTTAGCCTTCCCCTTCTTTTTGTCTTGAGAGATCTCCTCCTCCTTGTCCTCCTCGCTCCTGGAGTCCACATCGCTCAAGGATTGATCCTCAAAAGCGGCAAGAACCCGCCGAGCGGCCTTCGAAAGCTTACTAGCCTCATACCTTGATTTGTTGAATGGAGACTTCTTCCAAGCTGGCTTTCTCTCCTTATGATTGCTCTTTCCTTTCAGCTTGGGGCAATTTGCCCGGATATGATTGAGCTCACCACACTCGTAGCATGTCACCGGACCACCTCTCTGTTTGTTTCTCACATTATTGTAGGCTCGTGTGAATTTTTTAGCAAGGATGGCTAACGCAAACTCAGGGATACTCTCAAGCTCCTCTTCATGAATAGCAGATAAACAAGCAAATGAAGAACCATAAAAAGATTCAAGAGAACCATCAGAATCTCTTTTGAGAGGATTTGCTACCAATGCCATGTTGTCTTTCTTATCATGATCAACTCTTTTAATTTCATGGGTCTTGAGTTTGCTATAAAGCAACTCCAATGTAAGACTCAAAAGATCAACATTCTCCTCTATAGCAGTAGCTTTCATCTCCCACTCCTTGGTGTTGATTGCAGCCATGAGATGGGTGGTATTTTCAGATTGAGAGTATTCAATATCAACAGCTTTCATCTGATTAATCACTTTATTAAAGCGACTGAAAATGTCATCAATGCTCTCTCCAGGACGCATCTCGAATTTGTTGTATTCGCGCTTATAGACTGTTTGGCGCACTTTCTTGATTTGGGACGAACCCTCATGATAGGTTTCGAAGGTGTTCCAAATATCGTGCACAGTTGCAAGATTGCAAATCCAATCATATTCTTGTCTACCAAGGGCACCATATAAAAGGTTCTTGGCCTTGTTGTTGTTAGCCAAAAGAACTGCAGAAGCAGGCGTTGCAACCTCGGGAATAATGAGAGGGGATCGAACAACGTCCCATATAGCTTGTCCCTTACTCTCAAGAAATACTCGCATACGATTCTTACAATAGGCATAGTCATGCCCATCGAAGATATGAGGTTTAGTGGAGAACTTATCCATCGCCTAAGTTCAGTAACCGGTTAAGATCAAAATTTAACTAACTGGGCTCTGATACCACTTGTTGGACCGAAAAGGCGACTAGAGCGGGGGTGAAATGGAGCACGCTCACTTTTTCACAAATTATGAATTTAACATAATTTCACTCCAATAGCTATCACTCCAATAACACAATATACCAGTACAGCGGAAGACTAGTATTGAATCCAATTTAATCACCTAAGCAATATGACAAAATCACCAAAGATTGAAATAATTTAATGCACTGGCGGTCTGACCGATGTTATACTGGCGGTCGGACCTCTGACCAAATCGGTCGGATCGGTGCCCTCGGGAGGTCGGACCGCTGGGGTCCAGAACAGTAAGAACAGCCCCGATGATGAAGTTACAAATAGATCTAACTTTTGATTCTCAACTCCAAACTTCACGAAACTTGGTATACACATTCTCTATGATATTGAGGACCTATTCCAAGCAACAATTATGATAATTCTTGGACAAACAAAGATCCTTTACGATCTAATTGGAGAAAGGTCTAAAACTGAGCAAAAGTGAAAACTAGATTCAATAGCTTGCTCGTGGGTGATTGATGATCACGATGATCCTAGATGAGTTCCCACACAACATAGCAAGCTAATCCACATGACGATATCAAGCAAAAACTAATGGATCAAAGGCTCTAAAATCACGAAATTGAAAGCAAGAACGAAAAGAGACTTATCTCAAGCAAACCTTGCATAGATTAAAACTTGATTGATGCTGGATTACACCCACTCCATCAAGGATCAGTGGTCAATCCAAGAGCATGAAAAAACAATCAATCCTTCAAGAACCCTAGCCTCCACGACTAGCTCTCCCTAAACAAAATTAGGGTTTTCTAATATAAAATGGGTCGAGAAGTGGTGCAGCCACCATCCTCTCCTATTTATAGTGGAGGCTTAGACCTTCTAGAAGTTTGATCCTATTGGGCTCCCGTTAAGGCCCACTAACAAACGGGTCACACACGCACGCTTCGCAAAGCGCCGTCTTTAACCTTTTTTTTACCTAAACAGCTTCACCTGGCGCCATCTTGCGCCTCGGATTTGCTAATAGGTTACCCTTGTCCATCTTGCGTCACGCTTGAGTCGTTGACCTCACCCGGCATCGTCGATCGTTCTGGACCTCAGCTCTCCAAGTCTAGTCCCGATCATCCTCGCTGTTGACCGTCGTTGACCACCAAGCAACATGCACAACCATAGACAAGTAAACCAATTTTGGGAATAAGTTCTTCACAACTTGACCCATGTTAGTCAAAACATGCATCATGCAATACATATGCCCTGAAACTCATGACTTTGACCTAACCAACGAACAACGCCGCCACGAAGGCCGGCGTTCAAGTGACAACCGGTCCGACCGCCCCTCAGGGCCGGTCGGACCACCAGCCTTGCCGGTCGGACCGCCAGCTATAGGCCGGTCCGACCGCCCAAAAGGACTTAGCCGAATTTCAAGCCCTGAAATTCCGAAACCTTCTGGAAATTTAAAACGAATAGAACTTTTGACTGGAGACTCCAAAAATTATGGGACCAAGTGCAATAGAATCCCCTCTCTTGCCTACACCCTCTATTTTTGGCCCAGCTCAATTTGACACTATTTGGTCACGGCCGGTCCGACCGCCGCTCATGGCCGGTCCGATCGATTTAGGACCGGTCGGACCGCCATGCTCTGGCCGGTCATACTTCACTCATTCGATCTAGTGCACGCATTGCACTTAGATTTTACAGTCATTTGCAATTTATGGTTTTGAAAGAATATTAAATTTTGAATAATGATTGCAAGCTCTAGGAGAGCAAATCAATAAATTCTTTTGATGAGTCATGCAAGATTTTTCCCGTATTAATAATAGCAACTTGTGTTCTGTTTTGAAATATTTTACTTATGTGTGTGGATTGCTTCCTACCCCATATTAATAAATATTTTATATATTAGAACATGTGTGGCGCCCTTTGGAGGAAGTGTGCTTAGCAGATAGCGGCACAACGAATACCATATTGAGAGAGACAAAAAATTTCCAGTCGATCAGCAAGAATGCTGGTAGTCTTAAGACAATCGAAGGCAGCGATACTTGTATAATAGGCACAGGAAGAGTCACAATTATACTACTGATGGGCACAACATTGGTCATTGAAGAAGCCTTGTTGTACCCAGAATCGAGTAGTACTCTCTTAAGCTTTAAAGATATTCGTGCTAACAGTCTCCACGTAGAGACTGAAGAAGAGTATGGTAAGAAATACCTACTCATTACAAAGCGCGAAGAAAATGAAAAAGGTATTAGAACGACTTCCTTCATATGAATCTCGGCTACACTACACTCACATTAAGGCACCTGCAGTCTATACTGTCCTGAAAACCACTTTTAGAAGCTCTGAACTTTTCTGTCTTTGGCATGATAGATTAGGCCACCCCGGTTTAGAATGATGAGAAATATAATTACTAATTCTCAGGGATACAATGTCAATGTAAAGAATTTTTTCAATCAGGAAGATTTTATGTACCGGCATGTGCCATCTGAAAGCGATTACTAGACCTCTACTCGAAAGTAAAGGATGAAATCTCTGCATTCCTGGACCATATCCAGGGAAACATTTGAGGTCCTATACAGCCCCTGTCATGGTCATTTAGGTACTTTATGGTACTCATCGATGCTTCCTCGAAATAGTCGCATGTATGCTTATTGTCTTCGAGAAACCATGCTTTTGCAAAGCTGATCTCGCGGATACTTAAAATTAAGAATAATTTCCCTGATCATCATGTGAAGTCTATCAGGATGGATAACACCGGAGAATTTACTTCAAAGGCATTTGATGATTATTGTATGGCAATGGGAATTACCGTAGAACATTCTGTACCACATGTCCACACGCAGAATGGACTAGCGAGGCATTAATTAAAAGAATTAAATTTATTACCCGACTGCTTTTGCAGAATTGTAATTTACCAACTACATATTGGGGACACGTAGTCCTGCACGCAGCAACTCTCATCAATTTTCAACCATCAGCATATAACATCCATTCACCTATGCAACTAGCGCAAGGGTTAGCACCAAAAATCTCTCATCTAAGAAGGTTTGGTTGCAAGGTCTATATACCTATACCACCACCGTAGAGAACTGCAATGGGCCCTCTCTGAAAGTATATGATATACGTTGGTTATGACACAACATCCATAATCAAGTATCTGAATCCCTTGACTGGAGATTTTCATACAGCCCGCTTCGCTGACAACATATTTGATGAGGATAGTTTCCCATCATTAGGGGGCGGAAATCAACCCCTTGATGAAAAATATCTGGAATTGACATGGCAAGGTACGGGAATACATGCACATGACCCACACACTAATGAAACAAATAGAGAAGTCCAGAAGATAATTAATTTGCAAGCATTAGCGAATCAACTGTCTGACCACTTTAGTGATTTGAAGAGCGTGACCAAGTTGCATGTACCTGCACGCAATGAGATGGAGAGGGTTGAAATACCAAAGAAAATTGAAGGTATCCCTAATCCCGTCCAAAAGCCTCATAATAAAAGGACGAGAACTCCGGCCCCTCGAATCCCAAGTAACCGGGGACGCCTAGCGAAAAAGGATAAGAAGGATTTGACACAGCCGATCACTGAAGCGCCCCACAACCAGAAGGGGAACCAGTTGAGACATGGCACCAGTATAGAACCTTCAGTAAATGTCATACCGGATTTGAATATTCCCATAGAGGGAGACATCAGCATGGATGTGTGTGCACACATCGGAGCTGAAAAACTAAAGTGACTTACCCCCGCAATTGAAAGCAGCGGTAAGCAAGTAGAAGCATTAGAAGTATCACCCCATGAAGAAATATCTATAAAGTATGTGACCACGGGAGAATATATGAATAGAACAACAGTCAATGTCGACATTTATTTCGCAAATAAAATTGCAACAATCATCGATCTTGAACCAGAGCCTGCATCGCTCGCTAAACATAAGAAAAGATCATATTGGAAAGATTGGAAGAATGCAATAGAAGCAGAATTATTATCTCTGAATAAAATAGAGGTATTTAAGCCTGTAATCTGCATGCCTCCCCATGTGCACCCCGTAAGGCATAAGTGGGTATTTGATCTAAAGGGAAATGAAAACAATGAAGTTGTAAGACATAAAGCAAGGCTCATTGCACAAGGTTTCACTCAACGACCAGGAGTCGATTATGAAGAAACTTATTCCCCGGTCATGGGTGGAACTACCTTTAGATATTTAATCTCAATGACAGTAAACTTGAATTTAGAAATAAAATTGATGGATGTGATAACTGCATACCTTTATGAGAACTTGTATTCGGACATTTATATGAAGGTACCTGAACGTATCCATGTCTCGAACCAAGACAGAGCAAATAGAAATATGTATAGTGTGCAACTCAGAAAGTCACTGTATGGACTGATGCAATCAGGCAGAATGTGGTATAATTGCTTGAGCGACTTTCTCTGCAAGAAAGGCTACACGAACAATGAGGATTGTCCATGTGTTTTTATACAGCGATCCTAGGATGGATTCTGTATAATCTCAGTATATGTAGATGATCTAAATATCATCGGGACCCTGGAAGATATTAAGAAAGCAAGCTCTTACCTAGAGTCGGACTTCAAAATGAATGATTTGAGTAAAACCAAATATTGACTAGGCTTGCAGCTTGAGCATACACTTGAAGGGATTTTAGTACATCAATCAACCTACAATCAGAAAGTGTTAGAATGGTTTGGCTTTGAAAAGGCATATCCTTCAAAAGTACCGATAGTCAGGAGATCCTTGCAACAGGACAATGACCCGTACAGACCTAAAGAGGGGGGAGTCCTGGGACCATAATTTACGTACTTGAGTGCAATAGGAGCACTCATATATTTGGCACACTGTACTAGACTAGACATTGCATTTGTCGTAAACCTACTAGTAAGGTATAATGCAGAACCTACCAAAAGGTGTTGGCAGGGAATAAAGGACATCTACTGATACCTCCAAGGAAGCAAATATCTTGGTATGTTCTACATAAAGAACCAAGACCTAACTATGACAGGCTATGCAGATGCTGGGTACCTGTCAGACCCGCATATAGCTAAGTCGTAAACAGACTATGTATTCCTATGTGGTGGAACTGCAATTTCATGGAAATCGTCTAAGAAAAATCTTGTATCTACTTCGACGAACCACTAGAAAATAATAGCACTGTACGAAGCCTCACGTGAATATTCTTAGCTTCAGCGGATGAGTCACCACATCCAGCAGTCATGTGGATTGAATACCACGTAAACCCTCACTATTATCTATAAAGATAATGTAGCTTGTGTTGGACAAGTGCAGATGGGTTATGTGAAGAGTCCTTTCACAAAGTATATCAACCACAAGTACTTCTATGCACATGAATTGCAAAAGATGGATGAAATTAAGATCTTGCATACTAAGTCATGTGAAAATTTTGCAGATTTATTCACTAAGTCACTTCCAGCGTCTAGCTTTGAAAAATGCATACGTGGAATTGGAATGATGAGGTTTAGAGAAGTGCAGAATTTAGGAGGAGAATCTTCACTAACTCATTATTAAAACTTGATCATGAAGATCGAGTACCCAAAGAATAAATCCTAGAGATTAAATGAAATTGGGTACATTCTAGTCTTTTTCCCTTGATGAGTTTTTCTAAAGTTTCTCGGTTATGGTTTTTAATAAGGCAATTCATGCAACGCATCGGAACGTATGTTATGTACTCTTTCTCCAAATTTTTCCTACTAGGTTTTTATAGAGTTTTAACGAGGCATGCACATGTGAGAATGGGTGTCCAAGGGGGAGTGTTAGGAAACTATGGGCCCGACCCATAAGCTGACCCATGTATGGGCACATCGCCGAAACCCTAGCAGGATAAGGACACTATATATAAGGGAGGACCCCAACTATTGTAACACGATTACAGAAGAGAAATAAAGAGAAGTATGAAGTTTCCTCATATCTCTATTTCAATCTACTATTTCGTTCTTACGTTCTTGCACTATTATTACGATTATGAGTTTGTCTCATTTATGCCAAACGGTTAACCGAGAGGAAAATAATTCCCTATAATCGACGGATACCAATAAGAACAATTTCAATGGTTTTGGCTAAGTCGGGTAACCATCGGTTCCTCAATAGTAGTCTTGTTAACATTTTTTTTTTAAATACACAGTTTGCTCACAAAATATGTCCATTTTCCTGCATATTCAAACCAACACACACATTTTTCACCAATAGCTTGTACATACATAGTCATAATTTCTTCAAATCAAATGTCTTGTACATTATTTAGTACATGCATCACAGCTTAAAGTTATTACTCAAACACATCTTTCTCCACGCATGATATTATAATTTCTTCAAATCAAATGTCCTGTAGATTATTTAGTATATGCATGACAACTTACAGCCATTTCTCACACAGATCTTTCTCCATGAATGATATTGCAAGCAAGCTGAGGCGTTTTCAGGTCAAACAAATAATTAGGCACACTGCTACAAACATAGGAACAGCTGCATTAGAAACATGGGCACTTCTTATTTCTGAAAAAAATATAGTTTTAAGAGCATTCTTGCAGATGTAGCATAGCAATTAAGTTTGGAGAATAACTAATTGCAGTTGTAAACTAACAAGGAACTAATCTGTTCATGGCTCTTGGTATAATACTATTTATACAGTTATAAGCATACGGTTCATACACTAATTAGGACAAACTTTCCTAGAAAATTAAGAGGACAAATGGTAAGGAAAAGTGTATTGACAAATTTACATATAACTTAAGTCCAAACTTAAACGTTCCCAATTGCCAATTGGCATTCTATGTGGCTACTGCACGTGAGCGAAAGGATTAAATGCTACATTTGGAACAGCTAATACAGTATTTATCATGAATTTGCCCTCAGTGATTAATAAAACAATTACATATTTCTGAGTGTTCCAATGGTAAAATTTATCAAGAATGTAATTTGCAGAAGTGTTGGACCGAAAAAGCGACTAGAGGGGGGGGGGGGGTGAATAGGAGCACGCTACATTTTTCACAAATAATTGATCCAATAAAACTTTACTCCAGTAGCTATGGAAGATATGAAGATCGAGATATCGATCAAATGTAGACTAATATTGAATCCAATTCAAACTCCTAAGCAATACGACAAAAACAGCAAAGATTGAAACAATTCAATGCACTGGTGGTTTGACCTCTGGTCTTGGGCGGTCTGACCGATTCCTTGGCGGTCTGACCTCTGACCTTGGGCGGTCTGACCGATTCCCTGGTTGTCGACCTCCGCCTTGGGCGGATCGACCGATTTCCTCGAGCGTAAGAAACAATCCCAATGACGAAGATGAAAATAGATGAAACTTTTGATCTACTAATCCAAACTTGATGAAACTTGGAACACACCTTCTGTATGAAATGAAGAAGCTATTCCAATCGAAAATTGTGATAATTCTTGGAAGAATAGTGATCCTTTCCGATTTGATTGAAGAAGGGTTCAAAACTGGGTCAAAACAAAAACTAGGTCAAAGCTCTTGCTCGTGGGTAATTGATGATCAAGATGATCCTAGATAGAAACCAAGCTAGATCACGTGAAGAAACCAAGCAAAAACTCACGGATCAAAGAAAGATCTAAAATCATCAAATAGAGAGAAAGAACGCAATGAGACAAAACATTAATCAAACTTTCCTTTGATTGATTGATATGATTAGGGCTTACAGCCACTCCATCAATGGAGGACAATGCTCAATCCAAGAGCACGAAAATCACATCAAACATCAAGAACTATAGCCTCCACAAAAGCTCTCCCTAAGAAAATTAGGGTTTACAAGAATTGCAAAAGAGGCGAAGAGGAGGTGCAGCCACCTCCCTCTCCTATTTATAGTGGAGGCTTAGACCTTCTAGATGTTTGATCCTATTGGGCTCTCGTTAAGGCCCAAAACAAACGGGACACATACACACGCATTTTAATGCGCCGTCTTTATCTCCCTTTGACCTAACTAGCTACACCTTGCGCCATCTTGCACCTCGGATTAGCTAATAGGTCACCCTTATCCATCTTGCACCACGCTTGAGTACATTGACCTCACCCGGCATCGTCGATCATTCTGGACCTCAGCTCTCCAAGCCTAGTCCCGATCATCCTCGCTGTTGACCGCCGTTGACCACCAAGCAACCTGCACAACAATAGACAAATAAACCGAATTTGGGAACAAGTTCTTCACAACTTGACCCATGTTAGTCAAAACATGCATCATGCACCATATATGCCCTGTAACTCATGACTTTGACCTAACACACGAATATCGCCGCCACGACGGGTGACGAACCTAAGTGAAAACTGGTCAGACCGCCCCCAGGGCTGGTCTGACCGGCCACCCTAGCCGGTCTAACCGCCAGCTACTGGCCAGTCAGACCGCCAGTAATGACTTTAGCCGATTTTCAACCTCTCAAAACTGAAACCTACTGTAAATTTCAAACCAATAGAACATTTGACTGGAGACTCCAAAAATTATGAGACCAAGTGCAATAGAAACCCCTCACTTGCCTACACACTCTATTTTTTAGCCCAGCTCAAAATAACACTTTTTAAGTTCACCGATCCGACCGCCGCCTATGGCCGGTCGGACCGATTTGGGACCGGTCTGACCGCCACGCTACGATCGGTCAGACTGGTTACTGCTTGATAGTTCTATTTGCTAACCGCTACTTTCAATTGCGGAGTAAGTCCCTTTAGTTTTTCAGCATGGATGTGTGCGCACACATCCATGCCGATGTCTCCCTTCATGGGGATGTTCAATTCTACTATACCTTTTCTGAAGGTTCTATACCGGTGCCAGGTCTCAACTGGCTCCCCTTCTGGTTCTAGGGTACTTTGGTGATCGACTATGTCAAGTCCTTCTTATCCTTTTTCACCAGGCATCCCCGGTTACTTCGGATTCGAGGGGCCAGAGTTCTCATCCTTTCAGAGGACTTAGGACGTGATTAGGGATACCTTCATCGGTATTTCAACCCTCTCCGATGCATTGCGTACATGCATATGCGACTTGGTCACGCTCTTCAAATCACTAAAGTGGTTAGGCAGTTGATTCGCTAATGCTTGCAAATCAATTATCTTCTGGACTGCAATTTTTTCTAGACTTCAATTGTCTTCTAAACTTCTCTATTTGCTTTACTAGTGCGCGGGTCATATGCATGGATTTCAAATATCTTCTAGACTTCAATTGTCTTCTAGACTTCAATTATCTTCGGGACTTCTCTATTTCTCGACATTTTTCATCAAGGGTTGATTTCCTCCCCCTAATGACGAGAAATAATTCTCATCTAATATGCTATCAGCGAAGCGGGCTGCATGCAAATCTCCAGTCGTGGGGTCCACATACCGGATTATAGATGTTGTCTCATAACCAACGTATATCCCAGACTTTTGGAGAGTGTCCATTTCAGTTTGATGTGGTGGTGGTATAGGTACATAAACCTTGCAACCAAACCTTCAAAGATGAGAAATTTTCAGTGTTGACCCTTGCGCTAGTTGCATAGGTGAATGGATGTTATATGCTGGTGGTCTAAAATTGATGAGAGTTGCTGCATGCAGGATTGTATGTCCCCAACATGTAGTTGGTAGATAACAATTCTGCTAGTCCATTCTGGGTGTGTACATGCGGTATGGGAAGCTCAACTTTAATTCTTATTTTCACACAATAATCATCAAATGCCCTCGAAGTAAATTCTCCGGCGTTGTCCATTCTGGTGGATTTCACATGATGATTAGGGAAATTATTCTTAATGTTAATTATTTGCTAGATGAGCTTTGCAGAAGCGTGGTTTCTCGTAGACAATAAACAAATGTGCGACCATTTCGAGGAAGCATCGATGAGCACCATAAAATACCTAAAAGGCCCTTACAAGGGCTGTTTAGGACCGCAAAATGTCTCCCTGTATACAATCCAGGAATGCAGGGATTTCGTCCTTTACTTTTAGAGTAGAGGGTCTAGTAATCAGTTTCCCGGTGGTACATGCAGGGCAAACAAAATCTTCCGGATTCGGGAAGTTCTTTACATTGACACTATGTCCCTGTGAATTGTTAATTATATTTCTCATCATCCTAAGACCTAAGTGGCACAATCTATCATGCTAGAGATAGAAGAGGTTTAGAGCTTCTAAATATAGTTTTCAGGGCAGTATAGGCTGCAGATGCCTTAATATTAGTGTAGTATAGCCTATTTTCAAATGAAGGAAGTCATTCTAATACCATTTTTTTTATTTTCGTCACGCTTTGTAATGAGCAGGTATTCCTTACCATGCTGTTCTTCGATCACTACGTGGAAACCGTTAGCGCGAATATCCTTGAGAGTTCTAGTCGATTATGGGAACAACAAGGCCTCTTTAATGACCAAAGTTGTGTCCGTCGGGAGTATAATTGTGGCCCTTCCTGAGCCTATTATACATGTATCGCTGCCTACGATTGTCGTAAGGCTACAAGCATTCTTACTGATCGACTG
This sequence comes from Hsuehochloa calcarea, assembly GCA_036346395.1. Taxonomy (NCBI): domain Eukaryota; kingdom Viridiplantae; phylum Streptophyta; class Magnoliopsida; order Poales; family Poaceae; genus Hsuehochloa; species Hsuehochloa calcarea. The sequence continues at coordinate 17,332,739 of CM070614.1, read as the reverse complement.
AAAAATTACGTCTCTCTCAAGTTGGTATTCATTGTGCCACTACTTGCTAAGCACACTTCCTCCATAGGGCGCTACATGCGTTCTAATATAATGTATTTTATTAATATGTAGCAGAAAACTAGCAACACATAAATAAAATACTTCAGATATCAAAACATAACTTGTTATCATAAATACGGGAATATAAGTCTTGCAGGACTCATTATAAGATTTTTAATGCTTAGCTCTCCTAGAGCTTACAACCATTATTCAAAGAATAAAATAATTCAATGTTCTGCTTCAATTACAAACTGTAAGTTATTATAAAAGATCCAAGTGCAATGCGTGCACTAGATCGAATCAGCAAAGTATTCAGAAACTTCTACCTCAATCTGCTACATGGCGATCTTCTCCTCTTGGGCAACTACGGCTGTGGCCGCTGCTGTCCAGAGGAGGGATGATGGGGGCTGCTACTAGGCTGTCCACATCCATAAGTGCAAAAAATGGGTGTGGATTCTCCGTGCCTGCAATGGCGAGGTGTGCCTCATGCTATCTTTTGCCCCCTTTCTTAGATTGTAAAACACCAATAACGTGCAACCTACGACCTTACCCTTCTTGCCACTCTCCTTCGTGAGAGGCTTCTGTAACACCCCAGCCCAACATGAGACGGGTATGCTACTAAAATAACGAGATAACAAATAAAACCCTATGACATTACAACAAATTTCGACAGAACCTCCTTTGTATAACTAAGTATACCGGATGTTCCAATAGAAGCATAAGATTAACAATATTTCAACAACCAAAGTTCATCGAAGCATTCATAAATAATCTACTCGGTTAAGGCATAATCAAGCATAAATAAAATTTACCACTCTCATTATTACAAATAATTTAATGCATTCAAGCATAGCCAAAACTTAGACCTTAAACAGATGCTTGCTATTAAGGTATGATCTAAATGATAATAAAACTTTAACGAATGAGTGGTAGTGAGTGCAACCAAAGCAATCCTACTCCCTCCCATGCATGCCGTCGGCAAACGAAGTACCTAAAACATAACAACAGCAAGAGTGAGTCCAAGACTCAGCAAAGTACAGTCAGTAAGACAATAGCGATTGCAACTATAACTATTGGCATCCATCCACAACTATCCATAATAAACATGGCTCATGCTTATGCGATGCAACTGTTCAAATGCACTTTACTTTCTCTCTTTTGCATATACCGGTATTGCGGAGTGTGCATCCGTCGATGCACACCCATGCTTGTGCCTTCTAACATAGGGACCTTAGCCCATACTCCACAAGTGTGGGGACCCAAAAGACCATCATATTCATGACAGGGACCTCAATTAATGCTTGGTCACCACGTGACCATGCCTCCAATGTGATATCATTATGCACATGGTCAATACTTTAAATCATCAAGCATAAATAAAACTTACGCATACTTCTAGCATTTGCGAGCATTGATATCCATAACATTCGAGCATCTATGATTAAAACAATATACTCATAACATAGTAAACATGAACAAACGATCACGCACAATTTACCACTACTGTACTTGCCTGTTTCTTTCTTTCCCCTACGGCACACGAAGAAGCAAAATGGGTGCGTTTACTTCGAAACTCCACCATCTACACAGGCATAGTGGTAACAATAAATACGCTGAAAGATGGACTCTGATTACACCACTTAATCCAATTCCTCAAGCCCTAAGGTTCGAATAGAAGTTCTACCCAAATCCCCCGGCAGACTCGCAGAAAACTTCCTAGTACAGCTGTACTAAAAATATCATAACTTGCACTACGAAACTCAGATCAAGGTGATCTTGATCTCTTTGGAATCATGACAAAACTGTCTACAAAAACCTAGTTGGGCTAGTCCCCTGATTCGGCCTCCTACTAGCCCTAATATTCAAGTGAAGTTCTCTGTCCTAACAATCTGACAGACAGAAAACAGCAACGGTAAAACTTGCATAACGTTTGATTGGCAACTCCAAAAATTGTGTTCTTTATCAACTTCGAAAGCTTACAGAATTATCTACAACATTCATTTTGGGTGGAATTTATGATTCGGCGTCTAAAAAATTCAAATTGGCCAGACAAGACAATCTACCAATTCACGTTAACCCTCCTGGACAGTATCGGTAAAACTAACATAACTCCTAAACCGTGACTCCAAATCAGGTTATATTGATGCCAAAAGAAAGCTAAAACCGAGAGCTACAACTTTCTAAGAGGTGATCAGATCAGAAAACGTACGTATCTTACCCAAAACTGACGAGTAACCACGCTGCACAAATCTGATCTGCTACCTCTCCTTGGTTGGCCCTCCAAAAGTCGCCTCCTCGCCTTCCTTCCAATGGACCACCGCAACGGGCTTCACCGGGGAGGGAGAAGGGGATGTGGAGAAGGTGGTGGTGCAGGGTAGAGGTGGGGAGGGGCGGCTCACAATGTGGGGAGGGGGATTAGGGTTTTCGGGGGCGCACCCCCCCTTGGCCGGCCACAAGAAGGCCCCTCCTGGGCCGCGGCCCAGGCCCAGGTTGTCGAATAAGATCAAATAACCCCCTGTCGTTTCATGTTTTGCTATTCCTCTTATTCCCTTTTCTCCTCCCGGCTAATTCTGTAATTTACCGATCCAATTTTCGGGGTATTACATTCTACCCCCTTAAACAGAATTCGACCCCGAATTCTACCAATGTTAACACGCCAGAGAAGAAGCTACTAAAACCATGATATCACGTACCTGTGGTAAATAATTCTAGAAATTGCTTGCGCATGCGAGATTCCAACTCCCAAGTGGCTTCCCTCTCTGTTTGGTGTGTCCACAATACTTTGACATATACCAACGTCTTGTGCCTCAGCACTCGCTCTGACCTTTCTAAAATACGCACTGGTCGAGACTCAACTGTGAGGTATTGCTCAATTGTCAGTGGCTCTAATGAAATCTTATGCTCTGGGTCCTTCAAAAACTTCCTCAGCATCGAAACGTGAAACACGTTGTGGACTCCTCGCATGGACTCTGGATGGTCTAGGCGATAGGCTAGCTTCCCAATCCTAGCCATAATCGGGAACGGTCCGACGTACGTTGGGCTAAGCTTCCTTTTAGTACCGAATCGGACAATGCCTTTGGTGGGGGACACTCTCAAAAGCACCTAGTCTCCCACCTCAAACTCCAAGTCACATCTCCTCACATCTGCATAACTTTTCTGCCTACTCTGCGCTGCTAGCAGATTCTGTCTCACCATTGCTACACGCTCAACTGTCTTCTGAATCCATTCCGGTCCCAAAATTGCTTTCTCACCCACTGCTTCCCAACAGAGTGGCGATCTGCATTTCCGCCCATACAAAACCTCAAATGGTGCGGCCCTAATGCTAGAGTTGTAACTGTTATTGTAGGCAAACTCTGCAAGTGGCAATTGGTCCTCCCAACTGCCCTTCTATGACAAAACACAGGTCCGCAACATATCCTCCAAGGTCTGAATAGTGCGCTCTAACTGCCCATCTGTCTGAGGATGGAATGCTGTGCTAAGTCGAAGCTGTGTGCCCAAGGCACTCTGCAGACTCTTCCAGAATTTAGACACAAACTTCGCGTCCCTGTTCGAAATAATAGTTTTGGGCACCCCATGCAGTCTCACTATCTTGCGCACATAGATAGGAGCTAGATCACTCGCTGAACTGGTTGTGCGAATAGGAATGAAGTGCGCAGACTTGCTGAAACGATCCACTACTACCCAAATAGCATCCTTTCCTCGAGGCGAGCGAGGTAATGCCACTACAAAATCCATCGAGATATCATCCCATGGCCACAGGGGAACTTACAATGGCTGCAATAACCCCGCGGGTCGTTTGTGCTCAGCTTTCACTTGTTGGCAAAAACCGCAAGAAGCTACATAATTAGCAATGTCCACCTTCATCCTCTTCCACCAGAAGCGTTGTTTCAGATCTCGGTACATCTTAGTCTCACCAGGATGAACGGTGTACGGAGTGCGATGTGCCTCCCTCAAGATATCATCCTTGACCTCCGCCTTTTGTGGCACACACAGACGGCCTTTAAACAACAAGGCACCCGAAGTATCCATACTGAAATCTCCTTCCTTGCCCTCATCCAATCGCCGTCGGACCATCTGGAGTAACCGGTCTTCTCGCTGTGCTTCCCGCACACGGTCTGGGATAGCCGACTGAAGTATCAACTGAGTCTCAACTTGCGCTGTGCCCGCACAACAGTAAGATATCCCCATACGATCAAAATCAGCAATGAGGCACTCCAATGTAGCGGGAGTCGCCTTACGACTGAGAGCATCCGCGACCACGTTAGCCCTGCCTGGATGATACTGTATAGTCAGATCATAATCCTTTATCAACTCCAACCATCTTCTTTGCCTCAAATTCAGATCCTTCTGGGTGAAGATGTACTTGAGACTCTTGTGATCTGTGAAGATGTCACACGACTCGCCATACAGATAATGCCTCCAAATGTTGAGGGCGAAGACAACTGCAGCCAACTCCAAGTCATGAGTGGGATAATTCTGTTCATGCTTCTTCAACTGTCTCGATACATAGGCAATCACTTTACCGTCTTGCATAAGCACATAGCCCAGTCCCACTCGAGACGCATCAGAATAGACGGTGAATCGCTTTCCCGGCTCAGGAAGAGTGAGAATAGGAGAGGTCAGCAGTTTTTCCTTTAATGTGCAAAAACTGCGCTCACAATCATCGATCCATCAAACTTTACCCCTTCTGCGTAAGTCGACATCGGCTTGGCAATAATGGAGAAGTCTCGCACAAAACGCCGTAATACCCGCCAAGCCCGTAAAACTCCTCACCTCCTTCACATTGGTCGGCCTCTTCCAGTCCACCACTATCGAGACCTTGCTAGGATCAACGGCAACTCCCTGTGGATTAATTACATGACCCAGAAAGCTCACCTCTGAAATCCAAAATTCACATTTCTTTAGTTTGGCGTAGAACTTATGTTCCCTCAAGGTTCCTAGGACCAACCTCAACTGATGGTTATGATCCTCAAGAGTCTTGGAATAGATAAGGATATCGTCGATGAACACAACTATGAAATCATCCAAGTACTCGTGTAGCATGCTGTTCATGGTCTCCATAAAGACAGCTGGTGCATTAGTCAATCCAAACGACATGACTGTATATTCATAATGCCCATACCTGGTGGAGAATGCAGTCTTTTCTATATCCTGTTCACGCACCCGGATCTGATTATATCCAGACTGGAGATCAATCTTGGAAAATACCTGGGCTCCCTTCAACCGATCAAACAAATCCTCAATGCGGGGTAGAGGATATTTGTTCTTGATCGTAACCGCATTAAGTGCACGGTAATCAATACACATGCGCCAACTCCCATCCTTTTTTCCGTGAACAGAACAGGAGCTCCCCATGGCGATACACTCCGCCTGATCAAACGCTTAGACAACAATTCATCCAACTGTTTCTTCAACTCGTCCTGAAATGGACGTGCCAGAAGATATGGAGACATCGAGATGGGCCGAGTACCCGGAATAAGGTCGATGCGAAACTCCATGCCCCACGCGGGTGGCAAGCCTAGAAGCTCATCCGGGAACACATCCGGTAGTCCCTTACCACCGGAATCTCCTCAATCCGCGAAGCTAAACTAAATTTCTCAGCAAGGGATAAAAGAAATCCAGTCTTCACTGCATGCTGACCCGGGAACAATCCGGCCAACATCGAAAGAGAGCACCGAGGCGCGCTCCCCTGAAAGGTCAAAGTCTCCCGCATGAGGTCCGCACCGAGATCGCCCCATCAAACAAGATATCACCGCTCGATAAGCATGCAACCAATCCATACCCAATATAACATCGAAAGGCTCCATCTGGATTACTATCAAGTTCGCTGTGATCTTCTCCCCATCAATAACAATAGAACAACCAGGACAAACAATTGAACTCGCAATCATACCCCTAGGAGAACTAACCAACACTGACTGAGAAATCCACTGCATACTCAAATTCACCCTTCTAGCAAACGTTGTAGAGACAAACGAATAGGTAGCCCCGGAATAAAAAAGGATAAAAGCCTCAAGGGAATCGACTAGTAGGGTACCTATCACCACGTCAGGACGGCCTGCAGTAGCAGGGGTGGGCATGGCATAAACTCCCTGTGGCACCGGTGCAGAAGATACCCCAACACTCGAGGAAGGATGAGCAGGAACTGCCGCTGGTGAAGCAAAAGACGGTGTCGCAGACGGAAAGGGGTTCCAGTAGAACCCTGGTGGTGGCACTGGCGGGAACACTGCAGGAGAAACCCAACCAAAAGGATACTGGGGTGTGGGAGCTGCCATCAGTGTCTGGACTGAACCCCGATTAGTAACGGCTGAAGAAGCTGCAGGAGCAGACTCCCATTTGATGATGCACGCTGGGTTCTTCCTGCACACTTTCATCTTGTGGCCTGCCTGGCCACAATGGCGACATTCCCCCGTGAAGGAACACTCGGAGGCACGGCGATTGTCACCACACTTGAAGCATATCATTCCCTGGCCTGGAACTGGGCGCCAAGCTGGCGAAGTAGTATGCTGGGCAGAAGAAGTGACATGCCTCTGCCGCCGTAACGCAGCAGGGGGTGAGCGCTGACCTTCCTGAAATCTCTTGGAAGCGGGTCGCTCGAAGACCCACCTCCACCACCGAAGCTCCTCTTATGCCCACTGACTGAACCCCCAGCAGGAGTGAAGCTGCTAGGAGTCTGCCTCTCTCTAGTGAGTTCCCGCTCCAGCTCCATACCTTTGGCCTGATCAACCACACTGTTGAAGTCAAGCAAGCTGGTCCCCCCCAATACATGGCGATACTCCGAATTCAGTCCCCTTCGGAACCTCTTGGCTTTTTCTCGGTCATTGCCACCACAGTACCGCACAAAGCGGACTAAGTTGTTGAATCCCTCATAGTCCGCCACAGTCAACTTTCCCTGAACAAAAGTTGCCAGAGAATATTACATCCTCTCAAGGAAGGAATCAGGGTAGAACTTAGCCCTGAATTACTCTAGAAAATCTTCCCAAGATGTCTGCCTGGCCCTTCAGCTGAAAAGCCACAAAACGCGCCATCTGCGCTGAGGTCATCTCCAATACGCCGAATTGCCTCTCCATGTATCGGCCGATCGGTGCACTCGCACGGGTGCTGCTCCATCAAAGGTGTCTAAACGGAGAGACATCCACTCCCGGAGGCTCATTCTAGTCTCATTGGGAGCCGGTGCCGCCACCGGAGCAACAACGGGTGCACCCACAGCCGGAGGGGCTGCCTGCACCTGCTGACGGAGCTGTTGAACTTCCCTCTGTAGTTCTTGGAGTAGAGCGGCCTGGGCTTCGGCGACTGGACGAGTGGCGGATGCAACCTCCTCAGCTACCCAACAAACCTCTTGGCCGGGATGAGGATGCAACCGAGCCACGTCCACGACCACGTCCACGGGCCGCACCACGTGCACGCCCTCTTCCTCTCGCCATTCTGAATTCCAAAGATAATAAGCTAACCCCTTAGCATAAGTGCACACAAACACAATATCATAACAAATCAGTACAACATTCTCAAGGAAACAATTCTATCAGTATCGTAAATGCAATGATTTTTTCCCTTTCCCACCTACTGTGCACAGTGTGTCAAGTTTTAAGTTAATTAACAATTAACAGATTTTAGCAAAACAAGTTACTTAAGTCACAATCCCATTCACCACGGACCTAAAACCTAGCTCTGATACCAACTGTAACACCCCATCCCAACATGAGCCGGGTATGCTACTAAAATAACGAGATAACAAATAAAACCCTATGATATTGTAATAAATTTTGACAGAACCTCCTTTGTATAACTAAGTATACCAGAGGTTCCAATAGAAGCATAAGATTAACAATATTTCTGTTGGACCGAAAAGGCGACTAGAGGGGGGGGGTGAATAGGAGCACGCTCACTTTTTCCCAAATAATGAATTCAACACAATTTCACTCAAATAGCTATGATGAAGCTATGAAGATCAATATACCAGTACAGCGGAAGACTAGTATTGAATCCAATTAAACCCCTAAGCAATGCGACAAAAATCAACTAAGATTGCAAACTTACAAAGACAAAGCGGTTCGATCATTGGACCCAACCGGTCGGACCGATTGTCGCGGCGGTCGACCGGCGTTGTCTTTGGCGGTCGGACCGCTTCAAAATCGGTCCGGCCGGTGATGACGGGCGATCGACCGCCGACTCGTAACCGATCCGCAATGATAAAATCACCGATGACGAAGTTGCAATTAGGTGAAACCGATTCTCAACTCCAATCTTTATGAAACTTTGCACACACCTTCTATATGCTATTGAGGACCTATTCCAATCGAATATTATGATAATTCTTGGAACGATCTTGAGCAATTGCCAATTGATTAACAGAAGGTCTAAAACCGGGCAAGAACGAAAACTTGATCCTAATGCTTGTTCGTGAGAGATTGATGATCAAGATGATGCTAGATAGATTCACACATATCACAGCAAGCTAATTCACGTGAAAGAATCAATCACAAACTCGCAGATCAAAGAAAGCCCTAAAATCACGAAATCGAAAACAAGAACGGAAAGAGACTTATCTCAAGCAAACCTTGCATAGTTTAATAACGTGATCGTCGCTGGATTACACCCACGCCATCATGGATCAGTGGTCAATCCAAGATCACAAAATTCTCCTCAAACCATGAAAAGCCCTAGCCTCCACCTCAACTCCCCCTAAACCAATTAGGGTTTTGCAAGCAATAAAAGAGGTAAAAAACAGCAAGAGAGAGGGGTGCAGCCACCACCTCCTCCTATTTATAGTGGAGGCCTAGAACTCCTAGAGTTTGACTCAATTGGGCTCCCATTAAGGCCCACTAACAAACGGATCACACACGCACGCTTCGCAAAGCGCCGTCTTTAACCTTTTGACCTAAACCGCTTCACCATGCACCATGGATTTGCCAATAGGTCACCCTTGTCCATCTTGTGTCACGCTTGAGTCGTTGACTCACCCAAAGATCGCCGATCGCTCGACCTCAACTCTCCAAGTCTAGTCCCGATCCTCCTCGCCGCTGACCGTCGTTGACCACCAAGCAACCTGCACAACCACAGACAAGCAAACACGAATTCGGGAACAAGTTCTTCACAACTTGACCCATGTTAGTCAAAACATGCATCATGCAAACCATATGCCACGATACCAATGACTTTGACCTAACCAATCAACATCGCCACGGTTGGCCGACGTTCGTCAATACCGGTCCGACCGCTCCCAGTGAGCGGTCGGACCGCCTTGGCGGTCGGACCGCTCCACGTGAGCGGTCGGACCGCCTTGGGACTTAGCCGAATTTCAACCCTCAAAATCCAAACCTTCGGAAACTTTAAACCAATAGAACTTTTCTCGAGACTCCAAAATCATGAGACCAAGTGCATTGGGATCCCCTCACTTGCCTACAACACCTATTTTTGGCCCAGCTCGTTTTGACCACTTTGGTCATCGCCGGTCCGACCGCCCCACATGGCCGGTCCGACCGATTTGGGACCGGTCGGACCACCGTGCAAGGACCGGTCGGACCGCCCCTGTCCAGTAAGCCTTTAACTTTGTCGAAAACACGTGAAACGACAAACCGTAAACGCCATTGCCAATTGTCACATCATCCTAAGATCTGGAACATATCCCCATGAAATCCACAATTTCAACAACCAAAGTTCATCGAAGCATTCATAAATAATCTACTCGGTTAAGGCATAATCAAACATAAATAAAATTTACCACTCTCATTATTACAAATAATTCAATGCATTCAAGCATAGCCAAAACTTAGACCTTAAACAGATGCTTGTTATTAAGGTATGATCTAAATGATAATAATCCTTTAACGAATGAGTGGTAGTGAGTGCAACCAAAGCAATCATCTCCTTCCCATGCATGCCGTCGGCAAACGAAGTACCTAAAACATAACAACAGCAAGAGTGAGTCCAAGACTCAGTAAAGTACAGTCAGTAATACAATAGCAATTGCAACTATAACTATTGGCATCCATCCACAACTATCCATAATAAACATGGCTCATGCTTATGCGATGCAACTGTTCAAACGCACTTTACTTTATCTCTTTTGCATATACCGGTATTGCGGAGTATGCATCCGTCGATGCACACCCATGCCTGTGCCTTCTAACATAGGGACCTTAGCCCATACTCCACAAGTGTGGGGACCCAAAAGACCATCATATTCATGACGGGGACCTCAATTAATGCTTGGTCACCATGTGACCATGCCTCCAATGTGATATCATTATGCACATGGTCAATACTTTAAATCATCATGCATAAATAAAACTTACGCATACTTCTAGCATTTGCGAGCATTGATATCCATAACATTCTAGCATCCATGATTAACACAATATAATCATAACATAGTAAACATGAACAAACGATCACGCACAATTTACCACTACTGTACTTGCCTGTTTCTTTCTTTCCTCCTAGGGCACACGAAGAAGCAAAATGGGTGCCTTTACTTCGGAACTTCGCCTCCTACATAGGCATAGTGGTAACAATAAATATGCTGAAAGATGGACTCCGATTACGCCACTTAATCCAATTCCTCAAGCCCTAAGGTTCGAATAGAAGTTCTACCCAAATCCCCCGGCAGACTGGCAGAAAACTTCCTAGTACAGCTGTACTAAAAATATCATAACATGCACTACGAAACTCAGATCAAGGTGATCTTGGTCTCTCTGGAATCATGACAAAACTGTCTACAAAAACCTAGTTGGGCTAGTCCCCTGGTTCGCCATCCTACTAGCTCTAATATTCAAGTGAATTTCTCTGTCCTAACAATCTGACAGACAGAACACAGCGACGGTAAAACTTGCATAACTTTTGATTGCCAACTCTAAAAATTGTATTATTTATCAACCTGGAATGATTAAAGAATTTTTTACAACATTCATTTTGGGTGGCATTTCTGATTCGGCTTCTACAAAATTCAAATTGGCCAGACAAGATAATCTGCCAATTCACGTCAACCCTCCTGGACAGTCGCGGTAAAACTAGCATAAATCCTAAACCGTGATACCAAATCCGGAGATCTTGGTGCTAAAAGAAAGCTAAAACCGATAGCTACAACTTTCTAAGAGGTGATCAGATCAGAAAACGTACGTATCGTACCCAAAACTGACGAGCCACCATGTTGCACAAATCTGATCTGCTACCTCTCCTTGGTTGGCCCTCCAAAAGTCGCCTCCTCGCCTTCCTTCCAATGGACCACCGCAACGGGCTTCGCCGGGGAGGGAGAAGGGGCTGTGGAGAAGGTGGTGGCGCAAGGGAAGGTGGGGAGGGGCGGCTCACAATGGGGCGAGGGGGAAAAGGGGGTGGGGGATTAGGGTTTTTGGCGGGGTGGGCACCCCCCCTTGGCCGGCCACAAGAAGGCCCCTCCTGGGCCGCGGCCCAGGCCCAAGTTGTCGAATAAGATCAAATAACCCCCTGTCGTTTCATGTTTTACTATTCCTCTTATTCCCTTTTCTCCTCCCGGCTAATTCTGTAATTTACCGATCCGATTTCCGGGGTATTACAGCCTCATCACCTTGTAGCTGCTAGTATTGGCTTCATGGACAATATTGCTACTAGATGGTTGTGGGATGTAGTTCTTCCTTAGAATATTATCTTGAGCTTCCGCAATTTTCATGACGTCAATCACTGCGGCATACTACTTGTAGCCATTTTGACAATAATTGCGTGCGGATTGCATCGGATTCGGGTGAAGGTGGAGATGGTCTTTTCAGTCTTCTGCTCATCCATGATTACATTATCACATAGTTAAAGGCAGTACAAATTCTGGCCATGTTGGGTCAGTTCTTCGAACTCCTGGTTCATGATGTCAGTCATTTTTCATATTCATGCAAAAAGTTCATAAGATTACTGCTGGTAATTTACATAAAATGGTTGCAAAATTCTCATAATACTCTTCGAACTCCCAGTTCGTGATTCTGTATTTCTCTATGTATTTTCATTATTTACTGCTATTTTCACTTATTAAAAGCAATATTAATAATCACAAGTAATCAAAAACAGTAAATACAATAAGTAAATTGCATAGAAATAATAATAACAAGGTAAAATATGATTAAAATGCAAAAACCGATTCAAAAATTGAATTCTCGAGGCCCTTTTCTACTAGAATATGAATTTTCAGCGAATTCTACAATTTCCCGGGGCTAAAACGTGAAAATTTCAGTTCTGAGGAATTTTTCACGCAAATTTATGAAAAATCAGAGGGCCTTTTCACAAAATGGCCCTTTTCATTTTTTTTTCTTTCCGTCCGGTTATACGGGCCGGCCCGTTCCACCGGCATAAAAATCCGGCGTGGGGCTCGGGGTGAAACCCTACCCACGAGTTCCTCTCGGGCGGCGGCGGCTCCCTTCATGGGAGCCGCCGCATTCCTCTCGGGTGGCGGCGGCTCGGGTTTGCTCCCGAGCGGGACCTCGCACCCGGCGGCGGCGGCGGTGCCGCCTTGCGGAGACGGCGGTCGGAGGAGGAGCGCACTTTGAGGCGGCGTTCGGCTTCCGAGGAGGTGGCGGTTCAAGTGGCGGTGGTCGGGCATGCGGGCGGCGGGCTCGTGGATCGTCCTCCCTCTCGGCCCGGCGGCTCCGTGGGACGCGGCTGCGGCCGGTCTCCCCTCTCGGCTCTCGCGACGTCGGGCTTGCGGCCGAGCCGGCGTTGCGAGGTGACAGTGGCGCTACAAGTGCCGGGGGTCGGGCGCACACCAGGCGGCGGAGCTTGCGCTTGCGACGGTGGCGGCGACGCCGAGGCGCCGCGGCGTCTCGCGGAGGCGGCCGGCGAGGCGACGGCTCGGCGGCGCCGGAGCTCACCTTTGTGGAGGTAGCCGCGCGCGCACATCCTTCCTCCTTCGGCCCGGTGGCTCTCCCCTTCCCCTCGCTCTGTGATGTGTGTTGTGCGGCGGCCGCCACCGGGTTGGTGGTGGTGCGCGACGGCCGATGGAGAGTGGCTTCAGCGGCCGGGCGGATGGGTGGCGGCCTTGGCGGTGGGGCGTCGGGATGACCGTGCGGGGTCTGTGCGCGGAGGTGCAACGCGGCTTCGATGTGGCCGGCCGAGCTGCTGGCTGGGGTCGCCGCGCCGGCTCCTTCCTCTTTTTTTACTGTTCATGTAAAAAAATACTATTCATATGTAATTATTGTGCACATGTAATCACTATTTATACGATGCAGTAATCTGTGATGCAATCAACATCCAATCTTTCGTACAATCCACCGATCGGCATTGTGCCGGCGACTTCAAGTCTGCTCGCGGTAGATTAGAACGGATTTACACCGCAGAAAACTAATATAGAAAGCCAAATTTACAGAATTGAAAAGCAATCTAGAAAAACGATTCAATCTACAAGTGTCGTTTTTCGACGGTTACCTTTCTATGCGAGGAGAGTCGATCGTGCTGATAACGTGTTGAGTAACCATCGCTGGTGAGTTCAGTCCGAGCGATTACCTCGTAGACAATATACAGAATCGTAAGAACGAATGAAAAATACAATATCACAACAATAGATTGAACACAGAGATATGCGAGGACTTCAGGTTTCGCTTTATTGCTTCTAAATAATCGGGGTTACAACGAGAGGGGGAAATCCTCTATTTACAGACTACGGGATGAGGAGTTCAATTGGGCCAGGACTGTCCAAGGTCCTGGACCCGTACTGGGCCAGGACTCTCCGGAGTCCTGGGTCCGATTTCTTAACAATTTTCTCACGGTAAATTCTGAACCGAACAAAAAAAATTTCCTCTTGACTAACTTTGAAACGACACAATTTTTTTTTTCCCTCGCGGTTAACTCCGAACTGACACAAAAATAAAATTCCTCACGGTTAACTTCGACCCAACTAAAAGAAAGTAATTTTCCTGAAGGGCACATCTGATGTTACAATATTTTTTCACCTAATAAGTACTGCTTGAGGAGCTAATTAGCTTGCCCAAAATCTGGCTTCTCCATTTGGTAAACGGAGAGGGTTTCAAGTTTTTCAGTAAAGTGTGCTTGTAATTGTCTAGGTGACAGGAGGAAACATCTATTTGGAGGTGCTTCTTCTGGCGGCAACTCAAGAATCCTAGCCGCTAGGGAGTATCATCGACCCCTTGCTCCACCAAGGCACCAATCCACTGCCGGCCACTATCCCTTCATCCATGGCGCTCTTATTGACGTAGACTGGGTGGAGGACTAAGATTATGTACATGGATTTGCATTAGTTGTCTATAACATCTATTACGTAGGATTTAAACTAATATGGATGAAAGATAATAAGAGAGAAATATGTTGTCTACAATTATGTAGCTGACTATATCACCAAAGCCAAGAAAAATATTAAAAGATTGTATGTTGTCTACAATCTTGTAGCCAACTGTATCACCACAACCCATTGTATGAGTTGTCTTAATTTAGTGATGTCTACAGGTGATATAGAGAGCTGCTATAGACAGCAGCAGTCTGTACCATTGTACATGTCCTAATTGATGTTCATAGAATTGTTGGATTTTATGTAGCTTTCAACATTTATCGTGGTTATTATTTGTTTCAATTCAATGTCGAATTATTCATATTATTGATGTATGTGATAGGAAATAATGATGTGGAATTTAATTCGAGATGCTGAGGACGGCTGTGCTGGAATATGGTAGACATATTTATTGAGAGCGAGTCCACCGAATTTTAATATGCATGTCTATGATTAATCCGGATACAACATAGGGCGAAATAGCTCAGTTTGTTTTGCAGGATCGACTCTGTAGGCTGTTGACCCACAAGATCAGATTGGAATTGATCTCGTAAATAATCTGATCTTGGCGCATGACTCACACATGTGTGCTAGGGACTAATATATTTTAGACTCATAAAACTGACATATCTGATCATAGTTAGTGACATAGGGACTCATAAAATTTCCTCTTGACTAACTTTGAAACGACACAATTTTTTTCTCCTCGCGGTTAACTCCGAACTGACACAAAAATAAAATTCCTCACGGTTAACTTCGACCCAACTAAAAGAAAGTAATTTTCCTGAAGGGCACATCTGATGTTACAATATTTTTTCACCTAATAAGTACTGCTTGAGGAGCTAATTAGCTTGCCCAAAATCTGGCTTCTCCATTTGGTAAACGGAGAGGGTTTCAAGTTTTTCAGTAAAGTGTGCTTGTAATTGTCTAGGTGACAGGAGGAAACATCAATTTGGAGGTGCTTCTTCTGGCGGCAACTCAAGAATCCTAGCCGCTAGGGAGCATCATCGACCCCTTGCTCCACCAAGGCACCAATCAACTGCCGGCCACTATCCCTTCATCCATGGCGCTCTCATTGACGTAGACTGGGTGGAGGACTAAGATTATGTACATGGATTTGCATCACTTGTCTATAACATCTATTACGTAGGATTTAAACTAATATGGATAAAAGATAATAAGAGAGAAATATGTTGTCTACAATTATGTAGCTGACTATATCACCAGAGCCAAGAAAAATATTAAAAGATTGTATGTTGTCTACAATCTTGTAGCCAACTGTATCACCACAACCCATTGTATTAGCTGTCTTAATTTAGTGATGTCTACAGGTGATATAGAGAGCTGCTATAGACAGCAGCAGTCTGTACCATTGTACATGTCCTAATTGATGTTCATAGAATTGTTGGATTTTATGTAGCTTTCAACATTTATCATGGTTATTATCTGTTTCAATTCAATGTCGAATTATTCATATTATTGATGTATATGATAGGAAATAATGATGTGGAATTTAACTCGAGATGCTGAGGACGGCTGTGCTGGAATATGGTAGACATATTTATTGAGAGCGAGTCCACCGAATTTTAATATGCATGTCTATGATTAATCCGGATACAACATAGGGCGAAATAGCTCAGTTTGTTTTGCAGGATCGGCTCTGTAGGCTGTTGACCCACAAGATCAGATTGGAATTGATCTCGTAAATAATCTGATCTTAGCGCATGACTCACACATGTGTGCTAGGGACTAATATATTTTAGACTCATAAAACTGACATATCTGATCATAGTTAGTGACATGGTTTTAGAGTCTGAAAGTGTACTAGAAACACATGAGTCAATTTATAACATATGAAAGTGAAGTTTATAAATAGATCCCTACCTCTAGTTTTATATTGTAATTATGAACAACATTATAAAAAAACAGATGAATAGAAGATAGGATAAAAAATTGAAAAATATCTACAGAATCGATCTAGAATTCGCTTAAAACCAAATATTGTTCGGAGGCGGTGCACACGGCGCTCGACGATCTCCCGCATCCGAAGTCGTCTCACTTTCGTGGATGTCACTTCATCGATTGTCTTCGCTATCAATCTGGCGTCTACTTTCGCCGCGCACGTCGTCGATCACTCAGCAAATCTCGTCGCTTTTGATCGAGGGAAGACGCGGGCGTAGCTGTCTCGCCTGCCTCGATCATGGAAATTTGGACATATTTAGCCCCGTTAGACTACCGAAATTCCAAAAGTAACCCCCGTAGCATCAAAATTCTAAAACTAGCTCCCACACTACGCCTGCTGCCATGTGGGACTACAGCAGCAAGCTGTTGTTGTCTGGGACAGCAGCAGGCACATGGCGTGCGCTCGGGGCCCGCCCCTGCCGCTGTGCTGTGCCAAGGCTGTGATAGCAGAGCAGTCTTGTGGCGCAAGCCAGATCGCCCAGCTCGCCGTCTCCGTCACAGCGTGGCGCGCGCGAGCAAAGGTACGACGCGGTGAGCTTATATAAGAGAAGGAGAAGCCAACCAGGGAGAAGTTGAAGTTCGCTCAATTACGGAAGTTGTGTATAGTCTTTTGAGCATCAAGAAATGGTAAGTTTAATTCGCCTATGGCCAGTGGCGGAGTTGGGCCTCCGGGCAATGGTCTGAGGCCCAGTTCAAATTCTCATGTGAAATCTATGAACAAAACAAAAAAAATTCATGTGAATTGGACCATAAGTTGGGCTACACCTGGGCCGGCCCGAGGCCTGGCAATGGGCTGGCTTCACCCCTGCCTCCGGCTATAGTTTTAGGTAGTTTTAGCAATGTGATTAGGCTGTAATTAGATGAAATATAGTTTCTTATTGTTGCAATGGAGTAGTTGTAGGTATATTTTTGACTTAGTGTTCGGACATCAAATTGGAAGACTTAGTGCGATTAGCATGTAATTAGAAGACTTAGAAGTTAGCATTGTGATTAGCCGGTAATTAGTTGGCTTAGCAGACTTATTATTGTTAGTGTTGTAAATTTTAATTCGGTGATTTGCATAGTATCACGACCTTGACCGTAAAATATAAAAATACTTTAAGGTTGTTCAATGAAATAGAAATAGAATTGAAATAGAGTCGCTGACAGCAGGGTCCCATGGAGCGCGTGGTCTATGGACTCTTGACCGGGCATGTTAACCTTCGGTGCATACACTATTCAGCAGACCGCGAGAAGGACAAACGCCCCCCTGTTACTAAGTTTTTAATTCAGAAATTAAATGAAAAAGAATAGTATGCAGTAGACCCTGCATGTCATTGGTATATGCATTTGAAAAACCCACAAATAATTAGATGGTTCGAGCATTGCATATAAGTGGTTTCATACGCACCTGTTCTAAGTACTTCATGGCGAAGATTTAAGATGATACGGTGTGGCCCGATCTTCTCGAGTAGAACTGTGGATAAATAGCGCTTGATGACGAATAATGCTCAGCTGTACACCACGTGCCAGTGCACGGACTTGCAGCTCTATGGATATTTGCTAACACGCACCTGGTTGATCGCTGCTAGACCACAAGCGGAGATCTCCAAGCCCTCAATTCCCAGCGGAAAAGCAAACTTGACCTTAAAAAGCAGAACGGAAATTTGATCGTCTAATTCTTTCTCAGAAGTCCTCACATGAACTCTGTTATGAAAGAACAAGCAATAACTTGTGTTCTATTCTTATGCATAAACATGGTCTTCTTTACAATGGGGTCTACCCCTCAATATATAGTCTCGGTCTAAGAACTAATCAGTACTAATTTTTCCATATAGACTATTCACACGAACCTCGGGTCACAAAGATCAGAGCGTATATTGTTCACGGCAGACCAGAAAGGTGCAGTCTTGGTCAACAATCTGTCATCAGAAAGGTGCATCGTTCAAACAATCCGTATTGTAGCAGACATCGCTCATGGGATCTCAGATGTAGGCATCGCTCACACACCCAACAACATGTAGTAATTTGATCGCATCAGAAAGTGTAATCGTCACACATGGCACTATTCATCACCCGATCGCTGTTCATACCGTGGACTTGTGCTTCCTTGGATGACGGCCACATATCCTTGATTTCATCACCCGATCGCTGTTCATACCATGGACTTGTGCTTCCTTGGATGACGGCCACATATCCTTGATTTCCATCAATCGCTGACTCTTCAAACCTGAGCACAAGTAAAATATTATTTTTAGGTAGTATAAAATTCTCATTAAAATCAATGATATATTCATTAACGAGCAAGTTCACCTGAGATTGTAGTTTTTGGCATGTACTCTTGTTATTGGTCCTGTCGGCAACTCGAGGTGTATATCATGAGCATTAGGTGAAGGAGAAGAAGGTGTTGTAGGGATGCCCTCATCATCCTCCCCCTCTTAAAAAGGCGTCGTCCTCGACGGTAGATGATCAGCACCGAAGAACGGCAATAAATCAGCAACGTTGAATGTCGAGCTCACGCCATAGTCATCTCCCGGAAGCTCGATTTTGTACGCATTATCGTTAATCCGCTCAACCACTTTGAAAGGTCCATCTCCTCATGGCAGCAACTTCGATTTGCGTCGATCTGGAAAGCGATCCTTGCGGTAGTGTAACCAAACTAAATTGTCTGGCTGAAAAATCAACTTCTTTCTTTTCTTGTTCGCCTTGTCAGCATAGTACTTCACCTTACGCTCAATTTCTTCTTTGACCTTGATGTGCAATTTCTTCGCATATTCAGCCCTCTTTGACGCCTGCTTATGTGTGCGTGATTGACTTGGAAGCGGTAGCAAATCAAGTGGCGTAGTATGATTGAAACCATACACCACCTCAAATGGGCACATCTTAGTAGTAGAGTGGACGGCTCTGTTGTAGGCGAACTCCACATGTGGCAAGCAGTCCTCCCACTCCTTGATATTTTTCTTGATCATGGTCCTTAGCAGCATCAAAAGTGTGTGGTTCACCACCTCTGTTTGACCATCAGTTTGGGGATGACAAGTTGTGCTGAATAACAACCTTGTCCCTAGCTTCCCCCAAAGTGTCTTCCAGAAATAACTCATAAATTTGATGCCGCGATCCGAGACAATGGTCCTGGGTACACCATGCAACCGCACTATCTCCCTGAAAAATAAATCAGCAACATGCGACACATCGTTGCTCTTGTGGCACGGAATAAAGTGTGCCATCTTCAAAAATCGATCCACAACGACAAAAGCAGAATATCTCCCCCTCTTAGTCCTAAGCAGTCCTAAAACAAAATCCATACAAATATCTTTCCATGATGATGAGGATATCCCGACTACTTATGAGGCTGTTTATGCAGCAAGAGCTACACTTCTCAAATAACTGGTGCAATTGTTTCTTAACAAGTTTCTTTGTGTTTTCCGTGAGAATTGGATACTACGTAAAAACAATACTTTGTGCATTCTCAGGTTTGACAAGTTTAAAGTCTTTGGAACCGAGAGGGAGGCCGGAGCCAAAACAATAGAGGAGCACAAGGAGGAGGGTACCCGTATTTGTTGCCTAGTGATGAAGAACAAGAAGGTCAAAGCGGTTGGGAAGGAGAAAATCAAGCAGCCCATGCGGCAGATTAAGGAGAAAGGAAGCCGTGTGATGGGAGAGCAAAAGGGGAGGAAGTCCAAGAACTTAAAACTCAAGTTTTGGATAAGATTTTCAAACCCAAATCAGATCTCCCATAACCCCAATCGAAATCAAATTCGAAATCAACTCAGAATAAAATTCGGATTCGGAATCAGCATCAAATTCGGATTCGGAATCAGCAGGACAGTCCGGAATAAAACAGTCATAACTTTCACAAACGGAGTCCGATTCAAGTGTTCTTGGACTTGTTGGAAAGATAACTTCAAGACCGATCCAATGGATCCTCCCTCACTCTGAAATTCCTGCTGAGTCGAAAGATATGACCGAAAAATTATGACGGTTGTAAAATTAGAGTTTCCTTTTTGTTTTAGATTGAGTCGGAATTGGAGTAGGAGTTCTAATTATGAATTAGAGTAGGAGTAGGGCCTCTTGGGTAGCCATGAGGAGGAGAAGGGGCATTATATATTGAGGGTTAGACCCCATTGTAACCTGAGACTACGTTTAATATATTTTCAAAGCTTTTGCTTGATTCTCCTGTTGTGCTTATAGCCAAAACAGAGGGAATTGGGCGTTGAGAACAAGGGGTTGTTCTTGCTTTTCCGCTGGGAATTGAGGGTTCGACGATCTTCGCTTGTGGTCAGCAAGGATCCAATCAAGTGTGTGTTTGGGCGAATTTTCCATAGAGTTGCAAGTCCGTGCATTGGCGCGGGAGATCAGTTGGTGGTTCGTCCGGATACATAAGTTATCGAGAGGTTCTACGTCGAGAAGATCGGGCACCCCGCATCACATGGTGCATTAGGAACTGGAAGAGGAGTATACAAACCATGTGGATGTAACTTCGATTTCGCCTTGTGACAAGTTATGCACCGTTGTACATACCTGTCTACATCACGCCTCATCTTAGGCCAATAAAAATGATCGCTCAGCATAGACAGCGTCTTTTCACGTCAAAAATGTCCCATCAATCCACCCGCATGAGATTGCTGCAATAATAACAAACGCACGGACGATTCTGGAACGCATAGTTTGTTAGCACGAAATAAAAATCCATCATGAATGTGAAATTTATCCCAGCTTTTCCCATCTTTGCAATGCGTATAAGGTGAAATGAAATCATGGTCACTAGGATATAAATCACACAAACTCTCTAAACCAGAAACTTGCACATCTAAGCGATTTAAAAGCATACTTTTCCTAGAGAAAGCATCAGCAACCACATTTTCCTTTCCCTTCTTATATTTAAGACTAGCTAAATCGTTGCTTAGGGCTAGCTAAATCGTTGCTTAGGGCTGCATATTAATATTTGTGTTCTTGCAATTGTTAAAAGATCAAAAGGTAGAAAAGAATTTTTGCTCATTTTTTTTGGTAGAATAAGAATTTTGGCAATAGTTCAAAAAAAAGGAAGGAAAAAGAGAAGAAAAAAAAAGAAAGAAGAGAAAAAGAAAAGAAAAAAGAAAAAAGAAAGCGCATAGCTGAAACATAAACTTGAGCAAAAATGCCCACTCATTCTTGATTCAATTGTTAGAATATCAATATTTTGTGCAATCTTGTGCCCTAGTTTCATTATTTGCAACTAGCTAGCGTCTTTCTATAACTTATGCAATACGAGCTATTTTATTCTTCACTTATATCTTACATAGCTCATTCCTAGATTGCACTAAGTTCCAATATCTTTGCATGTGAGTTGCTTTGATTTTCACTTATATACTTGTGATCGGCAACTAGGCATTGAATTTTAGTTTGGATATTTACTTAGCCTTACAATACCTAGAATTTTCAAATTAAGTAGGTATCGATACCAAGCTCCACAAAACACCCGTTGTCGTGCTTTGACTTGCTCTTGAAATTCGCTTATTTCTCACGTTGTTTTAACCTGTAATATCAAGTGTGAGTTTGTCACCTCAATTCACTTCGGAAAGGTAAGAATTTAATTCGGTAAGACAAGTGAGTTTGAGAGATACACATACACCTACATACATATTCTTTGCTTTGCTGCTAAAAATGGCAGATCACGAGTATACGTATCTTCCCTTCTATGGTAGTAATGATCTAGAGAAGTATATTGAGTGGGTACAAAATATAGAGTTCGAGCTTGAATCCCATAAGTTCGAATCAGAAGCCAAGGAAGTGAGAGTGGCCACTATGTTTTTACGGACCATGCCTCTAGTTGGTGGCAACCTATTATGAGCGGGAACTACAACGCCACGTGGAGAGCATTACACAAGGATACAAAGTTGTCCAAGATTACTATATTGAGTTGAACCATGCAATGCGCCGTGCCAATATCACTAGTGCATATCAAGAAAAGTCCTACTTCAAAGCAGGCTTGAATTATCATATCGTTGCTGCACTTCAAGATGAATATTTTTGTAGTCTGCAAGATCTTGTGAAATATGTTATGAAGGCAGAAAAGAGACTTAAACACATGCAATCACATCAATTAAATCTGCGCCGGCTCTTTAGTTCTTATTCATCCACTGGTGTGTCACTTGAGAAGAAGATCGAGCATGGGAATTTTTCTTCGACCGAGGTGATGAGTAGTGCTGCCCCGTCACAACCCGCAACACGTGAGGAGGTCGTGGTTGGTGGTAGTTGTGCCCTTGCTGGCCGACGGTCTTACAAGGATGATATGTATCAAAACCCATGTGAGAATGAGAGCCACATAGCCAAATTGAGTGAGAGTGATAAAAAGAGTGAGCTGTGTGACTCCACCATATGCGAGGTTGAGAGCATCCCAATTGAGAGTGTGAGAGATACACCAAAAGAAAAGAGAAAGATAGATGATAGGACAAGTAAGATTATTTTTGAACCTAACAACTAACCATCTATTTCTAGTGTTGTATCACACATTGTGCAGGTGGACCAAGCAAATAAGGAGTTGGACATTCAAGAGCCCTCACCATTGGAAGACAAAGATGAAGATATAACCATGGTTGGAGAGGGAATACATGATACCCCGTGGTTACGTGATGACATTACGATACCCGTGTAATACTCTGAAAATAATATTAATATTAATAAAAGCGTATTAAGGGTCGGAGCGTAATTAATCGAATAGTATTCATAAAAACGTCTTTAAGGGCCTGTGTGCAATTAAATAAAACAGTACATATAAAAATAGAGTTTCAGAATTTTTAAGAGCTATATAAATAGATTTGTGGGAATTCTAGAAAACCCTAGCATTTTTCCCACCCTAGCCGCCGGCTCTTTTTTTTGCCGTCGCCTGTAGCCGAGCAAATCCGCCGCCGCCAGCCGATTGCTTTTCCCTCTGCTGGGGCTTGTCCGCGTGGTGCCGCCAAGACTTGCGTGCCGCGTGGACGCCGTCGCGTGGACGCCGCCGATCTTTGCGCCGCATTGCGCGTTGTCGCCGAGAGATCGCATCGCCGCTGCGGCGCTGGATCGCGCGTGGGCGCGGGCCGCTGCTTTTTCTTTTTGTCGGGCTGCCGTCATTGCCGCGTCGCCGAGCTCGCCGATTCTCTGCGCAGCGCACAGAGCCGAGCCGACCAACCGAATTGGCGTGTGGCTCGCTGCTTCTGTTGCGCTGTGGATCGCCGTTGTTGCGGCGCTGAGTGGATCGCCGCTGCGCGTGGATCTTCTTCTTGATTTCGTCCGCCGCTAGTAAGTATTTTTGTTCCTTTGTTGGCTTCGGTAGTACAGGTTGTTTTGAATAGTAATTAGAGAGATGTTAGTTAGTTAATTCTAATTAGTACACATTGCTAGCTGGTGGATAACTAGGGATGCAATGTATTTTATAGACATGCATCCGGTTTGGATTAGTAGGAGAAAAAGTGCAGTTAGCACAAGGAATTTCAGAGATGGGTTTAGCTTGTTATTCTGTTGTACGATTTATTCGGGTACCTTAATATCGAATTTTGGAAATATCTTCTACTAGTTAATTATAGATAATTTCGATATCTTTCTATAGCATATTTATTCATGTCAATCGGACTAGTAGAATTCGAGTTATGGTTTTCGGAAGGCTGCTGTCCTTACGGTTGTCGTCTTTCGGCGCTATTTTGGTAGACTGTAGATTAAAAATAGTAAATAGCTTAATTAGAGTTTTTGATCTACATGAAAGACGTAGATAATTGTCCAATGGTTCTGTAGAATCTGAGAACGCGAATTTTGGTTGAGTAAAACAAAAGTTATGAATTTAGTAAGACTGCTGTTCCGAAGCGGACAGATCGGCTTTCTGGGCTAAATACGGAGGGTTAGATGATTTAATTAGAAGACTGTGTAATCTAAGAAAATGTGGATAATTTTATAAAGAATCCAGAATGGGGTGGTTTGTTGTGATCGGACTTTTGAGTCAAAAGTTACGCTCTTTTTAGTAACCGGACAGCAACGGGTAACTATTCGGTACCGGCGTAACGTGGTATATTTGGGGACGAGTAGGAGCGAAGTATATTGATTGCTATTCTTGTTGCTATAGCTTGTATTGAAGTTTGTGTATTTAATATAGGAGAGGCGTCGTGCTTGTTGCCATCTGCTAGCCAAATCGTAAGGCCGCAACTAGTAAAGGCAAGTGCATGGTAGACAGCGATCAATGATTGATCACTGTTTTCTTTATCTTCTATTACCATTATTGTTGTGCTTTTATTTTGTTTAATTGCAAGCAATGGAATGGTATGGGTTTATATTGTTAATGGACATGATGAAAAGTTGGATATGATGTTTATGATGGAGTTTGCATGTTTGCATTCATAAGCATCTTTGCATATGAGCAGGTGATCATGAATGATCACAACTCCACGGGAGTGGAGGAGGTCCCCGATCCTTATAGAGGAACGGGCTTGAGAGTGAATGTTGTCGCGAGCATTCACTCACGCTATACCGGTATACGCGAAAGAAGTGCATGTGGACATGTAGAATAGATTTGCATTGGTACATGAGATTAATGGATGTGAATCAAAGAGAATATAACTGCATGAGAATATTAATAGAAGTACCTGTGATGTTAATGAAGTTATTGAATGCTGTTGATTTATTATTGTTCGTTGTTTATGGATGTGTTTGCTGAGTCGTGGACTCACCCTTGCTCTATTGTTGTCTTTAGGTGATCCTCGAGGATGCCGTAACTGAGAGCGAGTAGAGCACATGGACAATACATGATCATTTGCCATAAGAATCTTTTCATTCACAATTGGATTACTCTTGGACATGTTAGAGGTTGAATAAAGTTTAGGACAACGTTTGGACTAGACTATTTGCTTTAATAATTTGGATTCATTGGTTGATGCTATTTTGGACTTATTTACTGGTTTTACTCCACTTGATTATTTATTATCGTTTGAACCATAATTATGCATGTTCGTTTGTGATCCATGGATATGGTGATTGTCGTTTTCTTGCTGAAATTTTATAGTGTGTCAATAATTATTAGTTTAGAGAGTAGTGTGGTGGCATTCTAGGCTCAGTGTTGTTAATGGGTGTTACAGCTTGGTATCGTGAGCGGGCTTTAGGTCCGTGGTGAATAGATTAACAACTTAGGCAAACTAAAATTGTTAAAATTTATTTTAGTATTAGTAAATCAACTAAAATCTGCTAATGGTTAACTAACCTAAAATTTGACACACTAGTGCCTGATGAGGTTAGAGAGAGGTAACGAATATAGTTTTTACGCCTGCTATGTTGTTCATTGATGGAGGATTTTATTTTGACCTTTGAGCTCATTGTGTATTGTTGATTGTGGTTGATAGCTATGCCGAGGGGTAGAGGACGTGGTCGTGGTGGCGCGGTCGTGGAGGTCGGGGCGCGGAAGAGGTTCCGTGGAGCCACCTCGTGAGTGAGATGAGTCGATGGTCGAGGGGTTCTTTGTTGACCCGCCTCCGGTTGGTGTCGAGGATGAGACCCGCTTTCTTTGAGAGAGTTGGTGGAGAGATCCGTGCTTTTCGTCAACAGCGCCGCGCAGCCTCGTTCTTTGCGGCATCTGTTGTTGCTCTGCCGCACATCCACCGGTTCCGAGGCGCGGATGTCACTGAGAGTGGATGGGGTTGAGGTTGGATCCGTTTGTGAGCCTGCACACCGGTCGAGCAAATGGATGGTTGCGCTATATGGAGAGGTAGTTTGGAGCTTTGGAGATGTCTTCACATCAGAGGGTCCGTTTTGTAGCCTTTCAGCTGAAAGGGCAAGCAGATATTTGGTGGGAGGGCGTGTTGTCTTCGAGGACCGCCACTCAAGGGCCAGTCACTTGGGAGGACTTTGTTGATCGGTTCAAGGGAAGTTCTACCCTATTTCAAGGGAAGTTCTACCCTATTCTTTTGTTGAGAAGATGGAGGTTGCCTTGGCGACCTTTGCTCGGGGAAGAGGTCTATTTCTTGAGTATGAGGTGAGTTCAACAACTTGGTTCGCCGTCCCTTGAGAGCGAATGATGATCTTGAAAGCCAAGAGGTTCGTCTGGTCTCAATTCTGAGTACCGACATGTGTTGGGAGCTACTCCACTCTGTGACTACAGCTCTGTTGTGGAGCAAGCCGGGGCATGGAGTTGGAGATGCGACTCACAAAGGGGCGACAAACCTCGGTGGATGGTAGTTTCGGTGGTGACCGGAAGAGGAGCTCTGGTGAGGAAGGCGGTGCGTTCAACGACTGCCAAGAAATTCAAGGAGGACCGCGATCTTTCAGTCTAGCGATCGAGCGTTCCCTTCTTGGCGCCTCGCCCTTTGCAGTACTCGGCTCTTCGTCTGTCTGAGGCGGGGCATGCTTTGCTTTAAGTGCGGTGATGGACACGCGCTGCTGAGTGCACTTGGACGGAGATTGCCGTCGGTGTGGCCGATCGGGTCACAAGGAGCGGGTGTGTCGCGAACCCCGCTTAGCGTGATCAAGTGGGAGCTGTGCCATCTTCTTCTTGATGGGTCTGCTCGAGAATCTTTCCGGATGATGATCGCCTCCTCGGCGATGCCATTTCCTTCACTTGGGCGCCCGGTAGGGTACCATCGGCGGCCGCCACCTTCGGCACCGCTCAGCCGCACGACCGCTTTACCGCACCGCCACAACAGATTGTTGGGGCTCGCCGCCCCTGCGTCTTCTTCGCCATGGCGCCACCGAGTGTACGCCATGCCCTGGCCGAGTCCGTGGATCGTCCGACGTGGTGACAGTACTTTGCTTGTGGATTCGTTTGATGCTTTAGTCCTTTTGATTGTGGGCTACCTTTTCGTTTGTCTCAACGGCGTTTGCTAGGAGAGCGAACTTGAGTATGCAGTGGATTTCATCGGTGTTAGTTAGTTCTCCTGGGGGTATGATTGCTAGCTCTACTGTTTGTCCTGGGTGCTCTATTGTCATTGATGGAGAGAAGTTCACGGCGAATTTGATAGTTATTCAAATGGAGTCGTTCGATGTTATCTTGGGTATGGATTGGTTGCACTCTTATCGAGCCGTGATATCCTGTTTACGTAGAGCGTTGTCATGCGGCACCTCGTGCGGGAGACTTTGATCTTTCAGGAGTGCGCCTCTGCGCTCTTTCGATATTACCGGATGTTCCGGGTCGCGGCAAAGTGAAAATCGGGCTTCTTTTAGCTCTTGCTTTGAAACCGAGCGTGGCTTCGCAGATTGAGGAGATTCCGGTGGTTAGTGATTACCGGATGTGTTCCCGGTGAGCTTCCGGTTTGCCACCTGCGCGAGACGTGGAGTTTCGCATTGATCTTGTTCCGGGTACTCGTCCCATCTCGATGTCTCCATATCGATTAGCACATCCGTTTCAGGACGAGTTGAAGAAGCAATTGGATGAGTTGTTAGCTAAAGGTTTGATCAGGCGTAGTGTATCGCCATGGGGAGCTCCTGTTCTATTCATCGAGAAGAAGGATGGGAGTTGGCGATGTGTATTGATTATCGCGCACTTAATGCGGTCACAATCAAGAACAAATATCCATTGCCCGCATTGAGGACTTGTTTGATCGGTTGAATGGAGCTCAAGTGTTCTCCAAGATTGATCTCCATCGTGGTATAATCAAATCCGTGCAGCGTGAGCAAGATGTTGAGAAGACCGCTTCTCCACGGTATGGGCATTATGAGTATAAAGTTATGTCCTTTGGATTGACTAATGCACCTGCCATTTTATGGAGACCATGAACAACATGTTGCACAGTATCTAGATGACTTCGTGGTGGTGTTCATTGATGATATTCTTATCTATTCCAAGACCAATGAGGATCATGAGCGTCATTTGAGGTCTGGTTTTAGATATTTTGAGAGAGCACAAGTTCTATGCTAAGTTGAAGAAGTGTGAGTTCGATTTGTAGTGGGTTTTCCGGTCATGTGATTAACCCTCGGGGCATTCTTTGTTGATCCTAGCAAGGTCTCCACGGTGGTGGATTGGAAGAGGCCGACTAATGTGAATGAGGTGAGGAGTTTTACAGGTTTGGTTGGTTATTATCGGCGTTTTGTGCAGATTTTCTATCATCGCCAAACCGATGTCTCACTTACTCAAAAGGTGTGAGATTCAGAGGGCGATGAGTGTGAGCGCAGTTTACGATTTTGAAGGACAAGTTGGTGACCTCTCCTATTCTCACTCTTCCGAGCCGGGAAGCGGTTCACGATCTTTTCAGGATCGTCTCGAGTGGGTCTTGGCTGTGTTCTCATGCAAGACGGTAAGGTGATTGCTTATGCGTCGAGGCGCTTAAAGAAGCACGAGCGAATTATCCCACTCATGATTTGGAGTTGGTCTGCGGTTGTTTTTGCTCTCAAGATTTGGAGGCATTATCTATACGGTGAGCCTTGTGATATTTTCACAGATCATAAGAGTCTCAAATATATCTTCACTCAGAAGGATCTGAATTTGAGGCAAAGGAGGTGGTTGGAGTTGATCAAGGATTATGATCTTACTATTCAAGATCATCCAGCAAGGCCAATGTTGTTCTCGATGCTCTTAGTCGCAAGGCGACTCTCGCTACTCTAGATTGCCTCATTGCTGATTTTGATCGCATGGGAATATCTTATTGTTATGCGGGCACGACACATGTTGAGACACGATTGATTCTTGAGTCACTATTCCGCATCAAAGTGAAGCACAACAGAGTGACCGGTTATTACAGGAGGTTAGGAAGCGCCCGGATAAGGGTAAAGAGGGTGATTTTAGCATGGATGATTACGGTACTTTGAGGTTTAAAGGCCGCTTTATGCGTCGCAAAAGTCGGAGGTCAAAGATGATATCTTGAGGAGGCACATCGCACTGCATAATCGCTCATCTGGTGAGACTAAGATGCATCGAGATCTCAAATGTAATTTTTGGTGGAAAAGAATGAAGGTGGACATTGCTAACTATGTGGCTTCTTGTGGTGTTTGTCGCCAAGTGAAAGCTGAACACAAGCGCCCCGCAGGTTGTTGCGACCTTTGGAGGTACCCAGTGGCCTTGGAATGATATCTCTATGGACTTTGTGGTGGCGTTGCCTCGTTCGCGAGGGAAGGATGCGATTTGGGTAGTGGTGGATCGATTCAAGAAGTCTGCAAGACTTTATTCCTATTTGCACGACAAATTCAATGAGTGACCTAGCTCCTATTTATGTGCGTGAAATAGTAAGGCGCATGGTGTGCCAAAGACCATCATTTCGATGCGAGGACGCCAAGTTTGTCTCCAAGTTCGGGAGAGTCTGCAGAGTGCATTGGGCACACAGCTCCGCCTTAGTACAAATGTTTCACCCATTGCATGGATGGGCAATGAGCGCACTATTCGGACTTTAGAGGACATGTTGCGATCTTGTGTTCTATCTTGGAAGGGTAGTTGGGAGGACCGATTGCCACTTGCGAGTTTGCTTATAATAATAGTTACCATTCGAAGATTAGAGCGCGCCATTTGAGGTTCTCTATGGGCGGAAGTGCAGATCGCCGGTTTGTTGGGATGCGATTGGAGAGAAGGCGCTTTGGGTCGACTGGATTGAAGACCGTTGGCGTGTGGCCATGGTGAGGCAGAATCATTAGCGGCTGAGCGCATGTGAAAAGTTATGCCGATTTGAGGCGTGACTTGGAGTTTGCGGTGGGTGACCAGTGCTCTTGAGAGTGTCTCCCACTAAAGGTATTGTTCGATTCGGTACCAAAGGAAGCTTAGCGAGGTACGTTGGACCATTCTCGATTATTGCAAGAATTGGGAAGTTAGCCTACCGCTGGACTCCGCCCGAGTCCATGCGTGGAGTTCATAATGTGTTTCACGCCTCGATGCCGAGAAAGTTTTTGAGAGATCCAGCATAAGATTTCATTAGAGCGCTGACTATTGAGCAAGACCTCACAGCTTGAGTCGCGTCCGTGGCGCATTTTAGAGAGGTCGAGCGAGTCTTTGAGGCACAAGACGTTGGTATACGTTAAGGTCTTTGGACGATCATCGAGAGAGAGGCGACTTGGGAGTTGGAGTCTCGCATGCGCGAGCATTACCCGAGTTGTTCACGTCTGCACGTGTTGTTTTGTTGTTTAATTTCAGCAAATGTAGTTTTTATTTGAGTAGAACGCGATTAGAATTGGGTCGAATTCGTTAAGGGGGTAGAATGTAATACTCTGAAAATAATATTAATATTAATAAAAGCGTATTAAGGGTCGGAGCGTAATTAATCGAATAGTATTCATAAAAACGTCTTTAAGGGCCTGTGTGCAATTAAATAAAATAGTACATATAAAAATAGAGTTTCAGAATTTTTAAGAGCTATATAAATAGATTTGTGGGAATTCTAGAAAACCTAGCATTTTTCCCACCCTAGCCGCCGGCTCTTTTTTTTGCCGTCGCCTGTAGCCGAGCAAATCCGCCGCCACCGATTGCTTTTCCTCTGCGGCTTCTGTCGCGCGTGGTCGCTCTTAGAAGACTTGCGGTGCCGCGTGGACGTCGCTGCGTGGACGTCGCTAGTGTCCTTGTTGCATTCGCGTTGCCGCCGAGAGATCATCATTCTGCGGCGTACCGGATCGCCGCGCGTGGGCTGCCGCTGCGTTTTTTTCTTTCTTTGCTGCAGCTTCTTTGCCGCATTGCGCGTGCCGAGTCTGCTGATTCCTCGCGCCAGCAGAGCCGAGCCGACCAACCGAATTGGCGTCGCATTCTTTGCTTTCTGTTGCGCCGTGGATCGAATGCTGATTCTTTGCGCCGCGGATTTCTTGTTGTTGCGCCGTGGACTGCTGCCGCTTGATTTCTGATTCTTCTTGGCTAGTAAGTATTTTGTTCCTTTGTTGGCTTGTGAGTAAATAAAGTTGTTTTGAATAGTAATTAGAGAGATGTTAGTTAGTTAATTCTAATTAGTACACATTGCTAGCTGGTGGATAACTAGTGATGCAATGTATTTTATAGACATGCATCCGGTTTGGATTAGTAGGAGAAAAGTGCGATTAGCACAAGGAATTTGAGAGATGGGTTTAGCTTGTTATTCTGTTGTACGATTTATTCGGGTACCTTAATATCGAATTTTGGAAATATCTTCTACTAGTTAATTATAGATAATTTCGATATCTTTCTATAGCATATTTATTCATGTCAATCGGACTAGTAGAATTCGAGTTATGGTTTTCGGAAGGCTGCTGTCCTTACGGTTGTCGTCTTTCGGCGCTATTTTGGTAGACTGTAGATTAAACATAGTAAATAGCTTAATTAGAGTTTTTGATCTACATGAAAGACGTAGATAATTGTCCAATGGTTCTGTAGAATCTGAGAACGCGAATTTTGGTTGAGTAAAACAAAAGTTATGAATTTAGTAAGACTGCTGTTCCGAAGCGGACAGATCGGCTTTCTGGGCTAAATACGGAGGGTTAGATGATTTAATTAGAAGACTGTGTAATCTAAGAAAATGTGGATAATTTTATAAAGAATCCAGAATGGGGTGGTTTGTTGTGATCGGACTTTTGAGTCAAAAGTTACGCTCTTTTTAGTAACCGGACAGCAACGGGTAACTATTCGGTACCGGCGTAACGTGGTATATTTGGGGACAGTAGGAGCGAAGTATATTGATTGCTATTCTTGTTGCTATAGCTTGTATTGAAGTTTGTGTATTTAATATAGAGAGGCGTCGTGCTTGTTGCCATCCGCTAGCCAAATCGTCGCGTCGCAACTAGTAAAGGCAAGTGCATGGTAGCGGCGATCAATGATTGATCAACTGTTTTCTTTATCTTCTATTACCATTATTGTTGTGCTTTTATTTTGTTTAATTGCAAGCAATGGAATGGTATGGGTTTATATTGTTAATGGACATGATGAAAAGTTGGATATGATGTTTATGATGGAGTTTGCATGTTTGCATTCATAAGCATCTTTGCATATGAGCAGGTGATCATGAATATCACAACTCCACGCGGAGTGGAGGAGGTCCCCGATCCTTATGGAGGAGCGGGCTTGAGAGTGAATGTTGTCGCGAGCATTCACTCACGCTATACCGGTATACGCGAAAGAAGTGCATGTGGACATGTAGAATAGATTTGCATTGGTACATGAGATTAATGGATGTGAATCAAAGAGAATATAACTGCATGAGAATATTAATAGAAGTACCTGTGATGTTAATGAAGTTATTGAATGCTGTTGATTTATTATTGTTCGTTGTTTATGGATGTGTTTGCTGAGTCGTGGACTCACCCTTGCTCTATTGTTGTCTTTAGGTGATCCTCGAGGATGCCGTAACTGAGAGCGAGTAGAGCACATGGACAATACATGATCATTTGCCATAAGAATCTTTTCATTCACAATTGGATTACTCTTGGACATGTTAGAGGTTGAATAAAGTTTAGGACAACGTTTGGACTAGACTATTTGCTTTAATAATTTGGATTCATTGGTTGATGCTATTTTGGACTGTTTACCTGGTTTTACTCCACTTGATTATTTATTATCGTTTGAACCATAATTATGCATGTTCGTTTGTGATCCATGGATATGGTGATTGTCGTTTTCTTGCTGAAATTTTATAGTGTGTCAATAATTATTAGTTTAGAGAGTAGTGTGGTGGCATTCTAGGCTCAGTGTTGGGCTGGGGTGTTACAACCCGCGGCACCTACATCAACTAAGGAGGACAATCAAGGTAACACTATTGGTACTAAATCGATAGATCATCAAGACAAGGTGCGTAAAACTGAGAACTCCATTATTCCTTTGATGATTCCAAGCTCTAAATTTGATATGCTTAATTTGCATAATATGGAATTGATCACTCATACAGAAGTTCTTACTAGAATATCCCTTAATGATTCTTTGTGTCATATCATATTCGATAAACCAAAAGAGGTAGTTAGTGTTATTAAGAAGGTTCTTGAAATTTTACATTTAAGATCACTAGTAAATAGCTACATACACGCATATAATTTCAAGTTTATCAAATATGCATTACCTGTGATAATCTTGTTGATTTAAAATTACATGTTTTGCGCAAACCATCTATTGAGCAATGTCACGGTCTCTTTAAGATGGGTTTAAATACAAGTGTCTATTGTTTAGAACGCAACATGATGCCTACTTGTTTATCTCTTAAATGTATAACTAATCAGAGTAGCGCAGTTGAAGCATAGAATGGTATCAATTGGTTTTCACCCACTTTACTTGACTTTGATATTGGGAAAGAGAAATTTTATCATATGAGTCAGTTGTGCAATTTAAAATGTGATTTCAAGCTATCGATTGTGCAAAACAACGCGAATAACACAATAATTGATTCATACATTTATCACGTATATACTTTGTCATCTTTGTTTAATACATGTTCGGAAAATAATCATGCGCTACACGGAACTTGTTTGGATGATAAATACATATACCATGTATATACGTTGTTTTCTTTGTGTAGCACATTTTCAGGCTATCAAAAGCCGAGGACGGCTTTTTTTGAAGAAAGGGAGAATGATGAGGATATCCCGACTACTTATGAGGACTGTTTATGAAGTAAGAGCTACACTTCTCAAACAACAGGTGCAATTATTTCTTAACAAGTTTCTTCGTGTTTTCCGTGAGAATTGGATACTACGTAAAAGCAATACTTTGTGCATTCTCAGGTTTGACAAGTTTAAAGTCTTTAGAACTGAGAGGGAGGCCGGAGCCAAAACAATAGAGGAGCACAAGGAGGAGGGTACCCGTATTTATTGCCTAGTGATGAAGAATAAGAAGGTCAAAGCGGTTGAGAAGGAGAAAGTCAAGCAGCCCATGCGGCTGATTAAGGAGAAAGGAAGCCGTGTGATGGGAGAGCAAAAGGGGAGGAAGCCCTAGAACTTAAAGCTCAAGTTTTGGATAAGATTTTCAAGCCCAAATCAGATCTCCCATAACCCCAGCCGAAATCAAATTCGAAATCAACTCAGAATCAAATTCGGATTCGGAATCAGCACCAAATTCGGATTCGGAATCAGCAGGACAGTCCAGAATAAAACGGTCATAACTTTCACAAACAGAGTTCGATTTGAGAGTTATTGGGCTTGTTGGAAAGATAACTTCAAGCCCGATCCAATGGATCCTCCCTCACTACGAAATTCCTGCTGCGTCAAAATATATGACCAAAACAACATGATAGTTATAAAATTAGAGTTTCCTTTTTGTTTTAGATTGAGTCAGAATTGGAGTAGGTGTTATAATTCCGAATTAGAGTAGGAGTAGGGCCTCTTGGCCAGTCATGAGGAGGAGAAGGGGCACTATATATTGAGGGTTAGACCCCCATTGTAACCTGAGACCACGTTTAATATATTTTCAAAGCTTTTGCTTGATTCTCCTGTTGTGCTTATAGCCAAAACAGAGGGAATTGGGCGTTGAGAACAAGGGGTCGTTCTTGCTTTTCCGCTGGGAATTGAGGGTTCAAGGATCTTCGCTTGTGGTCAGCAAAGATCCAATCAAGTGTGTGTTTGGCAAATTTTCCATAGAGTTGCAAGTCCGTGCATTGGCGCGGGGGATCAGCTGGTGGTTCGTCAGGATACACAAGTTATCGAGAGGTTCTACGTCGAGAAGATCGGGCACCCCGCATCACATGGTGCATTAGGAACTGGAAGAGGAGTATACAAACCATGTGGATGTAACTTCGATTTCTCCTTGTGACAAGTTATGCACCGTTGTACATACCTGTCTACATCACGCCTCATCTTAGGCCAATAAAAATGATCGCTCAGCATAGACAGCGTCTTTTCACGTCGAAAATGTCCCATCAATCCACCAGCATGAGATTCCTGCAATAATAACAAACGCCGGACGATTCTGGAATGCATAGTTTGTTAGCACGAAATAAAAATCCATCTTGAATGTGAAATTTGTCCCAGCCATTCCCATCTTTGCAATGCGCATAAGGTGAAACGAAATCATAGTCATTAGGATATAAGTCACACAAACTCTCTAAACCAAAAACTTGCACATCTAAGCGATTTAAAAGCATGCTTTTCCTAGAAAAAGCATCGGCAACCACATTTTCCTTTCCCTTCTTATATTTCACAATGTAAGGAAATGACTCGATAAATTCTACCCACTTAGCATGTCGACGGTTCAGCTTAGCTTGGCCTTGCAAATATTTTAATGCCTCATGATCAGAATGTATAATGAATTCCTTAGGCCATAAATAATGTTGCCAAACTTCTAAAACTCGCACTAAAGCATACATCTCCTTATCATAGATCGGATAATTCAATTGTGCACCTTTGAGTTTCTCGCTAGAATAAGCAACCGGTCTACCCTCTTACATCAAAACACCACCAATACCAATTCCACTAGCATCACATTCAATTTCAAAATTCTTAGTGAAATCTGGTAAAATAAGTAACGGTGCCTCAGTTAAACATTTTTTTAATTCATCAAATGCAGCTTGCTGTGCCACCGCCCATGTAAACTCAACACCTTTTTTGTTAAATCATTCGGTGGGTCAGCGATGATACTAAAATTCTTAACGAAACGTCGATAAAAACCTGTGAGTCCATGAGAGCTCCTAATTTGACTAACATTCATAGGAGTAGGCCAATTTTTAATTACTTCAATTTTAGACTCATCTACCTCTACTCCCTGTACCGAAACCACATAGCCCAAAAATATTACACGATCTTTGCAAAAAGTGCACTTCGCTATGTTCCCAAACAACCTAGCATCGCGTAAAACCTGTAGCACTTGTCTAATGTGGTCAATATGATCAGATTCATTATGACTGTAAATCAAGATATCATCAAAATACACGACCACAAATTTCCGAATGAAATGCCTCAAAACATGATTCATCAATCTCACGAATGTAATAGGTGCATTAGTTAACCCAAATGGCATGACTAACCACTCATACAAACCAAATTTTGTTTTAAAAGCAGTTTTCCACTCATCCCCTTCTTTCATCCTAATTTGATGATACCCACTACGTAGATCAATTTTAGAGAAAATAACAGCACCACTCAATTCATCTAACATATCATCTAAGCGAGGTATAGGATGACGATATCGAATAGTGATATTATTAATTGCTCTACAATCTATGCACATGCGCCAAGTACCATCTTTCTTAGCAACTAAAATAACAGGAACAACACAAGGGCTTAAGCTTTCGCGTACGTACCCTTTGTCGAGAAGCTCTTGTACTTTTTTCTGAATTTCCTTTGTTTCCTCGGGGTTGGTGCAGAATGGTGGTCAGTTTGGTAGCGTCGCTCCCGGAATCAAGTCAATTTGATGCTCTATCCTGTGGATTGGTGGTAAACCAGCGGGCACCTCCTTTGGAAAAACGTCGCTGAATTACTGCAAAACATGAGAGACACCACTAGGAAGAGACGTTAAGTCGTCAGTAGAAAGCAAAACAACTTTGTACAGGAGTACAAAGTGTACCAAATTGGGATTCTCACAAAAAGCTCTCATCTCTGATTTGGTCGCTAACATTACTAAGCCTTTCTCTCCCTCACTTTTCTTTTTAAAGCTCAATTTTGGCTTGTGGCTCTCACTCACCGAAGGTGAAATCTCGCTATTTGGTGTACTCTCAATTTTTACCTCAACTTTCTTCTTATCAGCATTGACTATCTCTGTCGGTGTAAGTGGATACAAAATCACATCTTTGCCGCTCCACTTAAACTTGTAGCAGTTTGTATGCCCATCATGATAAACATGGCGATCAAATTGCCATGGCGCCCCAACAGCAAGTGACAAACTGACATGGGCACCACAACGCACACAATGGTATCCTCATATTTGCCAATCTTGTAGTGCACCTGCACCATATGACTGACTTTCACCTCACCCACATCACTCAACCACTGCATATGCTAAGGATGAGGATGCGGTAAATATTTTAAGCCCAATTTTGTGCACATCTCCTTGCTGGCCAGATTATGACAACTTCCTCTATCAACTATAACTTTGCACACTTTACCACCAACTGTCGCCCATGACTGAAATAAATTGCACCGTTGTGCGGAAGATTGGCTTTGTGACACTCTAAGTACATGAGGTGGGCACACTAGCATATGTTGTCCATCTAGTGACCTCGGTCTACAGTCCAATCTCTCATCCTCTATAGGATCATCTGCAAAATCAGCAAACGGAGTAGTATCCTCCTCATCACTAGCTGAAATATACCCATCATTAGTAAATATCATAACTTCATTATTTGGGCAATCTTTCTGAAAATGACCAACTCCCTTGCACTTGTAGCATGTCAGATCACGTGAACAGCCTGTAGGACCCATCGAGGATGCCGCACTAGCTGCTGGCGCCGGTGGTCGGCGCGCCAGTGGCGTGCTATCTGTCTTCATTTGTGTCGATCTACGCATCGCAGAATTGCCCCCTGATGGAACAGGCTTGCCTGGCTGTCCTGTGTTGTACGGAGGTGCTATACTAGCTGAATAACGTTGACGTGCCGCATACGTAGCATCTTCAATGACCTGCTTCTCAGCCTCACGGGCCTGATGCATCAACTCAACCATGTTGTTGTATTGATGATGATTAACAATCCGTTGAATAGCATAATTCATCCCGTCAAGAAAACAAGTCATCGCTTGTTTCTCATTCTCACGCTATTGAGATAGACCCATCATTGAGACATTATTGAGATTGCTATGAATCGTTGTGTCATTAGTTGGTCTCAAGTAATGATGATGTATAATCCTTAGACCTGAGATCAGCATGGTTTTCTAAATGTGTAATAGCACTCTTAGGGGTTGCCAAACGCTACTCCATAATTGGGTAGCTATAAAGGCAGCTTTCGGGTATGCTATGAAACATGCGGAGGAATGTGACTGGTCGAGATGAGATTTACCCCTCCTAACATAACAGGAGAGATGTCTCTGGGCCCCTCGTGGTGATCGGATAAAGAAAGTGCATGGCCATGCCACTAGTGGTCGAAGTGTTGACCGCATGATGTTATCCGACACTCGATCGAGAAAGTACTGAACAGTCCATGGATGACACCATATCTCAACTGGAGTTCAACCAGACATCGTGAGGCAAAGGAAGAATGAATGAGTAGGTCACTTAGTTTGATCAGTTACGGACTGGTCGTATGGAGATACGATCCGGTCGTAGACTAGTCGAACGTAATCACAAACTGGTCGTATAGAGATACGAACTGATCGGAAGTGATGAGGACCTGATCATAGATCATATTACGTTAAGGTTCGTCCGATATATTCTTTGTGTACTTGGGAATCGTTACGTGCTGCTAGGTGCCGCTGACGACTAGTGGTCGGAAAAGAGTTTCCGAGTCATAACTAATCGCACAAGAACCTGTAGGGTCGCACACTTAAGGGGCTGGGGATTTGATTTGGATGGTGATCCGAATTCGCATAGGATATAAGTTCCTAATGGGCCTCGAGTAAGAGACCCATCATGGATGCCTCTATAAAGAGAGGCGGTGGCATAGGGTGAAGCACGGTTTTTGAAGAATTCCCGAAACCCTAATAGCCACGCCATCCTCAACCACGTTGCCAGTGCTAGCACACTAGCGCGCGGTGTTCCAACCCCGTATGTGTGGATAACTCGGAGGTACTGTTGCGAAGCATCAGCACTAGGACGATCCACAGCTCGTGACGATCACCGGAGTAGGAGGAGAACTTACGAGGCGAGTTCGACTACTCGGAGGAGCAGACGCGAAGTGAGTACGACTACTCGGAGGAGCAGTCGCGCGGTGAGTACGACTACGACCGCATCTATTCGCTACATCCACTCTACTTCCGCAACGAGTCGGCGCATCTAGCGGTAATCTTGTGATCTATTACTTGCGGAGGTTCCTTGGTTGCGCGGTAAATTTTTATTTTGTGCTATCGTAGTGCCTACCCGTAACCCTTTAGTGGTATCAGAGCCTTCCCGTCTAGTTTTAGTGGTAAGATGGGTTCGTATTCATTATTCCGTGATCGTGCTTTTATTGTCGTATCACGACTTGCCTCTACCGGTCGGTTTCCACCATCGAGGCAGACAGTGATCGTAAATCCATTGGGGCACGTGAAGATCAATGTAGTTGATCGAATCGGAGATACGATCGAATAGTACCGGGTGTTTTATTGCGCTTGTTCACAACCACATTGCATGATACTCCTACCGGTCAGAATTCGCCATCGGAGTATGTCGCAGTATGTGGTCATATCAAAGCAATGACCTGTTCGGAATAGGGTTAACCGGCTAGCGGGACCGCCGTGCTGGGTAATCGTACCGCGCATTATAGGTCGTATATGTTCATATCGCCCGATAGAATTGGATTCTATGTGTAACTTGTTTTTGCAGGGAATGATGTGAATAGTATGACCCATGATGTATGAGATGCATGGATATGTGTGATGTTCATGATCTGCGTGTCATGTTTATTGCATCCCAAATGTTGTCTATATTTGTATAACGGCCTATGTGTCGACTTGTGATGCTTCTCCACTCCTTGTAATTTATCACTAGTGTTGTTAGGAGTAATGGCTTAGTAGGAGTACTTGGAGGAATTGGCCACCTGGAGGCATGTTGAATAGGAAGCTCAGCGATGGAGATCTCCATGAGGAAGGGTCATACTATATCACAATGCAATTTGATTGTCTGTGAATGCCCTTATATTCCTGTTCATTTATTTCTATGTGTGTTTAGTTGCTTAAAAGCTTTTGACATGGTAGAAATAAAATTCTCTCTCATAATATTAAGTTAAATTGATGCCCTCCCAATTAGCTGCACCATCCAAAGTAATGTAGTTTAATGGTAGGTCTTGCCAAAGTAGAGTACCATTAATACTCCTTGACTAGATGGGTTTGTGTCGGACACTTACATGCAAAGCATTGGTTTAACTTTACGAGGTCATCATAACGGTTATGGACCTTGGGGCATAGGATTGGGTGCAGAAGCATAGAGATGCTGCCCAACAACAAGAGTCATATAGAGATATAATTAACAAAGGGTTGTTTACCAAATTCACTAATCTTCTAGCAGTGATGCCAAAGCTCACTAGTAGATTAACTGATTGTGGATCTTGAATCATTAAATGTCATAAGAGGGATATGGTATTTAGTGAGAGTATCTTTATTAAATTGTTTAATAGAAGTTACTTTTCTTGAACATATGTTTTAGTTTTGCATATTTCTGTTGTAGATCATGGCACCAACTGATGTACCTACATCCAGTTTTGCTTTACATTCGATACTTGATAAGGAAAAACTGAATGGAACAAATTTTGCGGATTGGTCCCGCAACCTAAGAATTGTTCTTAGGCAAGATAAAAAGGAACATGTTCTAGAGGAACCAATTCCTGATGTGCCTGCTGAGAATGATGCTGCTACTCTTAAGACAGCCTATAAAAAGGCATGTGATGAGTCCCTTGATGCTAGCTGTCTCATGCTTGCTGCCATGAACTCAGACCTTTAGAAGCAGTTTGAGAACATTGAGGCATACGATATGATCGTGGCGCTCAAAGGCATGTTTGAGACACAACCAAGGACTAAGAGATATGAGATCTCAAAGAAATTTTTTGGGTGTAAGCTAACTAAGGGTAGTCCGGTGAGCCCTCATGTGATCAAGATGGTTGGTTACACACAGAGCTTGGAAAAACTTGGTTTTTCACTTAGTCAAGAGTTGGCTACAGATTTGATTCTTGCTTCGCTTCCTGCGAGCTATGGGCAATTCATTATGACCTTCCACATGAATGGCTTAGACAAGAATCTCACCGAACTGCATATGATGCTGAAGACTGCAGAAGACAGCATTAAGAAATGTAACAATCATGTGATGATGGTGCAAAAGAGTACAAGCTTCAAGAAGAAGGCTAAGACTTGGGTCAAAGGCAAGGGCAAGGCTAAAGTTTCGGATAGGATCCAAACTAGCAAGCCTAAACCCAAGACTAAGTCCGGCCCGACTAAAGAGAATTAATGCTTTTACTGCAAGGAGCCAGGCCATTGGAAAAGGAACTGCAAGAAATACCTGACTGATCTGAAAAATGGTGGGACTAAACATTCCACTGCAGGTATTAATGATGTAGATGTTTTTTTTGCTGATTCTTCTATTAACTCTTGGGTATTTGATACCGGATCGGTTGCTCATATTTGCAATTCGATGCAGAGTTTAACAAAGAGTAGGAAAATTGCAAGGGGCGAGATGGATCTTCACGTCGGGAATAAAGCAAAGGTTGCTGCATTAGCCGTCGGGACTTTGCCATTACTTTTGCCCTCAGGATTTATTTTGGAATTAAATAATTATTATTACATTCCAGCCATAAGTAAAAATATCATCTCTACCTCATGTTTGATGGCAGAGGGTTATAACTTCATTATAGAGAACAATGGTTGTTCAATATTTTTGAATGAAATGTTTTATGGCTATGCTCCCGTTTTGAATGGGTTGTATATTTTAAATCTTGATGATGCACCCATCTATAATATTAATGCTAAGAGGCTTCGGCCTAATGATATGAATTCCACTTTTATTTGGCATTGTCGTTTGGGTCACATAAGTGAGAACCGCATGAAGAAGCTCCATGATGATGGAATTCTAAACTCATTTGATTTAGAATTATTTGAAACATGCGAATCTTGCCTAATCGAAAGATGACCAAGACACCTTTCACTGGTCGGAGTGAAAGGGCGTCCGACCTGTTGGCACTCATACATACTGATGTATGTGGAGCAATGAGCACGACAGCTAGAGGTGGTTTTCAGTACTTCATTACTTTCACTGATGACTTTAGTAGATATGGATATATATATTTAATGAGGCACAAGTCGGAATCCTTTGAAAAGTTCAAGGAGTTCCTGAATGAGGTACAGAATCAACTTGGCAAAACAATCAAGTCCTTACGATCTGATCGTGGAGGTGAATTTTTGAGCCATGAATTTGGTGATCATTTGAAGCAATGTGGAATTGTTCCACAACTTACACCACCAGGCACTCCACAATGGAATGGGGTGTCCGAGCGGCGAAATCGGACATTGTTGGACATGGTCCGATCAATGATGAGCCAATCAGATCTACCATTGTATTTTTGAGGTTACGCTCTAGAGACTGTCGCTTTCACTTTAAATAGGGTACCATCTAAATCAGTAGATAAGACACCATATGAGATGTGGACTGGGAAGAGTCCTAGTTTGTCTTTTCTAAAGATTTGGGGTTGTGATGTCTATGTTAAACGTCTGACGTCTAACAAACTCACACCCAAGTCAGATAAATGCTACTTCATAGGATATCCTAGGGAAACCAAAGGATATTATTTCTACAATCAAGAGGAGGGCAAAGTGTTCGTTGCCCGAAATGGTGTCTTTTTGGAGAAAGAGTTTCTTTTAAAAGGAGTCAAAGGGAGAAAGCTGCAACTCGAAGAAATTCGGGAAACGCCTGAAAATGTTTCAACTCCTACTGAACATCTACAGGATGAACAAAACGTTGTTGAACCTGTAGATGAGGCATCAGCCCCACGTAGATCTAATAGGCCACGTCAATTGCCTGCAAGGTATGGGCATGACGTATTATTATTGAATAATGATGAGCCTAAGTCTTATGAGGAAGCGATGATGGACCCAGACTCTGAGAAATGGCTTGGAGCCATGAAGTCCAAGATAGATTCCATGAGTGACAATCAGGTTTGGAACCTGGTCGATCCACTTGATGGTGTTAAAACCATTGAGTGCAAATGGATCTGTAAGAAAAAGGTTGATATGGATGGAAATGTTCACATTCATAAAGCTCGACTGGTCGCAAAAGGGTTTCGACAAGTTCAAGGAGTTGACAACGATGAGACTTTCTCACCAGTAGCGATGCTTAAATCTATTCGGATCATTCTAGCCATTGTTGCATATTTCGACTATGAGATATGACAGATGGATGTCAAAACGGCTTTCCTTAATGGAAGACTAAGTGAGGATATGTACATGACACAACCTAAAGTTTTTGTCGATCCAAAGAATGCTAGTAAAGTATGCAAACTTCAAAAATCCATTTATGGGTTGAAGCAAGCATCTCGGAGTTGGAATCTGCGTTTTGATGAGGAAATCAAAAGGTTTGGTTTTATCAAAAACAAAGAAGAACCTTGTGTATACATGAAGGTTAGTGGAGCGCACTTGTGATTCTAATCTTATATGTGGATGCCATATTATTGATTGGGAATGACATTCCATTGCTGGAATCTGTTAACTCATCATTGAAAAATAG
This sequence comes from Hsuehochloa calcarea, assembly GCA_036346395.1. Taxonomy (NCBI): domain Eukaryota; kingdom Viridiplantae; phylum Streptophyta; class Magnoliopsida; order Poales; family Poaceae; genus Hsuehochloa; species Hsuehochloa calcarea. Next base: position 17,289,414 of record CM070614.1, on the reverse strand, counting down.
TTTTTCTATGAAAGACCTAGGAGAGGCAGCATATATCTTGGGAATAAAGATCTATAGAGATAGATCAAGAAGGCTGATTGGATTAAGCCAAAGTACTTATATTGACAAGATGTTGAATCGGTTCAACATGCATGATGCCAAGAAATGATTCTTGCCTATGTCACATGGCATAAGTCTTAGCAAGAGTCAGTGTCCTTCGACCACTGATGAGCGAGATCGTATGAATAGTATTCCATATGCTTCGGCCATTGGATCTATTATGTATGCCATGATTTGTACCTGACCAGATGTATCATATGCTCTAAGTGTTACAAGCAGATACCAAGCTGACCCAGGTGAAGGTCACTGGACAGCTGTGAAAAACATTCTTAAGTACTTGAGAAGAACTAAGGATGTGTTCCTAGTTTATGGCGGTGATGAAGAGCTCGTTGTAAATGGTTACACCGATGCAAGCTTTCAAACCGACAAAGATGATTATCATTCGTAATCTGGTTTTGTATTCATTTTGAATGGAGGAGCAGTGAGCTGGAAAAGTTCCAAGCAAGAAACGGTTGCTGATTCCACGACGGAGGCCGAGTACATTGCGGCTTCTGAAGCTGCGAAAGAAGGTGTTTGGATAAGAAATTTCCTTGCTGAGTTGGGTTTAGTTCCGAGTGCGTTGTGCCCATTGGATCTCTATTGTGACAATAATGGAGCCATTACGCAGTCTAAGGAGTCGAGATCCCATCAGAAATCCAAACACATACTCAAGCGTTACCATCTCATTCGCGAACTGGTCGATAGAGGAGATGTTAAGATATGCAAAGTTCCTACAGATTCAAATGTTGTTGATCCGTTGACTAAGCCTCTTCCGTAGCCTAAGCATGAGGCACACACAAGAGCTATCGGTATTAGATACTTAAATGATTGTCTCTAATACAAGTGGGAGACTGTTGGAAATATACCCTAGAGGCAATCACAGAGATTATTATATTTCCTTATGTTCATGATATTGCATAATATGTTATCGTGTTCCTTGAATGAATCATCAGTTACAGATCAATGAGTATGTGACTTGTTGGTGAAACTCATTAACTTATATGATATCATTCTAAATGTATCCCTGGTCAAATGTCACTGGTCGGAACAACCGTGACTCTACGACCAGCACATGTATTGATTGATGGCCATGTTTCACCAATCATAGATATAGAGATATCGAATCAGTAATGTGAGCACATGTTAGAGAACATGGAGCTGGATAGACCCATCATTGAGACACTATTGAGATTGTTATGAATCTTTGTGTCATTAGTTGGTCTCAAGTAATGATGATGTATAATCCTTAGACCTGAGATCAGCATGGTTTCCTACATGTGTAATAGCACTCTTAGGGGTTGCCAAATGCTATTCTGTAACTGGGTAGTTATAAAGGTACCTTTCGGGTATGCTATGAAACATGCGGAGGAATGTGACTGGTTGAGATGGGATTTGCCCCTCCTAACATAACAGGAGAGATGTCTCTGGGCCCCTCGTGCTGATCGGATAAAGAAAGTGCATGGCCATGCCACTAGTGGTCGAAGTGTCGACCGCATGATATTATCTGACACTCGATCGAGAAAGTATTGAACAGTCCATGGATGACACCATATCTCACCTGGAGTTCAACCAGACATCGTGAGGCAAAAGGAGAATGCATGAGTAGGTCACTTAGTTCGATCAGTTACGGACTGGTCGTATGGAGATACGATCTGGTCGTAGACTAGTCGAACGTAATCACAGAATGGTCGTATAGAGATACGAACTGATCGTAAGTGATGAGGACCTGATCATAGATCATATTACGTTAAGGTTCGTCCGATATATTCTTTGTGTACTTGGGAATCGTTACGTGCTGCTAGGTGCCGCTGACGACTAGTGGTCGAAAAAGAGTTTCCGAGTCACAATTAATCGCACAAGAACCTGTAGGGTAGCACACTTAAGGGGCTGGCGATTTGATTTGGATGGTGATCCGAATTCGTATAGGATATAAGTTCATAATGGGCCTCGAGTAAGAGACCCATCATGGATGCCTATATAAAGAGAGGCGGTGGCATAGGGTGAAGCACGGTTTTTGAAGAATTCCCGAAACCCTAATAGCCACGCTATCCTCAACCACATTGCCGGTGCTAGCACACCAGCGCCCGGTGTTCCAACCCCGTATGTGTGGATAACTCGGAGGTGCTGTTGCGAAGTATCAGCACTAGGACGATCCGCACCTCGTGACGATCACCGGAGTAGGAGGAGAACTTACGAGGCGAGTTCGACTACTCGGAGGAGCAGACGCGAAGCGAGTACGACTACTTGGAGGAGCAGTCGCGCGGGGAGGACGACTATGACCACATCTATTCGCTACATCCACTCTACTTCCGCAACGAGTCGGCGCGTCTAGCGGTAATCTCGTGATCTATTACTTGCAGAGGTTCCTTGGTAAATAGTGATTATGTTGACGGTTTGGTAAATAGTCGTCGAACACGGATTCGTCGCTGTCATCGTCAACGTGGCCGTTGCCACAACCTCCTGCGTGGGCGCCATAGTAGGCACCCCATAGGCGCCGACATGCGCGCCTCCATAGGCGTCATCGTTGACGCCATCATTGGCGCCGGGTGGGCGCCGCCTCCTCCTGTACCGTTGCCACAGCCACACCCTTGTGTAGGGGGATGCACCATGACCTCGGCAATAGCATGACGTTGTTGTGCCGCTTCACGAACACGCACCTGTTCGTCGAGTTGTCGTAGGCGTGGATCATCCTCGCGTGGTCGTCTAGCACCAGACTCCGTATCTGTCTCGTCGTGCGGCTCGTACGGGAGGTGTAAACTCCCCGCCTCGCCACGTGTACCCAACTGCATCAAAGCGGTGAGCTTGGCAATAGCGTCGAGTAGTACCTTATGTTTGTCGTCGACAGTCACGGATAGCTTCTAGAAATCTGTCCCCAAGCCATCCAAGTTGGTTTGGACACGCCCAAGTTTGCCGCGCACCTGGTCAACCTCAGCCCAGAACTCATCCCGGAGCATTGCACGAAGTTTATGGTAGTGCATCTTGGTGACCGAATCAGTAAGGTTGTTGTCCAGATCCATGTCCTACTCGCTTCCTGACATGTTTACAGAAGCAAAAATACCAAGTAACAATATATGTGGAAAATAAGTAGGAATCTCTAAACTACTATTCTGAAACAAAGCAAGTTGTATCGTTCGAAATAAATTAAGGCAACAAAACTTACGCTCGTAGCAGCAAACGACCAACCAAGATTGCGCGAGCGAATATCAAGAACAATAGTCAATACATGACACGGATGTTTTTGGTGGAGCTAGGTGAGGAAACAACCTAACAAATTCAGAATTTAAAGATTGTCGAGCTAGGTAGCAATCCAAACGAGACTCACAATGCCTAATTGCCGATCGATAAATATAAGTGAAGAGTAGACAGCAACACACGCACAATGATAATGGGACTATTGCCTTGCTTTTTTTGTTCTCTGTTTCTCTTTTTCTCGTTTTCTTTTTCTCTCTTTGTCGGTGTATTAGAACCGATCTTACGTAAAGATTGTATGATTCGGGGTCTCCTAGAGATGAAATCACGCAGAGCGATTGACACGAGATTTTTATACAGGTTCAGGCCTTCTCCGGGGAGAATAACAACCCTACTCCTGTGTGTATGGTATTGACTGTATTCTCAACAATCAAGCTCGAAACTAAGTCTATTACAAAGAACAGTACTTGTGTTTCTCGTTGACTCGCTCTGTTTCGCCCTCCCCTTGTCCTTCTGATTGATGTCTTTATATAGTCGTGAAGGAGTAGCCGTTTTGTCCTGCGGAAGAGGCGCCTAATTAAGCCAGTAATGGGCGCATGATGGCAATAATTACCGACGTAGTGGCTCCTTCACGCCGTTGGGCATTTATCTTTCAGAGGTAATGGGGTATTAAGCACTATTACTACGCGGAATAATAGTGTGTGTGGACCGTTTGGATTCCTTAATCAATTGGACCCACTCGCTTGTAGGTCTTATTGATTATAAGGTGGTCGTGGTTGACTTGGTCGTAGTAGGACTTACGACTAGGTACAAGTCGTAGTAGAGCTTACGACTGGGCAATAGTCGTAGAAAGACTTACGACTGGGTAATGGTCGTAGAAGGTCTTACGACTAGGTAGTGGTCGTAGAAGGACTTACGACCATGACATAGTCGTAGTAAGACTTACGACTATGGGGGTGATTGTAGAAGATCTTACAATCACTTGGTAGGCCTCTCCCTCATAAATATAAGGGGTACTTCTGGGGACTACGTGACATCATATTTACCCATAATAAGAATTATAGATAAAGGATAAAATGAGGATTATTAGATCCTCGTCACTCTTCTTTTTTTTCACTCACACTCAGCGCTAATCAATCAACCCTTTTATTTTGTTCGTTTCTTTCACGGCCAACTACTAACAGCAAGTTATGCGAACAGTACCAAACGCAAAAACTTGGCGTCTCAAAATCCTAAGAGTAGTCCCTCGAGCACAACAACAAACTAGTCTCAATAGGTACAACAGGTTCGCGACGGATCAAAGGGTTCATGAATAAAACAACGTACAATCCACTATATATATGTAATGTTTAGTTGCACAAAGCAGGAATCAAGTACGAACACAATAATTTGTGGAAGGGAAAACAAAAAGAGACGCGAACGGAACACAACCAGCAACTAAACACTATGAACGAGTGGATTAAGACCTAACAAAACACACTAAAAATGCTGAAATAAACTATTGCAAAAGATGATATTTTTTGTGGCTTTTTCGGTGTATAGGACAGAAAAAATAATCTACTGAAATGTAGGAAAAAAGAGATTCTACCGAGTGGCCTGGAATCTGATACCACGATGATATGGGGTGGCCCGATCTTCTCGAGTAGAACCATGGATAAATAGCGCTTGATGACGGATAATGCTGAGTTGTACACCACGTGCCAGTTCACGGACTTACAACTCTATGGATATTCGCCAACACGCACCTGGTTGATCGCCGCTATACTACGAGCGGAGATCGCCAAGCCCTCAATTCCCAGCATAAAAGCAAACTTGACCTTAAAAGGCAGAACGAACAATTGATCGCCTAATTCTCTCTCAGAAGTCCTCGCATGAACTCTGTTATGAAAGAACAAGCAATAACTTGTGTTCTATTCTTATGCATAAATGTGGCATGCCTTTACAATGGGGGTCTACCTCCCAATATATAGTCTCGGCCTAAGAACTGTTCAGCACTAAATTTTCCATATGGTACTATTCACGCACACTACTGTTCATGGTGAATGTAGCAGATTACTGTTCACGACAGCTTTGTAGCATATACACTGTTCATGCGGCCCAACACTGTAGCACGGCCTGGTACTGTAGTGCGACTACTGTTCACACATGGCACTATTCATCACCCGATCGTTGTTCATGCCGTGGACTTGTGCTTCCTTGGATGACGGCCGCATATCCTTGATCTCCATCCATCGCTGACTCTTCAAACCTAAGCACAAGTAAAACATTATTTTTATGTAGTATAAAATTCTCATTAAAATCAATGACATATTCATTAAGGAGCAAGTTCACCTGAGATTGTAGTTTCTTAGCACGTGCTCTTGTTATTGGTCCTGTCGGCAACTCGAGGCGTATATCATGAGCATTAGGTGGAGGAGAAGAAGGTGTTGTAGGGATGCCCTCATCACAAGATCTGCTCGTGTTCCACGGGGACTCTCTCGTACGTAACGGACCGTACGGTGCGGACCTGTCAAATTGTGATTGGAACGTGATCCAGGTTCCGGCTCTGAAGGACATGAGCCTCTCGGAGCTAAGGCGGTCCGTTCGTTCCGCGTTCGATGCCGCCACTGGAAGGAAGAAGCTGCGTATCGAGGCGTTGTATGCCTTGGTGGTGGGTGGTGCAGGCGAGCCCGTTTGGCAACTTGTGAAGGTGACATGTGACGCTTCATGGGCCAATTACATAGGGGTTGTTTGTAACCCCGCTGCTGCGATATATGTAGCCGATGGTCTACGTTCAGTTCATGGAGAGGACAGGGGCATCCGACGTGGGTGGTTCCGGTGAGGCTACTGGTGAGGAGGAGGCTGCGTTGGTCTCCGGTGTTGGAGGAGATGTGGGCGAGGAAGACCTGTGGAGGGTGCCGACAATTTTGAGCCCAACGAAGGAGTGGAGAGATGGTGGACAGCCCATATTGATTGCCACGAGTATATATCCGACCAGGTGCATGAGGTTGAAAGCGAGGAGGAGGAGGTGGAAACAATCAGTTTCGAAGACGACGAAGACGAAGAAGCTGCTACGGGAGGTGCAGTTGGTGGTGTTGTTACCACCGACATTGCTTACGTCCCCTCACGATTGGACAATGTTGTAATGACATCACTGGTTCTGCCACATCCGGAGGGGGCTGAGTGGGGGTTCAATGAGGACACCCTGCTCCTAGGGCAGCGCTTCCCTGACAAAAGGGCCTCCCAGCATGCTATTGCTAGATACGTCGTTACCATTGGTCGGACGTATTGAGTGCAGAGGTTCAACCCCGACACCTGCATCGTTAGGTGTGTTGAGGAGTCTGTGCTGGCAAGGTCTATGCACAACGGTTCACACCGCGGCCACATGCTTCCGGATAACGGTGCTGAAGGACCACACATGCGAGCTAGCTGAGCCGCTTCATAGGCACCGCAACATGACGTCCTCGTATGTTGCCAGCCTGATAAGCCACCTCGTTGCTGGAGATGTGTCCAAAGCTCCTACTGGCGGATGTTGCCAATACGGTGGGGTTCCCGGTCAGCTACAAGACGGCATGGCGGGTGAAACGGAAGGTCGTGGAGCGAATGTTCAACATATTCGAAGAGGCTTACAACCTAGTCCCGAGAATGCTACATCAAATCGTAGAATCTAATTCTGGGACATACATAAACAAGCTTGAGCGCGTGCATTCGACGGAGGGGCCAAATTGTTTTGTTCTAGAAAGGGTCTTCTGGGCCTTCCGTCAGGTGATCGAAGGATTCAAGCATTGTCGTCCCATGCTGACGATGGACGACACCTTCCTATGTGGGAAGTACATGGGTACCATCCTCACCGCCGTTGCAGCCGATGCGGATGACCAGTTACTCCCCGTGGCCTTCGCAATTGTTGAGAGCGAGAACACCGATAGCTGGTGTGGTTCCTATGCAATGTGAAGCAGGGGTGGTCCAAAACCGTCCAGATATGTGTGACATCTCGGACCGCAATGCTGGGTTGCTGTCTGCGTTGAGCATGATACAAAATGGGATGCAGCCGTTGTTCCAGTGGAATGATATCAGGAGCCCTTGGTGCATGACGAATCTCATGGCGAACATCCACACCAGGTTTCGGGACAAGGACCTGATGAAGATGTTCAAGAAGCTCTGCATGCAGAACCAAAGTAGGAAGTTCGTAGCGGTGTGAAGACAACTCGATGAGAAGACCGGAAAGCATCTAAGGAACAAGGTGGATTCCCAGACGGGGGCAGTGGTAGGAGGGTCCGTGAGAGTTGGGGAGTTCACGCAGTGGGTTAACTGACATGCACCCAACTTGGAGAAATGGTCCCTGCTGCACCACACCGGTGGTGCAAGGTACGAGATCATGACGACCAACATGTCCGAGGTATACAACGGTGTTGTCAAGGGTGTACGATCCCTGCCAATCACTGCGATCGTGGAGGAGAGCTGGAACCGTACCGTCGGATACTTTGTTAACAGAACCATGATAGCCAAGAAGCATCTGGAGGATGGAAAGCAATTCTCCAAAGTAATGCACGCGTACATGGAGATGAAGATCAGCAAGGCTCGTTCGCACGTTGCTCGTACAATGGATGGCGTTATGCAGAAGTTTGAGATCTGGCTCAGGGAGAAGTACGTGATGGGCCACACTAGAGGGGGTCAGAAGCAGGTGTGCACGATTGGTGACGAAGCGTCGTGCACCTGCAATAAGCCACAGCTTCTCCACAAACTATTCTCTCATATGTACGCGACGTGCGCGGTGTGGCGCCAGGCCTCGGAGCGTTACATCTCGAGTACTACGACATCCACCACCTGTATACCACTTGGAGTGCCGAGTTCTATTCGTACGGTCTGGACATGCACTATAGGGACATCTGGCGGGGGCAGGTGATGTGGGTGCCGAACCCAGCACTGAAGCACCCTGGCCGTGGAAGACGCCAGTCACGACGCATTCAGAACGACATGGATGATAGTCAGCGCGGACAACGTGTTCGCCACCCCAGATTCAGACTGTGCAAGATAGTTGGCCACTCCATCAGCCACTGCCCAAACAGACCTAGCACAAGCGGTGCACCTTAGCAACCAAGATTTAATTACTAAGTCTCATGTTGCATGCTTATTTTAATGCCTTGTATGAGTTGTGTCGTTGTCAATCCATGCCTTTCTGTACAGACGTAACGTTATGTTGTCTGGGTCATATGTTAAGTCATTATAATCATATCACTTTGTCTTACATTTTGTTATCATATGTTTTGCTCTGTTTTTCTGTGCCACACATTATGTTTTATATGCGGACTAACATGTTGCTTCTCACCCGGCAGGAGATGGCGTAGCCTCCAGTTGACGGCCCGTATGAGCTGATCGACGCACGCTGGGATGGGTGACACCGATGCCTAGTGTGGTCGTCCGGCGTCGGCCCTCCGAGCCTGGTCCTGAGCGCCCCTAGATAGAGGTGGCCTCTTGACGAGCGGTATGTCCCAAGACTATGGGACACTGGCCTCCTACCCTTTGCATGCATGTTGGACCTACCTCACGCGTTTCAGTTTGACGCGGCACTCCTATCTGCACTCGTGGATCGTTGAAGGCCAAAGACTCACACCTTCCACTTCCGGTGGGGGAGATGACAGTAACTCTGGAGGACGTAGCTATGCTTATAGGTCTGCCACTGCGCGGTCTTCCAGTAGTGCCACCTCCGAGGCGATTAGACTGGAAGGTGCGTTTGGCTGATAGATTCGGTCACCCGATTCCTAAGAACATATCGGATGTGCCACATTCCTGACTGCGGGAGTACATGACCTGCCCTGTGTATGCGTCTGTGGAGGCAGTTAGGACACACCTCCTCACGTACCTTTTGTTCCTGTTCGGATGGATCTTGTTTCCTATGACTCAGGGAGACTGCATGTACCCTAGCTACATCCATCTCGCAGAGTCTTTGGTGGACGCCTGGGCCGACGAGGTGCCACAATACAGTTGGGGCTCCGCAGTGCTTTGTGCTACTTATCGAGGGTTGTGCGATGCCTCTCAATGCAGTACAGGCGGGGAGCCTGTCCTCGCGGTATGCTACACAATGCTGTAGCTATGGTCATTGGAGCACTTTTCGGTTGGCCGACCATATTTTCGGAGCACCGTGCACCCTTTCAGTTGAGCGTCGAGCTTTACGGTAATGCTGGAGGCGACGATCCCGTCGATGGGCCTACAATGGGAACGCACTAGACACATGGTACCCTAGGTTGAGCCAGAGAGAGACCGAGGCGTGTGTACCCTGAGTTCCATAAACTATTTAAGACTTTGCACGAGGACGAGGTCATCTGGTGGCCATGGACTGTACAGTTCATTGCGGACACAGCCCCCTATGGACTATCCTCACAGTGCACTCAGGACGAGACACTCTGATTGACAACCTGCCACCTGGTCTTCTCCCACATGGTCGAGCCGTACAATTCACAGTGGGTCATGAGACAGTTTGGCCTTTACCAGGAGGTGCCACCGCCGCCAGGACGACCCATCCCCGCGAAGGCCAACCGGTATGTCATTTTTCAGTATCATACTAGCCACATGTCTGACTTAGATTTCCTAACATGTCATTTCAATTGCAGGCAAACAAGGAAAGGCTGGAGGAGCGACGACTAGAGGTAGACACAGCAACCGTGAACGGCGTTGTGGGTCGAGAGGGTGGCGACAAACGTGCTGCACGAGTTACGAGGCTACACCATCCAAATGTATGTTGCGTACTTGCGGTGGTACGTTCCGCGCACTAGGTATAGGCTTACTGAGCCAGCGCCACAGCGTCCAATGGAGGTCATGCACGATGCCGTTGTACTAGCATGTCCCGACTGGCACCGGGCGGCATGCCTCGATGAGACGGTAAAACATTCTTTGTAGAAATTTCGTCTGACAACACGTTTGTAACATACTATTATTTTCCTTGCACTACTACCCCCTTGATCGTATCCAGCGTGAGGGTGCTGAAGCTCTACGCTGTGAAAACAACATCATATTTGATCGCCTCCTAGGGGCGGTGCGCGCCATGACGGACGACGCGAGGGCTGCAATTAGGACCTTGAGTTGTGGTCGTCACAGCAACGTTCACGTACAGCATCGCAGACACCGAGGGCACCCTCCACCATGGGCACCTCCCTCTGCACCTCCCTCGGCACGTCCGCCGCACTTTGGGAGTCGTCAGAGCTACGGTCGCTCAGCCTTGACGCGCCTTGGGCCACAGGTACATCATATGTCTGTCGATTGTTGTCATTAGTACTTGTTCATGCACTCCTTTCGAATATATCTGGCATTACTGTTTGCTCTTGCAGCACTTGCCACGGGACACCACTCTGCTTTAGTCGTCGTCATCACGGAGGGAGGCACGGGACAGGACTACCTCGCCGGCACGACGTTGTTCCACAGTAGACAGCGACCCTGACTCGCTGCAGCGCCAGGATGACGGGTTGGGATCATTAGCGCATGGCATTCAGTCGCACGTGCGGGAGCACGGCCAGTGGGTCGCCGAGACGTACCAAGGGTATAACATGTAGCATTAAGGCACATACTGGCCAGGAGGATCTTCGTCCACGCAACAACCTACTCAGGTACGCTTTAACGTAGTTACAATAATTTTCCTGTTGCACGAACCCAAGGACTAACTCGCCAAGTACCCTTCCAGCAGGATGAGCACCAGTGGGTGGACGATATGTTTAGGTCTGAACCAGACAACTACACTTAGATCACCGCAGCGACGCCTCCCACGCAACACCCCTCCTACGGCTTCCGAGACGTACGTCGCTCCCCTGACAGGTTCACCTTCCCTGAGGATCAGCTACGCCATCCAGACAAGCGGCGGAACAATGTACCATAAGTAATGTCATGACCGCATAATGCATATTATGTAATATCATTGTGCATTGTGCCATTGTGATTTATGTAATGTCAGTGTGCATTATAACATTGTTATTAATCGACACAAAATGTTCTTCGAAATAGTCAATACAAATGACAACTCTTCCTCCCGATTTTTATGTACTAAACCTAAAAGACCTGATGCAACGCAACGCTGCAACGCGATTCCTCCTCGGGCCCGCTACCTCGCGGACGGCAATTTTCTTCAACCCAATTCAATTGCAATTCTGCCACATGCTACATATGGATGCTTTGGCTGCCATTTACCTCACTCTTCATTTCCTCTTCTCCGTTCTTTCAGTCTTAAACGAGATGTCTTCGACCTCATCTAACTTCTGAGTGAGCAGACAATTAGAATCACTACGGCATCACCTGGTTTGCCCTCGTTGCAGGGATCCAGTGAATGTGTTCACCTCGCATACGCTAACATATACATCTCACGTGTTCATGAAGTGTTCAAATCTAACGATAACTTGTGCCTAATCATCACGAATTAATTCCATTCCAAATAGCATGTTGTTTTTTTGTTCACTTGAAGCTACAATTCTTTTTAAGAGCACAACATATCGGTTTTTATAGTGGGCTGATGAAGCTGTCCCAGTGTTTCGAGTTATTACAATGCAAAATACTGCCTTACAAGATGACTCTCGTGGTGTTGCTGTACTTCGTCCAATGGCTCGACCATCCGATCCACCAACGCAAAATGAAGAGAATAGACTAAAAATACTGGATGAAAGGATGGAAAGAGTTGAGAAAATACTTCAGAAATTAATTAACATACTTAGTTTTGTGGTCTTTCTTCTATTATTCCTTGTTCTTGCCAAGTAGATGTTCAGTTGTAATGAGATTGTAATGTCCACTCTTTATCTATGCATCGCAGTCCGTCATGAACAAGAATGAACCAGTAACATTATCTACGCATGGATCAACTATCGTGTATCCTACATTACATGATGTATGCCTTTGCGATGTTGTTGTGCTACTTTGTATCATCTATGCCTGTAACTAATTCCGTTACTAATACTTTCTGTGGGAGTACATGAAACCCTAATTTCCAAAACCTCTCATCTAAATTTTGGAGACCTAAATCTGTAATGTTTGAGATAATTTCAGAACACTTAGTTTTCACAACGATAAGACCACACAACTTCTCTCTGCAAAGCAGGACGTGACAACTCTCTGCAAAGTAAGATGTGACAACACTTTGCCTCGCCAGCTTTTCAGACAGAAAAAACAGCACTCTGCAAATCAGGACATGACTTCTCTCTACAAAGCAGGACGTGACCCGACGAGTCAGCTTGACGCAACGACGTGACCCGACAATTCCTCTAGGGGCCGCCAGCAAGTTTGCAAAAAGACAAGGCAACACTTTGCCACGCAAGCTACTCACACGAATTTAACCACACCATGCCAACCATGTGACTTATAAAAGTAGGTGGAAGAGACCTGAGAAAGAACACTACACTACCAAACCCAACGCTACACCAGACCTTGCTTCACTACACCGGGATGTACAAGATGAAGAGGCAATGGGACGAGATCCGCGAACTAGCAAGGGCCGCTAGGGCACGGGACGAACAAGCGAGGGCTGCTGTGGCTTGGGTCCGGCAAGAGGAGCTTGCCAGGATGGCAGCTCTCCGCAATGATGCCCCCTGTAGCAGCAACCCCTAGAACGTTCTAACCGAGCCTTCGTCGTAACACCCGCCAGAGGGGGAGACATCACCCCTCTGTTGGTGCAGGGACACATACAAGTTCTTTAAATCCAAGCAGCGGCTCAGCCTGTGCATACGTTACTGAGGTTGTCCGAACTACTCCTGTGACTATCCCGACCATCGTTGGGATACGAGCAGCTTTCGGCAACCGGTAAAGACTAGTTACACTAAGTTCCTCTACTAATTCTCTTTTAAAAGTACGCACTAACAACCTCTTCCATCTACCCGCAGTCCCCGGATCCGCTATGTGGCTACCGCAAGTGTATCGACCTAGAGATGCATCCACACAACTAGTGGCAAATCGACTACGAGGAGTGGGATGCCAAAAGGGCACGCGAGATCCGGGATGAGTGTCGCACTGAAAAGCATAACCAGCGTATCCGGTGGGAGACACAGGCCCATCTCGAGGCGTGCAGGCGCAGGGAGCGTGAGAAAAAGAGGGAAATAGCGGCCGACGAGGAGTACAATGCCGAGCTTGGAAGGAAGGGCAAATAGCCCCGGTCCATGCAGTAGGTCCGGCCATTCCATAGTAGTCCCATATCCTACCCGCTATGTTTTGTACTATCCCCTAAAGACATGTACACTTACATAGTCCGGATGCTTGTGTCACAATGTACCGTAGTAGTAGCGAGGATGACTAAAATAATTAGCCGAACCATCATGCCATGTAACCACGTGTAACGTGCTTCTGTCCGCGAACTCTAATGTAATTCCCGTTCCGTGCTTCCCTTGATCTATCAAAGCAAACATATATTGTAAGTATGCCTCTTCTAGTGGAATATAATGAAAAACCATTCACACCAACAGCGATTCCTCCATATTTTAGGGTATCTTCATAATTACAACGAGCGTTCTCGGCTCCTTCAATTGCTTTATGTACAAACTTCACAACGTAGTTTGCTTTAACTCCACCATTCAGAAGTAACGTGACCAAAAACCGTAGCGACCAAGAAATTATTTATTTTCAGTTTTTCCATTTGTATTTTAAATCATTTATATTTTATTGGATTAATTAAAGTTTAATTGGAAATTTCAAAAATTTAAAAAATTAAATGAATAAAATAATGTTCAATTAAATTTATTTATTTTTACAATATATATATATATATATATTAAATTTTTTGGCAGATGAGATTATTTTTAGAATTTTAAGGAGTTATTTTTAGAATTTTAGTGGTTTAAGAAGCATAAATATGTTCAAAATTCTCAAACGTGGACGTCGCCATCAAGATGTCGCTGTTCGTCCCAGCCGGCGTCACTTCGTCCGTGGATCGTTTCGCTCGGAAGACCGTCTCGCCGCACGTCGACTTCCGCTGGGCACGTCCGTGGATCTCTTCGTTTGTGGTTCTCTTCGTTGCGTCCTCCATCACGTCCGCCGCTCATTAATTGAAGTCCAGCACTCGTTATTTTTTGAATGACTTGACAGCACTCATTAATTGAAGTCCAGCACTCGTTATTTTTGAATGACTTGACAGCACTCATTATTGAAGTGCCATCAGCACTCTTTGATGGAGAGAGAAAATAGATGGAAGACAGGCAGGCACACACCTCGGCATGCTGGACGTGATCGAGGAAAAGGAGACGTCGCGCACAGCGCGGAAAGAGGGCATGCAACATCGGGCGTTGCGTATGCTACGGATTCAGGTATCAATGGCAACGAACAGCCTTGACTAATTTTTTTTAGCTGCTAGGTGCGAGGGTGAATGTAATGCGCGAAAAGATAATAAATAATGTGTAATCTGAAATATTTTTTAAAAAAGAATTAGAACTGCTGACTATCTTTTTTTAAAAGAAAAGTGCAGTCACAATTGTTCTAATCTCTTTACTAAATTCATAAGAAATTAAGATATCTTTCTATCATTTTGAAAGTATGCTCAATATGCGCACTCTGAGGTGTAGAAAACTCTCTTCGGGGAAAAAAATACTCTCACTTTTGAGTTACACCTTAGAGAGAAAAATATATTAATAAAAGCAATTATCAAAAGAGGAAACCTAATGGTGATTTGAGAAATGCTTAACAAGAAACGCGATCGGAATGATCATAGAAATTATAACTCGGTTCTAAGGAATGATAAGTATAAAAATTTCAAGTGCACAATTGTGGTTAGTATGGGTATTTCAGAGCTGACTACAGGGAAAAGAAGAGGCAGAATGAGCAAAAGAATCAATACAATTAACCAGTTGAGTGTAAAGGCGATTCATCGCCTAACGGTATGCCTAATTTTTTTGTATACACTGAATCTTTATTTACTACTATTTTTCCAAATAGTTGGGTTGTCGATTCTGGTGCTACATCTCATATTATTAAAGAAAATAGAGCTTTTACTTTTATGCGAACAATTCCAAGGGGGGAATAGATATGTCTATTTGGGCACTAATGCCAAAGCTGATGTATTTGGAATTGAAAATTATGTCCTAGAAATTCCCAATGGAGAAAAATTATTATTAAATGATACTTTATATTCATCTAGCATGAGAAAGAATTTAATCTCTATTACTCAGTTAGAATCTATTAATTATAATATACTTCTTTGGAAAAGAAAGAGTTAAAATATTGCTTAATGGAAAATTAGTGTATACTAGAACTTATCATGAAGGTCTTCATTTTCTTAATGAGCTATCAAATGATGACAATATTGATTGCTTGGTTGGTGAAAATAACTTCATAGTGAGGAATACTAATGATAGAAACGCATGCTCAAAATCT
Organism: Hsuehochloa calcarea; assembly: GCA_036346395.1. Taxonomy (NCBI): domain Eukaryota; kingdom Viridiplantae; phylum Streptophyta; class Magnoliopsida; order Poales; family Poaceae; genus Hsuehochloa; species Hsuehochloa calcarea. The sequence continues at coordinate 17,273,844 of CM070614.1, read as the reverse complement.
TATTTATGGCATTTACGACTTTGTCACATATCTAAAAATGGAATTAAGAGGCTTGTTAATTCTGGAATTATGCACTTTAAATGGGAGGATTTTGGTATTTGTGAGGTATGTATAATTGGTAAGATGACCCATGTGCCTTTTCCAAAGGCGGAAAGATCACATGAGCCTTTTACCATTATTCATTATGATATTTGTGGTGAGATGTCTACTCACACTAGAGAACAAAAGATTTATTTTATCACATTCATTGATGATTATTCAAGATTTGGTTTTGTGTATCTTTTTAAACATAAGTCGAAAGGATTTGATATATTCAAAACATTTAAAACTGAAGTGGAAAATCAATTGAATAAAAAGATCAAAGTTTTGAGAACTGATCGTAGAGAAGAATACACTTCAGGAATATTAAATGATTTTTGTAACGAGCATTGAATTATTCATAATTATACCATACCTTACACTCCGTAACAAAATAGTGTTGTTAAGCAGAGGAATAGAACATTTATAGATATGGTTAAGTCTGTGATGGCTTATGTAGATATTTCTTTATCTTTTTGGGGCGAAGCTTTACATACTGTTGTTTATTTATTAAATCATTCGACATCTAAGGCTGCAAGTGTCACTTCTTATAAGTTGTGGACTATAAGAAAAACCCTTACTTTCGTCACTTAGCTGTTTGGGGTTATAATGCACAAATTAGAGTGCCAAATCAAAACAGTACAAATTGCAGCCTAAAAGCACACTGGGAATTTTTATTGGTTATTCTTTGGAATCAAAAGGGTACATGTATTATGATCAGGAAAAGGATAAACTGGTGGAAAGCAGGGATGCAATATTTTTTTATATCAAAACACACATCGTCGTGCTAAGCGGACCAAGGTGGAATTATTGGCAACTCTACCGGAAACACAGATGGATACATCTAGTATTGATTCTCACACTGAAGGAGGTTCAGTTCCTGAAGAACATGCAAACCAAACTCCCAACACTAATATGCTTGCGAGAAGTGGGAGGAATTTTAGTACACCCCAATATCTAGATGATTATTACTTGTTATTGGGGGAAGTTCACTCTAAAATTTTAGATTTAGAGAAAGAACCAAAGACTTAAAAAGAAGCAATAAGCTGTTCACAATCAAAACTATGGGTGTAAGCAATGCGGGAAGAATTATCGATGAAAATGAATAAAGTTTGGGAACTTGTTGATCTACCAACCAACCGTAAACCCATAGGTTGTAAATGGATTTTAAAAAGGAAATTGAATGCGGCAGGTTTAGTGAAAAAAATATAGGGCTAGGCTTGTTGCTAAAGGCTTTATATAAAGGGAATATATTGATTTTGTGAAAACTTTTTCTCTTATTGCAAAATTTACTTCAATTCGCATTATTAGTGCTTTGACGACTTATTATGATCTTGAACTTCACCAAATGTATGTTAAAACTGCTTTCCTTAATGGTCTTTTGGAGGAGAAAATATATATGAAACAACCGAAATATTTTAGAGAAAAAGCAAATTAAATAGATCAATTTATAGTCTTAAACATGCTTCACGTCAATGGTATATTCTTTTTGATAATACTATCACGTCATATGGTTTTTCAACAACGGAAGGTGATCATTGGATATATACACAAGTTATGGATAATTATTTTGTCTTACTGTCTTTATATGTTGATGTAATACTCCGGAATAGAATTCGGTAAATAGAATGAAGCTGGAGGGGTAAAAGACAAATGCAAACTCTGAATTTCCAGTTCAGCAGGGGGGTTTTCTGCTTTTCTTCGCCAACTGGGCCTTGGGTGCCACCGGGAGGCCCAAGAGGGGAGACCAGCCCCAGAGGGGCGGCCAAGGGAGGAGGCACCCCAACCCTAGCCGCCTCCCCACTTCCCTCTCCCTCCCCTTGTGGCCGCCACCTCCATTGCCCTCTCCTACTCCTTGCTGCCCCTTGGTGCTCCTCGCTGCTGTGGTGTTGTCTCCGGTGATCCCGGTGCTTCTCCCCAAGATCCTCCGACATCTCCTTCCCCGCCGTCGTCACGGCCATCCTTGGCGTCCTTGTGGCGGCCCTTTGGAGAGGGAGGAGAGGAGAAGGAGGAAGGCCTTAGGGAACCAGATCATCGTCGTTCTACGGGTCTTCAAGGGTAACGAAGGTGTTTTAGTGGTAGTTTGATTCGGTTTTATTGATTAATGGTGGATTAGATCTAAATCGCGTTCTGTCCTGGAGATTCCAGAACGCATCTGTCTTCTTGCGCGGCCAGTTTCGACCCTTTAGAGGCCGAATCTCGGGTTGACCTCTGCTAGATATATGTTCCTGGTTTCATTAGCTTTCTTTTGGCACCTGGATCACGAATTTTCACCCAGTAGATTAACAGTTATGACTGTTTTACTACGTGCTGGTCTGTCTGCCAGAATTGCTGGGTATAGTCGGTTGCACCTAGGTTTTGATCTAGTTAGAGTCAGAATCAGGTCGGCCACCCAACTAGGTTTATGAAGATAATTTCACCATGTTTCCAGGCTGATAAAAATCACTTTATTTGGATCAGTGGTTTAAAAGTTAGAGCCTTTGCTTTCGGGCTGTTCTGAATTCTGGGCAGACTGCAATTATAGTTTTTCATTGGATGATTAGACCTCTGTTTTGGCCGAATTAGAGTTTACCATCAACTAGAGTTTTGTAGCCAGTTAAGTTAAGAAAATCTGGGCACTGGTTTCGTGTCGTTTCGAGTTCCAGATAATTAAATATGCTTTTTATCGTACCGCTGCTCTTAAGGGCTGAAATCTGGCAGAATAGTTTATTTTCAATTTGGGTCTATGCGGTATATTGAATAGTCAGGGGTTATTGTAGAACATCGGTAGCAGTGTTATATCGTTGTTCTTATTTTGGGAACATGCTTGTGTAGGCGGTGAGACATCCCGTGGGAACACCTCCGTTGCTCGCTAACGAGTCACTACGCAAAAGGCAAATCTTGTATGCATAATGATATGTTGTTTACATGAATGTTTTGTGCCTTGTTCATGATGTTGATATCTGCAAGTACCTTGTATACTATGTTTGATGCAAAAATGTGATGTGTGAGTGAATGATTATATTTGTTCGTACTTGTAGATGAATGCCATGTGTTTCTTTTCAATTATGAGTACTATTCAATATTGCCATGGGATCACATCATGACATGCATAAATTACATTGGTAAGACCCATCAATTCCAGTATGGGCACTTGAAAATCCCATCAATTCCGAATGGGTACATGAGTCCACCATTCCAATGTGGGCCATGTTACGTGAGTCCACCATTCCAATGTGGGCCACGTTGAATGATCGTATGAAACGTTCTTCATACGATTACTTTAAGTGAACACCGACGGTGTTTCACTCGCTATCTGATATATATGCCGCAATATGTCCAATTCCTTCAATGCATCATTCCACTTCATCCATTCATAAATTCGTTTCGATAAATGTTCAAATGATGATTGTGATATATTGTTCATGGAATGTTTGATTGTTACATCTGATTACTTCTTTGAGTCTTTGGCTCATTCTTGCTTTGTTGTTTTATTTAGGTAAATGACAAGGAAGAATGATCTTGTGGAGGGTAGTTCATCACGATGCACTCACTACCATAAACCAAACATTTTGAGGACTTTTACTGTCGTTAATTATGACTTGTGATGAATTGTAATAAGCGGTTTGGTCATAACTACCTTATCTCTCGTAATTGTTTATTTCTATTCCATTGATTAAACCTGATGATGAATTCTTGTTTCCGTATAATCTTTATACTTGATTAACTTGGTCATGTGTTTTGATGTTATTCTTCTAAAGAGTAGTGGTTGTAGGTGACATCTTGACTTCCTTATAGTCATGAGATGATCCTATATATTCATAATTGATTGCATTAGTTATGCGTATCGGTAGCGGACGTCGAGCAACTGAGTTCGTGGTTGTAAATCCCGGATTTACTGTGCTACACCACTGTTCGTGTTGTAATAGTAGAGAAGTTCTTACCCCTGTTCCAAAGTTCTGTGTTGAGCCTGAGCTCATTGATGAAGTTGTTGTCCTTCTCAAGTTTGTATCTGGTTTTCTGGTTGTAGTTTCTGATAGTTCGTGAATTTCTTTTGAATGGAGGGTTATAATGAAGTGGGCAATCTCTAGTAGATTTCTGATCGTTCTTTGAAACAATTATTGTTCTCTCTACTATTGTGATATTTCTGCTCCACGTAAGCATAGTTAAATTACAAGATTTACCTTTTCACGGAAGTTCTGTTTTACCTGTTGGAAAATTCAACAGTGTGTTCGCTTGGGGTTTGGGCATTGGCAGATTTCTTTTGCAAGTTCTTTATCAAGTGCACAATGATCTTGCATATTTCTTTTTGGGATGCTTTAGACAGTGGTTCTCTTCCTTGATTTCTGATTTTTACAAATTCTTGTCTGGTGGTAGTTGATGAATTTCTCTTAGGTTCATGATTCGTGGTAGTTGATGAGATCCAATAGGTCTTTAATGGTTCTCTGAAAATATTATTGTTTTTCGATTGTTGAATTTCTTTTATTTTAAATGATCTTGACGATTGGCAATATTGATATTTCCATGTTTGTTCCTTCCTTCTCATTGGAAAATAGCGACTCATTTACTCGTTTGATAGTTTGTATAATGAGAGTTTTCTGTTGCAAGTTCGTTAACACGAGTAAGCATTGGCTCCATGTATTTCTTTTGGATCATTCCGCGTCTTGAAGTTTAACGCATCTCTTTTCTGAGGATTAGTGTTAAAACCCCTTTTGTGGTGCCTTGTGGTGATTAAGTCGGAGATGGTAATCAAACAAATTGGTTGGCTACGGGTTCCTGTTGGTCCCTAGATGTTTTCAAAACAATTCTTGTCTTTCGATTCTTTGAGCTCTCTTTGCTACTTGTACGATATTATTGACAAGATCATTCTTTTTGTAAGGGTCCTATCTCACTTGTTGATTAAGGGGACCTAGTTAACCGTTTGGTATTTTGGGGAACGGGAATTAGCTTTTACAAAGTTTGTCGAAGAAAGTCTTGACTCTACTCGTTTCTTTCGGAGTAGCTGGAATGTTGGAGATTAGAACCTCTCTTGAAAAAAAAAGTTGAAACCCTTTTCTAATGTTATGGTGGAGTTGTGTGTGAGGTTTGTTTCAGTTTTGTGGTTTTCGTACTAAGTTTCCTTTCTAGAATAAGTTGTTATTACAATTCCATTTGATGCTGAAAAATTTCTGTAACACGATTTGCCATGTTCCTTTAGAAGGTTTATTGACATGATCAGTAATGTGATGGCAATGTTGATTCCTTTATAAAGAAAGAAAGTCGTCCGCCTTCGTAATATTTCTAAAATGATCAAATTTCAGCTTTGTGTTCATGCTCTTTTGGGAATTCAAGTTCTTTGTGGTAAACATAGTTTGTCGAGTAAAGCGATATGTTGAAAAATTATAATAGTTCTTCCATGATGCGGGTGTTTTGATCTTGATTACCCGCTTGTTCCTAACGGTTAAGGTCGGATATTCTATTTTTGTGAGGCCTATGTTTTCAACTGTGGACTTCCCATATGTTTTCTGAGTTCGTTGCCTAATTGGTTTACCCCTGAGTTCTGTGTTCCTTGCGAGTGGTAAATGATTTTTCAGTCGGTGAAGATCGTTTCTATTTGCCTCTTCTTTCGAGAAGGAATCAACCCATTCATTCCACGTGGGTCTTCCGAAAAGTTTTCTAAGTGTTGTTATGGACTTGATGTTAATACCTGTAGTAAATTGATCGCCTTTAGTGGCATCGTTCAAATAAGAATATTTCAAGTTTAGCTTTCACGGTACCTTGGAGCTCGTGAATCAACTGGTAACTGAAATTATTTTGGGTAACTAGAGGAATTGGATTAACCTATTGTTTCTTAAAGATTTCGTGTGATTTAGTCCGAAAGGTTCCTTGGTTTGAGTTCGCAAAGTGAGGTTGCAATAAAAGAATATTTTCGTTTTTCAAGATCACCTTTACCAGAATATTTCTTTTGGTTTCCTGTTCACCGTGATGAGCAACGTCTTTCTGTGTGAATGAACTTATCTTTGTTCGCCTCTTCCTTTTGAGAAAGGATCACAGTTTTGGGTTGCAAAGTGTTTGCTAAGGCTAAGTTTGGCATCTGGTTGGTGGTAGATGAGTAATCGTAGCGGTGATATTTTGCTACCAAGTTACTGGAGGAGTAGTAGAATGTAGAATGGTTTTGATCTGTATCTCTTGGGAAAAAAAAATTAATTCACATCGAATGCTTGGTTTCGAAGTAAGTCTGAAAAGTGTTTCGACTGAGTAGAACCTATGGTATAGTAAAACTTCATAACTTCAGTTCATGATTGAATGGTCGGTGATTATCGAAAGTATGGAAACCTTGATTACTTCTATAAAGCAACGCAATTGGATAATGATGCGAGATTAGGCGAGAAATTTCTAAGTATGCAATTGAGTGAGTATGTTAGAATTGGGGAAAATGTTGGAGAGTCAATCCATTGATTTCCTTATATGTTATAAATGAAATTTGTGGTAGAGATCTTGGAGGTTAAATTTGGGTTTGCATTGTTATGCTAGACCATTGGTTACACGATGATTGTGCGTAGAGGAAGTGGGATAATAGAGTTTCCTGAGCAATGAATGGTCATTGATAGAACTCTTCTGATGTAGTACATGTCCGTGCGTGCTAAGGATCTTGAATTGTTGTTATTGGAAATTGAAGATAATGTGATTGCGTGGTGCCTACTATTGTGGTGTTTTGGATGCTTTCAATCAAATCAATTACAGTATTACCTAGAGTATCCGATTAGATTTCATAGAGTCTCTTCACAATGGTGTGGATGATTTAATTCAGTTTGAGCATGATTTGAGGATATTTAACTAAAAGGTTTAAGCTCGTGTGGTTTGCGATGAATTCAAATTTCAAGGATTGAGAGAAATTTTATTCCTAGAAGAAAGAAAGCGTGGAAAGGAATGTTCATCGGATAATGAGGTGTTTTCTTGATTCTCGTTTGAGTTTGGTGTTGTTGACCGGTGTTTTACGCAATTTGAGTTGAGGTTATGTTGGCATGTAGATTCTTTCCAATTCGGACAAGCGCAAGTGTTTGGTTTGGGCGTGCGATAATTTCTCCTTTGGTTGTATTGGTGTTCATTTGTAAACCGCCTATTTAGAAAATGGATTTGTTTTGAAATGGTATCAAATTTGAAATTTAATCTTTTGGTGGAGAATTAGCATTGAGCGGACGCGATGAGGACTCTCTATTTTCAATTGGATTCTCTTCGTTTTGAAAGTTGCGAAATTAGAAATTTGGTATTTCGTTTTAACCGTCTAGAATGCACGCGCAAGCACGCATAGCGTCGGGTGTGTTACGATCTTTGAGTGGGCGGTGAACCATTCAAGATTCGAGTTATAGTTTAAGGCGTTGACCATTGAGTATGGTCTTACCTTGATCCTCTTCGATGAGGGTATCTAGAAAGTTACGGTTGAGTGTTAGGTTAGGCATCGTTTTGGGTCTTTGGGTGGTGGTTTTCTCTAGTCCGAAATAGAGGCCGCTTGAGAGCTAGAGACCCTCGTCTTGCGATAAGTATCCGGACACATTCGTTTATGGTACGTGTTTTTCGTTAATAAATTCGATCGCGATTTTCTATCGAGTAAGATCGTGTTTAGATTCGAGGTCGAATCTGTTAAGGGGTAGAATGTAATACTCGGAATAGAATTGATAAATAGAATGAAGTTTGGAGGGTAAAGACAAATGCAAACTCTGAATTTCCAGTTCGGTGGGGGTTTCGCTTTTCTTCGCCAACTGGGCCTTGGGCTGCCACCCGGGAGGCCCAAGAGGGGAGACCAGCCCAAGAGGGGCCGGCCAAGGGAGTGGGAGGCACCCCAACCCTAGCCGCCTCCCCACTTCCCTCTCCCTCCCCTTGTGGCCGCCACCTCCATTGCCCTCTCCTACTCCTTGCTGCCCCTTGCGCTCCCTCGCTGCTGTGGTGTTGTCTCCGGTGATCCCGGTGCTTCTCCCCAAGATCCCCTCAGACATCTCCTTCCCCGCCGTCGTCACTGACCATCCTTGGCGTCCTTGTGGCGGCCCTTTGGAGAGGGAGGAGAGGAGAAGGGAGGAAGGCCTTAGGGAACCAGATCATCGACGTTCTACGGGTCTTCAAGGGTAACGAAGGTGTTTTAGTGGTAGTTTGATTCGGTTTTATTGATTAATGGTGGATTAGATCTAAATCGCGTTCTGTCCTGGAGATTCCAGAACGCATCTATCTTCTTGCGCGGCCAGTTTCGACCCTTTAGAGGCCGAATCTCGGGTTGACTTCTCCTAGAGATATGTTCCTGGTTTCATTAGCTTTCTTTTGGCACCTGGATTACGAATTTTCACTCAGTAGATTAAAAGTTATGACTGTTTTACTACGTGCTGGTCTGTCTGCCAGAATTGCTGGGTATAGTCGGTTTCACCTAGGTTTTGATCTAGTTAGAGTCAGAATCAGGTCGGCCACCCAACTAGGTTTATGAAGATAATTTCACCATGTTTCCAGGCTGATAAAAATCACTTTATTTGGATCAGTGGTTTAAAAGTTAGAGCCTTTTCTTTCGGGCTGTTCTGAATTCTGGGCAGACTGCAATTATAGTTTTTCATTGGATGATTAGACCTCTGTTTTGGCCGAATTAGAGTTTACCATCAACTAGAGTTTTGTAGCCAGTTAAGTTAAGAAAATCTGGGCACTGGTTTCGTGTCGTTTCGAGTTCCAGATAATTAAATATGCTTTTTATCGTACCGCTGCTCTTAAGGGCTGAAATCTGGCAGAAAGTTTATTTTCAATTTGGGTCTATGCGGTATATTGAATAGTCAGGGGTTATTGTAGAACATCGGTAGCAGTGTTATATCGTTGTTCTTATTTTGGGAACATGCTTGTGTAGGCGGTGGGACATCCGTGTGGGAACACCTCCGTTGCACGCTAACGAGTCACTACGCAAAAGGCAAATCTTGTATGCATAATGATATGTTGTTTACATGAATGTTTTGTGCCTTGTTCATGATGTTGATATACTGCAAGTACCTTGTATACTATGTTTGATGCAAAAATGTGATGTGTGAGTGAATGATTATATTTGTTCGTACTTGTAGATGAATGTCATGTGTTTCTTTTCAATTATGAGTACTATTCAATATTGCCATGGGATCACATCATGACATGCATAAATTACATTGGTAAGACCCATCAATTCCAGTATGGGCACTTGAAAATCCCATCAATTCGAATGGGTACATGAGTCCACCATTCCAAAGTGGGCCATGTTACGTGAGTCCACCATTCCAATGTGGGCCACGTTGGACTGGTCGTATGAAACGTTCTTCATACGATTACTTTAAGTGAACAAGCGGGTGTTTCACTCGCTATACCGTATATCTTTTAATATGTCCAATTCCTTCAATGCATCATTCCACTTCATCCATTCATAAATTCGTTTCGATAAATGTTCAAATGATGATTGTGATATATTGTTCATGGAATGTTTGATTGTTACATCTGATTACTTGTCGAGTCTTTGGCTCATTCTTGCTTTGCTGTTTTATTTAGGTAAATGACAAGGAAGAATGATCTTGTGGAGGGTAGTTCATCACGATGCACTCACTACCATAAACCAAACATTTTGAGGACTTTTACTGTCGTTAATTATGACTTGTGATGAATTGTAATAAGCCAGTTTGGTCATAACTACCTTATCTCTCAGAATTGTTTATTTCTATTCCATTGATTAAACCTGATGATGAATTCTTGTTTCCGTATAATCTTTATACTTGATTAACTTGGTCATGTGTTTTGATGTTATTCTTCTAAAGAGTAGTGGTTGTAGGTGACATCTTGACTTCCTTATAGTCAGGGTGTTACAGTTGATGATATTGTCATTGCTTCTAATAATAAAAATACATTGATGGAAGTGAAAGCTTGGTTGTCTTCTAAATTTGATATAAATGATATGGGAGAAGCTTCCTATGTTTTAGGAGTTGAAATACATAGAGATCGGAATAAAAAATATTCTTGGGTTGTCTCAAAAACACACATTCGAAACGTTTTAAAACGATTTTCTATGGAAAACAACAAATATGTTAATGTGCCTATTGTGAAGGGAACTAAGCTCAGTGAGCAATTATGTCCAAAAACTTCTGAGGAAAAACCTAGAATGAATGGTATTCCTTATTCTTTAACTTTGGGATGTCTTATGTATACTATGATATTTACATGACCTAACCTTAGCCATGCCATTGGAATTCTCAGTAGATATCATAAGAATCCTAGGGAAGAGCGCCAGAAATAAATCAAATGTGTACTGCGTTATGTCAAAGGAATTATATATTATTCATTATGTTTTAATGATGATAATGTAACACCCTGGCTATTCGGAAGCCAAGATGTCACGCAAAACTATCAAACTACTAAGAATAGCATTAAAGCTGGATTATACAGATTCAATCAACAATAATTTCTAAAGAATGACAATAAACGATCACCAGATTCATGGAAAAGAATGGATAAACAGATATAATACCACGAACAGTCAAGCAATACCAAAGTTGGATTATTACAAATCTGGAAATTTATTTAACAAGTTGGCTTGACTGAAAGGTAATAATAATTATTCTGGTTGGATAAAAGTAAAGTGCAGTGTGCCGAACTACCCCACCAAATCACCTTGTCTTCTCCTCAATTACCTAATTAAAACATACAAAGTAAGGGTGAGTCGAAGACTCAGCAAGTACATACAAGAATAATCAAACATAGAGTGGACAACACAATCCAGATGAATTACGAACAAATCTTGGAACACATATATGATTGAATGGAATGAATACATGAATGGATGGAATGAAAGAATGCATTGAAGGAATGGACTTATCGACTGCATATACCGGTATAGCGATTGATACACCCGTCGGTGTTCACTTAAGCCCGTGCCATGAAATCACGGGGACCCAATCACCGTATGAAGAACGTTTCATCACGGTGTCCAAGTTGCCACATTGGAATAGTGGTCAACACTACCCACATTGGAATGGTGGGTTTTCAAATGCCCATGCTGGAATTGATGGGTCTTTCAAATGCCCATACTGGAATTGATGGGACTTACCAAAAATAATCCACTTCCGTGGTCATAATGAATTTTATGAATGAACATGATAATTTCTCATGGTATGAATGAATATCACACATTAGTGGAAAAGACACATGGCATTCAACAACATATGTAAACAAGTATAAGTATGTATTCACATACAACATAATGTACCAATAAGGCCACACTAGTCACTTGCAGTATATCAACATCATGAACAAAGCACAAGAACATTCATGTAAACAACATATCATTATGCATTCTTTTGAATTCAACACCAGTTAACATACAGTACTTGCCTTTCGCGTTGTGACTCGTTAGTAGGCAACGGAGGTGTTCCCACACATGATGCCTCGCCGCCTACACAAGCATGTATCCAAAATAAGAACAACGATATAACACTGCTACCGGTGTTCTACAATAACCCTTGACTATCCAATATACCGCATAGACCCAAAATGAAAAAATAAACTATTCAGCCAGATTTCAGCCCTTCTGAGCAGCGGTACGAGAAAATTCACCATTAATTATCTGTAACTCTAGAAGACCTGAAACCAGTGCTCACTGAATCTTAACAGATCAGGATACAAAACACTAGTTGGCGGAATCCCCTGATTCGGCCAAAACAGAGGGCTAATTATCAGCTAAACACAACCCATCTACGTCTGTCCAGAATACAGATCAGAGATAAAGAAAATGGCGTAACTTACAACCTATTGATCCAATGAGAATGACTCTTATCATCTTGGAAAGATAATTTTAAGGGCTAAAATAACTTAGTTGGGTGAAGGTTCTGATTCGGCCCCTAATTTGAACAAAACCGAGGGAGAAACCTACTGACCTCAGTTTTCAGACAGACCGGACAGTTCGTAATCAAAAATTCATATCTCCCAAACTATAGATCGGATTTTCCTGATCTCGGTGCCAAAAGAAAGCTAACGTTCCCAGGAATAAAACTCTAGAAGGGCAAAACCCCAGATTCATCCTCTACAGTAGTCTAAACAATAGATGAAAACACTGACATTTATCTGCCCAGAATTCAGAACAGTGGTAAAGAAAATATCATAACTTTCATTATACAGATCCAATGGAGATGATCTTTATCAGCTTTGAAAGATAATTTAAAGGGCTACAATAACTTATTTGGGTGGAGGTTCTGTAAATACCTCTAACTAAATCAAAACTTAGGATCAAGCCGACAGATCTTTCTCGTCAGACAGACAGAACAGCACGCACTAAAAAACTAATATCTCCTAAACCGTAAGGCGGAATCACGTGATCTTGGTTGCTATGGAAAGCTAAGAACAATACCTACAACTTTCTAACAGATGAACAGGACAGAAAACGAACGCATCTTACCCAAAATCAATGTACAAGGCGGTACACATCAAGGGAGAAGGGGGGCGGCGGCTCCAAAGTGGGGAGGGGGAGAGAAATGTGGAGTTTAGGGTTTGGGGGTGGGAACTGTAATACCCTGAAAATAATATTAATTTTAATATAAAAGCGTCTTAAGGGTCGGAGTGTAATAAATTAATTAGTTAAAGAATTTAGGGCGTGTGCGTAATTAAAGAATTTAATACGCGGAAAATAGTATTTTCAGAATTTTATGAGCTATATAAATAGATTTGGGGTTTTTCTAGAAACCCTAGCTTTTAGTCTCTTTCTTTTCCCACAGCCGCCACCAGCAAATACTCCTGCTAGGCTGCGCCTTGACTTTTCCTTTTTTTTCTTTGTGCTTGTTGCCCGTATTGCGCCTCCTGCGGTAGTGATGGCGTCTTCTTATTCTTTGTGCACCATTGTCTTGAGCCGCTCTCTGCGCCGCTTGTGTGGCGATTCCGCTTGGTGATGTTTTTCTGCTGCCGAGCCAACTAATCCGTTGCTGATCTGCTGCGGATCAATTTCTTCTTGTGTTCTTGTTGAAATTCTTTCTCCGTAGCGTGGATCGCCGTAGAGGCTCGCTGTTTCCTCTATTTGGATTTCTCTGTTTGCTTTCTCTCTTGTCTGCTGTTGCTCGCTTCTTTGCTAAGCCAAGTCTCTTGCTGCGACTGCGATGCGAAGATCTTTGCTAATCCAACCGACGTCGCGTGGCGATTTCTTTCTTCTTTGCTCTTTGTCTGGAATTCTTTGTCTTCTTGCCGATCGCTGCGTGTCTTTGCGGCGAGCATCGCCGAGCGAAGCCAGCAATTCCTTTGCACAGTACGCCAAATAGTGGGTAACGATCTAGTATTTTCCCTCGATTTTGTAAATTTAATTAGAGAGGTTTTATAATTTTCTATTAGAGAAGCTGATTAATAGATCTGTTTAGCCGCTGTTTTGTTGTACGATCTGTTCGGGTATCTTAAGGGCAAATGTTGAAAATCTCATCTACTAGTTAATTGCAGATAATTTCGATATCTTTCTATAGCATATTGTATTACGTCAATCGGACAAGTAGATTTCTAGATATGATGTTCGAAAGGCCGCTGTTTTTAGGGTTAACGTCTTTCGGCGCTGTTTTGGTAGATCAGTTGTTAAAAATAGTAAATGACTTAATTAGAGTTTTTGATCTACATGAAAGTTGTAGATAATTGTCCAATGGTTCTGTAGGATCTGAGAACGCGTATTTTGGTTGAGTAAAACAAAAGTTATGAATTTATTAAGTCTGCTGTTCCGAAGCGGACAGATCGGTTTTCTGGGCTAAATACGGAGGGTTAGATGATTTAATTAGAAGGCGGTGTAATCTAAGAAAAGGTGGATAATTTTATAAAGAACCCAGAATGGGGTGGTTTGTGGTGATCGGACTTTCGAGTCAGAAGTTACGCTCTTTTTAGTAACCGGACAGCGATGGGTAGCTTTTCGATACCGGCGTAATGTGGTGTATTTGGGGACGTGTAGGAGCGATGTTGTATATTGATTGTTATTCTTATAATGCTGTAGCTTGTATTGAGATGTGTGTATTTAATATAGGAGAGGCGTCGTGCTTGTTGCCGTCTTCTAATCAGATCGTGCGTCGCAACTAGTAAAGGCAAGTGCATGGTAGACAGCGATCAATGATCGATCACTGTTTTCTTTATCTTCTATTACCATTATTGTTGTGCTTTTATTTTTTTTAATTGCAAGCAATGGAATGGTATGGATTTATATTGTTAATGGACATGATGAAAAGTTGGATATGATGTTTATGATGGAGTTTGCATGTTTGCATTCATAAACATCTTTGCATAAGAGAAGGTGATCATTATTGATCACAACTCCACGGGAGTGGAGGAGGTCCCCGATCCTTGAGGAGGAGCGGGCTTGAGAGTGAATGTTGTCGCGAGCATTCACTCACGCTATACCGGTATACGCGAAAGAAGTGCATGTGGACATATAGAATATAGTTGCATTGATATTTGAGATTAATGAATGAGAATGTGAATGGAAGTGCATGTGATGATAATGAAGTTATTGAATGCTGTTGATTTATTATTGTTCGTTGTTTATGATGTGTTTGCTGAGTCGTGGACTCACCCTTGCTCTATTGTTGTTTTTAGGTGACCTTCGAGGATGCCGTAATTGAGAGCGAGTAGGGCACATGGGCATCACATGATCATTCGCCATGATAATCATTCATTCAATATGGTTTACACTTGGACATGTTAGTTATTGAATAATGTTTAGGACATCATTTGGACTAGACTACTTGCTTTATTAATTTGGAATCATTGGTTGATGCTGCTTTGGATTATTTGCCTGGTTATAACTCTCAATGTTTATTGATTATCGTTTGATCCATATTTATTCATGCTAGTTTGTGATCCTTGGATATGATTATTGTTGTTCTCTTGCTGTAATTTTATAGTGTGTCAGTAATTATTAGTATAAAGAGTAGTGTGGTGGCATTCTGGGCTCAGTGTTGGGCCGGGGTGTTACAGGAACCCCCCCTCTTATGGCTGGCCACCACATGGGCCCCTCCTGGGCCGTGGTCCAGGCCCAGGTTGCCGTGAAATCACAGAAAACCCCGCGGTGAAAAGATGATTCTGGTTTTTCGATTAGCTCCTCTTAGAAACTTTTTCTAATAAGCCGAATCACCTTCGGGGTATTACATTCTACCCCCCTTAACGGAATTCGACCTCGAATTCTAACCGGCAACTAATACCAGAACGAATTTTCAAGGAGTTGAATTCAACGGATTTAACATGTACCAGAAACAAACGGGTCTGGATACTGCTCGCGCATGCGAGACTCTATCTCCCAAGTAGCCTCTCTCTCGGAATAGAGAAACCACAAAGCAAAGATGTGAAGCGGCGTCGACCTAACAATCAACTTGAACTTTCTAGGTACACTCATCAGAAGAGGATCGAAGGTAAGACCTTACTCGATGGTCAACGTGTTTAACTTAATCTCAAACTTTGAATGGTCCTGCTGCTCCCTTAGCACTAGCACGCACCTTACGTTGCGTGCCAGCGTATGTACCGTGACGATCGAGCGATAAGCCGACTTCCTAATTTCTTCTCTGCCGGAAATGAAGAGAATCCAACTGAAAAATAGAGAGTTCTCATCGCAACCACGCAATCTTAACTCTTCACCAAAAAGGTTAAATCCCAAATGTGACAATTCATCAGTAAAGCAATTCCACTTCCAATGAATCAATTTGCGAAAGAACACCACGGAAACCAAAGAAATTTGCTTGAATACTCAAATCAAATATTTCTTTTACTCATTGAGCGGAAAGATTGGTCATGCCAACACGACCCCAACTCAACGTCTGAAAACACTTATCAACAAACACAAAACCCAAGCGAGAAGCAAGGAAGCGCATTATTTTCCAAGAAAACATCATTTCTTCCGCTTCTCTCTTGAGGAGTAAAACTTCTCTCAATATTGGAATTCGAATTCATCGCATACCACATGAGCTTAAACCTTTTAATTGAACATGCTCAAATTATACTCAAACTAAAACACATCAACCACACCATTGTGGAGAGACTCCATTGAATTATTCGAATACTCTAGGCATCTCGTTCTACTATTCAACATTAATTTGATTAAAGGCACCCATAGCGCCACAGGATAGATACCACACAATCATATTACCTCAAATTTTCAAGAACAACTCGAATAATCGGTACACATGCTAATGTACTACTTCAAAAGGGTTCTAGCATAAACATGCTCGGGAAACCCATTTACTCCACTCTATCTACACACAATCAGTAGGTGACCAAAGGTCTAGCATAAACGAATGCAAAGCCCAGATTTAACTTCCAAAACCTCTACAACAGATTGCTCTTATAACTGATAGTTAAATCATCGAATTAAATCTCTAACATTCCCACAATTCTAACATACTCACTCATTGACATCATCAGAAATCACCCACACCATCTCGCAATGCTATCCAATTGCGTTACTCTATAAATTCAATCAAGGTTTCCATACCTCCGATAATCACCAACCTTTCAATCCTGAATTGAAGTTCTGGAATTTCACTATACCAGGTGTTAATCGGCCGTAACACTTTTCAGACTTACTTCGAAGTCAAACATCTCAGGTGAATCAATTTCCCTCCAAGGGATACAGATCAAAACCATTTCACATTCTACTACTCCTCCGATAACTTGGTAGCAAAGTATCATCGCTACGATTACTCATCCACCACCCAACAGTTGCCAAACTTTCACCTTGCAAACACTTCGCAACACAAAACTGTGATCCTTTCTCAAAAGGAAGAGGCGAACAAAAACAAGTTCATTCATACAGGAAAGCGTTGCTCACCACGGCGGCCAAGAAACCAAAAGAAATATTCTGCTAAAGGTGATCTTGGAAAACGAAAACTAAGTTCGTGGTTGAGAGAACACATTCCTCAGAAGATAATAGCAAATAACAACCGATAAGAAAACGGCATTACGATTGAAACTCGAAATCTTTTGAGTGAAAAGGGCAGAAAATTTAGGCAATGAACTCATTGAACATAGGTGGAGTCCACAATTGAAAACATGAGCCTCACAAGAAGAGAATGTCGGATCTTTACAGATAAGAACAACAAGCATTCAAGATCAAAACACTCGCATCACTGAAGAACCATTATAACACTGCAACAAATCGTTTTACGTGGTAAACTTCGTTTATTATAATAAACTGGGACCTCCAATAGGTCATGAACACAAAACTCGAAATTGAATCATTTTGGAAACATCAAGAAAGGTGGTCAAACTTCTTCTTTCTCTATAAAAGAATCAACCTTACCCTCACATTACTGATCGTGTCAATAAACCTTCTAAAGGAAACATGACAAATCGGGTCATAAAAATTTTCAACATCAAATGGAATTGTAGTAACAACTTGTTCTAGAAAACAATTCTGGTACGAAAACCACAAAATTGAACAAACGTCACACCCAGCACTACAAAACTCTAGAGAAAGGGGGTTTCGATACTTTTCTTTTCAAAGGGAGGTTCTAAACTCCAACACTCCAAATATTCCAAAGAAATGAACATAGTCGAAATTTCTTCAATGAACTTTGTGAAAAGAAATTTGCATTCTCCGAACTGTCAAACGGATAACCGAGCTGCCCTTATCAACAAGAGAGATAGGGCTAACATAAAGAGAACGATCTTGTCAATAATAACGTTCACAAACAGCAATGAGAGCTCAGCAGCCAGAAAGGCAAGAAATTTTTTTTTTCTGAAAAACAAATAGGGTCTAATAGAAACCCGTAGCCCACAATCTTTGTTTGGGTGCAACCCCCGACTTAAGCATAACCAAGCACTCCAAAACGGTTTTAACACTTTTCTTCAGAAAAGAGATGCATCAAATTTCAACAAGCAGAGGGTTCCAAAAGGAATACATTGAGCCAATGCTTTCTCGTGTTAACGATCTTGCAACAAGAATTCTCATTAGGCAAACCATCAAACGAGTAAATGAGTCGCTCTTTTCCAATGAGAAAGAAAGAACAACCATGAAAATATCAATGTTGCCTATTTACAAAGATCATTCGTAGTAAAAACAATTCGACAATCGAAAAACAATAATGTTTTCGGAGTACCATTAAAGGCCTATTTAAACTCGTCTACCAAAATCATGAACCCAAGAGAAATTCATCAATCGCCACCGGACAAGAATTTGTCAAATTCGAAAATCAAGGAAGAGAACGACTTACTAAAGCAGCCCAAGAGAAATATGCAAGATCAATACACACTTAATAAAGAACTTGCAAAAGAAGTCTTCCAATACCAAGATTCCAAACGAACGAATGAGTTAAACTTCTCCAACAAGGGTAAAACATGTCTTTTGTGAAAAGATAAATCTTGCAATAGAACTATGCCCACGTGGAGCAGAAATTTCACAATAATCGAAAGAACACCAATTGGTTCAAAGAACGGTCGAAGCAAGCGGGCTTGCTATTACATTAACCCCAAATTCAAAAGATTTTCTGAACCGCGAAACTACAACCGAAACCAGATACGGTTCTAGAAAGGCAACCAGTTCATCAATGAGCTCATGCTCAATCTGAGCTTATGGAGCAGAGGTAAGAAGTTCTCTAATATCATACTACAAGCGGTGGTGTAGCTTTGGCAAAACCCATGACATCAACCACGAACTCAAGCGATCAACGCCGCTAGCGAAACGCATAACTAATGCAATCAATTATGAATATATATATTTATATCGGATCATCTCATGACGATCATAGAATAATTTCATAGATAGAGGTTATCACATCATATCATGGATTAACACATCATAGCACAACACAATTTAACAACGACTCAATACTCGAGTCACCACAATTGAAATCACGGAAGCAACAGTTTACCCAACCCTCTAATGTGCACGATTGTGTCAATTTAATATGTTTGAATGAACCACGGACCTAAAGCCCGCTCGATACCAAGCTGTAACACCACGGCTATTCGAAGCCAAGATGTCACGCAAAACTATCAAACTACTAAGAATAGCATTAAAGTTGGATTATCTGATTCAATCAACAATAATTTCTAAAGAATGACAATAAGCGATCACGATTCATGGAAAAGAATGGATAAGCAGATATAATACCACGAGCAGTCAAGCAATACCAAAGTTGGATTATTACAAATCGAAAATTTATTTAACAAGTTGGCTTGGTGAAAGGTAATAATAATTATTCGTTGGATAAAAGTAAAGTGCGATGTCTTAGAACTACCCCACCAAATCACCTTGTCTTCTCCTCAATTACCTAATTAAAACATACAAAGCAAGGGTGAGTCTAAGACTCAGCAAGTACATACAAGAATAATCAAACATAGAGTGGACAACACAATCCAGTTGAATTACGAACAAATCTTGGAACACATATATGATTGAATGGAATGAATACATGAATGGATGGAATGAAAGAATGCATTGAAGGATTAGACTTATCGACTGCATATACCGGTATAGCGAGTGATACACCCGTCGGTGTTCACTTAAGCCCGTGCCATGAAAGCACGGGACCCAATCACCGTATGAAGAACGTTTCATACGGGTGTCCAAGTTGCCACATTGGAATGGTGGTCAACACTACCCACATTGGAATGGTGGGTTTTCAAATGCCCATGCTGGAATTGATGGGTCTTTCAAATGCCCATACTGGAATTGATGGGACTTACCAAAAATAATCCACTTCCGTGGTCATAATGAATTTTATAAATGAACATGATAATTTCTCATGGTATGAATGAATATCACACATTAGTGGAAAAGACACATGGCATTCAACAACATATGTAAACAAGTATAAGTATGTATTCACACACAACATAATGTACCAATAAGGCCACACTAGTCACTTGCAGTATATCAACATCATGAACAAAGCACAAGAACATTCATGTAAACAACATATCATTATGCATTCTTTTGAATTCAACACCAGTTAACATACAGTACTTGCCTTTCGCGTTGTGACTCGTTAGTAGGCAACGGAGGTGTTCCCACACATGATGCCTCGCCGCCTACACAAGTATGTATCCAAAATAAGAACAACGATATAACACTGCTACCGGTGTTCTACAATAACCCCTGACTATCCAATATACCGCATAGACCCAAAATGAAAAAATAAACTATTCAGCCAGATTTCAGCCCTTCTGAGCAGCGGTACGAGAAAATTCACCATTAATTATCAGTAACTCTAAAAGACCTGAAACCAGTGCTCACTAAATCTTAACAGATCAGGCTACAAAACACTAGTTGGCGGAATCCCCTGATTCGGCCAAAACAGAGGGCTAATTATCAGCTAAACACAACCCATCTACGTCTGTCCAGAATACAGATCAGAGATAAAGAAAATGGCGTAACTTTCAACCTATTGATCCAATGAGAATGACTCTTATCAGCTTGGAAAGATAATTTTAAGGGCTAAAATAACTTAGTTGGGTGAAGGTTCTGATTCGGCACCTAATTTGAACAAAACCGAGGACAAACCTCTCGACCTCAGTTTTCAGACAGACCGGACAGTTCGTAATCAAAAATTCATATCTCCCAAACTACAGATCGGATTTTCCTGATCTCGGTGCCAAAAGAAAGCTAACGTTCCCAGGAATAAAACTCTAGAAGGGCAAAACCCCAGATTCATCCTCTACAGTAGTCTAAACAATAGATGAAAACACTGACATTTATCTGCCCAGAATTCAGAACAGTGGTAAAGAAAATATCATAACTTTCATTATACAGATCCAATGGAGATGATCTTTATCAGCTTTGAAATATAATTTAAAGGGCTACAATAACTTATTTGGGTGGAGGTTCTGTAAATACCTCTAACTAAATCAAAACTTAGGATCAAGCCGACAGATCTTTCTCGTCAGACAGAGAGAACAGCACTAAAAAAATCATATCTCCTAAACCGTAAGGCGGAATCACGTGATCTTGGTGGCTATGGAAAGCTAAGAACAATACCTACAACTTTCTAAGAGATAGACAGGACAGAAAATGAACGCATCTTACCCAAAATCGATGTACAAGGCGGTGCACAGCAAGGGAGAAGGGGGGCGGCGGCTCCAAAGGGGGGAGGGGGAGAGAAATGTGGAGTTTAGGGTTTGGGGGGTGGGAACCCCCCCTCTTATGGCTGGCCACCACATGGGCCCCTCTGGGCCGTGGCCTGAGCCAGTTGCCGTGAAATCACAAAACCCCCCGGTGAAAAGATGATTCTGGTTTTTCGATTAGCTCCCTCTTCCGAAACTTTTTCTAATAAGACGAATCACCTTCGGGGTATTACAGATAATCTTCAGCTACAAGGGTTATACTGATGCTAATTGGCAAGGGGATCCAGATGACCGAAAATAAGTTCCGATTATCTATTTACTTTGACAGGAGGTGCTATTTCTTGGTGCAACGGGAAACATGATTCAGTCGCTCTTTCCTCCATAGAAACTGAATACATTGTTGCATCTGAAGTAGCAAAGGAAGGTGTATGGCTGAGGAAATTTTTTGCATCACTTAAGGTCATGGAAAGTGCATCACAACCTGTCACTTTTTTCTATGATAATCAGGCAGCGATCAAGGTCTCGAATGATCCTAATTTTCATAGTAAAAGTAAACACATTGAAGGAAGATCCACTGACTAAGCCGATTAGTCAGGAATTATTTTCTAAACATGTTAAAGACATGTTACTTCAATTTATTGATTGAAATATTTCAGCTAAGTGGGAGATATTAGATCTTTATGTGGCTTTTAACATTTATTGTGGTTATTGTCTGTTTCAACTCAATGTAGAATTATTCATATTATTGATATATGTGATAGGGAATAACTTGATGTGGAATTTAACTCGAGGAATTAATACTCGAGGTGCTGATGACGGTTGTGCTGGAATATGGTAGACATATTTATTGAGATCGAGTCTACTGGAATTTAATATACATGTGTATGATTAATCCAGATACAACATAGAGCGGAATAGCTAGATTTGTTTTGCAGGATCGGATCTGCAGGCTGCTGCCCCACATGATTAGATTGGAATTGATCTCGTAAATAATCTAATAATGGCGCATGACTCACACATGTATGCTAGGGACTAATATATTTTAGGCTGATAAAATTGGCATATCTTATCGTTGTTGGTGACATGGTTTAGGAGTTTCACTATGTACTGGAAACAAGTGGGTCAATTTATAACACATGAAAGTGGAATCTATAAATAGTTCCCTACCCTTTAGTCTTATAATGCAATTGTGAGTAGCATCATGGAAAAAGCAGAGGAATAAAGGATAGACCAAAAAATCTATACATAATCAATTTAGGGTTTACTTAAAACCTAACAAGAAATATTATTTTTTAGTTTTTAGCGTGTGTTGTTCTTCATCTAGTTGCTCTGGCCTTTCCCCACTATTCTGTCATGATTTGCTCGCCGAATTTTCTTTACTCATGATGGTTGTTGACACTACGTCGTCTGCTAGAATGATTTACATGGATGATGACGGCTTTGTAACAATTAGCTTGGCAATGGCATGGCTAGGCTTGTCAGTGATCGTGACTCGATAAATTATTTAATGTAAGGAACATTCGAACCCAACAACCCACGAGTTCCAAATCTTACTAGCGAGTGACTATGTTTTATGTGATTGATTTTTTATTATTTATAAACTGTCTTTCTTAGTAGTAGGATTTTGATATAATATATACTATATGTTTTTGTATTAAGATAATTTTTTTAACCAGCTAAAAATAAATATAGGTGAACCTTACAAATAAAAAAAACTAAACTAGACAAAAGTAAATCCAAGTGCACTCTACAATTATAAAAACAAAACAAAAATACAAAACAAAAAGAACTAAAAGTTACATTAGAACTGAGTTAAAAAATACAAAAATTTCAAGTAAAAATTAGCAAACTCGATCTTATCAAGGATTTACTATGGAGCACTCGAGTGTCTTTCTAGGATAGCCTAATTTATTTAGGGACCAAATAGATGGAAAATATATATGGAGGATGGCGAGTGACGAATAACCCATTCTCCTCTTGCTTTAGTCTTGAGCATAAAGAAACCATACGAAAGCAGCAGGTTGGAAGGAAGGTATACTTTTCACCGAGGTGGGAGTGGATCTGGATGGTCCATAAGCCTATTGAGCTTTCTTGATTTGGATTTAGTTGGAATGGATACGTTTGGATCTTGGACATCTGCTGTGCCAGCCAAATTTGCTGCTTTGAGCATTCCGATAAGTCATGGGCTGGGCTTCGCACTACCCATGGATCATCCCCACATGAACTGCTGCTATCTGCTTGTGTCGAAGACTTGTGGCGACCGGACGATGGTGGACCTCCGGCAGCAGCTTGGATCAACATCATGCTAGCTTCAAACCTTGCTGTTGCTCTCAGGGTATGTGTGATGCGTGCTGCACAGATGAATTTGGAGCTATCTGGCGGCGACAGATGGCAGTGGCACGTGTTCTGCACGACAACGGCTGCACAAATTGAGGTGGCTGCGGCGGTGCATGTTCGCAACTCGTGACTGACAACTCGGCAGCAGCGGCGGCGCAGCTGCACGACGAGCGATCACTTTGACGGTATGGAAGAGGAAGTAGTGGCTTCGTGGCAACGACGGTTGCGGCTATTCAGGAGTGGTTCCATAACTGCTTTTGATTTCCTTTTTGTACATTCCTTTTCCCATTATTCTTGTAATTATCTTTTTTTATTTTTTTACTAATCTTATCTTAACTAATAAAAAAAACGGATTTACCCCTACATAGCTGGAGGAATCTGTGCCACCCTAGGCCCTACCGTATCCACATCGACCCATTGCGTCGCACCGCCCTGGCTCGCTGCTGCGCCACAACGGTCCTCGCATCCACACCGCCCTCACCCCTACAACCGCCCCTCGCCCATAGCCTCCAGGCAGCCCTCGCCCACTGTTGCATTGCCCCGCCCATGGCATCCACGCCACCCTTTGTAACATTTCAATTTTCTAAGTTTTAATATCATTTTGTGTAGTTTAAGTCCTTAAAAAACTTCATCAATTTTATTTGAATTAATAAAACTTAATTGAGAGTTTTTAAAATTTAAAATATTTAATTTGACTAATATAAACATCAATTAAATGATTTGTGGGCTGAATTAGTTGGTTCCTTGTGTTCCAAGGAATTGTTTTGTATTTTTCTTGGATTTCTTTTACATTTATTTGCTATTTATTTAGCCTCTTTTGATTTTTTGGCATTTTCTTAAACTTTGTAATCAATTCCTTTTTCATTTACATTCATGGGCCAAATTAGTCCACCCCATCCCTTCTTCTTTCCTTCCGTCTCGGCCCGTATGCTCCTTTTCCTTGCGTCAAGCCAGCCATCCTCCTGTAACATCCCAAAATTTAGTTTGTTTATGAAGATTTAAAAATGACAATAACAATTTGAATTTTCCTGTTAAAGTTAAAGTTTAATTTGAATTTTTAGAATAAAAAAATTGCTTATGGATAATCTAAATTTCAATTAAATCAAAAGTTGTTTTATTTGAGTTCCTGGTGTTCTAGAGAATTTTCTAAATTTTTTTGGGATTTTTTGGGATTTAATTGCCTTTTATTTGAGGTCAGTTTTATTTATCTTAATTTCGTAAATTCAAAAATCAGTTTCATTCCGAAAAATCCTCTCGGGCTCAATTCCCTTTTCTTTTCGGGTTGCATCCTTTTATTTGGCCCAATTCTTTTTTGCTTCAGCCCAACTTCATTTTCTTTTCTTGCCCTCCCACTTTCCCTTTTTCTTTCTCTTTCTTTGGCCCGGCCTGTGCCTCCTTTTACCTCACACCGCCAGCCCGAGCTGGCCCATCCGCTTTCTTCATTTTCTTTGTGCACAAGGCCTTGCCGAGCCGCAACCTTCGTCTCCTACTTCCTGTGGCCGGTGGACCCGTGTGGTCAGCGCCACCAGTGCCTTCTTCCTCCTGGACTCCACCGAGTCAGTGTCTGACACAATTGTGCCGTTGGTTCCCTTGTGGACTCTCCCTTTCTGACCCTATATAAGGAGCCCCTATGCGTCATATTCCTTACCTCAGCTTCCTCTCCCAAAACTCTAAATCCCCGATCATGTTCTCTCCTTTATTGCGCCACATCTCGTCGAAGAACAGAACTTCCACCAAAGGCCGTCGACGTCGAATTGTGCCGCCATCTTTGATCCTCTGACCAAGCCATCTTCGCCGTTGAGATCGCGCTTCCACGTTCTACAAGGTGCCCTCTTCCTCTTCGACCGGATGTCGCAACATCGCCATCGACCTCACCTCCCTGAAAACCAGCACGGCCTCTCCACACCGATCTACATCACCGGTGAGTCTCTAGCCTAACCAAGTGAGTCATCGTGCGTTCTATGCTCCACTCATCCGATACCCCACCTCCTTGATGCTTCTCCATCACTGGAGTGTCGCCGCCACCTTTCTTCTTTAGCTCTGGCCATCTTTGACTCGCCACCGCTCTATCTCATCTCCAGCCACTCTGGGCAGTTCCTTGTGATCCTCATCACATCGCTAAGCCGATGCTCACCTCATTCACCCTCTGTAGGATCAAGGATAACTGACTAGAGGGGGTGAATAGGAGGTTTTTAAAACTAATTGACTATTTTAAAATTTTAAGTTTCAGTTATACCGGGTTGCGGTAGTTTCACGATAACAACGGCGGTACTACCGTACTTCCAAGAAAACAAATAACCTCATAAATGCGCCATTCTGTACAAAAAACATACCGCTTGTAACACCCCAGCCCAACACTGAGCCTAGAATGCCACCACACTACACTTTACACTAATAATTATCGACACACTATAAAATTACATCAAGGAATCAATGACAATCATATCAATGGATCTGGCGAACATGTATAATTATGGATCAAGCGACAATAAATAAGCAATGGGAAAATTATAACCAGGCAAATAATCCAAAGCAGCATCAACCAATGAATCCAAATTAATAAAGCAAATAGTCTAGTCCAAATGATATCCTAAACTTTATTCAATAACTAACATGTCCATGTGTAAACCAATATTGAATGAATGATTATCATGGCGAATGATCATGTGATGTCCATGTGCTCTACTCGCTCTCAATTACGGCATCCTCGAAGACCACCTAAAAACAACAATAGAGCAAGGGTGAGTCCACGACTCAGCAAACACATCATATACAACGAACAATAATAAATCAACAGCATTCAATAACTTCATTATCATCACATGCACTTCCATTCACATTCTTATTCATCAATCTCAAATATCAATGCAACTCTAATCTATATGTCCACATGCACTTCTTTTCGCGTATACCGGTATAGCGTGAGTGAATGCTCGCGACAACATTCACTCTCAAGCCCGTTCCTCCAAAAGGATCGGGGACCTCCTCCACTCCCGTGGAGTTGTGATCATATTGATCACCTTCTCTTATGCAAAGATGCTTATGAATGCAAACATGCAAACTCCATCATAAACATCATATCCAACTTTCCATCATGCTTATCAACAAAGATATAATCATACCAATTCATTGTTTGCAATTAAATAAAATAAAAGCACAACAATAATGGTAATAGAAGATAAAGAAAACAGTGATCGATCATTGATCGCTGTCTACCATGCACTTGCCTGTACTAGTTGCGACGCACAATTTGGCTAGCAGGTGGCAACAAGTACGACGCCTCTCCTACATTAGATACACACATCTCAATACAAGCTACAACATCATAAGAATAACAATCAATATACATCGCTCCTACACGTCCCCAAATATACCACGTTACGCCGGTATCGAAAAGCTACCCATTGCGGTCCGGTTACTGAAAAGAGCGTAACTTTTGACTCAAAAGTCCGATCACCACAAACCAACCCATTCTGGATTCTTTATAAAATTATCCACATTTTCTTAGATTACGAAGACTTCTAATTAAATCATCTAACCCTCCGTATTTAGCCCAGAAAGCCGATCTGTCCGCTTCGGAACAGCAGGCTTACTAAATTCATAACTTTTGTTTTACTCAACCAAAATGCGTGTTCTCAGATTCTACAGAACCATTGGACAATTATCTACAACTTTCATGTAGATCAAAAACACTAATTAATCTGTTTACTATTTTTAATAACCAATCTACCAAAACAGCGCCGAATAACGACGACCGCAAAAACAGCGGTCTTCCGAAAATCATAACTCTAAATCTACTAGTCCGATTGACAAGATTAAACATGCTGTAGAAAGATATCGAAATTATCTACAATTAACTAGTAGATGGTATTTCCAAAATTTGTCATTAAGGTGACCGAATAAATCGTACAACGGACAGCAGGTTAAACGAATTCATTAGTCGATATCTCCCATTAATTAGCTAGTCTAGCAGTGCACAAAAAAAGTGTTAACCCCGTTAATACTCCTAGCAGCAACCAAGGCACTAAAAATTAATCAAATGTTGATTCGGCTTGAAGCCAAAAACTAATACTAATTCACTTGATTAGACAAAGCAGTAAACCCCTAATCAACCGGCCGGTGCTAGCAAGAGTGCAGAAAAAACAAATACCAGATCGCTTGGTTCCCCGCGCGAGGAATCCACAATGATGGCGACACCGCTCGGAAATTAGGCAGCAGACGCCGGATCGGGCGGCAGCGGCGATACCGCAGCAGCCGGTGGCCCAGTTCGGCGGCGCCGCAGTGACGCAGCACGCGCGCCAGCAGATTTAGGCGGCGGCAGCAGCTGCGGATCAAGAATCGTGAGTGGTAGATGGCGGCGCAAAATTCGACAAGATGGTGCGGCCCGGTAGCGGCCAGCAAGCAAAGACGTGAGCGTCAAGCCGCGGTAAAAGGCGTCTCCATCTGTGCAAACAATGCGATCTGACCGCAGGAGAATTGGCGTTCCACGCGGCGCGACTGACATGCGCGGCAGCAATAAGAGAAACACCCGCGGACACAGCAGAGAGAAAAGCAAAGCGGCGCGACGGTGTAGAGACGACAATCGGTAGCGAGTAGGCTTGAGCGCGCGAAGACGAGCACGAGGAAAAATAGGCGCGGCTCGGCTTGGAACAACAAGGGAAAAGAAAAACTAGGGTTTCTAGAGAACCCAAAACATATATATATAGCTCATAGAAATTCCGAAAATTCTATGTTTCACAAATTCCTTTTAGTTAATTACGCACAAGCCCTTAATACTTTAACTAATTAATTTAATTACTCTACGACCCTTAAGACGCTTTCATTAAAAATATTTTTCGGAGTATTACATTCTACCCCCCTTAACAGAATTCGACCCCGAATTCTAATCGCCGTTCTACTCAAATAAAAACTCCACTGCTGAAATTAAACAATAAAACAACACGTACCCGACGTGAACAACTCCGGGTATTGCTCGCGCATGCGAGACTCCAACTCCCAAGTCGCCTCTCTCTCGGACTGATGCGTCCACAGCACCTTGACGTATACCAACGTCTTGTGCCTCAGCACCCGCTCCGACCTCTCCAAAATGCGCGCCGGACGCGACTCAACTGTAAGGTCTTGCTCAATAGTCAACGGCTCTAATGAAATCTTATGCTCTGGATCTCTCAAAAACTTTCTCAGCATCGAGACATGAAACACATTATGAACTCCACGCATGGACTCAGGAAGGTCCAAACGGTAGGCTAACTTGCCAATTCTTGCAATAATCGAGAATGGTCCCACGTACCTCGGGCTAAGCTTTCCTTTGGTACCGAACCGAACAATACCTTTGGTGGGAGACACTCTCAAGAGCACCTGGTCACCCACCGCAAACTCTAAGTCACACCTCCTCAAATCAGCATAACTTTTCTGTCTACTCGAGCCGCTATGATTACGCCTCACCATGGCCACACGCTCAACGGTCTTCTCAATCGGTCCAGGACCAAAGCGCCTTCTCTCCAATCGCATCCCAACAAAGCGGCGATCTGCACTTCCGCCCATAGAGAACCTCAAATGGCGCGGCTCTAATACTGGAGTGGTAACTATTATTATAAGCAAACTCTGCAAGTGGCAACTGGTCCTCCCAACTACCCTTCCAAGACAAAACACAAGATCGCAACATGTCCTCCAAAGTCTGAATAGTCCGCTCACCGCCCATCATGCAATGGGTGAAGCAGATGTAAGGCGGGTGTGTGCCCAATGCACTCTGCAGACTCTCCCGAACTTGGAGACAAACTTGCATCATCGAAATGATGGTCTTTGGCACACCATGCGGTCTTACTATTTCACGCACATAAATAGGAGCTAGATCACTCATTTGAATTTGTCGTGCGAGCAGAATGAAGTCGTGAGACTTGTGAATCGATCCACCACTACCCAAATTGCATCCTTCCTCGCGGCGAGCGAGGCAACGCCACCACAAAGTCCATAGAGATATCATCCCAAGGCCACTGGGTACCTCCAAAGGTCGCAACAACCTGCGGGGACGTTTGTGCTCACTTTCACTTGCGACAAACACCACAAGAAGCCACATAATTAGCAATATCCACCTTCATTCTTTTCCACCAAAAATTGTTTGAGATCTCGATACATCTTAGTCTCACGGGATGAGCGATTAATGCAGTGCGATGTGCCTCCCTCAAAATATCATCCTTGACCTCCGCCTTTTGCGGCACGCAAAGACGGCCTTTAAACCTCAAAGTACCAGAAGCATCCATGCTAAAATCACTCTCTTTGCCCTCATCCAGACGCTTCCTAACCTCCTGTAGTAACCGGTCACTCTGTTGTGCTTTTAGACTGCAGTGCGGAATAGTGACTCAAGAATCAACTGGGTCTCAACATGGGATGTGCCCGCATAACAATAAGATATTCCCATGCGATCAAAATCAGCAATGAGGCAATCTAGAGTAGCAGGAGTCGCCTTGCGACTAAGAGCATCTGCAACAACATTGGCCTTACCTGGATGATACTGAATAGTAAGATCATAATCCTTGATCAACTCCAACCACCTCCTTTGCCTCAAATTCAGATCCTTCTGAGTGAAGATATACTTGAGACTCTTGTGATCTGTGAAAATATCACAAGGCTCACCGTATAGATAATGCCTCCAAATCTTGAGAGCAAAAACAACCGCAGCCAACTCCAAATCATGAGTGGGATAATTCTGCTCGTGCTTCTTCAACTGCCTCGACGCGTAAGCAATCACCTTACCGTCTTGCATGAGAACACAGCCAAGACCCACTCGAGACGCATCGGAAAAGACTGTGAACCGCTTCCCTGGCTCGGGAAGAGTGAGAATAGGAGAGGTCACCAACCTGTCCTTCAAAATGCAGAAACTGCGCTCACACTCATCATCCTTTGGAATCTCACACCTTTACGAGTAAGTGAGACATCGGTTTGGCAATGATAGAAATCCTGCACAAAACGCCGATAATAACCAGCCAAACCCAGAAAACTCCTCACCTCCTTCACACTAGTCGGCCTCTTCCAATCCACCACTGTAGAGACCTTACTAGGATCAACAGCAATGCCCTGAGGGTTAATCACATGACCCAGAAAACCCACTTCTGAAATCCAGAACTCACACTTCTTCAACTTAGCATAGAACTTGTGCTCTCTCAAAGTATCTAAAACCAGTCTCAAATGACGCTCATGATCCTCATTGGTCTTGGAATAGATAAGAATATCATCAATGAACACCACCACGAAGTCATCTAGATACTCGTGTAACATGTTGTTCATGGTTTCCATAAAAATGGCAGGTGCATTAGTCAATCCAAAAGACATAACTTTATACTCATAATGCCCATACCTGGTGGAGAAATCGATCTTCTCTACATCACGCTCACGCACACGGATTTGATTATACCACGGAGATCAATCTTGGAGAACACTTGAGCTCCATTCAGCCGATCAAACAAGTCCTCAATGCGGGCAATGGATATTTATTCTTGATTGTGTTGCATTAAGCGCACGATAATCAATACACATGCGCCAACTCCCATCCTTCTTCTCGTGAATAGAACAGAGCTCCCCACGGTGATACACTACGCTGATCAAACCTTTAGCCAACAACTCATCCAATTGCTTCTTCAACTCGTCACGAAGCGGACGTGCTAATCGATATGGAGACATCGAGATGGGGCGAGTACGGAACAAGATCAATGCGAAACTCCACGCTCTCGCGGTGGCAAACCGGAAGATCAACGGGAACACATCGGGTAATCACTAACCACTGGAATCTCCTCAATCTGCGAAGCCACTCGGTTTCGGCAAGAGCTAAAGAAGCCCGATTTTCACACGCGGACCGAGAGCGATCCGACCAACATCGAAGAGAGCGCGGGCGCACTCCTCGAAGGTCAAAGTCTCCTGCAGGCGAGGTGCGCACAGGTATTCTCTGAAGCGAGGATATCACGGCTCGATAAGAGTGCAACCAATCCATACCGGGATAACGTCGAGCGGCTCCATTTGAATAACTATCAAATTCGCCGTGAACTTCTCTCCATCAATAATAATAGAACACCGGGACAAGCAGTAGAGCTAGCAATAATACCCCGGAGAACTAACCAACAGCATCGAGAAATCCATTGCATACTCAAGTTCGCTCTCCTAGCAAACGCCGTCGACACAAGCGAAAAGGTAGCCGGAATCAAAAGGACTAAAGCATCAAGCGAATCCACAAGCAAAGTACATCACCACGTCGGGGCGACCCGCGGACTCATTGTGGGCATGGCGTACCTCGGTGGCGCCATGGCGAAGAAAGACGGCGGGCGGCGAGCCCCAACCATCTCTTTGTGGCGGTGCGGTAAAGCCGATCGTGCAACTTTGGCGGTGTGAAGGTGGCGGTGCCCGATGGTACCTCACCGAGGCGCCCAAGTGAAGGAAATGGCATCGTTGGAGGAGCGATCATCATCGGAAAGATCCTCGGCGGGACCCACTAAAGAAGAAGATGGCACATGCTCCCACTTGATCACGCTAAGCGGGGTTACGGCGACACACCGCTCCTTGTGACCCGATCGGCCACACCGCGGCAATCTCCGTCCAAGTGCACTCGGCCGTAGCGGTGTCCATCACCGCACTTAAAGCAAAGCATGCCCTTACAGGGGCGGGACGAAGAGCCGAGTACACGCAAAAGAACGAGGCGCCAAGAAGAGAGCGGCCTCGGCCTTAGACACTGAAAGCTGCGGTCCTCCTTGAATTTCTTGGCGGTGTTGAGCAGACCCACTTCCCTCACTAGAGCTCCTCTTCGGTCACCACGAAACTACCGATCCACGAGGCTTGTCGCCTTTGTGAGTGCATCTCCAACTCCATGCCCCTAGCTTGCTCCACCACAGAGCTATAATCACGGAGTGGAGTAGCTCCCAACACATGTCGGTATTCAGAATTGAGACCCCGACAGAACCTCTTGGCTTTCTGAAGATCATCGTTCGCTACTGAAGGGACAAAGCGAACCAAGTTGTTGAACTCAGCCTCATACTCAGCAATAGACCTCTTCCCCTGAGCAAAGGCCGTCAAGGCAACCTCCATCTTCTCTACAAAAGAGTGGGGGTAGAACTTCCCCTTGAACGGATCAACAAAGTCCTCCCAAGTGACTGGCCCTTGAGTGGCGGTCCTCGAAGACAACACACCCTCCCACCAAATATCCGCCTGTTGACGAAGAGCACGGATCTCTCCCACCAACTCTCTCAACAAAGCAGGGGTTTCATCCTGCACCCCAACCGGAGGCGGGTCAACAGCAACCCCTCGCCATCGGCTCATACACTCTGAGGAGGTGGCTCTCACGGAACCTCTTCGCGACACCGACCTCCACGATGCGCGCCACCACGACCACGTCCTCTACCCCTCGGCATAGCTATCAACCACAATCAACAATACACAATGAGCTCAAAGCTCAAAATAAACTCATCCATCAATGAACAACATAACGGAAGCGTAAAAACTATATTCGTACCTCTCTCTAACCTACTGTGCACTAGTGTGTCAAATTTTAGGTTAGTTAACCATTAGCAAATTTTAGTTGATTTACTAAACTAAAACAAATTTTAACAATTTTAGTTTGCCTAAGTTGTTAATCTATTCACCACGGACCTAAAGCCCGCTCTGATACCAACTGTAACACCCCAGCCCAACACTGAGCCTAGAATGCCACCACACTACACTTTACACTAATAATTATCGACACACTATAAAATTACATCAAGGAATCAATGACAATCATATCAATGGATCACAAGCGAACATGTATAATTATGGATCAAGCGACAATAAATAAGCAATGGGAAAATTATAACCAGGCAAATAATCCAAAGCAGCATCAACCAATGAATCCAAATTAATAAAGCAAATAGTCTAGTCCAAATGATATCCTAAACTTTATTCAATAACTAACATGTCCATGTGTAAACCAATATTGAATGAATGATTATCATGGCGAATGATCATGTGATGTCCATGTGCTCTACTCGCTCTCAATTACGGCATCCTCGAAGACCACCTAAAAACAACAATAGAGCAAGGGTGAGTCCACGACTCAGCAAACACATCATATACAACGAACAATAATAAATCAACAGCATTCAATAACTTCATTATCATCACATGCACTTCCATTCACATTCTTATTCATCAATCTCAAATATCAATGCAACTCTAATCTATATGTCCACATGCACTTCTTTTCACAGATATACGGTATAGCGTGAGTGAATGCTCGCGACAACATTCACTCTCAAGCCCGTTCCTCCAAAAGGATCGGGGACCTCCTCCACTCCCGTGGAGTTGTGATCATATTGATCACCTTCTCTTATGCAAAGATGCTTATGAATGCAAACATGCAAACTCCATCATAAACATCATATCCAACTTTCCATCATGCTTATCAACAAAGATATAATCATACCAATTCATTGTTTGCAATTAAATAAAATAAAAGCACAACAATAATGGTAATAGAAGATAAAGAAAAGCAATGATGATCATTGATCGCTGTCCTACCATGCACTTGCCTGTACTAGTTGCGACGCACAATTTGGCTAGCAGGTGGCAACAAGTACGACGCCTCTCCTACATTAGATACACACATCTCAATACAAGCTACAACATCATAAGAATAACAATCAATATACATCGCTCCTACACGTCCCCAAATATACCACGTTACGCCGGTATCGAAAAGCTACCCATTGCGGTCCGGTTACTGAAAAGAGCGTAACTTTTGACTCAAAAGTCCGATCACCACAAACCAACCCATTCTGGATTCTTTATAAAATTATCCACATTTTCTTAGATTACGAAGACTTCTAATTAAATCATCTAACCCTCCGTATTTAGCCCAGAAAGCCGATCTGTCCGCTTCGGAACAGCAGGCTTACTAAATTCATAACTTTTGTTTTACTCAACCAAAATGCGTGTTCTCAGATTCTACAGAACCATTGGACAATTATCTACAACTTTCATGTAGATCAAAAACACTAATTAATCTGTTTACTATTTTTAATAACCAATCTACCAAAACAGCGCCGAATAACGACGACCGCAAAAACAGCGGTCTTCCGAAAATCATAACTCTAAATCTACTAGTCCGATTGACAAGATTAAACATGCTATAGAAAGATATCAAAATTATCTACAATTAACTAGTAGATGGTATTTCCAAAATTTGTCATTAAGGTGACCGAATAAATCGTACAACGGACAGCAGGTTAAACGAATTCATTAGTCGATATCTCCCATTAATTAGCTAGTCTAGCAGTGCACAAAAAAAGTGTTAACCCCGTTAATACTCCTAGCAGCAACCAAGGCACTAAAAATTAATCAAATGTTGATTCGGCTTGAAGCCAAAAACTAATACTAATTCACTTGATTAGACAAAGCAGTAAACCCCTAATCAACCGGCCGGTGCTAGCAAGAGTGCAGAAAAAACAAATACCAGATCGCTTGGTTCCCACGCAGGAATCACTGCAATGAGAGCAACACCACTCGGAAATTACGCGAAGCGGTCGGGCGGCCGGCGAAGACACGCAGCAGCGGCCGGTGGATCGGTTCGGCCGGCGACAGTGTGCGCAAGCGGCGCCCGCCAGATTTAGGCGGCAGCAGCTGCAGATCAAGAATCAGCAGGCGGTAGATGGCAGCGCAAAATTCACCTGTGCAAAGTAGCGGCATGCGTAAGAAGAAGAAAGGATCAAGATACCTGATATGCGTCTCCATCTGTGCGAAGAATGCAATCTGTACCAGGAGAATTATGCGTTCCGCGACAACATGCGAAGAAGATCTGCAGAATGCGAGAAACGACCCAAAGACAAAGAGAGAGAAAAGCAAAGCGGTAAGACGGTGTAGACGACAATCCAGTAGCGAGAGGCTTCAAGCGCGCAAAGACAGCCTGAGGAAAAATAAGGCGTGGTGGCTCGGCTTGGAACAACAAGGGAAAAGAAAAACTAGGGTTTCTAGAGAACCCAAAACATATATATATAGCTCATAGAAATTCCGAAAATTCTATGTTTCACAAATTCCTTTTAGTTAATTACGCACAAGCCCTTAATACTTTAACTAATTAATTTAATTACTCTACGACCCTTAAGACGCTTTCATTAAAAATATTTTTCGGAGTATTACACCGCTTCATGACCAGGTTGCAGTAGTTTCACGATAACAACTGCGGTACTACCGTACTTCCAAGAAAACAAATAACCTCGGAAATTGGCCATGCTGTAAAAAAACATACCGCCAACATAAACTCGGTCTGACCGGGTTGTAGTAATACTGCGATTTGCATTCCGGTCATATATTATCTGCAATAATACCGCCATGAACACTCTGGTACTACCGATTATCCTGAGAAAAATACAGTTGGCTTTCAAAAGAAGCTCTGAATGCATGCATGTTCCAAGATTGATCCAAAGGGCACAATAACACGCTGTCAAGCTACTGGTCGTGATCCCTCTTAATAGTACAACACTTAACCTAAAATCCGGTCTTCCATCATTTTCTCCTAAGACCGGTAAAACATAAAGGATCCTAGACTACTTGTACCTTATCTTTGAACCATATTGATCTTCATGTTGACCTTTAGCATGCATCTTCAGGTTGTTGTATTCGTCACCGGGACTAAACCTTTTAAAACACTCAATAAACATGTTAGTCTTATATTCACATATTATCATTAATTACCAAAATAATTTTTAGGAGCCTAGATGTTTTCAATCTCCCCATTTTTGGTAATTGATGACAACCCAATCAATATGTGAGAAAGATATAATTTTGAATATACCACTTGTTTGAAAAACGAGTTGTATATTCGTGTTGTGACTTAACAAAAATAATTCTTTCAATGAGCTCAAAAGAGTATGAGAATTATTTGCTTCTTAAAGTCATTTAAAAGAAAAACTCCCCCTAAACATGTGCATATAAATGAGAAGAAATATTTGCAAGCATATGTAGAGATTTTTGAATAAAATTTAGCAGAGTTTCTTTTGCTTGTTGAAACTAGAGAAATTATAAGATCAAGATTGCAATTCATAGAGAGTACCAAGTCCATTCATAGAGAGTGCCAAGTTCAACAATCATAATGACATAAGAACATAATACCATAACAAAGTTTAAGTTTAAACTAGACTATTACAAGAATACAAGTTTCCAGTATTAACCAAAACATCTTCAACATAGAATATATT
Organism: Hsuehochloa calcarea; assembly: GCA_036346395.1. NCBI lineage: Eukaryota > Viridiplantae > Streptophyta > Magnoliopsida > Poales > Poaceae > Hsuehochloa > Hsuehochloa calcarea. Next base: position 17,237,221 of record CM070614.1, on the reverse strand, counting down.
ATAGATAGAGATAGTAGTCTAATCTTCTTGAATCCTCTTTAATCTTTCAATGCTTGCACATCCTAACTACTCCCCCTTTGGCATCAAAATACCAAAAAGGTCACTCAGCGGGATCTTGAGGACCCCTTGGAGGTGTGTTGAGGCGACATCTTCCATAGCGATTTGGAGTCAATATAGCTTGCTCAAGAGCCGTCACACTCTTTGTCAAAGCAGCCAACCTATTGTTGGTTTCGGATTAAAATTCTTGTTGAGAACTTTTGATTTCCAAGATAGCTGAATAAATCTGGGAGAGGGAAACTTGACCTTCTTCTTGAGCATCTTGCCTTTGAGGAGCCTGAGGACCAATATCTGCAGGAATCAGGGGACCCTCACGTGGCTTGTATGGTTTGTGGAATGGTCCCAAGCCTCCACAGTATCCGGTCTTCCGGATGATTAATGCCATGACATAAGGAGCATAATTTATCATTTTAACTCGATCATTGTTTGAAGAAGCAATCTCCCTGAGAATAACATCTACCACTTGAAATTTCCTCCCATGCATAATATTATCAATCAGATTCCAAGCATGTACTCTTATGGCATCAAAGTTCCTGCTCTTAGGGAGAATTGTATGATTAATAATCCTGTTGACCAAGATGGGAATAGGCAGGAGACCGCCTATCTTTCCTGGAGTATACCTAGCATTCTCATCATAATACTCCATCCAAGCCAGAACTAAAAGAGCAAGTTTATCATAAATCTTCTCAAAATTGTTTGACTCCGTCCTTAAGGCGATCTCAAACTCGTGCCTCTCGCAATCTAAATAGGTAGTCCCTGTCATCCATACCATGTGACTGAAATATGGAGATACATACAAGGTAGCATAAAATTGCCTTATTATCTCCTCATCGCAGTCTCATCTTAGCGCTACTAAGTCATGGATACCGACCCTTTGAAAAAGCCGATATGCTACATCATACTTGTCTAGGGAGTTGAGATTTCTCCAATCCACAAACTTATGATCTGCAAACTACCGGTGGGGGTCCATACATATGCTTTTACACCATTTCCTGGAAACTAGTGTGAAACTTAGGATTTTTGGATGATTTTGGAAGCACAAACTGATTTCTGTGACGCATTAGAGCATAATCTTCTGCAGTAATTATCCTTAAATTGATTTGTTGCTCCTCAGGTTCTCCCATCTCTTCATCAGATTATGTTGCTGCTTCAGATGAGGTCGCCTCATGTTTTAAATCATTTGATGAAGGACCTTTGCCTCTATCTTCTTTTCCTTTTCATCGCTCCTCTAGATTTTCTTCAGAATGGGCAGGAGCTGCAGGTGGTTGAGAGGAAGACGATGTTTGACCTCTTGGAGGGCCATACGACTTGCGAGTGACAATCCTTGTCCTTGGTATCTTCAAATAGAGAGAATGGATTACAAAGCGAATAGACGATCAACCAAAATAGGATTTATTTTGAATGGAATGAGCTATCTATTTTGTCAGGGAAATCGGTTGTACGGACGTTCAAGTGTTAGTAGTACTGGGATGCGGAAGTACCACCGTTCACTAGCTGGTATGACTGCATCGCGGTAGTTCCGCGCACGACGAGCGATGGTACCATTTTGTCTAAACATGTTTTCGGTCAAGAAATTTCTTGGATTTTTCAGTGTCTCTAATGGATTGAATCCACGGAATGGATGCGCAAATATTATGAGACACTAGATATGAAATTTTGTCCAAGAAAAACACATTGAATCACCCACATTTTCAAAACACATTGAATCACCCACATTTTCAACCCACGAGGATGAAAGGAGTTTTTACGTTGAGATCCGAGGGAGAGGAGCCCTAAGGTTGTAAGAGATCCGCAAGGATTGAAGAAAACCCAAAGAAATTTGAGATATTTTTCGAGAGTGCTTGAGGGTTCTTCAGTAGAGAGAGAGAGAGAAAGAGAGAGAGAAGGAGAGGTTGCGATAAGAAACTGCGGAATGACCGCTCGGGAGGGGGTAAATGTAACACCCCAGCCCAACATGAGCTTGGAATGCTACTAAAATAACAAGTTAAACATAATTAACTAAAACTCTTTACCAAATTCCGGCAGAACCTCCTTTGTATAGTTACTATACTGGAGGTTCCCACAAGCAAATATAACAAGAGGTAGTCTAGTAAAAAAAATGATCCAAATATAACCATAATGTAATACCCCGGAATTTAATCGGGTAATTAGGAATTCAGCCGGGAGAAGAAAAGGCAATAAAAGAAGAGAAACTACCTGAAAAGAAAGGGGGATTTCTGCTTTTATTCGACAACTTGGGTGGGCGCGGCCAGAGGAGGCCCAAGTGTGGCCGGCCATAAAGGGGGGTTCCCACCCCCCAAAACCCTAATCCCCTCCCCCTCTACCCATTCCTCCCACTTGAGCCGCCGCCTCTCCCCACCTCTCCCTGCTGTGCGCCGTTGCTCGTCAGATTTGGGTACGTTACGTTCATTTTATGACCTGATCACCTCTTAGAAAGTTGTAGGTCTCGTCTTTATCTTTCTTTTGGCACTGAGATCATCTGATTTGGACGTACGGTTTAGGAGTTATGGTAGTTTTACCGCGACTGTCCAAGAGGGTTGACCTGAATTGGCAGATTGTCTTGTCTGGCCAATTTGAATTACCTAAATAAACTTAGTTGGGGAGCCCTTCTGATTCAGCCATAAACTATCCCTACCAAGCCAATCTACAGAATATCATTTTTTTATGTCGGGTTCTCTGGACAGAGCACCAAAACTACCATAACTTTTGCTACGCAACTTGGAACAGGGTGATCTTGGGCTCTATGGAATCATGACAAAACCAGCTACAATAGTCTAGTTGGGAAAGTCCCTTGATTCGGCCTCCTACTAGTCCTAATATTCAGGTGAATATCTCTGTCCTATCAATCTGACAGACAGAAAACAACGATGGTAAAACTTGCATAACTTTTGATTGGAAACTCTAAAAAAAATGTTCTTTATCAACATGAAAATATTACAGAATTATCTACAACATTAATTTGGGAAGGCATTTCTGATTCGGCCTTTTAAAAATTGAAATTGGCTAGACAAGACAATCTGCCAATTCACGTCAACCCTCCTGGACAGTCGCGGTAAAACTACCATAACTCCTAAACCGTACGTCCAAATCAAATGATCTCGGTGCCAAAAGAAAGATAAAGACGAGGTATACAACTTTCTAAGAGATGATTAGGTTAGAAAATGAACGCAACGTACCCAAATATGATCAGCAACAGCGCACAGCAGGGAGAGGTGGGGAGAGGCGGCGGCTCAAGTGGGAGGAATGGGTAGAGGGGTAGGGGATTAGGGTTTTGGGGGTGGGAACCCCCCTTTATGGCCGGCCACACTTGGGCCCCTCCTGGGCCGCGGCTCAGGCCCAAGTTGTCGAATAAAAGCAGAAATCCCCCTTTCTTTTCAGGTATTTTCTCTTCTTTTATTGCCTTTTCTTCTCCCGGCTGAATTCCTAACTACCCGATTAAATTCCGGGGTATTACATTATGGTTATGTTTGAATCATTTTTTTACTAGACTACCTCTTGTTATATTTGCTTGTGGGAACCTCCAGCATAGTAACTGTAACACCCCAGCCCAACACTGAGCCTAGAATGCCACCACACTACTCTTTAAACTAATAATTATCGACACACTATAAAACTACAGCAAGAAAACAATGTTAAACATATCCAAGGATCACAAACTAACATGTATAAATATGGATCAAACGATAATCAATAAGCAAGGGGAATAAAACCAGGAAAATAATCCAAAGTAGTAGCGACCAATGATTCCAAATTAATAAAGCAAATAGTCTAGTCCAAATGATGTCCTAAACTTTATTCAATAACTAACATGTCCATGTGTAAACCAATATTGAATGAATGATTATCATGGCGAATGATCATGTGATGTCCATGTGCTCTACTCGCTCTCAATTACGGCAACCACGAAGATCACCTAAAAACAACAGTAGAGCAAGAGTGAGTCCACGACTCAGCAAATACATCGATATACAACGATAATAATAAATCGTGACAATCAATAACTTCATTAACATCACATGCACTTTCATTGATATTCTCAGTCATTGATCTCATTTATGAATGCAACTCTATTCTACATGTCCACATGCACTTCTTTCGCGTATACCGGTATAGCGTGAGTGAATGCTCGCGACAACATTCACTCTCAAGCCCGTTCCTCCTCAAGGATCGGGGACCTCCTCCACTCCCGTGGAGTTGTGATCAATCATGATCACCTTCTCTTATGCAAAGATGCTTATGAATGCAAACATGCAAACTCCATCATAAACATCATATCCAACTTTCCATCATGCTCATCAACAAAGATATAAACATACCAATTCATTGTTTGCAGTTAATCCAAATAAAAGCACAACAATAATGGTAATAGAAGATAAAGAAAACAGTGATCGATCATTGATCGCTGTCTACCATGCACTTGCCTTTACTAGCGGCCGACGATTTGGCTAGAAGACGGCAACAAACACGGCGCCTCTCCTACAATAAATACACATCTCAATACAAGCTACAACAACAATAGTAGCAATCAATATGCATCGCTCCTACCGTCCCCAAACATACCACGTTACGCCGGTGCGAAAAGCTACCCATTGCGGTCCGGTTACTAAAAAGCGTAACTTTTGACTCGAAAGTCCGATCACCACAAACCACCCCATTCTGGATTCTTTATAAAATTCTCCACATTTTCTTAGATTACGAAGACTTCTAATTAAATCATCTAACCCTCCGTATTTAGCCCAGAACGTCGGTCTGTCCGCTTCGGAACAGCAGGTCTTCCAAATTTCATAACTTTTGTTTTACTCAACCAAAATGCGCGTTCTCAGATCCTACAGAACCATTGGACAATTATCTACAACTTTCATGTAGATCAAAACACTAATTAATCTGTTTGCTATTTTTAATCTACGGTCTACCAAAACAGCGCCTAAAGGCGATAACCCTAAAAACAGCGGCCTTCTCAAAATCATATCTCGAAATCTAATCGTCCGATTGACATAATAAAACATGCTATAGAAAGATATCGAAATTATCTACAATTAACTAGTAGATAGTAATTCCAAAATCCGCCAATAAGATACCGAATAAATCGTACAACGGGCGGCGGCAGTTAAACCAATCTTAATAATCGATATCGCCCAATAATTAGCTAGTCTAGCGATTGCACAAAAGTGTTAACCCGTTAATACTCCTAGCAGACAAACCAAGACACTAAAAATTAATCAAGTGCTGATTAGGCTTGAATCCAAAACTACTACTAATACACTTTATTAGTCAAGGCGATAAGCAAAACTTAACACCCAAATCACTTACCTAAACATTGGCGGTAGCGGCACGCATGCAGCAAAGGCCTCACTCGCAGTAGAGGAAAAAGCGGTAGCGGCGGCCACGGGCGTCCACACGCAAAGCGGCAAAGAAATCCGGTGGCGGCAATGAAAATCATCGGCGAGATCACGCGATCTGCGGTGCGAGCAAATCTTCACGCGGCGGAGAAAACAGTGGCGGCGATTTGGCCTGGTCGGCCGGCGCAGAGCCTCGCAGGGAAAGCGGCGGCGAGATGTAATCGGCGCTGCGGCTCGGCGGCGAAAGCGGCGCGCGAGCCACGCACATGGGGGCGCGGCCAACGCAGAGGCAATTCATTGACGGCAGCGCATGCGGACTCGGTGGCCGGTGGCTCGGCTCCCTCCCGCGCAGCTTCCGGCCACGAGGAACTCGGTAGCGGCAACTGCAGGAGGGGCGCGAGGAAAAAGTTAGGCGGCTAGCCCAGGAGAAAAGCAAGCGGCGGCTAGGAAAGAAAAGATTTAGGGTTTCTAAAAAAACCACAACCTATTTATACACCACACAAAATTCGAAAATAATCTATTTTCCCAAGTTCTTTTTTTATTTTAATTGCACTTGACCCTTAAAGCGATTTTAATTAATTATTCACGATACCCTTAAATTAATTACTCTCAGAACATTAGGACGCGATTATTAAAATTAATATTATTTTCAGGGTATCACATTCTACCCCCCTTAACGGAATTCGACCCCGAATTCTAATCGCCGATCTACTCAAATAAAAACCACCTTCTTTGAAATTAAACAATAAAACAACACGTGCGCGTGAACAACTCGGATATTGCTCGCGCATGCAGACCCCAACTCCCAAGTCGCCTCTCTCGATCGGTGATCGTCCACACGGCACCTTGGCGTATACCAACGTCTTGTGCCTCAGCACTCGCTCCGACCTCTCCAGAATGCGCGCCGGACGCGACTCAACTGTGAGGTCTTGCTCAATAGTCAACGGCTCTAATGAAAACCTTGTAATCCTGATCTCTCAAATACTACCTTGACATCGGGTTATACAAAATGTTGTGTGCCTGCGCATGGACACGAGGCGGTCCTAACGATACTTTGTCTTCCAAAAATCTCCACAACTTCGAAACAACCTAATGTAACTTGGGCCAAACTCGTTTGGTACCAAACCACACAATCCGTACATAACACATGAACTCTGTCTGTCTCCCAATCAACCACTTCACATTTGCAAGGAGTACCTCCTTTAACCAGGAACGCACAACCAAACTAGTTTCGAACAAACTCTTTTATAAATAGAACCCAACTGAAAACAAAGGATTCTCATCGCAATCACACGTTACCAACTCCCCATCAGAATAGTCAAATCCAAAATCAAAGATTCATCACAAAAACCTTTCCATTTTCCAAATAGGCTGTTTGCAAATAAACACCACGTAAGCCAAAAAGAAAACATTGAATGCCAAAATCAATCACTTTTTCTTTCCCTAAATTAGAAAGAATCACATGCCAACGTAAAGCCAACTCAAATTGTAAATGACCTCATCATACACACACGGCTCAAACAAGAATCAAGAGGGCATTTCACTGCCGAGGAATCAAATTTTTTTCTCAATTTTTCTTTTAGGAATAAACTCTCTCAAATCATAGGATTTCAAATCATCACACTAACTCATTCCTCTTAACTGGTAATCTCAAAGCGATGCTCAACCTGAGAGCAACAACCGCGCCCATTTAGAGACACTCTACTAACCCATAAAAAAATACTATAGTCCCCTCCTCTACCAAAGAAACTATTTTGACAAATGATTCCCAACACCTCAAATAAAATCTACACCCACAATCACATCACCTCAATCTTTTAAGGATAATCAACTTGAAATTCTCTACCCACACACACTGATTTAAAACCCAAGGATTCTATCAATGATCATCATACTATTTGGAATCCACTTTTGTTCTACTACTTCTACACATGATCATTGGGCAACCAAGGTTCTAGCATAAAACACATGCTCAAGTTCAACAGCCAGGACTCCTAAAGTGTCTTCTGGTATACTTGATAGAAATCCGCATATTCGCTGTCTAGAATTCCCACAATCCAAACAATATCCTCAATCATTAATATCAACCATCATCACTAATCAATTGGTCGCCCAAAGCGATTTACTTCCTAATATTGGACCCTCAAAAAAACCACACCATTCAATTTCACCTACATAACCTTGCAAAGTATACCATCACAATATCCCAACTATTCGATAATTCCAATACTCCACCATCATGAACAAATATTCTTGGATCACTATTCACTATAGGTTCTACTAATTGTAACAATATAATCAGTTTTGTCCCAACGACCATAATTCCTTTTAGATCCAATTCTCTATGGGATTTATATCATGAAATGAATTCATCCTCTAATGTTCCTCAATTAACTTGCAACCCAGGATCTCTCAACATCATATACTTGGCCACTATTAACCAGTTCCCAATATACACTCTTTAAGGTTTTGTAAAACAAATCGACTATTCCTTTCTCAAAAGAAGAGACAACTAAAAAGATTTTTTTTTTTTTAAAGACCAAATCACTTAATCACTTAAGAACCAATAAAGCTTTCCGACTCGTCACTTGCTCAAACCAATTTCATCTACCAAATAAATCATGAACTCCAAAAGTTCATGAATTCAAAACTCCAAACCTTTCATTTAAACGATATTACGAAAGGCGATCAAATTACTCTTTTTCTAAAAGAATCATCACCACACGAAGCCACAATCCCTTACAGATAGTCTTACTGACATTAAGAATATTACACTCTTCACATGATTCATTATCGTCAACTCTTCCATTAATAAGCCCCGAAAAGTTCACCAAATTGTTCCGTACTACTTTACCATCACATCTTCAAAATGAGATTATTCCAAAACCATACAACCTCACTACAACAACTACTTTATATCAGAAGGAATCCACTACACAAATTAAAAGGTTTTATCAAAACCCTTTCATCACGGGTATGCTATTGTCTGACTATTCCACAATTGTCTAGGTATAAGCCACCTATTAAATCACACCAGCTCAACTCTTAGTGATGCTCAACACCAAACTTTAACACTCAGCAATTGCACTCCAACCATTGTTGTTATCAACTAGCTTTCTTATGATGTCTAGCTGCTACCTATTTTCATTTGCGAATCACTTGAATATTTACCAACACATATTCAGTTGTTCCTCCTCACATTTAGTTTTCAACAAAATCACCCTAAATCTTCAAAAGTCAAAATCTTCTCTCGATCAAAAGTCTCAACAACACTATAATCAAATTCATCGTGTCATTCTCCAAAGAAGAACTATCCAGAACTCCTCCTGTAAATTCTAGATCCTTTGGTATTCAATCCCTTGACCTTTTGTCCACAATTCCAATAATTAATCATACTAAGGTATATGTAAAGCTATCAACCAAATATGATCACCAAGTGTCTCTGATAAAGATAACACCACAAATAATATCTATTAAGGCAATAACCTAGCATCTCCTCAAGTTTCCCTTTACACACAATTAAATTAATCCAATGGTACCAAATCCAATAAATTCAACAAACTAATCAATTTTAATGTCCAAGCCAGTTCATCAACGTTCCATACTTCTTAATAACTCTTATGACTCCAATTAGGTATGGACATACTCTTAGTCACTACTCAACTCGTAATTACTCTATGACAATAATTTGGGTTAAGACCAATCTGCATCACGCTCTGGATCCGACACGATACTCATACCTTATCAATGAACTTCTATGTTTACCACCTCTAGCTTAAACATAACCAGTCAACACAAAAGGATTTTAACTCTTTTCAGAAAAAAAAAAAATAGGCATTAAACTTCAGCACTCGAAATAATCCAAAAGAAATACATAAAGCCAAAGTTTTCACATGTTAAAGAACTTGCAATAGAAAACTTTCAGTATCCAGAATACCAAGTGAATAAATAAGTCATATTTTCCAATAGGAAGGGCGGAACTCCCACGAAAAAATCAATCTTGCTGTTAACCGATGTTCATACAAAGCAACAATAGACCAACAGTCATGAAAACAAGTAATGGCTTTATGGAACCAAAGGAGACCAATGAAATATCACCCGCTGTATTGTAAACACTATCTCAAGGAAAATTCATCAACCGCAACTATAACCAGAATTGCCCAAAATTCAAGCTCAAGGAAGAGAACAACTTTTATAAAGAAGCTCACACACAATACCTATAACTACTGTAATCAAAGTAGCTACCTCTCTATTCCTATACCACGAATGGTGGTGTAACCTGGTAAAACCCAGGGCCACAACCACGATCTCAACTGCCTCAGGAGGGGGCCCCACAGAACCACGCCCGGCCCCGCCTCCACGGCCGTGGCCACCACGACCACGTCATCTATCCCTCGACATAGCTATCAATCACAATCAACCATACACAATGAGTTCAAAGCTCAAAATAAACTCATCCAACAATAAACAACATAACGGAAGCGTAAAAACTATACTCGTACCTCTCTCTAACCTACTGTGCACTAGTGTGTCAAATTTTAGGTTAGCTAACCATTAGCAAATTTTAGTTGATTTACTAAAACTAAAATAATTTTTAACAATTTTTAGTTTGCCTAAGTTGTTAATCTATTCACCACGGACCTAAAGCCCGCTCTGATACCAAGCTGTAACACCCCCATTAACACAGAGCCTAGAATGCCACCACACTACTCTTTAAACTAATAATTATCGACACACTATAAAACTACAGAAGAAAACAATGTTAAACATATCCAAGGATCACAAACTAACATGTATAAATATGGATCAAACGATAATCAATAAGCAAGGGGAATAAAACCAGGAAAATAATCCAAAGTAGTAGCGACCAATGATTCCAAATTAATAAAGCAAATAGTCTAGTCCAAATGATGTCCTAAACTTTATTCAATAACTAACATGTCCATGTGTAAACCAATATTGAATGAATGATTATCATGGCGAATGATCATGTGATGTCCATGTGCTCTACTCGCTCTCAATTACGGCAACCACGAAGATCACCTAAAAACAACAGTAGAGCAAGAGTGAGTCCACGACTCAGCAAATACATCGATATACAACGATAATAATAAATCAGCAGCAATCAATAACTTCATTAACATCACATGCACTTTCATTGATATTCTCAGTCATTGATCTCATTTATGAATGCAACTCTATTCTACATGTCCACATGCACTTCTTTCGCGTATACCGGTATAGCGTGAGTGAATGCTCGCGACAACATTCACTCTCAAGCCCGTTCCTCCTCAAGGATCGGGGACCTCCTCCACTCCCGTGGAGTTGTGATCAATCATGATCACCTTCTCTTATGCAAAGATGCTTATGAATGCAAACATGCAAACTCCATCATAAACATCATATCCAACTTTCCATCATGCTCATCAACAAAGATATAAACATACCAATTCATTGTTTGCAGTTAATCCAAATAAAAGCACAACAATAATGGTAATAGAAGATAAAGAAAGCGATGATCGATCATTGATCGTTTGTCTACCATGCACTTGCCTTTACTAGCGCGACCGCACGATTTGGCTAGAAAGCGGCAACAAACACGACGCCTCTCCTACAATAAATACACACATCTCAATACAAGCTACAACAACAATAGTAGCAATCAATATGCATCGCTCCTACCGTCCCCAAACATACCACGTTACGCGGTGCGAAAAGCTACCCATTGCGGTCCGGTTACTAAAAAGCGTAACTTTTGACTCGAAAGTCCGATCACCACAAACCACCCCATTCTGGATTCTTTATAAAATTCTCCACATTTTCTTAGATTACGAAGACTTCTAATTAAATCATCTAACCCTCCGTATTTAGCCCAGAACGTCGGTCTGTCCGCTTCGGAACAGCAGGTCTTCCAAATTTCATAACTTTTGTTTTACTCAACCAAAATGCGCGTTCTCAGATCCTACAGAACCATTGGACAATTATCTACAACTTTCATGTAGATCAAAAACACTAATTAATCTGTTTGCTATTTTTAATCTACGGTCTACCAAAACAGCGCCTAAAGACGATAACCCTAAAAACAGCGGCCTTCTCAAAATCATATCTCGAAATCTAATCGTCCGATTGACATAATAAAACATGCTATAGAAAGATATCGAAATTATCTACAATTAACTAGTAGATAGTAATTCCAAAATCCGCCAATAAGATACCCGAATAAATCGTACAACGGAACGGCAGGTTAAACCAATCTTAATAATCGATATCGCCCAATAATTAGCTAGTCTAGCAGTGCACAAAAAGTGTTAACCCCGTTAATACTCCTAGCAGCAAACCAAGACACTAAAAATTAATCAAGTGCTGATTCGGCTTGAATCCAAAACTACTACTAATACACTTTATTAGTCAAGGCAGTAAGCAAAACTTAACACCCAAATCACTTACCTAAACATTGGCGTAAGAGGTAGCGGCGATGCAACAAAGAAACCTCACTCGGTAGCGAGAAAACAAGCGCAGCGCGGACACGGCGCCCACACGCAGCAGCAAAGAAATCCAGCGGCGGCAAAGAATGAAAATCATCGCCAGATCACGCGATCTGCGGTGCGAGCAAATCTTCACGGCGAGAGAAAGCAATGGCGGCGAAGAAGCCTGTCGGCGGCAGCAGAGCCTCGCAGGAGAAAGCAGCCGGCAGCAGATGCAATCGGCGCCTGCGGCTCCAGCAGCAGGAAAACGGCGCCGCAGCCACGCACATGGGGACGCAGCCGGCAACAGAGGCAGCAGATTCCAGCGGCAACGCATGCAGACTCGGCTGGCTTCGGTGGCTCGGCTCCTCAGCGCGAGCTTCCAGCTGCCACGAGGAACTCCGGCGAAGGCTGTGGCAGGAGGCGCGAGGAAAAGTTAGAAGGCGGCTAGCCCCAGGAGAAAAGAAACTGGCGGCTAGGGAAAGAAAAGATTTAGGGTTTCTAAAAAAAAACCACAACCTATTTATACAGCCCACCAAAATTCCGAAAATAATCTATTTTCCCAAGTTCTTTTTTTTTTTATTTTAATTGCACAACGACCCTTAAAACGATTTTAATTAATTATTCACTGATACCCTTAAATTAATTACTCTCCGAACATTAGGACGCGATTATTAAAATTAATATTATTTTCAGGGTATCACAGTAACTATACAAAGGAGGTTCTGCCGGAATTTGGTAAAGAGTTTTAGTTAATTATGTTTAACTTGTTATTTTAGTAGCATTCCAAGCTCATGTTGGGCTGAGGTGTTACAGTTGGTATAAGAGCGGGCTTTAGGTCCGTGGTGAATAGGTTAGTAACTTAAATAACTTGATTTGCTAAAATCTGTTAATGGTTAATTAACTTAAAACTTGACACACGGTGCACAATAGATGGGATTGGGCAAAGCACTGCATTTACGTTTCTGTGATATTGTATTGATGATTACTGGTATGAATTTAGCATGATTGCTAATTAATTGATTATCCTGGGTTATGTGTAAGGATGGCTGATGTTAAAGGTTGAGGTCGTGGTTGTGACCCTGGGCTTTACTAGGTTACACCACCGTTCGTAGTAAGAGAATAGTGAAGTGGTTACCTCGGATATCTTAGTACAAGCATTGAAAGTGATTATCTGTAGAAAAGTTGCTCTCTTTGTTGAATTTGAAATTTGATCAACTCTAGTCCAATTGTGGCTGATGAATTTCCATTGGGTTATTAGTTCATTGCGGTTGATGTTCGATTTGAGAAAGGTTGACGTGTTTCTATTGGTTTAATTTGTCTCTTAAAGCCACTATTGTTTCACCAATTGTTGAACTACCCTTACGAATGGTAAACTTGGTTAATTGTCAAGGTTGACCTTTGTATTGGAGTTTTGTCTTTCTTAATGGTAAACGTGACCCATTTATTTCATTTGATGATTTGGATAATGAAAGCTTGCTTTTGCAAGTCTTTTAATATGTGGAAGTTTTGACTCAATGTAACTCTTTTGGGTATTCTGAGCGTTGAAGTTGAATGATTCTCTTTTATGAAAGAAAATGTTAAATCCTTTAGCGATGTTTTCTCATGGTTAAGCGAGAGGTTACAATCAAAGAAATTAATGGATATGATATGAGATATCAAGTTGAGTCTGCAGTGTGGTGCATAATACATCCTAATGGGTATCCTTAGAAGTGAAATCGAGTAAGTCGATGTTCTCCTCTAGTAGTTCCTGATGAGCTGTGATTATGAGTACGACTATACTTGGTTGGAATCAATAGAGTTATTAAAAGAGTAGAACGTTGGTGAGATGGTTGATCATTAGAATTGCGTAGTTTGCTAAACTTGTTGGATTATTTGGTTTCGATGGGATAAACTAATTGTATAGAATGAGAAATATAAGGATTTGCTCGACTGTTGTCTCAGTAGATAATGATAAGGAATTTTCTTTGATTGGCTGTTTGATGATCTTATGTATGTCCGTGGGAATACAAATAGAGAAAGGACCATGAATTCATCCATGGTTGGGTAATCTCCAATGGTCTATGATAACCTCCAGATTGGAACTAGTGTGTACTAAATTGGTGTGAGCATTCCTAATAGGTGAAGGGTTGACCTTTTGAAAGTGATTTACTCACGTGCGTTTTATGAGGAGGAATTGTGGCTGCATATCCTTGTAAAGTCTGCTTTGATAGTGTTGTAACACCCCAACCCAACCTGAGCCTGGAATGCTACCACCATAACAAGACTACAAATGAAACTAAGACATTTCTTTCTAATTTCCGGCAGAATCTCCTTTGTAAATTGAACCAACTGGACATCCGCACAATTAACAGTAATATTAAACAATTATCTAATCACGCATACTAAACATGTTTATGAAAGAAACGACCATAAAACACTATCCAACTCCAATAGAGGCTATCCACGACATAGGACGTAAAGAAGTAAGCCTCACATAAAACTATTCAAAATAGAAGCTATGACTTAAATATTTTGTTCAACTTTATTCGTGCCAGTGTGCAACCATGATAATTGTAATATTCTGAAAATAATAATATTAATAATAACGTCTTAAGGGCCGGTGCGTAATTAATCAAATAGAATACGTGAAAATAGGATATTTCAGAGTATTTTTAGAGCTATATAAATCGTGGGGAGCATTGGTTCTAGAAACCCTAGCCAGATTATTTTGTTTTTTTCCCGTGCACTTTCTCCAGCCGCCGTCGCCCGCGTCCTTGCGTCGCCTGTTCCCAGCGCGCTAGCCACCGTCGCTGTTTCCCTCCCCGCGCTAGCATTTCACGCTCATTGTGTGTTTGCTCGCAGCGCCTAAATCAGTAGCGTGGCGCCCGCTTTTCGGTAGACGCTCCGCCTGCTACCGCGTGGATTTGGCCAGATCTGTTTCCAGGCTGCATGTCCTTTTGTTGCATTCGTCGCCGACCGTCATTGCAGCACCCGAGGTGTGGAGGTTTGCTGCATGTCATTCAATGTTGCTGCACATTATGTTTTGTCCGCTACTGCCTAGCCTTAATTAAGTGCTTCATGTTGGATAAAGTACTTGTGGATTTGATTAGGATGGGAGAACAGAAGAACCACACCGGAAAAAAAAGAGAGAAATTTAGGAGGAATTAGACATTTCGGTTTTTGGTGGTGGGTGATGATCTGTAATGTTGTTACCTTTCTATTTTTTCTAATTTAGTTACATATTAGAATCGGGACTAGTTAGAAAGATTTTAGAATTTTCTAGTCACGGGGCCGATTAATGAATCTGTTTAGCCTGCTGTTATGTTGAACGATTTATTCGGGTACCTTAATGGCAAATTTTGGAAATGTCATCTACTAGTTAATTGTAGATAATTTCGATATCTTTCTATAGCATATTTAATCTTGTCGAGCGGACAAGTAGAATTCGAGATATGATTTTTGGAAGACTGCTGTCTTTGTGGATGTTGTCTTTCGGCGCTGTTTTGGTAGACTGTAGATTAAAAATAGCAAATAGACTAATTAGAGTTTTTGATCTACATGAAAGATGTAGATAATTGTCCAATGGTTCTGTAGAATCTAAAAACTCGAATTTTGGTTGGATAAAAAAAAAGTTATGAATTTAGTAAGACCTGCTGTTCCGAAGCGGACAGATCGGCTTTCTGGGCTAAAAACGGTGGGTTAGATGATTTAATTAGAAGACTTTGTAATCTACGAAAATGAGGGGAATTTTGTGTAGAATCCAGAACTGGGTGGTTGGTCGTGATCGGACTTTTGAGTCAAAAGTTACGTTCGTTTTAGTACCAAGACAGCAATGGGTAACTATTCGGTACCAGAGAAGCGTGGTAGATTTGGGGACGTGTAGGAGCGATGTCGATTGATTGTTGTTCTTATGATGCTGTAGCTTGTATTGAAATTTGAATATTTCATGTAGGAGAGGCGTCGTACTTGTTGCCATCTTCTAGCCAAATCGTGCGTCGCAACTAGTAAAGGCAAGTGCATGGTAGACAGCGATCAATGATGATCACTGTGATTCTTTATCTTCTATTACCATTATTGTTGGGCTTTTATTTTGTTTAATTGCAAACAAGGAATTGGTATGTTTATATCTTTGTTGACAAGCATGATGAAAAGTTGGATATGATGTATATGATGGAGTGTGCATTTTTCATACATAAGCATCTTTGCATATGAGCAGGTGATCATGAATGATCACAACTCCACGGGAGTGGAGGAGGTCCCCGATCCTTATGGAGGAACGGGCTTGAGAGTGAATGTTGTCGCGAGCATTCACTCATGCTATACCGGTATACGCGAAAGAATTGCATGTGGACATGTAGATTAGGGTTGCATTGATATATGAGATGAATGGGTGTGAAACAAAGAGAAATTTAACAACATGAGAATATTAATAGAAGTGCATGTGATGATAATGAAGTTATTGAATGCTGTTGATTTATTATTGTTCGTTGTATATTGATGTGTTTGCTGAGTCGTGGACTCACCCTTGCTCTTTTGTTGTTTTTAGGTGATCTTCGAGAACGCCGTGACTGAGAGCGAGTAGAGCACACGGATTAGTTCTATAATTCAATCACATGATCATTTGCCATAAGAATCTTTTCATTCAAAATTGGATTACCCTTGGACATGTTAGAGGTTGAATAAAGTTAGGACAACGTTTTGGACTAGACTATTGGTTTTAATGATTTGGATTCATTGGTTGGTGCTATTTTGGACTATTTACCTGGTTATATTCCCCTTGTTTATTTATTATCGTTTGATCCATATTTATGCATGTTCTTTTGTGATCCATGGATATGTTTATTGTTGTTTTCTTGCTGTAATTTTATAGTGTGTCGATAATTATTAGTTTAAAGAGTAGTGTGGTGGCATTCTAGGCTCAGTGTTGGGCTGGGGTGTTACAATAATTTCTACTCCCGCCCATGCATGCTGTCAACAACCGATGTACCTAAAAAAATAACACGGCAAGGGTGAGTCCAAGACTCAGCAAGGCCAAAGATACAAAACATAACAAAATCATTCAGCATCCAACAGTGTATCAACATCACGAATCGAATCAACATATGAATGAATGAATGCACATGCACTTCTCTTTTGCTCATACCGGTATAGCGAGTGAACACTATGCTCAAACCGAAATCACCATAAATACCTTTGTAGGGAGGCTTTAATGACTTCCACAAAATATACTCTAGCCAACTCCTCTACCAAATGAATCACTTTGATAAATAATCTCCAACGTACCTCAATATAGGTTTCACCCACGATCACACCTTCTCAATCCTTTAGGAATAATCAACTTAAGATTCACAGCACACGCTCTTATTTTCTACACTCAAAGGTTACTATCAATGGTCATCCCGCTATTCAAAATCCATTCTTATTCTACTACTTTTACACATAATCATTGGCAACCCAGGTTCTAGCATAAAAATTCAAAGCCCAAATTCAACCTCCAAAACTCCTACGATAAACTTTTTGTATAGAAGATCCAGAAACCTCGTACTCGTTCACTAAAATTCCCACATTCCAAACTTACTCAGTCCTTATCATCCACATGTAAATGTTTTTTTTTCTCGACCAAATTTGTCTTTTAGAAGAATTATATCTCCTAGAAGGTTATTCACTAAGCCAGGGCATACCTACCGACATCACAACACTCCCTTTTATCCCAACAATTGTCATAACGGTTAGACTTCTTTGCAAATCTAATCTCATTAACTACAGCATACAAATATCCTCCTACTCAACCTTGCAAAATACCCAATCACGTTACTTTAATAAAATTAATCAAGGTTCTCATACCTCCGATAGTTCTAATGTTCCACCAAAATGATCTAAAGGTTCTTGAACCATAATTTACTATAGGTTCCACTGGTTGCAACAATGTAACCGATTAGCACAAAAGATAAACATTATATTTAAATCAGATCCTCACTGAGAATTATTCCAAGAAATCAACTTTCCACTCAATGCTTCTCAATCGAATTGACACCCATAATCTCACAAAATTATTCACCAGACTACCACCAATCAGTTGCTCGACCCTCTATGAGGTTTTGGAAAGCAATCCATTAACCCTTTCTCAAATGTAAAGGCAAATAACAATAATGATTTTAGTACTTAGAAAAATATTTTCCATTCACAGTAAATTCAAGATCGATAGAAATAATCATATAGCGATGAACTCAGAAAACAAAAGATGAGACCACAGATAAGGACATAAGTCCCACCAAAAGAGAATATCAAGTTTCAGCCAATAAAATAGGTGTTGTCATCAAAACTCAAGAAACTCTTAAACATCATTGAAAGAAAAGGTAAACACACTTAAATAAGTTGCAAGTGACAAAACTTAACCCCAATCTCAAATACTTCTACTACACTTTTTCCTTTAACAAGGAAATAATTTCTTTGATTACAATTCATTTTGCCAACTCAACCAAAAGAGCCTTTAAGTTCAAACCTCATGAATTACTCCAGGACCAATTAGAATTTTCCAACATGTCGCTTTGCTCAACAAATTTCAGTTACCACATAACTCAGGAACTACCAAAGGCCATGAGTGCAAACTCCAAACTTTTCATTTAACTGATATTACGAAAGGCTATCAAATTACATTATTTCTATAAGAATCGTCACCACCCCCACAAGTCATAATCCCTTGCAGACAATCTTACTAACATTAAGAATAATACACTCTTGACATGATTCCTTATAGTCAACTCTTCCCTTATAAATCCCCCAAAAGTTCACCAAATTGTTCCATACTACTCTACCATCCCATCTTCAAAATACGAGTATGCCAAAACCATACAACCTTACTACATCAACTACTTTATTTTAGAAGGCATCCATTACACAAATTAAAAGGTTTTACCAAGACCCTTCCATCAAGAACATGCTATTATCCGATGATTCCACAATTATGTAGGCATAATCCACCTATTTAATCAAGTCAGTTCAACTCTTAGTAATGCACAACACCAAACCTTAACACACAACAATTGCATGCCAACCATTGTTGTTATCCACTGGCTTCATTATAAAGTACAGTTACTACCAACCTATCTTTGCGAATCACACGAATACTTACAACCACATATTCAACAGTTCCTCTTCATGTTTAGACTTCGGTTAAATCACACTAGAATTTCAAGAATCAAAATCTTGCATCGACGAAAATTCTCACCAACACTACAACCAAATTCATCGCGTCATCTATATAGACGAACTATCTAGAACTCCTCCCATAACTTCTAGTTTCACCGATATTCAATCCCTTCGACCTCTTGTACACAATTCCAACAATTAATTATACTAAAGAATATGTAAATCTAGCAACCATATAATCATCAAATAGCCAATTTGCGACAATTTCTACATTAATGTCCTCTAAGGCAACATTGAAACACATCCTTACCGTAACCATCGCCAATGGTTATATTAATCCATTAAGACCCAATACTCCAAATTATCTAAGAAATTTATCAAATTCCACAATCTTAATGATCAGACGAATTCATCAATATCTCACAGTTCTTAATAAATCTCGGATTCCTAGTAGGTATAAACATAGCTTCAATCACAGTTCATCAAGAACTACTAGAAGACAACATCAACTTAATCAATTTCACTTCCAAGGATACTAGTTAAGATTAATCATGTACCATGCCATTGACCCAACTTGGTACCCATACCAAATCAATTATCTTCCATGCTTGCAACTTCTTACCTTAATACAACAAAACGTTACAAAAGAATTTTGTCACTTCCCTTCCTAAAGAAGAAGCATTAATCTCCACTTACCCCTAAAAGGAAGTACATGGGCAGAAACTTCACATAATAAAGAACTTGTAAAATATAATTTCTTTTACCCAAAATGCCAAGCGAATAACTGAGCCATGCTTCACAACAAGAAGACAAAACTCCCATGAAGGGACCAACCTTGCAGATCAACAACACTCACAAGTAGCCAAAAGTATCTCATTAGCTGAAAGAACAATATTTGTTTAAAAGAACAAATAGAGACCAATTAAAACCCGTCAACGGCATTGTAACCACCATTCAAGGAAAGTCCATCAACCGCAAAAACTGCAGCCAGAAAACCAATTACAAACTCAAGGAAGACAACAATTTCCCCAAAGAGCTCTTCTCCAACCTTGGTAACTAAGTTACTCGAGAAAAACCATTGATAACCCCATACCACCAACAGTGGCACACCTTGACTATGCCCAAGACCACTACCAAACTTCACCTCTCGGCATCGTTTATCCCCACACATAATAATCATATAACCAAGTAATAAGCAATCATACTCAATTAATATCAGCAACGATCAATACGATATATCGGAAACATAAATGCAATGCTTTGCCCATTTCCATCCTACTGTGCACAGTGTGTCAATTTAATTTTCTTTTTCTTTTCTAGCTACCACGGACCTGAAGCCCGCTCTGATAGCTGTAATGCCCTGGAATCAAATCGATGGAATTGAGAAGAAGTTGGGGAGGAAAATGCACTTTGAAAGAATAGAAATTCCATTATTTGAGGGGGTTTTCAGCTATATCGCGGCAACCTGGGCCTTGGGCCAAAACCCAAGAGGCCCAAGAGGGGGCGGCCAATGGGGGTGTCCTCCCCCTAACCCTAGCCGCCCCACCCTCTCCCTTCCACTCCCTCCCCCTCTCCAACCGGCCGCCACCCTCCTCCCTGCAGTGCAGCAATTTTGTTCGTCCGATTTGGGTAAGTTCCGTACGTTTTCTGATCTTCTCACCTCTTAGAAAGTTGTAGCCCTTGATCTTAGCTTTCTTTTGGCACCGAGATCATATGATTTGGAGTTAGGGTTTAGGAGATATGGTAGTTTTACCGCGACTGTTCAGGAGAGCTGACGTGATTTGGCAAATTTTCTTGTCGGGCCATTATGATTTACTTAGAGGCCGAATCTGGTATTTTCGTCTTCTAGAGTTTTGTTCCTGATGTCGTTATATTTCATTTGGCACCGAGATCACTTGATTCCGCCTTACGGTTTAGGAGATATGAATTTTTAACCGCGCGCTGTCCTGTCTGCCTGAGAATTTGGAACTGTCGGTTTTCCCCTCGGTTTTGTTCAAATTATGGGCCGAATCAGAACCTTCCCCAACTAAGTTATTGTAGATTTCGAAATTATCTTTCCAAGTTGATAAGGATCATTCTCAATGGATCAATAGGTTAAAAGTTACGCCATTTTGTTTATTACTGATCTGTATTCTGGACAGACGTAGATGGGTTGTGTTTAGCTGTTAATTAGCCCTCTGTTTTGGCCGAATCAGGGGATTCCGCCAACTAATGTTTTGTAGCCTAATCTGTTAAGTTTCAGTGAGCACTGGTTTCAGGTCTTTTAGAGTTACAGATAATTAATGGTGAATTTTCTCGTACAACTGCCCGTAGATCGATAATCTGGACTTTTGGCGTAGAGGTCAAAACGAACATTTGGGCGTGTGGGTTGATTAGAGGGTATCGTAGAACTCGTGTAACTATGTTATACCCTGTTATCCTTATTCTGTGATAATGATTGTATAGGCGGTGAGGCGGTGAGTGGAAGGACACCTTCGTTGCTTCCCAATACGTCACAGCACGGAAGGCAAGTGCAATGTTTAACTTGTGTGAATTTGATGAATGCATGATAATTTGGTAACTTATGAGTATTCTGTGATTTGAGCATGATGTGGTAGATTTCAATACCTTCTTACGTGATAAATTGAGATGAAGTTCAAGTTATGCATTTCATTCCATGCACACATATTTCCTTTGCCGTCACGGGAGTGGAAACTTGATTAAGTTCCATTAATTCCAATATGGGCATGTGAGACCCACCATTCCAATGTGGGCAACGTTGACCACCATTCCAATGTGGCAACCGGATACCCGTATGAAACGTTCTTCATACGGTGATTGGATCCGTGCTGCAATGGCATGGCTTAAGTGAACAACGGGTGTGTCACTATTTATACCAGTATAAACGTGTGAAAAGTCCGTTCTCCTTCAATGCATTCTTTCATTCCATCCATTCATGTATTCATTCCATTCAATCGTATATGTGTTCCAAGATTTGTTCGTAATTCCACTGGTTTGTGTTGTCCACTCTATGTTTGATTATTCTTGTATGCACTTGCTGAGTCTTCGACTCACCCTTGCTTTGTATGTTTTAATTAGGTAATTGAGGAGAAGGCAAGATGATTTGGTGGGGTAGTTCGGCACACTGCACTTCACTTTTATCCAACCAGAATAATTATTATTACCTTTCAGTCAAGCCAACTTATTAATTAAATTTCCAGATTTGTAATAATCCAACTTTGCTATTGCTTGACTGTTCGTGGTATTATAATTGTTTATCCATTCTTTTCCATGAATCTGGTGATCGTTTATTGTCATTCTTTAGAAATTATTGTTGATTGAATCTGTATAATCCAGCTGTAATGCTATCCTTAGTAGTTTGATAATTTTGCGTGACATCTTGGCTTCTGAATAGCCAGGGTGTTACAATACCAACTGTAACACCCCAGCCCAACCTGAGCCTGGAATGCTACCACCATAACATGACTACAAATGAAACTAAGACATTTCTTTCTAATTTCCGGCAGAATCTCCTTTGTAAATTGAACCAACTAGACATCCGCACAATTAACAGTAATATTAAAAAATTATCTAATCACGCATACTAAACATGTTTATGAAAGAAATGACCATAAAACACTATCCAACTCCAATAGAGGTTGTCCACGACATAGGACGTAAAGAAGTAAGCCTCACATAAAACTATTCAAAATCGAAGCTATGACTTAAATGTTTTGTTCAACTTTATTCGTGCCAGTGTGCAACCATGATAATTTCTACTCCCGCCCATGCATGCTGTCAACAACCGATGTACCTAAAAAAACAACACGGCAAGGGTGAGTCCAAGACTCAGCAAGGCCAAAGATACAAAACATAACAAAATCATTCAAGTATCCAACGGTGTATCAACATCACGAATCGAATCAACATATGAATGAATGAATGCACATGCACTTCTCTTTTGCTCATACCGGTATAGCGAGTGAACACCCGTCGGTGTTCACTTATGCCCGCGTTCTACAAAACGCGGGGATCCAAAGCCCGTTTGAGAACAAGTCAACCGGGGATCCATATTGCCCACTTTGGAATGGTGGGTCTTACAATCACTACCCACTCCCGTGGGTGTCGCAAGTTCACAACTTGCATTCATGAGTGCACATGATGAACAATAAAAATAACAGTAATCCAATCTTGGTAAATCATGCCATCATGAACAAGTACATATCACCATAAATCAGCGCATCGAACAAGCACAAGTTACCATGAGTCATCATATGGAACAATCGTATATCAACCACAATATAGATGCACTTGCCTGTTTCTTTCTTTCCCGCTACGGCACACAAGGAAGCAAAATTGGTGTCTCTACTCTGGAACTCCACCTCCTACACAAGCATAGCGGTAACAATAAATACGATGAATGCTGGACTCCGTTTACACCCCTTAATCCAACTCCTCAAGACCTATGACTCAAAGAGAGGTTCTACCCAAATTTCCGTGATCTAGCATAACGCTTCCGGGACAAAGAAGATCTGAGAAAAATCGTAATTAAATATCTGTAACTCCGAATGACTTGAAACCAGTGCTCAAATATCTGTAACCAAGTGTGGCCGGCCGTAAAGGGGGGGTTCCCACCCCTCAAAACCCTAATCCCCTCCCCCTCTCCCCATTCCTACCACTTGAGCCGCCGCCTCTCCACACCTCTCCCTGCTGTGAGCCGTTGCTCGTCAGATTTGGGCACGTTGCGTTCATGTTCTGACCTGATCACCTCTTAGAAAGTTGTAGGTCTCGTCTTTATATTTCTTTTGGCACTGAGATCATCTGATTTGAACGTACGGTTTAGGAGTTATGGTAGTTTTACCAAGACTGTCCAGGAGGGTTGACGTGAATTGGCAGATTGTCTTGTTTGGCCAATTACAATTTTTTAGAAGCCGAATCAGAAATGTCTCCCAACATTAATGTTGTAGATAATTCTGTAAGCTTTCCAAGTTGATAAATAACATTTTTTTTAGAGTTGCCAATCAAAAGTTATGCAAGTTTTACCATCTCTGTTATCTGTCTATCAGATTGTTAGGACAGAGATCTTCACCTGAACATTAGGACTAGTAGGATGCCGAATCAAGGGACTTTCCCAACTAGACTAGTGTAGCTAGTTTTATCGTGATTCCATAGAGCTTACGATCACCCTGTTCCGAGTTGTGTAGCAAAAGTTATGGTAGTTTTCGTGCTCTGTCCAGAGAACGCGACGTAAAAAATTGATATTCTGTAGATTGGCTTGGTAGGGATAGTTTATGGCAGAATCAGAAGGGCTCCCCAACTAAGTTTATTTAGGTAATTTAATTACATTTCCAGAAAGTCTGAGAAAACATAATTTGGATCCCGGTAGTGAAAGTTATGATTTTATAAGTTGACTGTCCACTGAGGGGACAGATCGACATTTAGGATTTGGGGTTGGAATCGAGTTAGACCCTTTCGCGAGTTCTAGTAGGTTGTTATATATATTTTTTTACTTTGGCCCACTACTGTCGCCTTAGTGTGCGTTAACTATTTATTCAGGTGGTGGACGGGTCCCGGGGGCAGCACCTTCTGCACGTCCCAAGTTCTCTCACGGTTAAGGCAAGTGTGATTATGGTTATATTAGATATTATCGAATATCTTGACCGATACATTCTATGGTTATTTATATTGTTCATGATTGATTTGGTCATATGTCTGGTAATGAGCATGGACTTTATTGTTACGAGTTACGTGTTTATCATGGTTGCATTGAAAGTTGGAAGGACTATGTTTGTGAGTTTTGTAGTATGAGTAGGATATTCATATGTAATATTGTTATGGATGTATATTGTTGTCAAATGGAGAATTCATACATATGCATCATGTAGTTTATTGAAGTCTTGGTCATGTGTTGATCAAGCCAGAGTTGGGTCCCCGTCATGTTGGTGACGGGCAATAGGTCCCCATGCTTGAAGAGCATGGGCAAGGGTCCTCATACTTGCAAAGTATGGGCAAAGGTCCCTGTGCCAGATGGCACAGGCATGGGTGTGCATCGACGGATACGCACTTTGCATTACCGGTAAAATACAAAAAGACAAAGATAAAGACAAAGAGCATAAAGAGCATATGAGCAGGTTGCATGTCATGTGTATGTGGTTTATTCGGTGAATAGATTTGTGTTGTATAATTGATGGGTTTCTTTCTGATACTGTTGTTACCATTTATTATGCTTGCTGAGTCTTTGGACTCACCCCTTGTTGTTTGTTGTGCTTTAGGTTCCTGTATGAGATCGGCATGCATGTGAGACAGGAAGGGCTAGGGTAGTTGCACGCTCGCACTATATACACACATGAGAATAAAAAGAAATTTAATTCAGTTGATGGATGAATTACCTAAAATTATGCTTACGATCATTACTTGATTGGATTAGACTATAATAAAGGAGTTTAAAAATTGTATACTTATGATATACTTTCAGATGTCTATTTGATAAAGATGAATAGCCTATGTGGGTTATGTTTGGATCATTTTTTTACTATACTACCTCTTGTTATATTTGCTTGTGGGAACCTCTAGTATAGTAACTATACAAAGGAGGTTCTGCCGGAATTTGGTAAATAGTTTTAGTTAATTATGTTTAACTTGTTATTTTAGTAGCATTCCAAGCTCATGTTGGGCTGGGGTGTTACAGTAAATGGTAAAAACAGAGTGATTGCAATTAATGCCATTTGACAACTGACGCGGTAGTACCGTACGTTTCACGCCGGTAGTACCACACTGTGGTAGTACCGTTGATATGCCTCCAGTAGTTCCGATTGTTATGGAACTTCAGAGATAGACTTTGGATTTTGAAAAATATACAAATGATCCTTAGTTTTGCACTAAAATTAATATCATTCAGGATCATTATACATTTAAGAAACTAATGTCTATCTAAGGACATAATTTTTATGAACATATAGGTTTGTTTTTTTAGAAAAATATTTGAAAAATCCCTTTCCTCAAAGCTTCAAATAACACAAAGTAAAACCAAAGTGCATGAGGTATGAGTTCAAACAACATTAGAATAATCTGTGACTTTTAATTCATTCCTCAACTTGCAAAAGCGGGCTTCATCTAATGGTTTGGTGAGAATATCCGCTAGTTGATTTTCAGTGCGAATGTGGCTAATTTCAGTATCTCCCTTGCCCACATGATCTCTCAAGAAATGGTGGCGAATACATATATGCTTGGTTCTTGAGTGTTGAACAGGGTTATTGGTTATTTTCATGGCACTATCATTATCACTCATTAGAGGCATTTTATCAAATTTGATTCCATAATCCATCAAAATTTACCTCATCCATAGCAATTGAGCACAACAACTTCCTGCGGAAACGTATTCGGCTTCGGTGGTGGATAGTGCTACGGAGTTTTGTTTCTTGGAGGACCATAATACTAAGGATCTTTCTAAGAATTGACAACTACCCGATGTGCTTTTTCTATCCACTTTGCAACCCGCATAATCAGAATCCGAATATCCAATTAAATCAAATTTGACACCTTTGGGATACTATAAGCCAATGCTAGAGGAATGCTTTAAATATCTTAGAATTCTCTTTACGGCCACCAAATGACATTTTTTTGGTGTTGCTTGAAAATGTCCACACATGCACACACTAAACATGATATCGGACCTAGATGCGGTAAGATAAAGCAAACTACCAATCATAGATCTATAAAGCTTTAAATCTACCGGTTTACCTCCCTCATTAAGGTCGAGATGACCGTTTATTGCCATCGGAGTCTTGATAGGATTTGCTTCTTCCATGCCAAACCTCTTGATCAAATCTTTTGTATACTTTGTTTGGCATGCAAAGATTCCATCTCTGAGTTGCTTGATTTGAAGTCTAAGGAAATAGCTAAGTTCTCTGATCATGGACATTTCAAATTCCCTAGACATCATATTACCAAATTCTTTACAAAAAATTTGATTAGTAGACCCAAAATTGATATCATCAACATAAATTTGGTACACAAAAAAAATCATGATCTAAAACTTTAGTAAACAAGGTTGAATCAAAATTTTCAATTTTGAATCCTTTTGAAACTAGAAAATATCTAAGGCATTCATACCATGCTCTAGGAGCTTGTTTAAGACCGTAGAGCGCTTTGGAGAGTTTATAGACATGATTAGATTTCTTAGGATCTTCGAAACTGGGTGGTTTCTCAACAAATACAAGTTTGGATATTTTTCCATTTAGAAAAGCACTTTTAATGTGCATTTGAAATAATTTAATATCAAATCATGGTGCAAAAACGAGTAGTATCCGAATTGATTCAAGTCTAGCTACGGGAGCAAAAGTTTTATCAAAATCCAAACCTTCAACTTAAGAAAATCCTTGAGCGACCAACCTTGCTTTGTTTACTACAACCATTCCACTTTCATCTTTCTTGTTTCTAAAGACCCATTTTGTACCGATTACGTTGTGTTCCTTGGGCCTATCCACCTGTAACACCCCAGCCCAACATAAGCTTGGAATGCTATTAAAAAAACAAGATAAACATAATTAACTAAAAATCTTTACCAAATTCCGACATAACCTCCTTTGTATAGTTACTATACTGGAGGTTCCCACAAGCAAATAAAACAAGAGGTAGTCTAGTAAAAAAATAATCCAAACATAACCCACATAGGCTATTCATCTTTGTCAAATAGACATCTGAAATTAGATCATAAGTATCCAATTTTTTTATACTCCTTTATTACAGTCTAATCCAATCAAGTAATGATCGTAAGCAGAAATTTAGGTAATTCATCCATCTACTGAAACAATTTTCCTTTTATTCTCTTGTGTGTATATAGTGCGAGCGTGCAACTACCCTAGCCCTTCCTTTCTCCCATGCATGCCGATCTCATACAGGTACCTAAAACACAACAAACAACAAGGGGCGAGTCCAAAGACTCAGCAAGCATAATAATTGGTAACAACAGTATAAGAAAGAAACCCATCAATTATACATCACAAATCTATTCACCGAATAAACCACATACACATGACATGCAACCTGCTCATATGCACTTTATGCTCTTTGTCTTTATCTTTGTCTTTTTGCATTTTACCGGTAATGCAAAGTGCGCATCCGTCGATGCACACCCATGCCTGTGTCATCTGGCACGGAGACCTTTGCCCATACTTTGCAAGTATGAGGACCCTTGCCCATGCTCTTCAAGCATGGGGACCTATTACTCGTCACCAACATGACGGGGACCCAACTCTGGCTTGATCAACACATGACCAAGACTTCAATAAACTACATGATGCATATGTATGAATTCTCCATTTGACAACAATATACATCCATAACAACATTGCATATGAATATCCTACTCATACTACAAAACTCACAAACATAGTCCTTCCAACTTTCAATGCAACCATGATAAACACGTAACTCGTAACAATAAAGTCCATGCTCATTACTAGACATATGACCAAATCAATCATGAACAATATAAATAACCATAGAATGTATCAGTTAAGTCATTCGGTAATATCTATTATAACCATAGTCACACTTGCCTTAACCGCGAAAGAACGTGGGACGTGCAGAAGGCGCTGCCCCCGGGACCCGTCCACCACCTGAATAAATAGTTAACGCACACTAAGGTAACAGTAGCGGGCCCAAGCAAAAAAAAATATAACAACCTACTCGAACTGGCGAAAGGGTCTAACTCGATTCCAACCCCAAATCCTAAACGTTGATCTGTCCCATCAGTGGACAGTCAATTATAAAATTCATAACTTTCACTACCGGGATCCAAATTACGTGTTCTCAGACTTTCTAGAAAGGTAATTAAATTACCTAAATAAACTTAGTTGGGGATCCCTTCTGATTCTGCCATAAACTATCCCTACCAAGCCAATCTACAGAATATCAATTTTTACATCGGGTTCTCTGGACAGAGCACGAAAACTACCATAACTTTTTCTAAGCAACTCGGAACAGGGTGATCTTGGGCTCCATGGAATCACGACAAAACCAGCTACAATAGTCTAGTTGGACAAGTCCCCTGATTCGGTCTCCTACTAGTCCTAATGTCAGGTGAAGATCTCTGTCCTAACAAACTGACAGACAGAAAACAGCGATGGTAAAACTTGCATAACGTTTGATTGGCAACTCTAAAAAACATTTTCTCTATCAACATGGAAATATTACAGAATTATATACAACATTCATTTTGGGAGGCAGTTCTGATTCGGCTTCTAAAAAGTTCAAATTGGCCAGACAAGACAATCTGCCAATTCACGTCAACCCTCCTGGACAGTCGTGGTAAAACTACCATAACTCCTAAACCGTACGTACAAATCAGATGATGTCAGTGCCAAAAGAAAGATAAAGACGATACCTACAACTTTCTAAGAGGTGATCAGGTCAGAAAATGAACACAACATACCCAAATCTGACGAGCAAGGCGGCGCACAGCAGGGAGAGGTGGGGAGATGCGGCTTCTCAAGTGGGAGGAATGGGGAGAGGGGGAGGGGATTAGGGTTTTGGGGGGTGGGAACCCCCTTTATGGCCGGCCACACTTGGGCCCCTCCTGGGCCGCGGCCCAGACCCAAGTTGTCGAATAAAAGCAGAAATCCCCCTTTCTCTTCAAGTATTTTCTCTTCTTTTATTGCCTTTTCTTCTCGCGGCTGAATTCCTAATTACCCGATTAAATTCCAGGGTATTACACCACCAATGTCCAAACTTCATTCTGGATGAAGTTATTGAGTTCTTCATGCATTGCATTTACCCAATCCGGATCATCGAGTGTTTCTTCTATATGTTTTGGCTTAATAGAAGAGACAAAAGAGTAATGTTAACAAAAAGAAGCGACACGAGATCGAGTTTGAACACCCTTACTTACATCACCCAATATTTGATATAGTAGATGATCTTTTGTAATTGCGTTGTGAATTCTTGGTTGTAGGTTGAATGGTTGATCATCTTCCTTATTGTCCTCTTCATTAATTTGAATTTGACTTGTTGTGGAAGAGGTAGGTGGTTCAACTTGAGTATAAGATGGTTGATCATCTGGATCTTCTTTTGGCTTGATACCCCCAATATTTGCCATTCTCTTTTACAAACCTTGCAGACTTGTAAATTTGCTTATTACCTTTCTTGGGCACATACGCAAGTCCTTTTTTTATTGAATGAGCACCTTTGCTCACTCAAAAGTTTGTCAAGGGTGGTTTTACCTTCGAAGCATCTTTCCAAGCTCTTACTCAGCTTGGTAACTTGCTCTTTTAACTCATGATTTGTAACAATGAGCAACATATCACATGTGTTAATTATATTAGCAATTGAATCATCTTTAGAGCAATAAGGCATGGATAACAAATCATCACATGATGTAGAAGTGCTAGACATGGATATAGCTTTTGAAGCAACTTCTACTCTAGGTATCTCATTCAATAAATTACAAGTGATTCCAACATTCGAATGAGATTTTTCAATATCTTTTAGAAAAAGAGAGTCACGAGATTCCTTTAGCTCCTCATAAGAGTCTTTTAGAGAGATGTACTCTTTCTTTAAGACTTTAAATTCTAACACCTCTTTTCCAAGATATTCATTTAAATCTTTAAGCATATCCATTAATTCATCATATGACAGTTCACTATCATTAATGGATTTTACCTTATCTCCTTTTGTCATGAAGCAAGTAGGAGTGGAAAATAGTGACGGTGCTTCCTTAATGGCGATGCTAACAAGTCCTCTTTTCTTGGAGGAACCTTCATCATTTGAATTGGAGTCGAAATCCAAATACTCCTTATCGGAATCCCATTCTCCAATATGAGCTTCATTCTTATCATCCTTATGAAGGTTCTTGAAAAACTTCTTCTTGCCCTTGTATTCCTTTTTAGTTGATGATTTTCCCTTGTCATCCTTGTTTGTGGGACAATAAGAGGCAATGCGCCCCTTCTCATCACACTTATAGCAACGAATATTGCTATACCGCTTGTTGTCATTGGAGGATTACCCTTTCTTGCTCTTGTCAAAGTTAAAGTTTCGATATGGGCGTCTCCTTATGAATTTCTTCATTTTCCATACAAGGAGAGCAAACTTTTCTTCGGAGTCTTCTTCATCGTCTTCATCACTTGCCTTCGCTTTCGCCTTGAAAGCTGTAAACTTCTTTTCGGAGGAAGATGACTCTAAAAGCTTTTCCTTATCTTTCTTGTATAATTCATTTGTGATGAGATTTCCCAAGAGACTGGTTGGTGTCATTCTTGGCAATTCGGGTGAATTTAGAAATAGTCACCAATGTATCATACTTCTCCGGAAAGGCCCTAAGCATTCTTCTCACAATATCAACATCGGTTAGTGACGTGCCAAGGCCTTTGAGTTCATTTATAATGTTGTTGAGGTGAGAGTACATTTTATTTATATCCTGATGAGGCAACATTATAAATGTCTCATATTTAATCTGGAACCTATGCAATTTGGCCTCTTTGATCGTGGATGTTCCCTCATGGATTTTCGATTAGGTAGTCCAAATACCATGACCGGTTTTCAAATTGCTCACTCTATTGAACTCATCCGCATTCAAAGCACCAAAAAGAGCATTCATTGTTTGAGCATCTAAATGAGCATTATGTCCCTCAAGTTTCATGGGGGTGAGTGGATAAATAGGCATGACGTAACCCTCATTCACAATTTTTCATATGCTCGGACTCATGGCCTTTAAATAAATAGACATCCTAATTTTCCAATACGCATAATTTGAGCCAACAAACAAAGGAGCCTTTCCTATAGCAATTCCCTCACTAGCTATTCTTTCCTCTCTTAGACGGTTAAGTCTAAATCAATAATAGACCAAACTCTGATACCACTTGTAGGATCAAGGATAACCGACTAGAGATGGTGAATATGAGGTTTTTAAAACTTTAAGTAAGACAGTTCTAACAAAACTTTCTAGCACAAATATTATGATAGTACTACTATGGTACTTAAGACAAATAAGAGCTAATGTCAATACTAGATACAATTCTAACTAAGCCAATCAAGCATAAGAGAATTGCAAGAAATGTAAATATGGAATAGTAAAGACAAGAATTAACCACAATGAAGACAAAGAAGTTTTTCCCGTGGTATCGAAGAATTATCGTTCTTCACTAGTCCACGTTGAGGAAGCTTGAACTAATCAAGCCGGCTCCACAAATTAAGCCTTCCTCGATTTCACTAGTGGTTGTTCTCCCTTCGCTCCGGAGAATGCGAACACTGTACCAATCACAATTTGGCATTGGGTCTCTTCACAAACTCCTTGAAGAGAACACCGTGTAAACTCCCACCAAACAGTCTAGGTATCGTAAAACACCAAGAGTAATGAATGACAATCTTTGCTTAAAGGCAATCAAGTGCTAAGGATCAATCTAGAATGAATGCACTTGATTTTTTCTCAGCTACCTCACAATGAATGCAACAAGTGTATTTGAGGTGTAGAGAGAATGCTCTTGGCTCAAGGATGTTAAATGAAGTCTCTCCAACCTGTTCTTGAGCTGGTACCCCCCCCCCACAAACAAATACGATCGTTGGAGGCAAAACAAAGGAATTTTAACCACAAGCGGTAGTACCGCTGTTCATTGGCCGGTACTACTGTACCTCTAAAATCGCATAGTAGTGGCTATCGCAAATGCATTTAATGCGTCTAAAAGAGCCGTTGGAAATTTGGTGCGGTACTACCACCATTGATCAAGCGTTAGTTTCGTTTATCGGCCATTCTGATCAATTTGGACGGTACGACCGCTTCCTTTGTTGTATGAAAATGGCCCTTACTGGAAATAACATACCGCTTCAAAAGTTTTGGTTATAACGGGTTGCGGTAGTTTTGTGATAACAACGGCGGTTGTAACACCCTAGCTATTCGAAAGCCAAGATGTTACCTAAAACCTCTACCACAAATAACAATTTGAACAATTTTTAAATATCTTAATAAAAAAGAACAAACTAAGATCTTGTAACACCCCAACCCATCAAAGGGCCTAGAATGCTACTAAATAAATATGATAACCATTTAAACATAAGGCATAGTTTTAAATTTCGGCAGAACCTCCTTTGTATAATTAAGTATACCGGAGGTTCCAACATATGCATATACTATTATCAATATATCAACATCCACAGTTCATCAAAGCATTCTTAAATAATCTATTCAACTAATGCATAAGCGAGCATAATTAAAATTTACCACTCTCATTATTACAAATAATCCAATGCATTCAAGCATAGCGAAAATTAATCCTTTAACAGTTTGCTTATTATTAAGGTACGATCTAAATGATAATCATCTTTAAAAGAATATGTGGTAGTGAGTGCATCCAAAGCAACCCTACTCCCTCCCATGCAGGTCGTTCTTGCAAGTGGTACCTAAAAACACAACAAAAGCAAGAGGTGAGTCCAAACACTCAGCAAATATAATAAATGGCATCAACAACATACAAGCATGTAACTCATCAACTATACTTCACAAAACCACATATCAATCACTTTACACATGCATGCTACGCAATATGCTCAACATGATCTTTTTCCTCCTCTTTCCCTTTTGCATTTTACCGGTAATGCAAAGTGCGCATCTGTCGATGCACACCCATGCCTGTACCATCTGGTACAGTGACCATTGCCCATACTCCACGTGTATGGGGACCTAAGCCTATGCTCTTCAAGCATGGGGACCTTTAGCCCGTCATTAACATGACGGGGACCTCAAGAGTTGCTTGGTCATCACATGGCCAGGACTTCAATAAACCAACATGATGCATATGTATGAATTCTCAAAGTAACAAAAACATGCATCCTCAACAACATTGCATATGAATAACCTATTCATACTCCAAAATCTCATAACCATAGACAAACAACCATGAATAACATGTAATTCATATCTCTAGCAACCATGAACAATACCAAGTATGCCATCTTCACAAACATGAACACACAAGTACTCATAATATATATCGAACATTGACATTCAATAATATATATTATATTCATTATTGTACTTGCCTTAACCACGAGAGAACGAGGGATTTACAGAAGGTGTTGCCCCCGGCACCAGTCTACCACTTGAATAATAATTATAACAAACGCTAAGGCGCAGCAGCAGACCAAAACAAACTATATAACAACAATCATGAACTCGCAAAAACATCTAACTCGATCCCGTCCCCAAAGTCCTAAACATCGATCTGTCCCCTCGGTGGATAGTCAATTTCAAAAATCCATATCTATTGGTACAGGAGTCCAAATAAGATGTCCTTAGACTTTCTGCAAAGGTAATTAAATTCTACAACTAAGTCTAGCTGTTGAGCCTTACTGAATCGGCCAAATAATACCCCTACCAGGCCAGTTAATAAAACGTCAATTTCACGTTGGGCTCTCTAGACAGAGCACTAAAACCACCATAACTTTTTCTACACAACTTAGAAAGGGGTGATCTTGGACTCTATGGAATTATAACAAAACCAGCTACAATAGTCTAGTTGGACAAGTCTCCCGATTCGGCATCCTACTAATTCTTATATTAAGGTAAAGCTTCTGTATCTGCAATCTGACAGTCAGCGAAACAACGGCAGTAAAAATTCCATAACTTTTGATTGCCAACTCGAAAAATTATTTTATTTATCAACTTATAAATCTTACTGAACCCTCTACAATATTAATGTTGGGTGGATTTTCTAATTCGGCCTCTAAATAGTTCATAATGGCCAGACAAGATAATCTGTCAATTCTCATCAGCTCTCCTGGTCAGTCGCGGTAAAACTACCATAACTCCTAAACCGTAAGTCCAAATCAGGTGATCTCAGTTCCCAAAGAAATCTAAGACCGTGGGCTACAACTTTCTAAGAGGCGGTCAGAACATAAAACGTATGGATCTTACCCAGAACTGACGAGCAACAGCGCTGAACAACACCGATCTACTACCTCGTCTTGGCCGGCACTCCAACGGTGGTCTCCTCGCCTTTCGTCCAATGGACCGCAGCAAGGATCTTCGCCGGGGAGGGAGGTGGTGCTGCTGGAGAGGTGGTGGCGCAGGGGAGAAGCAATGGGGAGAGGGGGGTGGCGGCTATGGGGTGAAAGAGAGGAGAATGGGGGCGGCTTGGGTTTGGGGCGCCCCCCCCTCTCTTGGCCGGCTCCCCTATGCCGGCCTCCCCTCTTGGGCCTCCTGGGCCGCGGCCCAGGTTGGCGAAAATATACAAAAATCCCTTTTTTCGAGGAATTTTCCCTTTTTTATTGTTCTTTCTTCTCCCGACTAGCTATCTATTCACCCGATTTAAATTCTGGGGTATTACATTCTACCCCCCTTCAACGGAATTCGACCCTGAATTCTAAAACAACTTAACACACTAGAACAAAACCTCTAGAACTTTATCACGTACCTGCTGTGAATAGCTCAGGATATTGCTCGCGCATGTGAGACTCTAACTCCCAAGTGGCTTCTTTTTCTGACTGATGCGTCCACAGCACCTTGACGTAAACTAATGTCTTGTGTCTCAACACTCGCTCTGAGTTCTCCAGAATACGTACCGGACGTGACTCAACTGTGAGGTCTTATTCAATAGTCAGCGGCTCCAAGGAAATCTTATGCTCTTGGTCTTTCAAAAACTTTCTCAGCATCGAAACGTGAAACATGTTGTGGACTCCTCGCATGGACTCTGGAAGGTCCAGGAGGTAGGCTAGCTTCCCAATCCTAGCCATAATCGGGAACAGTCCGACGTAGCTTGGGCTAAGCTTCCCTTTAGTACCGAATCGGACAATGCCCTTGGTGGGGGACACTCTCAAAAGCATCTGGTCTCCCACCGCAAACTCCAAGTCACATCTCCTCACATCTGCATAACTTTTCTGCCTACTCT
Source organism: Hsuehochloa calcarea (assembly GCA_036346395.1). Taxonomy (NCBI): domain Eukaryota; kingdom Viridiplantae; phylum Streptophyta; class Magnoliopsida; order Poales; family Poaceae; genus Hsuehochloa; species Hsuehochloa calcarea. The sequence continues at coordinate 17,201,377 of CM070614.1, read as the reverse complement.
GCGCTGCTAGCAGATTCTGTCTCACCATTGCTACACGCTCAACTGTCTTCTGAATCCAGTCCGGTCCCAAAACTGCTTTCTCACCCACTGCATCCCAACAGAGTGCCGATCTGCATTTTCGCCCAAACAAAACCTCAAATGGTGCGGCTCTAATGCTAGAGTGATAACTGTTATTGTAGGCAAACTCTGCAAGTGGCAACTGGTCCTCCCAACTGCCCTTCCATGACAATACGCAGGTCCGCAACCTATCCTCCAAGGTCTGAATAGTGCGCTCTGACTGTCCATCTGTCTGAGGATGGAATGCTATGCTAAGTCGAAGCTGTGTGCCCAAGGCACTCTGCAGACTCTCCCAGAATTTGGACACAAACTTCGCGTCCTTGTCCGAAATAATAGTTTTGGGCACCCCATGCAGTCTCACTATCTCTCGCACATAGATAGGAGCTAGATCACTCGCTGAACTGGTTGTGTGGATAGGAATGAAGTGTGTAGACTTGTTGAAACGATCCACTACTACCCAAATGGCATCCTTTACTCGCGGTGAGCGAGGTAATGCCACTAAAAAAATCCATCGAGATATCATCCCATGGCCAAGAGGAACTTCCAACGGCTGCAATAACCCCGCGGGTCATTTGTGCTCAGCTTTCACTTGTTGGTAAACATCGCAAGAAGCTACATAATTAGGAATATTCACCTTCATCCTTTTCCACCAGAAGTGTTATTTCAGATCTCGGTACATCTTAGTCTCTCCAGGATGAACGGTGTGCCTCCCCTAAGATATCATCCTTGACCTCCGCCTTTTGTGGCACACACAGACGGCCTTTGAACAACAAGGCCCCCGAAGTATCTATACTGAAATCCCCTTCTTTGCCCTCATCCAATCGATGTCTGACCTTCTGGAGCAACCGGTCTTCTCACTACGCTTCCCGCACACGGTCTGGGATAGCTGACTGAAGGATCAAATGAGTCTCAACCTGCGTTGTGCCCGCATAACAGTAAGATATTCCCATGCGATCAAAATCAATAATGAGGCATTCCAAAGTAGCGGGAGTCGCTTTACGACTGAGAGCATCCGCGACCACATTAGCCCTGCCTGGATGATACTGTATAGTCAGATCATAATCCTTTATCAACTCCAACCACCTTCTCTACCTCAAATTCAGATCCTTCTGGTGAGGATGTACTTGAGACCTTTGTGATCTGTGAAAATGTCACACGACTCCCCATACAGATAATGCCTCCAAATCTTGAGGGCGAAGACAACTACAGCCAACTCCAAGTCATGAGTGGGGTAATTCTGTTCATACTTCTTCAATTGTCTCGATGCATAGGCAATCACCTTACCGTCTTGCATAAGCACATAGCCCAGACCCACTCGAGACGCATCAGAATAGACGGTGAATCGCTTCCCCGGCTCGGGAAGAGTGAGAATAGGAGAGGTCACCAGTTTCTCCTTTAACGTGCAAAAACTACGCTCACAGTCATCAGTCCACCGAAACTTTACCCCTTTCTGCGTAAACTGGGACATCGGCTTGGCAATAATGGAGAAATCCTGCACAAAACGCCGGTAATACCCCGCCAAGCCCAGAAAACTCCTCACCTCCTTCACATTGGTCGGCCTCTTCCAGTCCACCACTGTCGAGACCTTGCTAGGATCAACAGCAACTCCCTGAGGATTAATTATGTGACCCAAAAAGCTTACTTCTAAAATCCAAAATTCACATTTCTTCAGTTTGGCATAGAACTTGTGTTCTCTCAAGGTCTCTAGGACCAACCTCAATTGACGGTCATGATCCTCATGAGTCTTGGAATAGATAAGGATATCGTCGATGAACACCACTACGAAATCATCCAAGTACTCATGTAACATGATGTTCATGGTCTCCATAAAGACAGCTAGTGCATTAGTCAATCCAAACGACATGACTGTATATTCATAATGTCCACACCTGGTGGAGAATGCAGTCTTCTCTATATCCTGTTCACGCACCAAGATCTGATTATATCCAGACTAGAGATCGATCTTGGAAAACACCTGGGCTCCCTTCAACCGATCAAACAAATCCTCAATGCGGGGTAGAGGATATTTGTTCTTGATCGTAACGACATTAAGTGCACGGTAATCAATACACATGCGCCAACTCCCATCCTTTTCCGTGAACAGAACAGGAGCTCCCCAGGGCGATACACTACGCCTGATCAAACCCTTAGCCAACAATTTATCCAACTGCTTCTTCAACTCGTCCTGAAATGGACGTGCCAGACGATATGGAGACATCAAGATGGGCCAAGTACCCGGAACAAGGTCGATGCGAAACTCCACGCCCCGCGCAGGTGGCAAGCCCGGAAGCTCATCCAGGAACACATCCGGGTAGTCCCTCACCACTGGAATCTCCTCAATCCGCGAAGCTAAACTCGGTTTCTCAGCAAGAGATAAAAGAAATCCAGTCTTCACTGCACGCTGACCCAGGAACAATCCGGCCAACATCGAAAGAGAGCATCGAGGCGCGCCCCCCTGAAAGGTCAAAGTCTCCCCAGACGGGGTCTGCATAGAGATTGTGCCACTTAAACAGGATATCACCGCTCGATAAGCATGCAACCAATCCATACCCAATATAACATCGAACGGCTCTATTTGAATTACTATTAAGTTCACCGTGAACTTCTCCCCATCAACAACAATAGAACACCAGGACAAATAGTTGAACTCGCAATCATACCCCTAGGAGAACTAACCAACATTGACTGAGAAATCCACTGCATACTCAAATTCACCCTTCTAGCAAACGCCGTAGAGACAAACGAATAGGTAGCTCCGGAATCAAAAAGAATAAAAGCCTCAAGGGAATCGACTAGTAAGGTACCTGTCACCACGTCAGGACGGCCTGCAGTAGCAGGGGTGGGCATAGCGTAAACTCTCTGTGGTACCGGTGCAGAAGATACCCCAACACTCGACGAAGGAAGAGCAGGAACTGCCGCTGGTGGAGCAAATGACGGTGTCGCAGACGGTGCGGGGTTCCAATAGAACCTCGGTGGTGGTAATCGGCGTGAACGCCGCAGAGAAACCCAAATGAAGGGTACTGGGGTGTGGGGCGCCATCGTTGTCCGAATCAACCCGATGAGTAGCGGTGAAGATCTTTGCCGAGCGGACTCCCATTTGATGATGCACGCTGGGTTCTTCCTACACACTATCATCTTGTGGCCTGACTGGCCACAATGGCGGCAATCCCCCGTGAAGGAACACTTAGAGGCACGGTGATTGTCACCACACTTGAAGCATATCATTCCACGCTCGAATGGGCGCAAAGTGGCAGTAGTATCTTTGGGTGGGAGAAGCGACATGCCTTTTTGGCGTAACAGCAGCGGTGAGAGCGCTAACCTCCCTGAAATCTCTTGGGAGCGGGTCGCTGAGAAGACCCACCTCCACCATCGAAGCTCGTCTTGTGCCCACTGACCGATCCTCCAATAGAGGTAAAGCTGCTAGGAGTCTGCCTCTCCCTAGTAGGTTCCCGCTCCAACTCCATACCCTTGTCCTGATCGACCACACTGTTGAAGTCAAGCAAGTTGGTCGCTCCCAGGACGTGGCGATACTCAGGGTTCAGTCCCCTACAGAACCTCTTTGCCTTTTCTCGGTCATTGCTAGCCACAGCTGGCATAAAGCGAACTAAGTTGTTGAATCCCGCCTCGTAGTCCGCCACAGACAGCTTCCGCTGAACGAAGGTCGTCAGGGAATGTTCCATACTCTCAAGGAAAGAATCAGGATAAAACTTAGCCCTGAACTGCTCCAAGAAATCCTCCCAAGTAACCGGTCCCTGCAGTGGAGTCCTGGCTGATAGGACTCCCTCCCACCAGGTATCCGCTTGGCCCTTCAGTTGAAAAGCCACGAAGCGCGCCTTCTGCACTGAAGTCATCTCCAAAACACCAAACTCCCTCTCCATGTACCGAAGCCAGTCAGCTGCTTATACCGGAGTACCCACTCCGTCAAAGGTGTCGAGACGAAGGGACATCCACTCCCGGAGGCTCATTCTAGCCTCCCGAGGAGCTGGTGTAGCCATCGGAGCAGCAACAGGTGCACCCATAGCAGGAGGAGCTGCCTGCACCTGTTGACGAAATTGCTGAACCTCTCTCTGAAGTTCCTGAAGTAAGGCGGCTGACGCGGCCTGGGCATCAGCAACTGGACGAGCGGCAGATGCAACCTCCTCAGCCACCCCGCCAATAGCCTCTTCAGCCGGGGATGAGGATGCAACCGAACCACGTCCACGACCACGACCACGGCCCACACCCCGTCCACGCCCTCTACCTCTCGCCATTCTGAATTCCAAAGACAAAAAGCTATCCACTTAACATTAGAGCAAACAAACACAATATCATAACAAATCAGTACAACCATCTCAATGAAACAATTCTATCAGAATCCCATATGCAATGATTTTTACCATTCCCACCTACTGTGCACTGTGTGTCAAGTTTTAAGTTAATTTACCATTAACATATTTTAGCAAATCAAGTTATTTAAGTTACTTACCTATTCACCACGAACCTAAAGCCCGCTCTAATACCAACTGTAACACCAAAACCCATCAAAGGGCCTGGAATGCTACTAAATAAACATGATAACCATTTAAACATAAGGCATCCTCAACAACATTGCATATAAATAACCTATTCATACTCTAAAATCTCATAACCATAGACAAACAACCATGAATAACACGTAATTCATATCTCTAGCAACCATGAACAATACCAAGTATGTCATCTTCACAAACATAAACACACAAGTACTACCAGGCCAGTTAATAAAACATTAATTTCACGTTGGGCTCTCTGGACAGAGCACTAAAATCACCATAACTTTTGCTACACAACTTGGAACAGGGTGATCTTGGACTCTCTGGAATCATGACAAAACCAGCTACAATATTCTAGTTGGACAAGTCTCCTGATTCGGCATCCTACTAATTCTTATAGTCAGGTAAAGTTTCTGTCTCTGCAATCTGACAGTTAGCGAAATAGGGGCGGTAAATATTTCATAACTTTTTATTGCCAACTCTAAAAATTGTGTTGTTTATCAACTTGGAAATATTACTGAATCCTCTACAATATTCATTTTAGGTGGATTTTCGAATTCGGCCTCTAAATAATTCATAATGTCCAGACAAAATAATCTGCCAATTCTCGTCAGCTCTCCTGGTCAGTCGCGGTAAAACTACCATAACTCCTAAATCGTAAGTCCAAATCAGGTGATATAAGTGCCCAAAGAAATCTAAGACTGAGGGATACAACTTTCTAAGAGGCGGTGAGATTAGAAAACGTACGGATCTTACCCAAAATGGATGAGCAACAGCGCTGAACAACACCGATCTGCTGCCTCGTCTTGGCCGGCACTCCAACGGTGGTCTCCTTGCCTTTCCTCCAATGGACCGCAGCAAGGATCTTCGCCGGGGAGGGAGGTGGTGCTGCCGGGGAGGTGGTGGCGCAGGGGAGAAGCAATGAGGAGAGGGGGGTGGCGGCTATGGGGGGAAAGAGAGGAGAGTGGGGGTGGCTAGGGTTTGGGGCACCCCCCTCTCTTGGCCAGGCCCCTAGCCCGACCTCCCCTTGGGCCTCTGGGCGACCCATGACAAAGTTGGCGAAAATATGCGAAAAGCCCCTTTTTTCTAGGAATTTTCCTTTTTATTGTTATTTCTTCTCCCGACTAGCTGTCTATTCACCCGATTTAAATTCTGGGGTATTACAGATCTAGTCGAAAGGAATCTAGCAATAATGAACCCCCTAAATTTAGCAATAAACTTATAACATATGAGTACATATGAGTTCAAAGGGAAACTACTAAGACTAAAACGAGAGAGCATTAAACCATAACACGTATAACCTAAGCATGCCAATATCCAAAAATGATCATCGAAAGCTACTTATTATTACAGTCCAATCTCATAAATGCGGAATCATATCAAATGATTATTTCAACGATGCGTGCAACGGTGTGTCTACTCCCTCCCACAAACGCCATCATCATGGTTTAACTAAAAATAAGAAACACAGCAAGGGTGAGTTCATGACTCAGCAAGTATAAAATAAAACTTTGAACCAAAACAGTTATAATTCATCAAGCATACAGTTGAACTAAAATATGAGATGACAGAAATCACATGATTGAATGTATGCACATGCCCTTCACTTCTGCTCATACAGGTATAGCGAGTGAATACCCGTCGGTGTTCACTTATGCCCGCATTATCCAAAACACGGGGATCCAAGGTCCGTTTGAAGAATATTTAAAAACGGGGATCCAAATTTCCCACATTGGAATGGTGGGTCTTACTTTCCCAGGTTGGAATGCTGGGACTTCACTACCCACTCCCGTGGGTGTAGCAAGAACAACACTCGCATATATGAATGTATTCCGTGAATGAAGAAACATCATTAATAGAACCATGGTAATCAACTACTACTATGAATAAGTACATATCAAACATTATTCACCATTTAATCATCAACCAAGGAAAACACATATCAAACACAAACATACAGTTGTACATGCCTTTTTCCTCTACGACGTGCGAGGAGGCAAGGACGATGGCCCTAGTTCCGGAACTCCGCCTCCTACACAAGAATATCACTAACAATAAGAATGCTGAGGAAAATGGACTCCATTCACACCCCTTAACCCGACTCCACAAAACCTAGGGTTCGAATAAGGGTTATACTCAATTTCCCGATAGTCTAGCAGAAAGTCCCACGGGACAGCCGTACAAAAATCATCATATCTTTTACTACGAAACTCGGAACTGAGTGATCTTGGACTCTCTGGAAACACGATAAAACCTTCTATGATAACCTAGTTGACAAGGTCCTCTGATTCGGCCTTGTAGTAAATCTAATGATCAGGTGGAGTTTCTGTTCCTTTAATCTGTCAGTCAGAACTACAGCGGTAGTATAAAATCCATAACTTTTAATTGACACAACTAAAAATCGTGTTCTTTACCAATCTGGAAATCTTACTAGATTGCCTACAACTTTCATGTTAGGCCAACTTTCTGATTCGGCCTCTAACTAATACATTTTAGCCACACAAAGTGACTGCTAATCCTCGTCAGCCATTCTGAACTGTCGCAAAGAAACCATCATAACTCCTAAACCATAATTTTAAATTGAGTGACAAGCTAAGGACGAGCACTGCAACTTTCTAACAGATGACCAGACCAGAAAATGCACATAATGTACCCAAAACTGACAAGCAACGTCGCTGTACCAAACTGTAATACCCCGAAGGTGATTCGGCTTATTAGAAGAAGTTTCGGAAGAGGGAGATAATCGAAAAATCAGAATCATCTTTTCACCGGGGGGTTTTCTGTGATTTCACGGCAACCTGGGCCTGGGCCACGGCCCAGGAGGGGCCCATGTGGTGGCCGGCCATAAGAGGGGGGGTTCCCACCCCCCCAAACCCTAAACTCCACATTTCTCTCCCCCTCCCCCCTTTGCAGCCGCCGCCCCCCTTCCCCCTTGCTGTGCACCGCCTTGTACGTCGATTTAGGATAAGCTGCGTTCCTTTTCTGTCCTGTCCATCTCTTAGAAAGTTGTAGGTATTGTTCTTAGCTTTCCATATCCACCGAGATCACGTGATTCCAACTTACGGTTAAGGAGATATGATTTTTTTAGTGCGCGCTGTTCTGTCTGTCTAACGAGAAGGATCTGTCGGCTTGATCCTAGGTTTTGATTTAGTTAGAGGAATTTCCAGAACCTCCACCCAAATAAGTTATTGTAGCCCTTTAAATTATATTTCAAAGCTGATAAAGATCATCTCCATTGGATCTGTATAATGAAAGTTATGATATTTTCTTTACCAATGTTCTGAATTCTGGGCAGATAAATGTTAGTATTTTCATCTATTGTTTAGACTACTGTAGAGGCCGAATCTGGGGTTTGGCCCTTCTAGAGTTTTATTCCTGGGAACGTTAGCTTTCTTTTGGCACCGAGATCAGGAAAATCCGATCTGTAGTTTGGGAGATATGAATTTTTGATTACGAACTGTCCGGTCTGTCTGAAAACTGAGGTCAGTAGGTTTGTCCCTCGGTTTTGTTCAAATTAGGGGTCGAATCAGAACCTTCACCCAACTAAGTTATTTTATCCCTTAAAATTATCTTTCCAAGATGATAAGAATCATTCTCATTGAATCAATAGGGTGAAAGTTACGCTATTTTCTTTATCTCTGATCTGTATTCTGGACAGACGTAGATAGGTTGTGTTTAGCTGTTAATTAGCCCTCTGTTTTGGCCGAATCAGGGGATTCCCTCAACTAATGTTTTGTAGCCTGATCTGTTAAGATTCAGTGAGCATTGGTTTCAGGTCTTTTGGAGTTACAGATAATTAATGGTGATTTTTCTAGTATCGCTGCCAGTTTAGCGGTAATCGGGCTGTTGGGTAAACTTGGTAAAATTGCTCCCGTTGTTTGTGTGGGAGAGATAGAGGGGATGGAAGGGCTCTTGTAGCAATGTCATACCTTGTTATTCTTATTTCGATTATACATTTGTGTAGGCGGTGAGTGGAGGGGCATCTTCGTGTCCTCCTATTACGTCACATCGCGGAAGGCAAGTACCCTATGCTGTTTGGTGATGTTTCCAATTGTTTGCTTGATGTTGGGATAAATTGTGAATGTTTTTTTCTATCCATCCTGATGTTTATTTCATTTCAAGAAGATGATTCTTGTGATTAAAGAATTAGCATTAATTTCAGTTGTTGCATTCCATTACATGCAACTAACTTGTGTGGCATTCTTGATATATTATGTTGTGTGGGAATGCATACTCATACTTGTTTACACATGTTGTTGAATGCCATGTGTCTTTTCCACTAATGTGTGATATTCATTCATACCATGAGAAATCATCATGTTCATTCATAAAATTCATTATGACCACTAAGTGGATTCTTTTGGTAAGTCCCATCAATTCCAAAGATGGGCATTTGAAAGACCCATCAATTCCAAAGATGGGCATTTGAAAACCCACCATTCCAATGTGGGTAGTGTTGACCACCATTCCAATGTGGCACTTGGACACCCGTATGAAACGTTCTTCATACGGTGATTGGGTCCCGTACTTTGTGAAATACGGGCTTAAGTGAACACCGACGGGTGTATCACTCGCTATACCAGATATGCAATGATAAGTCTATACCTTCAATGCATTCTTACATTTCATCCATTCATGTATTCATTCCATACATACATGTATGTGTTCCAATAATTGTTCGTAATTCAACTGAATTGTGTTGTCCACTCCATGCTTGATTATTCTTGTTTAGTACTTGCTGAGTCTTCGACTCACCCTTGCTTTGTATGTTTTAATTAGGTAATTGAGGAGGACGACAAGATGATTTAATTGGGGTAGTTCGACACACTACACTTCACTTTTATCCAACCAGAATAATTATTATTACCTTTCAGTCAAGCCAACTTGTTAAATAAATTTCCAGATTTGTAATAATCCAACTTTGGTATTGCTTGACTGTTCGTGGTATTATATTTGTTTATCCATTCTTTTCCATGAATCTGGTGCTCGTTTATTGTCATTCTTTAGAAATTATTGTTGATTGAATCTGTATAATCCAGCTTTAATGCTATTATTAGTAGTTTGATAGTTTTGCGTGACATCTTGGCTTCCGAATAGCCAGGGTGTTACACAAACCAATCTACTACTAACAGCATCAAATCGAATCAATTAATCTACCGAGTGATCGGGGATCGAGTTTACCCTTGATGAACTGCCAGAGATCGTCGCCTCACTGCGAGTACGTGCCCTTCTCCTCCCCTTCCCTCCTCCTCTTTCTTCTTCCTCCCCTTCTTCTCCTCTTCTCCTTGCTTCTCCTCTTTGGGCGGCCCCCGCAATGGACATCTCCTCTCATTCCTCCCAAAGGGCAGCAGCAAGGGCTTCGCTGGGGATGATGGGGGCACTGTTGGGGTGCTAGTGGCGCAGGGGGAGAGGTAGGGAGAGGGAGAGGTGGGGCTAGGGTTTAGGGGTGGAATTCCCCCCTTGGCCGGCCACCTAGTGGGCTCCCCTGGGCCGCAGGCCGCGGCCCAAGTTGTCGAGAAATTGTGAAAAACCCTTTTTTCAGGAATTTCTACTTCTTTAATTGTCTTTTCTCCTCCCGACTTCTTTTCTAATTACCCGATTCGCTTCCGGGGTATTACAGCGGTACTACCGTACTTCCAAGAAAACAAATAACCTCATAAATACGCTATTCTATAAAAAAAACATACCGCTTCATGAGTCGGTTATACCGGGTTGCGGTAGTTCCGAGATAACAACTGCGGAACTACCTACTTCCAAGAAAACAAATAACCTCATAAATGTGCCATTCTGTAAAAAACATGCTGCCAACATAAACTCAATCCGACCGGGTTGTGGTAGTACCGCACTACATTCCCGGTCATACCGATGTGCAGTAGTACCACCATGAACACTCCGGTACTACCGATTATTCTGAGAAAAACACAGTTGGCTTTCAAAACAAGCTCTGAATGCATGCATGATCCAAGATTGATCCAAATGGCACAATAACACGCTATCAAGCTACTGGTCGTGATCCTCTTAATAGTACGACACTTAACATAAAATCCGGTCGTCCATAATTTTCTCCTAAGACCAGTAAACATAAAGGATCCTAGACTACTTGTACATTGTCTTTGAACCATATTGATCTTCATGTTGACATTTAGCATGCATCTTCAAGTTGTTGTATTCGTCTCCGGGACTAAACCTTTTAAAACACTCAATAAACATGTTAGTTCCAAATTCACATATTATCATTAATTACCAAAATAATTTTTAGGGGCTTAGATGCTTTCACCCTCGGGCGCCTTTGCATCACCAATTTAACCGCAACAGTGGACCTCCCCACCGTCCAAGTCGCCGCCACCAACGAGATGATGTCGCCCTTGCTGAACCATCACCTCCAGTGTGTTCCTCGCATCCTTGGGAACTCGTTTCGGTACTTCGTCGGACTTGCTTGACCACCGTTCGTCCTCGACGCAGCAAGCCTCACCGTCGGCCAACTTCCTCTGTCCCTCCCTTGAGTTATCTCTCTTGCCATCTCAGGTGCCACCTCTTCGGCCACATCATCATCTCTGCTTGTGTTGCGTCCTTGTCAGTAGTGTAACACCCGGACTATAAGGAAGTCAAGGTGTCACCAACAATCACTAATCTTTAGGAAATTCACAACAATACGCATTACTAGATGTGGCATACCACAAAGATATACGTGAACAGAAAATCATCAACAAGTTTAATCAACGGGGTGGAGATAAACAATTCAGTGGAGATATGGTAAATACGACCAAGTTGGCTTATTACAATTCAACACAAGGCATAAATAGAAGACAATATTAAGTTCTCAAATGTTTTGGATTATGGTAGTGAGTGCATCGTGTTGAACTACCCTCCATGAAACCGTTCTTCCTTGTCATTTACCTAAATAAAACAACAAAGCAAGAATGAGCCAAAGACTCAGCAAGTACTTGAAAGTAACAATCAATATCCAATAAACAATATACACCATCGCACATTAAACATTTATTGGAAACAATCCTTATGAATGGATGAAGTGAAATGATGCAATGAAGGAAGTGGACATATTGCAAAGATATCTGAGATAGCGAGTGAAACACCCGTCGGTGTTCACTAAAAGTTACCGTATGAAGAACGTTTCATACGGCCATTCAACGTGGCCCACATTGGAATGGTGGACAAACGTACTCATTCTGGAATTGATGGGATTTTCAGATGCCCATACTGGAATTGATGGGTCTTACAAGAGAAATCCACTTTCGTGGTCATTATGCATTCATGCATGACATGATGTGATCTCATGGTAAGTTTGAATATCACGCATTAATGGAAAAAAACACATGGCATTCAACTACACATGCAAACAAGTATAACCATGCACACACATCACATATTTTATCAATTATAGCATACTAGTACTTGCCTGCCGCGCTGCGACGGGTTGGGAGGTAACTGAGATACCCCTCCACTCACCGCTTCGCCGCCTACAATATAGAATAATCGAAATGAGGACAAGCGAGTAAGACATTGCTACACGTGCCATCCCACAATCTCTAACCAAACCAACCTAACAAAAGGTTCAATTTGATCAATTCACCCAAACTTTCCAAATACCCCTAAACTGGCAGTTTTACTAGAAAATTCACCAATAAATAACCGTAGCTCCAAAAGACCTGAAACTACTGTTCAACTTTTCTTAACGTAAATGGCTACGAAACTCTTGTTGACGGTAAACTCTAATTCGGCCAAAACAGGGGTCTAACCATCCAACGAAAAACTATAACCACAGTCTGCCCAGAATTCAGAACAGCCCCAACGAAAATACTCTAACTTTTAGACCACTGATCCAAATAAAGTGATCTTTATCAGCCTGGAAACATAGTGAAATTATCTTCATAAACCTAGTTGGGTGGCCGACCTGGTTCTGACTCTAACTAGATCAAAACCTAGGTGCAACCGACTATACGCAGAATTTCTATCAGACAGAGCTGTACGTGGTAAAACAGTCATAACTTTTAAACTACTGGGTGAAAATTCGTGATCCAGGTGCCAAAAGAAAGCTAATGAAACCAGGATCAATTCTCCAGAAGACACAGATGTCCAATTCGGCCTCTACGACACCAAAAACTGAGGTACAACGTACTAGACAGAATCAATCTACTGACAGAATTAAAACGAAACTACAAATCCAATCGGATTCTCAACTCTAATGGAATCAAACAACGAATCGGATGTCTAGTTACCCTTGTAGACCAGTAGGACGACAATGATCCACTGCACACGGGACTTCCTCCTTTCCCCTCTCTTCCCTCACTTAGGGTCGGCCACCGGGAGACGACGAACGGCCGTCGACGTCGGCGGGGAACGGAGATGTCGGAGGGGATCTTGAGGAGGAGCGACGGGGATCACCGGAGATGGCACCACCACAGCGAGGAGGCACCAAGGAGCAGCAAGGGAGCCGGCTTTGGGGAGGGGAGGTGGCGGCCAAAGGGGAGGGAGGTGGAGGCGGCTAGGGTTTGGTGGGAGAGTGGCGCCCCCCCCTTTTTGGCCGGCCCCCTCTTGGGACACCTGGGTAGCGGACTGCGGCCCAGGTTGACGGGAAATAACATATACCCCCCCCCCCCCGCTGATTGGAAAAATCCAACGAAAACTGTTTCTTTTACTCCCTCCGACTTCTTTCTTTTTACCGATTCGGTTCCGGTGTATTACAGTCCTCCCCCCTTAACAGGATTCGACCTCGAATCCATTCAACGATCCAACAGAAAGAAAATACCAGAAATTACAGCTTAAACAATTTACCTTAATCGAACAGGTCAGGGTATTGTTCTCGCATGCGGGACTCCAACTCCCAAGTGGACTCTCTTTCAGACTGATGAGACCAAAGGATTTTAACATACTTCCAGGTTTTGTTCCTCAAAACCCATTCTGATTCTTCTAATATCTTCACTGGTCGGGATTCGAAGGTAAGGTCTTGCTTGACAATCAAAGGCTCCAAAGGAATGACATGTTCTGGGTCTCTCAGAAATTTTCTCAACATCGAAACATGAAACACATTGTGAACTCCACTCATGGAATCGGGAAGGTCCAAACGGTAAGCTAGTTTTTCAATTCGTGCCACGATTGGGAATGGCCCCACAAATCTTGGACTAAGCTTCCCTTTTGTGCCAAATCGTACCACGCCTTTAGATGGTGAAACTCTCAACAGAACCTCGTCACCCACTTTGAATTCCAGATCCCGCCTTCTCACATCTGCGTAGCTCTTACATCGGCTCGGCGACCAATGATTTTGCCTAACTTCACCACTCTAGCCATCGTTTATTGAACCCAATCGGGACCCAAAACTGCCCGCTCTCCAACCTCATCCCAACACAACGGGGACCTGCACTTACGCCCATAAAGAACCTCGAATGGTGCAGCTCGAATGCTGGTATGATAACTGTTGTTATAAGCAAACTCTGCCAAAGCTAAATGCTCTTCCCAATTCCCTTTACAGGATAAAACACAACACCTGAGCATGTCTTCTAATGTCTGAATGGTGCGTTCGGACTGACCATCTCTCTGGGGTTGGAACGCGGTGCTAAGACGAAGCTGCGTACCCAACGCACCCTGCAAACTCTCCCAGAATTTGGAAACGAACTTGGCATCTCGATCAGAAACAATGGTCTTTGGCACCCTGTGCAAACGCACAATTTCGTGACATAAAGAGGAGCCAAATCGCTTCGAATTGGTTGTACGAATAGGAATGAAATGTGCGAGACTTCTCGAACCGGTCCACAATTACCCAAATAGCATCCTTCTCCTCATTGCGTGCGAGGTAAACCAACCACAAAATCCATAGATATATCGTCCCATGGCCAAACTGGTACCTCCAAGGGTTGCAACAGTCCTGCTGGTCGCTTGTGCTCAGCCTTGACCCGCTGACACACCCCACATGATGCCACATATTGTGCGATATCAATTTTCATCCGTTTCCACTAGAAACTTTTCTTTAAATCTTTGTACATCTTGGTCTCACCAGGATGTACGGTATAAGGAGTACGATGGGCCTCCTTCAAAATCTCCAGTTTAACCTGAGACTCCTGTGGCACACAGAGGTGTCCTTTAAATCGCAAAGAATCAAACTTGTCCACACTGAAGTGACCTTGCTTGCCCTCAGCACAACGCTTCCTCCCTCGTTGGAGCATCTGATCTTGCTGCTGTGCTACTCACACCCGATCTGGAAGAGCTGACTCTAAAAGCAACTGAGTCTCGGTCTGTGCGGTACCCGCAAAGCAGAAGGAAATATACATACGCTCGAAGTCAGCAATAAGACAACTGAGAGTAGGAGGTGTCGCCTTGCGACTCAAGGCATCAGCTACCACATTAGCCTTGCCGGGATGGTACTGAATAGTAAGATCATAGTCCTTGATCAACTCTAACCATCTCCTCTATCTCAAGTTCAAGTCCTTCTGGGTGAAGATGTATTTCAGGCTCTTGTGGTCAGTGAATACATCACAAGATTCGCCGTACAAATAATGACGCCAGATCTTCAAGGCGTGAATCACTGCAGCAAGCTCTAGATCATGGGTGGGATAATTCTGTTCATGCTTCTTCAACTGTCTCGTTGCATAGGCAATCACTTTACCATCTTGCATGAGTACACAACCAAGTCCAACTATGGACGCATCTGAATAGATAGTGAACCTCTTCCCAGGCTCAGGAAGAGTAAGAATTGGAGCAGTAACTAATCTATCTTTCAAAGTGCAAAAACTGCGCTCACAAGCATCAGACCACTGGAACCTAACACCTTTCTGTGTCAACTGGGACATTGGTTTAGCAATGGTTGAAAAACCCTTCACAAACCGCCGGTAATAGCCAGCTAAACCCAGAAAACTACTTACTTCTTTGACATTGGTTGGTCTTTTCCACTCTACTACTGTTGAAATCTTGCTAGGATCAATTGAAATACCCTTCTGATTAATAATGTGACCCAGAAACCCAACTTCAGAAATTCAGAACTCACACTTCTTCAGCTTGGCATAGAATTGATTCTCTCTTAAAGTTTCAAGCACCAACCGCAAATGGTGGGTGTGATCCTCTTCCGTCTTGGAATAAATCAAGATATCATCTATGAATACCACAACGAAATCATCAAGGTATTGATGCAGCATACTGTTCATGGCTTCCATGAAAACTGCAGGAGCATTCGTTAGTACAAAAGATATAACTTTATACTCATAATGACCATACCTCGTAGAGAAAGCCGTTTTCTCAATATCCTGCTCACGAACCCGAATCTGATTATAACCCGACTGGAGGTCAATCTTGAAAATATCCTAGCTCCTTTCAAGCGGTGAAAAGATCCTCAATGCGAGGCAAAGGATATTTATTCTTCACAGTCGCCTGATTAAGAGCTCGATAATCCACGCACATACGCCAGCTGCCATCTTTCTTCTTAGTAAAAAGAACAGGCGCTCCCCATGGCGATACGCTACGCTGAATCATACCTTTGGACAGCAGGTCGTCCAATTGTTTCTTCAATTCTTCCTGAAAGGGGCGAGCCAATCGGTAAGGAGACTTGGATAAAGGCCGAGTTCCCGGAATAAGATCAATCCGGAACTCCACTTTCCTCACCGGGGGCATTCCGGGAAGTTCTACAGGAAAGACATCGGAAAACTCCTTCACAACTGGAATCTCCTCAATACGCCGCGAAGAATCAGTCGTTTCATTGAGGGAACAAAGTAAACCGATGGTCGATGCACGGCGGCTAGGGAATAGGTTAGCCAGCACAAATACTGAATCAGATGGTGCACTGCCCTGGAATACCAGTTCTTCACCGGAAGGAGCTAGCAAGGTCACCGTCTTCCAGAAACAACAAATCTTGGCACGGTATTGGAATAACCAGTCCATACCCAGAATAACATCGAAAGCTGCCAATTGTATAACCATAAGATTCGTAGTGAAAACCTCATCATCAATAATTATAGAACAACCGGGACAGACGGTAGAGCTAGAAATAAGACCTCCTGGAGAGCTGACTACCACTGACTCAGAAATAAGCTGAAAACTCAAACCCACTTTTCTAACAAACTCCAAAGACACGAACGAGTAAGTAGCCCCCGAATCAAGCAAGACAAAGGCATCATGCGAATCCACTAGTAAAGTACTGTCACCACATCGGGACGCCCCAAAGTCTCGAGGGTGGGCATGGCGTAGACCCCGATGCACCGGCAGTAAGACGCACCGACACTCGCGACGGAAAGCCGAAACGGCACCGGAGGGACGAACGACGAGGTGCGAGATGGTGCGGGATTCAATAGAACCCGCAGAGGCGCCGGAGTAAAAGCTGCAGTGGAACCCACGTTGAAGGGTACTATGGTGCGGAAGCCGCCGAGTCCGTCTCGAACCTCTGTGGAAGCCGGAGGAAGAAGCTGCTGGGACGGCCTCCCATTTGATGATACTATTTGGATTTTGCTTGCACACCGAGGACTTGTGGCCCTCCCGATCAAGATCTTGGCATGTTCCCTTGAAGGAACATTCAAGCTCGATGCCGATCACCACACCGAAAACACTTCATGCCCGACGACCGAACAGACGCAAGCGTGGGGCGAAAGATGAAGAACGTGGCGCCAAGAGGAAGGCGCCATCGCTGAACCGGACGGGAGTTTTGGTTTTTAACCTCTTAGCGTGGGTCATTTGAAAAGACCCACCTCCTCCACCGAAACTCCACTACGGTCACCGCGGATCCACCGAGCAATGTAACCACTAGCAACATGCCCTTGCGACGAAGGAGCTCTTTCCAACTCCATCCTCTAGCTCGCTCAACCACCGAGCTAAAATCACGCAGACACTGCCGCTCCTGCAATTTGGTGATACTCTGATTGAGGCCCCGCCGAACCTCTTAGCCTTCTCTTTATCATCACTTGCCACGGTGGTACAAAACGCACTGCATTGTTGAACCCGGCCTCATACTCAGATACTGTCATCTTTCCTTGCACAAAAGTCAGGAGTGATTGCTCCATCTTCTCAATGAAGGAGTCCAGAGAAAACTGTGTCCTGAATCTCTCCACAAATACCTCCCAAGAAACAGACCTGCTACTGGAGTCCCGAAGGCGAGACTCCTTCCCACAGATGTCGGCTGGCCCTTGGTGAAAGGCCACAAATCGCGCCTTCTCGCGCGGATGCGGCTCTAATGCCCCAAATCGGCGCTCCATGTACCTCAACCGATCCGCGCACTGAATCGGTGTGTACTGCTCCGTCAAAAGTGTCCAGACGGCGACATCCACTCACGGAGGCTCATTCTAACCTCGGGTGGAGCGAGAGCGAGAATGAGTTCCGCCACAGTGCAAAGCGGCGCGAGAATTGCCGCCGCAATTGTTGGCGGAGTTGTTGATTCTCTCTTATAAGGTTCTCAATAAGATCTGCATTGCGGCCGGTGGCTCAACAACCGAGGCGCGGTGAGGCAATCTCCTCGATGAGCGGCACCACCAACCCTTGAGACAAAGACGATGCAAAGGGGGACGCGGCCACAACCACGACTACGGGTCGGTGGACGACCACGACCACGGCCTCTACCTCTTGCCATCTATGAACAACACAACAGAAAGAAAAACCAAACACTTAGCTCAACGAACTGATAAACAGAATAATTGGAACATAACCAGGCAATTGCGGAAAACAATGGTTTACCCAACCCTTCCTATTGTGCACAGTGTGTCATTTTAATATTATAACCACGGACCTGAAGCCCGCTCTAATACCAACTGTAACACCCTAACTATAAGGAAGTCAAGGTGTCACCAACAATCACTAATCTTTAGGAAATTCACAACAATACGCATTACTAGATGTGGCATACCACAAAGATATACGTGAACAGGAAATCATCAACAAGTTTAATCAACGGGGTGGAGATAAACAATTCAGGGAGATATGGTAAATACGGCCAAGTTGGCTTATTACAATTCAACACAAGGCATAAATAGAAGACAATATTAAGTTCTCAAATGTTTTGGATTATGGTAGTGAGTGCATCGTGTTGAATAACCCTCCATGAAACCGTTCTTCCTTGTCATTTACCTAAATAAAACAACAAAGTAAGAATGAGCCAAAGACTCAGCAAGTACTTGAAAGTAACAATCAATATCCAATAAACAATATACACCATCGCACATTAAACATTTATTGGAAACAATCCTTATGAATGGATGAAGTGAAATGATGCAATGAAGGAAGTGGACATATTGCAAAGATATACGCAGATAGCGAGTGAAACACCCGTCTTGTTCACTAAAAGTTACCGTATGAAGAACGTTTCATACGGCCGTCCAACGTGGCCCACATTGGAATGGTGGACAAACATACTCATTCTGTAATTGATGGGATTTTCAGATGCCCATACTGGAATTGATGGGTCTTACAAGAGAAATCCACTTTCGTGGTCATTATGCATTCATGCATGACATGATGTGATCTCATGGTAAGTTTGAATATCACGCATTAATGGAAAAAAACACATGGCATTCAACTACACATGCAAACAAGTATAACCATGCACACACACATCACATATTTTATCAATTATAGCATACTCGTACTTGCCTGCCGCGCTGCGACGGGTTGGGAGGTAACTGAGATACCCCTCCACTCACCGCTTCACCGCCTACAATATAGAATAATCGAAATGAGGATAAGCGAGTAAGACATTGCTACACGTTCCCTCCCACAATCTATAACCAAACCAACCTAACAAAAGGTTCAATTTGATCAATTCACTCAAACTTTCCAAATACCCCTAAACTGGCAGTTTTACTAGAAAATTCACCAATAAATAACCGTAGCTCCAAAAGACCTGAAACCACTGCTCAACTTTTCTTAACGTAAATGGCTACGAAACTCTAGTTGACGGTAAACTCTAATTCGGCCAAAACAGGGGTCTAACCATCCAACGAAAAACTATAACCATAGTCTGCCCAGAATTCAGAACAGCCCCAAAGAAAAGGCACTAACTTTTAGACCACTGATCCAAATAAAGTGATCTTTATCATCCTGGAAACATGGTGAAATTATCTTCATAAATCTAGTTGGGTGGCCGACCTGGTTCTGACTCTAACTAGATCAAAACCTAGGTGCAACCGACTATACCCAGAATTTCTATCAGACAGAGCTTTACGTGGTAAAATAGTCATAACTTTTAAACTACTGGGTGAAAATTCGTGATCCAGGTGCCAAAACAAACCTAATGACACCAGGATCAATTCTCCAGAAGACACAGATGTCCAATTCGGCATCTACAACACCCAAAACTGAGGTACAACGTACTGGACAGAATCAATCTACTGACAGAATTAAAACGAAACTACAAATCCAATCGGATTCTCAACTCTAATGGAATCAAACAACGAATCGGATGTCTAGTTACCCTTGTATACCAGTAGGACGACGATGATCCGCTGCACACGGGCCTTCCTCCCTTCCCCTCTCTTCCCTCTCTTAGGGCCGGCCACCGGGAGACGACGAACGGCCGTCGACGTCGGCGGGGAACGGAGATGTCGGAGGGGATCTTGAGGAGGAGCGACGGGGATCACCGGAGATGGCACCACCACAGCGAGGAGGCACCAAGGAGCAGCAAGGAGCCGCTTTGGGAGGGAGGTGGCGGCCAAAGGGGAGGGAGGTGGAGGCGGCTAGGGTTTGGTGGGAGAGTGGCGCCCCCCCTTTTTGGCCGACCCCTACATGGGCCGGCGGCCCCTCTTGGGCCACTGGTCATGGATCGCGGCCCAAAGTTGACGGAAATAACATATACCCCCGCTGATTGGAAAAATCCGACGAAAACTGTTTCTTTTACTCCCTCCGACTTCTTTCTTTTTACCGATTCCGGTGTATTACAGTCCTCCCCCCTTAACAGGATTCGACCTCGAATCCATTCAACGATCCAACAGAAAGAAAATACCAGAAATTACAGCTTAAACAATTTATCTTAATCGAACAGGTCAGGGTATTGTTCTCGCATGCGGGACTCCAACTCCCAAGTGGCCTCTCTTTCAGACTGATGAGACCAAAGAATTTTAACATACTTCAAGGTTTTGTTCCTCAAAACCTGTTCTGATTCTTCTAATATCTCACTGGTCGGGACTCGAACGTAAGGTCTTGCTTGACAATCAAAGGCTCCAAAGGAATGACATGTTCTGGGTCTCTCAGAAATTTTCTCAACATCGAAACATGAAACACATTGTGAACTCCACTCATGGAATCGGGAAGGTCCAAACGGTAAGCTAGTTTTCCAATTCGTGCCACGATTGCGAATGGCCCCACAAATCTTGGACTAAGCTTCCCTTTTGTGCCAAATCGTACCACGCCTTTAGATGGTGAAACTCTCAACAGAACCTCGTCACCCACTTTGAATTCCAGATCCCGCCTTCTCACATCTGCGTAGCTCTTCTGTCGGCTCTGAGCAGTCAACAGATTTTGCCTAACTTCATCCACCCTAGCCACTATTTGCTGAACCCAATCGGGACCCAAAACTGCCCGCTCTCCAACCTCATCCCAACACAACGGGGACCTGCACTTACGCCCATAAAGAACCTCGAATGGTGCAGCTCGAATGCTGGTATGATAACTGTTGTTATAAGCAAACTCTGCCAAAGCTAAATGCTCTTCCCAATTCCCTTTACAGGATAAAACACAACACCTGAGCATGTCTTCTAATGTCTGAATGGTGCGTTCGGACTGACCATCTCTCTGGGGGTGGAACGCGGTGCTAAGACGAAGCTGCGTACCCAACGCACCCTGCAAACTCTCCCAGAATTTGGAAACGAACTTGGCATCTCGATCAGAAACAATGGTCTTTGGCACCCTGTGCAAACGCACAATTTCTCGTACATAAAGAGGAGCCAAATCGCTTGCCGAATTGGTTGTACGAATAGGAATGAAATGTGCGACTTCTCGAACCGGTCCACAAATACCCAAATAGCATCCTTTCCTCATTGCGTGCGAGGTAAACCAACCACAAAATCCATAGATATATCGTCCCATGGCCAAACCGGTACCTCCAAG
Organism: Hsuehochloa calcarea; assembly: GCA_036346395.1. Taxonomy (NCBI): domain Eukaryota; kingdom Viridiplantae; phylum Streptophyta; class Magnoliopsida; order Poales; family Poaceae; genus Hsuehochloa; species Hsuehochloa calcarea. The sequence continues at coordinate 17,179,784 of CM070614.1, read as the reverse complement.
GGTTGCCTTGATCCTGCTGGTCGCTTGTGCTCACCTTGACCACCGGGCACACCCCACATGATGCCACATATTGTGCGATATCAATTTTCATCCGCTTCCACGTAAACTTTTCTTTAAATCTTTGTACATCTTGGTCTCACCAGGATGTACGGTATAAGGAGTACGATGGGCCTCCTTCAAAATCTCTAGTTTAACCTGAGACTCCTGTGGCACACAGAGGCGTCCTTTAAATCGCAAAGAATCAAACTTGTCCACTTGAAGTGACCTTGCTTGCCCTCAAAGACAACGCTTCCTCACTCGTTGGAGCATCTGATCTTGCTGCTGTGCTACTCGCACCCGATCTGGAAGAGCTGACTCTAAAAGCAACTGAGTCTCGGTCTGTGTGGTACCTGTAACACCCCAGCCCAACACTGAGCCTAGAATGCCACCACACTACACTTTAAACTAATAATTAACGACACACTATAATGTTACAGCAAGGAAATAGCGATAGTCATATCAATGGATCACAAAAAGGTCATGCATAATTATGAATCAAACGACAATAAATAATCAAGTGGAATATAACCAGGTAAATAATCCAAAATAGCATCAACCAATGAATCCAAATTAATGAAGCAAATAGTCTAGTCCAAACATTGTCCTAAACTTTATTCAACCTCTAACATGTCCATGTAAACCAATATTGAACGAAAGAATTATCATGGCGAATGATCATGTGATGTCCATGTGCTCTACTCGCTCTCGATTCACGGATCCTCGAAGATCACCTAAAGACAACAATAGAGCAAGGGTGAGTCCACGACTCAGCAAACACATCCATAAACAACGAACAATAATAAATCAACGGCATTCAATAACTTCATTATCATCACATGCACTTCTATTAACATTCTCATTCATTAATCTCAAATATCAATGCAACTCTAATCTATATGTCCACATGCACTTCTTTCACAGATATCGGTATAGCGTGAGTGAATGCTCGCGACAACATTCACTCTCAAGCCCGCTCCTCCATAAGGATCGGGACCTCCTCCACTCCGTGGAGTTGTGATCATTCATGATCACCGCTCATATGCAAGGATGCTTATGTATGCAAACAGGCAAACTCCATCATAAACATCATATCCAACTTTTCATCATGTCCATTAACAATATAAATCCATACCATTCCATTGCTTGCAATTAAACAAAATAAAAGCACAACAATAATGGTAATAGAAGATAAAGAAAACAGTGATCGATCATTGATCGCTGTCTACCATGCACTTGCCTTTACTAGTTGCGACGCACGATTTGGCTAGCAGATGGCAACAAGTACGACGCTTCTCCTACATTAAATACACACATCTCAATACAAACTACAGCATCATAAGAATAACAATCAATATACATCGCTCCTACACGTCCCCAAATATACCACATTACGCCGGTACCAAAAAGTTACCCATTGCGGTCTTAGTACTAAAACGAACGTAACTTTTGACTCGAAAGTCCGATCACCACAAACCACCCCATTCTGGATTCTTTATAAAATTATCCACATTTTCTTAGATTACGAAGTCTTCTAATTAAATCATCTAACCCTCCGTATTTAGCCCAGAAAGTCGATCTGTCCGCTTCGGAACAGCGGTCTTACTAAATTCATAACTTTTGTTTTACTCAACCAAAATTCGCGTTCTCAGATCCTACAGAACCATTGGACAATTATCTACAACTTTCATGTAGATCAAAAACTCTAATTAAGCTATTTACTATTTTTAGTAACCGACCTACCAAAACAGCGCCTAAAGACAACAACCCTAAAAACAGCGGCCTTCTCGAAATCATAACTCAAATTGTACTTGTCCGATCGACATGATTCAATATGCTATAGAAAGATATCGAAATTATCTACAATTAACTAGTAGATGAGATTTCCAAAATTTGCCATTAAGATACCCGAATAAATTGTACAACAAAACAGCGGCTAAACAGATCTATTATTCGTCTCTTCGATTAGAAATTCTCAACCTCTCTAATTAATCTCAATTATAATCCCTAATTGCTGCAAGCAAACAAGATCAATGCTACGTAATTACGTACACTCACATGCACCTGGTTTGGCAGAAAAACCACGCAGCAGCAGTACTCGGCAACACTTGGCGTCGGTTGGAAAAGCAAAGAAGAAGACAAATAGAAATCTTCGCTCGGCTCGGCAGAAATCAGCAGCACCTCGCTCGGTCCACGCTACCGCTTCCACGCACGCAGAGCACCAAAGACCAAAGGCGGCGCTTGGTCGCAAAAGCCCAAGACACGCACTGCCGTGCAGCTCGGCGGCAAGACATGCCTCCACGCGGTCCTTCGCGCGGCGCACGACACAGCGGCCAAGACAGCGAGGGGGCTAAGACAAGCAAGAAGCGGGCGGCTACGAGAGAGCGGCTGCAGCGCCTGACAGAAAAAGTGGAGGCGGCTGGAAAGTGGCTGGCGGCGCAAACTCGAGTAAAAAAGAAAAGTCAAGGCGGCGGCTGGCTTGGAAAAAGAAAACTAGGGTTTTTTTTCTAAAATTCAAGATCTATTTATATATCTCTCAAAAAAATTCTAGAATTCTATTTTCACAGATTCTTTTTTATTTAATTGCACACAGACCCTTAAAACGCTTATGTATACTATTCGATTAATTACGCTCCCCACTCAAGACGATTATTAATATTATTTTCGTAGTATTACGCATCTACAAAGCGTATGAAATATCCATACGCTCAAGTCGCAATAAGACAACTGAGAGTAGGAGGTGTCGCCCTGCGACTCAAGGCATCAGCTACCACATTAGCCTTGTCGGGATGGTACTGAATAGTAAGATCATAGTCCTTGATCAACTCTAACCATCTCCTCTGTCTCAAGTTCAAGTCCTTCTGGGTGAAGATGTATTTCAGGCTCTTGTGGTCAGTGAATACATCACAAGATTCGCCGTACAAATAATGACGCCAGATCTTCAAGGCGTGAATCACTGCAGCAAGCTCTAGATCATGGGTGGGATAATTCTGTTCATGCTTCTTCAACTGTCTCGTTGCATAGGCAATCACTTTACCATCTTGCATGAGTACACAACCAAGTCCAACTATGGACGCATCTGAATAGATAGTGAACCTCTTCCTAGGCTCAGGAAGAGTAAGAATTGGAGCAGTCACTAATCTATCTTTCAAAGTGCAAAAACTGCGCTCACAAGCATTAGACCACTGGAACCTAACACCTTTCTGTGTCAACTGGGACATTGGTTTAGCAATGGTTGAAAACCTCCACAAACCGCTTGGTAATAGCCGCCTAAACCCGTAAAACTCCTTACTTCTTTGACATTGGTTGGTCTTTTCCACTCTACTACTGTCGAAATCTTGCTAGGATCAATTGAAATACCCTTCTGATTAATAACGTGACCCAGAAACCCAACTTCAGAAATCCAGAACTCACACTTCTTCAGCTTGGCATAGAATTGATTCTCTCTTAAAGTTTCAAGCACCAACCGCAAATGGTGGGTGTGATCCTCTTCCGTCTTGGAATAAATCAAGATATCATCTATGAATACCACAACGAAATCATCAAGGTATTGATGCGGGATATCGCTCATGGCTTCCATGAAAATCGCAGGAGCATTCGTTAGTCCAAAAGACATAACTTTATACTCATAATGACCATACCTCGAGAAAGCCGTTTCTCAATATCCCGCCACGAACCCGAATCGATTATAACCCGATCGAGGTCAATCTTGGAAAATATCCTAGCTCCTTTCAATCGGTCGAAAAGATCCTCAATGCGAGGCAAATGATATTTATTCTTCACAATACCGATTAAGAGCTCGATATTCCACGCACATACGCCACCGCCATCTTTCTTCTTAGTAAAAGAACAAAGCGCTCCCCAAGGCGTACGCTACTGTTGAATAATACCTTTGGACAGCGAGTCGCCCAATTGTTTCTTCAATTCTTCCGAAAGGGCGAGCCAATCGGTAAGGAGACTTGGATAAAGGCCGAGTTCCCTAATAAGATCAATCCGAACTCCACTTTCCTCACCGGAGGCATTAGGGAAGTTCTACAGAAAGACATCGGAAAACTCCTTCACAATCGAATCTCCTCAATACGCCGAAGAATCACCGCTTAATTGAGGGAACAAAGTAATCCGATGGTCGATGCACGGCGGCTAGGGAATAGGTTAGCCAAAGACAAATATTGAATCGACGGCACCGCCTCGAATACCGCTTCTTCACCTAAGGAGCTAGCAAGGTCACCGTCTTCCGTAAACAACAAATCTTGCCACGGTATTGGAATAACCAGTCCAAACCCAGAATAACATCGAAAGGTGCCAATTATATAACCATAAGATTCGCAGTGAAAAGCTCATCATTAATAATTATAGAACAACCGGGACTGACGGTAGAGCTAGAAATAAGACCTCCTGGAGAGCTGACAACCACTGACTAAGAAATAAGCTGAAAACTCAAACCCACTTTTCTAACAAACTCCAAAGACACGAACGAGTAAGTAGCCCCGAATCAAAGCAAAGACAAAGGCATCATGCGAATCCACTAGTAAAGTACCGTCACCACATCGGGACGCCCCAAAGTCTCAGGGTGGGCATGGCGAGACCCCGATGCACCGATGCGTAAGACGCACCGACACTCGCGATGTAAAGCCGGAAACGGCTGGAGGGATGAACAGAGAGGTGCGATGGTGCGGATTCCAATAGAACCCTACAGAGGCGCGAGTAAAGCCGCAGTGGAACCCACATCGAAGGGTACTTGTGGTGCCGAGCGCTGTCGAGTCCGAATCGAACCTCGTGGAAACCGGAGGAAGAAGTCTGGGACGGCCTCCCATTTGATGATACTAGCTGGATTTTGCTTGCACACCGAGGACTTGTGGCCCTCCCGATCAAGATCGCGGCATGTTCCCTTGAAGGAACATTCTGAAGCTCGATGCCCGTCACCACACCGAAAACACTTCATGCCCCGACACGAACAGACGCAATCGTGGGGCGAAAGATGAAGAACGTGGCGCCAAGAGGAAGGCGCCATTTTGAACAGACGGGAGTTTTAGTTTTTTTTAAACCTCTTAGCAGCGGGTCGCTGAAAAGACCCACCTCCTCCACCGAAACTCCGCTTATGGCCACTGCCAGATCCACCGGTAGCAACAGAACCACTAGCAACATGCCCTTGCGACGAAGGAGCTCTTTCCAACTCCATCCCTCTAGCCTGCTCAACCACCGAGCTAAGATCACGCAGACTGCCGCTCTGCAATTTGGCGATACTCTCGATTGAGGCCCCACGAACCTCTTAGCCTTCTCTTTATCATCACTTGCCACGGCCGTACAAAACGCACTGCATTGTTGAACCCGCCTCATACTCAGATACTGTCATCTTTCCTTGCACAAAAGTCAGGAGTGATTGCTCCATCTTCTCAATGAAGGAATCCGGAGAAAACTGTGTCCTGAATCTCTCCACAAATACCTCCCAAGTAACAGAACTGCTACTGAGTCCTGGAAGATGTGACTCCTTCCCACCAGATGTCGGCCGGCCCTTGGTGAAAGGTTACAAATCGCGCCTTCTGCGCGGATGCCAGCTCTAATGCCCCAAACTGACGCTCCATGTACCTCAACCAGTCCGCAGCCTGCACCAGTGTGCCTGCTCCGTCAAAAGTGTCCAGACGAAACGACATCCACTCACGGAGGCTCATTCTAACCTCGGGTGGAACAAGAGATGGCGAATGTGTTCCGCCCAGTGTGCAAAGAATGCAGGAATTGCCGCCTGCAATTGTTGGCGGAGTTGTTGATTCTCTCTTATAAGGTTCTGAATAAGATCTGCTGTTGCGACCGGTGGCTCAACAACCGGAGGCGCAGCTGAGGCAATCTCCTCAGTAGCAGCACCAGCCAACCCTTCAGACAAAGACGATGCAGCAGCCGGACCGCGGCCACAACCACGACTACGGGTCGGTGGACGACCACGACCACGGCCTCTACCTCTTGCCATCTATGAACAACACAACAGAAAGAAAAACCAAACACTTAGCTCAACGAATCGATAAATGTAATAATTGGAACATAACCAGGCAATTGCGGAAAACAATGGTTTACCCAACCCTTCCTATTGTGCACAGTGTGTCATTTTAATATTATAACCACGGACCTGAAGCCCGCTCTAATACCAACTGTAACACCCTAACTATAAGGAAGTCAAGGTGTCACCAACAATCACTAATCTTTAGGAAATTCACAACAATACGCATTACTAGATGTGGCATACCACAAAGATATACGTGAACAGAAATCATCAACAAGTTTAATCAGCGGGTGGAGATAAACAATTCAGGAGATATGGTAAATACGGCCAAGTTGGCTTATTACAATTCAACACAAGGCATAAATAGAAGACAATATTAAGTTCTCAAATGTTTTGGATTATGGTAGTGAGTGCATCGTGTTGAATAACCCTCCATGAAACCGTTCTTCCTTGTCATTTACCTAAATAAAACAACAAAGTAAGAATGAGCCAAAGACTCAGCAAGTACTTGAAAGTAACAATCAATATCCAATAAACAATATACACCATCGCACATTAAACATTTATTGGAAACAATCCTTATGAATGGATGAAGTGAAATGATGCAATGAAGGAAGTGGACATATTGCAGCATATACCGGTATAGCGAGTGAAACACCCGTCGGTGTTCACTAAAAAGTTACCGTATGAAGAACGTTTCATACGGCCGTCCAACGTGGCCCACATTGGAATGGTGGACAAACGTACTCATTCTGGAATTGATGGGATTTTCAGATGCCCATACTGGAATTGATGGGTCTTACAAGAGAAATCCACTTTCGTGGTCATTATGTATTCATGCATGACATGATGTGATCTCATGGTAAGTTTGAATATCACGCATTAATGGAAAAAAAACACATGGCATTCAACTACACATGCAAACAAGTATAACCACGCACACACACATCACATATTTTATCAATTATAGCATACTAGTACTTGCCTGCCGCGCTGCGACGGGTTGGGAGGTAACTGAGATACCCCTCCACTCACCGCTTCATCGCCTACAATATAGAATAATCGAAATGAGGACAAGCGAGTAAGACATTACTACACGTGCCCTCCCACAATCTCTAACCAAACCAACCTAACAAAAGGTTCAATTTGATCAATTCACCCAAACTTTCCAAATACCCCTAAACTGGCAGTTTTACTAGAAAATTCACCAATAAATAACCGTAGCTCCAAAAGACCTGAAACTACTGCTCAACTTTTCTTAACGTAAATGGCTACGAAACTCTTGTTGACGGTAAACTCTAATTCGGCCAAAACAGGGGTCTAACCATCCAACGAAAAACTATAACCACAGTCTGCCCAGAATTCAGAACAGCCCCAAAGAAAAGGCTCTAACTTTTAGACCACTGATCCAAATAAAGTGATCTTTATCAGCCTGGAAACATGGTGAAATTATCTTCATAAACCTAGTTGGGTGGCCGACCTGGTTCTGACTCTAACTAGATCAAAACCTAGGTGCAACCGACTATACCCAGAATTTCTGTCAGACAGAGCTGTATGTGGTAAAACAGTCATAAATTTTAAACTACTGCGTGAAAATTCATGATCCAGGTGCCAAAAGAAATCTAATGAAACCAGGATCAATTCTCCAGAAGACACAGATGTCCAATTCGGCCTCTACGACACCCAAAACTGAGGTACAACGTACTGGACAAAATCAATCTACTCACAGAATTAAAACGAAACTACAAATCCAATCGGATTCTCAACTCTAATGGAATCAAACAACGAATCGGATGTCTAGTTACCCTTGTAGACCAGTAGGACGATGATGATCCGCTGCACATGGGCCTTCCTCCCTTCCCCTCTCTTCCCTCTCTTAGGGCCGGCCACCGGGAGACGACGAACGGCCGTCGACGTCGGCGGGGAACAGAGATGTCGGAGGGGATCTTGAGGAGGAGCGACGGGGATCACCGGAGATGGCACCACCACAGCGAGGAGGCACCAAGGAGCAGCAAGGGAGCCGGCTTTGGGGAGGAGGTTGCGGCCAAAGGGAGGGAGGTGGGGCGGCTAGGGTTTGGGGAGTGGCGCCCCCCTTTGGCGGCCCCTACATGGGCGGCCGGCCCCTCTTGGGCCACTGGTCATGGATCATGCGGCCCAGTTGACAGAAGTAACATATACCCCGCTGATTGGAAAAATCGACTAAAATCGCTTTTACTCCCTCCGACTTCTTTCTTTTTACCGATTCGGTTCCGGTGTATTACAAGTAGCCAAGTGGCAGACCAAAACCCAATCTGAGCCAAAAGTCCATAGACTCAGTCTATATCGAACCAAGTCACTTGCAAGTGGGTCCCACATGTCAGTTCAATTTTCTTTATTTTCTTTTCAGCCAAAATTCCCTACTGATGTCATGCTGATGTAGTAAATTGCTTTACCTTTAGAAAAACAATTCCCTAAATTCTAAAATTCTAATTCCATCATTTCATGTGAATTTCAATCTTCCGAGAGTCCATTCTCCTTCGTTCAAACTCCAATTCAATCAATTCAAATTCCTAAATTTATCTATAATTGAGCTCTTTATTTTAGACGATCTATTTTGCAGAGCAGGAGCAGAAGCAAACTTTGATGATACAAGTGTAGTAACTGAGGAGAGCCAAAGCCAAGGCAAGTCGTAGTCCTTTGATCATATTGAACCTATTATTTCAAAAGTATGTTGTTTTATACCAATTGCATGCTATCTTTATGTCATCTGTTTTGGGATTAGCTATAACCTGTTGTCATTATGCATCCATTCAATATTTGAATACCATGTATCCATGGTCGCCATAGAATGGTTAATTTTAGTTGGACATAATTGTATCACCAACATGAGTATCGTACATATGCTTAGCCAAGCTTAGTTACGATGGGTTCATTATCACTTGTTCAATAATATTGAATTTGACTTAATGAGATATGGAATGATGGCGGTTAGCCACTGTTGTAAAAATTTGTGTACCATGATAGGATATTTTATTTGTCTTGGTTTAAAAAATGATTTCTGCTCGGACGAGCGATCGTGAAGTAAAGGTGGTGCGGTTAGCATGTTGTGGGATGTGGTAGACTCGCCCGAGTAACTTCTCAAGGACTTAATCTTGTGCGCCATTGAACTGGACCTTAATCGTACAACCACATGGCTGGTATGGGATGGACTTGGCTAACTAATTAGCAATGTCTTAATTTTGGTTCTATCTTGGAAGCGTAAGTTATGGGATACATATACTCACACTAGCGCAAGAGGAGGGACTTGTCTGGTTGGTAAGACATTCAGTGTTGAAACCTTAGCGGACAAAATTGGGTTAAGGAGGAGTTTTGTAAATGTCTTGTGCTAATCACTTAGTCGCACGCCTACAGAACTGTGTTAGACGGGCAATATAAGTTGATTTATTTCTTGTGCGTAAAAATGTACAACCTCTATAGAGTTAAAACTATTTAAACAACTATGTCCTCGGTCATGGACGTGCTCGGGGATTTCACATAAGAGGTTGAGTTTCTTTATAAAATGTGTCAGAGTGTGAATGAGAAGTTCACTTGATGAATATAATGTTCGTTTGGTGAATGGGTAATTCACATTTGTGGTTTGTGTTGAGAAGTAAATGGGGAGTTCACACTGGTTGATTTCAAAGAAACTGTTTATTTTATTTACTTATTGTCTTTTAAACTACGCGTTTTAATCTATTTATTGTATTTATCGTCAATGCTACTTTCTACAAAAGAACCAAACAGCTAACATTTGTTCCAGCTTTGCATGAATATTAATTGCATACTATTTCCCAACGGTTTGCTGAGTACTTTATGTACTCACGACATCAATTTATGTTGCTCAGTTGAAGAGAACCAAGCCGCTCAGGAGTTCTTTGCTCAAGAGTACCATGAAGGCTTTGCAGATTAGAATGCGTTCTCCGCTCGATTGCCTGTGGGTATGTTGATTAGCTTTTTCAAGTTTTCCCATTTTGTTGCAAGAGTTTATTTGTTTCTTTAGCCCTGCATGGCAAGTTAAGTAAACATTGACTCTAAGGTTCAGTTATTATTATTTGTATTTTGAGATCTTTTTAGCTAAATCGATAAATAGATAGTGTTTCATCACTATTTCACGTGTGAGCTAGCTACTGATCTGGGACTAGTTCGGAATACACAGAGGGTTCCTAAATTGCATTTTTGGGTCTCAACACCTCCTTCCTTCTCCTTTTTTTCCTTTTCTTTTTCTCCTTTCTCTTCCATGTGGACCCGCCTTGTCAGCAGGGTCTCCTAGCTTCCTTTGGACTCCTCCCGGGTGCCCGTGTTCGGTTCCAACACGAAGCTGCCATCGTACCCAACTCCAACTCTCCCTCTTAGGTGCATATAAAAGCCAAGATATCCACATCATAATATGTGCCTCGACCTCCTCTCTCGAAACCGTAAAGCCACCGACCGATTTCGTGTCCTTCGTGCTGAATCACCGCCCATACAACGCTGCCCGCCGAAGTGCTCCTTCGCTTGTTCTGCTGCCATCGAAACTTCTTCTTATTCTACATCGTCACCACCGTTGGATGCACCTCATTGTGTTCTACGTTGAGCTTCCGTCACCATCACACGAAGTTCACCAAGTTACCGCCAACCATGTTGAGTCGCGACACCCGATACCATTTCTTCGTGTTCCTCATTTCCTCGGTGAGTCTCTCCCAAAAAAAACCGCATCACCAAGTGTTCTAGATCTCGATCTATCTTTTCCATCCCTTAATTCCAAGTTTCATCCACTGTATGTCGTGATTTTTCCTTTTTCTCTCCTTTCCGGCCGCCACTCTTATCCAGCCAATTGCGCCACCACCGTTAAGCTTTCGATGTTAATCTTATAACCATCTTCATCGCTACACCGCGGTCTACACCATGCTTCGACTACCATCGCTAGGACTTCTTCCCTCATTGTCACCGTCGAGCAAGCCACCACCGCTCTTTCCCTCGCCATCGACGATTACCATTGTTCCCTGCAACCGCATCTGTGTCACCGTGATCACTGTGTTCTCTTTGTCCCATTTTTTCACTTTGCTGCCCCTACCTCGCCGCCGACCATTGTCGCCACCGTGCGCCAGAATCGGCCGCATGCTCCTCTCCTTCTCTGTTGGATCCCTGTTTGTTTCTCTCTCTTACATGTGGGTCCCACATGTAAATCTCTCTTTCTTTGTTCCCTCGCTCTCTGCCACTTCATTGCCACCTCAGTGCCACATACCGCTACCTCACCTCCTTTGCATAACATGTATGCCTTGTCATCTGTTACCGGGTCCCACATGTTAGCTACTTAAGAAATAACCTAGTTTTGCACTCTTCTCACTTACGTGCGGTCCTCGCATGTCAGTCAACCCTTGGTCAACCCTAGCATCATGAGCTTGGTCCACCATGGACTGGCATCCCTTGCCGTGGACATGGTCCATAGAGTAGTGGCCCTACCAATCATTCTCTTTGTAGTTTTCTGGAATTAATTTAATTCTTGAATATCCTATTATCTCAGTAGGAATGAAATGAAATTATGAGATTTACATTTCAGAGGAAAATTCAAATAAAAAATTGAATATTGAAATCCACCTGAGATTTCAAATTGAGATGAATTCAAAATGAAAATTTGAATCCAGGATTGGCTGCAAAAGATTAGATTTTGGAACAAAGATTTGAGCTGAGAAATGGAATTTGGATCTTGATTTGGAGTTGAACTGAGATTCAGCATTTGATTTGAATAATATTTATATAAGCAAGAACTCCAAATTAAGAGCCAACACTTTGAAATAATTAATTTAAATTTCCATTTACAAGAAGAAAATAAATTTTTGAAAAGCAATAAAATAAAGAGAATTCCAAGTTATAACAAAGGAACTTGGAAAGACCAAAAATTCAAAAAAATCAAATAAACCAAATTTTGAATTTAATTAAAGTTTGATTATTCATATTAAATTGGTTTAATTTCTGAAATTTAAAATTAATTTTTACAAATGAAGAAAATTTAAATAATTATTTTTATTTTGAAATTTTCAAAAAGACCAAAAAATTGTGATGTTACACCATCCGTGGGGAATCTTCTCTCCTTTGTTCTTTCGTTGAATTTTCTTTTTTCCCACACTAATGCTACCATGGTAGGAGAGTGGAATGAGAAGAATTTGTTTGATCTTGTAGACTACGTAGGACTTGACATGGATGCCTATTATGACTATGAGCCAAGCATGGTTTTGTTTGATGACAATGCCAGTTCCAGAGATCTTTCACCCGGTCCCAGAAATCGCATACCGGACAAGGTTGAGGAGGGATCCTTCTCCCCCACAATAGTATGCCGAAATGAGGAGCCATAATCCTCACAGGGCAAGTGTCCAAGCGACCATGATCGGAGCAGCCCCAAGGCTAGAACCGAATGCAGTGGGGATTCCTCCTCCAAATGTTCGAGTCCATCTGAGGCCGTCTGACCTGACACGTCAAGTCCTAGAATCCATGATTACGGGGGCTCAACCATCACCTACTAACCATCACACTTCAGTTACCCCCACCAGGAGTGTGGTCAACCTGTTGCAGTTGCAATTCGCCCATATCTCCAGAGGATTCACATTCAACCAGAGATGGTTATAACTCAGAATTCCCCTTCCCGGAGGGGATTGCTCCAAGTCACGAGGCGATGCCCTTCGACTACTCATCCACCCCGGAGGGCTCAACTGCAAGCGAGGACACCAGCACCAAAAAGGTCTTTGTCCTCCCCTCAAATCCTGGTAATTCTCCAATAAACAGGACTAGGGCCACTTCCCATCGATCACTTGCTTCAAGATCTCATCAAAGTGGCGAGGATGCCTCCAATGACGATCAGGATCTAATCCTTCATGAGCGTGACAGACATTCTCAAAGTGATCGCACTCCATTGCGGCATGCTCCGGCCAATTCGGATGTTGACTATCCTAACACCATTCGTCGAAGAAGGATTACAGCCCATAATACACTGCCTGGGTGCATCAACTACTAGTCGAAAACTGCCCGAGATCATTAACAGCACCAGGTTACGATCTCTTTGCTCAAGAGATCGCACAGAGGCTTCGGATTACTATGACTAGAATCGAGCACAACCGACAACATCGTCCCAGAAGTCACACTGGGACCACACCCTCGAAGACTAGTTGTTCGAACAACTCTCCTCATGGAGGACAGTATGACAGCAGGCCTGGTCAATCTCCCAACCACAATGCTGGTCGAAGGAGAAATCCTCCAATAGATGCAGATTAGCAGACTTCAAGGGGAGGTGGTTGTTCACTACTTCCTCAAAGGAATCTATATCATCAAATGGAGTGAGGAGTATTACCCTCATAGGACCGAGATCTATGATAGACCGGGACCATTTACTACTAGGTATCGTCGAGTACGATCACCTGGTGATGGCAACCATTCTTTTCCTCAAAGGAGGTGTTATGATACTATTACCGGATGTCATCAGTTTTTTGTTTGATCTCTGAGCAGTTCGCCGGCCGGCAAGATTTCGACCAGTCAACATGGAGAAGTACGATGGGTCCCAGAATCCCATCGAGTTTATGCAAATATACACAACTACAATTCGTGCCACTGGAGGAGATGAACATGTTATGGAAAATTACTTATCGATCGTGCTCGAAGGCTCTGCTCGATCATGGTTATTAAACCAACCAGCATAGTCAATCTACTTGTGGAAGCATTTGTGTGATTTATTGTTGGCAAAGTTGCAAGGCACTTAGAAGCATCCTAGGAAAGAGGATGATCTGCACCAAATGCATCAACATTCTCACGAGACTTTGTGGCAATTCATAAGGCGCTTTAGTGAGATTCAAAATTCAATTCCGAAAGTCTCTGGTTCTTCTATTATTAGAGCATTCAAACAAGGAGTTTGAAACCAGAGGATCATAGAAGACATTGCTCTCAGCCCTCCCGATACCACTGCTGAACTCTTCGAGATGGCAGACCGCTATGCAACCGCTTTTGAAGAAGTAGAATTGAACCGCACGATCGATCGTGATGACAAAGGTACTCGAGGAGCAAGTGAAGGTACCAAGGAGATGGACAAACCATCCAAGAAATCCAAGGCCAAGTCCAAAAACAAATAGTCACTGGCCAAGAGCTCAAAGGAGGTTTTAGCCACTAGTAACAAGGAGCCTCGAAGCTCCAAATAGTATTCCAATCGGGGCAAAGGCAAATGCCCTGAACGAAAAAACTAATAAGCCAAGGTGGTGCCCTTTCTGCTAAAAGGAAGGCCACAACCTTCGCAATTGTTGAGTTTTCCAATGAAAACTCGAGGACTATTACTCTGGCAAAGGACCACTTCCTACCCTCGAAGAAGTAGGGAAAACAAGTGGTCAAAAACAGTGAGAAGACAATGAGGAAATACCACACTAGGACCCTGAACATACCACCAATCACATCTACCAAGGGTCATCAGCATATGAGTCAAAACGACAACTCAAAGCGGTCGAGCACGAGGTAATCTTTGTCGACTCTCCTCTTGTCAACAAATTACCAAAGTGGTCGGAGGTCACCATCTCTTTCGAGAAGGGTGATTGTCCGATCCTTTCTACTCGACCTGGTCATTTTCCGATTGTGGTCAAGCCCACCATCAACAACTGCTGAGTTAATCATGTGCTAGTTGATGGTGCAAGTTCATTAAATATACTCTTTACAAGTGCCCTGGGTGAAATGCAAGTTCCCAAGATGAAAATAAGGCCCTTACGATACTCCTTTCATGGGATCGTACTAGGGTCTTCGGGCAAGTCTCCCTCCCTGTTACGTTTGGGTCACAAAATAATTTCTGGACGGACAAAATCTATTTTGACGTGGTCGACTTCAATACGACATATAATGCCATTCTTGGTCGACCAACTCTGGCATAATTCCTAATGACTGCTCAAAGCCAAAAGTTACACAGTACGATGACAGGTCCCGAAGGAGTCATTGCAGTACGATGTCATAAAAAGATGGCGCTAACGTGCGACCACAAGTCACTCGAGATGGTTGGCCAGATACCAGCACGAGAAGAAAAAAACGTGCAACATCTGGCAAAGTACTCGAAGCCAAAAGTTGCACCGAAGCCGAACGACCAAGTCGAAGGGGTTCCACTGAATGCAACGGAGCCCTTCAGGACCGTTCGCATTGGAGTCGCCCTTGACTTTGCATTGGAAGATACCCTCATCAATTTCCTCCGAGCAAACAGAAATTTCTTCACGTGGCAAGCATCCGACATGCCCAGAGTCCCCTGGGGGGTGATCGAGAACATGCTAGCTCTATGGCCTGACAAAAATCCCATAAAACAAAAATTACAGAAAATGCACCTGATCGATGAGAAGCCATTTAATCGGAACTGGACAAGTAACTAAAGGCATACATTATCTGAGAAGTCAGACACCCAGAGCGGTTGGTAAACCCTGTAATGGTCAGGAAATCTAATGGTAAGTGGAGAATGTGTGTAGACTTCACTGACTTGAATAAAGCTTGTCCAGAAGATGACTTTCCACTTCCTCGCATTGATCAGTTGGTTGATTCTACTGTTGGGTGTGAAACTTTAAGTTTCCTAAATGCATATTCTGGTTATCATCGGATAAGTATGTGTTTAAATGATGAAGAAAATACCATATTTATTGCACCAGTTGAAATATTTTGCTATGTCAAAATACCATTTGGTCTAAAAATGCTTGTACTTCCTTCCAACGTTTGATGCAAAAGACCCTTCTTCCTCAACTAGGCCGAAACGTGGAATCCTACGTTGATGACCTGGTCGTAAAAAGCATCAAGCATCTTAATCATGTCTCCGACCTGCAAAAAAACATTTGACAACCTCATAAAACACTAGTTAAAACTCAATCCTGAGAAGTGTGTATTCGGAGTCTCTCCAAGAAAATTGCATAGATTCCTTGTCTCTGTTTGAGGAATCAAGATAAATCCTGAAAAGATAAAGGCTATTGAAAAAGTACATCCTCCGACCACAAAGAAAGAAGTCCGAAAACTCATAGGATGCATGGTGGTTTTAAGTCGTTTCATCGCACGACTGGGGGAAAAGACTTCCTTTCTTTAAACTTCTTAGGAAATATAAGGGTTTCAAGTCGTCTGAACAGACAAACAAAGACTTTGAGGATGTCAAGAGATACCTTACGAGTTCTCCCATTTTGGTTTTCCCCTAAACCAAACGAAACACCCATATTGTATCTAGTTTCTATGCCACAAGCAGCGAGCGTAGTACCGGTCGCTGAGCATGTAAACATTCAACGACTTGTTTACTACGTTAGTGAAGTTTTACATAGGCCTAAGGAGTGTTACCCTCAGGTTAAAAAATTTCTATATGCCCTCCTCATGTCTTTGAGGAAACTGAGGTATTATTTTCAGGTTCACAAGTTAATCGTGTCGTCTGAGTTTCCCTTAGGGGAAGCTCTACAAAATATGGAAGCAGCGGGGCGCATGGCAAAATGGTCAGTCGAACTTGGGGAGTTCGACCTCCATTTTGTGTCCTGAATGGCCATTAAATTCCACATCTTGCAATAATTTATCGCCTAATGGACAAATTCTGAACCTGTTTAGGGACCCTATTATGAATTTCATGACCAGTGGATAGTGTACTTTGATTGATCACTTACATTAAGTGGCTCGAGGGCTCGGTGGTCTTGGTATCTCCTACCGGAGAAACGTAAAAATATGTTGTTCAAGTTTACTTCCCTGCTACTAACAATGTGGTAGAATATGAAGGATTATTGGCTAGCATTCGAGCAGTGAAAGCGCTTGAGATTTGACTACTTGTGAAAGGTGATTCTCAGTTAGTCGTGAATTAGATCGGAAAAGAGTTTCAATGCTTGATCGAAAGTTAGAAAGCTTGAAAAGCATTTTTTTATTCTGAAGGTACAATATATCCCTAGAGAGGATAATTTCCTCGCTGGCCAGTTGGCTCGAATGACTTCTTCCTGATCCCACATTCCACAAAGAGTCTTTTTGAAGCAACTCCAGAAGCTGTCTCTGGTTGAAAAACCAGAGACTACTCCAAGTGAGATAACCTCTATAGAATACGAAGATACATGGATGGATCCCATCTACATGTACTCTATAAACGATCTTGAGGCTAATCGTTTGTCTTGTAAGGCCAAAATGTATACTTTAGTTGAAGAGTACTCTATAAATGAGGTACTCAAAAGGTACTCATGCGATGTCTATCTTACAAAGAAGGATTAATACTCCTTAATGATATACACAAAGGTATCCGTGGAACTCATGTGTTCTACAGAACGCTGGTCAGAAAAGCTTTTCGACAAGGCTTTTATTGGCCAATAGTCCTCCATGACGCAAAAGAGTTTGTTAAGAAGTGTGTACAATAACAGTTTTATAGCAGGCAAATACACCAACTAGCTAAAGTGTTATAAACAATACATCTTTCTTAGCCTTTTGTTACCTAGGGTTTAGATATCCTAGGACCGTTCCGCAAAGCATCCAGGGCTTCAAATTCCTGTTTGTGGCTATTGATATGTTCACAAAATAGATTGAGGCCCCCCTTACTGAGATTACAACAGAAGCAACCAAGAAATTTATGATGAAAAGCGTGATCACTCGAATTGGCGTTCTAAATCGCATGATCACTAATAATGGTACTCAATTTACAAGTGCAAAATTTCAAGAATTTTGTGAGGAATTAGATGGTAAATTATGTTATCCCTCTGTTGCCCATCCACAATGTAATGAGGCAGTCGAAAGAGCAAATGGTCAAATCATGCAGGGAAATAAAACTCGAGTTTTCGATGAGGTTATAAAGCACTCGGGGGCTTGGGTGAAAGAATTACCCTTAGTTTTATGGGCAATTCATACGACCGTTAGTTGGGATACAGGCAAAACACCATTCTTTTTAGTTTTTGGTGCTGAAGCCATGCTTTCCCAGAACAAAAAATTCAGTCTACATGGGTCAAAAACTATAACGACGTTGACTAAGCACAACTTTGAGCCGACGACATAAATTTACTAGAAGAAAAGTGAAATCAAGCCTTAATCCATTTGGCAGTCTACCAGAAAGCCCTACGCAAATACTACTATCATAAGGTCCAACCTCGCAGCCTTGCTATAGGTGACTTGGTTTTGAAGAAAATTGAAACTCGGACTAATCGAATAAACTCTCCCCGAAGTGGCAAGGTCTTACACGATGGCCTGGTTTACACGACCAGGTTTGGCATGACTGGCAATGGAAGATGGTCGGATCCTCTCTAGCTCATGGAATATCGACCAGTTACGAAAGTTCTATGGGAAAATTCCTACACTCTCAAAAAAGTTTATGAATTCTTCAACTTTATTGTGTCAAGAAGTTGGTAAAAGAGCAAAGATTAGTTTTACTTACACTGGTAGGAGGAGGGTAACATCACCTAATCAAAGTCTTTTCCTCTCTGCATGTGTTCTTGCCCACTAGAAGGAACTTTCTAGTGTCGCTCTATTCCTAACTTTTGCTGCAAATACAAGGAAACTAAATCTAACAAAACGTGGTCGAAGAATTGTTAAGCCAAGTTCTTTTCTTTATGGTTTACGTCTTTATGATTATTTTTTACAGCATTGTTGTTCAAAATTATTATTTAGTAAGCCAAGCTTAAGTTCTTAATTTCGACTATTTCTTCAAACACTCGATTTTCCTTACATTGGTCAGAAAACGGGAATGTCACCTAGTTGAAGTCTCTCCTCTCTGCACGTGGTCTTACCCACTAGGAGAAGCTTCCCAGCGTCGACCAAACCCTTATTCTTGCTGCCAATACAAGGAATTAAGTTCAAATGATGTGGTCAAAACTAAGGTATTAAACAAGCACGTCTTCCACTATTTCCTTATTTTAATTACTGCAACTAAGTAAACAGTCGGGGCTAGGATAAAGTTATAATCATCAATTTATTTCTTAGTCTGGTATTTCAATTCTCTTTTTTTTCTTTGTCTTATGAGTTACTAACTACTTAAAAAGACCATTGCTGGAAATGAAGCTCTATGTATACAAAAGAAAAATATTGTTTTTACAATTATGATCCTATTACAAACTACTCAAAAGAAGTAGATCCTAGCTGCATCACCTCTACAGCCTTCTTTTTGATCGATTGAGCTTCTTCAACCAGCTATTGGGCTTCGACTTCAGAGCAGTCGAAATCAGCCTCAACTGGAAGAAGAGTAAGAGTGTGGTCGTGGGCTTTGAGTTTTGCTAAAGCAAAGCTCACTCCATTTACGACCGCCTGCTTAATCAACTTAGTTTGGTTGGTCTTCAAAGTGGTCACCAACTCCTAGAGAGTCCCAACATGTTGCCCAATTGTCCTCGTGTGTTGTCATAGCCCCATTTTTATTTAATGGGAAATATATGCATCTCATAAGCATACATGTGATTTTTGGAGCATGTGCACAAATTATTGCATTGGAATTATTCAAATCAAAGTAAAACTAACAAATTAAAGTGAATGTAATATTTCAAATTTCGTTAGGGAGGATTGGTATTCGGGAGAGAGTTTTATTTTAAAATTTCGGAGTTTTTCGGGAAATTCTTTGGCCCGGGCCTCCGGCCCAGGCTAGTGACCTTCTGGCATAGCCTTGGCCGGCCTCATAGTGGGCCAAGGAGGGGAAGACCGCACCAGGCCAAGGCCCATGCGCCCCTCCCCTCTTAACCCTAGCCCGGCCGGCCCCCTCCCCCCTCTTCCCTCTCCCTCCCACTTCTCCCCCTAGGCAGCCGCCACCTCCACTTTCCCCTCCACCAATCCACGCCCCCTTCAGCCCTAGCGCCGCCTCCTCCCCTGGGAATAGCCCTTGGTGTTTCCCCGAAGTCGCACTCCAAGATCCCCAAGCAATCTCCCTCGATTCTCTCTTCACCGGCCATTGTTTTCCTCCGCGTGCTCGCTGCAGTGGTGGCCGGCCAATGGAGGAAGAGAAGAACCTTCGGGAGGTTGATCTTCGTCATTCTACGGGTCCCCAAGGGTAACGAAGGTTCCGATTCGCTGTTTGTATTAGTTTTGTTGCTCTTTTGTTCGTTTGAATTGGTTTAGTCTGCGAATCCAGATCTGTCCAGAATAGAGCAGTAGGTTGCACGGAAGATTAAAGGCCTTTAGAGGCCGAATCTCAGGTCGATGTCTTCTGGAGATATGATCCTGGTCTCATTAGCTTTCTTTTGGCACCTGTATCACGAATTTTCACCCAGTAGTTTAAAAGTTATGACTGTTTTACCACGTACTGCTCTGTCTGTCAGAAATTCTGGGTATAGTCGGTTGCACCTAGGTTTTGATCTAGTTAGAGTCAGAATCAGGTCGGCCACCCAACTAGGTTTATGAAGATAATTTCACCATGTTTCCAGGCTGATAAAGATCACTTTATTTGGATCAGTGGTTTAAAAGTTAGAGCCTTTTCTTTAGGGCTGTTCTGAATTCTGGGCAGACTGCAGTTATAGTTTTTCATTGGATGGTTAGACCTCTGTTTTGGCCGAATTAGAGTTTACCATCAACTAGAGTTTCGTAGCCAGTTAAGTTAAGAAAAGATGAGCACTAGTTTCAGGTCTTTTGGATTTACGGTTTTTTATTGGTGAATTTTCTAGTAAAACTGCCAGATTAGGGTTATTTGGAATGTTTGGGTAAATTGATCAAATTGAACTTTTGTTTGGTTGGTTTGGTAAGAGATTGTGGGAGGACACGTGTAGCATTGCCATACTCGTTTGTCCTCATTTCGATTATTTTATATTGTAGGCGGTGAAGCGGTGAGTGGAGGGGTATCTCAATTACCTCCCAACCCGTTCTGTGTGCGAATAAGTAACTTGTATAATATGATTGATGTATTATGTGATGTGTGAATGAATGATTATATTTGTTCGTATTTGTAGATGAATGCCATGTGTATATTTTCATTTATGAGTACTATTCAATATTTCCATAGAATCACATCATGACATGCATAATTATCTTTGTAAGACCCATCAATTCCAGTATGGGCACTTGAAAATCCCATCAATTCCAGAATGGGTACGTGAGTCCACCATTCCAATGTGGGCCACGTTGCGTGAGTCCACCATTCCAATGTGGGCCACGTTGGACGATTGTATGAAACGTTCTTCATACGATTACTTTAAGTGAACACCGACGGGTGTTGCACTCGCTATACCGGTATATGCTACAATATGTCCAATTCCTTCAATGCATCATTCCATTACATCCATTCATAAGAATTGTTTCCAATAAATGTTCAATCCGTGATATTGTATATGGTTCATTGGATGTTGATTGTTACTTTCAAGTACTTGCTGAGTCTTTGGCTCATTCTTGCTTTGTTGTTTTATTTAGGTAAATGACAAGGAAGAACGGTTTCATGAAGGGTAGATCAACACGATGCACTCACTACCATAATCTAAAATATTTGAGAACTTATTATTGTCTTCTATTTATACCTTGTGTTGAATTGTAATAAGCCAACCTGGCCTTATTTACCATATCTTTCTGAATGGTTTATTTCCATTCCGTTGACTAAACTTGATGATGAATACTTGTTTCCGTATAATCTTATTATTTGCTTCACCTTATCATGCGTTTTGAGGTTATTCTTTTAAAGAGTAGTGGTTGTAGGTGACATCTTGACTTCCTTATAGTCAGGGTGTTACAGTGAATCCCCAAAACAAATTTGAAATAAATGCTTGTTAATATCTTTAGAAAAAAATTTATTTAAATACTAGAATAATTATCATGAACAAATATGAGTTTTCTAAAATTTCTGGAGTCCAATAAAACCTTGAGAAAAATTCAAACTCACTTCCTAAATATCTACTGTAAATAAATTTTAAATGAGTGAATAAATCATGTAAAATTGTTTTAGAACAACCACGAGATCCACCCCCCCTTTCTCTTCTCCCTTCTCCCCCTTCCTTCTTCTTGGCCGGCCACCACCAATGGGGATCCTTCCCCTTCTTCTACTTAGCCAACAGCAAGGGGGGCTTCTTGGCCGGCAGCAGGGAGGCACACCAGGGGGAGGAGGCACAGCAAAGGGGCCTGAACAGGGAGGGAGGAGGTGCAGGGAGGGGAGGAAGTGGCGGCCAGGGGGGAAAGGAGGCACCTAGTGTCCAACCCCCTTTTAAGGGCCAGCTGCCCTTCCCCCTTTTGGGCCTAATTACTGTGGGCCGAGAGCCCACCGCCCAGGTTGTCTGAATTACGCAACCCCCCCTGAAACTTCTGTTAAATCCACTCTCTCTAATTGGTTCTCCTCCCTAAAGTCTTTATTTTCTCTTAAATATATTTGGGGTATTACATTCTAAACCCCTTAAACGGAATTCGATCCCGAATTCTAATCATGCTCTATGCCAAAGAACAATCACAACTAGAATTTATCAACAATACCACATACCTGCTGTGAACAATTTCGGATATTGCTCGTGCATGCGAGACTCCAATTCCCAAGTGGCCTCTCTCTCGGACTGATGTGACCATAGAACCTTGACATACTTCAACGTTTTGTTCCTTAAGACTCGTTCTGACTTCTCTAAAATTTGTACCAGCTTGGATTCAATGGATAGATCTTGCTCAATGGCTAAAGGTTCTGGCGGGATCATATGCTCTAGATCTCTCAAGTACTTCCTCAACATGGAGACATGAAATACATTATGCACACCGCGCATGGACTTTGGAAGGTCCAAACGATATGCCAATTTTTCAATCCGTGACAGAATAAAAAAAGACCCAACATACCTCGGGCTAAGCTTCCCTTTGGTACCAAATCGCACAACACCTTTAGTGGGAGACACTCTCAAGAGCACCTGATCCCCCACTTGAAACGCCAACTCTTGTATCCTCACATCAGCATATCTTTTCTATCTGCTCTGAGCTACCAGCAGATTCGGCTTCACCAGGGCTACACGTTCAACGGTCATCTGAACCCAATCCAGGCCCAAAACTACCTTCTCACCCACTGCATCCCAACAAAGTGATGACCTGCACTTCCACCCATACAGAACCTCGAACGGTGTGGCTTTAATACTGAAATGGTATCTATTGTTATAAGCAAATTATGCCAATGGCAATTGATCCTCCCAACTACCTTTCCAAGATAAAACACAAGATCGCAACATGTCCTCTAAAGTATGAATAGTACACTCTGATTGCCCATCTGTCTGAGGGTGAAACGCCGTACTAAGGCGAAGCTGAGTGCCCAGCACACTCTACAGACTCTCCCAAAACTTGGAGACAAACTTAGAATCCCAGTCGAAAATAATTGTTTTTGGTACACCATGCAACCTCACTATTTCACGCATGTAAATAGGAGCCAAATCACTCGCTGAATTGGTCATGCGGATAGGAATAAAGTGTGCAGATTTGCTAACATGGACCACTATTACATAAACTGCATCCTTCCCTCGTGGCGAACGAGGTAATGCAACCACGAAGTCTATGGAGATATCATCCCAAGGCCATTGGGGAACCTCCAAAGGTTACAACAACCCTGCAGAACGCTTATGCTCTGCTTTCACTTGCTGACAAACACCACAAGAAGCCACGTAATTAGCGATATCCACCTTCATCCTTTTCCACCAGAAATTTTGCTTCATATCACAGTACATTTTTGTTTCACCAGGATGAACAGTGTACGGAGTGGGATGAGCCTCCCTCAAGATGTCATCTTTGACCTTTGCCTTTTGTGGAACACAAAGGTGACCCATAAACCGCAAAGTACCAAAATCATCCATACTGAAATCTCCCTCTTTACCCTCATCTAAACATTTTCTAACCTCTTGCAATAACCGGTCACTCTGCTAAGCTACTCGCACCCGGTCCGGAATAGCTGACTCGAGGATCAACTATGTCTCAACATGTGTCATTCCCGCATAGCAATAGGATATCTCCAAGCGATCAAAATCAACAACGATGCAATCAAGGGTAGCGGGAGTCGCCTTGTGACTAACAGCATCAGCAACAATGTTTGCCTTGTCGAGATGGTATTGAATTGACAGATCATAATACTTAATTAGCTCCAACCACCTGCGCTACCTTAAATTCAGATCCTTTTGTGCGAATATGTACTTAAGACTTTTTTGATCTGTGAAAATATCACAAGTCTCACCGTACAAATAATGCCTCTAGAGTTTCAAGGCAAACACCAATGCGGCCAACTCTAAGTCATGGGTTGGGTAATTTTGCTCATGCTTCTTTAGTTGGCTCGATACATAAGCGATTACTTTACCTTCTTGCATCAGAACACAACCCATCCCAACTCGGGAAGCATCGGAATAAACTGTGAAACGCTTCCCAGGCTCAGGAAGAGTAAAAACAGGAGCGGTCACCCACTTTTCTTTCAAGGTATGGAAACTGTGTTCACAGTCATCATCCCACCGAAACTTCACATCATTCTGCGTGAGTCAGGACATAGGCTTGGCAATAATAGAGAAATCCTGCACAAACCACCGATAATACCCTGCCAAACCAAGGAAACTCCTCACTTCTTTGACGCTGGTCGGTCTCCCCAATCTACCACTGTGGAAATCTTTTTCGGGTCAATAGATATTCCCTTATCATTTATGATATGCCCCAAGAATCCCATTTCTGAGATCCAAAACTCATACTTTTTCAGTTTAGCATAAAATTTATTTTCTCTCAGTGTCTCCAAAACAAGCCTCAGATGACGCCCATGATCTTCTTTGCTCTTTGAGTAGATCAAAATGTCATCAATAAAAACCACTACAAATTCATCTAGATACTCGTGCATCATCCTGTTCATTGTCTCCATAAAAGCAGTAGGAGCATTCGTTAGTCCAAAAGACATAACCTTAAATTCAAAATGCCCATACCTCGTGGAGAACGTCGTCTTTTCAATGTCCTCTTTACGGATAGGAATCTGATTGTATCCAGACTGAAGATCAATCTTTGAAAATATCTTAGCTCCCCTCAACTGATCAAATAAATCTTCGATGCGAGATAGAGGATACTTATTCTTAATTGTTAACTGATTGAGGGCACGGTAGTCAATACACATACGCCAACAACCATCTTTATTCTTTGTAAAAAAATTGGAGCTCCCCAAGGGGACACACTGGGGTGAATCAGATCTTTGGCTTTTAGATCATTCAACTGCTTCTTTAATTCCTCTTGGAAAGGATGCGCCAAACAGTATGGAGTCATGGAAACAGGTCGAGCACCTGGAACCAAATCAATAAATAACACTACTGGGCGAGGTGTAGGAATCCCAGGCAACTCCGCTAGAAAGACATCCAGAAAGTCCCGAACCACCGGAATATTCTTTGTAGTCATGGATGAACTCGACTTTTCTATCAAGGATAAAAGAAACCCATTCTTTGCTACACGGCTGCCAGGAAACAAACTAGCCAGCACAAACAGTGAGTGTCATGGTGTGCTCCCCTGATAGACCAACTCTTGCCCAAACGGGGCTTGCAAGGTCATTGTCTTCCAGAAATAAGAGATAACATCTTGATAACGATGTAGCCAATCCATACCTAAAATAACTTCAAAAGGTTCCATCTTCAAAACCATCAGGTTAGCAGCAAAATCCTCCCCATCAAATGAAATCACACAACCAGGACAAACTGTGGAACTGGTAAGAATACCCCCAGAGAGTTAACTAGAACTGATTGAGCTATCTGCTGCAAACTCAAATTTGTCTTGCTAGCGAATTCTAACGATACAAAAGAGAACGTAGCCCCTGAATAAAAACGAACAAAAGCCTCCACTGAATCCACTAGAAGCGTACATGTCACCACATCGGGATGTCCTACCGACTCAGCAGTAGGCATGGCATAGGACACCGACGCTGGGGCGGAGGGAGCCCCAGCACCCAGGGGTGGTGGTGCAGTAGCTGCTGAAGTTGCCACGCCTGGAAACGGAGTCGTGGGGGTAGGCATCCCTAGTGGCGGAATCCATGCAGGAGTGGGGAGGTAAGGCCGAGGCGGTAACCAAGTCGAAGTAGGAGTAGCTGCTAGCATCTGCACCGATCCTCGAGAAGAAGCAGCTGGCACTGGCGCTTGAACTGGCTCTCATTTAATGATACTAGCGGGATTCCGCCTACACACCAATGCCTTGTGGGCCTCCTGACTACAGTGGCGACATGGGCTAGACCAAGAGCACTCTGAAGTGCGATGCTTGTTGCCACACTTGAAACATATCATGCCTTGCCCTGGAACCGGACGAAGCATAGGAGCACCTGTTGACGGTCGAGAAGTGACTGAAGACTACGGCTTCGAGAACTTAGGCTTGAATGAAGACTGAGGGACTTTGACTTCTTGGAAGCGAGCCACTGAAAAGACCCACCCCCACCCCCACCAAAACTCCTCTTTTGACTGCTACCAGAACCACCAAGAACCACAGTATCTCCCGAGCCTTGCAACTACTCACTAAGATGCATCTCTATCTCCATACCCCTGGCTTGCTCTACTAGGGTGCTAAAATCACGCAACTCCAAAGGTACCAACACATGATGGTACTCGGGTTTAAGCCCCCTGCGAAACCTCTTTGCCTTCTCCACCTCATTCATGGCCACAGCTGGAACGAAGCGAATGAGGTTATTAAAACCCACTTCATATTCTAACACTGTCATCTTGCCCTGCTTGTAATTGTTCAAAGAAACCTCCATCCTCCCCACAAAAGAATCCGGATAAAACTTCTTCCTAAACTGTAGGACCGGAAAGGCGACTAAGGGGGGGGTGAATAGGCGCTTTCAAAACTTTCTCACCTAAATCAAAACCAACACGAATCGCATCCTTTAGCTATGGAAGCTAAGAAGTTCGGTGAGCACACAACGGAAGCCTTGTGTTGAATTTGATAAACCCCTCAAGCACATGACACAAAAGGAGAAAAGAACTCAATGTTCTTCATCGACACAGGCGGTCCGACTGTCTACCACAAAGCGATCGGACCGACGGTGATCCAAATGATCCGACCGCAACTAACCAATGGTCGGACCGGTGGACGCGGTTCGACCCGCCAAACCAATGATCTCGAATACACAGGCGGTCGAACCGCCGTTGAAAGGCGGTCGGACCGGTAGAGTCCAAGATCTTGAAAACTCCACCCAAAACCAAAACGAAATTTGATCCAACTTTTGATTCAACCAATGAAACTTGACCAAATTTCTAGCACACCTCCTAATGATATTAGAGACCTATTTCTAGCGACGATCCGTCCGATCCACTTCGCAGAATCGATCTCTCGAGATTTTATCAAGAAGTGCTCAAACCCTAGAAAAGAGAAAATCTTGATTCAAGACTTGCTTGTGGGGGTTTGATGATCTAGATGACTCTAGGAGTAATCCCACACATCAAAGCAAGGTAAAGTAGGCCAAGAGACCAAGCATGAACCTTTGAATCAAGGAAGCATCAAAACATCCAAAAGAGAGAAGAACACAAAGGAGCAATTGATCTTTCAATTAAGCATCACAAGATTGATCATCCACAATAGATGCTTACAAAGCCTCTCCACCAAGGAGGGCAAGAGCTCAACAAGGAGCACACTCCAAACCCTAGTTTTCTCTCTCTCCTCCAAACCCTTAGAAAAAGGAAGAAGGGGCTAAATGAATGCTTGCTTAGGTTTTCCACCTCACCCTTCCTATTTATACTAGAGAGCTAGGGTTTCCTTTGGGTCACTTACACATGGGACCCACACACAAATAACTCTTGAAGCAATCGCTCGCTTCACCACGTGTAGGTTGATCACGGTTCTCATCGACGCCAAGCCTCTCTTGTCCGAATCCCATCGGAACCTCCCAGAGACTCGCATCGATATCCGCACCACCCGATCCAACCAGCTGTTTCGAACCACCCGTTCGATCCATCTTGTCCATTACGCACCATGCTTGAGTCACACAACCTCACCCGGTATCCCCGATCGCTCGGACCTCGGCTCTCAAGCGTAGTCCCGATCCACTCGCCGCTGACGTCGTTGACACGCAAGCCACCGCACAAAGAATAGACAAGCAAACCGCTTTAGGAACAAGTTCTTCTCAACTTGACCCACGCCGGTTCCGAATGCGATATACATCAATAAAGCATTGAAGTTCAGAGAATCACACACTCAAAATCAACTCAATGCAACACTTGGCTTTCATTCAGTGATCGCCGGTCGATCGCTTCACAGGGCGGCCCGACCGATTCATGTTTGATCGGACCGCTCCCACAACGGCGGTCGGACGGTCCAAAGGACTTAGCCAAAATTCAAGCGAAATTCAAACCTTACGAAATTTCAATCGAATAGAACTTTTATTGGGAGCTCCAAAATGATGGGACCACATCCAGAGACTCCTCACTTGCCTACACAACCTATTTTGGATTAGCTCCAAAACCCAATGTTAGGTCGGCCGGTCCGACCGCCACCATTGCCGGTCCGGCCGACCCACAGGCGGTCCGACCACCATTTCACCGGCCGATCACTTTGTGGTCCGACAAAGAAGAAGCAAACCCCAAAACGCGAGATTTTGCAAACCAACAAAGCCATTGCCAATTGACTCATCATCCCGAGATCGTGCACATATCCTCACGATATCCACAATCTCCCCTTGATGAACACATTGGCAATTTCAAGAAAATGTGGTTTTCAAATTGAAAAGTAAAATCGCCTTTTGCATAAAGGCACAACTTGGTCCATAAGCAAGAAAAAGCTTAGGAACCACCAAGTCGGGCTTCGAATAGTGAAGGCAAGTGAGATAAGGCATTGAACGCACAAAAAGATTCAAAATCCAGAAGATGGCCAAAAATCTCACTAAGGTCCATATGAAAGACAATAAGTTCTATTTGACCTTTGATCATTGTGAGTCTTCTTGAATTGCAATTCAAATCGTAAAAGGCAATAAAACCCAGAGACTCAACTCACTATGATCACAAATTTTTAAAAGGTTCACAATTTTTTTTTGTGAGTGTGTGTGTTCTTTTATGCATGAAACCTTATGTGAACCAAAAGCTCCAAAGCAGCATTTTCTTCAATCCTTCTCCCCCTTTGACAATGAATTCATCAAGATGCATGAGAGAAGAACGAGCATGAAGAAATGACTTTATTTGAAATTTAGCAAAAGGAGCCATGACCATTATCTATGTAGACAGTACAAGACATATACCAAGCCATATAAAGAGTAGAAGCTATATTCAATCATGGCAAAACATGTACTGCAAAGCTAAAACCAAGATAGCAGAAATCTGAGATTAACAAAATTAAAACCATGAAAGGTTGCTCAATGTCATAGATTCACTAAAAGCAACCAAAAATGAGTCAAGCCATGTCTATAAGCAAAAAGAGACTCAAAACAGGAATTGAGGCATTTTGAGCATTAAGAGAATTCTTTTGAAGCAAAGCTCAAGCACTTAGCCCTTTTTGGGCAATTTTTTTTTTCTCCTTTTTACTGTGCTAGATCTCAAGCCTTGCCGCGACCATCTCAAGCGATAAGCTTAAAAGAGTGGTCTAGGTCATCCAAAACTCCCCCTGAGTTCATGCCTAGTGCAATGGCAAGCCGTCTCATGAGAAAGGATTGGTGAGATCGCTTTTTCTCACGTAAATTTTTTTTTCATTTGCTTGACTTAAGAAGATAAAAGCTCATTTTCATCTCAAAATAAGTTCAAGACTCAATTCAGCTTGTAAGACATGGCAAGAATCATAAGAGGATCACTAGAGCAAAACTAGTCACAAGATCCAACAAGACATGATTCGATTCAATTTGCTCACAGATATAAAGCTAGCAAGGGAAAAGCTAAGCCAAAACACGAAGAGCCATAAAAGAAGTTTAGCAGACTATCACTCGATATGACAAGGTATAGAATATGAGAATAAGTCATACAAGGATAATAATCAAAGCTCCATCGATTTTATTACACAATGCAAGACAAATGAAATGAAACATGCATTATGATACAATGAATGCAAAAGAGCAACTTCCCCCTCAAACAGCCCAATAGGACTAATAACCCTAACTCTCCCGCAGCGACAAACGCGAAGAGTCAAGAGCCTTAGTGAAAATATCGCAAGTCGTTGCTCGGACTCTACAAAATGAAGCACAACATCACCTTTCTCAACATGGTCTCTCGAAAATGAAATCGAATGTCAATGTGTTTAGTCCTGGAATGTTGCTTTGGGTTTTGGCAATATTAATTGCGAAGTGTTGTCACGTAAAAGAGGAACACTTCCCAAAGATAACCCATAGTCTCGCGGCGTGGATAAAATCCAAAGAACACGAGAGCGACCAATGGCGTGACTACATACTCGACCTCGGATGTAGGCAATGTAAGACTTTTCTAGAAGACCAAGAAACAAGAGATGTGCCCAAGAAATGACAAGTGCGAAGTACTCTTCCTATCAACTCTACACCGTGAAATCAGCAATGTAAAATGCTCGAATTGAAAGAGCCAAGAAGAAGAATACGAGTCCAAAATCAAGCGTATCTTGAAGATACACGAAGATGCGCGTCTGACTTGACGATGAGAAGCACGAGGAAGCTCGAATCGAGCGCATGGACATCGGCGAATTGTATGTCCGGCCTCGTATTGTAAGATAGAGGAGGAGCCAATCATATGCGGTACTCTACGGTCCACGGACTCTCCATCCTCATCGTGGTCCAAAGACGGTGGTTGTTGCAATGGGAGTAGACATTGGCCTCTCGCTTCCCATATTGAAGCGCCAAGAAGGTCCTTTGTATACTTACTCGGTGGACGAAGGTGCCTTCTTTCAGCTTGCTTGATTTGAAGACCAAGGAAGAATGTCGGCTCTCCCATCATGCTCATCTCGAATTCCTTGCTCATAGAATCGAAAATCTAGACACCAAAGCATGAGAGGAACCACCGAAAATAATATCATCCACATATATTTGAACCAACAAGAAATCACCGCCATGCACGAGAGTGAACAAGGTTTTATCAACCATTCCCATTTTGAAATCATTTTCAAGCAAGAAACTCTTAAGCTGTCATACCAAGCTCTAGGAGCTTGTTTCAATCCATCTGAGGCTTTAGAGAGTTTAAAAACATGGTTTGGGAATTTTGATTTTCAAACCTGTGAGGTTGCTTGACAAAGACCTCTTCCTCTATGAAGCCATTCAAGAAGGCACTTTTAACATCCATTTGAAAAGCTTGAAACCCTTGGATGTTGCAAATGCTAAAAGAATGCGAATGGCTTCCAATCGAGCTCTTTCGAGCAAAGGTCTCCTCAAAGTCTAAGCCCTCTACAGGAATAACCTTGAGCAACAAGTCTCGCCTTATTGCGAACAACCAATCCATCCTCACTTTGCTTATTTTTAAAAACCCATTTTGTTCCAATAACATGAGAATCGAAGGTCGCTCAACTAAAAACCAGGACTTTGTTTCTTTCAAAATTTTCAAGCTCTTCAAGCATGGCATTGACCCAAGAGGCATCGGATAAAGCATGGGTGATATCTCGGGTTCAAAAGAAACAACAAAAGAGAATGTGCATGGGAATCGGGAGATATAAACACAGGCGAGTGACTCGCTCTTGAAGATCCCCAATCATCTGCTCAGGTGGATGTTGTCGCTGTATGCGAAGTGGTGCTCCTGGTGCAGATGTGGCCTCTACCTCATGAGGTGTGGAGGTAGGAACAGAGCCACTCAGATCGTCGGTGGGGATAGGAGGAGACTCGGCCCACCTGAATCAAGTAGTAGTAGCGAGCTCTCCACCCCTCTCAGAGGTAGCTGGAGGATGGTTTGGGTCTTCATCCTCAGAATCATCATCGACGAAGATGCTTTCTTGAGTTTCAGAAACCTGTGTACCTGAAGCATCGGGTCTAGTACCAGGACTAGCCTCATCAAAAGTGACTTCGCAAGTCTCAACGATTTTGTTAGTATCAACATTAAAAACACGATAGCCACGAGAATGAGCAGGATATCCAAGAAATATGCCATCAAAACATCTAGACTCAAATTTATCAAGATTGCCATGTTTAAGAATGAAACACTTGCAACCAAAAATCTTGAAATGAGAGACCTTGGGAGAATGACCAAATCTAAGCTCATAAGAAGTCTTCCCAACCACAGATCTCAAGAAAACCCTATTGGAGATATAACAAGCAGTAGAGATCGCCTCATTAAAATCTCCTAGGAGTAGAATACTCATCTAGCATGGTCCGAGCCATCTCTACAAGGGTTCTGTTCTTCCTTTCTACAACACCATTCTCACTGAGGAACTCTAGGAGAAGAAAGCGATGCTCAATTCCCTATCGTCACAGAAGGTAGAAAAGAAGAATTCTTGAACTCTGTCCCATTATCACTCCTAATGGCTCTCAAAGCTCCGGTATATCAACAAGAATTCTAAGGACCAAATCTTTAAAGAATCCAAATGCTTCGTCCTTAGAAGCAAGAAAATAAACCCATGAATACCAGGTAATCATCCACAACCACCAAAGACATACCATTTCCCACCGGTGATGAACTCTAGAAGGACCAATCAGTATCTAAGTGAAGAAGTGTCCGAGTCCATCAGTCATTACCAAAGTAAGAGGTGGGTGGGAAGCAGACACCATCTTACCATGTCTACAGGAGAGCACACAAGATCTCGTGACCTTCACCTAGGCAAACCTCTAATCAAGTCCTTGCAAGCGACTCTAGACAAATGATCAAAACCTATATGCCCAAGTCTACGATGCCACAAAACAAGGTCATGAGAATCAGAGGCCACAAGACACCTAGGACTAGAAGCGAGAAGAAATGCTGAAATTTGCACGAAAATCTTCTCAAATCTGAGATCTCAAAACAAGCTCACCGAGGAATCTAGAACTCTACATTCACCTCTCTTAAACCTCACTTCTAGACCCTCATCAAGCGGTGAGAAGCAGATAGAAGATTATACCTCGACTTACTTACCAAAGCGACGTCTTTTAGCATGAACTTGTCATTGACGCGACGGTGCCCTTTGCGATCACGGTCCAAGAGAAGCATCCCCAAATGTAATCAATTCATTGCGGATGCACGTGTGAGGAGGAGAACTATCTAGAATCTCCGGTCATATGTCGAGAACACCCGAGTCAACAAGCCACTTGTCCCCCTTCCTCGCACGACGGACCTAAAGGCACAATCGAGAAAACATCCGTGCCTCGAAGATGGGGTTAGTGATAAATGAGCGAGGAATCCAAGATCGAGAAGCACGATGTCCGGGAGCAGCAGAGAGAAATAGCTGAAACATGATCGGGAATAAAATCATAAGAATGCACATGAGAACCACCTAGACCTCTCCAAACGATCTACCAAAAGATCGATACTCCCCTGTCTAGGTGCTACCCGTGTCTCTCCTCACGATGTCCTAATCCAACATGCTTGCCTAGACCCACCAAAAGAGTCTACAAAGTTCTCTACAAATCTAGGCCTATGTGTGGTGCGATAAGCAGTCGCCTAGCTCTAGAGACTACATCCGAGAAGGGACTCCTCTAATGGATCTTAGGACGCTCATCCTCTCTTTTCTCTCAAGTTTTGCTCTCGGAAGAGAACTCAACAAGATGGCCTTCTTTCTTGCGAGAAAGTGCAATGGTCATGGACCTTTTGAGGTGCATGCATGAATGAGTGAAAGCACCTTTCTTGCCGTAAAGAGTTTGAGCAAAACCACCGGATTTGAAAACAACCCGGATGGCTTAGGAGGTTCTAGCTCAAACAAACCATTCTTCACAACTCTAGCAATCTTAGGTGGGTTTTTCTTGGAATGCTCTAGGGGTTGAAACCTAGACCACTATTTTTCACGCTCACCTTGGATTGATCAAGAATCATGTTGAGTTTCTTTTCCCACTTGAAAATTTCTCAAGAGTCACCTTGAGGTAATCATTCTCTTTCATTAACTCCTCACATCTAGAACACTTGCTAGACTTGATTACCTCATTAAGCTTACTCTTAAGAAGGGCCACTTCCACTTTGAAGGCCTCACAAGACACACAATAGGATTCTGAATCCTACTCAAGCTGCTCCTTAAACTTGACTCTAAAGCCTCTTGTATCGACTAACCATGGTTTCAACTTCATTCAAAACACAAGAGTTAGAATCAATAACCTTTTTAGAAGCAGTAAAGGACATGGATCTTTCAATTTTAGCCTTTTCTTCCAGAGTCTTGTTTAAGGCTTCAATTTCAATTGTAAGCTTGGGACAATTTTCACAAGATGCAACTCTAGAGTAAATCAATGTTTCTGTCATCTCTTGCATCTTAATCCTATTATCCTTACAATGAGAGCATGTGTGACTGGCATCAAACTTTTGCAATTCTTTTAAGGAACTATCCAATTTTAATTCTAGCAAAGCACAATTAGAGCAAGTTAAAGGGATAGCTTCCATGGCAGTCACATCAAGAGGAATGACATCTAAACAAGCAGATCTAGACTTGAAAGATTCTAGTTCATCGAGAGCATCTTTTAGTTGATTTGTGACAGAGGAATGAGCAGATTTCAAGCTTGTCAAATCGTTAAGCAAGCTAGTGCAGGAATCACAAATATCAGCAGGATTGATAGATTTAAGCCTAACAACTTCAAGATTCAAATTATCAATCATAATGTCACGCTTCCTAATCATTTTTACTTGCTTATGCAATTTACATTGACAAGCACCAAAGCCCTTTTCATATCAGCAATAGAAGGGCATACCTCGTCAGGATCACTGAAAGGATCCTCATCTTTGGAGGAATCGCTGTCGTGGCTGTTCTTGGCCATGAAACACATGCCGGTGAAGTCATGCGCCTTCTTCTTGCCACGAGAATCACTCTCGTCGTCCTCCGTTCCGAGTCCACATCGCTCATATTTACATTCTCAAGAGCGGCAGGACCGGTGACAAACTTCCGATAGTTTGTCTTCTTGGGTTTTGCATCCTCTCCGGGATGTCTTCTTGTCTCCTTCTCCTCCTTGCCCTTTAGCTTGGGGCACTTGGAGCGAATGTGGTTTGGCTCACCACATTGAAGCACGTGATAGGTCCTCCTCCTCCTATTTCTCACCTTGTTATGCGCTCTTGTGAATTTGGTGGAAAGGAGGGCTAAGTCATCCTCGGGCAATTTCTCAAGTTGCTCATCACTCAAAGAATGTAAAGCGAGATAATGAAAAGCGGATGAGTTACAATCAAGAGAATCGGAAGAGCAACCCTTGGATTTGTCGACCACTAAAGCCATCGACTCTGTCTTGGGAGACGCGAGATAAAGTCAATCTCATGCGTCTTCAACCTCGAGTAGAGCTTATCCATGGTAAGCTCACTCATGTGATGTTGTCATTGATGGAAGTGATCTTCATACCCAGACCTTCACATCAAGAGCACCTAAGAAGTGGCGTGCATTTTCGCACTCGAGAAAATATCAAGTCAACAGTGCGGAGATCATGAAGAATTTTAGAGAATCTTCCCCAGCTCATCCAAAGACTCACGGGCCTTTGTTCGATCTTGAGTAAACCTTTTGAGCTGGTTCATCTCACTTCCTTGATCGCGATGGACCCTTCGTGATAATCACAAAGTGTCGCGGATCTCGTGAGCGGACCGCAAGTGAGCAACACGCTCAAACTCGGATCGACTAAGGCCTTGGATCAAATAATTCGAGCCTTGTCTGTTGGCCTCCACATCCGAGTGATCGTATCGTCATCGGTGGCACGACATAAGGGTTTTCACCTTTAGCCAAATAGCGTGCCCTTGAGCCTCGATATACGCTTGCATACGAGCCTTCCAGTATGCAAAGTCAACTCCCTCAAAAATGTGTGGCTTGGTTGAGTACTTGTCAGTCGCCATGGCTCCAAAGACCGGTTAAGATCTATAGGAGAGAGCTAACGGCTCGATACCACTTGTAGGACCGGAAAGGCGACTAAGGGGGTGAATAGGCGCTTTCAAAACTTTCTCACCTAAATCAAAACAACACGAACTTTACTCCTTTAGCTATGGAAGCTAAGAAGTTCGGAGCACACAACGGAAGCCTTGTGTTGAATTTGATAAACCCCTCAAGCACATGACACAAAAGGAGAAAAGAACTCAATGTTCTTCACTGGACACGGGCGGTCTGACCGGCTACCACAGGCGGTCGGACCGACGGTGATCAATGATACGGACGACAACTAACCAAATGGTCGGACCGGTGGGCGGACGGTTCGACCCGCCAAACCAGTGATTCGAATACAGGCGGTCGAACCGCCGTTGAAAGGCGGTCGGACCGGTAGAGTCCAGTATGAAAACTCCACCCAAAACCAAAACGAAATTTGATCCAACTTTTGATTCAACCAATGAAACTTGACCAAATTTCTAGCACACCTCCCTAATGATATTAGAGACCTATTTCTAGCGACGATCCGTCAGATCCACTTCGCAGAATCGATCTCTCGAGATTTTATCAAGAAGTGCTCAAACCCTAGAAAAGAGAAAATCTTGATTCAAGACTTGCTTGTGGGGGTTTGATGATCTAGATGACTCTAGGAGTAATCCCACACATCAAAGCAAGGTAAAGTAGGCCAAGAGACCAAGCATGAACCTTTGAATCAAGGAAGCATCAAAAACATCCAAAAGAGAGAAGAACACAAAGGGAGCAATTGATCTTTCAATTAAGCATCACAAGATTGATCATCCACAATAGATGCTTA
The DNA here is from genome assembly GCA_036346395.1 of Hsuehochloa calcarea. Lineage (NCBI taxonomy): Eukaryota > Viridiplantae > Streptophyta > Magnoliopsida > Poales > Poaceae > Hsuehochloa > Hsuehochloa calcarea. The sequence continues at coordinate 17,143,248 of CM070614.1, read as the reverse complement.
CAAAGCCTCTCCACCAAGGAGGGCAAGAGCTCAACAAGGAGCACACTCCAAACCCTAGTTTTCCTCTCCTCTCCTCCAAACCCTTAGAAAAAAGGAAGAAGGGGGCTAAATGAATGCTTGCTTAGGTTTTCCACCTCACCCCTTCCTATTTATACTAGAGAGCTAGGGTTTCCCTTTTTGGGTCACTTACACATGGGACCCACACACAAATAACTCTTGAAGCAATCGCCGCTTCACCACGTGTAGGTTGATCGGCGGTTCTCATCGGCGCCAAGCCTCTCTTGTCCGAATCCCATCGGAACCTCCCGAGACTCGCATCGATATCCGCACCACCGATCCAACCGGTGTTTGAACCACCGTTCGATCCATCTTGTCCATTCTCGCACCATGCTTGAGTCACACAACCTCACCGGTATCACGATCGTTACGGACCTCAGCTCTCCAAGCGTAGTCCCGATCCACTCGCCGTTGACGTCGTTGACCTGCAAGCCACCTGCACAGCAATAGACAAGCAAACCGTTTCCGGGAACAAGTTCTTCTCAACTTGACCCACGTCGGTTCCATAATGCGATATACATCAATAAAGCATTGAAGTTCGAGAGAATCACACACTCAAAATCAACTCAATGCAACACTTGGCTTTCATTCAAGTATTGCCGATCGACAGCCCCACGAGGCGGTCCGACCGATTCATGCTTGATCGGACCGCTCCACAACGGCGGTCGGACGGTCCAAAGACAGCCAAAATTCAAGCGAGAAATTCGAAACCTTCTGGAAATTTCAATCGAATAGAACTTTTGACTGGGAGCTCCAAAAATGATGGGACCACATCCAGGAGACTCCCCTCACTTGCCTACACAACCTATTTTTGGATTAGCTCCAAAACCCAATGTTAGGTCAGCCGGTCCGACCGCCACCATTGCCGGTCCGAGGCCACGGGCGATCGATCGCCCCACTTCACCGGTCAGACCTTCGTGGTGCAACGAAGAAGCAAACCCCGAAAACGCGAGATTTTGCAAACCAACAAAGCCATTGCCAATTGACTCATCATCCTGAGATCGTGCACATATCCTCACGATATCCACATAAACTGCTCAACAAACAACTCCCAAGTAACATACCCATGGGCAGCGGTCCTAGCTGATAGGACTCCTTCCCACCAGATATCCGCCTGCCCCTTCAGTTGGAAGGCCACAAACTGAACCCTCATCTGATGAGACTATGGCCCGATCTTCCGAAAGGTACTGATAAGTCGATTGTGCAGAACTCGATGTTGATGATCCGGAGGCTCTGACCAGAACAGATCAACCTCCCGCAATCACTACACCACTGCTCCGTTGGTTATCAACGGTGTCGAACGCGGTTGACCTCGCCAAGAAGGCTATCTCCTGCATGCAAATCGAGAACACAAGTAAGAAAGTAGAAGATGCAATCTGATATTGTATTGCGAATATAGATCAAGCTCACAATGTGGGGTTCCTCAACCGAACATGCGGCGAGACTGCTAAACAGAGTAATCTCAAAGAAAAACCCACATTAAACTATGACGGCTACTGTATATATATAGGGGGTCGTGAGGAGGTCGACTTATTAGGGTTGTGCGGCCGCGAGAAAAGGCGTACACTACCTGGACTCCGACCTCGACACGCTTACAAGACCATATTAGGCTAAAACGGTGACGCAGCACCTTATTCACTATTCAGTCGATATCTCCGTTGAAGACACGGTCGAGGACTGGTCCTGTGATGGTCTTGAGGAGTCCATGTTATCTCTGGTCATAAGCCTTTTTGAAGTGGTCGTAGACCCTGTGGAACTGGTCGTATACCTTCTTGAACTGGTCGTAGTCCTAGATTCCTAAGTACAAGTAAATCATCTCCGTTAGGCAGCATTATAGAGTTATCAAATAATACACTCAGCCCTAGAAACGAGTTTACCTGATAAATAAGTTAACGAGCACGTGCTCGAGTAATTGGACTATGCACATGAGGAGTGTTTGTATCAGTAGAAGTGATGTCCTCATCATCATCTCTGAAATCATCCCCAGAGCTCTACAGTGCCTCTCCATATGACGCAACTAGTTTGCAGCATCAACTGGTGTGCCCAACCCATCAAAAGTATCTAATCTCAGAGTGTTCCATTGATGAAGGCACATAGCGACAACGGTAGGAACCATAATAGCGGGAACAGCCGCTGGAAAATACTGGGGCTGAGCACGGCTCCCCTGAGCTTCCCCATGCTAAACCGCTGAAGCAACTTCCTCCTTTGACCCTACTTGACTACCTACCTCAGTTGCAGATTCCTGAACCTCGGTCGGTGGTGCCACTTGGCCCCATCCGGCACCTTGTCGACCACGGCCACAGCCTCTACCCTCAGCATAGCTAAACACCACAATCAAGAACAATCAAACGTTAAGCATAATGATCAGCTATCAACTCAATCACAAGAACTACTATAAAATTCAATGAAAATGTATATGCAATGCATTAACCCCATATCCCTCCTATTGTGCATAATGTGTCAAAATTAATAATTCAAGTACCACGAACCTAACGCCTACTCTGATACCAACTGTAACACCCCAGCCCAGCATGAGCCTGGAATGTTGCTAAAACAACAAGATAATAAATTTAAAATCTAAGTTATTACCCTAAATTTTGGCAGAATCTCCTTTGTTTTATTAACCATACAAGGGATTCTAGCATATAACAAAAACATAATTAATTATATCAAATATCCAACTTAAATCATAATCATAGAAACCTCCATGAAAACACTAGTCGACTCTATTACAAAGTAACATATGCATAAAGTTATAACCAAATAATATCATCTTAGCATATTGCCCAATTATAATATCCTATTTCAAAAATTTAGCATTCAAGGAGTTATTCGTGGTGGAGTGCATCAATCCTTATTACTAGCTCTTCCCATGCATGTCGTCCGTGTAAAAGGTACCTAAAAGATAATCAAAACCACAAGCGTGAGTCCACGACTTAGCAAAGTACAAGTAAAACAATAATCCAAAATTCACCTTTGCCACAATCAACCATTCACAATATTTCATATCATTCAGCTCATGTGCTCATGCAATGCAAATGCCACAAATGCACCTTTTCTTTACTCTTTGCATTTACCGGTAATGCCGGGTATGCATCCGTCGATACATACCCATGTCTGTGCCTTCTAGAACAAGGACCTTAAGCCCACACTCCACGAGTGTGGGGACCTCAAGCCCGTCTAAAACATGACGGGGACCTCAAGTATCAAAACTTGGCCACCACATAGCCAAGACTCAAGGATAATGACATGATGCAATTGAGCCTATCTATATATGCATCATGAAAACATAACGACTAGCAGTCAAAACCATGAGTAAAGAATATAATCATAATTCAAAACATTCATGTATACCCTCTTTAGGTTCTAACCACTAATTGCACTTGCCTCAACCGTGTGAAGCTTGACGATGCGAAGAGGGTGCTGCCCCCGGATTCACACCACGACCTGAACATATATTAAACATTCTAAGGAAACATTTCAAAGCGTACAACATAATATAAAAACATATAATTATCTACGCTCACTAGCCCTGCGCAAAACTTCATTTCCAAAGAGTGTCGTTCTGTCCCAAAACAGGGCAGTTCTCTTCTCAAAATCATAACTTTCCTTCTAATTGCTCAAAAAGGGTGTTATTTAATGTTCTGGAAAGCTTACTAAATTACCTACATTAATCTAGTTGGTCATTTTTCCTCATTTTGTCATTCACTATCTCTAATAAACATATTATTAAAACTGCTAGAATCTGCTAGATGTTCTGGACAACGGAACTAAAATATTCATACCTTTCAGCACAAACATTGAAAAAATACATATGACCTGCAATTTTCATGTTGGTGATATCCTCTAATTATTTTCTTAACTAATTTCTATTGTCCAAATAATATGACCTGCTAGAATCCTGACAGAACCTCGGGACAGCAAGGTTGAAAAATCTATAACTCAAAATCCTCTCCTCCAATTGACGTGATCCAGGAATAGTAATGGAATGATTGAATGATGTATTTAGTGCTTTGTGGGTTAACAAGAAAGGCCAGTACACTATTACCATGTAGACTACAGAAACCAAGTGCATTAGGAATAATACCTAGAGTAGAATTGTCTCCCTAACCATAGGTGCTAAGAATGCTCTAGGGTAACTAAATTAAACCACAAATATCAGTTGGTTACCAGAAGCAAAGCCAGAATGCAGATATAACTAAGGGATGGGTTTGTGTAAGGTTGCATGCCAGGTCCTAGTAACATTGTATTTAAGATGATTAGTGGAAGAAGTTTTACTTAATAGCTTGCAGTATCAATTAAGGTAATTAGAGATTCACTACAAGTGATCAGTGAACTGTCGTCCCTTAGAAGGTAGAGGCAAGTTAGTTAGGTAATTTGTCCAAAGAGATTAGAAGCTGACTGGAAATGGACCTCAGGTCATTATCATTTGGAGTGTTGAGGCAAACATAAATCATTAGGAGGCAATTGGTAGTTAAGTTAAAGGACAAGTTTAATAAGGAGAACATCTAGGTGATTAGTTAACCCTAGGACAACAAGCACAGTTCAATGAAAACACATAAATTCATATATAAAAGTAACATGTTAAACGATAAGTAGTCATTAGCAAATGTTGTAGCTAAAGATCATCCTAATGCGAAAAGTTTACCTTAGTGTATGCTAAGCCACACAAGTAATAAAGTAACCAAGATTGCTTCAAAAGTGAATATAACTCGTAGAAACCCTCGTAATACCCTGAATATTTCTAAAGAGGAAAAACAAACAAAAGATGACGCGGGGGATGCCCGATCTTCACGGAGGAGAAAAATGTGAGGAGATGGTAACTAGCGCCACCTAAGGGAGACGATGTAGGACACCGATTCCAACCAATAGCACTCTTGGGTAACTAGCTGCGAGCAGCCAACATAACAGTACAACCCGACGTTTCTTCAGGCCAATCACTGCCGATGCAATGACCTGCAATAAGTGTTCGCCTAACCACACTCTAAGTTCACAATCCACACAACCACGCACGAATTTACAAGCACAGAAAGGTTGCCGTCGAATGACCACTTTTGCAATCTCACTAGGAAAATTACAAGAGCAAAGGAAGAGAGAATTCTCATGTTTCTGGTAGCACTTGGCTATCCTATTCTGAAATACAATGACCCAAAGTTGCCTTTGGGAGAAAGAGTGAAGGGGTATTTATACTAGGAACATCCCTCCTAGCTAGGTGTGAACACACTCCAAAATGAGAACCAATTTCGTGTGTCCTTTGGGCTTCCCAAAGCTTGGAGAAGGAGTAATCTCGTGTGGCCTCGCGCAGCAATTATTATCATGGACAGCTTATCTTGAAAATTGTATATCTTTTGACTCAAGCCTCCAAATGATGCTCCGTTTGTTGCGTTGGAAAAAGAACTTAATTTTCTATCTATTTCTACTCCCCATGCATGCTGGATACACCCATATTTATGTCGGATTAGGTGGAAAGTTGTTAGATAAATTCTGAGGCTACGCATGCAACATTTGATGGCCCAGACAGCTTGCTAGTATTCTTGATGTTCAGCTCAGCCTTCTTCACATCCCACTAGTCATAAGTGGATGTTGTCAAGCAATGTACTCCGATAGTTAAGTCTTGAAGCTTGCAATGTGCTCCTTCAGCTTGAATTATCTTCGTAGGTGCAATCCTGCGTAAAATAATCACACGAAACTTAGGCAGCATATAATTCTTATCTACAACAATATTAGACTCAGCTAGGAACGCATTGACCTCTTATATATTTGCTTAGCATGGTTCCTAGTCATGAGACCCATATAAGCCTCTTTTGTAGAAGTTTTAACTTGCAGTTGTGTAGTATCTTGTAGAGTAGATGACGAATGACGTGAGCCAGGGATGTCCTCATCAGCCTCCCCCTCTTCAAAAGGAGTCGTCCTCGACTCTGACTCTTCTTGACTAAAACATGGTGAAAGATCAACTACATTGAACGTCGAACTCACGGCATAATCTTCTGGAAGCTCGATCTTGTAAGCATTGTCATTTATCATAGCCAACACTTTGAATGGTCCATCTCCACGAGGCATTAGCTTGGACTTGCGCTTCTCTGGAAAGCGATCTTTGCGCAGATGTACCCAAACCAAATCACCAGGTTCAAAAGTCACTTTCTTGCGGTTCTTGTTGGCCTTTGCTGCATAGAACTTGCACTTCTTTTCAATCTCTTATTTTGTCTTCTCATGAATTTTCTTCACATATGCAGCACGTTCAGAAGCCTTCATTTTACTTCTTTCTTTCATTGGAAGTGGCAGCATGTCGATTGGCTCAATTGGTTTGAATCCATAGACCACCTCAAATGGACACATGCTGGTAGTAGAGTGAACCGCCCTATTGTAAGCAAACTCAACGTGCGGTAAACACTTTTCCCATTCCTTCTAATTCTTCTTGATCATTGTTCGCAGCAACGTTGAAAGTGTGCGGTTTACTAACTCCGTCTGGCCATTAGTTTGTGGGTGACAGGTTGTTGAAAATAATAACTTGGTTTCTAGCTTTGCCCACAATGTCTTCCAAAAGTAGCTCATGAATTTCACATCACAATCTGAGACTATTGTCTTCTGCATTCCATGCAGACGCACAATCTCCCTGAAAAACAAATCAGCAACGTGTGAAGCATTATCGTTCTTATGGCATGGGATGAAATGTGCTATTTTTGAGAACCTATCAACAACTACAAACACTGAATCCCTTCCCCTCTTAGTCCTAGGTAGTCCTAAAACAAAATGCATGCTAATATCCTCCCAAGGAGCATTTGGAACAGGTAGGGGAGCATTTGGAACATGGCGGTTCAGTTTTAACTTAGCTTTGTGACATGTGACGCATCGCTGCACAAATCTCTCAACGTCCTTCCTCATCTTTGGCCAATAGAAATGGTCAACCAACATCTCAAAAGTCTTCTCACAGCCAAAGTGGCCCATCAAGCCTCCTGCATGTGATTCCTGCAACAACAAGGGCCTAACCGAAGAATCTGGAACACACAGTTTGATATGATTAATATGCTCCGCTATGGATCTGCTATAGATTAGGATGTCATCAAAGTACACAATAACGAATTTGCCGATGTATTCTCTCAAAACATGGTTCATTAATCTCATGAAAGTACTAGGTGCGTTAGTTACCCCAAAAGGCATGACTAACCATTCATACAACCCAAATTTTATTTTGAAAGCATTTTTCCATTCATCACCTTCTTTCATTCTAATCTGATGGTACCCACTTCTCAAATCAATTTTAGAGAGTACAACAGAGCCACTTAGTTCATCTAGCATATCATCTAACCTAGGAATAGGATGATGATATCTAATAGTTATATTATTAATGGCTCTACAATCAACACACATTCGCCAAGTTCCATCTTTCTTAGGCACTAAAATCACGGGTACTGCACAAGGACTTAAACTTTCACGAATATAACCTTTATATAAAAGCTCTTGTACCTGCCTTTGTATCTCCTTTGTTTCTTCAGGATTGGTGCGGTAGGGTGGCCGGTTTGGAAGTGAAGCTCCTGGAATGAGGTCAATTTGATGTTCAATGCCACGCAACGGAGGTAGACCAGCAGGAACCTCCTCCAAAAAGACATCCTTGTAATCCTGCAAGACATGAGAAATAGCACTAGGAAGACAAGTTAAGTCATTAGTTGAAACCAGAACATCCTTATTCACGAGCACAAACATCACTTGATCTGGGTTTTGTCTCACATCTCTCGATTCTGATTTTGTGGCTAACATGACTAAATTATCTCCCTCTATTTTCCTTTTATCTCTCATGTTTGGCTTGTGGCGCTCATTCACCAATTTGTGGATGTCACTCAAATTCTTTCTCTCTCTCTTTCTAATTTCCTATTTTTACTTCAGAAACCTTTTGCATATGCTCAGCCATGATTTGTTGCGGTGTCATGGGTCTAAGCACCAAATCCTTCCATTTCCACTTGATGGTGTATTGGTTGGTTCTGCCACAATGTTGAGCTGAAAATCATATTGCCATGGTCTTCCTAACAACAAGTGACACACCTTCATGGGTACAACATCACACTCAACTGTGTCGGTGTAATCACCAATCTTGAATTGAACCTTCACCTTGTAAGTAATCTTCATTTCACCACAATCACTCAACCATTGTACGTGATATGGCTGGGGATGTTGCAGCAGCTTGAGCCCAAGTTTTTCACACATCTCTCTACTTGCAAGATTATGGCAGCTTCCTCCATCAACTATGACATTGCATACCTTTTCTTGGACTCTAGCACTTGTTTGCAAAAGATGGTGCCGCTGACTATTCTCAGCTTCTTTGATCTACACGCTTAGTACCTTGGTGACAACAAGTGAAGCACCTTGTTCAAAGTCGCAATGGTTTGCTCTTCTCGTTCTGAAGCATTATCATCTGCATCTTCTTGATCACTAGCTGATTCGTACTCTCCTTCTTCCGTGACCAGCATGGTGCGGTTGTTGGGGCACTCCTTCATCATGTGACCACGTCCTTTACACTTAAAGCACAAAATATCACTGCTCTTACATGTAGATCCGATGGAAGAAGTTGCAGATACTGCAGGTTTACTCTTCTCTCTAGAAGTTGAAAACTCATTTCCACTTGTGGCTGCACGAGCATTAGAATGGCTGCCACCACCAGAATTGGTTATGATGCCTCGGCCAACATTGAATTGTGGGACAAACTTGTTCCCACTTGCTGTAGCTCGAGCACTAAAAGTGGTAGACCTGTTTTGCTTGGAATCTTCTTGCACTTGACGTTCAGCTTTGGAAGATAAATGCACCAACTCTACAACATTACGGTAAGGCTGCAAATCAATAATTCGCTTCACATTAGAATTTAATCCATACAAAAATCGTGCCATGGATTGCTCCTCATCTTCATGTATGTTGGCTCTAATTATTGCCTTCTCCAACTCCTTATGATACTCCTCAACGGACTACTTTCTTTGTCTCAAATTCTGGAGCTTATCAAAGAGGTCTCTTTTATAATGTTTTGGAATGAATCTGGCTCTCATCTCTCTTTTCATTTCAGCTCAAGTAGCAATAACAGGTTCTCCTTATTCTCGCTGATTCTGAACTTGTTCCCACTAGATTAGAGCATAATCTTCAAACTCAAGAGAGGCCATTGCTATATTCTTCTCTTCGGAGTAGTTGTGTATGTGAAATATCTTGTCAACCTTTAACTTCCATGTGAGATAGGCTTCTGGGTCAGATCCACCTTCAAACTTTGGTATGGTAAATTTTAGCCTACCAAACCTCTCCTCTTCATGCCGCTCACGACCATATTTTTCTCGTCGACGAAACCAATCATTCCAGTGCAGCCCATGTTCTTCTTCATCATATCCTTCATTAATATCAGCATGGTTGATATATTCTCTTCCACGACCTGATGAGGGCATCCCTAGCTCTTTGCCATCTTCTGCTACTATAGATCAAGCTATAAGTGTTGAAGCTCCAGATCTGCCATCTGGACCTATTACAAGAGCACGGGCCAAATTATTAAAAGAACAGGTGAATTTATTTCTAGCTGAATCACATAATGTTATCAATAAGAATTTTATATTACCTAAAACTAGTGTTTTGCTTGTGCTCAGATTGGAAGATTCAATAATGAACGGAGATGAAGGATATGAGGTTGTTCTTGAAGAAAGGCCGTCACAATGGAGGAGAAGCTCGTGGGAGACAAGAAAGGGGAGAGAAGCCCAAGAATCCAAGTCAAATTCAAAACTTCCACAAGCCCAACCAAATTCAAACTCGGAATCAACTCAGAATTTAATTCGGATTCGGAATCAGCCTCAAATTCGGATTCGGAATCAGCAGGATAGTCCGGAGTAAAACGGTCATAACTTTCACAAACGGGGTCCGATTAGGGTGTTCTTGGGCTTGTTGGAAAGATAACTTCAAGCCCGATCCAACGGATCCTCCCTAACTCCTAAATTCATCTTGTATAAAAAGATAAGACCGAAACAATATGACGGTTGTAAAATTAGAGTTTCCTTTTTGTTTTAGATTGAGTCGGAATTGGAGTAGGAGTTCTAATTCCGAATTAGAATAGGAGTAGGGCCTCTTGGCCAGCCATGAGGAGGAGAAGGGGCACTATATATTGAGGGTTAGACCCCCATTGTAACCTCAAACCACGTTTAATATATTTTCAAAGCTTTTGCTTGATTCTCTTGTTGTGCTTATAGCCAAAACAGAGGGAATTGGGCGTTGAGAACAAGGGATCGTTCTTGCTTTTCCGCTGGAAATTGAGGGTTCGACGATCTTCGCTTGTGGTCAGTGAGGATCCAATCAAGTGTGTGTTTGGGCGAATTTTCTATAGAGTTGCAAGTCCGTGCATTGGCGCGGGAGATCAGCTGGTGGTTCGTCAGGATACATAAGTTATCGAGAGGTTCTACGTCGAGAAGATCGGGCACCCCGCATCACGACCTCTTCCCTGACCACGAACAGCAGCGGCGCCACCATCATTCCGACGACCAGCAGTAGCACCATGATGCATACTACCAGCAGCGACACCTTCAATCCTTCGACCAGGAGCGGGAGGTCGAGCGGCATAGGCAACAGCACGGTTTCTTCGTTCTTGAGCAATACGAGTAGCAACTTCCTCATCTGTTTCATCGAGCTCTTCATCTTGTACAATTGCATCTCCAGGGGCTTGATGTAGCTCTCGGACTGTGAGACCCCGGTTTATCAGTCTTGTAATGCTTAACAATCCATTCGGTCCTAGCATCACAAATCAAATAAACCGAGACTCGAGACATGTATACTTCCCAGATATGCAGTATACACACCTATTTACAAAAAGTTATGCATCAATTCCATTCATTTACATAGAACCGAAGCACAGCAATAAACCAGAAGATAAGCTACATAAAGGATAGTTATTACAAAAGAGAGGCCGACCGGCCAAATACATATAAATACAAAAATAAACAACGGAAGCAAGAGTGCCATAAGATGGCCATAAACAAAGAGCCAATCAGTGTGTCTTTAACCCACAAGGCAACCGACCGGACCACCAAGCTAGTCGTCAAACCCGCAGCACATCTCACAAAAGTGAGGCCCTTGGGGCTCAACTTACTCCTCTGCAACAAATAGTTAAACAAAGCAAATGAGTATAAAAATTGTACTCCGCAAGACTTACCTGTAGAATAACAGACCTATACATATGCTACATGCAAGCTTATTTAAGTAGAGGCTGTATGTTTCATTTTCGGCACAAAGCAATCTTTACTTGCAATAATGTAGTACATTTTAAAAGCAAGTTGACAAATCTGTTTTTAATATTCAAATAACAGTTGACAACAATAATAACAATAGATAGAGGACAACAACAATCCTGGAAGTGACTAAACCCATAGTCACCACAACAATAGCATGAATTACCCATCCATGCCAACCATGTCAAATTTTAATAAAAAGGTTGTAGTCTAACTCTTGCAAAACCTAACTGTGGATTTCATGGGGATATGCTCTAGATCTTAGGATGATGTGACAATTGGCAATGGCGTTTACGGTTTGTAGTTTCACGTGTTTTCGACAAAGCTACATGTTTTCTGGTCAGGGGCGGTCCGACCGGTCCTTGCACGGCGGTCCGACCGGTCCCAAATCGGTCGGACCGGCCATGTGGGCGGTCGGACGGCGGTGACCTAAAAGTGGTCAAAACGTGCTGGGCCAAAAATAGGTGTTGTAGGCAAGTGAGGGGATCCCAATGCACTTGGTCTCATGATTTTTGGAGTCTTCAGTAAGAAGTTCTATTGGATTTAAGTTTCCAGAAGGTTTCGGTTTTTGAGGGTATGAAATTCAGCTAAGTCCTCGGTGGCGGTCCGACCGCTCACGAGGAGCGGTCCGACCGCCATGGCGGTCCGACCGCTCACCCCGAGCGGTCGGACCGTAATAACTTGATCATCGGCCAACTTCGTGGCGATGTTGTTTTGTTAGGTCAAAGTCATTGGTTTCATGGCATATGATTTGCATGATGCATGTTTTGACTAACATGGGTCAAGTTGTGAAGAACTTGTTCCCGAATTCGTGTTTTCTTGTCTGTGGTTGTACAGGTAGCTTGGTGGTTAACGACGGTCAACGGCGAGGAGAATCGGGACTAGACTTGAAGAGTTTAGGTCGAGCGATCGACGATGCCGGGTGAGGTCAACGACTCAAGCGTGACACAAGATGGACAAGGGTGACCTATTGGCAAATCCATGACGCATGGTGAAGCGGTTTAGGTCAAAAGTTAAAGACGGCGCTTTGCGAAGCGTGCGTGTGTTGACCCGTTTGTTAGTGGGCCTTAACGGGAGCCCAATGGAGTCAAACCCTAGGAGTCTAGGCCTCCACTATAAATAGGAGGAGATGGTGGCTGCACCTCTCTCTCTCTCTCGCCTTTTATGTTTCAAAACCCTAATTGTCTTTAGGGGAGTTGAGGTGGAGGCTAGGGCTCTTGATGGTTTGTGGTGAATTTCGTGATCTTTGATTGTCCACTGATCCATGATGGTGTGGATGTAATCCAGCAACAATCACGAAATCAATCTATGCAAGGTTTGCTTGAGATAAGTCTCTTTTCGTTCTTGCTTTCAATTTCGTGTTTTTAGGGCTATCTTTGATCCGCGAGTTTGTGATTGATTCTTTCACGTGAATTAGCTTGCTGTGATATGTGTGAATCTATCTAGCATCATCTTGATCATCAATTTCTCACGAACAAGCTTTAGGATCAAGTTTTCGTTCTTGCCCGGTTTTAGACCTTCTGTTAATCAATTGACAATTGCTCAAGATCGTTCCAAGAATTATCATAATATTCGATTGGAATAGGTCCTCAATAGCATAGAGAAGGTGTGTGCAAAGTTTCGTGAAGTTTGGAGTTGAGAATCAAAAGTTAGACCTAATTGCAACTTCGTCATCGGGCTGATTTTACTGTTTCAGATCGGTTCTGTAGACTGCCGGTCCGACCGCCCGTCACCACCGGTCCGACCGATTTCAGAGCGGTCCGACCGCCAGTATAACAGCGGTCCGACCGCCCGGCAATCGGTCCGACCGATTCACTACAGAGGTCAGACCGCCAGTACTTGTGTTGCTTTGATTCTTGATGATTATTGTCGCATTGCTTAGGGGTTTTTATTGGATTCAATACTAGTCTTCCGCTGTACTGGTATATTGATCTTCATAGCTTTCTAATAGCTACTGGAGTGAAATTGTATTGAGTTCATAATTTGTGAAAAAGTGAGCGTGCTCCTATTCACCCCCCCTCTAGTCGCCTTTACGGTCCAACAAGTGGTATCAGAGCCCGGTTAGTTCAATCTTGATCTTAACCGGTCACTGAACTTTGGCGATGGATAAGTTTTCTACTAAACCGCATATCTTCGATGGGCACGACTATGCCTATTGGAAGAATCGTATGCGAGTCTTTCTTGAGAGCGAGGGACAAGCTATTTGGGATGTTGTTAGAGCCCACTGGTTATTCCTGAAATTGCTACACCTGCTTCGCAATTCTTTTGGCTAACAACAATAAGGCTAAGAATCTTTTATATGGTGCACTTGGTAGACAAGAATATGATCGAATTTGTAATCTTTCAACTGCGCATGAAATTTGGAACACCTCGAAACATATCATGAGGTTCGTCCCAAATCAAAAAGGTGCGCCAAAGCTGTTTACAAGCGTGAATACAATAAATTCGAGATGCGTCTGGAGAGAGCATCGATGACATTTTCATCGCTTTAATAAAGTAATTAATCAAATGAAAGCTGTTGATATTGAATATTCTCAATCTGAAAATGCCACCCATCTCTTGGCTGCAATCAACACCAAGGAGTGGGAGATGAAAGCAACTGCTATAGAGGAAAATGTTGATCTTTCAAGTCTTACTTTAGAATTGCTTTATAGTAAACTCAAGACTCATGAAATTAAAAGAGTTGATCATCCCAAGAAAGATAATTTAGCTTTGGTAGCAGATCCTCTCAAAAAGGCTTTTGATGACTCTTTTGAATCTTCTTCTGGATTTTCATTTGCTTGTTTATCTGCTATTCATGAAGAGGAGCTTGAAAGTATTCCTGAAACAGAGTTAGCTCTTCTAGCTAAAAAATTCACACGGGCCTACAATAATGTGAGAAACGAGAAGAGAGATGGTCCGGTGACATGCTATGAATGTGATGAGCTAAATCATATCCGGGCAAATTGCCCCAAGCTGAAAGGTAAGAGCAATTATAAGGAAGGAAAGCCAGCTTGGAAGAAGCCTCCTTTCAACAAATCAAGGTATGAGGCGAATAAGCTTGTGAAGGTCGCTCACCGGGTCCTTGCCGCTTTGAGGATCAATCCTTGAGCGATGTGGATACCGGAGTGAGGAGGACAAGGAGGAGGAGATCCTCAAGGCAAAAGAAAGGAAGGCCAAAGACTTCACCGGCATGTGCTTCATGGCTGATACCGACGACATTGATGATGATGAGGTATCTTTTTCTTATGATGAGCTTTCTGCTAAATATGATTCTATAGTTGAGCAATTGCTTAGTCAAGATGAAGCGCTAGAATTTGTTATGACAAAAAATAAGAAATTAGAGTCAAAGATTAACAAACTGAAAGTAGAGCTTAAAATGCTAAGACTCTTGAACTCGATGAATGTTTATCTTGTCATGCTATGCACTCAGAAATTACTAAGTTACAAACTGCTCATAATATTTATGTACAACAACTTGAGAATGCTAAATCTGAACTAAATGAAATTAAAAGTGCTCCTTGTGAAAAATGTTTAGAATCTAGTAAATTGATTGCTTTTGATGTGTTTGATTCTAGCCCTTGCACTTCATGTTTAGAAAGGAACGTGAAATCAAAGATATCTTAGAAGTGCTAGAGTCAAATATGCTAAGCTTAAGGACAATATTGAAAATACTACTTGTGCTTCTTGTTCCACTCTTAAGCTTGAAATTGCTTTGTATAAGGAGAAATCTATGGATAAAACTTGTGATGCTTGTGTTAACTTGAGTAAAGAAAATGCTTACCTTCATGATACATTAGAGAAATTTTCTAAAGGTAAGAAACAATTAAACATGATTCTTGACAAGTCTAAAACTCCTTATAAGAAGCAAGGGTTAGGATTCAATTCTTTTCAAGACAATTCAAACCCAAAAGTCATTCAAGTCTTGGAAAAGGTTTAATTGAATTCAAAACCCACCCTGCAAAAACATCTTTTAAATCTGCAGGTTTTGCCCAACCTTGTATTAACTCAAATGGTGCTTCTTCTAGTGGTACCAAGTACCATTGCACTTATTGCAAGAAAGGTGGGCATTTGATTGAATTCTTGGCGAGGTTGAAAAATGATAGGAAAAATTTTGATAGAATTTCATTCATGCAACCTAGAGCTTCTATGAGACATGGTAACACCGAAAAGAATAAACTGGATTAGGATTTTTATCTCATGCAAATCATTATGTTTCTAGATATCCTAATTCTAAAGTTTATCGATGGCGGTCGACCGATTGGTGGTCACCGGTCGACCGTTTTGGTCGCCGGTCGACCGCCCACCAACGCCAGGTCGACCAGCCCATGGACGATTCAAGTCTCATTTTAATTTAAACATTGCTCATAACCGAATGTTAGATGAAATCAAGGATAGTACTTCGGTTTGTATACTCCTTGCAGACGTGTGTCTCGAAGATCGATTCCTAAATCATGTTTATCTAACCCGAGATTGAGACACATCGTTCTTTTGTTCCTTGATTTTCGGGATTATCGCGAAAGGGAAGAACACGTGGTTCGTTGACTCGGATGTTCACGCCACATGATCGGGAACTCAAAATGGTTCACCTCTTTCACGCGACAGCGGTGATGACTTCATCACCTTTGGAGATGATACACAAGGGCGAATTGAAGGAACAGGATCAATTAGGGTGAACAACAAATTCATTCTAAAGGATGTCGCTCTTGTGGACAAGCTTAGGTATAATCTCCTTTCTCGTTTCTCGACTTCTTGATGATGGCTATGAGACGGTTTTTAAGAAAAATGCTTGTCGTGTGCTTGATTCTCTTGGTGAGCTTGTGTTTGGAATCTCTAGAGTTGGTAGAATTTTTGAGCTAATTTTTCGTAATCTCTTCTTTGGATCTCTTAAATGTTTGCTTACGACTTTGGCATCGACGTTTGGGGCACATTGGTTTTGATCATCGACACGAGTTAGCAACCTTGATCTCATGAGAGGTTTGCCTAAACTCAAAGTATCAAAGATGTTGATAGCGCCTTTGTAGGCATGGCAAACAAGTTGCCGCCTCACATCCTCTCGTGACTATGGTTATGACCGACGGACTGTGATAGTTGCTTCATATGGATCTTGTTGGTCTGCTAGAGTCCGATCGATCGGTGGAAAATGGTATATTCTTGTCATAGTCGATGATCTTTCTAGATATACTTGGGTGTTCTTTCTTACTTCAAAAGATGAAGCTTTTGGTTATTTTCATGACCTTGTTCTTCGCTTGGCTTCGAGCTTCTGGTGCTTTGAGAGCGATTCGCAGTGATAATGGCACGGAGTTCAAAAATGCCTCTTTGCTTCTTTTTGTGCCGAGCGTGGTATTGAGCATCAGTTCTCCTCTCCACCGTCCCTCAACAAAATGGCGTGGTGGAAAGGAAGAATAGGACCTTGGTCGAAATGGCTAGGACGATGCTAGATGAGTATAACACACCGAGGAGATTTTGGGCGAAGCTATTGCTCTTGCTTGCCATATTGCAAATCGTGTCTTTTGAGACCTTCTTTAGGCAAGACTCCTTATGAGCTTCGTTTTGGTAGAAAACCCTCTGTTTACATTTTGAGTTTTGGATCAAAATGTTTTATTCTTAAGACAGCAATTTAGATAAATTTGAATCAAGAACTTTTGATGGGATATTTCAGGTTATCCTGCTCATTCGAGGGTTTTCGGGTTTTTAATCTGAGACTAACATTATTCAGAGACTTGTAATGTCACTTTTGATGAGACTAGCCACGAGCTAGATCTATTGCTCTGAGATGATTTACAGTGTGAGAGAGCATTTTTGTGGAGGAAGATGAGGACGAAGCTAATATCATTCCTTCATCTGCTGCCGAGGCGCCCATTCTGATACAAGAACCTGCTACGTCTACTTCACCTTCAGTTGAGGCTCCTGCTGCATCTTCATCATCAGCGGTACCTGCGGAGGTCGAAGAAACGGTATCTCACCCGGCGCCCACTTCGCATTCAGAGAGACATCCTCGGAATGATAATAGGTAATCTACATGAGCGAGTCACTCGCTCCAGGTATAATGATCCAAATCTCTACTCTCATTCGGCTTTTGTTGCTTCTTTTGAACCCCGCGATATATCACATGCTTTATCTGATTCTAGCTGGGTAAATGCCATGCATGAGGAGTTAGAGAATTTTGAAAGAAACAAAGTTTGGAACCTAGTAGAACCTCCTAGTGGTCATAATGTTATAGGAACCCGTTGGGTGTTTAAGAATAAACAAGGTGAGGATGGTTACGTGGTTAGAAATAAAGCAGATTGGTAGCTCAGGGTTTCAGCCAAGTTGAGGGGTTAGATTTTGATGAGACATTTGCTCCTGTTGCTAGACTAGAAGCCATTCGCATTCTGCTTGCATTTGCTGCATCAAAAGGTTTTAAATTATATCAGATGGATGTTAAAAGTGCCTTTTTAAATGGTTTCATAGATGAGGAAGTGTATGTTAAGCAACCCCCTGGTTTTGAGGATCCTAAATATCCAAATCGTGTTTTCAAGCTATCTAAAGCATTATATGGTCTTAAACAAGCCCCTAGAGCCTGGTATGATAGACTTAAGACCTTCTTGCTTAAAAATAATTTTGAGATGGGTAAAGTGGATAAAACTCTATTTATTCTTAGACGTGACAATGACTTCCGCTTGCTCAAATTCGTGGATGATATTATTTTTGGTGGTTCCTCTAATGCTCTTGTTTCCAACTTTTACGACACTATGTCCAGGAATTTGAGATGAGTATGATGGGAGAGCTTAATTACTTTTGGGACTTCAAATCAAGCAATGCAAGGAAGGAACTTTCATCCATCGAGACGAAGTACACTAAAGATCTACTCAAGCGCTTCAACATGGGTGATCGCAAGCCAATTTCCACTCCCATGGCAACTTCGATCGCTTTGGATCCGGATGAGGAAGGAGAAGTCGTGGATCAACGCGAGTATCCGCAAAGCATGATCGGCTCCTTCTGTATTTTTGACCTCGAGACCGGACATTCACTTCACGGTATGCCTTTGTGCAAGATTTCAGGCGTCTCCGAGAACTTCCCATCGCCAAGCCGTTAAGCGCATATTCAGGTATTTACACTCTACCCTCTTATATGGCATTTGGTATTCCTGCTCTTCAGCTTTGTCCATTAGAGGTTTTTCCGATTCGATTTTATGGGTGTCGGTTAGATAGGAAGAGTACCTCGCACTGTCACTTCCTAGGCACTTCTCTTGTATCTTGGTCTTCTAAGCGGTCTTATGTGGCACAATCCTTCGCTGAGGCGGAGTATGTAGTCTTTGCTAGTTGTCAGAGCTGATTTTGTGGATGACGTCCACTTTGAAAGATTATGGGTTAAACTTTGCTAGTGTTCCTCTTTTCTGTGATAACACTTCTGCTATTAATATTGCTAAAAACCAAGTGCAACATTCTAGGACTAAGCACATAGACATTCGCTTTCACTTCCTTAAAGATCATGTTGAAAAGGTGATATTGTGATGCACTTCAGAGAGTCCAAGCTCAATTGGCAGATATTCTTACCAAGCCTTTAGATCAAACCAGATTTTCCTCCTTAAGAAGCGAGTTAGGGGTAATTTATCCTTATGGGTTGGTTTGAGGGGGAGTTTGATCTTTTTCTTATCTTTCCTTGTTCTTTTGATCTTTTATTGTTCTTTTTATGAACTTAGTGATCTTTTCGAACTTTTTAGGTTTTTAGGCTTTTTAATTGCATCTCATTGTGTCATATTGCATTCATATGAAAACTCCAACAAGTGGTTACAACAAATGGTATGAAAAATCCAAAAAGATGCATTGTAATATAAGATTTTTTGCTTATTTTTAAAAATTGATGAAGCTTTGCCTATTACCCTTTAGAGCTTTTGTATTTCAATTCTTGCTCAATGTCATGTCTAGTTCTTTGACTTGCTAGAATTATCATGCTTTTACATGTGTAGCTAAGTCTTTGCTATATGAGCTAGAACCTTTTAAACAACTCAAACTAAGAAATTGCAATTTGTGGATGTTTTAGCGAGTTGCGCAATTAGTGCTCCTCTTGTGACATTGGCCTGCTGTAATTGCTTTGTTAGCTCTTTGATCTAAAATTGACCATTACTTGAGCTTTTGTGTTCTTGAGATTCTAAAAGCGCTCATGTGAAAAATGAAAATCAAGATTGTCTTATGCTTAAATTGTGCCAAACTATTCTTACGAGGCGCTTGTCAAATGACATGAACTTGGAGATAGTTTGATGAACCGACGATCTCATGGGGACTGCTTGTCGAAATGACATGAACCTCAAGATTTGTCGACCGGTAGAAGCTTAGAAAGAGTTTGTGGATGGCTCCTAGTCCAGGATCTTCTTTACTAAGATATACCTTTAATCAACTTTTGGTCGAAGCTTAGGATGAGTTTGTGGATGGCTCCTAGTCCAGGATCTTGTCACTAAGTTAGATCATTAGTCAACTTCAATATTCAATGCAAATGAGAAAAATGTTGACAAATGGGCGTTTACAAAATATTGAGCAAAATGATTCAATACGGGACTTGATTGACTCTTAATGTGGTCTTTGTTAGATTTTGATCTCACTTTGACATTTTGACATGGCCAATTTCACTTTAGGATCCCTGTTGATGAACTTGCTGAATTTGAAGCGTTGCTTAAATTGATCAAATCTACTGCTTTACTTTTGAGCCTTTGTGCTTAGCTTTGATATATATGTCTTACCATGATCTTGCTAGCTACTGTCGGGCTTGATATCTTTGTTTGTGCAATATTAGAGATACTAGCTTGTTCTTTTGGGTAATCTCCAAAGCTTCTTGTAATCAAAAATTGAAAAATACAAAAATGAAGCCACTCCATTGCACTTCATGCATACTCCTGTTTATGCTTCTTTTATTTCTACTTCTTTCTTTATCACCTATTGGTTATCTCTGGATGAGAGGAAGGCGTGATTTCTTGATGAATCCATTGTCAAAGGGGGAGAAGATGTGTTAAATGAGAAGAGAAGATGTGTTAATGATAATATATTTCTTTGCTGGGGGAGAAGTTGTTGGGGGAGAAGTTTGTACAAAGGGGAGAAACTGAAAATTTGAAATTTGAGGATCATAGTGAGGGGGAGTTCTTGAATTGCATTCTTATTGTCTTATTGAATATTCGAACTTGAATTGCATTCTTTTATCCTCACAATGATCATAGGTCAATTGAACAATTGTTCTTTCATATGGACCTCATGTGAGAATTTTGACTCTTTTCTCGAAATCAAAGTTTTTATGCTTACTTTTGCCTTGTCTCACATGCCTATACTATTCTCGATGCCACTTGGTCATTTCATTGCTTTTTCTTGCTTATGGACCAAGTTGTGCCTTTGTGCGAAAACCGCGAGTAAACTCGCTTTCAAACCTCTTACTTACATTTTTCGGATAATTGCCAATGTGTTCATCAAGGGGAGATTGTGGATTTCATGGGGATATGCTCTAGATCTTAGGATGATGTGACAATTGGCAATGGCGTTTACGGTTTGTAGTTTCACGTGTTTTCGACAAAGCTACATGTTTTCAGTCGGCGGTCCGACCGGTCCTTGCGGCGGTCCGACCGGTCCCAAATCGGTCGGACCGGCCATGTGGGGCGATCGGACCGGCGATGACCTAAAAGTGGTCAAAACGCGCTTTGGGCCAAAAATAGGTGTTGTAGGCAAGTGAGGGGATCCCAATGCACTTGGTCTCATGATTTTGGAGTCTCGAGAAGAAGTTCTATTGGTTTAAGTTTCGAAGGTTTCGGTTTTGAGGGTATGAAATTGGCTAAGTCTCAGTGGCGGTCCGACCAGCTCACGAGGAGCGGTCCGACCGCCATGGCGGTCCGACCGCTCACCGGAGCGGCCGACCGTAATAACTTGATCGTCGGCCAACCGTGGCGATGTTGTTTTGTTAGGTCAAAGTCATTGGTTTCATGGCATATGATTTGCATGATGCATGTTTTGACTAACATGGGTCAAGTTGTGAAGAACTTGTTCCCGAATCGTGTTTTCTTGTCGTGGTTGTGCAGTAGCTTGGTGGTCAACGACGGTCAACGGCGAGGAGAATCGGGACTAGACTTGAAGAGTTGAGGTCCAGAACGATCGACGATGCCGGGTGAGGTCAACGACTCAAGCGTGACACAAGATGGACAAGGGTGACCTATTGGCAAATCCATGACGCATGGTGAAGCGGTTTAGGTCAAAAGTTAAAGACGGCGCTTTATGGAAGCGTGCGTGTGTTGACCCGCTTGTTAGTGGGCCTTAACGGAGCCCAATGGAGTCAAACCCTAGAGTTTAGGCCTCCACTATAAATAGGAGGAGATGGTGGTGCACCTCTCTCTCTCTCGCCTTTTATGTTTCAAAACCCTAATTGTCTTTAGGGGAGTTGAGGTGGAGGCTAGGGCTCTTGATGGTTTGTGGTGAATTTTGTGATCTTTGATTGTCCATCGATCCATGATGGTGTGGATGTAATCCAAAGAACAATCACGAAATCAATCTATGCAAGGTTTGCTTGAGATAAGTCTCTTTTCGTTCTTGCTTTCAATTTCGTGTTTTTAGGGCTTTCTTTGATCCGCGAGTTTGTGATTGATTCTTTCACGTGAATTAGCTTGCTGTGATATGTGTGAATCTATCTAGCATCATCTTGATCATCAATTTCTCACGAACAAGCTTTAGGATCAAGTTTTCGTTCTTGCGGTTTTAGACCTTCGTTAATCAATTGACAATTGCTCAAGATCGTTCCAAGAATTATCATAATATTCGATTGGAATAGGTCCTCAATAGCATAGAGAAGGTGTGTGCAAAGTTTCATGAAGTTTGGAGTTGAGAATCAAAAGTTAGACCTAATTGCAACTTCGCCATCGGTGATTTTATCGTTCAGATCGGTTCAGATCGCCGGTCCGACCGCCCGTCACCACCGGTCCGACCGATTTTTGAGCGGTCCGACCGCCAAGATAACAGCGGTCCGACCGCAAGCAATCGGTCCGACCGATTCACTCAGAGGTCGACCGCCAAGATTTGTGTTGCTTTGATTCTTGATGATTATTATCGCATTGCTTAGGGGTTTTATTGGATTCAATACTAGTCTTCCATTTGTCTTGGTATATTGATCTTCATAGCTTTCTAATAGCTCTTGGAGTGAAATTGTATTGAGTTCATAATTTGTGAAAAAGTGAGCGTGCTCCTATTCACCCCCTCTAGTCGCCTTTTACGGTCCAACAAGTGGTATCGAGCCCTGTTAGTTCAATCTTGATCTTAACCGGTCACCGAACTTTGGCGATGGATAAGTTTTCTACTAAACCGCATATCTTCGATGGGCACGACTATGCCTATTGGAAGAATCGTATGTAGTCTTTCTTGAGAGCGAGGACAAGCTATTTGGGATGTGGTTAGAGCCCCACTGTTATTCCCTAAATTGCTACACCGCTCGTAATTCTTTTGGCTAACAACAATAAGGCTAAGAATCTTTTATATGGTGCACTTGGTAGACAAGAATATGATCGAATTTGTAATCTTTCAATCACAAGATGAAATTTGGAACACTCTCAAACATATCATGAGGGTTCGCTCCAAATCAAAAAGGTGCGCCAAATCACATAAGCGTGAATTCAATAAATTGAGATGCGCCCCGAGAGAGCATCGATGACATTTTCAGTCGCTTAATAAAGTAATTAATCAAATGAAAGTCGTTGATATTGAATATTCTCAATCTGAAATGCCACCCATCTCTTGGTCGCAATCAACACCAAGGAGTGGGAGATGAAAGCTACTGCTATAGAGGAAAATGTTGATCTTTCAAGTCTTACTTTAGAATTGCTTTATAGTAAACTCAAGACTCATGAAATTAAAAGAGTTGATCATCCCAAGAAAGATAATTTAGCTTTGGTAGCAGATCCTCTCAAAAAGGCTTTTGATGACTTGGTCAACTACCCATCGCGGGTAAAGCCTTGGACAACTACGATGCCCCTCGAGGTGGAGAACCTACCCGGAATCTCCACCACCGCACACCCAACACAATAACACAGATCATTTTTCACACTACACACACAACCCCCTCCTGCGACTCGGAGATAACACACGCCAAAGTACTCAGTCAAGAGAGGTCCCACATCCCTGCCGCGTGGTTAGCACGCAAAATTGCTTAGAGAGTGTGACACAAGATGTTCGATCTTTGTTGACTTAGGCAAGACATCCACAAACCCAATAACCCACCATCCAACCACTTGCCCAAGTCTAAATCAATTTTTCATTTTCAGATTTTGACTTTACAAAATAACAAAGCACAAGTGTTGGACATAAAGGAGTAATAATTAGATGTGTGATCAAGATCATCGACTAAATCGATGATCGCCCATTACTACCGAAACTAAGCATTTCTAAGCAATTTCAATTCGCAATCTACTAAGTGACAAGAGCTCATCCATTGAACTCAAATCACAGCAAATAACATAGGCTCATGGTAGTAGAGGATAATCAATTCCTACATATTATGCAACTGTAGGATCCACTAATGATAATTTGACACAACATAGCAATGCATACATACAAGTTGCTAACAATATATTAGACTTGAAAAATACTGGGATTAACATGATCAAACTGATTGCCTGGTTGCTACTGTACAAGATGTTGCGGAGGATCACTTAGGTTATCAATGTGCTCTTCGGAACCTAACGAGAAAGCGATAAAGAACCGATAAGAACGAAGAAAACACAAAGACTCAACATCAAACTTTCTCCTAATGCTTTGAAAATTTTACAGCGGTAGGAGCATGATTTATAAGGAATTTAGAAACAAGAACCAATTGATTTGGATTCTTAATGCAAAAGATATGAGCAAAACAAATCTGCTCAGCCTTATAAATCACAAATACTACTATTCATTGTAACTAAAATTTTTGCAAAAATTTATGTAGCTATAATGAGGTTAGAAACATTTTTAGATTAAAGTTTAGTTTAAAAACATAACTCACAAAATTTGAATCAACCAAAAAGGAATTAAAGTGAAAAAGTTATGCATTTAACAAGTTAATTGCATTTTTCTATTAACAAATAATCCCTCTGGGGAAAATCCGAAATTAAAACGACGTGGACGAACATGGACCGAAGATCTGAGATCCGGTGGCCCACGCAAGACAGAAAGCACAAATACATACAAGACGGCTCACTCAGGAGACCCTGTTTATCCGGCTTGTAATGCTTAACCATCCACTTGGTCCTAGCATCACAATTCAGATAATCCGAGACTCGAGACATGTATACTTCCCAGAGTGCAGTATACACACCTCTTTACAAAATTTATGCATCAATTCCATTCATCCACATAGAACCGAAGCAAAAACAACAAGCCAGAAGATAGCATAAATAAAGGATAGTTATTACAAAAGAGAGGCCGACCGGCCAAACGACATATACATAAAGAAGTTTAACAGCGGAAGCAAAAGTGCCATAAGATGGCCATAAACCAAAAGAGCCAATCAGTGTGCCTTTAACCCACAAGGCAACCGACCGGACCGCCAAGCTAGTCGTCAAATCCACAGCACAGCTCACAAAAGTGAGGACCTTGGGGCTCACCTTCCTCCCCTGCAAACAAAAGCAGCCGGCAAAAGCCGGTGAGTACTTTGAATGTACTTGCAAGACTTACATGTGGAATAACAAACCTGTATATATTCTACATGCAAGCTAATTGAAGTGGAGGCTGTATGTTTCATTTTAGCACAAAGCAAGTTTCCATTTGCAATAAGGTAATAGATTGAAAGCCATTTAACAAATCTGTTTTTAATGTTCAAATAGTCGTAAATGACAACCATATAACAGTAGATAGAGAACAACAACAATCCTGGAAGTGACTAAACCCTTAGTCACCACCACAATAGCATGAATTACCCATTCATACCACCCATGTCAAATTTTAATTTAAAAGGTTGTAGTCTAACTCTTGCAAAACCTAACCAAGCGTGTCCATAACCTAGGACGAGGCCATTCGAATAGTTTTATACCCTGCAGGGGTGTACCAATGTACCCACACGCCAGACCGCCTTTTTGCCACATGATTAGCACACTTCCTTAGGTATGCCGGCACAGCTAAGTCCTACGAGACATTTCCAATATTGTGCATTAACTACGAGTCGCCCGTATGGCTAGAAACCCATACGTTGTGTCGGAGTCATTGTAAAGCCTCGGTCAACTACCCGTCCGCAGTAAAGCCTTGGACAACTACATGCTCCTCGAGGTGGAGAGCCTACCCTAATCTCCACCACCGCACACCCAACACAAGAACACATATCCTTTTCACACAACACACACAACCCCTCCCCGCGACTCGGAGATAACACACGCCAAAGTACTTAGTCAAGAGAGGTCCCATATCCCTCTCGCGTGGTTAGCACGCAAAAATGCTTGGAGAGTGTGACACAAGATGTTCGGTCCTTGTTGACTTAGGCAAGACATCCACAAACCCAATAACCCACCATCCAACCACTTGCCCAAGTCCAAATCAATTTTTTTCCATTTTCAAAATTTTGACTTTACAAAATAACAAAGCACAAGGGCTAGACATAAAGGAATAATATTTAGATGTGTGATCAAGATCATCGACTAAAATCGATGATCGCCCATTGCTACCGAAACTAAGCATTTCTAAGCAATTTCAAATCGTAATCTACTAAGTGACAAGAGCCCATCCATCGAACTCAAATCACAGCAAATAACCTAGGCTCAAGGTAGTAGAGGGTAAATAATTCCTACAGATTATGCAACTATAGGATACTAACCATAATTTAACACAAAATAGCAATGCATACATACAAGTTGAAATCAATATATTAGATTTGAAAAATAAAGGGATTAACATGATCAAACTGCTTGCCTGCTTGCTGTGGGTCAAGGTGCTGCTGAGGATCAACAATATTGTCAATATGCTCTTCGGATCCTAACGAAAAAGCGAGAAACAAACGATAAGAGCGAATAAAATGCAAAGACCCAACAGTAAACCTTCTCCAAAAATTCTAAAAATTTTACAGTAGCAAGATAATGATTTATAAAGAATTTAGCAACAAGAACCAATTGATTTGGATTCTTAATGCAAAAGATATGGCCAAAACAATTTTGCTCAGCTTTTATAAATCAAAAATGCTACTATTCATTAGCAAAATTTTCTAGAGCTATACTGAGGTTGGAAACATTTTTAGATTAAAGTCTAGTTAAAAACATAACCAACAAAATTTGAATCAACCGAAAAGGATTTGAAATGAATTAGTTATGCATTTTACAAGTTATCACATTTTTCAGTTGATAAATAAATCCTTTCGGGAAAATCAGAAATTAGAAATGACGTGGCCGAACCTGGGACGTTGATCTTGGATCCAACGGCCCAAGCTCGCGCGCCGACGCTGCGGCGCTGGCGAACCTTAACGCCAACCGTTGATCTGGATCCAACGGTTCACGTGGCCTGCAGCATTCGGTGGTCCGAACGTTAACGCCGACGCGAGCCGTGGATCCGGATCCAACGATTCACGCCGATCGTATGCTCGGTGGTCCGAACGCTCATTCCGACCGCACCGCTGATCTTGGATCCAACGGATCACGCATCAAGGCGCGCGACAAACTCAAATCTTGGCGCGATCCCGAGCCGCAGATCTTAGGATCGACGGTCCACAATGACGACGCTCAAACTCCGCTCGCTTTCGTCCGCAGAAACAAACGACGGAAGAACGGCCGCCGCCGGCTGCTCGCCGCTGCGGTGCGAGCAAACGCCTAAATGAGTCCCAAACGCCATTGCGCACCTAATGGTACCAATGGCGTTCGCTGGTGGACGGATCGCGGCAGTTCTAAGGAACCGAGGGGGCCAAAATGACCAAACGAAAATAGCAAAAAACGCTCCGCCGCGGTTCAAGGGAGCGAAAAGCAAACAACTAGGGACTAATAAGGGGGTACCGAGCCCAAAGAAGGCGCAGAAGAGGATCGAATCGGATCGGGAAGAAGAATAGCCGTTTTACCGAAAGGGGGCAATCCAAATTGATCTCGCTCTCTTCACGCTAAAAGCAAAATTGACCGAGGGTTAATATTCTATGAGATGCTAAGCAACCGAGGAAGCAAAGGTTTTGAAAGAGAAGGCCCGAGCACCACTTTCACCAAGGACTCAAGCTTCAACAATGGCGCCGAGAGCAATTTTTATGATTGAGCTCACTCAGTGTATTGAAGCGATGCCGGAGCTCAAGGGTGTTTAAAGGATGCTAAGGAAGCAAATCGAGAAGTCTTATAGGCCGAGAAGCAAGGAAGAAGCAACGGAGGGAAAATGGTGGTGCATCAGGCCGAGGTTGGCCGAGAGCGACGGGGCGTGTAATCATAGGGAGACGACGGGTGTGGGGCGGCCGGACGGGAGCAATAATACTGGCAGCCGTTGGCCAAAAGGAGACGCGATCTGGCTCGCCAAGTGTACTCGTGCACGCCACCACCGTTGACTTCGGCCGAATTGGCATGGAAGGAGGAAGACGACGAACGGCGACCGCTCGGATCGATTGATTCCAATCGCCGGCCCTGTTAACAGAACTCCCGGCGATCACCTGAGAGCGCAGACCGCACGATCGAGATCTAACGGTCGAAGTTGAAAGCGCCAAGGCGACCGAACCCGTGCAGATTAAGTTGATCCGGTCGAACCGACGGTTCGAACCCGAGACCGGTGCGGACCCGAGCAACCAAGAAAGGCTGATTTTGGATTTAATTTAAGGACTGAATTTAGGAGGATTAGTCAAGATAGCAAACAAGCTTCAATAATTTTGAAATTTTAACTGGTGGTTGCTTACTGGATGATTAACCTTACATAAAATTTTCAGAAATTTTCATGCATCGAAGTTATTCTCCGTAAATTCCAGAAGAGAGGAAAATAGGGTTTGACCAGTTTGACTTGCCTCCCAAAATTATCAAATAATTTCTAAAAATCATGAGATAATTCAGAGGTGTTAAACATCAACCCTAGACCCAAGAAAAATTATTTCCAAAGGTTGGGCACAAGATTTTCATGAAGGAGATTTGTGTTGGTGTCCAAATGGCAATTTGATTTTTGATTTCACATAATTCCTTTACAAAAATTATGGAACTGATTACAAAAATCAAGATCAGAGAAAAAGGTTTAATTTCTCCTCATTTTTATTACATTTGAAACACAAACCAATTTTGGGATGTTACAAAACCTCCCCTTATAAAAATCTCGCCCCGAGATTTGGCTCACTCTGAAAGAAAGATGGATAGTCCGTGACGAGACGATCTTCCCTTTCCCAAGTAGCCTCATCCTCGGAATGGTTCGACCACTGAACTTTGAGGAATCGGATGGTTTTATTCCTTGTTCTTCGTTCAGCCTCATCGAGTATGCGAACAGGGTGCTCGCGATAGGTCAAATCCTTTTGGACATCGAGGGTTTCCAACTGAGCTTCCTCTGTTGGAACACGGAGGCACTTCTTTAGTTGGGACACATGGAACACATCATGTACCCTCGAGTGTCACCCGCAATTCTAACTTATAGGCAACAGCCCCTTTCTTTTCAATAACACGGTAAGGACCGACATATCGAGGAGCTAACTTGCCCTTGACGCCGAAACGCTGATGGCCCTTCAAAGGAGAGACTTTGAGATAAACAAAGTCATTAGGCTCAAAGCTCAACTCACGACGACGGCGATCCGCATAGCTCTTTTGCTCGGATTGAGCCGTGGCGCAAACGATCACGAATGTCGGACTTGACTCTCGACCTCATTGATCGAGTCCGCCATAGAATGGTCTTTCGCCGCCTCGCACCAGTTCAACGGGTTCGCACCTTCTCCCGCATAAGGCCTCAAAAGGTGACATGCCGAGACTAGCTTGAAAACTGTTGTTGTAGGAAAACCCGCAAAAGGCAAGCATTTCTCCCAATTCTTTCCATAGGAGAGGACACAAGCACGAAGCATGTCCTCCAACACTTGGTTGACCCTTTCGGTCTGACCATCAGTTTGGGGGTGGTATCGCTGTGCTAAAGGTGAGACGGGTTCCCATAGCCTCTTGCAACACTTCCAAAACTCGGCGGTGAAAAGCGATCGCGATCCAAACGATCGCCTTCTGTACACCATGCAAGGCATTTCGATACGGGAAATATAGAGATCCGCTAGTAGACTCACACTAAGGTTTGTCCCCATCGCGTAAAATGGGCTACTTTTGTCAATCGATCGATGACAACCCAGATGGAATCCTTGCCCTTGGAGGTTCGGGGCAGACCGGTGATAAAATCCATCCCGATCGAATCCCACTTCCACTCGGGAATAGGCAAAGGTCAAGCATCCCCGCCGACGCTGATGCTCGGCCTTGACACGACGACATATGTCGCACTCGGCAACAAACTTTGCAATTTCCCTCTTCATTCGGGTCCACCAAAACCCCTGACGGAGATCTTGATACATCTTTGTGGCCCCGGGATGAATAGACAAAGGCGAATCATGGGCTTCATGAGAATCAAATTCGCGATTCCATGTCCTTTGGAACCACAAGGCGTTGCTCGAACCTTACAACACCATGCTCATCCTCAGAGAAGCACTTAGCTCTACCGTTCTTGATATTTTCCTTGATGCGGCTCACTCCAACATCTGATTGTTGAGCGACCTTAATCCGATCCACCAAGGTTGGTTGCACAACCAAGGCAGAGCAAGGGAACCATGCTCAACGAATCCCAAGTTGAGCCGCTGAAATTCCTTCGTAAGGGTGGGTCGACGCCCCGGAGCAACAAGGCATTGCAATGCGCTTTATGATCGAGCGCATCCAAGAACTACATTTGCCTTGCCCGGATGGTAGTGAATTCCCATGTCATAGTCCTGATCAACTCCAACCACCTCTTTTGCCCGAGGTTCAGATCCGTTGGGTGAACAAATACTTTAGGCTTTTGTGATCCGAATACACTTCGCAACGACACCGATTAGGTAATGTCACAAATCTTAAGTGAATGAATCACCGCAGACTAATTCTAAGTCATGGGTAGGATAGTTGAGTTCATGAGGTCTCAATTGCCTTGATGCATAGGCCACTACCTTGCCTTCTTGCATAAGGACACAACCGAAGTCCTCGACGAGAAGCATCGCAAAAGATATCAAGCTTTGATGGATGTCGGGAAGAACGAGGACGGAGCGTGGTCAAACGCTTCTTAAGTACTTGGAAGCTTTCCTCACAAGCATCGGACCACAAGAACCTCTTGTCCTTTTGAGCAACTCACATCGGCTTCGCGATCTTGGAGAAGTTCTCGATAAAACGGCGATAATATCCAAATTTAAACCGAGAAAACTCCGCACTTCGCCATCAAGTAGGTCGACACTAAGAAAGAACATCGTTGATCTTGCTAGATCAACGGCCACGCCTCCCGCTGAAAGAACATGACCCAGAAGGCCACTTCCTTCAACCGTAACGCGCACTTGTCAACTTTGCATACAATGATGCTCACGGCTTGCCTAACACAAGCCTCAGATGCTCATCATGTTCCTCATCGCCCTGGAATAGATAAGAATATCGTCGATGAAGACCACCACAAACTTATCCAAATACTCCATGAATACCGAATTCATGAGGTTCATGAACAAGGCAGAGCATTGGTTAAGCCAAATGACATGACGGTGTACTCATACAAGCCGTAGCGAGTAGAGAAAGCCGCCTTTGAATATCTTCGGTCGATCCGAACTTGATGATATCCCACTCTCAAATCAATCTTGGAGAATACTCGACCTCCAGCTTAATTGATCAAAGAGATCATCAATGCGGGCAATGGATACTTGTTCTTACCGCTACCTCATTAAGCGGACGGTAATCCACGCACATGCGTAAAGTATTGTCCTTCTTCTTTACGAAGATTGTCGGACAACCCCACGGGATGAGCTAGGGCGGATGAAACCTTTTCTTGCAGCTCATTCAATTGCTTCTTCAACTCCACCAACTCGCTCGGTGGCATCCGATAATGCCTCTTTGAAATCGGGCAAGATCGGAACCAACTCAATGACAAACTCGAGATCTCGAATCGTGGCATCCCCGAAGATCTTCAGAAAGACATCAATGAAGTCACGAACCGTGGGGACTTCACTAATATCTAGAGCGGCTTCGCTTCAAGTGCGAAGAGATGCGGACCTAGCAGCCTTCATTAAAAGCGAACCCGCCACGGAAGGACTAGATAGGGAAACACACTTCTTGGCGCAATCGATTTGTCCTTATGCCGAGACAACCAATCCATACCAAGAATTACATCTAAACTTGCTGAATGGAGGATGATAAGATTCGCTAAGAACCCTACTCCCTCAATCTCGATAGAACGCCCCTACACTCGTAGTCACTCAACTCCAACCCGAGAGCGAATGAGCAAAGGGATCAACAAAGGAGTAAAGAGGAGCTCACTAATAGCAAAGAAAAGACTCGTAAATAAAAGAATGAGATGCTCCCGAATCAAACAAAACAAAGAGCGTAATGAGAGTTAATGAAAGTGTACCCAAAGACGACATCGGTGCCTCCCCGTGCCTCCTCCGCCGAGATGAGGTTGACGCCGACCACTACCCACGCCTTTGGGTAGTAGGGACTATCTTCGTGTCCCGAGAAGGACCACCTCCCGCCCGCGCCCTCCATTAGGACGAGGGGTCCTCCTCGCCTTCTTAGGGCATTGGTTCGCATAATGCCCCTTCGTCTGCGTGCGGCAGTAACCCGGCGCCGGGTTATGGGGCCACTCGCCGACTCGCAGTGCACGGATCGGGCACGCTCGCGAAGGGCTAAGAACAGTGCCGACGGCCTCGGGTGCCGGCTCGCACGACGCGATTTCGAGACGGATCGAAGCGGGATAGCCGCCCTGGATGACTTCGGGCTTCCCACTTACGCTATGGAATCCACAAGCGCTCTCCCCGAGTGCTCGGCTGACGATGGCCTTGTCCACCAAGGCCCGGAACCGGAAGTCGACGATGGATAGCTTGTCCCAAGCTCCTGACAAACCATCCTTGAACTTCTTGCTTGGCCTCATCAAGGCCACCTCCTCCCGAGCATAACGAGCCAAATGGTTAAACTCGCATAAGTACTCCAGAATCGAGACGCCCTTGTCTCGAGCGACAAGAACTCCTTCTTCTTCAAATTTCATCAGTAGGAAGGAATGTGACTGACGGAAGGCAAGGCGGAACTCCTCCCAAGTGACGGTGTGGTGGCCAGTCGCATGGCAGAAAGCTCTCCCACCAAGACAAGGTGCACCCTCCAACCGGTGCGATGCAACAAGCGCTTTCTCGTGCTCTCGCATCGCTGCGCGAAGCTCGCTTCCACCAGACGGGCTGTCAAGCTGCCAAGCGGTCCTCGACTGAGAACGAGGGGCTGAGTGCGAAGAAACTCCGCAAGTCCCCACGCGGCCGATGACCACTCCCTTGCCCGGATCCTCAAGCACCGTAAGGGCGGAAGTGAATGCGCGCGATGACGCCCAAGAACCTCCGTCCTTCCTCGCACGGCTGCGCCGATCCAAGAAGGACTCGCCATGGTCGGAGGAGGAGGAAGATCTCGTCCGGACCAATGATCGCCTTGGCCGCCATTTAAAAGGCCCCGCCATCTGTTACAAGAAACTTGGGTTAAAAATCGACTCAAAACAAAGCCGAAATGAAGCAAAAAGCTAAGACTAGGGAATGGAATATCACTCTAATCGAAAGCCAAAACAGCAAGTACATAACTTTAAAAAGGCTTATAAAAAGACTCCAAAAAACAGCAAGGAATCATAAAACTAAAGCTCAACTTCCCAATGCAACTAACCCGTATTGAATGAACGAGTAATTGTTTGGGAAGATAAAATCAAGATCAAGGTAAGATCTAATACCACTTAAGATCAAGGCTAAATCATCGAAAATAGTGTTAGATACATAGCTAACTAGTATCACATCTTACCCTTCTTTAACCCCACAAGTTTTAGTTGATTAAACTCTCATTTTCTACCCCATTAGAAACCATCGAGCTTGTCTGTCCGGAAATTGAGGTTGTCAGAAGCGATTTCAAGATCCAAGCTTCCAAACTGTCGTGGATATCATGGGGATATGCTCCAGATCTTAGGATGATGTGACAATTGGCAATGGCGTTAATGGTTTGTCGCTTCACGGTTTTCGACAAAGTTTCAAAGACTGTTAGATTTTTCGATAGGGCGGTCCGACCGCCATAGCATCGCGGTCCGACCGGTCCCAAATCGGTCGGACGGCCATGTGCTTGGCGGACCTACCGTGACCAAAAGTGGTCAAACAGTCGGGCCAAAAATAGAGGGTGTAGGCAAGTGAGGGGATCCCATTGTTCTTGCTCCCATAATTTTTGGAGTCTCCAAGAAAAGTTCTATTGGTTTAAAGTTTCCAGAGGTTTCGGATTTTCAGGGTTGAAAATTGGCTAAGTCCTTACGGCGGCCGACCGCCTTTGGTCGGCGGTCCGACCAAGAAGCCGGGCGGTCGACCGCCCCGAGGGGCGGTCTCGACCGTTGTTACTTGAACGTCGCCGTCGTGGCGGCGTTGTTCGCTGGTTAGGTCAAAGTCATGAGTTTCAGGCATATGTGTTGCATGATGCATGTTTTGACTAACGGGTCAAGTTGCGAAGAACTTGTTCCTGCTTCGATTTGCTTGTCTATTGTTGTGCAAAGTTGCTTGGTGGTCAACGACGGTCAACGGCGAGGATGATCGGACGAGGCTTGGAGAGCTTAGGTCCGTAACGATCGACGATGCCGTGAGGTCAATGAAATCAAGTATGGTGCGAATGGATAAGGATGACCGAACGGACAGCTCGGCGATCGGTTTGATCAAGCGGCGCGGAGTCGGTGCAAGTGCCATGGTGGTTTCGTGGGAGCCGGATGGGAGAGACTTGCCGACATGGAGAGAGCCGCTGATCAACCTACACGTATGAGCATGCTAAGTGCTTCATGAAGATGGACTCGGCCTTCTGAGAAGGACCGAGAAGGGGTATTTTGGTAATCTTACCAAATATCACCTTGGTGACCTTTTGCCTACCCACGGCGCAAGACGGCGCAAGAGAAGCGGTTTAGGTTAAGAGGTGTTGTAGACGGCGCTTAAAATGCGCAATGCAGGTGACCCGCTTGTGTTGGGCCTTAACGGAGCCCATTTGAGTTAATTTTCTAGAAGGTCTAAGTCTCCACTATAAATAGAGGAGGAGGTGGCTGCACCCCTTCAACCCTTTTATCATTATTGAAACCCTAGTTTTGGCTTAGGAGAGGATTAGTGGAGGTTAGGGTTCTAGAGAGTTTTGATTTGATCTTGTGCTCTTGGATTGAGCTTTGTCCTCCATTGATGGAGTGGTCAGAACCCAAACCCTATCAATCAATCCAAAGAAAGCTTTGATCAAAGATGTGTCTCTTTGCCCTTCTTCTCTCTATTTGGTGATTTTGAGTCTTTCTTTGATTCGCATGTTTTTGATTGATTTCTTTACATGATATAGCTTGTCGTGACATGTGGGAACACATCTAAGATCATCTTGATCATCAATCACCCACGAGCAAGTTTTTGGGTCACGTTGCTTTGACTCTGCTTTGAACCATCCATCTCTCAAACTGAAAATGTCGAACTTTTCCATGGATCTCCATGATCTTCGATTGAATAGGTTCCCGACATCCTAGAGAAGGTGTGTTCCAAGTTTCATGAAGTTTGGAGTTGTAGATCAAAAGTTAGACCTATTTGCAACTTCGCTTTTCTGGCCGATTTCACTGTTCATCTACCGGAGGTCGACCGCCCTAGCTAGAGGTCTGACCGCCTTGAGAGGTCGATCACCGAGTAGAGGTCGACCGCCTTCTCTTAGGAAATTAAGTTTCGATTGTTTTTGGTTGTTTTGCTTCGGGTTTTGATTGATTCAATCCTAGTCTTCCACAGATCGGTATATCGATCTTCATAGCTTCTATAGCTATTGGAGTGAAATTTGTGTTGAATCTAATCGAGGTTGAAAAGTGAGCGTGCTCCTATTCACCCCCTCTAGTCGCTTTTCGGTCCAACAGTGGTATCGAGCCCTGCTAGTTCAATCTTGATCTTAACCGCCACCGAACTTGGCGATGGATAAGTACTCCACCAAGCCGCATATCTTCGATGGGCACGATTATGCCTATTGGAAGAATCGCATGCAGTCTTCCTTGAGAGCGAAGGACAAGCTATATGGGAGGTTGTTCGAGCCCCGCCGTTTTTCCCGGTTGTTACGCGGCTTCAATTTCTCTTGGCTAACAACAATAAGGCAAAGAACCTCTTGTATGGTGGGCTTGGTAGATGGAGTATGATCGAATTTGCAATCTTGAGATCGCAAGACGAGATTTGGAACACCTCAAACCTACCATGAGGGTTCGCCCCAAATCAAGAAAGTACGCTGCATACCTATAAGCGTGAATATAACAAATTCGAGATGCGCCCCGAGAGAGCATCGATGACATTTTCACCGCTTCAACAAAGTGATTAATCGATGAAGGTCGTTGGAATTGAATATTCTCGCCTGAATGCCACCCACCTCTTGGCCGCAATCAACACCAAGGAGTGGGAGATAAAGGCTACCGCCATTGAGGAGAACGCCAACCTCTCTCGATCCGACTTTGAGCTGCTCTATAGCAAGCTTAAGACTCATGAGATCAAGAGGATTGATCATCCCAAGAAGGAAAATATGGCCTTGGTAGCGCACTCCGCCAAGAGAGCTTCGATGGGTCTTCCGAGTCTTCTTCCGATTTTCGCTGTCGGGTTTATCCGCAATCCATGAAGAGGAGTTTGAGAGTCTTCCCGAGGCCGAGTTAGCCCTCATAGTCGTAAAAGCCACACGGCCTATAACAATATGAGAAACAAAAGAGAGGAGGTCCCGTGACTTGCTATGAGTGTGGTGAGCGACCACATCCGCAACCGCCCCAAGTTGAAAGGAAAGAGCAACCACAAGGAAGGAAAGCCACTTGAAGAAGCCTCAATGGAACAAATCAAGATTTGATGTCGCTAAGCTCACAAAGGCAAACTCACCGGTTCTTGCCGCTTTGGGGAACAACTTGCGATGTGGACTCGGAGCGAGGATGACAAGGAGGAGGAGATCCTCAAGACAAGAAGAAGGGAAGGCCAAGGACTTCACCGCGCTTGCTTCATGGTCGACTCGACGACGCCGACGACGATGAGGTACCTCTCTCCTATGATGTCCTTTCTGATAGATGCGAAACTATCTTTGAGCAACTCATGAGCCAGGATAAGGCGTTAGAGTATATCATGGCTAGGAACAAGGACTTAGAGTCTCAAGTAGATAATTTGACTTTAGAACTTGCAAATACTAAGACTCTTGAATCTGATGAATGTTCTTCCTGCCATGCTCTACACTCAGAATTTGCTAAACCGCAACCGCTTCATGATATTGCTTTGCAACAACTTGAAAATGCTAGGACCGAAAGTTAGTTGAGGTTAAATCGCTTCCTTGTGAAAAATGCTTAGATTCCAGAAGTTGGTTGCTCCTCGTGCTGTTGATCCTAGCCTTTGCTCTTTTTGCATTGAACGCGAACATGAAGTTAAAGATATCTTAGAAGCAGTTAGAGCTAAATATGCCAAGCTTAAGAACAGTATTGAGTCTTCTACATGTGCTTCATGTCCTGCTCTTAAACTTGAAATTGCTTTATATAAGGAAAAATATGCTAGAGCTATTAAAGGCAAAACTTGTGAGTCATGTGTTAATCTTGAAAAGAAAATGCTTATCTTAAGGATACCTTAGAAAAATTTTCTAAAGGTAAGAAACAATTAAACATGATTCTCGACAAATCTAAGACTCCTTATAAGAAGCAAGGATTAGGATACAACTCGTCCAAGATAATTCTAAGCCCCAAGTAACTCAAGTCTTGGAAAATGGGTTAGTTGAATTTAAAACCCAACCCGCAAAAACTACTTTTAAATCATGGTTTTGCCCAAACTTCGTTAAGTCAAAGGGTGCTTCTCCCAGTGGTATCAAGTACCATTGCACCTATTGCAAGAAGAATGGACATTTGGTTGAGTTCTCACATGAGGTTGAAAATGATAAGAAAAATTTTGCTAGAATTTCACTCAATCAACCTAGAGCTTTTATGAGACATGGTAATGTAGAAAAGAGGAAACTGGTTTAGGATTTGTGTCACATGCTCATCATCATGTTCCTAGACAGATAACTCTTATGTTAAAGTAACCATTGCTCATAATGTAACTTCAAACTTAATCAAGGATAGCACTTCGCTTGCATACTATCTGCAGACATGTGTCTCAAGATCGGGTTCCCAAGTCTTGTTTAACTAACCCCAAGATTGAGACACATTGTTCTTCCGGCCTTGATTTTCGTGGATTACCGCGAAAGAGGAAGGACACGTGGTTCGTCGACCTACTGCTCACGCCACATGACCGAGACTCAAGATGGTTCACCTCCTTCACGCGGTCGACGGTGATGAATTCATCACCTTTGGAGATGATAGGCAAGGGCGGATTGAAGGAACGGATCGATCGTGGTGAACGACAAGTTCATCCTCAAGGACGCCGCCTTGTGGACAAGCTAAGGTTTAATTTGCTTTCGCCTCTCAACTTCTTGATGATGGCTATGAGACTAGATTTAAGAAAATGCTTGTTTGGGTGCTTGATTCACCGGTGAGCTTGTTTTTGGGATTACTAGAGTTGCTAGGATCTTTGGAGCCGATTTTTCCAATCTCTTGCCGGTTCTCTCAAGTGCTTAATTTCATCTTCTTCTTCCGAAGTTCGCTTTGGCACCGCTGCTTGGGGCACATTGGTTTTGATCATCTCGACGCGAGTTAGCAACCTTGAGCTCATGAGAGGTTTGCCTAAACTCAAAGCCGCCAAGGATGTCAGATGTGCGCTCGTAGGCATGGCAAGCAAGTTGCCGCCACACCCATCGCTGACTATGGTCATGACCGACTGACCGACAGCTTGCTTCATATGGATACCGCTGGTCCCGCTTAGGTTCGGCCATTGGTGGAAAATGGTACATTCTTGTCATAGTCGATGATTTTTCTAGATACACTTGGGTGTTCTTTCTCACTTCAAGGATGAAGCTTTTGATCATTATCATGATCTTGTTCTTCGCTTGGCTTCGAACTTCCAAGTGCCTTGAGAGCGATCCGCAGTGACAATGGCACGGAGTTCAAGAATGCATCTTTGCTTCCTTTTGTGCCGAGCGTGAATTGAGCATCGCTTCTCCTCCCACACGCCCTCAACAAAATGGCGCTGTGGAAAGGAAGAACAGACTCTAGTTGAGATGGCTAGGACAATGCTAGATGAGTATAGCACTGAGGAGGTTTTGGGTCAAGCTATTTCTACCGCTTGCCATATTGCAAATCGTGTCTTTTGAGACCGCCTTTGGGCAAGACTCCTTATGAGCTTCGCTTTTGTAGAAAACCCTCTGCCTCGCACTTTCGAGTCTTTGGATCCAAGTGTTTTATTCTCAAGACAGAAATCTAGATAAATTTGAGTCAAGAACTTTTGATGGTTTATTTTGGGTTATCCCGCCATTCAAGGGTTTTCGAGTTTTTAATGTCAAACTAACTCGTTCAGAGACATGCAATGTCACTTTTGATGAGACTAGCCCCGAGCTAGATCGATATTTCTGTGATACACAGTGACAGAGAGTATATTTGTAGAGGAAGATGATGATGGACTCGATGATACTCTTCCACCGCCGCCGTTGACATTCCTATTCCTCGCACAAGAACCCGCCGTGACTACTTCGCCTTCGCTTGAGGCACTCGCCGATCTTCATCATCGCAGCACTCATGAGGTCGAAGAGGTACTTTTCTCTCTCCAAAGCGCCACTTCACATTCAAAAGCAAAGATCCCACGGATCGATGATAGGTAATATCCATGAACGAGTCACTCGCCTGTATCATGATCCAAACCTCTATTCTCATTCTCGCTTTGTAGCTTCTTTTGAACCCCGCGATATATCACATGCTTTATCCGATTCGAAAGGTCAATGCCATGCATGAGGAGTTAGAGAATTTTGAGAGGAATAAGGTTTGGAACCTAGTAGAACCTCCTAGTGGTCATAATGTTATAGGAACCCACTGGTCTTCAAAAACAAACAAAATGAGGATGGTTCTGTGGTTAGAAACAAGGCTAGGTTAGTAGCTCGTGGTTTTAGCCAAGTTGAGGGGTTAGATTTTGATGAGACCTTTGCTCCTGCTAGACTAGAAGCTATTCGCATTCTTCTTGCATTTGTCGCCTCTAAGGGCTTTAGATTATATCGATGGATGTTAAGAGTGCCTTTCTCAATGGTTTTATAGAGGAGGAGGTTTATGTTAGGCAACCCCTGTGCTTTGAGAATCCCAAGAACCCACATCATGTCTTCAAGCTATCCAAAGCCTTGTATGGTCTTAAACAAGCCCCTAGAGCCCGGTATGATAGACTTAAGACCTTCTTGCTTAAGAATGATTTTGAGATGGGTAAGGTAGACAAGACCTTGTTCATTCTTAGGCGTGGCAATGATTTCTTACTTGCTCGATTTACGTTGATGATATTATCTTTGGTGGTTCTTCTCATGCTCTTGTTTCTAGCTTTTCCGAGACTATGTCCAGTGGAATTTGAGATGAGCATGATGGGAGAGCTCAATTACTTTCTGGGCTTCAAATCAAGCAATGTAAGGAAGGGATCTTCATCCATCGACGGTATACTAAGGATCCGCCAAACGCTCGACATGGTGATCGTAGTCGATCGCCACTCCCATGGCGACTTCGATCGCTGGATCCGATGAGGAAGGAGAAGAAGCCGTGGATCAACGCGAGTACCGCAAAGATGATCGGCTCCTCCCGCACTGACGGCATCAAGACCGACATCCACTTCACACCGTCTCGCGCGAGGTTTCAGCGCCTCCGAGAACTTCCCATCGCCAAGCGCTTAAGCGCATATTCGTGTATTTACACTCTACCCTCCAAGATGGCATTTGGTACTCGTTCTTCTTCTTTATCCATTCGGGGTTTTCGATTCGATTTTATGGGTCGTCGGCTTGATAGGAAGAGTACCTGCACTTGTCACTTCCTAGGCACTTCTCTTGTTTCTTGGTCTTCTAGGAAGCAATCTCGCTGCACAACCCATCACGAGGTCGAGTATGTAGCCGCTAGTTGTCAGAGTCGATTTTGTGGATGGTATCCACTCTTAAGGACTACGGGTTAAATTTTGCTAGTGTTCCTCTATTCTCGTGATAACACTTCTGCTATTAACATTGCTAAGAACCCTGTGCAACACTCTAGGACCAAGCACATAGACATTCGCTATCACTTCCTTAGAGACCATGTCGAGAAGGGTGATATTGTGCTACACTTCGTGGAGTCCGAGGCTCAACTGGCTGATATCCTCACCAAACCTTTAGACCCAACTAGGTTTGCCACCTTAAGAAGCGAGTTAGGGGTAATTTATCCCTATGGGTTGGTTTGAGGGGGAGTTCGATCTTTTCTGATCTTACCTTGTTCTTTTGATCTTTTATTGTTCTTTTTCTGAACTTGTTGATCTTTTTGAACTTTTTAGGTTTTTAGGCTTTTTATTGCATCGCATTGTATCATATTGCATTCATATGTAAAATACTTCAAGTGGTTTGAAAAATCCAAAAGATGCATTGTAATATAAAATTTTCTGCTTATCTTTTAAAATTGATGAAGCTTTGCCTATTACCCTTTGGAGCTTTAGTATTTCAATTCTTGCTCAATGCCATGTCTAGTTCTTTGACTTGCTAGAATTATCATGCTTTTACATGTGTAGCTAAGTCTTTGCTATATGAGCTAGAACTTTAAAAACAAACTCGAACTAAGAAATTGCAATTTGTGGATGTTTTAGCGAGTTGCGCAATTAGTGCTCCTTTTGTGACATTGGCCCCGCTGTAATTGCTTTGTTAACTCTTTGATCTAAAATTGACCATTACTTGAGCTTTTGTGTTCTTGAGATTCTAAAATGCTCTTGTGAAAAATTAAAAAAATCAAGATTGTCTTATGCTTAAAATGTGCCAAACTATTCTTACGAGACCGCTTGTCAAATGACATGAACTTGGAGATAGTTTGATGATCCGACGATCTCATGGGGATTGCTTGTCGAAATGACATGAACCTCAAGATTTGTCGCCTCGTAGAAGCTTAGAAAGAGTTTGTGGATGGCTCCTAGTCCGTAATCTTCTTTACTAAGATATACCTTTAATCAACTTTTGGTCAAGCTTAGGATGAGTTTGTGGATGGCTCCTAGTCCAGATCTTGTCACTAAGTTAGATCATTAGTCAACCTCAATATTCAATGCAAATGAGAAAATGTTGACAAATGGGCGCTATAAAAGATTGAGCAAAATGATTCAATACGGACTTGATTGACTCTTAATGTGGTCTTTGTTAGATTTTTGATCTCACTTTGACATTTTGACATGGCCAATTTCACTTTAGGATCCTCGTTGATGAACTTGTCAATTTGAAGCGTTGCTTAAATTGATCAAATCTATTGCTTTACTTTTGAGCCTTGGTGCTTAGCTTTGATATATATGTCTTACCATGATCTTGCTAGCAATCACAGCTTGATATGTTGTTTGTGCAATATTAGAAATGCTAGCTAGTTCTTTTGGGTAATCTCCAAAGCTTCTTGTAATCAAAAATTGAAAATACAAAAATGAAGCCACCCATTGCACTTCATGCATACTTCTTCTTTTGCTTCTTTCTTCATTTCGCAAATTGCTATCTCCGGATGAGAGGAAGGCGTGATTCCTTGATGACTCCATTGTCAAAGGGGAGAAGATATTTCATGTTGGGGAGAAGTTTATACAAAGGGAGAAAGTTGAGAATTTGAAATTTTCTCAAATCCGAGGATCATAGTGAGGGGAGTTTTTGAATTGCATTCTTATTGTCTTATTGACTCTTCCGAACTTGAATTGCATTTATTACTCCTCACAATGATCAAAGGTCAATTGAACAATTGTTCTTTCATATGGACCTTAAGTGAGATTTTTGACTTTTCTCGAAATCAAAGTTTTTATGCTTTCTTTTGCCTTATCTCACTTGTCTATGCTATTCGATGCCACTTGGTCATTTCCATTGCTTTCTTGCTTATGGACCAAGTTGTGCCTTTGTGCTAAAAACGAAAGTATTTTACTTTTCAAACCTTCAAATTACATTTTTCGATTATTGCCAATGTGTTCATCAAGGGGAGATTGTGGATATCATGGGATATGCTCCAGATCTTAGGATGATGTGACAATTGGCAATGGCGTTAATGGTTTGTCGCTTCACCGGTTTTCGACAAAGTTTCAAAGACTGCTCGATTTTTTCGATAGGCGGTCCGACCGCCATAGCACGGCGGTCCGACCGGTCCCAAATCGGTCGGATCGGCCATGTGCGCCGGTCGGACCGGCCGTGACCAAAAGTGGTCAAACAGTCGGGCCAAAATAGAGGGTGTAGGCAAGTGAGGGATCCCATTGTTCTTGCTCCCATAATTTTGGAGTCTCCAAGAAAAGTTCTATTGGTTTAAAGTTTCCAGAGGTTTCGGATTTTCAGGTTGAAAATTGGCTAAGTCCTTACGGCGGTCGACCGCCTTTGGTCGGCGGGTCCGACCCAAGAGTCGGGCGGTCGACCGCCCCGAGGGGCGGTCTCGACCGGTTGTTACTTGAACGTCGCCGTCGTGGCGGCGTTGTTCGCTGGTTAGGTCAAAGTCATGAGTTTCAGGCATATGTGTTGCATGATGCATGTTTTGACTAACGTGGGTCAAGTTGCGAAGAACTTGTTCCTGCTTCGATTTGCTTGTCTATTGTTGTGCAAAGTTGCTTGGTGGTCAACGACGGTCAACGGCGAGGATGATCGGACGAGGCTTGGAGAGCTTAGGTCCGTAACGATCGACGATGCCGGGTGAGGTCAATGAAATCAAGTATGGTGCGTATGGATAAGGATGACCGAACGGACAGTTCGGCGGCGATCGGTTTGACTGCGGCGCGGAGTCTGCAAGTGCCATGGTGGTTTCGTGGGAGCCGGATGGGAGAGACTTGCCGACATGGAGAGAGCCGTGATCAACCTACACGCATGAGCATGCTAAGTGCTTCATGAAGATGGACTCGGTCTTCTGAGAAGGACCGAGAAGGGTATTTTGGTAATCTTACCAAATATCACCTTGGTGACCTTTTGCCTACCCACGGCGCAAGACGGCGCAAGAGAAGCGGTTTAGGTTAAGAGGTGTTGTAGACGGCGCTTAAAATGCGTATGCAGTGTGACCCGCTTGTGTTGGGCCTTAACGGAGCCCATTTGAGTTAATTTTCTAGAAGGTCTAAGTCTCCACTATAAATAGAGGAGGGAGGTGGCTGCACCCCTTCAACCCTTTATCATTATTGAAACCCTAGTTTTGGCTTAGGAGAGGATTAGTGGAGGTTAGGGTTCTAGAGAGTTTTGATTTGATCTTGTGCTCTTGGATTGAGCTTTGTCCTCCATTGATGGAGTGGTCAGAACCCAAACCCTATCAATCAATCCAAAGAAAGCTTTGATCAAAGATGTGTCTCTTTGCCCTTCTTCTCTCTATTTGGTGATTTTGAGTCTTTCTTTGATTCGCATGTTTTTGATTGATTTCTTTACATGATATAGCTTGTCGTGACATGTGGGAACACATCTAAGATCATCTTGATCATCAATCACCCACGAGCAAGTTTTTGGGTCACGTTGCTTTTGACTCTGCTTTGAACCATCCATCTCTCAAACTGAAAATGTCGAACTTTTCCATGGATCTCCATGATCTTCGATTGAATAGGTTCCCGACATCCTAGAGAAGGTGTGTTCCAAGTTTCATGAAGTTTGGAGTTGTAGATCAAAAGTTAGACCTATTTGCAACTTCGCTTTTCTGGCCGATTTCACTGTTCATCTACCGGAGGTCGACCGCCCTAGCTAGAGGTCTGACCGCCTTGAGAGGTCGATCGCCCCGAGTAGAGGTCGACCGCCCTACTCTTAGGAAATTAAGTTTCGATTGTTTTTGGTTGTTTTGCTTCGGGTTTTGATTGATTCAATCCTAGTCTTCCACAGATCGGTATATCGATCTTCATAGCTTCTATAGCTATTGGAGTGAAATTTGTGTTGAATCTAATCGAGGTTGAAAAAGTGAGCGTGTTCCTATTCACCCCCTCTAGTCGCTTTTTCGAGTCCAAGAGTACTTTGAATGTATTTTGCAAGACTTACATGTGGAATAACAAACTCAGATATATTCTACATGCAAGCTAATTGAAGTGGAGGTCAGATGTTTCATTTTAGCACAAAGCAAGTTTCCATTTGCAATAAGGTAATAGATTGAAAGCCATTTAACAAATCTGTTTTTAATGTTCAAATAGTCGTAAATGACAACCATAT
Organism: Hsuehochloa calcarea; assembly: GCA_036346395.1. Taxonomy (NCBI): domain Eukaryota; kingdom Viridiplantae; phylum Streptophyta; class Magnoliopsida; order Poales; family Poaceae; genus Hsuehochloa; species Hsuehochloa calcarea. The sequence goes on along the minus strand of CM070614.1, from coordinate 17,098,671 downwards.
AACAAAAAGAGATAGAGAACAACAACAATCCTCGAAGTGACTAAACCCTTAGTCACCACCACAATAGCATGAATTACCCATTCATACCACCCATGTCAAATTTTAATTTAAAAGGTTGTAGTCTAACTCTTGCAAAACCTAACCAAGCGTGTCCATAACCTAGGACGAGGCTATTCGAATAGTTTTATACCCCGCAGGGTGTACCAATGTACCCACACGCCTGCATCGCTCTTTTGCCACATGATTAGCACACTTCCTTAGGTATGCTTAAGACAGCCTAAGTCCTACGAGACATTTCCAATATTGTGCATTAACTACGAGTCGCCTGTATGGCTAGAAACCCATACGCTGTGTCGAGTCATTGTAAAGCCTCGGTCAACTACCCGCCGCAGTAAAGCCTTGACAACTACAATGCTCCTCGAGGTGGAGAGCCTACCCTAATCTCCACCACCGCACACCCAACACAAGAACACATATCCTTTTCACACAACACACACAACCCCTCCCGCGACTTGAGATAACACACGCCAAAGTACTTAGTCAAGAGAGGTCCCATATCCTCTCAAGGTGGTTAGCACGCAAAAATGCTTGGAGAGTGTGACACAAGATGTTCGGTCCTTGTTGACTTAAGCAAGACATCCACAAACCCAATAACACACCATCCAACCACTTGCCCAAGTCCAAATCAATTTTTTTTCCATTTTCAAAATTTTGACTTTACAAAATAACAAAGCACAAGGGCTAGACATAAAGGAATAATATTTAGATGTGTGATCAAGATCATCGACTAAAATCGATGATCGCCCATTGCTACCGAAACTAAGCATTTCTAAGCAATTTCAAATCGTAATCTACTAAGTGACAAGAGCTCATCCATCGAACTCAAATCACAGCAAATAACCTAGGCTCAAGGTAGTAGAGGGTAAACAATTCCTACAGATTATGCAACTATAGGATACTAACCATAATTTAACACAAAATAGCAATGCATACATGCAAGTTGAAATCAATATATTAGACTTGAAAAATAAAGGGATTAACAAGATCAAACTGCTTGCCTGCTTGCTGTGGGTCAAGGTGCTGCTGAGGATCAACAATATTGTCAATATGCTCTTCGGATCCTAACGAAAAAGCGAGAAACAAACGATAAGAGCGAATAAAATGCAAAGACCCAACAGTAAACCTTCTCCAAAAATTCTAAAAATTTTACAGTAGCAAGATAATGATTTATAAAGAATTTAGCAACAAGAACCAATTGATTTGGATTCTTAATACAAAAGATATGGCCAAAACAATTTTGCTCAGCTTTTATAAATCAAAAATGCTACTATTCATTAGCAAAATTTTCTGGAGCTATACTGAGGTTGGAAACATTTTTAGATTAAAGTCTAGTTAAAAACATAACCAACAAAATTTGAATCAACCGAAAAGGATTTGAAATGAATTAGTTATGCATTTTACAAGTTATCACATTTTTCAGTTGATAAATAAATCCTTTCGGGAAAATCAGAAATTAGAAATGACGTGGCCGAACCTGGGACGTTGATCTTGGATCCAACGGCCCAAGCCCCGGGCGACTGACGCTGCGCCGCTGAACCTTAACGCCAACCGTTGGATCTGGATCCAACGGTTCACGTGGCCCGCAGCGCTCGGTGGTCCGAACGCTCACGCCAAGACGCGAGCCGTGGATCTGGGATCCAACGATTCACGCCGATCGTATGCCGGTGGTCCGAACGCTCATTCCGACCGCACCGCTGATCTTGGATCCAACGGATCACGCATCAAGGCGCGCGACAAACTCAAATCTTCGGCAAGGCCCCGAGCCGCAGATCTTAGGATCGACGGTCCACAATGACGACGCTCAAACTCCGCTCTTTCGTCCCGCAAAACAAACGACGGGAAGAACGGCTCATCACGGCGGCTCGCCGCGTGGTGCGAGCAAGCAAACACCTAAATGAGTCCCAAACGCCATTGCGCACCTAATGGTACCAATGGCGCGGCTGCGGTGGACGGGACGCCGCAGTTTAAGGAACCGAGAGGGCCGAAAAATGACCAAACGAAATAGCAAAAACGCCCGCCGCGTTCAAGGGAGCGAAAGCAAACAACTAGGGGCTAATAAGGGGTACTGAGCCCAAAGAAGGCGCAGAAGAGGATCGAATCGGATCGGGTGAAGAAGAATAGCCGCTTTTTAGTAAAAGGGGCAATCCGAAATTGATTCGCCTTCACGCCAAAAGCAAAATTGACCGAGGGTTAATATTCTATGAGATGCTAAGCAACTGAGGAAGCAAAGGTTTTGAAAGAGAAGGCCCGAGCACCACTTTCACCGAAGGACTCGAAGCTTCAACAATGGCGGCCGAGAGCAATTTTTGCGATTGAGCTCACTCAGTGTATTGGAAGCGATGCTGGAGCTCAAGGGTGTTTAAAGGATGCTAAGGAAGCAACTGGAGAAGTCTTATAGGCCGAGAAGCAAGGAAGAAGCAACGGGAGGGAAAATGGTGGTGCACTGTGCTGAGGTTGGCCGAGAGCGACGGGGGCAGGTAACCGCAGGGGAGACGACGGCTGTGGGGGCGGCCGGACGGGAGCAATAAATGCGGCAGAGCCGTTGGCCAAAAGGGAGACGCGATCGGCTCGCCAAGTGTCTTGTGCACGCCACCACCGCTGACTTCGGCCGAATTCGCGAAGGAGGAAGACGATTTAACGGCGACCGTCGGATCGATTGATTCCAATCGCGCCGGCCCTGCAACTCGTAACCCCGGGCGATCACCTGAGAGCGCAGACCGCACGATCGAGATCTAACGGTCGAAGTTGAAAGCGCCCAAGGCGACCGAGCCCGGTGCAGTTAAGTTGATCCGGTCGAACCGACGGTTCGAACCCGAGACTGGTGCGGACCCGAGCAACAGTAAAGGCTGATTTTGGATTTAATTTAAGGACTGAACTTAGGAGGATTAGTCAAGATAGCAAACAAGCTTCAATAATTTTGAAATTTTAACTCGAGGTTGCTTCGGATGATTAACCTTACATAAAATTTTCAGAAATTTTCATGCACCTGAGTTATTCTCCAGAAATTCCAGAAGAGAGGAAAATAGGGTTTGACCAGTTTGACTTGCCTCCCAAAATTATCAAATAATTTCTAAAAATCATGAGATAATTCAGAGGTGTTAAACATCAACCCTAGACCCAAGAAAAATTATTTCCAAAGGTTGGGCACAAGATTTTCATGAAGGAGATTTGTGTTGGTGTCCAAATGGCAATTTGATTTTTGATTTCACATAATTCCTTTACAAAAATTATGGAACTAATTACAAAAATCAAGATCAGAGAAAAAGTTTTAATTTCTCCTCATTTTTATTACATTTGAAACACAAACCAATTTTGGGATGTTACATCACCACTCCACCGTTGGATTTGGATCCAACGGTTCATGTGGATCGGGGCGTTCGGGCGGTCCGAACGTTCACACGCACATGAGCCGTTGATCTTGGACCCAACGATCCACGCGGATCGAACCGTTCGGACGGTCCGAACGTTTACTCGAATCCGACCGCTGATCTTGGATCCAATGGTCCACGGATCAAAGCGCTCGAGCGATGCGAACGTTCACGTGATCCTGGGTCGTAGATCTAAAGATCGACGGTCCACAGCGAACCACGTTCAAAAACTCGCGCCCAGTTTTGTCCGACAAAACGACGGCGAAAGGAGGCTCACCGCCGGTGACTCTGGTCACGGCGGCGCGAGCTAAGGCCCAAAATGGGTCCGCAATAGCTTTGCGCACAAAATGGAACCAAAAATTCCAACTGCGGCGGTCTAGAACGCCGGCAAGCCGGAGTTTACAAGTTGACAAAAATGGCCAAAAAACGAAAAATACAAAGAAGCTCTGTTGTGGTCCAAGTAAGCGTGTGCCAACTTCTAGGGACTAATGTGGAGTTACTTGAGCAAGGAAAAGACACAGAGGAGGTTGAAACTGCTCCGATGATGAAAAATGGTGCTTTCGACCGAAAATGGGGAATATCCAATTCAGCCATGCCCTGAGGAAGATAAGCAAAATTGAGCGAGGGTTAAGCTCAAGAGAGTAAAGAGGGAGCAGAGGGAGGAAGAAATGGAGAGGGAGAGCCACTGTGGTACCGCCTTCACCGAAAGCTTGAAGCTCGGGAATGGCGGCCAAAATAATTTCGGTTGAATGCAGCTCAAACAAACACTGAGGTGCTAGCTAGAGTTGCGGAATTGCTAAAGGAAGCCAAGCGAGGAAACAATGGAGCTTAAATAGCTAAGAAGGCAGAGGGCAACGGCAATAAACCCTCTCGGGTCAAACCTGGCATGGGAGCACTTGAGAGCGACAGGAGCAGTTGAGCTATGGACGTTTGAGGGCGGTGCACGACGGGCATTTAATGCGAGCAGAGAGAACAGTTTAAAAGTGATCACTGAGGTGACCCAACGATGTGCCCTTCTCCTCTGCTTACGCAATGGCTTGACTCAAACGCACGCTCAGACTCGAGGAAGGAGACGACGCGGCCACCGTTGGATCTAAATCGAACGGTTCAAATGAGATGGGACGATTGGAACGGTTTGAACATTCACTCGATCCAGGCCGTTGATCTGGATCCTACGGCTCACACTGCGCGAGGTCCGAACGCTCACGCGAATCTGAGCCATCGATCTAGAATCCTACGGTACACATGGATCGACGCGCTCGGATGGTCCGAACGTTCACACGATCGTGGGCCGCTCGATGCTGATCCAAGGACCCACAACGCTCGCGCTCGATCGACCGCGGTGGTGCAGTTAATTGATTGAACCAAGTCAAGTGGCTCGAGCCCAAGTCTGACTCGCGCCCAAGGAACAGTGAAAACCAGCTAGGGTTTGATTTAAATAGCTGATTTTTGGAGGATTTGCTTAAGGTAGCAAACCAGCTCCAAAAATCATGAAATTGTAACTGGAGGTTGCTGACTTAAGGATTAACCTTACATAAAATTTCCAGAGATTCTTATGCACTGCATTCTTCTCCAGAAATTCCAGAATGTTGGAGTTAGGGTTTGAACAAGCTTTGACTGGGTTTGACTTGCCCCCCAAAATTATCAAATAATTTCTAAAAATCATGAAATAATTCAGAGGTGTTACCAAACCTCCCTAGAACTCAGAAAAAATAATAACAGAGGTTTGGCACAAGATTTTTGCCAAGGAGGTTTTTGATTGGAGTCAATTGAGGATTTTGATTTTGATTTCTCCACAATCCCTGTACAAGAATCATGGAACTGGTCAAAAACATCCAGGTGTGAGAAAAGTTTTAATTTCTCCTCATTTTTATATATTTGAAACACAAATCCATATTTGGGATGTTACAAAACCTCCCCCCACCCTTACAAAAATCTCGTCCCGAGATTTGGCTCACTCGGTGAAGAAAGATGGATAGTCTGCACAGAGACGATCTTCCCTTTCCCAAGTAGTCTCATCCTCAGAATGGTTCAACCACTGAACTTTAAGGAATCTGATAGTTCTATTCCTCGTTCTTCGTTCAGCCTCATCAAGTATGCGAACAGCGTGCTCGCGATAGGTCAAATCCTCTTGGACATCGAGGGTTTCCAACGGAGCTTCCTCAGTTGGAACACGGAGGCACTTCTTTAGCTGGGACACATGGAATACATTATGTACCCCCTCAAGTGCAGCTGGCAACTCCAACTTATAGGCAACAGCTCCCTTCTTCTCGATAATACGGTAGGGACTGTAACGTCCCGTTTTTCGGAGTTTTTGAAAATTTTTAAAAGAAAACCATTTGCTTCTATTTGCCAAAAGCTTAATTTGAAAATTTTAAAAATCATTTGCAGTTTAATATGAGTTAATCAAACTTCAATTAAATTAAAGTTGGTTTGATTGAGATTTCTGGAATTTAAAATCAAAATTATTATTTTGAGAATTTTCTTGGATTTATTGGATTTTAGAAATTGATTTTTGTTTTATCCGAAATGGAAAAATTATTTTATTTGTAAAAGAAAAAGAAAAATTTAAAGTTAAAAGTATTTTTATTAAGTCAAGAATAATTCAAGTAATTTCGTGAATTTTTCTAGAATTTTGGAGTCTATTTGCTATTTTCTAAATTGCCTTTTGATTTATTTGAATTTCAAATGAAAATGTATTTAAAATCTCTTTTCTGCGTGGGCGAAACCCTAGCCGCCCACCACTATTCCCCGCCTCCGCCCACTCCCGCCGCCTGCCCACGCGCGCCGCCTCACCGTTGATCTCATCGCAGGCCTCTCGCCGCTGCCGCCTGCGGCCGACCGCTGATCAAGATCCGCCGTTCTGCTCGCCTTCGCGCCGCTCGCTCCCTCACCCGCGCTCTCCTTTCTTCTCCGCCGCTGATCGCGATCCGACGCTATCGCCGCGCGCGCTTCTTCGCTTCCCCACCGTCCGATCGAACGGACGGCGCTTCGCCAGATCCGCTCGCCGCGCGTTTGATTTCCCCACCGTCCGACAAATCGGACGGCTCTCCGTCGCCAAGCGTTCCTCGCTCCCCACCGTCCGACGGAATCGGACGGGCGTCCGCTCGTTGCCTCGCCAAGGCCGCCGCTTCTCCCACGACGCTGCGATTTCGCCGCCGCAATCCTGTTCGCCTCGCCAAGGCCTCCGCCAGATCCGCTGCCACGCCTGCGTTCGCCTCGCCCCGCCCCGCCCGCGCCGCCACTCATTGCCTCCGCCCCGCCGCGAAGTTCTATAAATCCCGCTTCTCCCTCTCTTCTTTTCTCTCTCTCTCGGCTCGCGCTTCGCCGCGCCGCCTCCCGCTGCCTTCCCGGCCCGGCCGCCTCAAGGCCGCTGCTTCTCCGCCGCCACCGCTTTTCCGCTAACGCCGCCGTTTTCCTCAGCTCCGCCGCCGCCGCCACCGCGCTTCGCTCTCTCTCTCTCTCTCTCTCTCTTCTTCGACCGTGGGCCCGAGCCCACGTGGGCACCTCCGTGGCGCCACGCCACGCTTGCCAAGGCTCGCTCACAAGGTGTCGCCACGTAGCGCAAGACGTACGCTATGCAGCATACGACGCCAAAACCGGTTTTTCGCTTGGAAAATAAACCAAAATCCGAAAACCCTAATTCTATCATTTCATGTGATTTTGAAACTTCTTTTGGCTATAACTTTCACATCCGAACTCCGATTTGGGTGATCCAAATTTCTAAATTCATATAAATTCATCCTCTTTCATTTGGTACTGGTTTTGTAATTTTGGAGTTCATTTGGTGCTGTTTTATTTATTTATTGCTATTCTCGCACGTAGATTCCTGCTGTTTGAAGATTTCTTCAATTCGACGATCAAGACCTCTCCTCACAACTAAGGCAAGTCGAGGCCTTTGACCATGTTGAACCCATTTTACAAATGTATATTGCTTTAAATTAACATGCATGGCTAGTTTTATTAAAAATGGTTTTGGGAGTAGATAATTACCAAATTGCCATTATGCCTCCTTGATAAATTGAAAATGAAATGTCTCCTTGAATGACATATATCCTTGACACCTTAGGATGGTTAATACTAGTTGGACATGATTGTATACCAACTTGGGAGCGATATTGCTTAGACATGCTTTAGTTACCGCGAGACTTTCGATCACATGTTCAATGATTATTGAAATTTGACTAATGGAACTATGGAACAAAGTGGTGTGAGGCCACTTTATTAAAGATGTTGTGCCATGGGTGGATTGCCATTTGGTCGGAATGAACAAAATGATTTATGCTCGGGCTTGAGGTAGGAGCTAGAGTGGGTGCGTAATGCACTTTGGGTCGTGGTAGACTTGTCTCGAGCGTACCAACTAAGGACTTAACTTTGCAAGTCATTGATCCGGTCACCTCTGCAACCATAAGTCCGTATGGGACTGACCGCCAATTAATTAGGAAAGTTTTGAGTCGGTTCTCTGTGGTCGCTTATTGGCGCAAGAGGGGTCGTGATGGCTAAACCTTAGCGCGTAACCGAGGCAAAATGGAACTTTGTAAAGCCTTGTCACGTGTTTCTAGACTACTCACCTAAGGAAGTGAGCGTGGTATCGACGGATGCCAAACAAACTAGAGAATTCGTGTCTTGTGGGTAAAGCCGCATAACCTCTCGCAGAGTGTTAAAAATCTATTCAATAGCCGTGTCCCTGCTACGACATGCCCGGTGATTTCGCGCAAGGGGTAGTATTTTCAAAATGTGGTTTGGTTCGATGGAAACGCTTGGTTGAATGGTTGGGAAGTGAACGGATGTTCACCGCTTGATTCAAAAGAACTTGGTTATCTATGTATTATTCTTTTAAAAATCCTCGCTTTGCAATCTAATTATTGTATTAATCGTTAAACTTGCTTTCGCAAATTAACCATAAAGCCATCCTTGTTTAAGCCCGCATGAATACTATGTGCATACATTTCTCTACGACTTGTCGAGTACTTTATGTACTCACCGCTTTATGCCCTTTGTTGATCACCCCACCGTAAGAACCAGAAATGTTGAGTACTATGAAGAAGGCTACTTTGAAGACTTCATAACTAGGTCGCGCCCTCCACTGATTGCTCGTGGGCATGTCGATTGGGCTCCACGTGTTTTTTTGAGATTTCACGCCAGATACTGTTGTTGCTAAGCCCTCGTGAGGCGACTTTTGTAAGAACCTTAACCATAAGGTCTTTGCTGTTTTAATTAATATTACTTTGTCTGCTTCATTAGTTCGTCGTTGAATGGTTATGAATGCATCATGGTTGCAACTGTGCAAGCTAGCTACTGATCATGGGACTAGCTTGGTATGCACAGAGGGTCTCGGGGTTGTGTGACACCCGGGGTCCCGACAAGAGATGGTATCAGAGCCATATCAACTGTAGGACGTAACCTTTAGTTAGATTGGTCGTCTTAGTCAAAGATTCAAAATATATTTTCTAAATCAAACCAAGCAATTAACTTGACTAGAAATTCTTCTCATCTTATTCTGTTCTTTCTTATCTTATTCTATTCTTATCTTATCATCTTACCCTCTTATATCATTCTTGAGTTCTTTTATCTTATCTTTTCTCGAACTTGGTTTTCAAATTTAAATTTGACTCTCATCTCTCGGATTATCCCTAGGATCGAGCCCTTCAAGATCAAGTAATGGAAGTTTTGAAGTTCAAGTTCCGCCGTCTGGTCCCAGTTGACCCTCCATAAAGATTAGATTGGTAGCCGCCTCCCTAGTTTTAGAGTCGCTTAGTCTGCTGTAATAGTGCTTTTGTGCTTAAGTGTCCCTTTTGGTTTGCTTCTTGATAGCTTTTCTGGCTATCCGCTCGCTGGGTAAAACCAACTTTGTCCGCATTAGGTTGATCCATCTATCTCCCTTGTTCCTCGCTCATCTCGTGCTTTCCTCGCATCTAAATTGCTTTCTTCTTCTCGCCTATTAAACCGGTGAAGCTTTGTCGCAGATGGTTCGCACCCGCAACTCCGCAAGCCGTGATGAGACTCAAGCGCCCAATGCCCCGCCTTCCCAGCCGCCAAAGCAGATCCGGTTTGAGTCGCTTCATGGCAGCCAGACGCACTGATGAGCTCTTTGATGCGTAATATGACTCGATGATGAATCGCCAGAACTGCATCGCCGCCGCCTCGCCGCCATGATGAATCGTATCAGTTACACCGCCACGCCCACGCCGCTTCCACCCCTGTTTCCTCGCCTAGGTCGGGCAGAGTTCTTGAGGACCCATCCGCCCACTTTCTAGCTCCTCCGAGCCATTGGACGCAGATGACCGGTTACGCCCATGGAAAGAAGCTCGCTATCACCCGCAGATGATCGCGAGAAGGTTCTCAGATGCCACTCACCACCTTGAAGGTACCGCCGCAGAATGGTGGGAGAACTATTGTGCCGCCCATGGAAACCCCGAGAGTATCACTTGGGCCGAAGTTTCAGGAGCTTTCCGCCACTCCCATATCCCCGATGGAAAGGTGGAAATGAAGAAGAATGAGTTCCGTGAGTCGCAAAGAAGGCAACACGTCGCTGAGTGAATATCTTAATGATTCACTCGCCTATCCCGTTATGCCCCTGCAGGACGCTACACAGATGATGCCCGCCAAGCGCTTCAAGAGAGGACTCAACCCCGCTTGAAGGTGCAAGTCATTGGGAATGACTATTCGATTTCCAAAGACTTGGTGAACAAAGCCATGCTCATCGAGGAATCCCGCCGTGAACTTGAAGAATCCCGCAAGAGAAAGATGATGCAAGATGCTGCCCATCGGCCTCACTCCCAGAGAGCCGTAATGAATGTGCCGCCCCGCCGTGTTGCTCCACTGTCACATTCAGAGCCCTCAGAGCAAAGACTCTCGCCAGCTAGCCCAAGAACCCGCAGCTTCAACACCCAAAGAACCAAAGAACCAAGGAATGGCAACCCCGCAATGGATCACACCTTAAGTGCCATCACCGGGCACTTCGCCAATCAGCTGCCCGCAGAGGCAAGGCCCTTCTCCTGCTCGCTTCAACATGGGAGCCACTCCCACCAGACCCCACTCCAGAGTCGCACGTGGAGCCCTCGCACTCCAACCGCACTACCAAGTCTCCTCACCTTTTGAAGAGGTCGTGAACCACACCACCGTGGAGGAAGCCTGCATGCCCTTGACGCCGTGGCCGGGTAAGTTCCTTGTCAATTCAAAGACCGCCACTGCTTTTGTTTGATTCCGAGCTTCGATTCGCTTGTTTCTGAGTTTTGCCGAAGGCACCAGCTGGAAGTTTTGCTCTTAAAAGTGTTTTGTTGGTTGGCCTCCTGCTCGAATTGAGTACGAACCAAGGTTGCCCTAAGGTTAAAGTGACCATAGAAGGGTAGAATTCCTTGCTAATCTCATCATCATAGACACCAAGTCTCTTGATGTGATTTTGGGAATGGATTGGCTTGCCAATCACCAAGCCCTCTTGGATTGTGGTGGTAGAAGCATCACTTTGGTCATCCGATGGAACCAAGGTAAAGTTTGAAGCCTCCTGCAGAAGCTAGCCGACCTTTAGTCCGCAGCGCTGTTGTGTCTTTGGAAGAAGTGCCGAGTCGAGAGTTTTCAGATGTCTTTCCGATGACCTACCCGAATGCCGCTGCATCGAGACATGGAGTTTGTCATCAATCTTGTTCCAGAACTGCACCTATTTTCAAGAGACCCTACAGATTGCCTCACAATGATTTGGTTGAATCAAGAAGCAAATTGAAGAAATGCAAGAGAAAGGTTTTGTCCGACCAAGTTCTTCACCTTGGGAGCCCCAAGTGATCTTTGTTGCAAAGAAGGATGGTACCCAACGGATGTGTGTGGATTACCGAGCCTCAATGAGGTCACCATCAAGAACAAGTACCTCCGCCTGTGATCGATGATTTGTTTGATCGCTTGAAAGGAGCCGTGTGTTCTCCAAGATAGACTTGAGGTCGATACCACCAGCTTGAAGATTCGCCCGTAAGATATTCCCAAGACAGCCTTTCTCAACCCGTATGGATTGTATGAGTTCACGGTCATGTCTTTTGATTGACCAATGCCCTCGCTACTTTATGAACTTGATGAATAAAGTATTCATGGAGTATTTGGATAAGTTCGCCATTGTCTTCATTGACGATATTTTGGTGTATTCCAAGAGTGAAGAAGAGCATGAAGAGCACCTCCGCTTGGTCCCGAATAAGCTTAGAGATCATCAACTCTATGCTAAATTCAGCAAGTGTGAGTTTTGGATGAAAGAAGTTACTTTCTTGGGTCACGTCATGTCTGCAGAAGGAGTATCCGTTAACCCTAGCAAGGTTAAGGATGTGCTTAATTGGGAGTCACCCAAGTCGCTGCCTCAGTCAAGTTTTCTTGAATGGCAGGATACTATCGCCGATTCATAGAAGGATTCTCCAAGATAGCAAGACCCTCACTCACCGTTGAAGAAAGAAAAGAAATTTGCTTGGACAACCGACAGAGCAAAGTTTTCAAGAGTTGAAGAAGGCCTCACCACAGCTCCGTGTTGATTTTGCCCGATGTCCGGAAGGATTTTGAGATTTTCTGTGATGCATCCCGGCAAGGACTTGGTTGTGTCCTGATGCAAGAAAAGAAGGTTGTAGCTTATGCTTCCCGTCAATTGAGGCCTCATGAAGTGAATTACCCCACTCATGACTTGGAGTTAGCTACCGTAGTGCATGCTCTAAAGATATGGCGTCATTACCTTATTGGTAATCGCTGTGAAGTCTACACGGACCATAAGAGCTTGAAGTACATTTTCACTCAGGCTGATCTTAATATGAGGCAAAGAAGGTGGTTAGAGTTAATCAAGGATTATGATATTGGAATCCATTACCACCCAGGCAAAGCTAATGTTGTGGCAGATGCCTTGAGCAGAAAAGTCTACTGCAATACCCTGTCGATCAAGGAAAATCAGCCAGCCCTTCATGAAGAGTTCCAGAAGCTCAAGTTAGAGTTGGTTGAAGAAGGTTACCTAGCTGCCCTAGAAGTTCAACCCACTTTGCGGAATCAGATCAAGGAAGCTCAAATTAAAGATGCCAATATTAAGGAAATTAAGAGCAACATGAAGAAGGGTAAAGCCCTGAGATTTTCAGAAGATGAGCAAGGCACCATTTGGTTTGACAAGTTTAACTGTGTTCCAGATCGTAAAGAGCTTAAGCAAATGATACTAAGGAAGCCCATGAAACTTTGTACTCCATTCACCCCGAAGCACAAAGATGTACCAAGATCTTAAGGAAATGTATTGGTGGCCTAGCATGAAGCGTGAGATTGCCGAGTATGTAGCTCAAAGGTGATGTCCGTCACCGAGTTAAAGCCGAGCATCAAAGACTCGCTGACTCTCGCAACCCTTGAAAGTGCCCGAATGGAAGTGGGAAGAAATTGGCATGGATTTTATCACCGGTTTGCCAAGGACAAGGTCGCTATGATTCTATCCGGTAATTGTGGATCGCCTAACCAAAGTTGCTCACTTTCTCCCTACCAAGACTACTTACTCGTGATAGATCGCGTAACTGTACATGGCAAAGATAGTGTGCCAAAGATGGAGTGTCAAGAAGATCGTGGTCGATCGAGGATCCCAGCCACCTCAAGATTTTGGCGTGGTTGCACAAAGTTGTTGGGTACTAATCTAAATTTCAAGATGTACTTATCATCCCTGCACGGATGGTCGACGTAAAGAGTAAATCAAATCCTAGAAGACATGTTAAGGGCTTGTGCCTTAGCAAATCGCATCAGCTTGGGATCAAATGCTACCTTATGCGAGTTTTCCTATAACAACAGCCTACTACCAAGCCTCCAGATGTCTCCATTTGAAGCTCTTTATGGAAGAAAATGCAGAACACCCTTGTATTGGAATGAAGTAGGCGAAAGACAAGTGTTTGGGCCAGATATTTTGGAAAAAGCCGAAGAGCAAGTTCGATCAATCAGAGAAAGGCTGAAAACAGCACAGACCAGGCAGAAGAGTTATGCTGATAACCGTCGCCGAGATCTAGCTTTTGCACCTGGTGATCATGTGTACCTGAAGGTGTCGCCTCAAAAGGATGCGCTGCTTGAGTAAGTGGAAAGCTTGCACCAAGGTACATCGGACCTTCCTAGTTCTAGCCCAAGAGGAGAAGTCGCTACGCTTGGAGCTCCCGCCCACCGCCGATGTGCATAATGTCTTCCACGTGTCGCAGCTTGAAGAAGTGTTTATGCAGCCCAAGAGCAGATGCCAATGGAAGCAATTGCCCTGCAAGAAGACCTCACCTACAAGGAGCATCCCATCAAGATCTTGGAAGTAGCAGAACGAGTGACAAGAAGCAAGACCATCCGCTTCTGCAAGGTCCAGTGGAGCAACCACACCGAAGAAGAAGCCACTTGGGAACGAGAAGATGACTTGAAGGCTGAGTTTCCCCACCTATTCTCTAGTCAGCCTGAATCTCGGGGTCGAGATTCCCTTTAAGAGGGGTAGGTTTGTAACGTCCCGTTTTTCGGAGTTTTTGAAAATTTTAAAAGAAAACCATTTGCTTCTATTTGCCAAAAGCTTAATTTGAAAATTTTAAAAATCATTTGCAGTTTAATATGAGTTAATCAAACTTCAATTAAATTAAAGTTGGTTTGATTGAGATTTCTGGAATTTAAAATCAAAATTATTATTTTGAGAATTTTCTTGGATTTATTGGATTTTAGAAATTGATTTTTGTTTTATCCGAAATGGAAAAATTATTTTATTTGTAAAAGAAAAAGAAAATTTAAAGTTAAAAGTATTTTTATTAAGTCAAGAATAATTCAAGTAATTTCGTGAATTTTTCTAGAATTTTTGGAGTCTATTTGCTATTTTCTAAATTGCCTTTTGATTTATTTGAATTTCAAATGAAAATGTATTTAAAATCTCTTTTCGTGCGTGGGTCAAACCCTAGCCGCCCACCACTATTCCCCGCCTCGCCCACTCCGCTGCCTGCTGCGCTAGCGCCGCTCACCGTTGGATCTCATCGTGGGCCTCGTCGCCGCTGCCGCCTGCCGCCGACCGTTGATCAAGATCCGCCGCTCGCCGCCCGCGCCGTTCGCTCCCTCACCCGCTCCTCCTTTCTTCTCCGCCGCTGATCGCGATCCGACGCTATCGCCGCGCTCGCGCTTTCTTCCGCTTCCCCACCGTCCGACGAATCGGACGGGCGCTTCGCCGATCTCGCTCGCTTCGCGCGTTGACTTCCCCACCGTCCGATCAAAATCGGACGGCCTCGCTCGCGCGTTCCTCGCTTCCCACCGTCCGACGGAATCGGACGGCGCCCGCTCGCTGCCTCCGCCGCCGCCGCGCTTCTCTCCCACGACGCATCTGGCCGCCACGCCTGCGTTCGCCTCGCCCCGCCTCCGCCGCGCCTTCGCCACTCACGCTCCGGCCCCGCCGCGAAGTTCTATAAATCCTGCTCTCTCCTCTCTCTTCTTTCTCTCTCTCTCTCGTCTCGCGCTTCGCGCGCCGCTTCCTCCCGCTGTCTTCCCGGCCGGCCGCCTGTCGCCGCTTCTCCGCCGCCACCGCTTTTCTCCGCGCTAACGCCGCTGTTTTCCTGGGGCTCGGCCGCCGCCGCCACCGCGCCTCGCTCTCTCTCTCTCTCTCTCTCTCTCGACCAGGCCCGAGCCCACGTGGTTACCCGTGGCGCCACGCGTCGGCGCTGCCGTCTGTTTCTGCAGTGGCCGCCACGTAGCGCGACACACGTACGCTATGCAGTACCGACGCCAAAACCGGTTTTTCATTGGAAAATAAACCAAAATCCGAAAACCCTAATTCTATCATTTCATGTGATTTTGAAACTTCTTTTGGCTATAACTTTCACATCCGAACTCCGATTTGGGTGATCCAAATTTCTAAATTCATATAAATTCATCCTCTTTCATTTGGTACTGGTTTTGTATTTTTTGGAGTTCATTTGGTGCTGTTTTATTTATTTATTGCTATTCTCGCACGTAGATTCCGCTGCTTTAAGATTTCTTCGACCGATGACCAAGACCTCTCCTCACAACGAAGGCAAGTCGTAGGCCTTTGACCATGTTGAACCCATTTTACAAATGTATATTGCTTTAAATTAACATGCATGGCTAGTTTTATTAAAAATGGTTTTGGGAGTAGATAATTACCAAATTGCCATTATGCCTCCTTGATAAACTGAAAATGAAATGTCTCCTTGAATGACATATATCCTTGGACACCTTAGGATGGTTAATACTAGTTGGACATGATTGTATACCAACTTGGGAGCGATATTGCTTAGACATGCTTTAGTTACCCGCGAGACTTTCGATCACATGTTCAATGATTATTGAAATTTGACTAATGGAACTATGGAACAGTGGTGTGAGGCCACTTTTATTAAAAGATGTTGTGCCATGGCAGGGATTGCCATTTGGTCGGGAATGAACAAAAATGATTTATGCTCTGCTTGAGGTAGGGAGCTAGAGTGGGTGCGTAATGCACTTTGGGTCGTGGTAGACTTGTCCGAGCACCAACTAAGGACTTAACTTTGCAAGTCATTGATCCGGTCACCTCTGCAACCATAAGTCCCAGATGGGACTGACCGCCAATTAATTAGGAAAGTTTTGAGTCGGTTCTGTTGTGGCTATTTATTGGCGCAAGAGGGGCCGTGATGGCTAAACCTTAGCGCGTAACCGAGGCAAAATGGAACTTTGTAAAGCCTTGTCACGTGCTCTAGACTACTCACCTAAGGAAGTGAGCGTGGTATCGACGGATGCCAAACAAACTAGAGAATTCGTGTCTTGTGGGTAAAGCCGCATAACCTCTCGCAGAGTGTTAAAATCTATTCAATAGCCGTGTCCCTGCTACGACATGCCCGTGATTTCGCGCAAGGGGTAGTATTTTCAAAAATGTGGTTTGGTTCGATGGAAACGCTTGGTTGAATGGTTGGGAAGTGAACGGATGTTCACCGCTTGATTCAAAAGAACTTGGTTATCTATGTATTATTCTTTTAAAATCTCGCTTGCAATCTAATTATTGTATTAACTGTTAAACTTGCTTTCGCAAATTAACCATAAAGTCATCCTTGTTTAAGCTCGCATGAATACTATGTGCATACATTTCTCTACGACTTGTCGAGTACTTTATGTACTCACGGCTTTATGCCCTTTGTTGATCACCCCAGCAGAAGAACCAGAAATGTTGAGTACTATGAAGAAGGCTACTTTGAAGACTTCATAACTAGGTCGCGCCCTCCACTGATTGCTCGTGGGCATGTCGATTGGGCTCCACGTGTTTTTTTTGAGATTTCCGCTGCCAGATACTCTGTTGTTGCTAAGCCCTGTGAGACGACTTTTGTAAGAACCTTGACCATAAGGTCTTTGCTGTTTTAATTAATATTACTTTGTCTGCTTCATTAGTTCGTCGTTGAATGGTTATGAATGCATCATGGTTGCAACTGTGCAAGCTAGCTACTGATCATGGGACTAGCTTGGTATGCACAGAGGGTCTCGGGGTTGTGTGACACCCGGGGTCCCGACAGGGACCGACATATCGAGGAGCTAACTTGCCCTTAACGCCGAAACGTTGATGGCCCTTCAAAGGAGAGACTTTGAGATAAACAAAGTCATTAGGCTCAAAACTCAACTCACGACGACGGCGATCCGCATAGCCCTTTTGCTCGGATTGAGCCGGCGTAGTTTATCACGAATAAGCCGGACTTGGCTCTCGCCTCATTGATCGAGTCCGCCAAAAAGGTCTTTCACCGGTCTCAGACCAGTTCAACAGGGTTCTACACTTTCTTCCATATAAGGCCTCGAAAGGTGTCATGCCGAGACTGGCCTGAAAGATGTTGTTGTAGGAGAACTTGGCAAATGGCAAGCACTTCTCCCAATTCTTTCCATAGGAAAGAACACAAGCACGGAGCATGTCCTCCAACACTTGGTTGACCCTTTCGGTCTGACCATCAGTTTGGGGGTGATATGCTGTGCTAAAGGTAAGACGGGTTCCCATAGCCTCTTGCAAACACTTCCAAAATCTGACGGTGAAAAGCGCACCGCGATCTGAAACGATTATCTTCGGCACCCCATGCAAGCAGACGATGCGGAAAATATAGAGGTCCGCTAGTAGACTCACACTGAGGTTTATCCGTATTGGCAGAAAATGGGCTACCTTCGTCAATCGATCGATGACAACCCAGATGGAATCCTTGCCCTTGGATGTTCGGGGCAGACCGGTGATAAAATCCATCCCGATCGAATCCCACTTCCACTCTGAATAGGCAAAGGTCAAGCAGCCCCGTTGACGCCGATGTTCGGCCTGACACGACGACACACGCCGCATTCGAACGAACTTCTCAATTTCCTCTTCATTCGGTCCACCAAAATCTCTAGCGAGATCTTGATACATCTTTGTGGCCCCGGATGAATAGACAAAGGCGAACCATGGGCTTCGAGGAGGATCAAATTCCACAATTCCATATCCTTTGGAACCACAAGGCGTTGTCCGAACCTCAAAACACCGTGCTCATCCTCAGAGAAGCACTTGGTTGTTCTGTTCTTGACATTTTCCTTGATGCTGTTCACTCCAACATCCGATTGCTGAGCGATCTTAATCCGATCCACAAAGGTTAGTTGCACAACCAAGGTAGCGAGGGATTCATGCTCAACCAAATACAAGTTGAGACGCTGAAATTCCTCCAGAAAGGTGGGTTGAAGCTCCTTGAGCAACAAGGCATTGCAATGCGCTTTATGATCGAGCTGCTTCAAGAACTACATTAGCCTTGCCCGGATGGTAGTGAATACCCATGTCATAGTCTTTGATCAACTCCAACCATCTTCTTTGCCTGAGGTTTAGGTCAGGTTGGGTGAACAGATACTTTAAGCTTTTGTGATCTAAATACACTTCACAACGATTACCGATTAGGTAATGTCGCCAAATCTTAAGTGCATGAATCACAGCAGCTAACTCCAAGTCATGGGTAGGATAGTTGAGTTCATGAGGTCTCAATTGCCTTGATGCATAGGCCACTACCTTGCCTTCTTGCATAAGGACACAACCGAGTCCTCGACGAGAAGCATCGAAAAGATATCAAGTCTGATGAATATCGGAAGAACGAGGACCGAGCGTGGTCAAACGCTTCTTGAGTACTTGGAAGCTTTCTCACAAGCATCGGACCACAAGAACTTCTTGTCCTTCTTGAGCAACTTCGTCATCGGCTTCGCGACCTTGGATAAGTTCTCGATAAAGCGACGATAGTATCCCGCTAAACCAAGAAAACTTCACACTTCGGTTACCGAAGTAGGCTGACTCCATGAAAGAACATCGCTGACCTTGTTAGGATCAACGGCTACGCCCCGCCAAAGAACATGACCCAAGAAAGCCACTTCCTTCAACCGTAATGCACACTTGTCGAACTTCAGATATACCGGTGCTCACGAAACTTGCCTAATACAAGCCTCAGATGCTCATCGTGTTCCTCATCATTCTTGGAGTAGATAAGAATATCATCGATGAAGACCACGACAAACTTATCCAAATACTCCATGAATACCGAATTCATGAGGTTCATGAACAAGGCAGGAGTATTGGTTAAGCCGAACGATATGACGGTGTACTCATACAAGCCGTAGCGAGTAGAGAAAATCGTCTTTGGAATATCCTCAGGTCGTATCCGAACTTGATTATATCCCACTCTCAAATCAATTTTAGAGAAAACTTGAGCTCCATTTAATTGATCAAAGAGATCGTCGATGCGGGGCAATGGATACTTGTTATTTACCGTTACTTCATTAAGCGGACGTTAATAAACGCACATGCGCAAAGTATAGTCCTTCTTCTTTACGAAGATTGATGGACAACCCCAAGGAGATGAGCTAGGGCGGATGAAACCCTTCTCTTGCAGATCACTCAGTTGATTCTTCAACTCCCCCAACTCGTTCGGTGGCATCCGATAAGGCCTCTTTGAAATCGAGGTGGTACCGGGAACCAACTCAATGACAAACTCGAGGTCTCGAACGGGTGGCATCCCAGGAAGATCATCGGGAAAAACATCAATGAAGTCACGAACTGTTGGAACTTCACTAATATCTAGAGCGGGCTTCGCTTCCAGCGCGAAGAGATGCGGACCTACCAGCTTCGGCGAAAAGCGAACCTGCTTGCCGGAAAGACTAGATAGAGAGACACACTTCTTGACGCAATCGATTTGTCCCTTGTGCTGAGACAACTAATCCATACCAAAAATCACATCTAAACTTGCTGAATGGAGAAGGATAAGATTCGCAAAGAATCTCACTCCCTCGATCTCAATTGGAACATCCCTACACTCAAATTCAGCTCTCAACTCCGAACCAGGAGAGCGAATGAGCAGCGGGGCTGACAATGGAGTAAAAAGGAGCTCACTAATAGCAGCAAAAGACTCAGAAACAAAAGAATGAGATGCTCCTGAATCAAACAAAACAAAGAGCGGGATGAGAGCGATGAAAGTGTACACAAAGACGACGTCGGGTGCCACCTGTGCCTCCTCTGCGGAGATGAGGTTGACGCGACCACTACCCACGCCTTAGGTAGCAGGGACTATCTTCAGGTCCTGAGAAGAACCACCTCCTTGCTCACGTCCTCCATTAGGATGAGGGGTTGCTCCTGTCTTCTTAGGGCATTGATTCGCATAATGCCCCTTCCGTTGCAGCGGCAGTGACTCCGGCGGCCGGGTTGCGGGGCCACCTGCCGACTCGCAGTGCACGTGATTGGGGCACGCCCCGCGATGAACGAGGCAAAGCCGACGACTCTGGGATGTCAAACCCGATGGTGCGACCCATGAGACCGATCAAGCGAGGATAGCGGCCCTAGATGACTTGTGGGCTTCCCACTTACGCTATGGAATCCACAAGCGCTCTCCCTGAGTGCTCGGCGATGATGGCCTTGTCCACCAAGGTCTGGAAATCAGGGAAATCGACGATGGATAGCTTGTCCTGTAGCTCCTCAGACAAGCCATCCTTGAACTTCTCTTGCTTAGCCTCATCAGTGGCCACCTCCTCCGGAGCATAAAGAGCCAAATGGTTGAACTCGCATGATACTCAGGATCGAGAAGCGCCTTGCTTGAGCGACAAGAACTCCTTCTTCTTCACTTCACTGTCGGGCAGAATATAACTCGGCTGTATAAAGTATGAACTCCTCCTAAGTGACGGTGTGGCCGTCAGGCTGCATGGCGAGAAAGCTCTCCCACCAAGACAAAGATGCACACTCCAGCTAGTGCGATGCAAACAGCGCCTTCTCGTGCTCCTGGCACTGTGCTATGCGAAGCTTCCGCTCAACTAGACGAAGCCAATCGTCTGCATCAAGCGGGTCCTCATACCTAGAGAAAGTGGGGGGCTGGGTGCGAAGAAACTCCGCAAGTCCCCCACGCGACTGGTGTCCACTTCCTTGCCCGGATCCTGAAGCACTGGTAAGGGCGGAGGTGTTGCGCGTAAAGATATTAAACCGAGTCATTACAAAAGAGAGGTCAACCGGCCAACAATAAAAGAGACAACAATAATTAAACAGCGGAAGCAAAAGTGTCATAAGATGGCTACAACAAAAGAGCCAATTAGTGTGCCTTTAACCCACAAGGCAACCGACCGGACCGCCAAGCTAGTCGCCGAATCCACAGCACATTTCGCAAAAGTGAGGCCCTTGGGGCTCACCTTCTTTCCTCAGAACAAAAGCAATGCAAGAAAAGCCGGTGAGTACTTTGAATGTACTCGCAAGACTTACATGTGGAATAACAAACCTGTACATATACTACATGCAAGCTCATTGAAGTGGAGGCTGTATGTTTTATTTTTAGCATAAAGCAAGTTTCCATTTGCAATAATGTAATACATTTAAAAGAATCGTAAATGACAACACTATAACAGTAGATAGAGAACAACAACAATCCTGGAAGTGACTAAACCGTTAGCCACCACAACAATAGCATGAATTACCCATTCATACCAATTCGCCAAATTTTAATTTAAAAGGTTGTAGTCTAACTCTTGCAAAACCTAACCAAGCGTGTCCATAACCTAGGACGAGGCTATTCGAATAGTTTTATCCCTGCAGGGGTGTACCAATGTACCCACACGCCAGACCGCTTTTTTGCAAAGCTATTAGCACACTTCCTTTGGTGTGCCGGCACAGCTAAGTCCTACGAGATATTTCCAATATTGTGTATTACCCCACGAGCCGCCCGTATGGATAGAAACCCATACGTTATGTCGGAGTCATCGTAAAGCCTCGGTCAACTACCCTTCCTGTAAAGCCTTGGACAACTACGACGCCCTCGAGGTGGAGAGCCTACCCGAATCTCCACCACCGCACACCCAACACAAGAACACGACCACATATCATGTTTCACACAACACACACAACCCCTCCCGCGACTCGGAGATAACCCACGCCAAAGTACTTAGTCAAGAGAGGTCCCATATCCTCTCGTGGTTAGCACGCAAGAATGCTTGGAGAGTGTGACACAAGATGTTCGGTCCTTGTTGACTTAGGCAAGACATCCACAAACCCAATAACCCACCATCCAACCACTTGCCCAAGTCTAAAACAATGTTTCATTTTCAGATTTTTACTTTACAAAATAACAAAGCACAAGTGCTAGACATAAAGGAGTAATATTTAGATGTGTGATCAAGATCATCGACTAAAATCGATGATCGCTCATTACTACCGAAACTAAGCATTTCTAAGCAATTTCAATTCGTGATCTACTAAATGACAAGAGCTCCTCCATCGAACTCAAATCATAGCAATTAACCTAGGCTCATGGTAGTAGAGGATCAACAATTCCTACAGATTATGCAACTATAGGATACTAACCATAATTTAACAACAAAATAGCAATGCATACATACAAGTTGAAATAAACATATTAGACTTGAAAAATAATGGGATTAACATGATCAAACTGCTTGCCTTTATTTGCTGCAATTCTGGACATTCATACGAACTTCTCAATTGCACTCTGAATCATCGTCGTTGTCTAACGGTAAGAACTGACAAATTGTAAACACCGAATAAACACCAGAACTCCAAAAAAAGTCTCCAACAAATATGAAATTAATACAGAAAATAGAAACTGATTTTAGATGCGTTTAGGTGATAATTTTTACTTCAATTGTAATTCATTTCAATTAATTAGGAATTTGTGCAGTTTTAAATAAACTTAACAGGACACCTAGTACTCACAAGCACCCTCTATAGGCATTCTAGGTATACAACCACGATGATCATACAGTCAAAATCAATCCTCTTAAATTCTTCATTAACTATCTAAAATCATTTACGAATGGTACAATTAACAGGCTTCTACTATGCTTGATCAACTATAACTAGTTCAATCATGGAATTGACTAACTGTGATGTCATTATTCAATTCTATTAAACCTCTATTGATTTGACTCACTAATGTACTTGACAGTTGCAGCACTTATTCAATAATCACTTAACTATCTATAAATCTCACTAAAAAGACATAGTGCTATGTATGCATTTGTTAAATATATTGGAGTCATCACTTAGTTCATGGTTAAAATAAATCATCCATTTGTTAATTACATCTAAATACGCATGACTAATAAAATAACATGCTCAACATTATCATGCACATGCATAAGTAATATCGAACGCGGTAACTAAAGATTTTACCACCGCACGCGCTGGGCGTACGATTACCACCGAACGACTCCTTCTCGATGCTCGCCCGCCGTAGTCGTCAATGAGAAGCCGCTGCGCCGTGCTCGGCTTCTCGACTAGGCGTCGCGCCACCCGCCGAGCCGCCTTGACGCCGGGCCACATCACCTCGGCCAGCTCAGCTCACCGAGCCACTGCAGCTGCTCCTGTCGGCCACTTGCCTGACCGTAGCCGCATGCCGCTGTGTTGCCAGAGTGCCGTGCCGCCGCACTACTCCACCGGCCGCTCGCCTGGCCGCAGCTGCTAGCAATTGCCTGCACTGCATCTGCCTGGTCGGCTGCTGGGAGCTGCATTGCTGCACTGCCGGCTATATTGCTGCTACAAGCCGCCGGCTGCACTGCATGCTTGCAAGCTCTGCCGACCGAGCTGTGTGCTACTGGGGCTTGCGCCGACACTGCTAGCCAGTGCATGGCCGAACTACTGCTGCTAGCTTTCCACTTGCTGCCTAGCCGAGCTACTCAAATGGCCCCTGCTGCTGTCCTGTCCGGCCAGAGCTGCAGCTGCATGGCCTGCCGACTGGAGCTGCTGGCCCCAGGCTGCCGCTGCTAGCTAGTGCCCAGCCAAGCTGCACTGCCGGTGCTGCAGAGTTGCCTCCGGCCGACTCCTGCTGCCAAGACAGGCCGAAATGCACTGCTGCACTTGGAGCTGTCAAAGTTCTTCCAGCCGAACCGAGCAATGCTGTGCCGAACAGCACTGCTAGCTAAATCGCTACAGTGCGTTCCTCCCTCCCCTTTCTTGCATGATGCTCAAAAGATGATGCATGCAAAATCTAATTGGATCAATGGAATCCTTAGATGATGAGGATCACCCAGGTATAGCTAAATCTCTATTTTTCCTAGAGATTGGAAGGAGAGAAGACATGAGATGAACTATTGCTCATGACTAGAAATGAGAATGAGTGGGGCTCTCGGCTGTGCATTGGAAACAAGAGTTGGCAGTGTTGTGTTCGGTTTGGAGGGAAAAATGACTGGGGAAGAAATGATGTGTGCATGAGAGGGTGGTGTTGTTCGGCTGGGACAATGGATTGGGGTGGTGCTGTTCGGCTGGGATGAGGAAAAAGAGGCATTCGGCTGGCATTTGAAGAAATGGGGAGGTGACTTGTCCTATTGATGGGTTGACAGTGGGAGGTGTTGGCAGTGAGTGGAATAAAGAAAGGGATAGTGGCTGTATGTGCTTTGACTGGTGGGTGATGGGTGAAAAAGACAATGAGTAGTGGAGGCTTTATGTTGGGAAGATGAAATGGCAGGAGATGGGTTCGGCTGGGAGCTTGCTCGGTTGGTGAAAAAAAAAACTGGCAAAGCATTCAGTTGAATAGCAGTGTATTTCTTTCTTTACTTTCTTTTTTGAACTCACTCAAACCATCTCACTTGCGAGAACCGATTATAGAAACGGAATACCGTCGAGACAACGATCGCAACGATATAACATGCGTTGTCTAACTCTTAATTTTTGTAGGTGATTGCGAGGAGAGAAGTTACAGAAGAGAATGGACATACAGGTGTTTCAACTGCTAATTCTTTTCTCATTTTTGCGAAATCGCTTAAACTGTCTTGCATGCGAAAACAAATTATAGAATCAGGTTGGTC
The DNA here is from genome assembly GCA_036346395.1 of Hsuehochloa calcarea. Classification (NCBI taxonomy): domain Eukaryota; kingdom Viridiplantae; phylum Streptophyta; class Magnoliopsida; order Poales; family Poaceae; genus Hsuehochloa; species Hsuehochloa calcarea. The sequence continues at coordinate 17,074,003 of CM070614.1, read as the reverse complement.
GCGCGATGCTGATCGCGGTGGTATGACATGCGTGGCTTGGTCTTGGGTTTTTAGACGAGATTTGAAGGAGAGAAGCGAAACTAGTTAGCAGGGATGGCAAACGGAAAAGATGGGAACACACACACGTTTCGCCTGCAGTTGGTCGATCCGAAAGAGAAAAATGACGATACTAATATATGCATAATGATATGATCTTTGTGATGCATACTGATCAAGAAATGAAAATAATTAATTTTAATTACAGTGTTTCAGACCTTCGATTTAATATTGATTATTATTACTTGATGTGCGACAATTTCAAAACATGCTTTAATTAATTCCTCAATATATATTTAGAATAGTTATGCCGAGTTTAAATTGATAATTATAAATTTTCAATTCCATTTGTTTTATTTATTATTTAAGTTTGCGTTTTAAATTCAATCTCCAGATTGATCAAGCAAAATAGATAGGGAACCAATTAACCACAAAAAAAATCCAAACGACCATATCAGAGAATATAGAATCCAACTAAAATATTCCCACAGTTGAAATCCTTTTAGTTTTTCTCTGACTTCAAATTGAGTTTTTGAAAGGGAGACGATGTATTGGATTACTAGGTTTTAAATATTAGTCTTCAATTATCACATGATTCTCAATATATTGGTTACACAAAAAGTTTTAAAAAGTCCAAAATTTCACAAATGCACATTAGATGCTTAACTAATCCAACTTAGGGATTTTAGGTTGTTACAAAGGACCTCGGGCATGGTCGGAGGAGGAGGAAGCTCCTCGTCTGGACCAGCTGACTGGCCTTGGCCGCTGCGAGTGCGTCCGGTCATCCTGTTACAAGGAACTTTGGTTAACAACTAGACCCGAAAAACAAAGCCGAAAGGAAACAAAAAGCTAACGACTAGGGGAATGAAATATCACCCTAATCGAAAGCCGAAAACAGCAAGTATATAAACTTTAAAAGGCTTATAAAAAGACTCCAAAAACAGCAAGGAATCACCGAACCAAAGCTTAACTTCCCACACAACTAACCCGTATTGAATGAACGAGTAATTGATTGAGAAGATAAAAATCAGAATATAACGTAATATCTAATACCACTAAAGAGCAAGGTTAAATCAGCGAAAATAGTGTTAGATAGATAGCTAACTAGTATCACATCTTACCCTTCTATTCCCACAAGTTTTAGTTGATTAACCTCTCATTTTCTGCCCCATTTAGAACCTTTGAGCTTGCTGTCCGGAAATTGAAAGATCGTTGTCCAGGTTTTGCATCCAAGCTTCTAGTCGAATTTATCCATTCTAGAAACTTCAAAACCTTGTAGAGGGCAGCCAGCACTTCAATTTGCCAAACTCATTAGTTCCCAAAACCCAATTAAACGATAACAACTATCTTTGAAGAAAGGATAGGTAAACAATTCTTAAAACTCAAATGAGAGTAATGTGAGACCCCGGTTTATCAGTCTTGTAATGCTTAACAATCCATTCGGTCCTAGCATCACAAATCAAATAAACCGAGACTCGAGACATGTATACTTCGCAGAAATGCAGTATACACACCCCTTTACAAAATTTATGCATCAATTCCATTCATTCACATAGAACCGAAGCAAAAGCACAAACCAGAAGATAAGCTAAATAAAGGATAGTTATTACAAAAGAGAGGCCGGTCCGGCCAATACATATAAATACAAAAATAAACAGCGGAAGCAAAAGTGCCATAAGATGGCCATAAACAAAAGAGCCAATCATTGTGCCTTTAACCCACAAGGCAACCGACCGGACCACCAAGCTAGTCGTCGAACCCGCAGCACATTTCACAAAAGTGATGCCCTTGGGGCTCACCTTCCTCCTCTGCAACAAATAGTTAAGCAAAGCAAATGAGTACAAAAATTATACTCCGCAAGACTTACGTGTAGGATAACAGACCTATACATATGCTACATGCAAGCTTATTTTAGTGGAGGCTGTATGTTTCACTTTCAGCACAAAGCAATCTTTATTTGCAATAATACAGTACATTTAAAAGCAAGTTGACAAATCTGTTTTTAATGTTCAAATAACAGAAAAAGACAACAATAATAACAAAAGATAGAGAACAACAACAATCCTAGAAGTGACTAAACCCCTAGTCACCACAACAATAGCATGAATTACCCATTCATGCCAACCATGTCAAAATTTTAATATAAAAGGTTGTAGTCTAACTCTTGCAAAACCTAACCAAGCGTGTCCATAACCTAGGACGAGGCTATTCGAATAGTTTTATCCCTGCAGGGGTGTACCAATGTACCCACACACCATACCGCCTTTTTGCCAAGCTATTAAGCACACTTCCTTAGGTATACCGGCACGGCTAAGTCCTACGAGACATTTCCAATATTGTGCATTAACTACGAGCCGCCCGTATGGATAGAAACCCATACGTTGTGTCGGAGTCATCGTAAAGACTCGGTCAACTACCCATCGCAGGTAAAGCCTTGGACAACTACGATGCCCCTCGAGGTGGAGAGCCTACCCGGAATCTCCACCACCGCACACCCAACACAAGAACACATATCCTTTTTCACACAACACACACAACCCCCTCCTGCGACTCGGAGATAACACACGCCAAAGTACTTAGTCAAGAGAGGTCCCATATCCCTCTCGCGTGGTTAGCACGCAAAAATGCTTGGAGAGTGTGACACAAGATGTTCGGTCCTTGTTGACATATACATAAAGAAGTTTAACAGCGGAAGCAAAAGTGTCATAAGATGGCCATAAACCAAAAGAGCCAATCAATGTGCCTTTAACCCACAAGGCAACCGACCGGACCGCCAAGCTAGTCGTCAAATCCACAGCACAGCTCACAAAAGTAAGGCCCTTGGGGCTCACCTTCCTCCCCTGCAAACAAAAGCAATGCAAAAAAGCGGTGAGTACTTTGAATGTACTTGCAAGACTTACATGTGGAATAACAAACCTGTATATATTCTACATGCAAGCTAATTGAAGTGGAGGCTGTATGTTTCATTTTAGCACAAAGCAAGTTTCCATTTGCAATAAGGTAATAGATTGAAAGCCATTTAACAAATCTGTTTTTAATGTTCAAATAGTCGTAAATGACAACCATATAACAGTAGATAGAGAACAACAACAATCCTGGAAGTGACTAAACCCTTAGTCACCACCACAATAGCATGAATTACCCATTCATACCACCCATGTCAAATTTTAATTTAAAAGGTTGTAGTCTAACTCTTGCAAAACCTAACCAAGCGTGTCCATAACCTAGACGAGGCCATTCGAATAGTTTTATACCCGCAGGTGTACCAATGTACCCACACGCTGCATCGCTTTTTGCCACATGATTAGCACACTTCCTTAGGTATGCCTAAGACTAAGTCCTACGAGACATTTCCAATATTGTGCATTAACTACGAGTCGCCCGTATGGCTAGAAACTCATACGTTGTGTCGGAGTCATTGTAAAGCCTCGGTCAACTACCCGTCGCAGGTAAAGCCTTGGACAACTACAATGCTCCTCGAGGTGGAGAGCCTACCCGGAATCTCCACCACCGCACACCCAACACAAGAACACATATCCTTTTTCACACAACACACACAACCCCCTCCTGCGACTCGGAGATAACACACGCCAAAGTACTAAGTCAAGAGAGGTCCCACATCCCTCTCGCGTGGCTAGCACGCAAAATTGCTTGGAGAGTGTGACACAAGATGTTCGGTCCTTGTTGACTTAGGCAAGACATCCTCAAACCCAATAACCCACCATCCAACCACTTGCCCAAGTCCAAATCAATTTTTTGGATTTTGACTTTACAAAATAACAAAACACAAGTGCTAGACATAAAAGAGTAGTAATTAGATGTGTGATCAAGATCATCGACTAAATCGATGATTGCCCATTACTACCGAAACTAAGCATTTCTAAGCAATTTAATTCGCAATCTACTAAGTGACAAGAGCTCATCCATCGAACTCAAATCACAGCAAATAACCTAGGCTCATGGTAGTAGAGGATAATCAATTCCTACAGATTATGCAATTATAGGACACTAACCATAATTTAACAACAAAATAGCAATGCATACATACAAGTTGAAATCAATATATTAGACTTAAAAAATACTGGGATTAACATGATCAAACTGCTTGCCTGGTTGATGCTGTTCAAGATGTTGCGGAGGATCACTTAAGTTATCAATGTGCTCTTCGGAACCTAACGAGAAAGCTAAAAAGAACCGATAAGAACGAAGAAAATAAAAAGACTCAACAGCAAACTTTCTCCAAATGTTATGAAAATTTTACAGCTGTAAGAGCATGATTTATAAGGAATTTAGCAACCAGAACCAATTGATTTGGATTCTTAATGCAAAAGATATGAGCAAAACAAATCTGCTCAGCCTTATAAATCACAAATACTACTATTCATTGCAACTAACATCTTAGCAAAAATTTCTGGAGCTAAAATGAGGTTAGAAACATTTTTAGATAAAAGTTCAGTTAAAAACATAGCCAACAAAATTTGAGTCCACCAAAAAGGAATTAAAATGAAATAGTTATGTATTTTACAAGTTAATTTCATTTTTCAGTTGACAAATAATCCTTTCGGGAAAAACTGAGATAAAATCGACGTGGACGAACTTGGACTGTTGATCTTGGATCCAACGGTCCAAGTTCACGGGACAACGCGCGCTCTAGCGGCTCACAACCCCACCGTTGGATTTAGATCCAACGGTCCACGTGGATGGAGACGTTCGGACGGTCCAAATGTTCAAATAGATGTGCGCCGTTGATCTAGAGATGGACGGCTCACAACGAAGAAACCTTCGACCGGTCCGAACATTCATGCGATTCTGAGCCGTAGATTCGAAATCCAACGGCCCACGCGCGTAGAGCACAGCGTTCACTCAAATCCGAGCCATAGATCTAAAATCATACGGTACACATGGATCGCCGCGTTCGGATGGTCCGAACGTTCACTCGATTGTGGGCCGTTGATCCAAGGATCGACGGTCCACAGCGAACTACATTCAAAAGCTCGCGCCCAGTTTTGTCCGACAAAACGACGGCGAAAGGAGGCTCACCGTCGGCGACTCTGGTCACGGTGGTGCGAGCAAAGGCCCAAAATGGGTCCGCAATAACCTTGCACACACAATGAGACCAATTTCTACGGCTGCGGCGGTTTAGAACGTCGGCAAGCCGGAGTTGATAGAGATGACCGAAAACGATCGAAAACGAAAAATGCAAACAAGCTCCGCTGCGGTCCAAATAAGCGTGTGCCAAGCAACTAGGGACTAATGTGGAGTTACCTGAGCATGGGAAAGACACAGAGAAAGGTTGGAGCTGCCCCGGTGATGAAAAGAGTTGCTTTCGGCCGAAAATGGGGAAATCCAAATTCAGTCAAGCCCTGAGCAAGATAAACAAAATTGAGCGAGGGTTAAGCTCAAGAGAGTAAAGAGGGAGTAGAGGGAGCAAGAATTCAAGAGGAAAAGCCACTGAGTTACCGCCTTCACCGTGAGGTTGAAGCTCGGCAATGGCGGCCGAAGTGTTTTCGGTTGAATACAGCTCAAACAAACACTGAAGTGCTAGCCAGAGTTGCGGAGGTGCTAAAGGAAGCCAAAGGAGAAGCAATGGAGCTTAAATAGAGGAAATGGCAGAGAGCAACGACGATATTTTTCCTCGGGTCAACACTGCCATGAGAGCACTTGAGAGCGACGGGAGCAGTTGAGCAATGGAATTTTGAGGGCGGTGCACGATGGGCAATTAATGCGAGCAGAGAGAGCCGTTTAAAGGTGACCACCGAGGTGACTCAACGCTGCGCTCTTCTCCTCTGCTTACGCCATAGCTTGACTCAAACGCACGCTTGTTTAGACTCGAGGAAGGAGACGACTCAGCCACCGTTGGATTGAAATCAGACGGTTAAGATGAACGGGACGATCGGCCGGTCCGAACGTTCACTTCAATCCAGTCCATTAATCTAAGATCCAACAACTCTCGTTGATCGAAACGTTCGGATGGTCCGAACGTTCACACGCATATGAGTCGTTGATCTCAGATCCAACGATCCGCGATACTTGCGCCCGAGCGACCGCGCCGGGTGCAGTTAGTTGACTAAACCAAGTCAAGTGGCTCGAGCCCGAGTCTGACTCGCACCCAAGGAATAGTGAAAACCAGCTAGGGTTTGAATTAAACAGCCAATTTTTGGGGAATTTGCTTGAGGTAGCAAACAGCTCCAAAAATCATCAAATTTTAACTGCAGGTTACTGACTTAAGGATTAACCTTACATAAAATTCCCAGAGATTTTTATGCAACACATTCTTCTCTAGAAATTCCAGAAGGTTGGAATTAGGGTTTGAACAAGCTTTGACTTGGTCTGACTTGCCCCCCAAAATTATCCAATAATTTCTAAAAATCATGAAATAACTCAGAGGTGTTACCAAGCCTCCCTAGAACTTCGGGAAAATAATCACAGAGGTTTGGCAGAAGATTTTTGCCGAGGAGGTTTTTGATTTTGATTTCCATAATTCATTTACAAGAATTACATAAATGTCCAAAGACTTCAAGATGCAAGAAAAGTTTTAATTTCTTCTCATTTTCTTACATTTGAAACACAATTCCACATTTGGGATGTTACAAGTAAGATGAGGGGAGAAAGCATAGGTAAGGAGTAAAATATGAGAATTACTTAAGCTTTCATAATTCATTTGATACTTTGAAAATAAGCTTTTCTAAAATATCCTAAAGACGAGCAAGCTTGGGTTACTATGGTCAGTATGGCTCTGATACCAACCTTTGTGAGACCCCGGTTTATCAGTCTTGTAATGCTTAACCATCCATTCAGTCCTAGCATCACAAATCAAATAAACCGAGACTCGAGACATGTATACTTCCCAGAAATGCAGTATACACATCTCTTTACAAAAAGTCATGCATCAATTCCATTCATTCACATAGAATCGAAGCACAGCAATAAACCAGAAGATAAGCTAAATAAAGGATAGTTATTACAAAAGAGAGGCCGACCGGCCAAATACATATAAATACAAAAATAAACAGCAGAAGCAAGAGTGACATAAGATGGCCATAAACAAAGAGCCAATCAGTGTGCCTTTAACCCACAAGGCAACCGACCGACCGCCAAGCTAGTCGTCAAACCCACAGCACATCGCACAAAAATAAGGCCCTTGGGGGTCACCTTCCTCCACTGCAACAAATAGTTAAACAAAGCAAATGAGTACAAAAATTATACTCCGCAAGACTTACGTGTAGAATAACAGACCTATACATATGCTACATGCAAGCTTATTTAAGTGGAGGCTGTACGTTTCATTTTCGGCACAAAGCAATCTTTATTTGTAATAATTTAGTACATTTTAAAAGCAAGTTGACAAATCTGTTTTTAATGTTCAAATAACAGTTGACAACAATAATAACAATAGATAGAGGACAACAACAATCCTGGAGGTGACTAAACCCATAGTCACCACAACAATAGCATGAATTACCCATCCATGCCAACCATGTTAAATTTTAATAAAAAGGTTGTAGTCTAACTCTTGCAAAACCTAACCAAGCGTATCCATAACCTAGGACGAGGCTATTCGAATAGTTTTATCCCTGCAGGTGTGTACCAATGTACCCATACGCCAGACCGCCTTTTTGCCAAGCTATTAAGCACACTTCCTTAGGTATGCCAGCACGGCTAAGTCCGACGAGACATTTCCAATATTATGCATTAATTGCGAGCCGCCCGTATGGATAGAAACCCACACGCTGTGTCGAGTCATTGTAAAGACTCTGGTCAACTACCCATCATGGTAAAGCCTTGACAACTACGATGCCCCTCGAGGTGGAGAACCTACCCGGAATCTCCACCACCGCACACCCAACACAATAACACAGGTTATTTTTCACACTACACACACAACCCCCTCCTGCGACTCAGAGATAACACACGCCAAAGTACTAAGTCAAGAGAGGTCCTATATCCCTCTCGCGTGGTTAGCACGCAAAATTGCTTGGAGAGTGTGTCACAAGATGTTCGGTCCTTGTTGACTTAGGCAAGACACCCACAAACCCAATAGCCCACCATCCAACCACTTGCCCAAGTCTAAATCAATTTTTTATTTTCAGATTTTGACTTTACAAAATAACAAAGCACAAGTCTTTGGACATAAAGGAGTAATAATTAGATTCAGGATCGGGATCATCGACTAAATCGATGATCGCCCATTACTACCAAACTAAGCATTTCTAAGCAATTTCAATTGCAATCTACTAAGTGACAAGAGCTCATCCATCGAACTCAAATCACAAAGAAATAACCTAGGCTCATGGTAGTAGAGGATAATCAATTCCTACAGATTATGCAACTATAGGATCCACTAATCATAATTTAACACAACATAGCAATGCATACATACAGGTTGCAAACAATATATTAGACTTGAAAAATACTGGAATTAACATGATCAAACGTCTTGCCTAGTTGCTGCTATTCAAGATGTTACGGAGGATCACTTAGGTTATCAATGTGCTCTTCGGAACCTAACGAGAAAGCGAAAAAGAACCGATAAGAACGAAGAAAACACAAAGACTCAACATCAAACTTTCTCCGAATGATTTGAAAATTTTACAGCATCAGGAGCATGATTTATAATCTGGATTCTTAATGCAAAAGATATGAGCAAAACAAATCTGCTCAGCCTTATAAATCACAAAAGCTACTTTTCATTGCAACTAAAATTTTTGCAAAAATTTCTGGAGCTATAATGAGGTTAGAAACATTTTTAGATTAAAGTTTAGTTTAAAAACATAACTAGTAAAATTTGAATCAACCGAAAAGGAATTAAACTGAAAAAGTTATACATTTAACAACTTATTTGCATTTTTCTGTTAATAAATAATCCCTCTCGGGAAAATCCGAAACCCATGTGAGAATGAGAGCCACATAGCCAAAGCCAAATTGAGTGAGAATGATAAAGAGAGTGAGCTGTGTGATTCCACCATATGTGAGGTTGTGAGCATCTCTATTGAGTGTGAGAGAGATACACCAACAGAAAAGAGGGAAGTAGATTATAGCCAAAGTGACATTACTGCTGAAATTAACGATTTACTCGCTACTTCGAGTGTTGTTTTTCACATTGTGCAGGTTGATATTAAAGAAGAGGAATTGAATGTTCAACAACCGGCATCGTTGGAAGTAAAAGACGAGGAGATAACCACGGTTGGGGATGGAGTGCTTGCTGCCCCGTGGTTTTGTCATGATGATTTGATACCTACAACACCTACAATAACTGAGAAGGACGCTAAAGGTAACAATAATGGTGTTGAATTCAATATTCATCACGCAAAGGTACGTAAGTGTGAGAACTCTAGTGTTCCTTTGCATATTCTATTTTCTGAATTTAATACGCTTAATTTACGTAATGTGGAATTGATTACTCATGATAAAGTTCTTACTAGAATATCCCCTGATGTATCTTTATGCTATCTCATGTTCGATGAACCCATAGAGCTATCTAGTGTGATTGAGAGTATCTGAAATTGCATGTTTGAAATTGCTAGCTAGAACCTACACCGTCACTTATAAATTTAATTTGATTGGAAATTTTGGTGTAGACAACACGTTTCATGTTTCTCGAATATGCATTACTTGTGATCAGCTTGCTGAATTGAAAATGCATGCTTGGAACAAACCATCGCTTGACATCGCCATGATCACTTAGAGATGAGTTTAAATGTGAGTGTCTACTGTTTAGACATATTTGTAAAGCCTGCTCAGTCATCTTTTGTTGAACAATCATGTATAAACAATCAGAGTAGTGCAATTGAAGAATGGAATAAACAAATAATTTTATGGTCTACATTATATAAAACTGATGTTGTCAAGATGAAACATGATTATATGAGCCATTTGTCTACATTTGAAAATGAATTTTGTCCGTCCATTCATAATTTTGATACATACTTACAAAAGTCAAAGACAACTTCATTTCATGGGTGGGGCAATAATGTGGATAAAAGGCGTGTCGAGATGAATACATCACATCTATCTAATGGCTATTGTTATACTATTCCTGATCTGCAAAACCAAAGGGTTTGTAAAATGGATGATAAATACATATACCATGCATATACATTGTTTCCTTTGTCTATCACATTTTCAGGCTATCAAAAGCCGAGGACAGCTTTTCTTGAAGAAAGGGAGGATGATGAGGATATCTCTACTAATTATGAGGTTGTTCATGAAGGAAGAACTAAACTTCTAAAACAACAGGTACATTTGTTTCTTAATGAGTTTCCTTGTGTTTTCCATGAGAATAGGATACTACGTAAAATCAATACTTTGTGCATTCTCAGGTTTGATAAACTTAAAGTCTTTGGAACCGAGAGGGAGGCCGGAGCCAAAGTAATGGAGGAGCACAAGGAGGAAGGTAACCATATTTGTTGCCTACTGATGAAGAACAAGAAGGTCAAAGCGGTTGGGAAGGAGAAAGTCAAGCAGTCCATGCGGCTGATAAGGAGGAAAGAAGCTCGTGTGATGGTAGAGCAAAAGGGGACATAAAGCTCATGTTTTGGATAATATTTTCAAGCCCAACTCAGATCTCCCACAACCCCAACCGAAATCAAATTCGGAATCAACTCAGAATTCAATTCGGATTCGGAATCAGCCTCAAATTCGGATTCGGAATCAGCAGGATAGTCCAGAGTAAAAAGGTCATAACTTTCTCATACGAAGTCCGATTGGGGTGTTGTTGGGTTTGTTGGAAAGCTAACTTCAAGCCTGATCCAACGGATCCTGGATCACTCCGAAATTCCTCCGAAGTCAAAAGATATGACCGAAACAATATGACGGCTGTAAAACTAGAGTTTCCTTTTTGTTTTAGATTGAGTCGGAATTGGAGTAGGAGTTCTAATTCCGAATTAGAGTAGGAGTAGGGCCTCTTGGCCATCCATGAAGAGGAGAAGGGGCACTATATATTGAGGGTTAGACCCCCATTGTAACCTCAGACCAGTTTATGCATAAGAATAGAAACATAGCTATTGCTTGTTCTTTCGAAACCAGAGTTCATGCGAGGACTTTGAGAGAGGACTAGGTGATCCATTGGTTCGTTCTGCAATTCAAGGTCAAGCCGTTGTTCCATTGGGAATTGGGGACTTGGCGATCGTCGTTCGTGGTCTCGCGACGATCAACTATCCGGTGTGTTTTGGGCGTATTCCGAAGAGTTGAGGGTTCGTGCATTGGTACGAGTGTTCAGCTAGCGACATCGTCTACTTCGCATTATTTATCCACGGTTCCTCACCGAGAAGATCGGGCATTCCCCCGTATCAATAGCTTTGCGCACACAGTGGGACAAAAAATTACGGCTGCGGCGGTCTAGAACGCCGGCAAGCCAGAGTTTACAGAGTTGACAAAAATAGCCGAAAAACGAAAAATGCAAAGAAGCTCCACTGCGGTCCAAGTAAGCGTGTGCCAACATCTAGGAACTAATGTGGAGTTACCTGAGGACGGAAACACATGAGGAGGTTGAGCCATCCGATGATGAAAAATGGTGCTTTCAGCCGAAAATGGGGAATCTCCAATTCAGCCAAGCCCTGAGGAAGATAAGCAAAATTGAGTGAGGGTTAAGCTCAAGAAAGTAAAGAGGGAGCAGAGGGAGGAAGAAATGGAGAGGGAGAGCCACTGTGGTACCGCCTTCACCGAAAGCTTGAAGCTCGGCAATGGCGGCCGAAATGATTTCGGTTGAATGCAGTTCAAACAAACACTGAGGTGCTAGCTAGAGTTGCAGAATTGCTAAAGGAAGCCAAGCGAGGAAACAATGGAGCTTAAATAGCTGAGAAGGCAGAGGACAACGGCAATAAACCCTCTCGGGTCAAACCTGCCATGGGAGCACTTGAGAGCGACCAGAGCAGTTGAGCTATGGACGCTTGAGGCGTGCACGACGGGCATTTAATGCAGCAGAGAGCCGCTTAAAAGTGATCACCGAGGTGACCCAACGCCGCACCCTTCTCCTTCCGCCACGCCATGGCTTGACTCAAACGCACGCTCAGACTCGAGGAAGGAGACAACGCGGCCACCGTTGGATCTAAATCGAACGGTTCAAATGAGATGGGACGATTGGAATGGTTTGAACGTTCACTCCATCCAGGCCGTTGATCTGGATCCTACGGCTCACACTGCGTGAGGCGTTCGGACGGTCCGAACGTTCACACGAATCTGAGCAATCGATCTAGAATCCTACGGCACACATGGATCGACGCGCCGATGGTCCGAAGTTCACGCGATCGTGGGCCGCTCGATGCCGATCCAACGACCCACAATGCTCGCGCTCGATCGACCGCGGCGGTGCAGTTAGTTGATTTAACCAAGTCAAGTGGCTCGAGCCCAAGTCTGACTCGCGCCCAAGGAATAGTGAAAACCAGCTAGGGTTTGATTTAAACAGATGATTTTTGGAGGATTTGCTTAAGGTAGCAAATCAGCTCCAAAAATCATGAAATTGTAACTGGAGATTGCTGACTTAAGGATTAACCTTACATAAAATTTCCAGAGATTCTTATGCACTGCATTCTTCTCCAGAAATTCCAGAAGGTTGGAGTTAGGGTTTGAACAAGCTTTGACTGGGTTTGACTTGCCCCCCAAAATTATCAAATAATTTCTAAAAATCATGAAATAATTCAGAGGTGTTACCAAGCCTCCCTAGAACTCGGAAAAAATAATCACAGAGGTTTGGCACAAGATTTTTGCCAAGAAGGTTTTTGATTGGAGTCAATTGAGGATTTTGATTTTGATTTTGATTTTTCTACAATCCCTGTACAAGAATCATGGAACTGGTCAAAACATCCGTGTGAGAAAATTTTAATTTCTCCTCATTTTTATACATTTGAAACACAATCCACAATTGGGATGTTACACTGACAATTTCAAAGAACAAGTTCGGGCCAGATTACTTTGAGGTTTTGGGTCAGCTGCTGATTGACATTGCCCATAAGTTGCTGGAGGTCTTGGGACAGGTTGTCTTGCTTTTCTTCAACTGGTACAAGACTTGCTCTGAATTCTCGGTGAAGATGATCACGCAAGGCGTTGAGGTGGAACCTTGTGATGGGCTGATTGGGTTGCCCAGCACCTTCAACATCGTAGTCATCTCAGTCACCTGCCATGATTAGTTGTACAAATCTCTAACTACAGGTATATGTATGTGGACGACTCAATTTCACCTTCTCTTATCAACCAAAGCTCATATAATTTTCATGTGAGTATAGAATGGTGCTCCACTGTGGTGTCGGTGGTTTGTTTACGATAGCGTGATAATCATGCGAATACAAGTTGAGAATTGCACAACCAGTGGCTATTTTGTAGAGCTTGATCAGAATATATTTGTAGCAAGGGAATAACTAAGCTGCAATTCAGTTATTGTTAAACCAAGTAATCATCCACACAAGATTCAAATTTTAGAACTTGCACAATTTTGAGGAATGTTCAGCTCAAAACATACCAATAGAGGACTTCTTAAGATATAAGTGAATAATAGTCTGAATATTTTTTTCTTCTTTTTTTAGCTCTTTCTTTTCTTTCTTTCTTTCTCTCTTTTTTCTTTCTTTTAAACTGAACAAGGGACCAAGAACTGGAAATCATACTTTGGTCTAGTAAGGATATATGGATAGAAAGGAAGCACAAAGGTCGGAGAACATTCAGCAACTTAAGACAATCGATCTAGGGGATTAAAACTTGATAAAACTCACCAAACGACAGATTAGAAACTGCAAATAGCTAGGTAAAGGTAATTTTCTTTTTATGGGGTAATTTTCTGGACTATAGGAATAAGAACAACAAGAATTAATATAGGGGTAAATAGATCCTACCGTGTCAACCATTGCTCTGATACCAATATGATGCGGGGGATGCCCGATCTTCACGGAGGAGAAAAATGCGAGGCGATGGTAACTAGCGCCACCTGAGGGAGACGATGCAGGACACCGATTCCAACCAACAGCACTCTTGGGTAACTAGCTGTAATATTCTGAAAAATAAATGGTAATAATAAATAATTAATTATTAACCTCTTAAGGGCATGTGTGCAATTAAATAAAATAGTACATATAAAAAATAGAATTTCAGAATTTTTTTAGAGGTATATAAATAGATGGTGGGAATTTTAGAAACCCTAGCAGCTTTTCTTTTCTTTGTTTTTCTTTCCATCCGCCGCCCGTCTATTATTTTTCTCTGGCGTGGTGTGCGGTCTTTGCGTCATACGCAGGCCGAAGCGATCTGCTGCGTCATTACCAGGCCGAAGCGGTCTCTTGTCAGATCGCGCTTGAGAGCCGAGCCGGTGACGGGCGAGCGATTTGCCAGATCAAGCGCCGAGATTCACTTCTTGCTACGCTGAAAGCCGAGCGGTTCTTTGCTGATCCACGCTGCTGCGTGGATCTCTTTGCGTCATCTTTGCGTGGAAGCATCCTTGGTAAGCGACACTCTCCTCGCTCTTGAGTCTAATTACACATCTCGGCTGCACATGCTAATCTTTGGTTTGCTTACTGCTGTCGTGAGTGTGTGTAGTGGAATTTTTCCCTTGATGCATGCATGCAGTTGAGTTGCCACCAACAGCTCCCGAGTAAAAAAATAGACAAGCGCAACTAGTTAGCTACGTGCTGCACATGAATGCTAGCTTGAATAGTAGAGGCGAGATTAATTAGAGAGGATTGTAGAATTTTCTAGTCGAAGGCCGATTAATAGATCTGTTTAACCTGCTGTTCTGTTGTACGATTTATTCGGGTACCTTAATGACGAATTTTGGAAATCTCATCTACTAGTTAATTGTAGATAATTTCGATATCTTTCTATAGCATATTTTATTATGTCAATCGGACAAGTATAATTCGAGTTATGATTTTCGGCAGACTGCTGTCTTTACGGTTGTCGTCTTTCGGCGCTGTTTTGGTAGACTGCGGATTAAAAATAGTAAATAGACTAATTAGAGTTTTTGATCTACATGAAAGTTGTAGATAATTGTCCAACGGTTCTGTAGAATCTGAGAACACGCATTTTGGTTGGACAAAACAAAAGTTATGAATTTAGTAAGACTGCTGTTCCGAAGCGGACAGACCGGTTTTCTGGGCTAAATACGGAGGGTTAGATGATTTAATTAGAAGTCTTCGTAATCTAAGAAAATGTGGAGAATTTTATGAAGAATCCAGAATGGGGTGGTTTGTTGTGATCGGACTTTTGAGTCAAAAGTTACGCTTTTTTTAGTAACAGGACAACAATGGGTAACTATTCGGTACCGGCGTATCGTGGTATATTTGGGGACGTGTAGGAGCGATGTCGATTGATTGTTGTTCTTATGATGCTGTAGCTTGTATTGAAACTTGTGTATTTAATGTAGGAGAGGCGTCGTACTTGTTGCCATCTTCTAGCCAAATCGTGCATCGCAACTAGTAAAGGCAAGTGCATGGTAGACAGCGATCAATGATCGATCACTGTGATTCTTTATCTTCTATTACCATTATTGTTGTGCTTTTATTTTGTTTAATTGCAAACAAATAATTGGTATGTTTATATCTTTGTTGACAAGCATGATGGAAAGTTGGATATGATGTTTATGATGGAGTTTGCATTTTCATACATAAGCATCTTTGCATATGAGCAGGTGATCATGAATGATCACAACTCCACGGGAGTGGAGGAGGTCCCCGATCCTTATGGAGGAACGGGCTTGAGAGTGAATGTTGTCGCGAGCATTCACTCATGCTATACCGGTATACGCGAAAGAAGTGCATGTGGACATGTAGAAAAGAGTTGCATTCATAAATGAGATTATTGTGTGTTAAACAAAGAGACGATAACTGCATGAGAATATTAATAAAAGTATCTATGATGATATTGAAGTTATTGAATGCTGTGGATTTATTATTGTTCGTTGTCTATGGATGTGTTTGCTGAGTCGTGGACTCACCCTTGCCCTTTTGTTGTCTTTAGGTGATCTTCGAGGGCGCCGTAACTGAGAGCGAGTAGAGCACATGGACAACACATGATCATTCGCCATAATAATCTTTTCATTCAATATTGGTTTATACTTGGACATGTTAGAGGTTGAATAAAGTTTAGGACATCGTTTGGACTAGACTATTTGCTTTATTAATTTGGATTCATGGGTTGATGCTATTTTGGATTATTTACCTGGTTATAATTCCCATTGCTTATTTATTGTCGCTTGATCCATAATTATGCATGTCCTTTTTGTGGTCCATTGATATGATTATCGTTATTTCCTTGCTGAAATTTTATAGTGTGTCGATAATTATTAGTGTAAAGAGTAGTGTGGTGGCATTCTAGGCTCAAGGTGTTGAAAGTTACATTATTGGTATCGTATCAGGCGGGCTTTAGGTCCGTGGTGCATAGATTAACAACATAGGCAAACTAAAATTGTTAAAATTGTTTTAGTTTAGTAAATCAACTAAAACTTGCTAATGGTTAACTAACCTAAAATTTGACACACTAGTGCACAGTAGGTTAGAGAGAGGTACGAATATAGTTTTTATGCTTCCGTTATGTTGTTCATCGATGGATGATTTTATTTTGATCTTTGAACTCATTGTGTATTATTGATTGTGGTTGATAGCTATGCCGAGGGGTAGAGGACGTGGTCGTGGTGGCCGCGGTCGTGGAGGTTGGGGCCGAGGCGAGGTTCCGTAGAGCCACCTCTGTGAGCGTGATGAGTCGAAGAGTCGAGGGGTTCTTTGCTGACCCGCTCCGGTTGGGGCCCAAGATGAGACCCCGCTTTGCTAAGAGAGTTGGTGGAGAGATCCGTGTTTTCGTCAACAGCGCCGGCGATCCCCTGTCCGCGGCATCTGTTGTTGCTCTGCCGCACATCCACCGGTTCCGAGGCGCGGATGTCACTTCGAGAGTGGATGGGGTTGAGGTTGGATCCGCTTGATTTGCCGGGCACACCGTCCGTGCAATGGATCAAGGCGCTATATGGAGAGGCGCTTTGAGCTTTGGAGATGTCTTCACATCAGAGGGTCCGTTTTGTAGTCTTTCAGCTGAAAGGGCAAGCTGATATTTGGTGGGAGGGCGTGTTGTCTTCGAGGACCGCCACTCAAGGGCCAGCCACTTGGGAGGACTTTGTTGATCAGTTCAAGGGAAAGTTCTACCCCTATTCTTTTGTTGAGAAGATGGAGGTTGCCTTGACGACCTTTGCTCAGGGAAAGAGGTCTATTGCTGAGTATGAGGCTGAGTTCAACAACTTGGTTCGCTTTGTCCCTTCAGTAGCGAACGATGATCTTCAGAAGGCCAAGAGGTTCCGCTGGGTCTCACCTGAGAAATGCAGGATGTGTTGGGAGCTACTCCACTCCATGACTACAGCTCTGTTGTGGAGCAAACTAGAGGCATGGAGTTGGAGATGCAGCTCACAAAGGGGCAGCAAGCCTCTGGTGGACTGGTAGCTTCTGGTGGTGACCAGAAGAGGAGCTCTAGTGAGGGAAGTGGGTCTGTTCAGCGACCCGCTTTCAAGAAATTCAAGGGAGGACCGCAGTCCTTCAAGTCTAAGCAGTCGAGGCCGTTCCTTCTTGGCGCGCCGCCCTTTGCAGTACTCCGGCTCTTCGCCCGCCCTGTAAGGTATGCTTTTCTTTAAGTGCGGTGATGGACACACTGCCGAAAGTGCACTTGGATGAGATTGCCGTCGGTGTGGACGATCGGTCACAAGGAGCGGGTGTCGCGCGTAACCCGCTTAGCGTGATCAAGTGGGAGCTCGTGCCATCTTCTTCTTCTTGATGGGTCCCGCCGAGGATCTTTCCGGATGATGATCGCTCCTCCGGCGATGCCATTTCTTCACTTGGCGCCCAAAGAGGGTACTATCGGCAACCGCCACCTTCGCAGCACCGCCTCGGTTGCACGACCGGCTTTACTCGCACCGCCACGCAAGAGATTGTCGGGGCTCGCCGCCCGCCGTCGTCTTCTTTCGCCATGGCGCCACTCGAGTGTACGCCATGCCTACTCGCAGAGTTCTGCGGTCGCCCCGACGTGGGGTGATGTACTTTGCTTGTGGATTCGTTTGATGCTTTAGTCCTTTTTGATTCAGGGGCTACCTTTTCGTTTGTCTCAACGGCGTTTGCTAGGAGAGCGAACTTGAGTATGCAGTGGATTTCTCAGTCGGTGTTGGTTAGTTCTCCTGGGGGTATTATTGCTAGTTCTACTTGCTTGTCCCGGTGTTCTATTGTCATTGATGGAGAGAAGTTCACAGCGAATTTGATAGTTATTCAAATGGAGCCGTTCGACGTTATCTTGGGTATGGATTGGTTGCACTCTTATCGAGCCGTGATATCTTGTTTTCAGAGAAGCGGTCTGTGTGTGCACCTCGTCTGGGAGACTTTGACTTTTCAGGAGTGCGCCTCCGCGCTTCTTTCGAGATTACCGGATCTGTTTCGGGTCAGCGTGCAGTGAAAACTGGGCTTCTTTTAGCTCTTGCTGAGAAACCGAGTGTGGCTTCGCAGATTGAGGAGATTCCAGTGGTTAGTGATTACCCAGATGTGTTCCCAGCTGAGCTTCCGGGTTTGCCACCTGCGCGAGACGTGGAGTTTCGCATTGATCTTGTTCCGGGTACTCGTCCCATCTCGATGTCTCCATATCGATTAGCACGTCCGTTTCAGGACGAGTTGAAGAAGCATTGGATGATCATTGGCTAAAGGTTTGATCAGCGTAGTGTATCGCCGCGGGGAGCTCTGCTCGCTCACGAGAAGAAGGATGGGAGTTGGCGTATGTGTATTATTACCGGTGCGCTTAATGCGGTCACAATCAAGAACAAATATCCATTGCCCCGCATTGAGGACTTGTTTGATCGGTTGAATGGAGCTCAAGTATTCTCCAAGATCGATCTCGATCGTGGTATAATCAAATCCGTGTGCGTGAGCAGGATGTAGAGAAGACTGCTTTCTCCACGTGTATGGGCATTATGAGTATAAAGTTATGTCTTTTTGAGAGACCATGTGAGAGGTCCTGCACTCTGTGTGATGAGTATTTGACAAGTGTGTTGATTAGATTGAGAGTTGAGGTTTTCGGTTTGGACTGCTTCGGCCGAGTTGTGGAAATCGAACTACCTGTGTATGGAGCGGAAGTTCCGATTAATCGAACTACGGTGTTGGAAATAGGAACTTCCGTTTATCCGGGTTTTGGTTTTGGAAGGTAATCGGAACTTCCGCTCAAGGGGTAGCGGAGTGTCCGATAATTCTGACATTAAGTGATCTCTGAGATATCAAATCGGAATTAAATATCTGCGAAGTCGGTTGTTCCGGATATCGGAAGTACCGCAGTTGTTGAGTGCGGAACTTCCGATATTCTCGACAAATCTGCGGATGTTAAATCGAACTTCATTGTGGTAAGCGCGGAACTTCCGATTGTGTCCGTAATCTGAGTAGAAGGTTAAATTGTGATTTTGATTTTGTATGAGTTTGAGTCTTATACAAATATTGATGTTATGATATTGTGCAATGCTATGTGATGTGTTTTTTGTCTGTTGTTGCGCAGGCATCAAGATGGAGTCGTGGCGAGACACGTGGACCGGACTAGGCGCAGGAGGCGTTGAGGTCGAACGGTCGGGATGTGTCAAGACGGCGTGAATCTTGAAGCGTTGCGTAGTCGTGCACAACAAGGTGTACGGAGGCTTCCGAAAGGTGCGCAAGGGGCGAAGGGTCTTTTCGCAGCGGCAAAAGTGGAGGCGGTTCCGTTCGGGTGTAGCGGGCTTAATGGGTTGGAGGCCCATTAGCAAAGGCTATAAATAGGGAGAACCACAGGGTTAGGGTTAGACTTTTGGAGAGAAAATTAGGTTAGCTCTAGAAAAGATTTGTTTTGCTTTTTTTTGAGAGCTTGTTGAGAGGAGAGTATGATCACGAAATCTTATGTAATCTTTCCTCTGTGTTTCCATCTGTAAACATTTGATATCTATCAATGAAACTCTGAGTTTTGATTACTTGTTTATGTCCTCTTCCTTCTCTCTGTTCTTCTCTTGAATAGCTAGGGTTTTGATGTATCTCTTGATTCGTCTTATGAAATAGCTTGAATCTTCATATCTAGAATCGTTTTGATATTGCTAATCTATTATCAAAGTTTCATGTCGAGAATCGAGATTCTTGTCTATCGTGGGTTTTGGTCTTTCTTGCCCCTTCTTCAAGAAATCCGATTTTGGCTTGTTTGTTAAATCTTTGTTTGCGATTCTTCTCCATGAGGTCAAGATGTTGTTTAGGATGATGTCCTGTGAAACTTGACCTGAGAAGAGCATTCAAGATTTAGTATTTCGGATTTTTGGGAAAAACCCGAGCGCACTTGTTGGACCGAAAAGGCGACTAGAGGGGGGGGGTGAATAGGAGCACGCTCACTTTTTCAACCACGATTAGATTCAACACAAATTTCACTCCAATAGCTATAGAAGCTATGAAGATCGATATACCAAGACAATGGAAGACTAGGATTGAATCCAATCAAAACCCAAGCAAAACAACCAAAAACAACCAAACTTAATTTCCTAAGAGAAGGGCGGTCGACCTCTACTCGTGGGGCGGTCCGACCTCTCCAAGGGGCGGTCCGACCTCTAGCTAGGGCGGTCGACCTCCAGTAGATGAACAAATGAAATCACCAAAAACGGTTGCAAATAGGTCTAACTTTTGATCTACAACTCCAAACTTCATGAAACTTGGAACACACCTTCTCTAGGATGTCAGGAACATATTCCAATCGAAGATCATGGAGATCCATGGAGAAGTTATGACATTTTTCAGTTTGAGAGATGGATGGTTCAAAACCGAGTCAAAACGAAAACGTGACCCAAAAACTTGCTCGTGGGTGATTGATGATCAAGATGATCTTAGATGTGTTCCCACATGTCACAGCAAGCTATATCATGTAAAGAAATCAATCAAAAACATGCGAATCAAAGAAAGACTCAAAATCACCAAATAGAGAGAAGAAGGGCAAAGAGACACATCTTTGATCAAAGCTTTCTTTGGATTGATTGATAAGGTTTGGGTTTACAGCCACTCCATCAATGGAGGACAAAGCTCAATCCAAGAGCACAAGATCAAATCAAAACTCTCTAGAACCCTAACCTCCACTAATCCTCTCCCTAAGCCAAAACTAGGGTTTCAATAATGATTAAAAGAGTTGAAGAGGGTGCAGCCACCTCCCTCCTCTATTTATAGTGGAGACTTAGACCTTCTAAAAGAGTAACCCTAATGGGCTCCCGTTAAGGCCCAAAACAAACGGGTCACACACGCACGCATCTCGAAGCGCCATCTTCATCTCCTCTTGACCTACTCCGCTTCTCCACGCCATCTTGCGCCGCGAGTCGTCAAAAGGTCACCAAGGCGATTTGGTATAATTACCAAAATACCCTTCTCGATCTTTTCAAAGACCGAGTCCATCTTTGTGAAGCACCTCCCATGCTTCGCCACGTGTAGGTTGATCAACGGCTCTCAACATGTCGGCAAGTCTCTCCCATCCGGCCCCACCGAAACCACCATGGCACTTGCACCACCCCGCGCCGCTTGATCAAACCAATCGCACCGAATCGTCTGCTCGGTCATCCTTGTCCATTCTACACCATACTTGATTTCATTGACCACCCGGCATCGCCGATCGCTCGACCTAAGCTCTCCAAGCCTCGTCCCGATCATCTTCGCCGTTGACCGTCGTTGACCACCAAGCAACTCGCACAACAATAGACAAGCAAATCGAAACCGGAACAAGTTCTTCGCAACTTGACCCACGTTAGTCAAAACATGCATCATGCAACACATATGCATCAAACTCATGACTTTGACCTAACTAATGAGCAACGCCGCCACGAAGGGCGACATTCCAAAGGATCGGTCGATCGCCCCTCGTGGTGGGGTCGATCACGCACAAAGGCCGGTCCGACCGCCCGTAAGGACTTAGCCAATTTTCAACCCTGAAAATCCAAACCCTCTGGAAACTTTAAACCAATAGAACTTTTATCGAGACTCCAAAATTATGGGAGCAAGAACAATGGGATCCCTCACTTGCCTACACCTCTATTTTTGGCCCGACTGCTTTTGACCACTTTTGTCACGGCCGTCCGACCGGCGCACATGGCCGGTCCGACCGATTTGGGACCGGTCGGACCGCGTGCTATGGCGGTCGGACCGCCCGCCCGTAATGACCGAACAGATCAAACTTTGTCGAAAACCCGTGAAACGACAAACCGTTAACGCCATTGCCAATTGTCACATCATCCTAAGATCCGAGCATATCCCCATGATATCCACAATCTCCCCTTGATGAACACATTGGCAATAATCCGTAAAATATAATTTGGAGGTTTGAAAAGTAAAATACTTTCGTTTTGACAAAGGCACAACTTGGTCCATAAGCAAGAAAAAGCAATGGAAATGACCAAGTGGCATCGTAATAGAATAGGCAAGTGAGATAAGGCAAAAGAAAGCATAAAACTTTGATTTCGAGAAAAAGTCAAAAATCTCACTTAAGGTCCATATGAAAGAACAATTGTTCAATTGACCTTTGATCATTGTGAGGAGTAATAAATGCAATTCAAGTTCGTAAGAGTCAATAAGACAATAAGAATGCAATTCAAAAACTCCCCTCACTATGATCCTCTGATTTTAAAATTTCAAATTCTCCAACTTTCTCCCTTTGTATAAACTTCTCCCCAACATTGAAATATCTTCTCCCCTTTGACAATGGAGTCATCAAGGAATCACGCCTTCCTCTCATCCAGAGATAGCAATTTGCGTAATGAAGAAAGAAGCAAAAGAAGAAGTATGCATGAAGTGCAATGGAGTGGCTTCATTTTTGTATTTTTCAATTTTTGATTACAAGAAGCTTTGGAGATTACCCAAAAGAACTAGCTAGCATTTCTAATATTGCACAAACAACATATCAAGCCCGACAAATTGCTAGCAAGATCATGGTAAGACATATATATCAAAGCTAAGCACCAAGGCTCAAAAGTAAAGCAATAGATTTGATCAATTTAAGCAACGCTTCAAATTCAAAGAAGTTCATCAACAGGATCCTAAAGTGAAATTGGCCATGTCAAAATGTCAAAGTGAGATCAAAAATCTAACAAAGACCACATTAAGAGTCAATCAAGTCCCGTATTGAATCATTTTGCTCAATCTTTTGTAAACGCCCATTTGTCAATATTTTCTCATTTGCATTGAATATTGAGGTTGACTAATGATCTAACTTAGTGACAAGATCCTCGGACTAGGAGCCATCCACAAACTCATCCTAAGCTTCACCAAAAGTTGATTAAAGGTATATCTTAGTAAAGAAGATCCCGGACTAGGAGCCATCCACAAACTCTTTCTAAGCTTCTACCAGGCGACAAATCTTGAGGTTCATGTCATTTTGACAAGCAATCCCCATGAGATCGTTCGTTCATCAAACTATCTCCAAGTTCATGTCATTTGACAAGCGGCCTCGTAAGAATAGTTTGGCACATTTTAAGCATAAGACAATCTTGATTTTTTTATTTTTCACAAGAGCATTTTAGAATCTCAAGAACACAAAAGCTCAAGTAATGGTCAATTTTAGATCAAAGAGTTAACAAAGCAATTCGACAGGCCAATGTCACAAGAGGAGCACTAATTGCGCAACTCGCTAAAACATCCACAAATTGCAATTTTTAGTTTGAGTTGTTTTAAAGTTCTAGCTCATATAGCAAAGACTTAGCTACACATGTAAAAGCATGATAATTCTAGCAAGTCAAAGAACTAGACATGGCATTGAGCAAGAATTGAAATACTAAAGCTCCAAAGGGTAATAGGCAAAGCTTCATCAATTTTAAAAGATAAGCGTAAAATTTTATATTACAATGCATCTTTTGGATTTTTCAAACCACTTGAAGTATTTTACATATGAATGCAATATGATACAATGTGATGCAATAAAAGCCTAAAAACCTAAAAAGTTCAAAAGATCAACAAGTTCATAAAAAGAACAATACAAGATCAAAAGAACAAGGTAAGATCGGAAAGATCGAACTCCCCTCAAACCAACCCATAGGGATAAATTACCCTAACTCGCTTCTTAAGGTGGCAAACCTAGTTGGGTCTAAAGGTTTGGTGAGGATATCACCGATTGAGCCTCTGACTCCACGAAGTGTAGCACAATATCACCCTTCTCGACATGGTCTCTAAGGAAGTGATAGCGAATGTCTATGTGCTTGGTCCTAGAGTGTTGCACAGGTTCTTAGCAATGTTAATAGCGTAGTGTTATCACGTAAAAGAGGAACACTAGCAAAATTTAACCCGTAGTCCTTAAGAGTGGATACCATCCACAAAATCGACTACAAAGAACTAGCAAAGACTACATACTCAACCTCAGCAGAGATTGTGCAACAGAGGACCTGCTTCCTAGAAGACCAAGAAACAAGAGAAGTGCCTAGGAAGTGACAAGTGCCCGAGGTACTCTTCCTATCGCCGATGACCCGCAAAATCAGAATCGAAAACCCCGAATGGATAAAGAAGAAGAACAGAGTACCAAATGCCATACCGAGGGTAGAGTGTAAATACCGAATATGCGCTTAAGCGCTTGGCGATGGGAAGTTCTCTGAGACGCTCAAACCTCGCAGAGGCGCATCGTGAAGTGGATGTCCGGTCTTGATGCCGTCAGTACGTGGAGGGAGCCGATCATGTCGCGGTACTCGCGTTGATCCACGGCTTCTCCTTCCTCATCTGGATCCAGCGATCGAAGTCGCCATGGGAGTGGCGATCGCTTGCGATCACCCATGTCAAGCGTTTGAGCAGATCCTTAGTATACTTCGTCGATGGATGAAGATCCTTCCTTACATTGCTTGATTTGAAGCCCGTAAAGTAATTGAGCTCTCCCATCATGCTCATCTCAAATTCCTGGACATAGTCTCGTAAAAGCTAGAAACAAGAGCATGAGAAGAACCACCAAAGATAATATCATCAACGTAAATCGAGCAAGTAAGAAATCATTGCCACGCCTAAGAATGAACAAGGTCTTGTCTACCTTACCCATCTCAAAATCATTCTTAAGCAAGAAGGTCTTAAGTCTATCATACTGTGCTCTAGGGGCTTGTTTAAGACCATACAAGGCTTTGGATAGCTTGAAGACATGATGTGGGTTCTTGGGATTCTCAAAGCCTGGGGGTTGCCTAACATAAACCTCCTCCTCTATAAAACCATTCAGAAAGGCACTCTTAACATCCATCTGATATAATCTAAAGCCCTTAGAGGCAGCAAATGCAAGAAGAATGCGAATAGCTTCTAGTCTAGCAACAGAGCAAAGGTCTCATCAAAATCTAACCCCTCAACCTGGCTAAAACCCTGAGCTACTAACCTAGCCTTGTTTCTAACCACGTAACCATCCTCATTTTGTTTGTTTTTGAAGACCCAGCGGGTTCCTATAACATTATGACCACTAGGAGGTTCTACTAGGTTCCAAACCTTATTCCTCTCAAAATTCTCTAACTCCTCATGCATGGCATTGACCCAACTCGAATCAGATAAAGCATGTGATATATCGCGGGGTTCAAAAGAAGCTACAAAAGCAGAATGAGAATAGAGGTTTGGATCATGATACCTGGAGCGAGTGACTCGCTCATGGATATTACCTATCATCCGATCCGCGGATCTTTGCTTTTGAATGTGAAGTGGCGCACCGAGAAGAAAGTACCTCTTCGACCTCCGCAGTCTGCGATGATGAAGATGTGAGTGCCTCAAGCCAAGGCGAAGTAGTCACGGCGGGTTCTTGTGCAGAATAGGAATGTCAACAAAGCAGCAGTGGAAGAGTATCATCGAGTCCATCATCATCTTCCTCTACAAATATACTCTCTGTCACCTGTGTATCACCTGAAATATCTGATCTAGCTCCAGGGCTAGTCTCATCAAAAGTGACATTGCATGTCTCCTGAACCAGGTTAGTTTCAGCATTAAAAACTCGAAAACCCCTTGAATGAGCGGGATAACCCGTAAATAAACCATCAAAAGTTCTTGACTCAAATTTATCTAGATTTCTGTCTTGAGAATAAAACACTTGGATCCAAAGACTCGAAAGTGCGAGGCAGAGGGTTTTCTACAAAACGAAGCTCATAAGGAGTCTTGCCCAAAGACGGTCTCAAAAGACACGATTTGCAATATGGCAAGCGGAGAAATAGCTTCGCCCAAAACCTCCTGAGTGCTATACTCATCTAGCATTGTCCTAGCCATCTCAACTAGAGTCTGTTCTTCCTTTCCACAACGCCATTTTGTTGAGGGACGTGTGGGGAGGAGAAGCGATGCTCAATTCCACGCCAAAGACAAAAGGAAGCAAAGATGCATTCTTGAACTCCGTGCCATTGTCATGCGGATCGCTCTCAAGGCACTTGGAAGTTCGAAGCCAAACGAAGAACAAGATCATGATAATGATCAAAAGCTTCATCCTTCAAGTGAGAAAGAACACCCAAGTGTATCTAGAAAATCATCGACTATGACAAGAATGTACCATTTTCCACCAATCGACCGAACCTAAGCGGGACCAACAAGATCCATATGAAGCAAGCGTCGGTCCGTCGGTACCATGACCATAGTCACTGATGGGTGTGAGGCGGCAACTTGCTTGCCATGCCTACAGGGCGCACATACAACATCCTTGACGGCTTTGAGTTTAGGCAAACCTCTCATGAGCTCAAGGTTGCTAACTCGCGTCAGATGATCAAAACCAATGTGCCCCAAACGACGGTGCCAAAGCGAACTCAAGAAGAAGATGAAATTAAGCACTTGAGAGAACCAAAGAAGAGATTGTAAAAATCGGCCCAAAGATCCTAGCAACTCTAGTAATCCCAAAAACAAGCTCACCAGCTGAATCAAGCACCGACAAGCATTTTTCTTAAATCTAGTCTCATAGCCATCATCAAGAAGTTGAGAGACAGAAAGCAAATTAAACCTTAGCTTGTCCACAAGGGCGACGTCCTTGAGGATGAACTTGTCGTTCACCCTGATCGATCCCGTTCCTTCAATCCGCCCTTGCCTATCATCTCCAAAGGTGATGAATTCATCACCGTCGATCGCGTGAAGGAGGTGAACCATCTTGAGTCTCCGGTCATGTGGCGTGAAGCAGTGAGTCGACGAACCACGTGTCCTTCCTCTTTCGCGGTAATCCCGAAAATCAAGGCACGGAAGAACAATGTGTCTCAACATCAAGTTAGTTAAACAAGACTTGGGAACCCAAGATCTTGAGACACATGTCATGAGTAGTATGCAAAGCGAAGTGCTATCCTTGATTAAGTTTGAAGTTACATTATGAGCAATGGTTACTTTAACATAAGAGTTATCCTGTCTAGGAACATGATGATGAGCATGTGACACAAATCCTAAACCAGTTTCCTCTTTTCTACATTACCATGTCTCATAAAAGCTCTAGGTTGATTGAGTGAAATTCTAGCAAAATTTTTCTTATCATTTTTCAACCTACGCCAATGTAACTCAACCAAATGTCCATTCTTCTTGCAATAGGTGCAATGGTACTTGATACCACTGGGAGAAGCACCCTTTGACTTAACAGAAGTTTGGGCAAAACCCGCAGATTTAAAAGTAGTTTTATGGGTTGGGTTTTAAATTCAACTAACCCATTTTCCAAGACTTGAGTTACTTGGGGCTTAGAATTATCTTGGACAGAGTTGTATCCTAATCCTTGCTTCTTATAAGGAGTCTTAGATTTGTCCGTAATCATGTTTAATTGTTTCTTACCTTTAGAAAATTTTTCTAAGGTATCCTTAAGATAAGCATTTTCTTTTCAAGATTAACACATGACTCACAAGTTTTGCCTTTAATAGCTCTAGCATATTTTTCCTTATATAAAGCAATTTCAAGTTTAAGAGCGGGACATGAAGCACATGTAGAAGACTCAATCTTGTTCTTAAGCTTGGCATATTTAGCTCTAATCGCTTCTAAGATATCTTTAACTTCATGTTCGCGTTCAATGCAAAAAGAGCAAAGGCTAGGATCAACAAAGACCAGAGCAACCAACTTGTCGGAATCTAAGCATTTTTCACAAGGAGCAGATTTAACCTCAACTAACTCACCCTAGCATTTTCAAGTTGTTGCAAAGCAATATCATGAGCGATTGCGCTTAGCAAATTTCGAGTGTAGAGCATGGCAGAAGAACATTCATCGATTCAAGAGTCTTAGTATTTGCAAGTTCTAAAGTCAAATTATCTACTTGAGACTCTAAGTCCTTGTTTCTAGCCATGATATACTCTAACGCCTTATCTCGGCTCATGAGTTGCTCAAAGATAGTTTCGCATCTATCGGAAAGGACATCATAGGAGAGAGGTACCTCATCGTCGTCGGCGTCGTCTGAGTCGGCCATGAAGCAAACGCCGTGAAGTCCTTGGCCTTCCCTTCTTCTTGTCTTGAGGATCTCCTCCTCCTTGTCATCCTCGCTCCCGAGTCCACATCGCTAAGGATTGTTCCCCAAAAGCGGCAAGAACCGGTGAGTCGCCTTTGTGAGCTTGGCAAGATCAAATCTTGATTTGTTCCATTGAGGCTTCTTCCAAGTGGCTTTCCTTCCTTGTGGTTGCTCTTTCCTTTCAACTTGGGGCGGTTGTCTTGATGTGATTAAGCTCACCACACTCATAGCAAGTCACGGACCTCCTCTCTTTTGTTTCTCATATTGTTATAGGCCCGTGTGGCTTTTCTCGACTATGAGGGCTAACTCGGCCTCGGGAAGACTCTCAAACTCCTCTTCATGGATTGCAGATAAACCGAGAAGTTTAAAATCCGTAAGAAGACTCGAAGACCCATCGAAGCTCTCTTGAGCGGGTCTCGCTACCAAGGCCATATTTTCCTTCTTGGGATGATCAATCCTCTTGATCTCATGAGTCTTAAGCTTGCTATAGAGCAGCTCCAAAGTCGATCGTAGAGGTTGACGTTCTCCTCAATGGCGGTAGCCTTTATCTCCCACTCCTTGGTGTTGATTGCGGCCAAGAGGTGGGTGGCATTCAGATCGAGAATATTCAATTCCATGACCTTCATCCGATTAATCACTTTGTTGAAGCGATGAAAATGTCATCGATGCTCTCTCCAGACGATCTCGAATTTGTTATATTCACGCTTATAGATGCGCTCGTACTTTCTTGATTTGAGACGAACCTCATGGTAGGTTTCGAGGGTGTTCCAAATCTCGTGCGCAGTCTCAAGATTGCAAATTCGATCATACTCCCGCCTACCAAGCCCACCATACAAGAGGTTCTTTGCCTTATTGTTGTTAGCCAAGAGGGTCATTGAAGCCGCGTAATAACTTCAGAAGAACGAGCGGGGCTCGAACAACCTCCCATATAGCTTGTCCTTCGCTCTCAAGGAAGACTCGCATGCGATTCTTCCAATAGGCATAGTCGTGCCCATCGAAGATATGCGGCTTGGTGGAGTACTTATCCATCGCCAAGTTCAGTGACCGGTTAAGATCAAGATTGAACTAACCGGGCTCTGATACCACTTGTTGGACCGAAAAGGCGACTAGAGGGGGAGAATAGGAGCACGCTCACTTTTTCAACCACGATTAGATTCAACACAAATTTCACTCCAATAGCTATAGAAGCTATGAAGATCGATATACCAAGACAATGGAAGACTAGGATTGAATCCAATCAAAACCCCAAGCAAAACAACCAAAACAACCGAAACTTAATTTCCTAAGAGAAGGGTGGTCGACCTCTACTGTGGGCGGTCTGACCTCTCCAAGGGGCGGTCCGACCTCTAGCTAGGGCGGTCTGACCTCCAGTCGATGAACAGTGAAATCAGCCCGAAAAACGAAGTTGCAAATAGGTCTAACTTTTGATCTACAACTCCAAACTTCATGAAACTTGGAACACACCTTCTCTAGGATGTCAGGAACCTATTCCAATCGAAGATCATGGAGATCCATGGAAAAGTTACGACATTTTTCAGTTTGAGAGATGGATGGTTCAAAACCGAGTCAAAACGAAAACGTGACCCAAAAACTTGCTCGTGGGTGATTGATGATCAAGATGATCTTAGATGTGTTCCCACATGTCACAGCAAGCTATATCATGTAAAGAAATCAATCAAAAACATGCGAATCAAAGAAAGACTCAAAATCACCAAATAGAGAGAAGAAGGGCAAAGAGACACATCTTTGATCAAAGCTTTCTTTGGATTGATTGATAGGGTTTGGGTTCTGACCACTCCATCAATGGAGGACAAAGCTCAATCCAAGAGCACAAGATCAAATCAAAACTCTCTAGAACCCTAACCTCCACTAATCCTCTCCCTAAGCCAAAACTAGGGTTTCAATAATGATTAAAAGAGTTGAAGAGGGTGCAGCCACCTCCCTCCTCTATTTATAGTGGAGACTTAGACCTTCTAAAAGATTAACTCAAATGGGCTCCGTTAAGGCCCAAAACAAACGGGTCACACACGCACGCATTTTAAGCGCCGTCTTCATCTCCTCTTGACCTAACCGCTTCTCCACGCCATCTTGCGCCATGAGTCGTCAAAGGTCACCAAGGTGATATTTGGTATAATTACCAAAATACCCCTTCTCGATCTTTTTGCAAAGACCGAGTCCATCTTTGTGAAGCACCTCCCATGCTTCGCCACGTGTAGGTTGATCAACGGCTCTCAACATGTCGGCAAGTCTCTCCCATCGGCTCCCACCGTAACCACCATGGCACTTGCACCGACCCGCGCCGCTTGATCCAATCCGATCGACCGAATCGTCTGTTCGGTCATCCTTGTCCATTCTCGCACCATACTTGATTTCATTGACCTCACCCGCATCGCCGATCGTTCGACCTAAGCTCTCCAAGCCTCGTCCCGATCATCTTCGCTGACCGTCGTTGACCACCAAGCAACCCGCACAACAATAGACAAGCAAATCGAAACCGGAACAAGTTCTTCGCAACTTGACCCACGTTAGTCAAAACATGCATCATGCAACACATATGCATGAAACTCATGACTTTGACCTAACCATCGAGCAACGCCGCCACGAAGGGCGACATTCGATGATGATCGGTCGATCCCCTCGTGGCGGCTCGACTGCCGCTTTGCCGGCCGGACCGCCGGCCAAAGGCGGTCCGACCGCCAGAAGGACTTAGCCAATTTTCAACCTGAAAATCCCAAACCTACTGGAAACTTTAAACCAATAGAACTTTTTTCGAGACTCCAAAAATTATGGGAGCAAGAACAATGGGATCCTCACTTGCCTACACCTCTATTTTTGGCCCAAATTGCTTTGACCACTTTTGTCACGGCCGGTCCGATCGGCGCACATGGCACATGGCCGATCCGACCGATTTGGGACGGTCGGACCGCCGATGCTATGGCGGTCGGACCGCCTATCGTAATGGTCGAACAGATCAAACTTTGTCGAAAACCCGTGAAAGGACAAACCGTTAACGCCATTGCCAATTGTCACATCATCCTAAGATCTGGAGCATATCCCCATGATATCCACAGCACTGTTCTTCGGTCAGGACAATCGGAACTTCCGATTGTCCACGGCGGAATTATCAGAAGCGGAACTTCGCGATCGATCCGGAACTCACGGAGTGCGGAACTATCACGGGTAGAATCGGACCTTCCGATTCTTCGGCTGTAATACCAAGTTTGTTTTCATTCTTTGATTTTGCTTCACTCTTTTTAAGAGATCCAGAGGGCTTTGTAGATTTGTTTTAAATACAGTAAAGGGGAGTTCTTAATTTTTATTGCACCATTCACCCCCCCCCCCCTCTGTTGCCATTTCGGTCCTTCAATTGGTATCGAGAGGTTAGCTCTTCTTCGATAGATCTTAACCGTCGGTTGAGCCATGGCAACGGATAAGTATTCCACCAAGCCTCCAGTTTTTGATGGTCTGGATTACCCCTTCTCGAAGAGCCGAATGGAAACTTACATCCAGGCTCAGGGGTATGCCATCCGAGAAAGGTGAAGGTTAGATTTGTTGTTCTCGCCGATGAGAACATCAATGTGCTGGAAACATGGTCGATGTTGAGGCAAATGCTAAGGCAAGGAACATAATCATTCGTGGTTTAAGGTATGAGTTTGATCGTATTTCTCATTTGATTTACGCCACGACATCCGGGTGACCTCGATGCATACCATGAGGGCACCACTCAGATTAAGACGGTTCGACAAGACCAGTTCAAGCGTGAGTACAGTAAATTTGAAATGCTTGCTGGTGAATCTTTAGACGAGTGCTTTTCGCGTTTTCACAAGATCTTGAGCAACCTCCGAGCGGTCGGTCTTACATACCCCGACTCGGATAACGCCGATGATGCTTTCTCGCACTTGATCTTCGTGTTTGGGAGATGAAAGTGACTACCATCAAAGATAGCACGGACCTCTCGACCCGACTCTTGATGCGCTTTACTCGCGCCTCAAGACTCACGAGATTGACATTGTCTCTCGAAGGTCAAGTCACAATCGATGTCTTTAGTCACCGATCCCACTTCGGATCTTCTTCGAAGTCGACGTGGGTTCTCCCTAGTCGCTCTCTCGTGACATAAGCGATGATCGCTAGAGCGATTTTGAGGATGAAGCACTAGCCCTCCTAGCTCGGAAGTTTTCTCATGCTTACAAGAGGAGGAGGGATGGTAAAAGAAGAGGTCCTGTGATTTGTTTGAGTGTGGTGGCCCCAACCACATCCGAGCAAACCGTCCCAAGCTTGGGAAGGGCAAAGGTGACTATGGCGGTCCAAGCAAGAACGACTACATCGACAAGAACCGCAACACGAAGCCCTCAAAGACTGACCAAGGCAAGAAGAAGTTCCGCAACTTTGGGAAGGCTAAGAAGGCATTCCATCGCGTCCTCACCGCCTCGACGAACCGGACACCGGCGAGGTGGAGGGTGGAGTGACGATGATGGGAAGGACGATCATGATCCCAAGGACGACGGCAACTTCTCCGGCATGTGCTTCATGGCCCTCGGGGGCGAACTGAGCGACAGCGAGCTATACTCCGACTCCGATGAGGTTAGTCCCACTTATGACCAGCTTAATGATGCTTTTCTTAAGCTAGGTAGATTCCATGCTAAGTCTAGGGCTAAGTGTCTTTGGGTTGGAGAAGGAAGTAGCTAGACTATCACGGAGCTTACTTTACTTACATCTGCTCCCTCCCGTGATGAGTGTGACACATGCTGTGCTTTGATTGATGATATGGATAAACTAAGGACCTTACATGATAGTGTGTCCTCTGAACTTGACATGATTAAGGTAGAGAACATTAGCCTTCTTGCTGAATTAGAGATGAGTAGAGTAGCACCTTCTTCATCCACTCTTTGTTGAGGCTCTCGCTTGCACCTCATGTGAGGTTAAGGACAATTCGTTTAGAGGTCTTTATACCATGTTGCTTGATCTGCCTGAAACTTGTGAAAATTGTAATAATCTCAAGATGAACCTAAAACGGGCAGATCACAAAATTGCTGAATTTCAAGCTGCGCTACTAGAGCCTATTGTTTCTTGTTTAAACTGTCCTAAGTTAATCATGAATTAGAATCAGATTCAAGCGGTTTCAAGAAATGATTGATCACAAGAATAAATTGGCTCAAGATGCTTCTAAGGACCTTGTTAGCTCACCTTGCAATCATTGTAATAAACTAAAATGTGATTTGGTTGCATTGGATGAAAAATGTGAAACTAACTAAGGACCTTCTAGAGACACAATCATCTCGCTTGTATTGTGTGTCTTTGGGAAGAAGCCTAAGGGTTTGGTAGAGACGCCTAGTAACGTGAACCAATCTGCTAGCAAGAGGGATGTGTCCCCCAAAGTCGGCCGTGCGTGCACAAGCCAATCTTTCCTCTGTTGTTGGTTCTTCTTACGCTCCCTTACCTTCGCTGTCCCTTCTTCCCCTCGCTCTTCTTGCACCTCTCTCTTTCTGGAGTGTCGGATCTTATGAACACTCTCGAGAGGTTTGTAGGAGGCAAGAAGAAGCTCAATCTCATTCTAGACAAATCTAAAATTTGCAGATTTAATCGTGGTCTAGGATATGATATCCACGAGGATATGAGGAAGCATCCACCGTCGTGCTCAAAACCATAGCACGTGTGTGATCAAAACTAAGCCCGGGATCGAGAAAGTCAATTTTAAGTCGCTGGTTTTGTTCAAAGGATTTCGACGAGAAGGTGATTCCACTGCAGCTTCGCCCCTCGTCGAGGCGAAGTATCATTGCACCTTCGCCGTAAAGATGGACATTTAGTTGATCATTGCTTCAGCGCCCAAGATCGCACGTAGAGACCGTGTTGAGTCTCTTAGGCACATTCGTGGTCAGCCCTGATCTTGAGTGCACCTAAGACCAACACGAGGTCTAGGTTTGTTCCATCCGATGATTTTGGGCAGATCGAGGACTTGGTTTTTCCGAAGTTTTACGATTTTCGTCCTCATGCTCCCTTTGGTCGTAATCTCCGCCGTCCCGAGGGTAGATCTCGTTTTCCTTCGAGATAGCTACAGCGGCGAGATCAAGATGTTATCGCACTTCGACTCGCTCTTCCATAGCAATCGGATCCAAAGAACAGTCGAGATCTTTGACTTGTTGAGTGACAGAGAGCGTAGGGTAGATAGAGGTCGGTCTTGCTTGACTACTTCATCATTCGCCGTGTTACTCAAGATTGGGTGCCAAAATCACTCGCTGATTCACCCCGATCGAGACTTTACTGCTTGACTCGTGGTCGCGTTTGGGAAGGAAAGGTCCGGATTGTAGACTCGGTTGTTCACGCCATATGACCGTGAGTCTCGTTGGTTTTCTTCCCTAGCCCGCGCTCCGTGTGATGAGACGATCACCTTCGAGATGCTTCATTTGGGCGCCATCGCTAAAGGTCTCGTGAGCATTAATGATTCTTTTATTTTAAAAGATGTTGCCTTAGTAAGTAAGCCGCAGATAATCGCTTTCAGCCTCTCGACTTACCGATGACGGTTTCGAGGTGAGCTTTAAGAAAAACAATTGCAAAATTCTTGATTCTTCTGTAGTCTAGTTTATGGATTTCTCGATATGGGAGGATCTTTCGTGCTGATTTTTCCGATCTTCCGTGATCCTCTCCGATGTTTAATTGCTTCAATCCCGTGATTTGACTTTCTCGCATAGGAGACTTGGTCATATAGGATTTGATCATCGACCGAGTTAGCGCCACGATCTCATTCGTGGTTTGCCGAAACTCAAAATGGTCAAGGATCTTGTTTGTACTCCTTGCCGCACGGCAAAATGGTTGCCGCTCACATCCTCCGAGCATAAATGACTATGACAGATGCACTGTGTCAATCGCCCATATGGACACATGAGGACCGGCTAGAGTGCGATCGAGGAGGGAAGTGGTACGTGACTTGTCGTGGTCGATGACTTCTCGAGGTATTCTTGGGTGTTTTTCTTAGCCTCGAAGGATGAGACGCTTACTCTTTTTCGTGGTCTTTTAGTAGGCTTTCGTTGAGCTCCTGTGCATTACGAGCACCAGACCGATAATGGCACAGAGTTCAAGAATTCCTACTTTGAGAGTTTTGTGGTGAGGCAGTGTAGAGCACCGTTCTCGTCTCCATACGCCCCCAACAAAATGGCGTTGTGGAGAGGAAGAACCGCACCTTGGTCGAGATGGCTGTGACGATGCTTGATGAATACTCTACACCTAGGAAGTTTTGGGTGAGGCAATTGCTCCGCTTGTCATGTTTCTAATGAGTTTTTCTTGGGCACTCTTGCATCGCACTTCTTATGAGTTGAGATATGGGCGAAAACCCAGCGTCTCGCATTTTCGTGTGTTTGGTTGCAAGTGTTTTATTCTGAAGTCTGGGAACCTAGATAAGTTCGAGTCACGATCTTGTGATGGGATCTTTCTGGGTTACTCGACTTCTTCTCGTGCCTATAGAGTGGAATCATGAGTCTAGTAAATTGTTAGAAACTCAGTGAGGTGACCTTCGATGAGGCCACCCAGGACTAGGCCCGATATCTCGAGTTCCTTAGAGCGATGCGAGTCCATCTTTGTGGACGATGAGGAGGATGGAGATGAGGGTTGTTTACAGATCCAGTTCCTTCTCTTCCTCTTGAGGTGCCTTCTTCCACCGCACTCGAGGAGATCAGCCCTTACCTTCTGCTTCTTCTGAAGCTAGTGGCTCTGCTCCTATCTCATCTCGCTAATGAGGTAGAGGCCACTTCTTCATCTCACCCCGACCTCCAAGACACATTCAAAAGGACCATCCTTCAGAGAGATAATTGAGATCTCTTTGAGCGAGTCACTGCTCAAAACGGCATGTCTCTATTCTGCTCCATTCTCGCCTTTGTTGCCTCGTTTGAGCCCAAAGACGTTTGTCATGCTCTTTTCGATGAGTCATGGACTAACGCCATGCACGAGGAATTGGAAAACTTTGAAAGGAACAAGGTGCGGTCCCTTGTTGAACCCCTCAAGGTCATAATATCATTGGGACCAAATGGGTGTTCAAGAACAAGCAAAGTGAAGATGGGTTAGTCATTCAAACAAGGCTAGGTTGGTAGCTCGTGGGTACTCTCAAGTTGAGGGTCTAGATTTCAAGAGACTTTTGCCCTGTAGCTAGACTTGAAGCCATTAGAATCGCTTGCCTTTGCGACTTCTAAGGGTTTCAAGCTTTACCAGATGGATGTCAAGAGTGCCTTCCTCAATGGCCTTATTGAGGAAGAAGTCTATGTGAGATGACCTCTGGTTTCGAGAACCCCAAATACCCTAACCATGTCTCTGAAGCTTTCCAAAGCTTTGTATGGACTCAAGCAGCTCCCGAGCTTGGTATGAAAGGCTTAAGTCCTATCTGCCGAGCCATGGTTTTGAGATGGGTAAAATTGACAAAACCTTGTTCATTCGCTGCCTTGGCACCGATCTTCCGCTCGTCCGGATCTATGTGGATGACATTATCTTTGGCGGCTCCTCGCGTGCTCTCGCTTCCCGCTTTTCCGATGTCATGAGCTCGGAGTTTGAAATGAGCATGATGGGCGAGTTGAACTTCTTCCTTGGCTTCCAAATCAAAGCAGACTCGAGGGTACCTTTCTTCATCAAGGCAAATACACTCGAGACCTCTGAGCGCTTCGACATGAATGATGGAAAGCCGTATCAACTCCGATGGCATCTACAAATGCTCTCGATCCGCATGAAGACGGCGAACTCGTTGACCAAAAGGAGTTCAGAGCATGATTGGCTCTCTCTTGTACCTCAC
The DNA here is from genome assembly GCA_036346395.1 of Hsuehochloa calcarea. NCBI lineage: Eukaryota > Viridiplantae > Streptophyta > Magnoliopsida > Poales > Poaceae > Hsuehochloa > Hsuehochloa calcarea. Next base: position 17,036,859 of record CM070614.1, on the reverse strand, counting down.
ACCTCGAGACCGGACATACATTTTTACGTGTGTCTTTGTGCTCGTTTCAGCTTCTCCTCGCAGATCTCATCGACAGCGGTGAAACGCATCTTTCGGTACCTTCGAGCTACCATTGACTATGGCATCCGTACTCTTCCTCTTCTTGTCTATCTCTTAGAGCTTTCTCCGATGCGACTTTTCGGGTCAGAGGATAGATAGGAAGAGCACTTCGCACTTGCCAATTCATTGGCACTTCTCTCGTCTCCGGTCGTCAAGGAAGCAATCCGGTGTTGCGCGATCCACCGCAGAGGCCGAGCACGCTGTCGCGGCCGATTCTTTGTAGCCAAGTGCTTTGGATGGTCTCGACCTGCAGGATTTGGGATATCTATCGATTGCGCTCCACTCTTTCGTGATAACACGTCTGCGATTTGCATTGCCAAGAACCCAAGTGCAACATTCTCGGACCAAGCATATTGATATCGATATCACTTTCTTAGAGACCATGTAGAGAAGGGTGACATTGTGCTCCGGTTTGTGGAGAGTGAGCACCGGTTGGCGATATCTTCACTAAGCCTCTGGGCGACTCTCGGTTTTGCCTCTGCGGGGAGAGCTTAGTGGTTTGTCCTTACGGATCTTTGTGAGGGGGAGCTTTGTGCTACTCATGTATTATATTATATTATATCATATTATACGCTTACTCCTTTACTCGTTGCATTTCTTTTAATATTTTGGGTCAAGTCCTTCCAAAGATAGGTTAGAATGGTTCTCTTGCCAAATTGCTTTGATCGCTACTTCTTGTCTTGTGCTTCTAGGATCTCGCTTATTAGTGGTTCTTCCTTCTCTAAGTAGAGCTTACTCACTTCTTATAGGTTCTAGCGGTCGGGCCACCCTTGGGTAGACAGGCGATGTTTGCTCCTTAGTGTAAGAGTTGATCACCGATAGTCCTAGAATCATATGGGGTAGATAAGAACACGTCTGAGCGATAGTTTTCTATATCTTTCTATGCTCTAAAGGATCGCCTTTTCTGCTTTTACTTATCGATTCTCGCTTTTTTTCCTTTGGTTGGGGAGTTATTCTTGGTTATTCCATATTCTTAATTGTGTCATAACTCAACCTGAATTAAAAGATGCATCTCATTCAAGGGAATCGGATTTTTGTGTATTTCATCAAGCATTGCATAATAATCAAATGGAGCCTTGTTTATTATCCCTTATGATCTGCTTTCACTTTTTACATCTTGCCATGATTTATGCTAAACCGCTAGATCTATCATGACTTTTATGTGTAGTTTAGTCTTTGCCATGCTAAGGTATTTAAAATGCTAAACTTGAATTAAAATCTTGTCATGATAGCTCTTGAGACTAGTCCAGTTAAAACTATCCTTTTATGATTTTCGCCATGTCAAGTAGGTGAGTTGAGTCTGAATCTCTTTTGAACCTTTGAGTAAGCTATGTCGGTTTGTTAAGAAACATGACTTATTTCTAATCACTGGTCTAAAAACTTCAAAAGCAAAATGATCTCCTTTGTGCGAAAAACCGATCTCACCAAATCTTTCTCATGAGACGGCTTGCCATTGCACTAGGCATGAACTCGGGGAGCCTTGGATGACCTAAGATCACCTCCTTAAGTCTGTTGCTTGGAGTGGTCGATAAGGCTTGGGATCTAGCACATGGCTAAAAATGGTTGAAGCTCAGAGGCGCTTGTGGATGGCACCTAGTCCAGAGCTTGCTTTATCGAGATAAAACCGTAAAAGTCTTCGTAAAAAGAAAATATGCTAAAATTGCTTATCTTCAAAGAGACCAAGTTCTGGATAAAATGAGTCCTTCAACTGGTAGCACTCTAAACTGTTCAGTATGAGTCTTCTTGGTTCAACTTAGATTATTTGACATGGCTTGCATCATCCTTGGATATTTTTAGCTAGATTTCAATCTTGACTTATTTGACTCGCTAAAGAAGCTGGATCATTAATCGATTATGGACTTTCTGCCTTAGCTCTTCTATACATCGATTGTCATGATCTTGATAGCATTCTTATGTGTTATGGCTTGGTGTAATTCTCTAATAGTCATTTTGGATAATCTACATGGCTCCTAATGCTTAAAATGAACATCATATAGTCTTTTCCTCCCTTTTTCTACATATTGATGATTTTATTGCCAAAGGGGGAGAATGATTGTGAGAAAAAGCCTTCTGAAGAAAAGCCTTGAGTTTTGTGCGAAAATTGCTCTTTCATCTCATCTCAAGTCTTTTTCTTTGTGTCAACTTGGTCTTGTGCTTAAATACTCTTGTTTAGACCTTGGTTGACTGTAATCTCAAACTCATCTTATGCTTTTTCGGTAATTGTCAATATACTCATCAAGGGGGAGATTGAGAGACCATGTGAGAGGTCCTCCACTCTGAGTGATGAGTATTTGACAAGTGTGTTGATTAGATTGAGAGTTGAGGTTTTCGGTTTGGACTGTTTCTGGGCTGAGTCAGGGAAATCGGAACTACCGCTGTGTATGGAGCGGAAGTTCCGATTAATCGGAACTACCGGTGTTGGAAATAGGAACTTCCGGTTTATCTGGGTTTTGGTTTCGGCTGAAGGTAATCGGAACTTCCGCTCAAGGGGTAGCGGAGTGTCCGATAATTCGACATTAGTGATCTCGAGATATCAAATCGAATTAAATATCCGAAGTCGATTGTTCGGATATCGGAAGTACCGCAGATGTTGAGCGCGAACTTCCGATATTCCGACATGCGGATGTTGAAATCGGAACTTCCATTGTGGTAAGTGCGAACTTCCGATTGTGTCGTAATCGCGTAGAAGGTTAAATTGTGATTTTGATTTTGTATGAGTTTGAGTCTTATACAAATATTGATGCTATGATATTGTGCAATGCTATGTGATGTGTTTTGTCTGCATGTTGACTGCGGGGCATCAAGATGGAGTCGTGGCGAGACACGTGGACCGAACTAGGCGCAGGAGGCGTTGAGGTCGAACGGTCGGGATGTGTCAAGACGGCGTGAATCTTGAAGCGGTTAAGTAGTCGTGCACAACAAGGTGTACGGAGGCTTCCGAAGGTGCGCAAGGGGCGAAGGGTCTTTTCGCAAAGCGGCAAAAGTGGAGGCGGTTCCGTTCGGTGTAGCGGGCTTAATGGGTTGGAGGCCCATTAGCAAAGGCTATAAATAGGGAGAACCACAGGGTTAGGGTTAGACTTTTGGAGAGAAAATTAGGTTAGCTCTAGAAAAAGATTTGTTTTGCTTTTTTGAGAGCTTGTTGAGAGGAGAGTATGATCTCAAATCTTATGTAATCTTTCCTCTGTGTTTCCATCTCAGAAACATTTGATATCTATCAATGAAACTCGAGTTTTGATTACTTGTTTATGTCCTCTTCCTTCTCTCGTTCTTCTCTTGAATAGCTAGGGTTTTGATGTATCTCTTGATTCGCCTTATGAAATAGCTTGAATCTTCATATCTAGAATCGCTTTGATATTGCTAATCTATTATCAAAGTTTCATGTCGAGAATCGAGATTCTTGTCTATCGTGGGTTTTGGTCTTTCTTGCCCCTTCTTCAAGAAATCCGATTTTGGCTTGTTTGTTAAATCTTTGTTTGCGATTCTTCTCCATGAGGTCAAGATGTTGTTTAGGATGATGTCCTGTGAAACTTGACCTGAGAAGAGCATTCAAGATTTAGTATTTCGGATTTTTGGGAAAAACCCGAGCGCACTGTTCTTCGGTCAGGACAATCGGAACTTCCGATTGTCCACGGCGGAACTACCGCAGGCGGAACTTCCGCACTGATCCCGGAACTACCGGAGTGCGGAATCATCACGGTAGAATCGGACCTTCCGATTCTTGGCGAAATGTCAAGTTTGTTTTCATTCTTTGATTTTGCTTCACTCTTTTTAAGAGATCCAGAGGGCTTTGTAGATTTGTTTTAAATACAGTAAAGGGGAGTTCTTAATTTTTATTGCACCATTCACCCCCCTCTGTTGCCATTTCGGTCCTTCACTTTTGGATTGACTAATGCACCTGCCATTTTTATGGAGACCATGAACAACATGTTACACGAGTATCTAGATGACTTCGTGGTGGTGTTCATTGATGATATTCTTATCTATTCCAAGACCAATGAGGATCATGAGCGTCATTTGAGGCTGGTTTTAGATACTTTGAGAGAGCACAAGTGTGAGCGCAGTTTTTGCATTTTGAAGGAGAGGTTGGTGACCTCTCCTATTCTCACTCTTCCCGAGCCGGGGAAGCGGTTCACAGTCTTTTCAGATGCGTCTCGAGTGGGTCTTGGCTGTGTTCTTACGCAAGACGGTAAGGTAATTGCTTATGCGTCGAGGCGGTTAAAGAAGCACGAGCAGAATTATCCCACTCATGATTTGGAGTTGGTCATGTTGTTTTTGCTCTCAAGATTTGGAGGCATTATCTATACGGGAGCCTTGTGATATTTTCACGGATCACAAGAGTCTCAAATATATCTTCACTCGGAAGGATCTGAATTTGAGGCAAAGGAGGTGGTTGGAGTTGATCAAGGATTATGATCTTACTATTCAAGATCATCCGTGCAAGGCCAATGTAGTTATGATGCTCTTAGTCGCAAGGCGACTCTCGCTACTCTAGATTGCCTCATTGCTGATTTTGATCGCATGGGAATATCTTATTGTTATGCGGGCACAACACATGTTGAGACACGCTTGATTCTTGAGTCACTATTCTGCATCAGCGCAGGGAAGCACAACAGAGTGACCGGTTATTACAGGAGGTTAGGAAGCGCCTGGATGAGGGTAAAGAGGGTGATTTCAAGATGGATGATTCGGTACTTTGAGGTTAAAGGCCGCCTTATGCGTACCACAAAAGGCGGAGGTCAAAGATGATATTTTGAGGAGGCACATCGCACTGCATAATCGCTCATCCCGTGAGACTAAGATGTATCGAGATCAAAATGTAAATTTTGGTGGAAAAGAATGAAGGTGGACATTGCTAATTATGTGGCTTCTTGTGGTGTTTGTCGCCAAGTGAAAGCCGAGCACAAGCGCCCCGCAGGTTGTTGCACCTTTGGAGGTACCCAGTGGCCTTGGGATGATATCTCCATGGACTTTGTGGTGGCTACTCGTTCGCCGTGAGGGAAGGATGCGATTTGGGTAGTGGTGGATCGATTCAGAAATCACAGACTTCATTCCTATTCGCACGACAAATTCAATGAGTGATCTAGCTCCTATTTATGTGCGTGAAATAGTAACACCGCATGGTGTGCCAAAGACCATCATTTTCGATGTGGACGCCAAGTTTGTCTCCAAGTTCGGGAGAGTCTGCAGAGTGCACTGGGCACACAGCTCTTTTTAGTACAATGCTTCACCCATTGCATGATGGGCAATCAGAGCGTACTATTCAGACTTTGGAGGACATGTTGCGCTCTTGTGTTCTATCTTGGAAGGGTAGTTGGGAGGACCATTGCCACTCGCAAAGTTTGCTTATAACAATAGTTACCATTCCAGTATTAGAGCCGCGCCATTTGAGGTTCTCTATGGGCGGAAGTGCAGATCGCCACTTTGTTGGGATGCTGTTGGAGAGAAGGCAATTTTGGGTCCTGATCGATTCAAGACCGTTGAGCGTGTGGCCATGGTGAGGCAGAATCATTAGCGGCTCGAGAAGCGCATGTAAAAGTTATGCTGATATGAGGAGGCGTGACTTGGAGTTTGCGGTGGGTGACCAGGTGCTCTTGAGAGTGTCTCCCACTAAAGGTATTGTTCGGTTCGGTACCAAAGGGAAGCTTAGCCCGAGGTACGTTGGACCATTCCCGATTATTGCAAGAATTGGGAAGTTAGCCTACCGCTTGGATCTTCCTGAGTCCATGCGTGGAGTTCATAATGTGTTTCACGTCTCGATGCTGAGAAAGTTTTTGAGAGATCCAGAGCATAAGGTTTCATTAGAGTCACGACTATTGAGCAAGACCTCACGCTTGAGTCGCGTCCGGCGTGATCTCGGAGAGGTCGGAGCGAGGCCGAGGCACAAGACGCTGGTATACGTCAAGGTGCCGTGGGACGATCACCCGAGAGAGGCGACTTGGGAGTTGGAGTCTGCATGCGCGAGCAATACCTGTGAGTTGTTCACGTCTGCACGTGTTATTTTATTGTTTAATTTCAGAAGGTAGTTTTTATTTGAGTAGAGCGATGAGTAGAATTCGGGTCGAATTACATATGGGGTAGAATGTAATATTCGAAAATAAATGGTAATAATTAATTATTAATTATTAACCTCTTAAGGGCATGTGCAATTAAATAAAATAGTACATATAAAAATAGAATTTGAATTTTTTAGAGGTATATAAATAGATGGTGGGAATTTTAGAAACCCTAGCGACTTTTCTTTTCTTTGTTTTTCTTTCCATCCGCCTGCTGCAATCGGCTATTTTCTCCTCAAGCGTGGTTGCGGCGGTTGCGTCATTGCTACGCGGTTGAAAGCGATCGCTGCGTCATTGCGCTTTGTCCGAAGCGGTATGTCAGATCGCTTGGCTGAAAGCGAGCCGGCTGCCGCCGAGCGATCATTGATCTTCTTGCTGAAGCGTCTCTTTGACGACTACGCCGAGCCGAGCGGTCTGCTTGCGATCCTCGGCCGCCGCGTGGATCTTTGCGTCATATGCGTGGAAGCATCCTTGGTAAGCGACACCTCCTACTGCCCTTGAGTCTAATTACACATCTCGGCTGCACATGCTAATCTTTGGTTTGCTTACTGCTGTCGTGAGTGTGTGTAGTGGAATTTTTCCCTTGATGCATGCATGCAGTTGAGTTGCCACCAACAGCTCCCGAGTAAAAAAATAGACAAGCGCAACTAGTTAGCTACGTGCTGCACATGAATGCTAGCTTGAATAGTAGAGGCGAGATTAATTAGAGAGGATTGTAGAATTTTCTAGTCGAAGGCCGATTAATAGATCTGTTTAACCTGCTGTTCTGTTGTACGATTTATTCGGGTACCTTAATGACGAATTTTGGAAATCTCATCTACTAGTTAATTGTAGATAATTTCGATATCTTTCTATAGCATATTTTATTATGTCAATCGGACAAGTATAATTCGAGTTATGATTTTCGGCAGACTGCTGTCTTTACGGTTGTCGTCTTTCGGCGCTGTTTTGGTAGACTGCGGATTAAAAATAGTAAATAGACTAATTAGAGTTTTTGATCTACATGAAAGTTGTAGATAATTGTCCAACGGTTCTGTAGAATCTGAGAACACGCATTTTGGTTGGATAAAACAAAAGTTATGAATTTAGTAAGACTGCTGTTCCGAAGCGGACAGACCGGTTTTCTGGGCTAAATACGGAGGGTTAGATGATTTAATTAGAAGTCTTCGTAATCTAAGAAAATGTGGAGAATTTTATGAAGAATCCAGAATGGGGTGGTTTGTTGTGATCGGACTTTTGAGTCAAAAGTTACGCTTTTTAGTAACAGGACAACAATGGGTAACTATTCGGTACCGGCGTATCGTGGTATATTTGGGGACGTGTAGGAGCGATGTCGATTGATTGTTGTTCTTATGATGCTGTAGCTTGTATTGAAACTTGTGTATTTAATGTAGAGAGGCGCCGTACTTGTTGCCATCTTCTAGCCAAATCGCAAGGCCGCAACTAGTAAAGGCAAGTGCATGGTAGACAGCGATCAATGATCGATCACTGTGATTCTTTATCTTCTATTACCATTATTGTTGTGCTTTTATTTTGTTTAATTGCAAACAAATAATTGGTATGTTTATATCTTTGTTGACAAGCATGATGGAAAGTTGGATATGATGTTTATGATGGAGTTTGCATTTTCATACATAAGCATCTTTGCATATGAGCAGGTGATCATGAATGATCACAACTCCACGGGAGTGGAGGAGGTCCCCGATCCTTATGGAGGAACGGGCTTGAGAGTGAATGTTGTCGCGAGCATTCACTCATGCTATACCGGTATACGCGAAAGAAGTGCATGTGGACATGTAGAAAAGAGTTGCATTCATAAATGAGATTATTGTGTGTTAAACAAAGAGACGATAACTGCATGAGAATATTAATAAAAGTATCTATGATGATATTGAAGTTATTGAATGCTGTGGATTTATTATTGTTCGTTGTCTATGGATGTGTTTGCTGAGTCATGGACTCACCCTTGCCCTTTGTTGTCTTTAGGTGATCTTCGAGGGCGCCGTAACTGAGAGCGAGTAGAGCACATGGACAACACATGATCATTCGCCATAATAATCTTTTCATTCAATATTGGTTTATACTTGGACATGTTAGAGGTTGAATAAAGTTTAGGACATCGTTTGGACTAGACTATTTGCTTTATTAATTTGGATTCATGGGTTGATGCTATTTTGGATTATTTACCTGGTTGTAATTCCCATTGCTTATTTATTGTCGCTTGATCCATAATTATGCATGTCCTTTTTGTGGTCCATTGATATGATTATCGTTATTTCCTTGCTGAAATTTTATAGTGTGTCGATAATTATTAGTGTAAAGAGTAGTGTGGTGGCATTCTAGGCTCAGTGTTGGGCTGGGGTGTTACACTAGCTGCGCGCAGCCAAGATAACAATGCAACCCGACATTTCTTGAGGCCAATCACTGCCGATGCAATGACCTGCAACAAGTGTTCAGTTCCCAATCCACACAACCACGCACGAAGTTGGAAGCACAGAAAGGTTGCCGTCGAACGACCGCTTTTGCAACCTCACTAGGAAAATTACGAGAGCAAAGGAAGAGAGAATTCTCAAGTTTCTGGTAGCACTTGGCTGTCCTATTCCGAAATTCAATGACCAAAAGTTGCCTTTAGGAGAAAGAGTGAAGGTGTATTTATACTAGGAACATCCCTCCTAGCTAGGTGTGAACACACTCCAAAATGAGAACCAATTTCGTGTGTCGTTTGGGCTTCCCAAAGCTTGGAGAAGGAGTAATTTCGTGTGGCCTTGCGCAACAATTATTGTCATGGACAGCTTATCTTGAAACTTGCATATCTTTTAACTCAAGCCTCCAAATGATGCTCCGTTTGTTGCGTTGGAAAAAGGACTTAATTTTCTATCCATTCCTGCTCCCCATGCATGCTGGACACGCCCAGATTTATATCAGATTAGGCGGGAAGTTGTTAGACAAATTCTGAGGCTGTGCATGCAACGTTTGATGGCCCGGACAGCTCGCTAGTGTTCTTGATGTTCAGCTCAGCCTTCTTCACGTCTCACTGGTCATAAGTGTATGTTGTCAAGCAATGTACTCTGATAGCTAAGTCTTGAAGCTTGCAATGTGCTCCTTCAGCTTGAATTATCTTTGTAGGTGCAATCCTGCGTAAAATAAGCACACGAGACTTAGGCAGTATATAATTTTTATCTACAACAATATTAGAGTCAGCTAGGAACGCATTCACCTCTTTATATATTTGCTTAGCACAGTTCCTGGTCATGGGACCCATATAAGCCTCTTTTGTAGAAGCTTCAACTTGCAGCTGTGTAGAATCTTGTAGAGTAGATGACGAATGATGTGAGCCAGGGATGTCCTCATCAAAAGAGGAAATAAAATTTTATAAGGGTCTTTTAGTGAAAAGCCTCCAACCTGGGCCTCGGGCCACGACCCAGGAGGCCCAAGTGGGGGCTGGCCATAAGAGGGGGGACGCCTCCCTCCCCCAAACCCTAGCCGCCACCTTGTGGTCGCCCCCACCCCCAAGTCGCAAGCCCTGCCCCTCTCCCCTCCCCTTGCGCCTCCACCTCCCTCATGGCCGCCTCCCTCCCACCCCGTGACCAGCAGCTCCCAGTGACACTCCTCTCCATTGGTGTGTCCTCCTTGCTGCTACCCTAGGTCAAGAAGAAGGAGAAACCAGTCGCGCCAACCAAAGGTGAGAGGAAGGAGAACCGGGAAGACGGAGCTCTTCGTAAGAGATCTTCAGCGAGTTTCAGTAGCGTCTTCAAGGGGGTAACGATCATCTCCCCGCTGTTTGGAGCCGGTTTGATCTTTAATTTCTATCGATTAGAGAACTGTTGAACTGCAGTGATTCGAATCAGCAATCTATACTCTGCTTGTTCATCAGTTTTCGTATTGTTAAAGTCCGAATTATAGATTATGGTCTCCTAGGGAGTCGTGGGTTCTTGTCTCACTTTTCAGAGAGTCCGAGATCACCCAAATCGGAGTTGTAGTTTGGGCAATATGTCAGTTTCTTTCTCGTTGTCCGTAAACCCCACGAGATTACGCAGCTTATCTTGTTTAATAGATAATATTTAGATAATGGCCGATTCAGGGGGGTCTCCCGACACAACTTTCATTGGACATTTTATTTAATTTCCAGATTGATAAAGGTCATGAATTTTGGTTCAATCATTTGAAATATATGTATTTTTCTTGTACTGAAGTTCCTTCGGACTGTCAGATTCTAACTTCAAGTATTCAACTGTATATTAGATCATGTTAATGGAAGAATTAGATAATGTCGCCCGCTAAGTTATTGTAGATAATTTTGTTATCTTTCCATTGAATTTGGATGTACCAAATAAAAGTTACAAAATTCCCAAGTCAGTAGTACCAAAGATAACAAAACGGTCTTCGGAATTAAAAACAAAGGCTTAGATGGGATTATTTGATCTTTTAGTCACCTGAGAAGTTGTAGATATGCTAGTGTAGATTCCAGGAAAATTGGATTCATGACTTTTAGAGTTTTTACTCAAAAGTTATGGATTTTCCTTTGATAGCTGTCTGTTTGGACAAATTGAGATTTGGGAGTGTATCGGCTAAGTCTTAGGTTGCGATTAAGAGCGATTGATTTTATTTTATTCTATTGCTATGTTGTGTACTTTTGAATGATATATTTAGTATACTTTATGGTTGCCAGGTGGTGGAGAGCACCGGGGTTATAGCCTTTCCGTCATCATCCGTCTCTCGGTTAAGGCAAGTACATGGTAGAGTGGTGAACAATGGGTTGTTCGCCATGATCATTGATATTACTTATCATGCTATTTATTATACTTTTGTTAAGCTTATTCTTATACATGATATTGATGACTTTGAGTGAATGAGATTATGATATTGAGTTAATGAGATGAATTATATTGATGAATAATTAAAGATGTTGCATCATTTACATTCATCATGACAGGAGTTGCACAAGCTAGGTCGGTGAGTAAGTCATGTAACTATTCCGGTGAGGTCGGTGAGAAAGATACATGACATTCCGGAGTGCTTTAGATAAAATCCTACTTCAGTAGGGACTTCACGGGAGTGAATGATAGAGTGTGTCATCGATGAGTGAACACTCTGCTATACTGGTATCAACTGATGAGATGCATATGAGCATGAGCATGATGGTGCATTCGCATATGAGTAAATTGTTAAGATGTGCAATTTTACCTATATGGAATATGGCTTGATTGTTTGAGAATGATAATAGCATTAAATAGATAGATGATGATGATAACTTTGATTATTGTTGATAAACTATTGTTTATGGCTTTGTTATGTATTTGCTGAGTTTTGGACTCATTCTTGCTCTATTGTTGTTTTTAGGTGACCGTTGATGACGTTTGAGTCGGAAAGGGCTAGCGCACTTGGAATCATACACTACACTCAATTAGTTGATTCATTAAACATGAGAAACTTTTAGTATAATATGATGATTTATACCTAGAACATGATGGTATTGAATAACCTTAGACGCTTGGTTTGTGTTAATCTTGGCTTATTACCTTGCTATGCTCCTAGGACTAAAATTATCTATGATTGTCATAGTATTATACTTGTGATATTGTGACGCGTGGATGGTTTTTATCGTTGATATGCTTGTTGTTATTTTATAGTAAGTTGATGTAAATTAAATAGTTAAAGTAGTTTAGTGGCATTCGAAGCTCAATGTTGGGCTGGGGTGTTACAAACCTGATCAAGTTAAAAGACTGATATCTAGCCAATGCTTGAAAATTCCAGCTAAGGCTCATGGAATTTTCTAGATAAATATATATATATAAGATAAACTATTAAATGAACTAGATCCCATATGTCGGTGAGACTTATGTCTACCCAAAGCAAACCCAGACTTATACATAGATCTCACCTAACTTTCGTGGAATTTCATCAAGAATAGGAAGTAATAACTAAAAGAATCATTAGAGTGGCGATGATATATCCCCAAGTGGATGATAGCGCACCAACCACCAATCAAGATTGTATAGACTCCACTATCATCCATCGTTATCTATTCCTAGTAGTAGGGCGATTCAAGATCCGAAGAAGATTAGAGAATACTACCCAACGGGTAATCTCTCCCATCTACATAACCAATGAGGAATATTCATGTGGACATTCTCTCTCTCCCTGTTAGATTTATCTACTTTGGTTTGAAGTATTTCCTTCAGTCCAATTATCGAGATGTACTTCAATTCGTCTACAGTATTTCTTTCATCAACTTCCTTGGTTATACTTCATCTGAAGTATTTTCTTCATCAACTTCCATTGAAGATAATTCATCTGTAGTATTTCCTTCTTCAGCTCCATATGAGTATGTTTTGGTCTCATCTGAAGTACTTCCTTCTTTCAAAATGTCATTAGATGTGTTTACTTTCATTCAAAGTGTTTCCTTTTGTTTGAATGTATTTGGATTTATTGGATTTCATTTGAATACTTTCAAATGCTCTTGGATTTAATTGTATTCTGCGTAATTAGACTCTGAAGCTATGAAGAAATAACAATCCCAACAAGGACAAAGTCGGAATCATGATTGTTAGAGCATTGAGCAGGATGATTATTGATATATTAAGCGAGATGATTATCAGAACCTTGAGCAAAAACAGGATCGAGATTATCAGAATATTGAGCAAGGTGAGTCAATACTTTGATCATATTGCACCTACTTTTTGCAATTATATTGTTTTAAATTATGAAATTGCATTGCTATGATTTATACAACTATATTGGTCTAGCTCATAGTTAATGCCTTAATTATAATTGTGTATAAACTTCTCATCCTTGAATTTGGACACTATCCTTGTCACCCTAGAATTAATGATTTACATACTAGTTAATAAGTCTGTATCTAAGTGTCATACTTAGCATTGCTTAGATACATTGTCATTCGGGAAATAAATTGCCTAACATCATTCCAACATTTGAAAATGAATTTGGGTAGTCAAGGCTGGAGCCTGGACGATATTTTGAAAAGGAAAATGAATTTCAAATGGGAGAACCTGGAAACTGTTGTAGACTTGGGTGTGTGAAAAGGGTGAATGTGTATGGGAGTACGCCAATGTGGGATGAAAAGCCGGGTTGGAACCCGGGGATTTGAGTTGTCCTGGTCGAGGACCAGTGGAAAGTATTGAGTGCATACAGTCGCGGGATTTGCAAGGTGGATGCAGCTCGGGATTAGCGGACGGGTACAGCCTGGGAATTGGCTAGGGAATGCGCCCTAGGGCTCAAGGGTGGTGCAATCTCGGGATTCAAGGGTTGGCAACTTGGGATTCGTGGGTGGTCTCGCCTGCGGGTTAGGGGGGATGCGACCTAAGTTTCACCAGGGGTGCATCCTAAGTTTCGCCGGATGGTGTAGTCGGAGAGTCGCCAGAGGCATTCAGCCCGGAATTTCAGGTGTAGGCCGGTTGAAATTGCCTGTGGTTGCACTTTGGGATCGCTTGATGGATGTAGCCCAGGAAAGTGATATAGATTGGGTTGGAACCCAGTGGTTGCAAATATGGGATTTGAGCCTAGTGATTTGAAATATGGGATTCGAGCACAGTGGTTGGAAATATGGGATTTGAGCCTAGTGGTTGGAAATGTTGGGTTGAAGCCTAGAAAATTGAGAAAGCCTGGTCGGGGATTAGTGATAAATACAGGAAATGACATGAGCATTGAGTGGGTGGGTCCACTCAATTGTATAGGAGATGGAATCTCCACTAATACTTTATAATAAAACTCAGTTTATGAAAGACATGTGTTAGTTAAAATGCTAAGTCTCATGTTTACCACAAATGCACATACTTTTCTCTTTTGCATATACCGGTAATGCGGAGTACGCATCCATCGATACATACTCATGCATGTGCCTTCTAGCACAGGGACCCTGAGCCCACACTCCACGAGTGTGGGGACCTCATGCTCGTCTAAAACATGACGGGGACCTCAATATATCAACACTTGGCTACCATGTAGTCCAAGACTCAAGGATAATGAAATGATGCACATGATCCACTACACTTAATTAACATATGCATATAACAACAAGTGTAGGGCTATGAATAAGAATTCACATTCGCAAAACATTAACATTCTTTGAATACTAAACAACATATGCATGTAACATCAACTGTAAGACTATGATTAAAAATTCACAATCACAAGCATCAACATTTCATGAATACCAATCAACATATTCTAATCACATCCGTATTTGCCTCAACCTCGTGGAGTAGGATGACGGAAGAGGATGCTATCCCCGAATTCACACCCCTACCTGAACAATTTAATAACCATACTAAGGGGACATTTCACAGCATACAACATTATATAAAAAACATAACTATCTACGCTCTCTAGCGCAACCCAAAATATTGTTTCCTATGAACATCATTCTATCCCAAAACAGGGCAGTCCTCTTCCAGAAATCGTATCTTCTCCTCTGTTTACTCAAAACTGGTGTTCTCAGATTTTCTAGAAAGCTAACTGAATTACCCACATTAATCTAGTTGGTCAGATCCCCTAATTTTTTCATTTACTATACTTTATAAACCGCTTATGACTGCCAGAATTTGGCAGATACTCTGGACAGTAGAACTAAAACCTTCATAACTTTCAGTTGGCTGATCCAAAAATTGAGTTCTTTATCAATATGGAAAGCTAAGAAAACTTACTACAAAAGCCATGTTGGGAGACAAACATTATTCGGTCATTATCAAATTCTTATCTATCAGTTAACACGATTGTTGTAACTTGATAGGGTTTCTAGACAACAGTAAAGAAATTATCATATCTCGATATCTACTCATCCAAAAATTGTGATCCAGGACTCTAAAGAAATATAACGAAATAACCTATCTTTTATCTAACTAGACAGAGTTCTAATTTCGAGTTTAACCAGCCCAAATCACCCTCGCAACACACTACCCTAAACCTGACGAATTTGAACAGAACCGAAACCTGAGTTCCTATTGGCTAGATGATCTACAGATCGAACCAAAATTAAACTAGTGCTTGCCAAAGACATTCAAATTATTACCCTTGAAGATCATCCAAAGAAGAAAACGTGGTCCTTGGTCCTTCCTCTTTTCCTCCCTTCTTCTTCCCTTCTCTTCTCTCTTCCTCCCTCTTTTCTTGATCTTGGCTGGCAGCAAGGAAGCATCACATGGAGGAGGGGAGGCACCACCAGGGGGAGGAGAGGATGCGTGGGGGAGGTGCTGGATAGACGGGAAGTGGCGGCCACAAAAGGGAGGGGAGGTGGAGGCGCAATGGAGAAGGGAGAGGCTGCTACAGTGGCGATGCTACAGTGCATACTACTGTATCATAACTGCCCCCTCCGCTTGGACGGTTGCCCTAATGGGCCAAGGTGTTGTGGGCTTTCAGCCTATGGCCCATGTTCTCTGAATAACGTAAAAAACCCCGTGAAACTTCGGTTAAAACCACTCTCTAAAACAATTCACATATGTAAAAAATGTTATGCTCTTTAAATATTTAGGATATTACAGAGGAGGAATGGGATCCTTTAGATCTAGATCCAATATCTTTATATTCAAGTACACATAACAAAAAAAAATACTTTTGTTTTGCCTAGACACCCTATGTGTGTGTGTATATATATACACTCCCAGGAGTATGTACTCCCAGAACTCCCCGTCGTGCATCAAGTTGGAGATGTGTGCTTTAGCCCAAACGGTTCCTTTTTTTATTGGATTCATTCATTAGGATGGTTGATACCTGTAGGATCGTTAACAACAATCAGAAGAGGGGTGAATTATTGTAATTCGCAGTGGAAATTTTTTCTTCAAAATTACTGTCTTCTGATTGTTCAATCTATCAACACAATAAGAACACAAAACAAAAGACGAGACGAAGAATAGAGTTTTGGTACTGTAGCGACTCAGCAAACCGGTAATGTAGCAATAAAAACAAGTACTGTAGCATGGTCCAGTCGGATACTGTAGCGATTAGAAAATTGGTACTGTGGTAAATCACAATCGGACGACCAGCCCTTGCTCTAATCACAAGACGTCATAGGTCCAAAAAGTATATGCATGCATGCACAAACAGTTGACAGCCAAGAATCCAATTATTTAATGGCAAAAATAGAAACTCAACATCCATTGTCACCTTGCACTGAAGACATCCGAAGTACTGATGCAAACAAAGCAATTTTCCCAGCTATCCTCAAAGCCGCACCCAGCAAGAGCTTTTGCTGCCGCCGCAGAGCCAACCACCCCGCACACTGATCGAGGAAAGCCAATGTCGAACGAAAAACGAAGCTCTGCAAAAACGCGCCGCCGCCGTAATTTTATTTCTGGATATCAGGTACAGTCCCCAAACCCTAGCGCGTCCCCCTTTTTTTTAGCCTCCACCAACATATATATATATATATATATATATATATATATATATATATATATATATCCTCGAACTTCTAATGGGCCTTCTAGTGTTTACACATAAACACCCATATACGGCCCAATAGACCTAAAGCCCAATACGTAAACTTAACATCTGATTACAAAATATCTAATTTTTTAGACACCCTAAAATATGTCCCGTGTCGTAGCCTCCGGACCACACCTCCGTAGCTCTAACACGCTTCATCCATCTTTAATCTCCATGCGCTCCGACTCGAGCTCGACCGCCTCCTCCAGCATGCTCGACCCTCTGGACCATGACTTCTCACCAAGCCATCTCCTAGTCACCGCTGTAGACCACGATCGCCTCCGAGTTACCCTGCACATGCAAAGACCAAAGTAGCATATTTTCCCGGCACAAGTTCTTTCCAACTTGACCAACATAAGTCCACACACCACGACACGTCTCAAATAATATCTGTAAATAACATTGTCAATTATTCATCAGCTCAAATATTTTAGACCTAGCCACATGGTCTAACAATCTCACCCTTGATGAATACATTGACAATACTTCAAAATCGAGAGTTGAATTTTTGAAAGACAATATTTATTTTTTTTAAAAAAAAAGTTTCAAAGCTGCAAAGCAAACAGTTCAAAACCATAGCTGAAAAACTCCCCCTCAACACAAGGAAGGCAAATTTCTCTCATTTTTCTCCCCCTTTGACAATGTAATCATCAAGAACTTCAAAGAAAAAGTAATTCTAAAACAAATGAGTAAAGATAGTAAAAATCAAGAAACTTTGTAGATTATCCAAGTCACTTCGCATTGATTTATTAAATTAACCCAGTCATCCTTTTTAGTAGAGCTATCTGGATCATATACTGATATACCATATAGCAATGTCAAAACAAGCCTTTAGAATGATTAAGCAAGTTAAATTAATGACATGCATCTCAACAATGACCAAGACGATTATAAAGAGCACAATGAGATATCAAATTGAAAAGTCAAAGCCTAAAAGTGAAGCAAATTTTAAATCTAGACGCGCTAGCAGTCTCTTATAACAACCTATTGCTCCACACTCAAATTTTAAGCATGTGGCATGCTTGAAGCATACTTCTTTTTAATGGTGGCATGCTTGGAGCATACTTCTTTTCAATTGTGGCATGCTTGAAGCATACTTCTTGTCATTTGAGCACATTTTATGCTCTCTTTTTTCTTGATTTGTATACATCAATATGTATGGCATGCTTGAAGCATACATCTTTTCAATTTTTTTTCTTTTTTCTTTTTCCTTTTTGATAACATGCCAAATTGAGTGAACATAACAGGATTGCAGTAAGAAACATACGAGCTTCATAGTCAAGATTTAAAAAAAGACTCACAATCAAGCTAATCCTTTTCGATGAACATCGCAAGGTACTAACTATAATCAATCTAGTCAATGTATACTGCCATGTCATACTTTAGTTCACATGTGGCAAAAAATAATTATAACTAGTCATGAGCAAAGCTACACAACACATGAGTAAATATGATAAAGAGAGCTCTACACCTCATTTGATTTCAATGGTTTGGACTTGATTATTTGTTTGACAAGTATAATAAACAAAGTTTCTGAAATTTTAAACGACAAGCTCCCCCTCAAAATAATCCCATCGGATGCAACACACTCAACTCACTTTGCAAATAAGATTTAGGAATCCAGTACTGAGATACACGATATGGAGGAACAGCAACAAAACTAGAACCAGAACCACGTGTGCGTGTGCGATTAGAACGCGAATTATGTTAATTAAATTCCAAGCCAGTACATGAAGCAGATATAAAACCATCATGAAAGTCATCTAAAAACCAACCTTTCTCACTAGTTCTAGGGACAACAAAAGAGATTGCACATTTTTGTCTTAAGGCATTCAATCTTTCATTTTTCTCTTTCTTAACACGTCTAAAGCAGAATTCATGCAAGTGCTCATCTCTGCCACAATAGGTCCAATAAAATTTAACATAATTAGAATTCCTTTGAGATAATGAGCTAGCACCTACACCATTAGCAGAAGAGCTTTGCACAAAACCAGCAGATTTAAACACAGTTTTATGAGGCTCACTTTTTGTTTCAATTTGCTCACTTCCAATGACAGTAACTACCTTAGGTGGATTGTTCTTGGCATAATTAGCAGTATTAAATCCTAGACGAGTATTTTTGACACTCAGTTTTGACTTGTCTATAATCATATTCAAATTTTTCTTGCCAAAGGAAAATTTCTCCAAGGTGCCCTTAAGGTACTCATTTTCTTTAACTAAAATGGGACAAGTTGTGCATTTAACAAATTCGTTCACAAGACTTTTAGAAGCACTAGATTGAGCTAATATTTCCTTTTCAACAAAATCATTCAGTTGTCTAGTCAAAGCTTCTATTTCTATGTTTAGTTTAGGACAGTTAGAGCAAGAAGATATCTCATGAAAAAGCATCTGTTGGATTGTTTCCTGAAATGACTTAAGTCTAGCTTCTAACATTCCACAATTAGAGCAAGTTTTAGTTTGTGCATTTGAAATATTTGACTCTAAACATGTAGAAGAACTAAACTTAAACTTTTCAATTTTATCATTTGCGAGTTTTAACTTTTCATCACAAGAGTCATGTGCCAACATTAAATCATCAAGTTTAGCAGTTACATCCCTAAGTTGAACCGAGGTTGATGCATTAATTGTTCTAGCAGTCTCCAACTCAGAGTGTAAAACTTGACAAGACTCACAAGATTCATCATTAGGAATAGAAGCTCTAAGTCTATCAATTTCAGAAGTTAAGCTTTCAACGAGACAATTATTTTCTTTCAGTTTCTTTTTTATCTTTTTTAATTCAATAGCAAGTTTAATCAAGCCATCTTCAAGCTCATCATATGAAGGTCTTACCTCATCGGGATCACTGTCATCGTCGACGTCGTTGTCATTGTCGTTGCTTGCCATGAAGCACATACCCGTGAAGTCATTGTTCTTCTTTTTACCTTTAGAATCATCATCATCGTCGATGTCGTCGCAACTCTCATATTCCACATCACTTAATTCAAGACGCTCGATAGCTGATATGATCTTTTCCGCAAACTTGCAACGAAAATTTCCACCCTTAATGTTGTTCTTCTTGGATGGCCGACGATGGTAATTCTTGCCTTCCTTTATTATCTTCCACTTGAGTTTGGGACAATCCACCTTAATGTGGCCTGGCTCGCCACACTCATAACATTTTATTGAACTTGACATGCCACCTCGCTTCCTCATCCTTATGTTGTTAAGTGTCTTGTATGCCCATGAGGAGGTCAACACCAAATTCTCTTCAGGGAGCTGTTCAAACTGTTCCTCTGAAAAAGAAGACAAAGCAGACACAAGAAAAGAACCCGACGAAGCAGCCTGCATGAGGTTAGTCACAAGTGCTAAAGATGAAGAATTATCAGTCTTATATGGCAAAGCTTCCATCTCATAGGTTTTCAATCTAGAGAGAAGATCATCCATGGTTAAAGTATCTAGATCAACAGTTTGATTAATAGTTGTGACAACCATCAACCACTCAGAACCTAAAGATCTCAAAATTTTAGTGGCATTATCTTCATCAGAAGGAATAACATTAACACCACGCAAGTTACTCAATATTTTTTCAAAGCGAGCAAAAAGATCATCAATAGCTTCACAAGGCTTCATAGCAAAATCAGAATATTCTTTTTGATAAAGATTTTTACGCACTTTCTTAATTTTAGTGGTTTCTTCATGATAATCGCAAAGAGTTTTCCATATTAAGTGAGCAAAATTAATGATATCTGACGTCAATGTGTTTTGTTTTTTCATTAAACATCTGATCCTTTTAAAAAATATAACACTTTGACTATCGCAAAATATAGTAATGCAAGAAGTATATCTACAAAGCTCAGTGTATAAATCTCTCAACCATGTAGCTTCTTTGCATGCTTCAGAAATAGCCATATACTCTGCTTCAGTGGTAGATAAAGCTACAGGGACCTGCAAACTTATTTTCCAACTCATAGCACAACCACCAATGGTGAACACATAACACATAATCAGAATCCACATAACCAATAAGTCCATCTCTAGATTTTTCAAACTGTAAACAAGCATTAGATGTATCACGTAAGTATCTGAAAATCTACAGAACTGCTTTCCAATGCTCTTTACAGGATTAGCATGAATCTACTAACAACACTTAGTGCATGTGATAAATCAGGACGATGACATACCATGGCATACATAATAGAACCAACTGCACTAGAATATGAAACTCTAGACATGTACTCAACATCATCATCTGACTGTGGGCATAAAGCTGAAGACAATCTGAAATGTGTAGCTAATGGAGTACTCTCCTTTTGTAGCCATTCGAACTTTTGCTTCAAGATCCATTATTTGAGTTCTTCTTCTTTTGCCTGCCACGAACGAACAAACCTTCTGCTTATGAACCTGAACCTTCAAAAGACACCATGTGTTTCATCGCATGCAAGGCTTCATAAACCTCATTGAGGGTCGGTGTATCACAACTATACAATATGGTATCTCTGAAATTTGAGTATGAACTAGGCAAAGAACACAAAAGAATTAAACTCAAATCTTCCTCGTCATATTTTACCTCCATTGATTTCAGGTCATAGATGATCTCTTTAAATTCCGAAAGATGATTCAATACATTACCTCCCTCTTGCAACTTGTGTAAGAACAATTTCTGCTTGAGATATATCTTGCTGGTGTGATCCTTTGTCATTCATATCTCTTCTAGCTTCAGCCATAGAGCACCAGTCGACATGATTTTCAGCACCTCTTGCAGGATATTATTATGCAGGTGAAGTTGAAGTTGGGATAGTGCTTTACGTTCCTTTCTCTTCTCTTTATTGGACCAAGTATTGGTTGCCTTCTTCCCGGAGCCATCTAGTGTCTCATCCAGATTGGATTGCGTCAATAACGCCTGCATCTTGACTTGCCATAGAGAGAATCACGTGTCCTGATCCAACAGTGGAAGATCATACTTCAATGACACCATGTCGAACAAACCCTAGATTGAAACGGGCAACGAACATGGCTCTGATACCACTTGTTAGAAATCGACAGGCAAATAACAAAGTAGATCAAAAATAGGGAGACACCGATTTTTACGTGAAAAACCCTTTTCGGGAAAAAAAAAACCACGAGCGCACGATGGCGATCTTCACTATATCAGAAAAAGTGTTTACAAAATGCAGAAATTTTCATAAGTCGTCAACTCTTTCCGTGCGGCTTATAAGGGGTATATATGGTGGTATAAAACTGACTCGAGTTAAAGACGAAAATAAATCCAAAAAAGTACAAGAATTCGTACCATGGGGGGCTCCACCCCCCCGTACCCCCGGACTGCGTCGTGGGCCTCTTTAGAATTTGGATCACATATCAGCACATCATCATAGCTAAGCCAATCCAATCCCACGGAGTAGCAACTAGAGTCACTTTAGGCTGTCAATGTGGACAACCTCTTTGTGATGCCGACACCTGCTCCTACTCCGCCTGGCTCCCACATTGAAGGCTGTGACAACTCTCAAGCTTCTGACAAAAGGCTTTGACATGTCCTCAGTACATCGTAGTTCTCTTCTCGCCATAAAATTAATGCCACTCACAACGACAGAGAAGGAGCAAATCAACATGTGTCGTAAGCTCGACATCATGCAAGGCACCCTCATACCGATGGAGAAAGCGCTAAAATAATACCTAGCCATGTTCGACGGGTCGCTTCCTGAGGCAACAATCCTTGCCCTTGTGTCGCTTTTCCAGCTCAACGACGTCCGAGTAAAGGATCTAGACAAGGTCCTCGTTCAGCTAGTAGGGCCTGGAATAGCTGATTTCGACGACATGCTGACAGCAGCAAGTAGAGCTGGGACTTGGGCCGTGCTTTTTTTGGCCAGCCTGAAGCCCGGTCGGCACGGCACGGTCTAAGCATGGCACGACACGGCACGTGGTGGGCCGGGCCGGCACGGCACAAATAGCGAGCCGAGCCGGGCCTAAGAATGCGGCCGGTTAGGCGACAAGACGCAAGACAAAGACGATCGCTTGGCCCGTGCTTGGACCGGCACAACACGAAATAGGTCCAACCTTCCCGTTCTTGCCCAATCACTCCCTCAGCCTAACCCAATCACTCCCCCACACCGGCCTAGCCCAACCAATCATTCCCTTCTGCCACCCGGCCTGGCCCACGGGTGTCTTTGTCTTCCTGGACGGTGGATGCGGCGGTTGTCGTCTTCTCACGTGTCTATAGTTACTTAGAGCTGGGCTTGGGCTTGGGCTGGCACAGCATGATCCTGGCACGGCGGACTTTGGACTATGCTTGGACCTGACCAGAGGCGAGACGGGCCGGCACGGCACGGCACGGTGAGATGATCGGACCGAGCTGGCACGGCACGGCATGGTGAGGTGACCGGACCGAGCTAGCACGGCACAATACGTCCCAAAGCACGACGGGCCTGATGGTGCCGTGCTGGCACGGCACGACCAATGCCAACCTCTAGCAGCAAGGCGCAAGAGGTGTCGGCCGCCTGATACCCCACATCAAGAGGGTTCTAGCCAGAAGATGAAGCCAGTCATCACGTTCGTAATGCTTTTTTATCTCTGCATCCATGTTGTCTACTCCTGTCGCTTTGTACACTAAGACTGCACTACTTTAGCTGCTATCGATGTCGTGTACTCTCCTCTACTAGCGTTGCTATAAGTTTTTCGATGTCCTTGCACCCACCTTGGGACACATGTGCTTCGGTCTCCCCTACCGCCTCCCCCGCTCGTCTACTTATCGCTTTGGCCGCGACAATTCCTGAGGCTGAGTTGAGAGCTCAACCCACGCACAGTGATAGGTCCAAGCATTGACATTCTCTGCTGGAATGTGCACGGCCTGAACTCCATGGCAAGACAAACGACGGTTTACAAGACGATCACCTCCACAACTTGCCACATAGCTTGTCTCCAAGAGACCAAACTACGGAACCTCGATCAAATCCTTTCTTACCGCCCTAGGTGGCCACAAGTTTGCTTACCTCCTAGCAAACGGCTTGAGAGAAGGGATTCTTCTACTTTGGAATGACAACGAGGTGGTACTGGAAGCCATAACACTTGGCAACTATAGCATTTCGGACTCAGTCACCATAAAAGCTTGTGGCACACCATAAAAGCATGGGATCTGACCCTTCAGCTCCCATGTGCTCCACTCCACGCCCTATGAACGCCCCTCTCGGTGCGGCCCAAGGTGACCAAAAACTTTCAAGTTTGAAAACTTCTGGATCAAAATGCCAGGTTTCAAGGAAGTGGTCCAGGCGGCGGCGTGGCAGGAGCCCACAGCGCACACAGAGCCCTTCCACAGGATCAATTTCAAGCTCACAAAGACGGTGACACACCGTAGAGCTTGGAGCAAAACCTTACTATCAAAGACAAAGCAACACCTCCAGATGGCGCTAGAGGTCATCCTCCGCTTGGATATAGCACAGGAAAATATATAGCTAGATAGCTCACCCCACAGGAATGCCACCTGCTATCAAACCTCAAGCACATAGTACTGGGCCTGTCGGCCGTCGAGCGCTCTAGGAAGAGACAATCCTCTCGCTCTACTAATCTCAAGGAAGGAGAGCCAAGGTTTTGACCTCTATGCCATCCTTCAAGGTTTCCCGACAATGCAGGATAGGTTCCGGCTCAAGTACATCGGCCTGCCGCTATCCCTCGCAAGGTGGACTTCCAACCCTTAGTGGACAAGGTGGCAAACAAGCTACCGACCTGGCAAGGGAACAACCTTAGTGAAATCCGTCTTGACAGCTCAAACTACGTACTTGCTAACGTCACTGAGAGCGCCTAAGAGCTCCCTAAGTCCATCGACAAAATAAGAAGGAGATTTCTTTGGAAAGGGGGAGGCAAATGCAAAATCAACCGAGAGAGAATATGCGCGCATGAATGGAAATCAACAAGGATGGCTCAGAATTCTACACCTAGAGAAATTTGCTCGAGCTCTTAGGGCTATGGCATGGATGGAAATCGCCGGATAAGCCGTAGGTGGCAACCGCAACCCCTTGCGACAAGGTGGATCAACAACTCTTTGTGGGGCAGTCACTCCAATAACATTGGGAAATGGAACCAAGACTAATTTCTGGCAATCCACATGGCTACAAGGAAAGCGTCCAAAATGCATTGCACCGACCATCCACAAGCTTGCCAAGTGGAAAAACAAATCGTTGTAGGAAGCACTTCTCAATGGCACCTGGGTTCGAGACATCGACCCAAGTAAAATTACAATGACCTAACACCTAGTGGAATTCGTCAAGCTATGGCAGCTCACCCAACCAATACATCTCAACCCTAGTACCCCGAATGACATAATATGGAAGATAACAAACTCCAGATATTACTCCGCAAGGTCGACCTACACTGCACAATGGCTGGGAGCCACAAACAGCACCATCCATGAAGCAATCTGGGAGGCCCGGATTGTGCAAAACAACGGGAAAACTAAAACCATTAATTCATGCATATACCATGCATATATGTTGTTTTCTTTGTTTAGTACACTTTCATATTTTCGAAAGCTGAGGACAGCTTTTCTTGAAGAATGGGGGAATGATCAGGATTTCCCCAACTTCATGACTTACATACCTATACATCAAGATTCTAAACACTATCACAAGCTTAAAGCTAAACTTAATGCCCATGATTATACTTTGTTGGAAAGAATACAACTACGGCCTTGCTTGTGTGAGTGTAGGTATTATGGACGCCCTAGAAATAGTGTGGGCTAGGGGGAGGCCGGCCAAAGAGAGGAAGAGGAGAGCACAAACAAGGAGGAAGCAAGCCTATTCGACAGCAAGAGTAAGCCCAAGGCTCTATGCGGCCAGCAAAGCCAAGGAGAGTGGAGGCCCATGCAGCCACCTAAGCCCACCACCTCTCCCATGTCCAAATGGAGTCCCACACCAAGACCATGCGGCCATAAATCAAGAATTCAAGTCTAACTCCTCCAATTTGGCTAAAAGAGCTTAAAAGGTTAAATATAGCAATCTAGCCCAATTGTGGAGTTCACATGGAATGAAATGATGGACTTCCATGCCATATTACTTGAGAGGTCCTAAATGGTCCATGTATATATTTTAGAACTATTTTCCATGCTTTAAAATAATTTAGTTTTAGATTGAGCTTAGAAGCCAATTTGACCACTTGGACCCAATAGAGTTAGTTTAGGGTTAGCCCATGCGTGGGGGGAATGTCCCACACGTCCATAATACCCTAATGAGGGGCACCGCACTATAGCACCATGAAAATTAATGAGGTTTCAAATTGCTCTTTTGCATCGTTCTAGGGACAAGCAAGCCGCCGGCTGCCCACATGGAATTCATTTAAAATCTTCTCTGTCTTAATGTGCAAAAAAATTGGATTTTGTTGTTGTTGAATTTATTTTACTATTTGTGATTTGTTTTCGGTTCTTTCGAATAGATGTCAGAAACGCGAACGAACTTCTCGACGATCCGTCACCCTCGTACTCAGAGCTACCAGAGTAAGGCAAGCACCTCCTTTGACCATGTTGATCCCATTATTTCAATTATTGTATTTTATTTTGTAAAATCTATTATGCATGTGTGTATGTTTGGCTAAAATTGATATATTTGTTGGTAACGATAGTTAAATTCCTTTTAAATGCATGAATGCTCCTTGTGAGTTTGTCATCCTTACCATTGTGGTCATTAGGATATGGTTTAGATAATAGCTAATATCAATTTGGGTATTTCAACTAAGAATATAGAATAGATGCTTAGTTAGGCTCTAGTTTCGCTAAATTTGAATAATTGATGAAAATTGGGTATGGATTTGGAATAATTTGAAATGTTGGTCCAGAGGGGTTACCTCTGTTAATTTGGGATAAAAATGAAAATGAAAAACTTAGTTTTTGATGCAGACGAGTTATATTATGAACTGATGAAAGTGAAAGGTGTATCTCGTATGTCGATTCAGGACCGAACACTGGTGTACAACCACACAGATGAACTGACGTGGTCTTAGCTAATTAAATTATCTAGGTCTAGCCTTGCATGTTGGTAGGTTGCGGTAGTATTGGCAATCCAGGAAGCCTTGCTCGAAGGGACTCCCTTCACCCAGGCGTTGGGACCAAAGCCTTCCGATATAACAGTGAATGCCTCACTGAAACAGGAGGAACCCGGGTGATGTGAGGGTGTATCATTCATCGGGCTAGTGCAAGGTTAGGACTAGGTGATATAAAGGATTCATTACAAACACTAGACTACTTACTAACGCGTTGTGAGTGGTAGTGTCGATGGATGCGAAACAAACTAGAGAGCTCATATTGTGTGGATAAAGTTGTACACCTTTGCAGAGTGTAAATCTATTTATATAGCCGTGCTCGCAGTCATGAGCATGCTAAGTGCGGTCACATTGGGTATAGTCTTAATTTTTGCAAAAAATGATTTGTTGGAAAATATTGGGATGGTTAGTTGGTGTGAGTGACATGTGTACGGCTAAGAATGAAAGATGGTCGTAGCTGAGGAGGGCTGTGATTTTACTATTGTTAAGTTACATACTTGTTATTTTATTATCAGTCAATTGCTCTTTAAAATTTCTGTTGTAAAATATTACATATCGATATTGCAAACTAAACTTGTTTAATGCTTAAAATAACTTATAGTGTAGAGCCTCATCCTTCGATACCCTTGAATTTATATTATATTGCGAGACACTACAAGTCTTGCTGAGTACAAAAAAATACTCAATCTTGCTTACATTGTTGATCAGAGTATGAGGATGAACTGATTCCGGACGACGCGTTCTTTGCACCCGGTACCAGAGGGTACGGTGATAGGTCTTTCTTGGGTCCTATCCTTGTTAGTTCACTACTACACAAAAGCTCATCACAGATGGTTCTAAACCATCATCACAGACGGTTTTTGAACTGTTTGAATTTTTGTGTCTGTGATGACACGAGATCATCACAGACGGTTTTTGAACCATCTGTGACAGTCCATTTTCACAGACGGTTCGTGAATAGAACCGTCTGTGATAGTCTATTTTCACAGACGGTTCTAAACAAGAACCGTCTGTGATAGTAACTATCACAGACGGTTCTAAACATAGTTTTTTCTATGGCAAAAAAAACGAAAACGGATTTTCACTTCGTTTGGAGCCTCGCGAATGAATCTGATATTGATTTTCGGATTGAACTTTTCGCTAGTTTTCCCACAATAGCCATAGCATCACAAAGAGCATCAACTCAATCCATTCACGAGCACTAAAAACAACACAAAGATGCATCACCCACATCACAAGAGCATCAACTCAATCCATTCACGAGCACTAACACATCACAGTAGTAATCCACATCATAGAGCAAAAGGGGGAGTAGAGAGAGTGAGGTCGTGGGAGGCTGGGGTGACGAGGTCATGGGAGGTCGGCGACGATGAGACCGGGGCGAGGTGGAGGAGGCCGCGGGCGACGAACTCAGGGGAGGACGGGGCGACGAAGTAGAGGAGGCCGAGGGCGACGAGGTCGTGGGAGGCCGGCGACGACGAGGCTAGGGCGAGGTGGAGGAGGCCATGTGCGACGAGCTCGGGGGAGGCCGGAGCACAAGGTCAGGGCGAGACAGAGATGGCAGAGGAGAAATGGCAGAGGAGAAATGGCAGAGGAGGAGATGGAGATGGCAAAGGAGGAGATGAAGGACTCTGTTAATATAGAGAGATTTTCGGCAGTCCGCCCATTAAGTGCAAATTTTCATTTTTCCGCCCAAGTATCACAGACGGTTTTATACAAAACCGTCTGTGATGACATATCACAGACGGTTTGTATCACGAACCGTCTGTGATAAGCGTCTCATCACAGACGGTTTTTGTATAAAACCGTTTGTGATTTTAGGGTTTTACCATGGTTTGGAATTTTCCTTACTCTTCGAATTTACCATGGCTTGGATTTTTACCATGGTTTAGGGTTTTTCTTACTCTTTGATTTTACCATGGCAACCAATACTCTGCCGTGGTAGGGTTTGGGCATCCAATGCTCTGCCGTGGTAGGGTTTGGGCAGCCAATCCTCTGACGTGGTAGGGTTTGGGCAGCCAAACCAAGCCATGGTAAATTCGAACCATGCTAAAAATCCAAGTTATGGAAAATAACCGTCTGTGAAGTATCACAGACGGTTCTAACCACGAACCGTCTGTGATATCTACATATCACAGACGGTTCTCTAGAACCGTCTGTGATAGTTACATATCACAGACGGTTCGTCTTGGAACCGTCTGTGATTATTTTATCACAGACGGTTTTAAAGAACCGTCTGTGATGAGGCGTCTTCTATGGCCTGTTTTGTAGTTGTTGTTGCCTGAGGGTATGGATGGGCACACCGTTGGACTTTTGGTTTTATTACTATACTTCCGCTATTCTTATTTTGATACTTGCAGTTTAATTTGGTTGGTCGGCCTTTTGTATTATAACTTGTTGTAAACGCTTAAGCTTAATGTCCTATTTGTTTCATGTTGTATGTATAATGTGTATGAGTGTGATTATCAATATTGTGGATGTATGTACTAGCCACTGGTCATGGGACTAGTACAGTACATTCACGAGGGCTTCGGGTATTCAGATTCTGGGGTCTAACATGAAAAATCAAGAAAAACACCCAAAAAGTATATATAATTTTAAGGACAACTTTTGAACAGCTTGTTTAGTTTTTTTACTAGGCAAATTTCTCAAAAAATTACAATATGAAAAATGTATCAATCTTTATCAACTTTTATGGAACATTGCTAAAAAAATTCGATGTAAAACTTTTGTGCGATTTTAAATTTTTGCTCAAAAGTGGTCCCATAAGTTTCTATATTTTTTTGGTATTTTATTTATTTTTTAAAATTTTATTTTTCTAATATATTTTCATATTTCTTAACAGTCAAATACGTTGATTTGACCAAAAATTGGATGGAAAAAACGAAATGTGTATTGACGGAAGAGTCGCAAAAACAAAATGTAAAAGTGCAAAGGAAAAATGGCAAAACTGATATTGCACATTTTTTTTGTGGTTTGAACGTAACTAGCATAAGTCGAAAACTAGACGAGAGGTACTTGGGTTTTTTGCGAGTGGAATTTTGGTGATTGCACTAGAATTTTTTTGGGGGTACATGGCACTTGCTATTGGTGCGCGCTGCGCAAACGCCGCCATCCTCTCACACTACGGCCATTGCCATTGCTCGAACCCAGAGCGCCGCCATCGCCGGCCCTCTCCTCCATCGTCGGCCCCTCCTTCGAATCCCTACTTGCACCCAAGGAGCGACGCCACCTCCCATCGGCTCCCTATCATCGCCGTCGTGGATCCCTTGCGCCGCTCCCCAATCGGTGCCAGATCCTCTAGCCACCGCCTCCCTCCGTTCTGTCGCCACATGGTCGATCCGGTCTGGCTTATGTTGTGTGCATATTTGATTACTTGTTTTGTTCATGGATAGATCGATGATTATTGTGTGTCTACGGAGATCACTTGACTTCTTGAATTTTTACGGCAATTACAGATCCTTTTATTATTGCATGTTTCATGGAAATCATGTGTGTTCATCGATGATGGTGCTTTTTGAAAATCAATTTCATTGATTGTTGGTGCTTCTTTGGAGTGTTCATTTCATTACTAAAGTTAACTCCTCGCAAGAAAGGGCGCATCTCGTGCCTCTACGCCACCAACAAAATACCGCCGTCGGATCGATCCCGGTACCGCCTCCGTCCGTCGAGCCGAGCCTCGCGCGCGCTACAGCTTCAAACCGTCGGGCGCCCAACGCCTCGGACCGCTCGATCGGCGCGACCGCGCAACGCCTAACAAACCCTAGGGTCGCCGCGTCCGCCGCTTCCTCCCCAGATCTTTTCGCGCCGCCGCTCGGTCTCGCGCCCTTTGCTTCCTCCCCAAAATCCTTGCTTGCTTCCTCCTCGATCCTTCTCGCTACGCGATGCTGCGCTTCCACCAAACCGCCGATCAACTTTGTGCTTATGCGTTGCTTGCGTCGCCGAGTTTTTGCGCAGAGGACGGTCGCCGTCATTTATTGCTTCGCCGACGCCCGCCGAGCTTTGCTGCAACCGCCTTGCGCGCCGCTCATCTCGGACGTTTCGGTCAGCACGCCCCGTCGAGCTTTGCCTCAGCAACCGCCTTCGCATTGCTCATCTCGGACGTTCTCGGTCGAGCCACATTTCACATCTTTTAATATGTTTCTTTCGTTGCCGCCAAATTAGTCAATGTTTTGATTTGTTTCGTGAACTCACCCAATTGCTTGATCTTTATCGTAGCTAGCTTCTTCACGCATCTTTCAAGACCGCTTGTTGGGCGGTGCTTGGTCTTCTTGACGATCTTTCAAAGAACAGCTTGTTGGGTGCTTTGGTCAGGTTGCTTTTCGACCGAATGTTACGGCGATAAACTTCGGTTCTTGTGACTCATAACATCATTCCCATCTTGCGATTGCCTAATTCTCGGCTCCTACCTATCCAACTCTCTTCACTTCTTTTTTTCTATTCTCGCTCCTTCCTTTGTATTGTTACGATCTCTTCGCCTCCGCTGGTTTTTACTAACATTTTTCGTGCATTATGTTTGCATTCGTCTATACCTTCGTAGCTTGCTAATTTGCCTCTCTTCTTGCATCTTGCAGATCCGCGTCGCACTTTTCAAAGATCTGTAATCTCATTGGACTAATTAAACCCGTGCACCCATCAGGTACATTACTACCGTCTGCTATGGCTTTTTCTTAGAGCGCTTTGATCCTTCTTGCTTAGACGTTTTTTTTATGCAACGCATCGTTTTTAGAGTTATGCATTCCTTTCCTATCATGCCTGTATTTACTTCCCGATACAAGTTCGCTCGCTGTTCATTTATTACCTATATACCTTTAGTATTTAAAGCTTATTATTAGTACCATTTAATCATCTGAATCAAGCGTATATTCCATTACAGCTACATAACAGTTATTCTCATTAGGCTATACGTTTTAAATCTTTTCTCTAGATGTCTTTACCTCGCCCTACTAACTCTCTAGCATACCTGCTTTATTTGTCAGACCTAAATCAAACAACGATATACCATATTTTTTCCTTACAAATTAGCCATTAGTATCTAACTACATCTATATATCTTATACTTAAACTATATTTTTAACGCGCTTCTCAAACTTGGTATCTAACTGTGTCTGTATATATTATACTTAAACTATATTTTTAACGCGCTTCTCACCCTTATCTTTCACTCTTTCGTACGCACAGACGTTTCCACTTATTTAATCTGATACTCCTTTTTATCCTGATATATCTTCCCTCATTTTACAGCCCTTTTGCCCTTAGTTGCCGTAATGGAAACCTCCTTATCCATACTACCATGGAAGCGAAAAAGTATGCTTACTTTACATTACACTACGGTATCTTACATTTTCCTTTCTTCAGAAGCGCCAAAAAAAATATAAATAAAATCTCCTATAAACAGGAGATGGATACTTCCCTATTATAGACCCTTCTGAAGCAATGAGGAACTGCACGTCGTTGTCGTGATAATAGCCTCACGCCGCACTGACCATTTAGGTAATTGCTTTCTCTTCTTTCTCAGATATTGTTTAGCTAGAACAATATCCTTTCCTTTTTCGCCTCCCATTTCGCTTGCTTATTCGCTAATTATATATTTTAACTTCTTACCTACATTCTCGTGAGCCTACAAAAATCGCTTTTGTCGCTTGACTCCTCACTCTTGCCAAATGACTATGTGTCTTCTCTAAAAGGTGTTCTCATTTTTTCCTTATACATGCTTTCATTCCTTTTTAATATTGTTTCTTATCGACATTTATCTCTCTTTCCTTCTATCTTTAGCATCTTACTCGGGAAGATCGTACTACGGTTCACCGTAATATGAATGCTCAAACCGCCGTCTTTGTTTTTGGTTCCGTGAAAGAGTACGCTCTCTTTCATCTACTAGACAAAACGCATGATCTATAATCTTTGTTGTAAGGGTGGTAGGATCCGAATTCCTCCTTTCAAAAACCTCCACCCATTCTAGCTTCTTTAATGAACTTATCTACTAATCATCATTCAATTCATTCCGTCAGAAGATCGCATAAAGATAACCGCTTTTGCTTTCACTTCTATGGGAGCTTCGTTGATCGCTCATATAATACGGTGGTGGCCCACCAATCTTTAGAATAAATGGTCAAGTACACCATCGAATAGGAACTTTGTTACCGAACCAAAGCGACCACCAAAGTTCATTGAACTTTATATTTATGATACCGACAACGAGGTCGCAAATAGAATCCGTGCCTTAGACACACATGATAGCAAAGAACGAAGAGCTTGATCCCGACATAGTAGCCTCTCTCATAGACATGCTCGATGAACATAATCCTCCGTCAAACAGCTTTAGACTAGCAAGAGATCGCTTACTCGGTTATGAAAATGAACGACTATATATTCGCATTATTGCTCCGTTGAAGGCGATACCCCCAATATGATCTACCATCGGCTGATCACCTAGTCTGACCGATAGTCACCGATTTTTCTCTAGCTAACCCATCACGTGATATTATTATTCATGATAGATCTTCGTGCCTCCAACGATCTCATCATTGCACCCCGCTTTTATGGCATTACAAAGATCCTATTTTATTTCCATATGGTGAGCGTGGATTTCACTAGGCGTCGCACATAGTTTCGTTCCCATCATCGCTCTAACAAACGTGATAAGATGACTATGCAGGAGTACTACTACTTCTTATGTCACTACCGAAAAAAAGACCATAATCCATATCTATCCTACGGTTTACTATCTGCACAAATAAAGATCGATGCTCGTGCATCCATTGATGAATGTCGCTTAAATTTTATTAGGCGCCTCAAGACCAATTTAGATCGAAAATTTACAAGGTATTACTAATGCGATTAGCTCACAGATAGACGCAAATGCTCTAGGAAAAAACTATTTTGCCTTCCAGCTTTACTGGTGGCCGTCGATATATGCAAGAAAACTACCAAGATGCTATAGCTATCTGCCGGGTTCATGGCCCACCTGATTTATTTACAACTTTTACATGCAATCCTAAATGGCCTGAAATTAATGGAGCACTTTTGCTAGAACTCGTCAAAAACTATTGATGACTGATATCATTTGTTAGAGTCTATAACATGAAACTCAATGAATATCTCTCGACATAATGTAAGGTCGTGCATTTGATCCAGATTAAAGGTGTAAGTCTCTCACACTAAACTTACACATCCCTTCTACATTTAACGTCACAGCTTTCTTACTATAATATTATTAGCTATATAATATATCTTCCCTCATATTTGACTTATATTTCTTGACCAGTTCTCCATACTGTGGAGTTCCAAAAGAGAGGCTTACCACATGCACATATCCTTGTGTGGCTAACAGGTGACCATAGAGAGATTAGCCCAACTCTTATTGATTCGCTTATAAGTGCCAAATTCCAGATCCATCTTTAGACCCTTTAGGCTATGCTTTAGTAACCGAATTTATGACACATGGTCCATGTGGAGTCCTTAACGAAAAATGCCCTTGCATGAAAAAAGGAATCTGTTCAAAGAACTATCCAAAAAAACATCAAGAACAGACCAATATTGACTCTAATGGTTTTCCAATCTATAAACGATCAGATAACGGCCATTATGTTATAAAAAATGGATACAAACTTGACAATGATGGATAGTTCCTTACAATATGTCTATACTTAAGAAGTTCCAAGCTCATATAAATGTTGAGTGGT
Organism: Hsuehochloa calcarea; assembly: GCA_036346395.1. Lineage (NCBI taxonomy): Eukaryota > Viridiplantae > Streptophyta > Magnoliopsida > Poales > Poaceae > Hsuehochloa > Hsuehochloa calcarea. The sequence continues at coordinate 17,002,586 of CM070614.1, read as the reverse complement.
GCAACAAAACAAAGATCTTGAAATACTTATTTAAATACGTCACAAAAAGTCCTGATCAATCAAAGATTCTCTTCAAAAAAAACCATCCAAGCGATACCAATGATACATCTACTATCAATCCTCCTATAGACGAAATCAAAGAGTATCTAGATTGTCGCTACATATGTGAACAAGATGCCTTGTGGAGAATATATGGATATGACATTCATACTAAAATTCCTGCTGTAGAACGCTTACCAGTACATATGCCAAACATGAATGCAGTGCATGTTTGCTCCAACTCAAATTTAGCAAATATTATATCCAATGATTTCTCTAAACAAACGATGCTCACTGAATGGTTCATAACAAATCAAAATAATCCACAATCCCGATCTTTAACTTACTGTGAGTTTCCAACTCAATGGTCTTGGGATACCAATTCTAGATCATGGTCGCCACGGAAAAGAGGACGTAAGATTGGTAGAATTTACTACGTTCACCCTTCGAGTGGAGAGCTCTACTACTTAAGAATGCTTCTTATGATTGTTAAAGGGGCCACATGCTATGCCGATATTAGAACACATGATTCAAAGATTTTACCTACCTTTAAACAAGCATGTGCTTCACGAGGATTAATAGGTGATGACATTGAATGGTATCATGCTTTTGATTGAATCTTTATATTCGGCCAGTGGTCCACAACTTAGACATCTATTCGTCACTATATTTATCTTTTGTCATGTTAGAGATGAAAGAAAGTTTTTTAACACATATTGGAAAGAGCTAGCAGATGACTTCCAATACCGCACTAGGCTTGCATTGCATAATCCAGATTATGTTATTCCTGAAACAGTACTTCAAAACATGCTTATTGAAGAACTTGCTACCGCTTTTACTAAAAATGGATCAAACATATCTAATTTTGATCTACCTTCTGTACCATATAACGCAGAAAGACTATCTGAAAATAGACTCATTCAAGAAGAGCTATCTTATGATACAGATTATCTTACGATAGAAATATCACAGTTATTTACTCAGCTTAATGACGATCAAAAAAAGGCATACACATCCATTGTTAATTCTGTTCTAAATAATTTGCCATGTTTTTACTTTGTCTCGGTTTTATGGCCTGCAAAACTTTTCTTTGGACCGCAATTACTAACACTTTACGAGCTCAAAAAAAAATTGTTTTAACTGTTGCATCTTCAGGTGTTGCTTCACTTCTTTTACCAGGAGGCCGAACTGCCCATTCAAGATTCAAAATACCTCTACAACTTCATGAGAACACCCTCTGTGATATAAAACGAGGCACAATACTAGCCGAACTAATTACATGACTTCTTTAGTTATTTGGGATGAAGCCTTGATGATGAATAGGAAATGTTTAGAGGCTTTAGATGCCACTTTCGAGATATCTTATCCATTAATAATCCTTCTCTTGCATCTATTCCCTTTGGTGGTAAGCTGTAAGCCCTAGGAGGTGACCTTAGGCAAATTCTACCAGTTATTGAAGGAGGGACTCGGACACAGGTTATAGAAGCTACAATCATGCATTCACCTCTATGGCATTATGTAAAAATCTTACATCTAACAATAAACATGCGCCTTAATAATGACTCCTCAGAAATAAACAATACAAACAGTGGATCACTATTCAGCCAGTGGCTACTTGATCTTGGAGACGGTACACTACCAACAACTACTCATGACAACGAACATGATAGCACTTGGATTGAAATTCCTGAAGACCTTCTTATCAAAACCACTGATGACAAGATTGCTGCAATTGTATATGCTATATACCCAAATTTTTTAGCAAACTATAAAAATCCTATATATCTAAGTGAACGCGCTATTTTAACACCTACAAATGAGGTTGTAGATGAGGTCAATTGTCATGTTCTTTCTACGGCTCCAGGTACTATCATTGAATATTTAAGCTGTGATTCAATAGAAACCTCCAGCGATACAGTAAACGAGGCAAATATGTTCTATCCAATCGAGTTTCTCAATACGATCTCTATTAACAATTTCCCTCAACATAAGCTATCACTCAAAATAGGCTCTCCTATTATACTTCTTAGAAATCTTAGTCAAACCAATGGCCTATGTAATGGTACACGCTTGATTATACGCCAGCTACTACAGCATGTTATTGAAGCTGTTGTTATGACCGGCTCACATGCTAAAGACATCGTGTATATTCCTAGGATTGTCCTAACAAATCGAGACCAAAAATGGCCTTTTGTTCTTAAAAGACGCCAGTTCCCAGTTCGCCTATCTTACGCGATGACCATAAATAAAAGCCAAGGTCAAACACTAGCCTTAGTTGGTCTATACCTTAAAAAGCCTGTTTTCACCCATGGTCAATTATATGTTGCTGTTTCCCGTGCCACCTCCAGAGAGTCCCTAAAAATCTTAATTGAAAACGATAACGGAGATTGTGACTCACATACTAAAAATATCGTGTTCAAAGAGATATTCCAGTCACTATTATAGGTATAAATCATCTATACTTCCCTTACTGCTTTTGTTTACCCTTTCAACATTGCAAGACACTGCATCATAATAGTATACTACAATTTTCTTCATATCAGCAATCTTACCTATTAGTACACGTTATATATTAGTACAGTGCTCAAACTAAAAATACACTTCTCTTCAATTCCGTGTGTATTATTGCTCCTTAAACTCGTGCCTATACTTAATCTATTTAGTATATCTTCTATCATACCACAGCTCTCCAAATAACTATTGCCCAAACAAACATTTGTTAACTCATTGTTTCATTATTCTTTTAGCACCTACAGATGGCACATGCTCGCTTCTCCCTGTAAATCCAACCCGGTAGTCAATGGGTATCTATGTAAGAATCTCACGACTGCACTATCGTCGAGGCATCGACACAGCCCAATTGATCATCTTGACTTGGTTCTCATTGATGAAGCAGTCTTTGTTACCATCTTTATAACCTAAAACTCTTTCTTACATAACTCGGTTTTTTAACTCATCAAGATCAAATAAATTAGCTAATTAAAGTGCCTAATTTCTATGCAGAAAATCACATCTATCTTTGAGATTCCAATGGACCATGTGGAAAGATTCAAAGATCGCCACAGAAGGGAAAGTATATGTACTTGGGAAATTCATCGTTAAGCGATTTAAAAAAATTTCAAACCATTCGAGCATCGTTTATGATCCGTTTACAAGACATACCTCTATTGAAGAAAAAAGATGTGCGGATAATTTCCCAAAATGGACATATAATCCAGTTCCAATCACACAAATTCCACCCCTAGCACTTCACCGAATACTTTGTTGGTAAGTACTTCTAATATTGTACAATTCCTTTACCCTATTCAACCAAACCAGCTTTTACATATTTAATGACTACGAATTAATATACAAACTTAATAGATAATAGCCATTTTTTTACCCACTTCACGCTACCAATCCATATTATTACATTCTAATATACCTTATTGCTGCATAATAGATATTGTAGGAGTTATCTCGCAATTATCGATATAGAACGTATCCAAAGCGCATCACGACCGAACCTTCGTTAAAAAGAACAATCTACATTCATGATGGCAGGTATATATGTCTCCTGACTAAAAAAATAACAAGCTCATACCCCTTTCAAGATATAACTTTATATTTTTTCGGTTTGCACAAACAGTGGCCACGAAATAAAACTAGATATGTGGGGTGAATGCGCCATTAAGATTCGAGCCCAAGACATACAAATAATCGGTCAAAAGAGCCAATCATCGCAATATTTGTTGGTACTTTACCTAAAACATTTAAAGGTAAAATAGAAAGAAAAAACATGCTCTATACTTACAGTAATACTGCCGTTTTTCCCTCCTTAACATATGCTTACAGTAATGTTATCATTTTACTCCTTATCAAGATCTTACATAAAAACAATACTATTTCTTTGACACATACACAGGTCAGCTAACATTAAGCGGAAGCACTGCTTGCAGATGGTACATAAACGAAGATATACCAGAAATTAATACACTGCGTAACAGGTGTTGTTTCTCACCCTTTACAAATATCAAAATATCCTCTATTCTACATCTGCTCTTCCACATATAGATGATCACTTCCATCAATTACATTTTGCCATTACAGAATTCAGTCCAGCTTCACTCCATTAAAAACTATAGCAACCTCTACACAAGAAATTTCTCCATCAACCAAACAGATTGCTATACAAGACAAAACTGTTCAAGAACTCCTTGACCTTGACCTCTTTGAATGCGAGGTATACTGTTTACAGTTCTATAGACTTAGATCCCTCATTTTTTCATACACAACAAACATTCTTACTCTTCAGCAAATACATTCTATTACAGGGCATGTCCTTTGCGTGTACTGTTACCGTCACACGGTTATCACCAGGCCAGCGATGGTGGTTTCCTTCATGCCTCCTCTGTCACAAAACATCAATACCAACTGGCCCAATTTATAGATGCTCTGACCCAAACTGTACATCAACCGATGCAGAACCCAAGTAAATTCCACTATTTTCAATTTTATAAATTACTTTTTCACTACACAGTATTTATTACAACATATTTCGTGCCTAACATGCGCCTATTCTATAACAGATATCGCATCTCTCTATTAGCTTCAGATGGCATCTTGCCAAGGTAATTTGTCCTCTTTGGAAAAATTGGTCAACAACTCATCCAAAAACACCTTCTTCAGTTACTTCGTGCAGAACGCCCTATACACGAACCTATCCATGAAACGGTCACTACTGCTCATGCAACACAGGAAACACCAAGTGCAATTGCCGCGGTTGTAACACAAAAATACAGATTCATTGTATCCATAACCGAAAAAAGCTTCCTACGCAAGCAACCTTCTTTCCAGGTCCATAGAATCACTACTTACTTCGGCAAACAGCTCCATTCACCCCTTTTTGACACTACCTACATACCCTCAAATCCAATGAGCTCAAGATATTTAACCTATCCTCAACAGCCCCTTACAACAGATTTACAGACACCACCATTCCAAGACTACAGGCAACACTCATCTATATCAGCACAACACCAAGAACCTCAAGTCACTACCTTGGAGGTAACAATACATTTATTCTTTTCTTACCCTGACAGCAAACAAATGCACTCAGTTTTTTACTATTCCTACTTCTCTAGCTAATAAATAGTGTCTACCATACACACAAACAGAGAATACCATTTACTACAAAAAGAAAAAAAAAGAAATGCTTCTCTGCTGCTACACTGATTACTTCAAACACACAAAAAAAATACATAACATAATATACACTCCATATTTACCTAACTAGATTTTTTCAACAGAACCACCTCCATGCTTTTTACCTAACAAATAGTTTTTGTATATCAGTATTTTTTTCCCCTTCTACCTAATCCTACAAAATTTAATACTCATCTATAAGATTGATGATGGCCATCCCCAAACAACTCCAGTTTCAGCACTTAAACAAACAGCATCAGGCACCGTTTCTTTCAGGTATTATAATTTACCACATTTCATTCAAATTTACCACTCGCGTTCTCATAATCTAACCAATATTCTTTTACAAACTACAACTGCTAATTCAGTTCAAATTTTATGCAGTGATAACGACAATACTCCAACACAAAATATTCGAAGAAACCTTTCTACTGACTATGAAGTTTCAGCCAGCCCCATTACTACAGAGGTACGTGCCAAAAAAACATTACACAAACTTGCCATTTATATTATCTAAATAATACCATTCTTCGTAATTTCATAATAATATACACCTTTGATATCTATTTCCACCCACAAAATTATTGTCCTCTAACAAACTCTGACCATTCACTTAAAACATCCCCAGAACATAAAAAAAAAAATTACAGCATATCTGTTCATTGTATGTACCTACACACACCTATACAACAGTCTACCAATCTACTACCACATACTTCACATATTATACATATACTAACAAAACAGACATAAAAAAAATGTATCCATACTATGCTTATACAGATGCCTACTGTACACTCAATAACAGCAAAACCTTTCAACTACTTACATATCCTCGATTATCGCAGTCTTTTACATTTTTATATGTACCTCTATGCCTCTTCTATTTGCAGCTACAGCGCCACAAAAAAAATGATACAAGATCTGTACCAGCACCAGATCAACCTCCAGCTTCTCCATCTAAAAGGTATGTTACTACTGTCTCAATCACATATTGCCAATAAAAACAGATACAACTTAAACTATATATATCGTTCCAGTTTTTTGCTGCTTACTATAATATATCATATTACTACACCATCACCGACATCATCTCAGATCCAATTCACAGACATCTCCCACAACGCTTTATATTATCCACAAGATTTCATAAGATTAACTCATCATTTCTTGCCCCGCGAGAAATTAACATGTTTGCCTTCCTAGACCTTTATCACCACCTGCACAAAGCGGAAATGAACCACCAACAAAGAAAACTCGCTCATCTACCAAAAAAAATACTGAATGATCTCCCTGCTCTACTCGACAGCACCACAACAGGTATACCTCTTACACATTCACAGATACAAAATATATTTCGAGCTAACTGCCACTTCATACAGGTTTTACATAAAGCTTTTGAAGCCACCACAACAAACGCCGCCTGCATTTACAGATTGTGCTTTTATCCGGTCTTCTAAACACTTCTCTCAAGATCTTGTAAATTATGCCGACCACCTGAACTAGCTTACTACTTTGCAGATCCTATTTTGTAGACAGTGTCATCTCACCTAGATCCATCACTTGCTTCAATTTGTGTATACAGAAACTTTCACTACTTAACTATTGTGCTCTCTAAACGTTTACAACTCGCGTGAAGCCACGAGTGACTCCAGTTTCTAAAAGCATTTGCACTCACTTCTTCCTGCCAGTGTTTTACAACGATTTACAGCTCACCTAAATTCATACATATATAAAAATGCTTTTCATATCAATCCTACAGCTAACACTATCTTTTTTTTGACCATCTGCTGCGCTTATCTTCGTAAATACAGAGTCATTCTTCTATAACTCACTACACAGTGCTTCTTAAATATCCTAACACCCCCATTAACACCCGCGCCATGTGGCGCGGGTTATCTTCTAGTTATTACTAACATTAAAGGTTGCTAGCTTTCGCCAGCAACCGTGTGGGCCACGTCGCCCGGGAAACGGCCGCCCTCCGATCGCCCGTCCGGCTCGGCTCCGGGCCGCACGATCGAGCCATGTGCGCCCGCTGGGAAGTAGCGGCCCCGGGCGGCCCACGTCACCCAGGAGCGCCTGGCCGCTCGGATCGTCTATGGGCGGTCCAGATTTCGCTAGCCTTCGAATGCACGCCCTAGCCCGCTCCTCTCCCTCCTTCGATCTCTCCTCTCTCTCGCTCGGTCCCGCGCCGCCACTCCTCGCTTTGCTGCTTGCCCCGCTGCCTCCCGTCCCCTCCCTCTCCCTCCTGCACCGCCTGCTTGAGCTCTCTCCCCAGCCGCAGCAGCTCCCTCCGTCTTCTCCACCTTCCTCCCCGCCGCCCCTTCGGTCTCCCTCCGTCTTCTTCCCCTTCCCCGTCTCCTTCCTCTCAGTTCGCCACCGATCTGCTCCCGCGGTTCTCCTCCGTCGCGCCCATCCTCCCCTCTCGGTTCCCCTAAGAAACCGTCGCCGATCTGGTGCTGCGTAGCTCCTCCCGTCGCGCCGGCGCTTCTCCTGCCCCGGGTTCATTCCATCGCACGCCGGGTCGCCCTCCTCCTCTCTCCTTCCCTCCACCTCCTGTCTCCTCCTCTCCGTCCGCCACCAGTCTGCTCTCGCGGATCTCCTACCATCGCGCCCATCCTCCCCTTTCGGTTATACGCTCCTGCCTTACAAATTTGTTTCCTGTTAGCAAGCTAATTCACATTGCCTCGTTGTTCTAGGCAGCGGATGTTGACACCGTTGCGGCGGGCCACGATGACGGCACGCGACGCCTTGCAGACGCAACAGGATGCGGCGGGCCTACGTGGCGCGAGGCGGTGGAGGACTTCCACGACTGCGCCGCCCGGTAGCACCAGCGTCAGGTGATGGTCATGTTTGTATGTTTTGCTCGAAGTTTTTGTGAGCTCGTGGACTAATTGTATTCATATTTATTTTCTTTTATTTGCATATCGGCCTACTGAATCGTTCGCTGCAGAATTGTTTAGATTCGTGGAATAGGTACACTGATTATATATGAACATAGACCTATCCAAGAGAAAAACTTTAAAGAGAAAATCAGTATACATGTGTGGACGTAGTTGCTATTAGACTGATGGAAATATCTACTGTTGTTGTGTGTTTTCGGGGATGAATTTTGTGAACAACTGTTAAAAATGTGGTCTTTGTGAACAAGTGTAGTTTCAGTAACGAAATCATTACATTTGTAGTTTTCTGATTGTGGCCTGATAATTCGGATCAGAGTTTGTTTTTAATTGATTGCACCTTTTGTGTCCGTGGAAACTCCTTGGTTTACGTACTTGCGTATGCTTGATTTAGAACCATACTCTGTTAAGCATTTAAGAGTGTTTTGTTTATCCTTTTAGTTATTGCCAGTTTGCCGCAATGTGTTGTATCTTTATATCAAAATCTTATATTTCCTAATGAATTATGCACACCGATCAAAGAATGTGTGAGAATCGCCACCAGGATGACTGCCCTAATATGTGGGAACTATTTGAGAAATGGAGGCAGAAACATTAGCATGTAATCTTCTATCCAGTCCAATTAGATACGCTAGCTTACATATCGCTACGTTTGTTTCATTTTGTCCATTCGAGACATACATTTAGGATTTTTCATATGGTGGTTACAGCTTAGAAGTCTTTTTTTTTTAACTGAGTTAAGTATTTATCTGGAAACTATAGTAAGATGTGCTTTCTCTGTTAGAATGTGCAATCCCTTTAGCCTTTTAGGAAACTTTGAGTACAATAACCAGTGTACTTGCTAGGCCCATAGAATTTAGTTTCTACATGCTGTTATATCATATTTAAGGCTAAAATAACTAGCCGTCTAAGGAAAGCATGCACGGGTGTTTTTGCGAAGTTCTATTGCTCCAAACTAGCTTACTATTGTGCATTTATTATTGCAATTTGCAGCTGCAGATTGCAGATGATTCCCCGGAAAAGTGCAAGCTATTCTACGAGTTGTCTGATCTCTCATTTTTTAACTAGTAGGATTTATCTCCATTCCATGGTTATTAAGGCGGTAAGGCGAGGCGAGGCGAGTCCATTCTCAGAACTCGATTCTCATATGCTAGGTTCCAATCCGGTTTAGATGCCCGGTTCTTGAACAAAAGATGTTTAGTTGCACTACTGCTATTCTACGAGTTGTCTGATTTGCATAGATAAAAGAAGGGAATATTGATATATATTAGAGGATATATATATATATATATAATGCAAATGGGTAATTGAGTGCTAAGGTGCAAATGGCATCTTGATCGTTGGATCTGGATCGAACAGCCAAGATTAATGTGGGCTCCTACCCCTCAAACCATTTAATCACCTTGCATACTCCTACCTTCAATGCGCCTTCATTAATGCGCCTGTATGCTCCCACATCCAATGTCCTACATTAAACACCCTTCATGATCCAACAGTCAAGATTGATATTTGCACCTTAGCACTAGATATGTTCCCATATATATATATATATATATAGGATTAATACTTTCTACTCCTGGGTGTAGTTACTCCCACTTTTGATATACCACCTAAAACAACTTGTCATACTCCTTTGTCACTTTGGGTATACTCATATACTAATTATAAGATACTCCAATGCGAACTACACGAAAAATTTGTTAGAGAGTCCATAGTTTTTAGCATATTTTATAAACACCTTCATATTTGCGCTAAAAATGAGTATGTCCAAAAAATTATACATACCACCTCTGAAAAGGTGTGAATACCACCTAGGTGGTCTTATATACTCGTATACTACACATACATACTCTCGGTTGCGCAAGATACTCACTACATTGTGAGATACGGAATAGGGAGTAACTACTCCCGGGAGTAGGAAAAAGGCTTCCTATATATATATATATATCTTCTGATGTGATTCCTTGGTATCCTAAATCTAATATTAATACTTCAAGTTGAGTTGAGAAAGAGATGGTCGAATCAAAAGAATTCCTTTTTTGAAGTTTGGTTTTTATCAGAGGGCAATATGAATATTATACCATGTTCCGTTAAAACACTCAAGGGATTATATGATATATCGGTTGTAGAAGTAGGCCAACACTTCTATTGACAAATAGGAGGTTTCCAAATTCATGCCCAAGTACTCATCACTTCTTAGGTCGTAATTACTATCTTGCTAGGTTCAGTTCTCATAGCTGTTTGGAATCCACAAACCATCCCGACCGACGGTGAGGATTTCTTCGAATATGTGCTTAAGTTTATTCGAAACTTGAGCAAAACTCAGATTGAAGAAGAATATGGTCCCTGGGTTCCCTTTATTGGAAATGTGTTCCTTTTTATTTTTGTTTCGAATTGGTCGGGTGCTCCTTTACCTTGGAAAATTATACAGTTACCCCATGGGGAATTAGCAGCGCCCATCTCCATTATGTAAACTGATTCTCATTTGCTAAGTCACACTCCAGTTTACCTGCCTGGTTCCTGAACGAAACATGCTTAATTGCACTACTCTTTAACTCTAAAAAAATGCTTAATTACTTCCCAGATTTATTGTCTTATTTGGGTCAATTTCATAGCTGCAATTTAATTTTGGGAACTTCTTTATGCAGGTAGAGGATATAATAGAAGTTATAGAAGATACCGGATTTCAAGCAGAAATTCTCCCAAATTCTGCTGTCCCTCAGCCAAAGTCACAGAAGCCTTTGTCAGCACAAGTTAGGATATGAGGAATGACATGTGCTGATTGTGTAAATTCGGTTGAGGGGATCTTACAGAAGCTAGCTACCCGACGTAAAATGAGCAGCCGTTGCCTTGACAACCTCATTAGAGGAAGATTACTATGTTCCTTCTGCCATTAGCAAGGATAAACTTGCTCAGGCTATCGAAGATGCTGTTTTTGAAGCTGCATTCTCGCAGAGTAGTGAGCAAGATAAGATTTCGCTAGGCCTGACGAAGATGCTGTTTTTGAAGCTGCATTCTAGCAGAGTAGTGAGCAAGATAAGATTTCGCTAGGCCTGACTGGCTTGCACACAGAGAAGGATATAGATATATTACATAGTGTCCTTAAGAAAGCAGGTAGTTTGCGACAGTTCCATGTAAATACTGCCCTCTTAGAAGTTCAGATTGTATTCGATCCAGAAGCTGTTAATCTGAGATCGATTGTGTAATACCCCGGTCTACTCGTAGTATGGCCCATGTAGTCCATGCGAAGTTGTGTGGTGGGATTAGTCATACATTGTTTGTCTCAAGTGAGTTGTAGTAGTATATAATGTCTATTGGATCTAAACGTAGCACCTTCGGGTTAACCCTTTTACATGAAGCGAGGACGAAAAGTGTAAGTGGGATGCTATGTGTGGGCGGGTTCGCCTCACAGTGGGCTGGGCATTGAGCCGATTTTGAGTCAGGGTGTTACAGATGGTATCATAGCATCAACCTTCGCTGCGTGTGCGGGGCAGGGGTGCGGGCATATGGCGTATGGCACATGTGGGCCCGGAGTGGCCACACGGCATGTCATATGTGCCGGTACTGGACGCGCGGACGTATACCGAAGGGTGGTTCTGGGCATTTGCCGCGTATGCGGTATGCTGTCGAGGGCGTCAGCCCTTAAAGGGTGAATGTAATACCCCGGTCTACTCGTAGTGTGGTCCATGCGGAGTTGTGTGGTGGGATTAGTCCCATATTGCTGGTCTCAAGTGAGTTGTATTAGTATATAATGTATGTTGGATCCAAATGTAGCACCTCCGGGTTAATCCTTTTACATGAAGCGATGACGAAAAGTGTAAGTGAGGTGCTATGTGTGGGCGGGTCCGCCCCACGGTGGGCCGGGTATTGAGCCGATTTTGGGTCAGGGTGTTACATATTGTGGATACAATTGAGATGGAAAGCAATGGGAGATCGAAAGCGCACGTGCAGAATCCATACACTCGAGGGGCTTCAAACGATGCACAGAAGGCCTTCAAAATAGTTATTAATAGTGATTGTATTCATCACGATGTCAATAAGTTAATATATATATAAGTACATGTGTGGTATATGTGGTATATATGTAGGTAACTCTTACAATTGAAAAAATATACAGGTAATAATATACATCTAATACTCCCATTAAACTTACGGTGGATGTACAACATAAAGTTTGGAGAGATAGAAGCTATGCTGGGCTCTGGTCCGTGCCTTTATGAAGAAGTCTGCCAACTGAAATTCTGAAGGCACATATTGAAGAGCAAAAACCTGGTCTGCACATGTGTTCCTATGTAGGAAGCATCGACACTAATATACTTAGTAAGTTTATGCTTCACCGAATTTGTAGCAATGATAATAACCTCTATACTGTCAGACAAAACAGGAGTTGGTGCTGAAACTGAAATATCAAAATCCTCATGTAACCACCGTAGCCAAGTAACATTCGCAGTCAACAAAGTTATGCTCGCAACTCAGCCTCAGCACTCGAACGAGAAATTGCTGTCTATTTCTTAGTCTTCTAAGCAATAAGAGAACCACCAAGAAAAACATAATAAGCACAGAGAAACCGGCAATCAGAGTGATCCCTAGCCCAGGTAGCATCAGAATATGCCTGGAGCTGTAAAGAGTTGGAGCGAGGAAAAAACAGACGACGAGTGATGATTCCACGAAGATATCGTAGAACACGAAGAAGATGACTATAGTAGAGCTGAGTGGGAACATAAATAAACTGACTCAAGATATGCACAGGGTATAAAATGTCAGGACGAGTGGTATCTAGATAAACAAGACTCCCAACAAGGTGACGATAGCGAGTAGAATCAGCAAGAGGCTCACCATCAGTGGGCCGAAGATGAACATTAAGCTCCATAGGAGTCTCAGCGGTATGCTCATTAGTAAGAGAAGCACGATCAAGAAGATTCTGAATATACTTTTCTTGGGACAGATAGAAGCCCTCAGATGTAGAAATAACCTCAACCCCAAGAAAGTAGCGAAGAGGACCCAGATCAGACATGAGAAACTGCTCATTAAGACGCTCCTTCATAAAAGTGGTGTACTGAGAATCACCTCTAGTAACGATTATATCATCAACATATAAAAGGAAACGCGTCCGACCACGAGGCGAAGTGTGAATAAAGAGAGCAAGATCATGAGCACTGGCAGATAAACCAGCTGCAGTGACAACAGAAAGATAAACGATCAAACCAGAAATGGGGAGCTTGCTTAAGGCCGTAAAGAGATCGGCGAAGGCGACAAACCATACCCTCAGGAACAGAATATCTCGGTGGTGGTTGCATATAAACCTCTTCACGCAGCTCACTAATGAGAAAATGTGTTCTTGACATCAAGCTAAGAGGTGGACCATGCCCGAACAGACGCCACAACAAGAAGAGTGCGAACGGTGGTCGTGTGAGCCAAAGGAGCAAATGCCTTATCATAATCACGACCATGCTCTTGTTGAAAACCACATGCCACGAGATTAGCCTTGTAGCGCTCAAGAGACCCATGAGGGCTTTTCTTAACCTTGTAGACCCACTTGCACGTGATAGGAGTAACACATGCGGGAAGAGGGACAAGATTCCACATGCTAGTACGCTCAAGGGCGGCAATCTTCTCTGCCATTGCATGCTGCTATTCCTGATGAACAACAACATCATGATAAGAAGTCGGTTCGGCAAAATCCGCAAAACAAACAAAAGCGCGTAGGGGACCGGATAGACTAGCGATCACGAAGAACATATCGAGGAGAGGCCGAAGAAGATAAACCATCAGAAGAATCCACAACTCGCGGACGACGAGTATAGTAGAGAGGATAAGAAGGAACAAGGTCAGGAGGAGCTTCTGGAGAGGGTGGCGGTGGCGAAAGAGAGAGTGAAGGAGGCACCGAAAAGGCCAAAGGCTATGATGGAGGTGTGATGACTATGGGGGTGACAGAAAAAGTCAGGAAAGAAAGTGACTCAACTAGAGACGCTGGAATGGTGGAAGGAGAAGGATGAGGGTAGAAAGGACGAGACTCATCAAAAGTGACATCCCGAAAAACCTGCATCCGTCGCCCAACAGGATCCCAGCAACGATATCCCTTATGCTCAGTGTTATAGCCCAGAAAAACGCACTCCATGGACTGAGCGATCAGCTTGGTGCGCTCACAAGGTGCAAGAAGAATACAGCGCGCACACACACACCCAAAGAGATGAAGACTAGAATAATTAGAAGTCTTGCCACAGAGATGTTCAACTGGAATCCCCACCTTGAAGAGCAGAAGAAGGCTAAATATTAATTAGTAAAGTGGCAGTAGAAACAGCATCAGCCCATAAGTGTGGTGGGATAGTAGAAGCAAGTATAAGAGCACGAACTGTCTCAAAAAAATAACGATGCTTTCGTTCTGCCACACCATTCTGGGCATGAACACCAGGGTAAGAAAACTGAGAGAGTGCCCTGCTCAGCAAGAAAACCACGAAAGACTTCTAACAAGTATTCCTCAGCAAAATCAGCACGAAAAATACGAATAGAAGAGTCAAACTGAGTACAGATCATGGTGGCAAAAGTCTTGTAGATGGATAGAATCTCACTACGACATGACATAAAGTATATCCATGTGTGTCGAGAAAAGTTATCGATAAAAATGATATAATATCGATGACCTCCTTTTGAAACGAAAGGAGCCGGATACCATACATCAAAATGAACAAGATCAAAAGGACACTACGACATTGACTCACTGGAAGGATATAGAAGTTGAAGCTGTTTACTAAGCTTACAACCCTAACAATTTAGAGAAGCATCACCAGACATAGGCTCTAAAAGGCCACGCTGAAATAAAGAAGATAGACACGCCCTGCAAAGATGTCCCAAACGATGATGCCACTGAGTAAAAGACGCGGTGGAGGATGCCGCAGAAGTGGCGGCGACGGTGGAGGCAACAAGACTGGCAGATGGAATAGGGCGAGACGGGCAAGGCAACTCGTCGGTAAAAAAACTCCCAAAGACGTTGGGCACGCATGTGAAGACACATGTGCTGAAATCAATCACGATAATTGAGACCAATGAAGATCATCGGATAGTGAGGAACCGAAATAGTGCCCATTAGTAGGCGACCTTCGACGCATGGCGACCAAGACAACAAAATCTAACAGCAAATACCGACTCGAACGATGGTTACAATGACACACTTTTTTATGAAAAAAACACTAACGCTCGGTTTCTTAGTTTTTATACAAAATAGAGTCGGTTTCATTTAGAAACCATATGAGCGACAGAGGCAAGCTTCCAGGCGGTGGTCGAGGAGGCTCCGGCGGCGACGCGGTGAAGCACGGCGGATCCGGCGGTTTGGATCGAGATCCAGCAGTGGCGGCGGCAAGCAGTGAGTCTGGTTCTGGCGGCTCGGGCTCGGGCTCGTGTGACCGGCGACGGCATGTTAGCGGCGGCTTCGGGCTCGAGCTCGAGCTAGCGCGGCGGGCGACGGCGACACCGACGACGACGACGCGCCGTTGCCGAAGAAGACGATGCGCCGCCGCCGATGAAGACGAGGCGACTCCGGGCGAAACGAAGCAGGCGCTCCGGCGACGCAGTGTGAAGAAGCAGCACGGATCCAGCGGTGGCGCTCGGGATCTGGCGGTGAAGACTAGCGGCGGCTTGAAGCTGACATAGAGCTCGCACGGGTGGGCGGCACCACGTGGGCACCAGCGGCGGTAGAAAAAAAAGAGAGGACAAGGGGAGGGCGGCGACGTCCGGCGGCGGCGGCTGCAACAGGTAAAACCCTAACTCTAACCTCGCTCTGATACCATGTTATAAATAGTGTTGTATTCATCATGAGACCAATGAGCCAATATATGTAAAAGTACATATATGACATATATACAGGTAACCCCTTATACAATAGGGAAAATACACAGACAACAATATGTGTCTAACAAGAATGTCTCATCTTCTCCGTTCTAGCTTATTCTTAAATGCAACTTTTGATATTTGCTTCTCTGTTTTTCACACAGGATAGCATTCAGTTTTGGGCAAATGTTTCAGTTCAATACATGTTTTGTGATGATACCCTTGGCATAGTTGTCTGAGCATTAATTATGCTCCTTTGATATGTTTTATATGCGTCTTTTGTTTTGCGAGTATTTGTATCATGAGTTATGGCACGTCGAATTGTAATGTTCAAAGAGAAATACGCTCGATTAGAACCTTTCCACCCGCATACAACAGCTATAGCCGCGCCAAATTGCGCGGGTTTCCTTCTGGTTGATGTTGATTGCAAAAGAAGAAGCATGTTAGTAGAGGGAACAATGACAAAAAAAAAAAAAAAATGGCATGCCCTCTTCGAAGAACACATCCACAGAATGTGCAATTTCCCGAATGTTGGCTGTGAACGAAGATCAATGAATAAGCTCACATTTCCTAGTTCAGTACATACAGATTGTCATTTCCATTTTTTTGAAAAAAAACAAAATTATATTAATACTAAATCATCACACAAACATACTATAAAAACAAAATTATATTAATACTAAATCATCACACAAACATACTATATTTTTAAAGATATTTTAGATATTACATAACTCAAAACAGGTAACAAAAAGTCAAGACTCCCAAACACGGCGGGAGAGTGCTAAGATATGCACCGTTGGATTCACACTCGACGGTCCAGATCGAAGAAGCGGCAAACTCTGCGTTTACAGCGTCCAGGCAAAGGCCACGAGTCCTCAGCCAAATCTTATCTCCCGGCTCGAACCATCGAATCCCCTTCTCCCTCAGCTCTTCGCCAGCGCCGCCGCCTCCTTCCTCCTAAGCTCGCCACCTCCGAGGAACTCTCCCCCCTTCCCCTCCCCTCTACTGGACCGGCGTGTAATGGAGTGGAGTGGATAGGAGATCCATCCGCGCTGATTTCTTTTCTTGGTAATGAAGCCCTAACTTGCTTTGATTTCGTTCCATTTCGATCAAGAGCTCGGGGCCGAGGTCGTTCATGGCGGCGGAGTTCCGGCGATCTTCCGGTGAGGGCGGAGTCTCGGGAAACACCGGTGGGGCTAGGAAACCCGATGGTGTGATCGGCAGGCTTGACTGCGCGAGGCGTCGGGGCGCTGTGCGCTGTGCGCGGCGGCAAGATTCTGGCGGCGTCCGGCCCCTGGAGAAGTCAGAAGAGGGCGCTGACTCGCCTCAACACTGTGAAGCTAGGGGTAGCGATGGCTTGGGCGATGGGGCGGCGTGCAGCTCGATTTTTTGGGGAATTGCGGCAACAGTAGAACGGATCTTTGGCTCTTTGCTCCCCCTCCACCTCCCCTGTAGGACTTGGATTCACTTCTTCTGTTGGCAAGGAACCCTTGATTCAGTTTTCTTCTGGCCTTCCATTTCTCTGCTGCGAGCAATCGAATCCAAATATTTCTTCTCCGATCCATCCACTTTGTTGCGGATTTGTTTGCTGCGTGGTGGAGTACTAATAGCAGTAGGTTTAATTTCCAGAATTTTTGGTCCGCCGCAGCCCCGTAGGATAGGACCCAAGGTAGATGATTGAACATTTCCCAATCTTGTTGCTGAAGCTTTAAAAGCAAATGGAAATCATGTAGAGTGCTTATTTCCACTGTTTTTTAGCTGCGCGACTTGTCAATTTTTGCTACCAGTGAATCTCCTAAACTTGCCCATAAGTTGTTTGAAGGAATGCATAAAAGACTATTGGCATTGTGCATTAACTACTTAGCAAGCAGTTGGTGCCTGGGGCCTGGGCAGAGGGAGTCAGTGGTTCATGGATTTGGTACGGTGCCAAATTGGTACTTTTTATATTGTGCGTTTTAGTTGAGCGTATGTATGTTAATTTCGCTTGGGTCATATTAACCTTTGTCCCACTAGCACCAGCTATATTTTAGTCCTGCGTGCACCACTGACCCGCCTCTTATGATGCACCACATTAGCAGTTTAGCATGGGGGTTATTTTAACTACTGTCCACTGATTAGTATTTATACATGGCGCCTTCTCACTTCGATTGATACTTGCATTCTTGGGAAACCTAATGTAAGAAAGATTCTTAACTTTGCCTTGGTAAAATTGCAGCTATATATTGAAGATTGAAGCTCTGCAGTGCACCCAACAAATATCCAATGGCGTTAGTACAGTTTGGAGGTACCTTGGTTCCTAAACTCGGGGAAAAGCCTCAGTTGCTACCCAGGTCACCTGCACTTGCAAGGGCTACCTATGCTGATCCAAGATTGCTGGCATCGAAAAATGGGTATGTACGTTCACAATTGGATGTGATTTTATAGCTTTTAGTAGTTTCAGTTAGGAATTTCATGATGAAATATGCGGTCTGCAGTCTGCTTGAAACATTGTTGCCACTGCAGTTTGTGTCTAACACTACTTCCACAGTTGTTATCACTTTCTGTCATCTACTCATTTATCGAAGGCTAACAGTAGCCCAGACAAACATATGTGATAGTAGATTTTAATTTCCACTGTTAACCTGAACAATATGATGTACTAGGAATGTTAAAAAATAATAATTTTACATTAGTATACACATGATTTGCTCAGAAAACTGAGGTATTTGTTACTTTCTCCATGTTTGTGCTAGATTACATTTATGGACCTCTTCTGGATTATTAAACCATGTACCATCACCAAGATTTTGCCATCGAAGGGTTCACGGTTCATCGTTAGAGCTGAAGCTGTGAGCTATTTCTTTTTCCTTTGTGGTTTGCTTATGTTATTGCTTAAAAATGCCTGCTATGCTGACATGGATTTTAAAATCTTAATTGACAGGATTTCTATTCCATACTTGGTGTGTCCAGAAATGCTAGTAAATCTGAAATCAAGAGTGGTGGGTGTCATTTATTGTGAACCTCGCTGTTGTTATCCAGTAGTTTTAAGTTTACCATACAAAATCCTTGTGATTATCAGACATTCGGATTTATTCCAACTCAATTTTCAACTTTCCACTTTAATACTGTTCCAGTCATACAGTCTACTTGTAAAATAATATTAGTACTGCATTAATATATGTTGTCACTAGTAAACTAATAACCAGTGAAATTAGCATGTAAAGTAAAAAATTATTGTTTGGTGCAAACTGTGCCATAGTGAGCTTTAGGGTCATTTTATTTGTACTCAAAAGTATACTGCATCTACCTGTAATTTTGAAAAGCTAAATGGTTATCATCTAATTTGAAGGCTATAGTATCCTAACAATCCCTTACTTCATTTGAAACTATGAGCCTATGATGTTCTTAATGTCATTTTGGTAATTGATTAGCTTATGTTTTTAATCTTTTAGTATTTCTTATTATGAAAATCCAAGGTTGGCATTAAGAAGTTTTTACGATAGGAAAGCACTTCACAGTGCTCAATACTGAACAAACATATATAATATTGTATTGTTGTTTTCTGTGTTGGTTCTAAAAACCTTTTCTGTTCCAGCCTATCGGAAGCTTGCTAGGAACTATCATCCTGATGTGAACAAGTAAGTTGACTAATCATGATATGAGAATCATTTTTCAGCTACACATCAGTTTTTTGCTTTTCAGCTCCTTATAACCCGCTGTAATCTTCTTATTATCTTATGGGTCTCTTAGTGCTTTACCTTGTACCTATTGTACTTTTTGTAGATGTATCTTGATTCTTATTTGTTTGTGCATTAACCTTATTTCCCATCTAGCTAATCAAAGAACACAAGAGTTACTCTTATGTATCGTTTTGTTTTAGAGATCCTGGTGCTGAACAAAAGTTCAAGGAGATTAGCAATGCTTATGAGGTTAGGCCAGTTGTCCAGACCCAAATCCCAAAGTTCCACATGATCAATGCTTTGTGGTAGGATTTCATGTTTCTTCCAGCTAACATAAAGAGGATTGCTGTTGTAGGTTTTGTCTGATGATGAGAAGCGAGCAATCTATGATAAATATGGAGAAGCTGGTCTGAAGGGTTCTGGCATGGGAACAGGAGTAAGTGCTCTAGATAGTTGTCCAATTCAGAAGTTTGATCAGCAGGACCTTTTTATAGTTTTGATCATATAAACATTTTGATTCTGCAGGATTACTCAAACCCGTTTGATCTCTTTGAGTCACTATTTGAAGGGTTTGGTGGAATGGGTGGAATGGGTGGCCGTGCTGCTCGGAACAGACCAATGCAGGGTGATGATGAGACCTACAATCTGGTACTCAATTTCAAGGAAGCGGTGTTTGGTGTAGAGAAAGAAATTGAGACAACAAGACTGGAAGGATGTAATACATGCGATGGAAGTGGCGCCAAGCCTGGCACAAAGCCAACCACATGTAAAACTTGTGGAGGTCAGGGCCAGGTGGTCTCTTCCACAAGAACACCACTTGGAATATTCCAGCAGGTCTCCACTTGCAATACTTGTGGCGGCACTGGCGAATTCTCCACCCCATGCAACACCTGTGGGGGTGATGGCCGAGTACGGAGAACAAAGAGGATCAGTCTGAAGGTTCCTGCCGGAGTAGATTCTGGAAGTAGGCTGAGGGTCCGTTCTGAGGGGAATGCCGGCCGGAGAGGAGGTCCACCTGGAGACCTTTATGTCTTCATTGACGTTCTCTCTGATCCTGTTCTTAAGCGAGATGGAACAAACATTCTCTACACATGCAAGGTTTCTTACATTGATGCAATTCTTGGGACAACTGTCAAGGTCCCCACTGTTGACGGGATGGTTGACCTGAAGATCCCCGCAGGGACCCAGCCTGGCACAACTTTGGTAATGTCCAAGAAAGGTGTTCCGCTTCTTGGGAAGTCAAATGCTCGCGGAGACCAGCTGGTGCGTGTCCAGGTTGAGATTCCAAAGCGTCTGAGCAGTGATGAGAGGAAGCTGATCGAAGAGCTTGCAAACCTCAACAAGGCTCAAATGGCAAACAGTAGAAGATAATAATTGCATCAGGCTTGGTTGGACACCGTGCTTGTGCAATTAGGCAATTTTGATGCAAATTGCAGTGATGAAGTGAGCATGAAAGTCGTATTTTACGAACTATATACTCATTCTGCATGAAGTGCCCTAGAGGGGAATGTGAAGGTTCATGTTTGTAACTTTCACATTAAGCTATAGAAACATAGGTCACTGCAAAACACCAAATGGATGGTGGACGTTTTGCAATAGACTGTTTTATGCTATAGACGAGCTTATTAGCCTATTTTTGATGATACGTTTATTTTATTTTTGAAATGCTTAGGGAGAATGATTTTTACATTTGTCACAGAAGTGCTGCACCATTCTGAATATTCTGTAAGCTTAAGGCGAAAATGTGTCAGTAGCCCAGTAGGGCGTGTTCAGTTGCATTGGGAATTGTTTGGGAGGCCTTTACCTATGTTACCATCTACCGGTACTACTTGGACAATATCTTTAATACCTTGCCAGTAGCAACATTTCTATTGCTGAGCAGATAAATATACTCAAGGTAGCTGTTAATCTAAATTAGATTCTTCGACGTGTCTTCCCTGGTGCTGGCAGTATACGATCAACATCAGCAACACTGATGGTGCTTACAAGAGCATATATATGCTTCCTAGTCTCCTACCCACTTTTGGCCAAGCAATTCAGTGCTCCCATTTCTCACAGCAGACAGATGGTTGGTGAAGCACTGGTGACATATTGGAAGTAAGCTCGGACACACAGCAAGACCTGGTGCCAAAGCCTTTTTGGGACGACGTCCAAAAGCTGTACCAATGTGTTCATTGTCGAATTGTCGAGGACTAGCAGGAGAAAAGAGCACAACAAATCTTACCAAACGGTGGTGGCCACATAACTTTGTCACAGCTTATTAGTTCAGTGTCCAGCAAGTGCAACACAGGAGTACCTTATGTTGGATGCAACAGAAGCGTTGGATCACAATGTAATGCGGGTTCAGGATGGGGTCCTACACGAAGAAAAGGTGAAGACTATAAATACTGGGAGATAGTTGAGAGAATTTGCACAGGCCAACCATGCACTCTCAACATTCCTATACCTTAACCTTACCTATAACAGGAGATGTCAAAGCAGATCCAGCCCATCTTCCTCCTTAATTCTCATGTATCCATAAAGCCTTCGATCAATTTTTGTAATCGGTTTGCTTGAAATTCGTTTGGCACACTTCATCTTCACTAAGGTGCACCCTCCGTAGAGATGCAGTATAGTCGATCTAGAAATTTCCCGGAGGCAACACCATGCAATTATGATCTGGTTTCGTTTACTAATAAGCATAAGTTTCGAGACAACTATCCCCACCTTATAGAACTTCCTCTTGGTGACGGCGGTCCACCAACTATGGTTGAAATCCTAGAACCCACTTTTGCACAAGCGCAACGCAAGTGCACCTTAATGGAAAGGTATACACGTACTATGTGAGGTTATAGATTTATCCTCAACTCATTGGATCCAGAATTTCCAAGATCAGTATACATAGTTATAAGTGATTATGTTGCTTGCGCGTCGAGCCATGACCACAAGCTACTCATGCCCAGCATGTCCTCCCTTGTGCTCTGCCTATTCGGCTTCCACGGAGAGAGAGAGATAGTGAGAGGTGTTAGGGTTTTTAGGGGCATATGTTAGTGATTGTTTGAGGACAAAGGAAGAGCTAGGCTATTGGGTGGTTAGGCTGCGTTGCTGTAAGATCGAAGAGGCCGACTAGAGTGAGAGTGAATAGGCGGTTTCTAAAATTCTTTCCGCTAAAACCAATTTCTAATGCAGAACCTAATAACAAACTGGTTTTGCACAATTAAAATCTAAATCAACTAGGCTCCACTAAGTGCACCAACAATATGAATACAATTGAATGAGAGCAATCATACAAAGATATATATGCAACTAAAGCAAGTAATGTAAATTGCTCAAAGTAAAGTACAAGAACAAACCAAGATGACACAACAATATTTTACCGTGGTGTTCGGAGACTTGCCAATCTCCCTTAATCCACGTTGAGGTAAGCCCCAACGAATTGGACCGGCTCCACGAATTAAGCCAGCACCTCCGAGGTAAGTCCAACCACTTGGACCGGTTCCAACACGAACCAACACCTTGATCCACTCGGGTTGCTCTTCCTCCACTCCGGAGATGGTGAGTACCAAACCACTCACAACCACGTCGGGCCTTCTCATAAGCTTCTTGAGAAGATCACCGGTCACGACGCCTCCACGCCGTCTAGGTGTCGGCAAAAGGCAAGAGTAACAAGCCAAGCCCCTTGCTTGACTCTCACCACGTGCAACGAATGCACACGCTCAAATGGATACAAAATCCACCTCTAGATGCAACACATGCAACTAGAGACCTCTCTCCTTGCTCACAAGGTGAAACACATGCACAATTGAGAGGAGAAGCTCACACTAGCTCAAGTGAGTGAAATGGGATGCCAAAGATTGTCTCTCAACCGGGCAAGGTGGGTATTTATAGCCCACACACAAAAACTAGCCGTTGGGAGCAGAAATACCCAAAAATCAGGATTTGCGGTAGTACCACCGTACAAGCTCCGGTACTACCGTTTTCTACTGTTCATGGGTCGTACGGGTGCATAACGGCTCAAAAACTAGCCGTTAAAATTTTTGGTGCAGTAGTTCCGTAGTGCAATGGGCGGTACTACCGTTCTGCGGTAGTTCCTTTCTTCTCGGGCGGTACTACCGCAGTACAATTTCAGCACAGACGACACTCGGTAAAAATGTCATAACTTTTGACTCCGATGTCAGAATTGAGTGATCTTGGACTCTATGGAAAGCTTATTCAGAGGGCTACACAACCCATTTATTTGATTTATCTCAAACACATTTGATCAAATCAAAAAGTACAACTCCAAAGAGCCACTATCATGGTCTAAATCCAAAGAAATTGCAATAAGCAATCTTAAACCATGCCAAGAGAAAATGCATGAATCCCAATAATTTGCAAAACACATTTGCAAGCTTAGATCATGCCACAAGGAGTAGGTACATGAACTTCAACCATTTACAAAACACATTTGCAAAGTATAGTCACATGCTACAAGGATTAGATGCATGAACCTCGGCTATTTGCAAAACACATTCGCAAACAGTAGCATCATGCCATAGAGAGCTAGAGCAAGCAAGATTGAGCTATCAACACATGATGAGACTCAAGCTACTAGACAAGATCCCTCATAATAGTACGGCAAACCTATACTAGCAATCCGGTCTTCCAAACAAACACCAAGACCGGTAAAAGACTAGGAACACATCCTTGGCCTTAGCTAGTCATACATTTGCCTTGAGCATCTTCTTGAAGCTTGATAACACATATCTTCACTTCAAGTCCGGGTCATCGTCTTGATATGCATCAACCCATGATGCATCCTTTACTTGACCTCCATCAACACATGGTGGGTCTTCTCTTGACTTGACGATCAACTCATGATCATCTCCTTCGAGATCTTGTTATGCATCAACACATGATACATTCTCTTCTTGAACCTCGACTTGATGACGATCAACTCATGATTCCATCCAAAGTCTTCATCACCCTGGAACATAACATATTCATCCAACTCATGGAAAATGTTAGTCCCACAATGATTAACAATAATTACCAAGATATACATGCAACAAATGCTTCTAAACAAGCCATTGTAGAAAGGTGCGGTACTACCGCCAACTATCATGCGATAGTTCCGATGATCGGTAGTTCCGCACACCACTTGCAGTACTACCATTTTTCGTGAAGCACAAAAACACCCCTTCTGGAAAAAACGTTACGCCCAAAAATCAGTACTTCCGATGTGCGGTAGTTTCGCATTGGCAACGCCGGTACTACCACACCTCCAGATGAGCAAAGAAAATCAAAAGGGTGTCTCTCTGGAAAAAACATGCTGCAGTATTTTCGGCACAACCGGCATGCGGTAGTTCCGCAGTTCACACGCCGGAACTACTGATGTTGTTCAGAAAAACATATTTCAATCTTAAAAACAGATTTTGAATGCATGACTCCTTTGTCTTGAGCCATGTTGATCTTTTATCATCTTTGTATTTCCTTTTCATGTCATCATTCAGACTCCGGGACTAAGCCTTGAACACATCTTAGCACACACATTAGTCCCATAACACAATTGCAAATAATTGAATGTAAAGCAATATGAGTATATATGAACTACACAAGTTTTTTATACTCAAAGGATTTGTTTCAAAGTAAAGATCCTTAATATATGTGGAGAATGGAATATGGACCAATACTTATGAAACCACAAAATATAGAGTGAACCCCCCCTAAATGTGTGCATACACAAATGTGTAATAAGATCATATGCACATATTCAAGTTAAACTTATGGTTGAGTTCAACCTATATTTTGGATCCGAGGAATGCAACAATATATAAGATTAAGATGTCGATTGCATACCTCGTTGAATTTCACCTTTATATATATAAATGAGACTACACAAAATAATACTAGACAAGAGAGTTAGTCTCATATTTAGATTTGTCATTAATCACCAAAATATTCCATTAACTCATAATGGCGGGTCTAGATCCTTCAGTCTGTTGGTTGAACAGGCTATTGGGCAGTGCTGTTGGGTGAATTCGGGAAGGGGTGGTGTAGAGAGTGTGTTGATATCATGGGGATATGCTCTAGATCTTAGGATGATGTGACAATTGGCAATGGCGTTAACGGTTTGTCGTTTCACGGGTTTTCGACAAAGTTTCAGAACTGTTCAGGCATTCTGGACAGGGGCGGTGCGACCGGCCATGGCATGGCGGTCCGACCGGTCCCAAATCGGTCGGACCCGACCATGTCGGTGGTCGAGCCCGCCGTGACAAAAATGGTCGAACAGTTGGGCCAAAAATAGAGGGTGTAGGCAAGTGAGGGGATCCCATTGCTCTTGGTCCCATAATTTTTGGAGTCTCCAGTCAAAAGTTCTATTGGTTTAAAGTTTCCAGTAGGTTTCGGATTTTCAGGGGTTGAAAATCGGCTAAGTCCTTTCGGGCGGTCGGACCGGCCTATGGCTGGCGGTCCGACCGGCAAGGCCGGCGGTCTCTCCGGCTGTCACTTGAACGTCGGCTTTCGTGGCGGCGTTGTTCGTTGGTTAGGTCAAAGTCATGAGTTTCAGTGCATATGTGTTGCATGATGCATGTTTTGACTAACGTGGGTCAAGTTGTGAAGAACTTGTTCCCGGATTCGATTTGCTTGTCTATTGTTGTGCAGGTTGCTTGGTGGTCAACGACGGTCAACGGCGAGGATGATCGGGACGAGGCTTGGAGAGCTGAGGTCCAGAACGATCGACGATGCCGGGTGAGGTCAATGAAATCAAGTATGGTGCAGAATGGACAAGGATGACCGAAGCAGACGATTGGTGCGACCGATTTGATCAAGCGGTCAAAATGAGTCTGCAAGTGCCATGGTGGTTTGGTGGGAGCCGGATGGGAGAGACTTGCCGACATGGAGAGAGCCGTTGATCAACATACACGCATGGAGCAGCGAAGTGCCAGCAGATGGACTCTGTCTTCGGAGAAGGACCGAGAAGGGGTATTTTGGTAATCTTACCAAATACCACCTTGGTGACCTTTTGCCTACCCGCGGCGCAAGACGACGCAAAGAGAAGCGGTTTAGGTCAAGAGGTGTTGAAGACGGAGCTTTAAAATGCGTGCGTGTGTGACCCGTTTGTGTTGGGCCTTAACGGGAGCCCATTTAAGTTAAAACTTCTAGAAGGTCTAAGTCTCCACTATAAATAGAGGAGGGAGGTGGCTACACCCCCTTTAACCCTTTTATTATTGTTGAAACCCTAGTTTGGCTTAAGGAGAGGATTAGTGGAAGTTAGCGTTATAGAGAGTTTTGATTTGATTTCGTGCTCTTGGATTGAGCTTTGTCCTCCATTGATGGAGTGGCTGTAATCACAAACCCTATCAAATCAATCCAAGGAAAGTTTGATCAAAGATGTGTCTCTTTGCCTTTCTTCTCTCTATTTGGTGATTTTGAGTCTTTCTTTGATTTGCATGTTTTTGATTGATTTCTTCACGTGATCTAGCTTGCTGTGACATGTGAGAATACATCTAGGATCATCTTGATCATCAATCACCCACGAGCAAGTTTTTGGATCTAGTTTTCGTTTTGACTCGGTTTTGAACCATCCCCCTCTCAAACGAAGAAAGGTCATAACTTTTCTATGGATCTCCATGATCTTCGATTGGAATAGGTTCCTGACATCCTAGAGAAGGTGTGTTCCAAGTTTCATCAAGTTTGGAGTTGTAGATCAAAAGTTAGACCTATTTGCAACTTCGTTTTTCGGGCTGATTTCACTGTTCATCAGGCTGGAGGTCAGACCTCCCCTACACAGAGGTCAGACCGCCCATGGACCGGTCAGACCGCCATTAGATAGAGGTCAGACCGCCCTACACTTAGGAAATTAAGTTTTGGTTGATTTTGGTTGTTTTGCTTCGGGGTTTTGATTGGATTCAATGCTAGTCTTCCGCTGTACTGGTATATTGATCTTCATAGCTTCTATAGCTATTGGAGTGAAATTTCTATTGAATCTGATCTTGGTTGAAAAAGTGAGCGTGCTCCTATTCACCCCCCTCTAGTCGCCTTTTCGGTCCAACAAGTGGTATCAGAGCACGGTTAGTTCAATCTTGATCTTAACCGGTCACTGAACTTGGCAATGGATAAGTACTCCACCAAGCCGCATATCTTCGATGGGCACGACTATGCCTATTAGAAGAATCGCATGCGAGTCTTCCTTGAGAGCGAAGGACAAGCTATATGGGAGGTTGTTGAGCCCCTTCGTTCTTCTGAAGTTGTTACGCGGCTTCAACATGACCCTCTTGGCTAACAACAATAAGGCAAAGAACCTCTTATATGGTGGGCTTGGTGAGCAGGAGTATGATCGAATTTGCAATCTTGAGGCTGCGACGAGATTTGGAACACCTCGAAACCTACCATGAGGTTCGTCCCAAATCAAGAAAATCGCGAGACGATCTATAAGCGTGAATATAACAAATTCGAGATGCGTCCTGGAGAGAGCATCGATGACATTTTCAGTTGCTTTAACAAAATGATTAATCAGATGAAAGCTGTTGGAATTGAATATTCTCAGTCTGAAAATGCCACCCACCTCTTGGCTGCAATCAACACCAAGGAGTGGGAGATAAAGGCTACCGCCATTGAGGAGAATGTCAATCTCTCTGATCTGACTATGGAGCTGCTCTATAGCAAGCTCAAGACTCATGAGATCAAGAGGATTGATCATCCCAAGAAGGAAAACATGGCCTTGGTAGCAGACCCGCTCAAGAGAGCTTCTGATGGGTCATCTGAGTCTTCTTGTAGATTTTCGCTTGCTGGTTTATCTGCAATCCATGAAGAGGAGTTTGAGAGTCTTCCTGAGGCCGAGTTAGCCCTCATAGTCAGAAAAGCCACACGGGCCTATAACAATGTGAGAAACAAAAAGAGAGGAGGTCCCGTGACTTGCTATGAGTGTGGTGAGCTTAATCATATCCGGGCAAACTGCCCTAAGTTGAAAGGAAAGAGCAACCACAAGGAAGGAAAGCCAGCTTGGAAGAAGCCTCAATGGAACAAATCAAGATTTAATGTTGCCTAAGTGACAAAGGCTCAAGGGTTCTTACCGCTTTTGGGAACAATCCTTAGCGATGTGGACTCGGGAGCGAGGATGACAAGGAGGAGGAGATCCTCAAGATAAGAAGAAGGGGAAGGCCAAGGACTTCACGGCGTTTGCTTCATGGCCGACTCGACGGCGTCGACGGCGATAAGGTACCTCTCTCCTATGATGTCCTTTACGATAGATGCGAAACTATCTTTGAGCAACTCATGAGTCAGGATAAGGCGTTAGAGTATATCATGGCTAGGAACAAGGACTTAGAGTCTCAAGTAGATAATTTAACTTAAGAACTTGCAAATTCTAAGACTCTTAAATCTGATGAATGTTCTTCTGCCATGCTCTACACTCAGAATTTGCTAAACTGCAATCTGCTCATGATACTGCTTTGCAACAACTTAAAGATGCTAGAACTGAGCTAGTTGAGGTTAAATCTGCCCCTTGTGAAAAATGCTTAAATTCTAGCAAGTTGGTTGCTTCTGGTATGGATGATTCTAGCCTTTGCTCTTTTTTGCATTGAACGCGAACATGAAGTTAAAGATATCTTAGAAGCAGTTAGAGCTAAATATGCCAAGCTTAAGGACAGTATTGAGTCTTCTACATGTGCTTCATGTCCTGCTCTTAAACTTGAAATTGCTTTGTATAAGGAAAAATATGCTAGAGCTATTAAAGGCAAAACTTGTGAGTCATGTGTTAATCTTGAAAAAGAAAATGCTTATCTTAAGGATACTGTCGGTGTATTAGAACCGATCTTACGTAAAGATTGTTTGATTCGGGGGGGTCTCCTAGAGATGAGATCACGCAGAGTGGATTGACACGGGATGTTTAGACAGGTTCAGGCCTTCTCCGGAGAGAATAACAACCCTACTCCTGTGTGTGTATGGTATTGACTGTATTCCCAATGATCAAGCAAGAAACTAAGACTATTACAGATAACAGTACTTGTGTGTCTCCTTGACTTGCTCTGTTTCGCCTCCCTTTCACCCTCTAATTGATGTCTTTATATAGTCGTGAAGAAGTAGCCGTTTTATCCTACGGAAGAGGCGCCTTAATTGAGCCAGTAATGGGCGCATGATGGCAGTAATTACCGGCGCATTGGCTTCTTCACGCCGTCTGGCAGTTATCATTCAGAGGTAATGGGGTATTTAAGCACTATTACTACGCAGAATAGTAGTGCGTATGGACCGTTCAGATTCCTTAATCAATTGGACCCACTCGCTTGTAGGTTTGATTATAAGGTGGTCCTGGTTTACTTGGTCTTAGTATGACTTACAACTGGGTATAAGTCGTAGTAGAGCTTACGACTGTGCAATAGTCGTAGAAGGACTTACGACTGTGCAATAGTCGTAGAAGGACTTACGACTAGGTAGTGGTCGTAGAAGGACTTACGACCAGGTAGTGGTCGTAGAAGGACTTACGACCATGATATAGTCGTAGTAAGACTTACGACTATGGGGGTGATTGTAGAAGATCTTACAATCACTTGGTAGGTCTCCCCTTTATAAATATATAGGGGGTACTTTTGGGGACTATGTGACATCATATTTACCCATAATAAGAATTATAGATAAAAGATAAAATGAGGATTATTAGATCCTCGTCATCTAGCCCCCCAGCTTCAAATGAAAGTAACTTACTTGGTGAAGGATTTGCAAGTGGACTTACGACTATGAAAATGTCGTGGAATAATGGTCGAAGGAAAAACTCTTCGACATTTGAGTGCTACTTTGACCAGGAATTTGCTTGGTCAAAAAGGTTGCTTATGACTATCAAAAAGTCATAAAAACCCCTACGACTGTGGAGTGGTCGTGGTAGGATGATCGGAGAAAAAACCTTTCCGATTGATACTTCCTTCGACCAGAAAGACTTGGTCAAGAAAGTAATTTCGCTTGGAGGTGACAAAACGAACCTAATTTTCCGGACGAGGCACCGTGCAGGGAATTTCAAACGACTCCACAGATCATTGATGAGGCGGTTCCAAGCGGTTGCAATCATGAAGATTGCTTACGACTATCAAAAGTCGTAAAAACCCCTACGACTATGAAATGATCGTAGTAGGGGGATCGGAGAAAAAAACCCTTCCGATTGATACTTCCTTCGACCAGAAAGACTTGATCAAGAAAGTAATTTCGCTTGGGGGTGACAACACGCACCTAATTTTCTCGAGCAGACCATCCGGGAATTGCAAGCGACTCTCACGAGACTGTCCAGATGAGGCGGTTCGGCGGTGCAACCAACTCCTATAGACCTATAGGCGACGGCAGTTTAAAGCGGTGGCAATCGTGCGGTTATAAAAACTCACCGGGGAGTTAGACTGGTTTTACCTTTTCCTCAAATCGCTCCGTTGTTCTTGAGTTCTCGCTTTCTCGTCTTCGACTAGGTTTCATCTTCTCCGCTAACCCAATCAAAAACTTCTTGTTTACGGCGAAATGGCCAAGAGAGTTTCGAATGGAAGGAATCGGAGATGGATGCGACCAAGATCAAAATCTTGGTCGACCGGAAGATTCCAGAGAAGGCTCGGTGAAGTGGATTCGCTATTAGGCAAAGAGCGGCCATCGGGGAAAATGGACAAATCCGTCTTCCAAGCGTATTGTGAGTGCGGCCTCCGACTGCCTGCTCACCCCTTTCTTATAGTGGTACTCGAGCACTTTGGGGTGGAATTAGTGAACTTAGGTCCTAATTCCATTACCATGTTGAGTGTCTTCGTGTACCTGTGCGAGGCGTACCTGGGGATTCCGGCGGACCTCGAGCTATTCCAATATTATTATGGGATGGCTCGTCAAAGCAGGAATCGCCTGGAAGCTGCGATCAAGCTCCACGACTCGAAGTCGAAGGAGTACATTCGGAGTTTTACCCGGTCTTCATGGCCGGGGTGGAGGAAGAGGTGGTTTTACTGGAAAGTCACCTCTGAAGACAGTCTTTCCTTCGCGGGAAAGGCTGCCGAGAAGAAATCTTCATGGGACTCGACTCACGAAGATATTGGCGGATTGGCCCCTATATTCAAGCCATCAAGGACTTGAAAGAAGAGGGTGACGGATGGCATGTGGTGAAAGATTTCATCACACGCAGAATAAGTCCCTTGAAGAAACGAGCATCTCCTATGTGGAGATACTCGGGAGAGGAGACCCAACCGGAGAGATTCTGACGAGGGTAAGTAGTACATCGACTTAGCTCTCGGTTTGGTCCTTCTCGACATTGTCTAATATTCTTATCTGCATTTACGGATCTTTCACAGCCGAGGTTGACTCTAGAGTCGGACTCATCTGTGAAAATCTCCGCCACCCGAGTGGCGGTTCCTCAAATCATTGCGGCTTTGTCCGCAGATGAAAAGATAGAGCGCCTAAAGGTAATCAAAAGTTGATTCTTTCTTTAGGACTTTATAGTCGTAGAAGATACTTACGACTAATGGTGATCGTAGAATATCTTACGATCAAGAAAATGTAAAGAAAAACTTACGACTTGGCAATTGGTCGTAGAAAAACTTCTGATGATCGGTGATTCTTCTTTTTACATTTTGCTTTACGAAAGTAGGCATGGAAAATCGTCGGAGACGACGAGGAAGTCGACCGATGACCATTGGCGCTGGGTTGTCGAAAGACAAAGGCTCGGCTCCTCCCTCTAAGAGACGTCGACTTGTAAAATCTGCCGACAAGGGAGGAGCAAGCTCGAGCTCTGGTCTTTCGACCAGACCCTCTACAAACTGCGCAACCATAGCTATAATCAAGCCGAGGCCGCAGCTATCGGGTCGAGGAGGTTGAAGCAATTGAATCTCTTAAGCGCAAACCTCGCAAGGCTAAGGTACCCTTCTATTATGACAAGGAATCTTTCGCAGATTCGCCACTCCTAGTTTTGTTAAGCAAGCTGGAAAGGAGATCTGGAAAGATTTTATGTCTTTTGTGAAGGGCGATCTTGCTCGGCACAACTGCGATCGAGGGTAGTCTTCGCTATCGAATAGTCGAGACCGATCTCGGCCATCTAGAGAACCAGGAGACGAGCCACGGTTCTGTTCAAACTCTGACGGACGTGGTCGTGGCCGGGATCCATTGTTGAACCTCGACCGGGCGTGGTCATGAGAAGAAGAAATCCTCCGTTGGGAGGATTGCTCCTAAATTCCTGGTTAAGACGAGCATGAGGTATGTGAAATGTACTAAAGTGTAAGAAGAACATTTACCTTTTTCCTTTTCACAACCTGATTTGATTTTCTTTATTTCAGTCCTACTCCTTCAAATTTCAAGAATGCTTAGTTGAGAAGCCCATTGTCACCTCTTGATGGTGGAGAGGTAATAATGAAGTGGTGAAGGATCTCCTTGACCGAGGTGGCTCGAAGTGGTTTCTTCATTCTTGAGATTGTAGCTCTGATCTGAGGTCGTAGCTCGACCACCGAGAGGCGACTCGACTCTTGAGGTCGTAGCTACACGACCACCGAAAGGGTAGCTATGACCTCTGAAATGGTTGTAGAGACCACTGAGGGTGCAAAGCCTCTGGTCAAGGTGAGGATGACTCTGACGCCGTCTTGGAAAGGAGGTCGTGGAGACATTCCTTCCGGTGTCCAAAGAAAGTCATGACTCTGAGAATCGGAGGATGAAGAATATTTCAACTTCATCTTGACTTCTTTGGACCTGCCTCCGTCATAGGGTCTGCTGCTTACCGATTTCGCGACCGAGTCCCTCATCCCAAGGATATTCCCAATAGAGGAGATACTTTCGATAATGAGCGCCTTGAGGAGGTGTGGTGGGATAAAGTCGCGAGGATAGATAAGCTGCAGAACCCGGAGCTGGTGTACTCGACCTTCGCTAGGTCGACAATGAATGTGAGTATTTTGCAGAATACTTATATAAGTGGCTTTCCCTTTCTTCTTACTGTCTTCTCTTTGCAGAAAGCTCTGGAGCAAATTGCCGTTGTCGGTGAGTATCATCGACAACTTTTAGAGCTACGACAAGAGAAGGAAGAACTCTGCATGCATGCAGAGAGATGGTAAGTCACTGTTACTCATAGTCATTTTCGACTTGACTACTCGTATATTGTTTACGAGAGTTGTCATGGAAAAACTCATGACAAAGTATTGGTCACAAAGAGCTTACTACTACTTATTTACGATGAAGTGGTCGTAGAAAGACTTACGACCATGACATAGTCGTAGAAAAACTTACGACTAGGTCGGTGGTTGTAGAAGGACTTGCAACCAATCGGCTGATGTTTATCTTCATTTTTATCCTCTGTAGGCTAAAAAGCGACACGAAGACCTTAGCTGACTCGCTCGATTATGAAAAAGAGGAGTCGAGAAAGCTAAGGAACGAAGTATTAGTCCTCTCGGATAGACTCCGAGAAGCCATCTCTGCATCTAAATGATTGTAGGAAAAAATAAACAGTAAGTGCTGAACTTAAGACTGCTTTTAAATTTGACCTTTACCCATCTCTCATTTCTTTTTCAAAAAAAGAAGATGAGATGAGGAAGCTCCGGACCGAAGTTGGAGACAAAGCTTTGGTCATTCAGGAGTTTTCCCGCATTACCAAGAATAAGGATCAGGAACTCGAGGGTCTGAGATCTCGAGTAACAGGTAAGCAATTCTTTACCTGTTGTCCTTTTCGAGTACTTTCCCTTTTCTTATGCTAATTTCTTGTTCGAAATGCTGTCACGAGTTGAGAAGTCTCGAGGTGATCCAAGAGAAGACCTTGATCTACAATGAGTCCATCGCATTGCTAAGATGAATGCAGAGGACATCAGAGCATGGGAGAAAAAGCATGCTGAAACCATTGCTTCCCATGAAGAAGAGGTCAAGAAATTGGATTCTCAACTAGTAGGTAAGAAATGCTTTTACCTACAATTATCTTTGTGTTATCTTCCTCTAGAAGTTTATTTTTGTTTGACAGGCTTTATTC
Source organism: Hsuehochloa calcarea (assembly GCA_036346395.1). Taxonomy (NCBI): domain Eukaryota; kingdom Viridiplantae; phylum Streptophyta; class Magnoliopsida; order Poales; family Poaceae; genus Hsuehochloa; species Hsuehochloa calcarea. The sequence goes on along the minus strand of CM070614.1, from coordinate 16,968,075 downwards.
TTTTGAACAAGTGATCGAAAACAAGAAACTTCATGAGGCTTCGACTTGTACCCAACAGAGATGGAGTCGATGAAGACTAGTCTTCAAGGCAACATCACACTCCTGAACAATGTACTTGGTGAGCTACATTCTGAGGGAAAAACTCCTCGAGAAGATACTGTAGCCGCTCACATAAGTACTATTGGGGAACAAGTCGGAAACTTGCAAGAAATGGTGACCACTCTGAAGGCTAATCAAGCCGAATCAATAAGGGAGGCAGTCGAAGCTGCAGTAAGTTACGCTCTGGCGAAACTTAAAGCTCAAGACCCCTGCCTTAATGTGCAACCAATTGAAGCCGACTGACCGCCTGAATCGAGGCAAGTCGATTGATCGAAAATGCAATCGGTTGGCAAAAAGGTAGCGGAGGAAATGCAGCTAGGCACTCCCCCTTCAGAGTAATCTTGTAACTACTTTGTAAGGCAGACAGTTTCTGTTGACGAGTAATATATGATCCATCTTGTTTCCTGCAAATCATCTTATCGAGCGGTTAGCAACCCGAAAGATGATAAACGAATGAAAGACTAAGAATTGAAGTTAAATTAATAACTTTATCCTAGGCTATCTTGTTTCCTGCAAATCATCTTGTCGAGTAATTAGTAACTCAAAAGATGATAAACGAATGAAAAACTAAGAATTGAAGTCAAATTAATAACTTTATCTTAGCCCCCGACTATTTGCTTAGTTTGTTTGGACAATCTAAGTAAATAGTGTGTGAAATGGGGTTTCTGAAAACAAAGAGAGGTTTATTTAACTTATAGTTTTTGTTACGGTTGTCTAGCACTGGTCGAAAGAGTAGAAACAACTCGACACTAGGAAGTTCCTTCTAGTGGGCAGGACCACGTGCAGAGAGGAAAGGCTTCGACTAGGTGATGTTACCATCTCCGACTGGTTTAATCGAACCAAAAACAACAACTTGAGTTAAACAAACGTCTTAGAGGACTTTAATAATTCGTTCGCCCTTTTTTGGTGGACTCGATAAGTCTTTTCCAGTAGCAAAAGTAGGAGACTGAGCGACGCTAGGAAGTTCCTTCTAGTGGGCAAGACCACGTGCAGAGAGGAAAGACTTCGACTAGGTGTGTCTCTTCCTTCGACCAGTTAAAACGAATCGAGTACACCAAAGGTGGTCGAATAAATATAGGAAAGTGCACTCTACTTAGAATATTTTTCGAAATTACTGAAAAAATAAACTAAGATGGGAAGAGTTGGCTTTAAGAATATTTCGACTAGATATAACCCGAGCTCTCTGTATTGGCGACAAAAGTGAGTAACAAGTCGATGCTAGGAATTTCCTTCTAGTGGGCAGGACCACATGCGAGAGGAGAGACTTGACTAGATGATGTTACTTGCCTTTCGCCGGTGTAGGGAAAACTGGGTGTTTTTGGATCAAAGTCGAAAGATTATAAAAGCACTACTCAAAAATAAGACAAAAGAGGTAGAAGGAACCTGGACCTTTATTGCCTGAGAGGTTGGTCACACATAGAATTTGCGTAACTGGTCGATGTTCCAAGAATTTGAGAGAACCTGCCCATCTTCCATTGCAAGTCGCATCAGGCCGCCGTAGGTGACCGACCATCGTGTAAGGACCTTCCACTTGGGAGAAAGTTTATTCCGATTAGACTTGGATTGGCAGAGCCTCAATACCAAGTCACCTACAGCAAGGCTGCGAGGCTGGACCTTACGATCGTAGTATCTGCGTAGGGCTTGTTGGTAGACTGCAGAACGGATTAGGGCCATGTTTCTCCTTTCTTCGAGTAGGTTAATATCATCTGCTCGAAGTTGTTCATGGTCGGAGTTGTTGAAGGTTTCAACTCGAGTCGACCGCAATTTTAGCTCCGGAGGAAGCATGGCTTTAGCTCCGAACACTAGAAAGAATGGTGTTTCTCTTGTCGCCGACCTGGTGGTCGCATCTAACCGCCCATATCTGAAGGTAATTCTTGTACCCAAGCCCCCGAGCGCTTAACAAGCTGGTCGAAGACTCGGGTTTTAATCCCTCGCATTATTTGGCCGTTTGCACGTTCGACTGCCCCGTTGCTTTGGGGATGTGCAACAGAAGCATAACATAACTTGGTACCCAACTCGTCGCAAAATTCCTGAAATTTTGCACTTGCGAATTGTTTACCATTATCTGTAATTATTCGACTCGGGACTCCAAATCGGCTAATTACGCATCTCATCATGAACCTTTTTGCTGCTTCCGTTGTTATCCCAGTTACAGGTTCGGCTTCGATCCATTTTGTGAATGTGTCAATGGCCACAAAAAGGAATTCGAAACCTCCTGGAGCTTTGGGAAACGGTCCTAGGATATCGAGACCCCAGGCCGCAAAAGGCCAAGAAAGAGGTATCATCTGTAACGCTTGAGCTGGTTGGTGTATCTGTCTACCATGAAACTGGCATTGGACACACTTTTTAACCACCTCTTTAGCATCGTACAGAGCTGTAGGCCAGTTAAAACCTTGTCGAAAGGCCTTACCGACCAGTGTTCTGTAGGAAGCATGTGTCCCACAGATGCCACTGTGTATATCATGAAGGAGTTTTATTCCTTCGTTTTGCGAAATGCATCGCATGAGTATCCCTTGGGTTCCTCGTTTGTAGAGGACTCCTTCGACCAAAGTATACATTTTGGCTTTTTGGGATAAACGATCTGTTTCAAGATCATCTTCGGGTACAGAACCCTTGTGAAGATACCCGTAGATGGGAGTCATCCAGGTATCCTCGTAGTCTAATGAGGCCATCTCAATAGGAGGTGTCTCGGTTCTTCGACTGTGAGAGGGCTTTGGAGTTGCTCCAAGAAAACTCCTTTTGGTACTGTAGATCGGGAAGAAGCCATTCGAGCAAGTTGGTCTGCGAGGAAATTATCCTTTCGAGGGATGAATTGTACCTCGAAACCTAAAAAATGCTTTTCTAACTTTCGTACTTCCGATAAGTACCGTGACATTGTCAAGTTAGAGCACTGGTACTCTTTCCCGACTTGATTCACGACTAGTTGAGAGTCTCCTCTCACGAGTAGTCGACGAATCGAGAGTGCTTCGCACCGTGATGCCGCCTAGCAAACCTTCGTGACTCGCCACGTTGTTAGTGGCCTAAAAGTTTAATTGTATGGCATACTTTAAGGTTTCTCGGTAGGAGATACCGGGACCACCCGACCTTTCGAGCCACTTAAAATAAGTGACCCGTCAAAGTACATCATCCTTCGGTCGTGGAATCGTGATCGGGCATCTGAGCAGTTCAGATTTGTCCATTCGGCGACAAAGTCTACCAAGATCTCGGATTTTATGGCGTTCGGGACACAAAATGGAGGTCGAACTCCCAAGTTCGACCGACCATTTTGCCATGCGCCCCATTGTTTCCTTATTATGGAGGATCGCTCCCAAAGGAAACTCAGGCAGCACAACTATTTTGTGCGCTGAAAATAATGCCGCAGCTTCTCGAAGACATGAGGAGGGCATATAGAAGTTTTTGGACCGAGGGTAACGCTCCTTAGGCCCGTAAAACTTCAGCGACGAGTAAACCGGTCGTTGTACGCTTTCACGTTCTACGACCAAGATCGCGCTTCTTCGCCTATGGCGCGGGCGGCTAGGTAAATTAGGAGCATCTCTTCCGCTTTGGAGAAACCGTAAGCAGAGCACTCGAAGGTACCTCTTGACATCCTCAAAGGCGGCGTTGCCTCGCTCGACCACTCAAAACCTTCGTGTCTCCCGAGAAGTTTAAAGAAAGGTAGTCCTTTTCTCCTAGCCGTGCGATGAAACGACTTAAAGCCGCCATACACCCAAAGGAGTTTCGACTTCCTTTTTGTGGCCTGAGGGCGATCTGGAGGATGGCTTTATTTTCTCAGATTTGCTTCGATTCCTCGTTCAGATACTAGGAATCCAAGCAATTTTCCTGAAGAAATTCCGAACACACACTTCTCGGGATTAAGTTTTAAGTGGTGCTTTTTGAGGTTGTCGAATGTTTCTTGCAGGTCAGTGATATGATTAAATTTCTTAATGCTTTTTACGACTAGATCATCAACATAGGCTTCCAGATTCCGGCCTAATTGAGATGAAAAAGTCGTTTGCATTAAGCGTTGAAAAGAAACACCGGTATTTTTTAAACCAAATGGCATTTTGACATAGCAAAAAGTACCAAATGGTGTAATAAATGCGGTCTTTTCTTCATCGTTTAAACACATATTGATCTGGTGGTATCCACAATATGCATCTAAAAAACTTAATATTTTACAACCTGCAGTAGAATCAACCAACTGATCGATACGAGGTAAAGGAAAATCATCTTTTGGACAAGCTTTATTAAGATCAAGAAGTCTCACGCACATACGCCATTTGCCGCTTGACTTTTTGACCATTACAGGTTAGCCAACCACTCGGGTGGTTGACTTCTCTTATAAAGCCCGCTTTAAGTAGCTTATCCACTCGATTTAATAGCATCTCGTCGATCGAGGGCAAATCTCCGTAATTTTGTTTTACTGGTACTTTATCGGTAGTAAAGCTAGCCTGTGCTCGATCACCCTCACCGGGACTCGGGCATGTCGGATGCTTGCCACGCGAAGACATCTGCGTTAGCTCGGAGGAAGGTAATGAGGGCGTCTTCCTATTTGGGGTCGAAAGTCTCCCCAATGCGAACAGTCTTCGAGGGTTTCTCTGCGTCCAGAGGAACCTCTTTGACTTGGTCGTTCGGCTTTGGTGCATCTTTAGGCTTCGACTTGCTAGTCGAAGGCTGACTTTCATCTCGAGTTGGTATTTGGCCAATCATCTCGAGGGATCGACGGTCGCAGTTATACGCCATCTTTTTGTCACAATGAATTGTGATCACTCCTTTGGGACCTGGCATCTTAAGACATTGATATCCATAATGAGTAGCCATTAAGAATTTTGCCAAAGCTAGTCGTCCGAGTATGGCGTTATATGCCGTATCGAAATCGACCACATCAAAGGAGATTTTCTCTGTCCTGAAATTACTTGGTGAACCAAATGTTAAAGGAAGAGAAACTTGGCCAATGGGTTTGGCCGAAGACCCCGGTACAATACCATGAAAAGAGTATCGTACCGGTCTTACCTTTGTCCTGGGTACTTGCATTTCGTCCAGGGCGTTGGTAAACATTATGTTCAAGGAACTGCCACCATCAATCAACACTCGATTGACCCGACAGTTGTTGATGGTGGGTTCAACCACAATCGGGTATCGACCTGATCGATTCGAAGTGGTTGGGCAGTCATCCTTCACAAAAGAAAGAGTAACTTCCGACCACTTCGGTAAATTATTGACAAGAGGAGCATTTATAGAGTTTACCTCTCGTCCGGCAGCTTTGAGTTGTCGTTTCGACTCGTATGTCGATGATCCTCCGTAGATGTGTTTTACGGTATGTTGCGGATCTTGGAACAGCATCTCTTCATCATCCTCCGATGACTTGTGACCACTCGTATTCCCTACTTGCTCGAGAGTGGGGAGTGGCCCTTTGCCGTTGCAGTAGTCCTCGAGCTTTCTTTGGAAAACTCGGCGATTCTATGAGGTCATGTCCTTCCTTTTATGAAAAGGACACCACCTTGGCTTGTCGTTCCTACGATCAGGGCGCTTACCTTTGCCTTGATCAGGGTACGACTTGGTGGTTCGGGGCTCTTTATCTTTCACGGCCAAGACCTCCTTGAAACCACTGGTTTGTGGTTTTTGACTCTTTATTTTCTTCTTGGACTTCTTTGCTTTCTTATCCTTACCAACTTCACCTGGCTCTCGAGGAGTGTACGTTTCTCGATCAATAGTATTGTTCCACTCGACCGCCTCAGAAGCAGTCGCATTTCGATCGGCCATCTCGAAGAGCTCAGCAACAGTGTTGGGAGGATTCAAAGCAATATCCTCTGTTATCCTTCTACTACGGACTCCTTGCTTAAAAGCCCTGATCGCAGATGAGTCGGAAATTTCCGGAATTGAGTTACGAACCTGACTAAAGCGTTTGATGAATTGACGCAAAGTCTCGTTGTTGTTCTGTTTGATCCGGTGCAAGTCATCTTCCTTTCCAGGGCGGTCGTATGTGCCTTGGAAATTCGCCTGTAGAAGATCGCAGAGGTGTTGCCAAGAGTAGATCGACTCGAGTGGTTGGTTTGATAACCACGATCGAGCGGATCCTTCAAGCACAGTCGGAAGGTAATTAGCCATTACGTGCTCTCCTCCTCCTGCTGCTCGGGCAGCTGTTGTGTAGATTTGAAGAAATTCGATGGGATTTTGAGATCCATCAAACTTCTCCATGTTCACTGGTCGAAAATGAGGTGGCCAGCGAACTGCTCGAAGGTCAGGCGAAAATGCCCGGCATCCAGTAATGACTTCTTGGCGTCCTCTTTGCAGGAAAGAAGGGTTAATGTCACCAGTGATCGATACTGACGATACCCAAAGAATAGTCGACTCGTCTGTTGTAGGTCTCACTCACGAGGGAATACTCCTCGTACTCTATCCGTTGTGGATTTCCTTGTCGAAGTGGTGAATGATTACCTCTCCGAGGAGCTTCTTGATCATCAGCCAATCGAAATGTATTTCTCCGAGTAGGGGATCGATGCGACTTATAGCCGTGTCGATTTCTTCGTATTGAAATATTTGATTGACTGGTAGCTGAGGAAGTCGTATTGCTATGACTACCTGAATGATGTCGACGAGGTACTTCCAGTCTTGTCATCACGGTTCGAAGCCTTTGTGCAATCTCTTCAGCAAAGAGATCGTATCCTGGCGTTCGAGTAAGCTCTTGATTGGGATTTTCGAGCAAGTCGTTGATGTCCTGGAGTTCTTGTACCTCCTTCGACTGATGTTGAATGCGCCCCGGCAGATTCTTCTAGGCGGCAATCTTCTTCCGTCGGATGGCCTCAAAATTCTCCTCATCAGATCTTTGAGACCTTCTCAGTGGAGTGCGAGAATGTCGAGGATTTCCCTCGCGCTCATCAGAGTATTGGTCATGTTCATCACCGGTGGTGCCCTTGCCATTACCACGAGGGGGCGCAGTGCGTGACCTTCGGGGAGTGTTCTTATCTCGGCCTCCATTAGGCTGACCCTGATTTGAGGGAAGGACGAAGACCTCCCGTTGATGATTCTCACTTGCGCTCGAGGCCTCCCTGCTTGAGGAGTACTCGAGAGACACCATCTGGCGACTTGGAGCAATCCTCCGTAGGGGAACTCGGGTTATAATCGTCTCTCGTCGCAAATGAGATCTGCGGAGAGACTCGAATCGCAGAAAGCATGCTTGATCCCACCCTCTCCGGAGTTACCCCGAGAGAGGATCACCGATGTTGGTGGAGTCCTCGAATGGTGGCTTGCGTAACTTGTCTCACCGGTCGGACCGCCTTAGGGGACTTGGACACTTGGAGGAAAAACTCTCGTCGGTCGTGAGTCCTCCCGGGTGCGGTTCGTCGGATTGACCCTTGTCCTTTGAGGAATTGGCCCTCTCAGGACGATCGTTGTGGGGATAAGGATCCTCCTCAACTCCATTGATGGGATCGTTTCTCGAGAATGATCTCCGAGGCAACATCACCATCGGCGGATGCATCACTCGGCTCGTAGTCGAAACCGCATCCATGTCGACGTCTCACAGACCGCCAAGTCAAACCAGTTCTCCTCGTTACATTCTCCCGCCATGATTGCATGAGATTGGAAAAAGAGAGTATGTTGACAAGAGATTACCTAAGCTCCCACGGTGGCGCCAACCGCTTGTATTAGAACCGATCTTACGAAAGATTGTTTGATTCGGGGGGTCTCCTAGAGATGAGATCACGCAGAGTGGATTGACACGGGATGTTTAGACAGGTTCAGGCCTTCTCCGGAGAGAATAACAACACTACTCCTGTGTGTGTATGGTATTGACTGTATTCCCAATGATCAAGCAAGAAACTAAGACTATTACAGATAACAGTACTTGTGTTTCTCCTTGACTTGCTCTGTTTCGCCTCCCTTTCACCCTCTGATTGATGTCTTTATATAGTCGTGAAGAAGTAGCCGTTTTGTCCTACGGAAGAGGTGCCTTAATTGAGCCAGTAATGGGCGCATGATGGCAGTAATTACCGGCACATTGGCTTCTTCACGCCGTCTGGCAGTTATCATTCAGAGGTAATGGGGTATTTAAGCACTATTACTACGCAGAATAGTAGTGCGTATGGACCGTTCGGATTCCTTAATCAATTGGACCCACTCGCTTGTAGGTTTGATTATAAGGTGGTCGTGGTTTACTTGGTCGTAGTATGACTTACAACTGGGTATAAGTCGTAGTAGAGCTTACGACTGTGCAATAGTCGTAGAAGGACTTACGACTGTGCAATAGTCGTAGAAGGACTTACGACTAGGTAGTGTCGTAGAAAGACTTACGACCAGGTAGTGGTCGTAGAAGGACTTACGACCATGATATAGTCGTAGTAAGACTTACGACTATGGGGGTGATTGTAGAAGATCTTACAATCACTTGGTAGGTCTCCCCTTTATAAATATATAGGGGGTACTTCTGGGGACTATGTGACATCATATTTACCCATAATAAGAATTATAGATAAAAGATAAAATGAGGATTATTAGATCCTCGTCAGATACCTTAGAAATTTTTTCTAAAGGTAAGAAACAATTAAACATGATTCTGGACAAGTCTAAAACTCCTTATAAGAAGCAAGGATTAGGATACAACTCTGTCCAAGATAATTCTAAGTCCAAAGTTACTCAAGTCTTGGAAAATGGGTTAGTTGAATTTAAAACCTAACCTGCAAAAACTATTTTTAAATCTGCGGGTTTTGCCCAAACATCTGTTAAGTCAAAATGTGCTTCTCCCAGTGGTATCAAGTACCATTGCACCTATTGCAAGAAGAATGGGCATTTGGTTGAGTTCTGTTGGCGTAGGTTGAAAAATGATAAGAAAATTTTTGATAGAATTTCACTCACTCAACCTAGAGCTTTTACGAGACGTGGTAACATAGAAAAGAAGAAACCTAGTTTAGGATTTGTGTCACATGCTCATCATCATGCTCCTAGACAGGATAACTCTTATGTTAAAGTAACCATTGCTCATAACAGAACTTCAAACTTAATCAAGGATAGGACTTATGCTTTGCATACTACTCGCAGACGTGTGTCTCAGTACTGGGTTCCCAAGTCTTGTTTAACTAACCCCAGTATTGAGACACATCGTTCTTCTGTGCCTTGATTTTCAAGATTAACGCGGAAAGAGGAAGGACACGTGGTTCGTCGACTCCGGCTGTTCACGCCACATGACCGGAGACGCAAGATGGTTCACCTCCTTCACGCGGTCGACGGGTGATGAATTCATCACCTTTGGAGATGATAGACAAGGGCGGATTGAAGGAACGAGATCGATCGGGGTGAACGACAAGTTCATACTCAAGGACGTCGCCCTTGTGGATAAGCTAAGGTTTAACTTACTTTCTGTCTCTCAACTTCTTGACGATGGTTATGAGACTAGATTTAAGAAAAATGCTTGTCGGGTGCTTGATTCAACTGGTGAGCTTGTTTTTGGGATTACTAGAGTTGCTATGATCTTTGGAGCTGATTTTTCTGAATCTCTTGCTGGTTCTCTCGAGTGTTTGATTTCATCCTCTTCTTCTGAGTTCTGGCTTTGGCACCGTCGTTTGGGGCACATTGGTTTTGATCATCTGACGCGAGTTAGCAACCTTGAGCTCATGAGAGGTTTGCCCAAACTCAAAGCCGTCAAGGATGCTGTATGTGCGCCCTGTAGGCATGGCAAGCAAGTTACCGCCTCACACCCATCAGTGACTATGGTCATGACTGACGGACCGACGAGCTTGCTTCATATGGATACTGTTGGTCCCGCTAGGGTTCGATCAGTTGGTGGAAAATGGTACATTCTTGTCATAGTCGATGATTTTTCTAGATACACTTGGGTGTTCTTTCTTGCTTTGAAGGATGAAGCTTTTGATCATTATCATGATCTTGTTCTTCGTTTGGCTTCTGAACTTCCGAGTGCCTTGAGAGCGATCCACAGTGACAATGGCACGGAGTTCAAGAATGCCTCTTTTGCTTCCTTTTGTGCTGAGCGGGAATTGAGCATCAGTTCTCCTCTCCACACGTCCCTCAACAAAATGGTGTTGTGGAAAGGAAGAACAGGACCCTAGTCGAGATGGCTAGGACGATGCTAGATGAGTATAGCACTCCGAGGAGGTTTTGGGCCGAAGTTATTTCTACTGCTTGCCATATTGCAAATCGTGTCTTTTTGAGACCGTCCTTGGGCAAGACTCCTTATGAGCTTCGGTTTTGTAGAAAACCCTCTGTCTCGCACTTTCGAGTCTTTGTTTCCAAGTGTTTTATTCTCAAGACAGGAAACCTAGATAAATTTGAGTCAAGAACTTTTGATGGTTTATTTCTGGGTTATCCTGCACATTCAAGGGGTTTTCGAGTTTTTAATGTTGAAACTAACCTGGCTCAGGAGACATGCAATGTCACTTTTGATGAGACTAGCCACGAGCTAGATCGGATATTTCAGTGATACAGTGACAGAGAGTATATTTGTAGAGGAAGATGATGATGGACTCGATGATACTCTTCCACATCTTCTTGTTGACATTCCTATTCCTACACAAGAACACATCGTGACTACTTCGCCTTGGCTTGAGGCACTCTTTGATCTTCATCATCGCAGACTGTGGAGGTCGAAGAGGTACTTTCCTCTCCGGGTGCGCCACTTCACATTCAAAGGCAGCACCCTCCGGATCAGATGATAGGTAATCTCAATGAACGAGTCACTCGCTCCAGGTATCATGATCCAAACCTCTATTCTCATTCTGCTTTTGTAGCTTCTTTTGAACCCCGTGATATATCACATGCTTTATCTGATTCTAGTTGGGTCAATGCCATGCATGAGGAGTTAGAGAATTTTGAGAGGAATAAGGTCTGGAACCTAGTAGAACCTCCTAGTGGTCATAATGTTATAGGAACCCACTGGGTGTTCAAAAACAAACAAAATGAGGATGGTTCTGTGATTAGAAACAAGGCTAGGTTGGTAGCTCAGGGTTTTAGCCAAGTTGAGGGGTTAGATTTTGATGAGACCTTTGCTCCTATTGCTAGACTAGAAGCCATTCGCATTCTACTTGCATTTGCTGCTTCTAAGGGCTTCAGATTATATCAGATGGATGTTAAGAGTGCCTTTCTGAATGGTTTTATAGAGGAGGAGGTTTATGTTAGGCAACCCCTAGGCTTTGAGAATCCCAAGAACCCACATCATGTCTTCAAGCTATCCAAAGCCTTGTATGGTCTTAAACAAGCCCCTAGAGCCTGGTATGATAGACTTAAGACCTTCTTGCTTAAGAATGATTTTGAGATGGGTAAGGTAGACAAGACCTTGTTCATTCTTAGGCGTGGCAATGACTTCCTACTTGCTCAGATTTACGTTGATGATATTATCTTTGGTGGTTCTTCTCATGCTCTTGTTTCCAGCTTTTCTGAGACTATGTCCAGGGAATTTGAGATGAGCATGATGGGAGAGCTCAATTACTTTCTGGGGCTTCAAATCAAGCAATGTAAGGAAGGGATCTTCATTCATCAGACGAAGTATACTAAGGATCTACTCAAACGCTTCAACATGGGTGACTGCAAGCCGATCGCCACTCCCATGGCGACTTCGACTGCTTTGGATCCAGATGAGGAAGGAGAAGCCGTGGATCAACGCGAGTACCATGACATGATCGGCTCCTCCGCACTGACGGCATCAAGACCGGACATCCACTTCACAGTCTGCCTCTGCGCGAGGTTTCAGGCGTCTCCGAGAACTTCCCATCGCCAATGTCGGGACCCAAATATGCAAATCTGGACCCTCTGTGTATTCTGCACTAGTCCAGGATCACGCTAGTGCACACAGTGTCAACATCGATGAAATATCACATCCATACAACGAATATAAGAATAAACGATTACTTTGAATAACAAATAATCTGTTGGGACCTTACTACGAGTTTACATTTATTAAGCCATGCAAGGTGACAATAAAGAAATAAACTGCAATGAAACGAAATAAACTCCGGTGGCTCCCATCAATTTACCACGTAACCGATCGATCAAGACCCTAACGATCAACCTTCGAGAATTCTTCTTCAAAAAAAGCAGTGACGACTCCTCCACTTCATTGATTTGTTTAGCAAGAGTGAGTACACACCGTACTCGCAAGTCATACCACGAATGCATTTATACATGATGGCTTATTCCAAAGGAATGGCTTCGTGGTTATTTTATGAAATGCAACATTTGCAATTGAATACAAATAATAGATTGAAAGCATAATTCAAAACAAATAGACAATAATAAGTTAACAATTGATTTTACAAAGAACACACAGTCTAATCAAGTTATTCACACAGCTGCACAAGTTATCTCACACAGCTAACCTTTCCCAATTGTTTTTATGAAAATCTACCCCTCGTGTGAAATTCCCGAGCATGTCCATAACCGAGGACGCGGCTATTCGAATAGATTGGTTTAAACACTCTGCAGAGGCTGTACACTTTACCCACACGATACAATCAGTGGAGCCAGCACTGACCATAACAAAACCTTTTAGAGACTTCATCTCAAACAATGACACTCCCGATGTGCTTTCCTGCCGTCCAATTTGTTCACATAGCCCTTGGAACGACACACACCGTTGGATCTGAAAACGGCGAACCGCTCATAGATGTGACCCAAACACAGCGGTACACACCTTCCACCCCATCACACAGCTTAAATACAACCTGAGTTGTCAATGTCAAGACTCCATATATAACTTACTAAGTCAGGTCCAGCCCATACTAGGCATGTGGTCGTACAGTAAGGCCCAGTTCAATGGCGCACAAAGTTAAGTCCTTAATTGACCAAGGCAAGACTTCCAGTTTTAACCCAAATCACAAAGTTTATAGCACACAGTTCCACCATTCACACAGATCCACCACTTGCCTCAGTCTAAATCTTTTCCCACCCTGTTGATTAAGTGCAACACATGCCATCAACGAGTAACAAAGACACAAAGACACAGTTTCATCACAGTTCCATAATCACTTAGTCAAGTTTATAATTGCAACTCTCACATGAAATAATGACTCGTGGCATGGCTAAGCAGTCTAATCGTATCTAACCAACCCACGTTGGTGCTACGATAATACCAACTAATTATTAACCAACCTAGGGTGACAAAAGATCATGGCATACAATAGACAAGGTGGCATAACAATTTGGATTAATAACTACACCCAAAAGCATTTAAATAAATACTTGAAATAGAATGCAATATATTGAAACAAAGTATTTTGAAAACTGGGTTCAATATGATCAAAGGTATAACTTGCCTTGGAATAGGTCTAGATATTGATCTTGGTCTTGAGGTGCTCCTTCTTCTGTAAAATTCCCCGAAGTATCGACGTCTACTCGCAAACGAGACAAAAGAAACAAAACAAATAAATAACAGAGGCAAAAAAAACTCCAAAAATCAAATAAAATTCATCATTAAATAGATCTTAATTTTATAAGAATTTACAAATTTGAATGGGCTCAATTGGAGTTCGGATGCTAAAGGTATGGGCTTTGGAAGATTGGAAAATCAAATAAAACCCTAATTTGGATTTTATCGAATTTCCTGAATTATTTTTATAAAGGAAAATCAAATTATTGCGCAATGCTTGCATCAGCCGAGGAAAAAGAAATAATTAAAACCCGTACTGACAGGTGGGCCCCACCCGTCAGTCTCGGGGTTCACGGTGGACCGAGTGCACCGAACCGAGGGAGATCTGGCGCGGTGGACCGCCACGACGCTGGTCCGGCGCCGATCTGGCGCCATGCGGCCGCTTACACCAAGACTGGCCGACAAGGCGCCGAATTTGGCGATAACGGGCGGCGGTGGCGCTCGGACCCGATGGTCACCGTGAACGGCGGCGACTTCGCCCGTAGTGAGTGGTGCCAACGTAGAGGAGGTTATTGCGCATATATGGGCACCGGGTTTGAGCACCTAAGGTTGACGGAGATGGCCGGCGGCGAGGGAGAAGCGGCGGCGAAGACTCGGGTTTTGTCGGACGGGCGCTCCGGCGATGCTCCGGCGACGAGGAGGTGCGCACGAGGTAGCCTGAGACTTGCTGATCACGAGGGTGCAGTCGGCGAGGCAAGGGCGGCGAAGACGGCGGTGCAATTCACCGGAGAAGAAGTTCGGCCGAAAACCCTAAAGCTTGAAATGCGACGGCGCTAGGGCGATCGGGGCGACGAGAGTGGCGGCTTTGGGTTGCGGAGGTCCAGGCGGTGCTAAGGGGGTACTTATAGGCTCGGAGACACCGAGATTTGGAAACCCCCAAATCGGGTCCGAAACGGCCGGGTTTTTGAATTCCATGATTCTCGGAGATTGAAACCGAGTCGGGGTTTGATTTGGTTTGGAACGGATAAGAAATAACCGGAGACACGATTTGGTGGGTTTAAGATAAGAAGATCGGACGAGTCCGTTTTGACGCGAGGCCGAGCTCAGCAATGGCGACGTGAGCGCAGCGCGAGGAAGAGGAAGCTCGCGGAGACGACGACTGGCAAGCGCCCACCGGGTCGAGAGAGCGAGAGCGAGGCGAGAGCGAGCGTGCGATGGCGATCCAATGGCGCCGAGCGAGCGCGGGCGAGGAAAGCTGAAGGCCGCTTTGGAATAGTGTTGGGCTTCGCCCACACATTCAAGGAATTTCTTTTGATTTTTCTTTTAAATAAATCCAGAAAATACAAATAGAAATTAGAAAATAGCAATTGACTTTGGAAAAATCCCAGAAAATTCTATAAAATATATCCAAGCATATAGAATCTAAATAAAATAGTTTTGACAATTGTTGATGTTGGGATTAAGCACATTAAATCAGTTTGTCCTTAAAGTCCATATTAAGCTTTTTAATTTAATATTCAAATAAATCCAAATGATGAATTTTCTTGCTACCAATATTTAAAGGATTTTTAAAGCTCTGAAAATTGGGATGTTACAAACCTCCCCCCCTTAAACGAATCTCAACCCCGAGATTCCGGTTAGCTAGAGAAAAAGGCTAGGGAACTCGGCTTTCAAATCTTCTTCACGTTCCCACGTTGCTTCTCCTTCTGAGTGGTTACTCCATTGGACTTTGCAGAAACGAACGGTCTTGCTTCTGGTGCGGCGCTCTGCGATATCCAAAATCCGATAATAATTCATTCTTTGTACGTGAGATCTTCTTTCAGTTCAATTGACTCTAACGGGGTCTGCTCTTCCGGCACACGAAGACACTTCTTCAGCTGAGAGACATGAAAGACATCATGCACTCCTGCTAACGATCGCAGTAGCTCCAACTGCACGCAACTTCTCCTGCGTTCCAAAATCTTGAACGGACCCACATACCTCGGGGCAAGCTTACCTTTGGTGTGGAATCTCTTAACACCTCGAGCGGAGTAACTCAAGATACACAAAATCCTCGGTTCAAAGCCGAGGTCACGATTTACATTATCGGCATAACTTTTTGCTCGGTGGGCTATCTTTAGTCTTTCCCTGATCATAGCAACTTGTTCTTCGGCTTCCTGAATAATATCTAGCCCGAACACTACATGTTCAGCTGTCTCTGACCAATTTAATGGAGTTCTGCAGGCACGACCATACAAAGCTTCAAATGGTGACATCTGCAAACTGGCTTGATAACTGTTGTTGTACGAGAATTCTGCATACGGTAAACTCTTATCCCAACTGGTAGCATTTGCTAGGGCACAGGCTCTCAACATATCTTCTAATATCTGGTTGACTCTTTCAGTATGTCCATCTGTCTGTGGATGATAAGCAGTACTGAAATTCAGATGAGTTCCCAGGGCTTCATGTAGACTCTGCCAGAAACGAGAGGTGAACTGAGATCCTCGATCTGACACTATCCTCTTAGGCACACCATGCAGACTGACTATTTTTGACATATACAACTCTGCAAGGCGATCTCCTGAATAAGTGGTTTTGACTGGCAAGAAATGGGCAACCTTAGTCAAACGATCCACTATTACCCAAATCGAATCATAACCTGATTGAGTCTTGGGTAAACCGGTAATAAAATCCATACCGATCTCTTCCCACTTCCATTCGGTATCTTCAATGTTTGCAAGAAACCCGCCGGTCTCTCGATGCTCGCCTTTACTTTCGACACACGTCGCATAAGGCAACGAACTCGCGACGTCTCGCTTAAGTTTGGCCACCAAAACTTATTCTTAACATCTGATACATCTTAGTACTTCCGTGGTGAATCGAATACTTTGAGTCATGGGCTTCCTTCAAAATCATTTGTCTCAATCCATCAATATCCGGTACATGATCGCCCATTGATCCACAATATATCCTGATCATCCACGGTGAAGTCTTTAAATTTTCCTTCTGCCATCTTCTTCTTGAGGTCGGCAAACTCAGAATCCTTCGGTTGAGCTTCACGAATCTGTTTCTCCAAAGTAGACTGCACTTCCAAACTGGCCACAAATCCTTCCGGAACAACTTCTAGCTGTAGTTTCTGGAATTCCTCCTGAAGTTCTGAACACAACTCTTTACTTCGGTAAGCATTGCAAGAGCTCTTGCGACTCAGTGCATCTGCAACTACATTGGCCTTACCAGGATGGTAATGAATTCCAAGATTATAATCCTTTATTAATTCCAGCCATCTTCTCTGTCTCATGTTCAAATCCGACTGAGTGAATATGTACTTCAGGCTCTTATGATCTGTGTAGACTTCACAGCGATTACCGATGAGATAATGACGCCAAATCTTCAAAGCATGCACTACGGCAGCTAGTTCCAAATCATGGGTAGGATAATTCTCTTCATGAGGTCTTAATTGCCTTGACGCATAAGCGACAGCTCTTCCTTCTTGCATAAGGACACATCCTAATCCTTGACGCGAAGCATCACAATAGATATCAAAATCTTTTTCGATATCCCAAAACTAGCATTGAAATTTGAAGTCAAACGTTTCTTCAGTTCTTGAAAACTTTCTTCACAAGCTGGGGTCCAAATGAACTTCTTTTCTTTCTTCAATAATTGCGTAAGAGGCTTAGCAATCGTTGAGAATCCTTCAATGAAACGGCGATAATATCCTGCCATTCCCAAGAAACTACGAATTTGAGTAACCGTCTTGGGCTGCTCCCAATTCATTACAGCTTTAACCTTTCCGGGGTCAACTGCTACTCCTTCGGCTGTCATCACATGACCGAGGAAATCAACTTTCTTCTTCCAAAAGTCACACTTGCTGAACTTGGCATACAACTGATGTTCTCTGAGCTTCTCTAGGATTAATCTCAAATGTTCTGCATGCTCTTCTTCTGACTTTGAGTATACCAAAATATCGTCAATGAATACTACTACGAACTTATCCAAATATTCCATGAATACTTTGTTCATCATGTTCATGAAATAGGCAGGGGCATTAGTCAGACCAAACGACATGACTAAAAACTCATAATGTCCATACCGGGTTGAGAAAGCGGTCTTTGGTACATCCTTAGGACAAATCTTCAACTGATGGTAACCTGATCGCAGGTCGATCTTGGAGAATACTCCGGCTCCTTTCATCTGGTCAAACAAATCATCAATTCTGGGCAAAGGGTATTTGTTCTTGATGGTGACTTCATTGAGAGAGCGGTAATCGATGCACATCCTCATGCTTCCATCTTTCTTCTTGACGAACAAAACTGGTGCTCCCCATGGCGATGAACTAGGTCTTACAAAACCTTTCCCCAGTAGTTCTTCTATCTGCTTCTTCATTTCCACAAGTTCATCGACTGGCATCCGATAGGGTCTCTTGGAAATTGGTGCTATTCCTGGCACTAGATCGATGACAAACTTAATATCACGGTCCGGTGGCATTCCTCGTAACTCTTCTGGAAATACGTCCGGGAAATCCCTGACTACAGTTACATCTTCCAAAGAAACTGTCTTCAGGCTGTTGACTACCAAATGTCCATCACGTACTGAGGTGGCTAGAAATTCTACTTTCTTTCCTGTGGTATCCTCTATTGTCACGGCTCTTCGGCCACAATCTAGCACTGCTTTATGTTTGGATAACCAATCCATACCAAGGATAACATCTATGGTTTGAGTGTCTAGAACTATTAGGTTGGCTAGAAACTCAATTCCAGCTATGAGTAGCCTAGCTCCTAAACATCCAACATTAGAACTTAGCTCTGCTCCAGGCGACTGGACTAACAGAGTATGCTTAAGTTGCATAACTTTTAAATTATTCTTGGTTGCAAAAATTCCAGATACAAACGAATGCGAAGCTCCAGAATCAAACAGAACTGATGCAGGTACTGAATTTACTAGAAACTTACCCAGTACAACGTCGGGTGCTTCCTGAGCTCCTTCTAGAGTGACGTGGTTGACACGGCCTCTGACCACTGATTGCGGTCCTCCTCCATATTGACCGGTAGCTTGAGAAGTTCCTTGATGGTTGCACGCATCGTGTCTTGGTGGTGTGTTTCCAAGGTTGAAACGTACTGGAGTGATAGTCCCATTCTGCGGACATCGGTTGGCGAAATGCCCTGGCTGACGACAGGTAAAGCAAACTCTGGGTGCATTCTGTGGGTTGCTTACTGGATTGGGGTTGACTGGGGCGGGGTTGCGGAAGTTCTGAGCAACTGGGCGAGGTGCTGAAGTTGGTGCAGGTGGTTTGGCAGAATTCTGTGGTGGAAAACGGCTAAATTGCGGTGGAATCATTCTTGCCTTCAGCTGGGGTTGATGACTTCCTTGCTGAGCCATTCTGCGCTTACGATGATCTTCCAATTCCTTACGCTTATCCTCAAGAACCAAAGCTTTGTTGATCAACTCTTGAAAATCAGGAAAGGTGTGGGCGATTAAGTTGACTTGAAGTCCAGTGTTCAATCCCTTCAGAAAACGACTCTGACGAGCCTTGTCGGTGGCGACATCTTCTGCAGCATATCGAGCAAGTTGAGAAAACTTGTTGAGGTAGTCGGTCACTGACATTCCTCCTTGCTTGAGAGCACGGAATTCATCCTTCTTAAGATCCATAATTCCTTCCGGCACATGATATTGCGAAAAGGCGATTGTGAACTCTTCTCAAGTAATGTCTTGCGGCGTTCCATGCGCTGCATAAAAGTTTTCCCACCATTCGGCAGCAATGCCTTCCATCTGGTGAGTGGCGTACAACACTTTCTCATGATCACTGCATTGAGTGATCAGTAGTTTCCTCTCAATGACACGAAGCCAATCATCAGCCTCTACTGGGGAGACATGTCCAGAGAAGGTTGGTGGGCGGGTTCTCATAAACTCGGCCAACTTGGATGATCCATTGTGACCATGAGCAACTGGGGCTCCATTATGATGCTGATTGTTGTGGTTCTGGTTATTCATAGCTTGCATCTGATTCATCATGGTGTACATCAGCTGGGTTTGAGCTGTCATGAATGCTCCAAAATTCTGCAGATCAATTGAAGGTGCTTGTGGTGGAACTGCTTCTGCGGGGATTCGCTCCCGTCCTTCTGACACTGGAGTATCGGAACCACTTGCAGCAGCTTGACGAGTCTGAACCATCTGGTGAATCTTCATAGGTTAGATAAGGTAGCAAGCACAAGATGAGTTGTAGAACTAAGTGGGGTAGGTAACAACATATTTTAAGAAAACTCAACTGAAACTCTTATATTGATTAAGATAATAGTATGGCTTGCAACAAATGCCTAAGGGTCTTGGCAGCTCATACTTGCACACAAAAACAAGGACGAACCTAAGCACACAAAACTACCGCCTAAAGGGCGACTCAAGACTTAATACTGGCTAAGCCTGAAACAACTCGAACAGACTACTCGATCAAATAGCCTCCGTAGCCTTGACGGTGCTCCTGCCTGCTGTAGACCTGAAAGTGAGCTGGCATCCTTGCAAACTGATCTTGATGTCCCGGGGCTGGTGCAACAGGAGCAGTGTCCTCGTGCAAAGCGGTGGTGCTTCGCTCTTGCCTCTGCTGGCTCTTCGGTTCGGTAGGTCCATCGACTTCTTCAGGTCTTCCTCTGGTGTCTTCTTCATGATCGTGCAGTCCATAAAGAGTTTCTTCCAATATGGCGATCCTTTCTTCAACTCTCTGAAGAGTCTCGTAGGTACACTCCAGCTCTGTAGCGGCTAACTCCAATGATTCCTCCTGAGCAGAGGCGAACTGGGCGAGATGCACGACGGTGGCGTTGTCTTCTCCTTCCAGTGAGACGGAAAACGTGCGGCAAGATCCACGCTCGGAAGTGCGGGATGATAACGAAAACTGTGTCACGAAGCTCGAGAGTAGATGTTGCGATCCTCGGGATGGCAAGACGCGAAGACTCTGGATTGCTTCAATCCAAATACTCCTTCGAGTGAGATGTTCAAATGGTTTGCTTGCCTTGGTGTTCTTCCGGCATAGACGGTCAAATGGCGATTACTCCACGATCTCTAGTGCTCACGATCCAAGCGCTGCCACGATACAATGGACGGTCAAATCCTCCAAGTACTTGTATGACTTCCAAAGCTCGTGGCAAGTCCTCCCTTGCGCTCTCCATAACTCAAGACGAGGCATCCGTCAAGATGAAAACAATTTTAAAACAATGGGAGAGAAAGAATTTCAAAGAATAGTTGAGTCAAGAGAGACATGAGATGAGTTAAAGAGTTCAATTAATCTTGCAAGTTAATATTAGCTTTAGAAAATAATTTTGGACATACTACGAACGGCCAATCTAGCTAAGGTCAAGACCTACAGTCAGTATGGCTATGATACCACCTCTGTCGGGACCCAAATATGCAAATCTGGACCCTCTTTGTATTCTGCACTAGTCCAGGATCACGCTAGTGCACACAGTGTCAACATCGATGAAATATCACATCCATACAACGAATATAAGAATAAATGTGTACTTTGAATAACAAATAACTGTTGGGACCTTACGGTCGAGTTTTACATTTATTAAGCCATGCAAGGCTGACAATAAAGAAATAAACTGCAGCGGAAACGAAATAAACTCCGGTGGCTCCCATCAATTTACCACAGGCAACTGACTGGGATCAAGACCCTAACGATCAACCTTCGTAGAATTCTTCTTCAAAAATAGGCGACGACTCCTCCACTTCTGTTGATTTGTTTAGCAAGAGTGAGTACACACCGTACTCGCAAGTCATATCATGGGGATATGCTCCAGATCTTAGGATGATGTGACAATTGGCAATGGCGTTAACGGTTTGTCGTTTCACGGGTTTTCGACAAAGTTTCAGAACTGTTCAGGCATTCTGGACAGGGGCGGTCCGACCAGCCATGGCATGACGGTCCGACCGGTCCCAAATCGGTCGGACCGGCCATGTGCGGCGGTCGGACCGGCCGTGACCAAAAATGGTCAGAACAGGCTGGGCCAAAAATAGAGGGTGTAGGCAAGTGAGGGGATCCCATTGCTCTTGGTCCCATAATTTTTGGAGTCTCCATTCAAAAGTTCTATTGGTTTAAAGTTTCCAGTAGGTTTCGGATTTTCAGGGGTTGAAAATCGGCTAAGTCCTTTCCGGCGGTCGGACGCCTATGGTGGCGGTCCGATCGGCAGTCGGCGTGATCGACCGCCCCGAGAGGCGATCGACCGGCCATCACTTGAACGTCGGCCTTCGTGGCGGCGTTGTTCGTTGGTTAGTTCAAAGTCATGAGTTTTAGTGCATATGTGTTGCATGATGCATGTTTTGACTAACGTGGGTCAAGTTGTGAAGAACTTGTTCCCGGATTCGATTTGCTTGTCTATTGTTGTGCAGGTTGCTTGGTGGTCAACGACGGTCAACGGCGAGGATGATCGGGACGAGGCTTGGAGAGCTGATGTCCAAAACGATCGACGATGCCGGGTGAGGTCAATGAAATCAAGTATGGTGCAGAATGGACAAGGATGACCGAACAGACGATTCGGTCGACCGGTTTGATCAAGCAAGCAGGAGTCGGTGCAAGTGCCATGGTGGTTTCGGTGGGGCCGGATGGAGAGACTTGCCGACATGGAGAGAGCCGTTGATCAACCTACACGTGGCGGAAGCGGCGAAGTGCTTCAGCAGATTGACTCGGTCTTGAGAAGGACCGAGAAGGGTATTTTGGTAATCTTACCAAATACCACCTTGGTGACCTTTGCCTACCGCGGCGCAAGGCAGCGCAAAGAGAAGCGGTTTAGGTCAAGAGGTGTTGAAGACGGCGCTTTAAAATGCGTGCGTGTGTGACCCATTTGTGTTGGGCCTTAACGGGAGCCCATTTAAGTTAAAACTTTTAGAAGGTCTAAGTCTCCACTATAAATAGAGGAGGGAGGTGGCTGCACCCCCTTTAACCCTTTTATTATTGTTGAAACCCTAGTTTGGCTTAGGGAGAGGATTAGTGGAAGTTAGGGTTCTAGAGAGTTTTGATTTGATTTCGTGCTCTTGGATTGAGCTTTGTCCTCCATTGATGGAGTGGCTATAATCACAAACCCTATCAAATCAATCCAAGGAAAGTTTGATCAAAGATGTGTCTCTTTGCCTTTCTTCTCTCTATTAGGTGATTTTGAGTCTTTCTTTGATTTGCATATTTTTGATTGATTTCTTCACGTGATCTAGCTTGCTGTGACATGTGGGAATACATCTAGGATCATCTTGATCATCAATCACCCACGAGCAAGTTTTTGAATCTAGTTTTCGTTTTGACTCGATTTTGAACCATCCTCCTCTCAAACGAAGAAAGGTCATAACTTTTCCATGGATCTCCATGATCTTCGATTGGAATAGGTTCCTGACATTCTAGAGAAGGTGTGTTCCAAGTTTCATCAAGTTTGGAGTTGTAGATCAAAAGTTAGACTATTTGCAACTTCGTTTTTCGGGCTAATTTCACTGTTCATCAGGCTGGAGGTCAGACCGCCCCTACACAGAGGTCAGACCGCCCATGGACCGGTCAGACCTCCATTAGATAGAGGTTAGACCGCCCTACACTTAGGAAATTAAGTTTTGGTTGATTTTGGTTGTTTTGCTTCGGGGTTTTGATTGGATTCAATCCTAGTCTTCCGCTCTACTGGTATATCGATCTTCATAGCTTTTATAGCTATTGGAGTGAAATTTTTATTGAATCTGATCTTGGTTGAAAAAGTGAGCGTGCTCCTATTCACCCCCCTCTAGTCGCCTTTTCGGTCCAACAGAGTGAAATAATTTGGGGTACAAATTTGCAGTATTAGCCTACCTATTATTATAAATACCTACTAAATATTGGGTATTTTTACAAAAAAAAGTGTGTACACTCATAAACCTATGTGGATCTGCTCAAGCCTCATGAATTATGCACTCTAGATTTGTTAGGGTGCGCACTCAAAGGTGTGCATGTGATGATGTATGTACCTTTACCTTGTAAAATATAAAAAGGAATCGACTAGCGTCCAAACGTTTGATCCGGGCGTTTGCCTCGGACATTGCGCTCACTGTTTGATTCTTTGCTCATCCAACCATACCTATCAGATGTGTGCTATGTTTTCCCCTCGGGCTCCTCGTGACTCGTGACACCGCCTTCCTCCCCGTGAGCATCATCTTCTTGCACTCCAAAATTCGCAAGCAGCATCCCCAACTCCAATGGCTAGTCTGGTTTGCAAAATTGAGAATGCAAGGAAACCCGGGAACCTCGGACCGTAGGACTCCTGTCCCTCACAACGCTACAACTAAGCCATGAAAGCGCAACAACCAACCATGAACTTGCAACAAACAGCCACCAAACGCGCACCAATGAATCGCAACAATGCGACCAACGGAGTGCAAACAAAAATCCCAAGCTTCATGTTGGACCAAATTATTGACTATAAGGGGGTTGAATAGGAGCACAACGCACCTATCTTTTTCATCACATTCAGTATTCAACTTCTTTCACTCCAATATCTATGAAAGCTACGAAGATCACAGCGGAACTGGCTGGTTTGACCCCAAGAAAAAAGCCTTTCGGTCGGTCTGACCGCCGAGCTGGCCGGTTTGACTACGAGTGATGGGCAGTATGATCGTCGGCTGCAAGAACAGTAACCCGAAAGATCCTCAAATCGACCTAACTTTTAATTTCGAGATCCAAATCCCCTGAGATTCCAAATATAGCTCATCAAGAAAGTCAGAAACCTATTCCAAGTGACGATCGAAGCCAAGGTTCCACAAATTTCTTGATTGAGGTCAAGAAGGCACAAAAATAGAGCCAAGAGCTTGTTCATAGGTGGAAGATGGTCAAGATGACCTAAAATAACCTTAGGTCAGATCCACAAGTCCTAGTAAGTTAGATCACAGCAAAAGACCTAGTCAAAACACAAAAACCATAAAATCAGCAAAGATAGAACAAAAATAATATATAACTCATCTTGGGGCAATCTTGATTGGATTGATTAGAGGGCTTGTAAGTTTACATCCACTCCACCGTGAAGAATAAAAGCTCACACTTGAGCACCTAATTTCTCAATTCATCTCTCTCAAACCCTAGTCTCCTTTATTTCCTTCACTATTTTCCATGACACGTAGTGCAAACACTCACGCACAAGTGTTTTATCATATTTCTCAAAATTCAACTTCGCCAGCCACGATCGGTTTGACCTTTGCCTCGACGGTCTGACACCACCTGCCGGTCGGATCACCACTCTACCATTAGACCCCCCAGCAGACCATCTACAATTTGACAGATAGGCGACACGCTAAACCGAGGGTTTCTCCCAAACATCTCGACATTGATGTCAATTGTTCAACACACTAAGATTAGCATCATATCACGTGATCTCCACATTTCAACAATCTAAATTAACAAGAGCAACATTTCAAAGAATAGGATGCAACAACTCAATATCCCAAATGCAATATTTCAAAGAAGATGATGAAACATCTCAAAATATCATATGCAACATTTGAAAGAAGATACAACATATCAAAAATACCAGATGGAACATTTCAAAAATTGTTGCAACAATTAAAACAAATAGAGGAAGCATCTAGAAACAGCTATTGCAACATCTCATGTATTGGTAGGGTCACGAGTCACGACTTGGCTGCTTCTCCATCACCCACGGTTGTAGCGCTTGCGGAGGTTGCACCCGATCGCAAAGGAGCTCAGCTTCCCTTAGTGGTGCTTGCGATCATGAGCTATGGCACCCTCAGGAGGGGAGGCCTTCGCGTGAGGCTTCGGTTATAATTGCGTTCAGTGAGAGAGGAAGGAGGGAGGGGAGGAGCAGAGTGGAGAGCACGAGCTCCGGCCGGTCATGAAAAGATTTGCAATTTGAACAAAGGGAATTGAACCGGGAAGGTGGGTAAAAAAATTTAAATGTACCGGTTTGTAAAAGCTTCGAACGACATGTACCTTGGTGCGAAATACATTTAACATTTTCCCAGATCTCAAAGCCGCACGCCCGCACCCCACCGAGCCCCCTCCATAAAAACCCCGTGCCTCTCGCTAGGGTTTCCTCTCCCCGCCGCCGCAACTTGCTTCTCGTCTCGTGCTCTCCTCGCGAGCCCCCCTCCCTCCTCCTCCTCCTCCTCAGTCGACTTCGCCGGCGGCGGACATGGCGGTTTCGGAGGCGCAGACGCAGGAGATCAAGCTCTTCAACCGCTGGTCCTTCGAGGACGTCCAGGTTTCCTCCCCCCTTCCCCTTGCCCCCCCTCTGCCACCCCAACCCCCATCTCATCGGTGTAGCTTGCTTGCTTTCTTGGTTGCTATGTTTAGCCGGCCCTCTGTACGCATGGTGCTATAGCGACGCTAGTACTTGGTCTCCGCATCTTTGCGGTGAGTTGATCTGCTAGATGTGATGATTAGGACTAGCATTTGGCATTTACTAATGGCCGTAGTTGACACGATGGCTTGATGCTTCAGTTGGTTGATATGTTGGGAGTTCCATCATCTTTTTGTGTCCTAGGAAGCAAGAGTTCAGGGTTTCGCTGCTCGAATGTTACGAGTTCGCTCATATTTATAGGGTTTTCGCTTGAGATTGTGTTGCCTGATGAGTGGGTGGAATGATTAGATTTCATTGTTTTTGCCACCGTATTTTTTTGGAAGGAGTCAGCAAGTTAAAGATTCATGTTTAGATTACTGTTAGGATTTGTGTACTGTTTGCGTATATATTTTTGGGTTTGTTTTTGATGTTTTCGTAGGCTATAAGATGGAGTATTTTAGGATTTTATGGGTTGAAGATGTAGGTTTGGAAACGTGGGCTTGTATTAGGTGAGCATGTGCCAGTGGGGAAGCTGGTGCATTGCTCAAGTTAAACTAGCGTACGATTCAGGAAGAAATTTAGGGTCCTAATCGTGGATATACTACTGGGTTCAACTGTATATTCTTGTATCTTAAGTTTCTCCTTGGCTCTCTACTGTACTTGTCATTATGTTACATTTTATCAGATCCTGTGATTATTATTGTGTACTGGATGTGGTTGCAGCATTTGAAAAACATGTTGGAATATTAACAAAAGGCTGGTGACCTTGTAGCCTGTTACGTTTTTCCGGAGTGTTAGGGGTGTGGTACCAATGTACCATGCTGAGATAGTAGTACAAATTGACATTCATAAGGCTTGACATGAGGGAATTGTATTTTGAGTAGCCTCATGAGTTTGTTGTTCAAGCACTTCAGGGAGCTGCTAAATTTTATTCAGAAATCACCATTTCGTTACTGTTGGTCACTTCGATTGTGCTTTTTTTTTTGGGAATTCTTATTTGAAGTTTACTTTTCCCTCCAATATTAAAATATATGTTTAAAGTACTCTTTTCATTATGGCCTTGATTCATTACTTTCAGCAGTTCTTACGATTGTGCAGAAATTTCAAAAACTGTTTGAATATTTAATTCTCATTTCCTGAAAAAGTCAACATGGTCAGAAACACTACATTCTGTTTCTAGGTTGCAATTTTGTTCGAGGTTCTGTTTAACAATTGTCCTTGCTACGAACCTAGGTGTAGTAATGTTGGTATTATCTCTTAAGCAGCTTTTTTTCTTCATATTTTTGTGCAGGTCAATGACATTTCTTTGAATGATTACCTTGCTGTCAATCCTACAAAGCATGCCACATATCTTCCCCACACTGCTGGAAGGTATTCTGCGAAGAGGTTCCGCAAGGCTCAATGCCCAATTGTTGAGAGGATCACCAACTCTTTGATGATGCATGGGCGCAACAATGGCAAGAAACTCATGGCCGTTCGCATTGTGAAACACACTATGGAGATTATTCACCTGCTGACTGATGCAAACCCTATCCAAATTATTATTGATGCCATCATAAACAGGTAGTTACTGAACTACTGATTTGTTTTTTATATGTCAGCTGTCATGTGCATTACGACATTATGGCTGTCGGGCTGAACACTAGCTGTTAGTACGTATTGCTTAAGAGTAAAAGTTCAGTTAGTAATCTGTTAGTGCGTAATGGTTAGAGTCCAAGTTGAGTTAGTAGTCTTGGAGCCTTAGTTGGATTGGAGTTTGAGCCAGGCTAGGGTCTTAGGATACGTCCTTATATAAGGATGGTCATGTAATTGGTTGAAGGCAAGCAAAGCATGGAATAAACTACTCAACCACCTACGTATCTATCTTCCTCTCTGCTAAACCCATGTATCTCTGCCTGTTGCTCTATTCTTCTTCCTTGCGCTGTGCGCCCTCTTTCCCTCCAGTGCCAATTCTACTTATCTGCTGTTGCTGTTGAGCCTCTATCTATGGTGTTTACCCCAATGAAACTAATGTTCATCACATCAGCAATTCTGATTCTTGACATTTAATATGTTGGGCATTGTTTTAGTATATTCATGTTTGATAAATTGGCATTTAATATGGATTATGCACCTTGTTATTCATCTGGATAACTGTAAAATTATGTTGTGTATTTAACAGTTATAAGATGATCAGATGCAATATGTAAATTATCTCAATATTAACCAGGTAAAAACTTTGAAAGATCTTACTGAATGAGAAATGATGCTTTACACTCAGCTGTTTCATAATACATCATGATGCTGCACTAATTTGAAAACCCAGGATGCCAGAACACTTTCTTTCAGTACTTTTTTTTATGACTGGTATGTTAGCCTTTTGTAATATTTTTGTAACAGCAGATGTAGCAAATATTTGTTTAGACTCATTGTGAAGTGTTACACTTCTCTTAACACCTAATGTATTCATATTGATTAATTACAAACGTACACCTCATTATGTTATAATATGCATATCAGTATTTTGCTTGAATTGTCTCAAACTGAGTGACACTATGTCTCATTTAGTGGACCAAGAGAAGATGCAACTCGTATTGGATCTGCTGGTGCCGTTAGAAGGCAGGCAGTTGATATTTCTCCTTTGAGGCGTGTGAACCAGGCAATCTACCTTCTTACCACTGGTGCTAGAGAAAGTGCTTTCAGGAATATCAAGACCATTGCAGAGTGCCTTGCAGATGAGCTTATCAACGCAGCTAAAGGATCTTCTAACAGGTATGTTATATTATGTTGGTATTCTTAGTTTTCTGATTAATAATAATTTAGCACGCCTCACCAGAAATAGGCCGAAAAAAATAATCTGTTCCCCTGTTCAGTTGTTGGTATGCCTGACATTGTGGACAATGTTCTGTCAAGTTTTATTTGCGTGTAGGTCATTTTCTTAAGTAGGTTTCAGTGAAATCTTTCTGAGGTATTAGAACACCATTCTTTTCCTATCTCTGGCTACAATACGTCAGGTTTTGTGTGAATAAATGCCATGGTCATTTAAACTAGTTTGAAGGATCAAGTGTGCTTTGTTAGCTTGGTGGCCTTTTATTATTTTGATCTGTTTCTCAACTTCCCTGACAAGTGCCATACTGTTTTGAGTTGGTCCTGCAATTTTACTTCACTGCTGCCTGTTGCAAGTCAATAATTTGCCTTCTTTTTTCTGTTTACAGCTATGCAATCAAGAAGAAGGATGAGATTGAACGTGTTGCCAAGGCTAACCGTTAAGCATGCTTCATGCGAAGTAGGAAAAGTGAAGTTTTGGGCAAAAGAAAATGCTCTATTTAGATCTACCTAGCTTGTTTATCAAAACTTCGTTTTATTATGAAGCATCAGACCTCTGTTTCTGAGAAAGTCGAAGTACCTTTTTTAATGGCTCTCTTGAGAGGGTTAACTGCAGTATGTATTGAAGTTTATCAATTTTGTAATCGTTAAAGTTTGGCTATATTTGAAACATCTTATAGTTATGACAGCCAACAAGCGGTGCTCGTTACGTTGCATTCTGGTAAACTACTGTGCTATAGAATTCTGGGCTGGTCTGGTTGCTTGGTTTACACGCTGGCCGGAAATCAGGAATGGTCGTAGTCCTAACATTATGGACGATGCTTGAGCATGCCCTCCTAGGGTGTGACAACCTTGAGGATCAGCTACGGTCATCTTGAACATAATGGGATTCCTGCCCTGTCATCTTGAATTTCAGCTCAGGTGCTCTGCGTGGAAACATGCCAGTTGCTTTCAGGATTCCCTCGACACAGGCCTCGTTTGCGAGGCATTTCTGATGTATCTGGTAGGGGTGGGAATGGATTGTGTCGGCCCAATGGACCACCGACCCATTCCAAAATATTCCACCGACCGGGTCACCGGTTCGATCCGAAAGAAATGAAGGTGAAAGGGTTTGTAACCTAAAGCTCCCTGGGATCGATCGGATTGGCCTCCTCCTCCCCAGTCCTTCTGATCTTCTATCAGCTGCCTCCACCCCGCCATCTTCTGCTCCCCTTCCCCACCATCCCCTCTCGCCGCCGCCGCCGGGGATGGGAGGAGCGCACTTCCCCAGTGACGAGGTGGCTGGCGATGGAGACGTAGGCCTCCGCGACGTGGGCAAGATGGAGCACGGGTGAGCCAGCGTCCTCTCTTGCTCTTGCTTGCCTTGCCTCCCATGGATTCTTGATTCGTTCTTCTCGGGGTTAGATTGCTCGGTTCCGTGCTGATCTGTCATTTGGACTTCTCCCTGCACCTGGTACAACTGGTAGCAGCACGTGCATGGTTGCAGTCCTTTTGGTTGTATGCAGTGCAGATATCAGGGCATGAACCTTTTTGTTGCAAAAGATGGTTAATGAACCTCTAGCTATTGCTTATGCATTTTGCAAGACAGCTATTGCTTCGTGTAAATTAATCATGTAATGCTCATATCAGGAACTACTGAAAAAGTTAGATCTAAGGAACTATTGATGTTGTGATTAACAGCATGAGAAGCATGGTAGGAATTTTGTATCAGCTCGATTTCTGAATAATTTCTGGAATGCTTATCAATAAACCTTGTTGTATGACGTCTTCAAGTTCAGTAGAAATTGTTAACCTAGACATGGCTGAAGTACGTGATAAAAATATAGACATGCACAGCGTTGTAAGGGTCGATCCATATAATCCAGTGGGTCGTAAGGGCCACTGCAACAAACTCAAAAGGGTTGACCCTTCTTAATCCATGGGCCACTTGGGGCAGAGCCGATCCAGACCGGGCCAACCCAACTCCCACCACACCCCACCCCACCCCTAGTATCTGGGCAAAGTTTCAGAACCCGTGCTTGCCCATTCCGCATGCATGCTAGGCAGTTTTCACCTAGCTTATCCCACTAATTTCCGGATAGCCAGGGCATGGAACGGATCAGATCATCACCTCGTCCTCCGTTCAATTCCGGATAGCTTATCCCACTAAATTGCTGCATAGACCATCCATCTAAACAATTACTATCACATTAGCACATTTAACTAACTTAAAAGATAGGATGATTTACCCTACATTTTTTAAATGGTCGTCCATCAAAATCATTCCAGAATCCCAAACCCATCATTTTGGGCCATCCACAAGGGCATGGCCCTCCATATCCCCAGCCGTTTTAATTAGCCAAAAGGTCCTTCGAACAATCTAGTTAGCTAAAGGTGCTAACCGAGATGTGTAATAAAGGTGTCATTCTCACATATATCATTTAAGATGATGGATGATTCAAGTTTAGGAGGGGACCTGAGCGGAACTTTTCTACAAGTTGGGCCCTTTGCGCAATTTTTCTCCTTTTCTATTATTAGTGGAAATAGCATTAATATATTGGGAAACACTACGTGTCCTCACCCGATGCCTTCGCTTGCATGGGTCGCTTTGTCCACCAAAACAAGTCACGTTTCGCAAAGTCCGAAAAGCAAATCTATCATCATTTCTCTATTGCCTTCTCCAACAACACGTTCTCCTCCCTCTTTCGCACAGTCAGAAAACTAAATAGACCCCATTTGTTTTGTTGCGCATTTTGTCCTCAGACGTTGCACAGGCAGGCGTACATCCGAGAGCTAGTTGCGGCCTAATATATTTCGTGTTATGCATTATCTTATTTTCCTGAAAGGTGCATTTTTTTTGTAATATCTTGACTATTCGGAAGCCAAGATATTACCTAAAGAACTAACATACAACCACATTGCGGAAGAATTTAAACTGTAACTCTTCTAAGTACATAAAGAGATCAACTTTAATAGTAGCATGGCAGGAAATAAGTCTGAATTCATCCGAGTATAATCAGGGAGTGATTAAAACAAACCATTAGCAGCAATTAACTAAACATAACATAGAGAGAAATATCATCTGGTCTTAACTCTATTTATTACAGTTCCTCAATTAACGAAATGAAGACATAATCGAAACTTATTATTTGAAGGTAAAATATGGTGAACTGAGTGAAAAATGCTTGTCTACTCCCTCCCAATAAGGTCATCATCAACGATCACATAAATAAATAAACAAAACAAGAATGAGTCGAAACTCAGCAAGTACAGTAAATAATTGATCATACAATGTTATGAACAATTAAATCTCAATACGAATTATGAACTTATCTATGAAAACTTATGTGTATGAATGGAATGAATGAATGCATTACAAGGAATGGACTGCACACAATCTCATACCGGTATAGCGAGTGATACACCCGTCGGTGTTCACCTAAGCCCGTACTTAACAAAGTTCGGAGACCCAATCTCCGTATTAAGAACGTTTCATACGGGTGTCCGAAATTGCCCATATTGGAATGGTGGGTCTTACGTGCCCATACTGGAGTTGATAGGTCATTACAATTCCACTCCCGTGGACGGAACATGAACAACGCATGAATGGAATGAAATATATGCAATTAATGTCACTACTTTCTTCCACATGGATTATCGATTAAGAACGGAATATATAACATGGAGTATGAACATGGATCATAACATTAACAGCACATCAACAAACATTCAACAGAAATAAATATCTTAACACATTGTACTTGCCTTCCGTGATGTAACGTGCTAGGAGGCAACAAAGGTGCTCATACACTGCCGTCTCGCCGTCTACACAATTATGTACTCGAAATAAGAACAACATGATATGACAATACTACCGGTGATATACAATAGCCCCCTGACTACCCAATACAACCAATAGACCCAAATCAAATCGCATAATTCATCCCCTCAAACGACTCGGACAAATGCACGGAAAAATCATATCTACTGATCTGGGACTCGGAACGAGATGAGTCCAATGCCCAACGAATCTTAACGAGCAAACCTACAAAACTCTAGTTGACAAGATTTCCTAGTTCTGCCAAAATATTTGACTAAACAGTAGGTGAAAATGCCTGACAACAATCTGTCCAGACAAACAGAACACAGAGAAGAACATAACATAACTTTTAATCTATAAATCCAATTAAAGTGTTCTTTATCAATCTGGAAAGATGATAAAATTATCTACAGAAATTATTTTGGGTGACAAATCTGAATCTGATCATAACCAAGTTATATTTCATTAAACGACTATGTTGACAATTCTCGTCAGGTTTCTCTCAGGACAACAAGAAAGAATCTATCTTAACTTTTGAACCGTAGATACGATTCTGGTGATCTTGGTGGCTATGGAAAGCTAAGAACCATGACTACAATTCTTTAGGAGGGGAGAACCTCTAGATCGGCCTCTAAGAGGCTGAAACCAGCCGCGCAACATTTTGGACATATTCTGGAAATTTTACGACAGCATGTCGGTTCAATCCTAATAATCAATTCTTCCTCCAAACAGTATCAAACAATGAATTAGACTCTTCGTTACCCTTGAAGACCCGCAGGGAGACGGTGTTCAACCTCCCGAAGAACTCTCCTTTATCCTTCTTCCTCCCTTCAATGGCCGGCCACAACGGGGGGGACCGTTGGAGGAGAGGGCAGGAGGAGGCGGCTTCGGGGAAGACCTTGGAGAACAGCACCGAGGATCACCAGCAGCCGGCACCAAGGGGAGGAGGCGGCGCCAGGGGCAGGAGGCGTCGGTTTGGGGAGAGGAGGTGGCGGCTCATGGGGGGGAAAAGAGAGGGAGAGGGGGAGAGAGGGAGGGGACCGGCTAGGGTTAGGGAGGGGGAGTGGGGGCGCATGGGCTTGGGCCTGGTGCGCCTCCCCCTCCTTGGCCCACTCTTGGCCGGCCAGGCATGCCCCGGCCTGGGCCGGAGGTCCATGGTTCAAATTTTTTTTTCGAAAACCTTGAATTTTTAACTATCTCTCTCACTCGAATAAATTCCTCTCCAAACGAAAATTGAGATATTACATTGTACCCCCCTTAACGGAATTCGACCCCGAATTCTTACTATCGAAACGAATACGAGAACAGAACAGCACAGAATTGAAATCAACGATTTAACACGTACCAGAAGCAAACAGATCTGGATACTGCTCGCGCAAGCGGGACTCTAGCTCCCAAGTGGCCTCTCTCTCATTCTGATGAGACCAAAGAACCTTGACGTACTTTAAATTCTTGTTCCTCAGCACCCGCTCTGACTTCTCTAATATTTTTACTGACCGGGACTCAAAGGTAAGATCCTGCTCAATGCGCAACGGCTCTAATGGTATAGCATGTTCTGGATCTCTCAGGAATTTTCTCAACATCGAAACATGAAATACATTATGAACTCCACGCATGGACTCAGGAAGATCCAAGCGGTAAGCCAATCTCCCAATTCGTGCCACGATGGGAAATGGTCCAACGTACCTCGGGCTAAACTTTCCTTTGGTACCAAACCGCACTACGCCTTTGGTAGGCGATACTCTCAACAGAACCTCGTCCCCCACTTCGAATTCCAAATCTCGCCTTCTGACATCTACATAGCTCTTCTGTTGGCTCTGGGCAGCCAACAGATTCTTTCTAATCTCTGCTACTCTGGCCACAGTCTGCTGAACCCAATCGGGACCCAAAACTGCTTGCTCTCCAACTGCATCCCAACACAACGGGGATCTGCACTTCCGCCCATAAAGAACCTCAAACGGAGCAGCTCGAATACTAGCGTGATAGCTGTTGTTATAGGTGAACTCTGCCAAAGCCAAGTGATCTTCCCAGCCTCCCTTCCAAGACATAACACAAAATCTGAGCATGCCCTCTAGTGTATGTATGGTGTGTTCAGACTGACCATCTGTTTAGGGGTGAAAAGCGGTACTAAGACGAAGTTGTGTGCCCAAGGCACTTTGTAAACTCTCCTAGAACTTGGAGACAAATTTAGCATCTCGATCAGAAACAATGGTTTTAGGAACCCCATGCAACCGCACTATTTCTCGCACATAGGGAGGAGCCAAATCACTTGCTGAATTTGTTGTACAAATATGAATGAAATGTGTAGACTTACTAAACCGGTCCACTATGACCCAAATAACATCCTTTCCTCGCTGCGTACGAGGTAAACCAACTACGAAATCCATAGATATGTCATCCTACGGCCATACTGGAACCTCCAAAGGTTGCAGCAAACCTGTTGGTCGCTTATGCTCAGCCTTAACCCGCAAGTAAACTCCACAAGATGCTACATATTGAGCGATATCAACCTTCATCCTTTTCCAGCAGAAACTCTTCTTCAAGTCCTTGTACATCTTGGTCTCACCAGGATGTACGATATACGGAGTAAGATGTGCTTCCCTTAGAATCTCATCCTTAACCTGAGCCTCCTGTGGTACACAAAGGCGACCTTTAAAACGCAATGCACTAGACTCATCTACACTGAAGTGGCCTTGTTTGCCCTCAACAAAACACTTCCTCACTCGCTGGAGCATCTGATCAAGCTGTTGTGCTCCCCGCACTCGGTCTGGAATGGTGGACTCAAGAAGTAACCGAGTCTAAGTTTGGGCGGTACCCGCAAAGCAAAAGGAGATGTCCATACATTCAAAATCAGCAATAAGACAACTAAGAGTAGGAGGCGTCGCCTTGCGACTCAAAGCATCTGCTACCACATTTGCATTGCCAGGGTGATACTGAATAGTGAGATCATAGTCTTTGATCAACTCTAGCCATCTCCTCTGTCTCAGGTTCAAGTCTTTCTGGGTAAAGATACATTTCAGACTCTTGTGATCAGTGAATATATCACAAGATTTGCCATACAAATAATGGCGCCAGATCTTCAAAGCAAGAACCACTGCAGCAAGCTCTAGATCATGAGTAGGATAATTCTACTCATGTTTCTTCAACTCCCTCGATGCATAGGCAATCACTTTGCCATCCTGCATGAGTACACAACCAAGTCCAACTCTAGACGCATCTGAATAGATGGTGAACCGCTTCCCAGGCTCAGGAAGGGTAAGAATTAGAGCAGTCACCAACCTATCTCTCAAAGTACAGAAACTGCGCTCACACGCATCTGACCACTGAAATTTAACACCTTTCTGTGTCAGCTGGGACATCGGTTTAGCAATGGTCGAAAAACCCTCCACGAAATGCCGGTAATAGCCAGCTAAACCCAGAAAACTCCTCACTTCCTTGACATTGGTTGGCCTTTTCCATTCTACCGTGTTGAGATCTTACTAGGATCAACTGAAATACCCTCTTGGTTAATTACATGACCCAGAAACCCAACTTCAGAAATCCAGAATTCGCACTTCTTCAGCTTGGCATAAAATTGGTTCTCTCTTAAGGTCTCAAGAACCAACCTTAGATGCTAGATATGATCCTCTTCCGTCTTGGAATAAATCAGGATATCATCAATAAATACTACAACGAAATCATCTAGGTATTGATGCAGCATGCTGTTCATGGCTTCCATGAAAACTGCAGGAGCATTTGTTAGTCCAAAAGACATAACCTTATACTCATAATGGCCATACCTCGTAGGGAAAGTTGTCTTCTCAATGTCTTGCTCCCGAACTCGAATATGGTTATTACCTGACTGAAGGTCAATCTTAGAGAATATTTTAGCCCCCTTCAATTGGTCGAAGAGATCCTCAATGCGGGGCAAGGGATATTTATTCTTTACAGTAGCCTGATTAAGAGCCCGATAGTCCACACACATACGCCAACTGCCATCTTTCTTCTTAGTGAATAGAACAGGCGCTCGCTATGGCGAAACACTACGCTGAATCATACCTTTGGACAACAGGTCGTCCAATTGCTTCTTCAACTCCTCTTGAAAGGGTCGAGCCAAACGGTAAGGATACATCGATATGGATCGAGTTCCCGGAATAAGATCAATCCGGAACTCCACTTTCTGCTCTAGAGGCATTCCAGGAAGCTCCACAGGAAAAATATCGGGAAACTCATTCACGACAGGAACCTCCTCGATACGCAGTGAAGAGTCAGTCTTCTCGCTGAGAGACCAAAGCAACCCAATGGTTGAGGCCCGACGACTAGGAAATAGACTAGCCAACACGAACAATGAATCAGACGGTGCACTGCCCTGAAACACCAGTTCCTCACCAGACGGGGCTTGCAAAGTCACCGTCTTCCAGAAGCAACAAATCTTAGCACGATAACGGAATAACCAGTCCATACCCAAAATGATATAAAAAGGCGACAACTGAATTACCATAAGGTTAGCAGTGGAAACCTCATCATCGATAGTGATAGAACAACCTGGACAAGCTGTAGAGCTAGAAATAAGACCCCCCCAGAGAGCTGACTACCACAGACTCAGAAATATTATTGGATCGAAAAGGCGACTAGAGGGGGGGGGGTTGAATAGGAGCATGCTCACTTTTTCACAAATAATGGATTCAACAATATTTCACTCCAGTAGCTATGGAAGCTTGAAGATTAGTATATCAGTACAGCGGAAGACAAATATTGAATCTAATTCAAACCCCTAAGCAATACGACAAAATCAACAAAGATTGAAACAATTCAATGCACTAGAGGTCTGACCTCTGGCCTTGGGCGGTCTGACCGATTCCCTGGCGGTCTGACCTCTGGCCTTGGGCGGTCTGACCGATTCCCTCCAGAACAGATCAAAACAGCCCGATGACGAAGTTGCAAATAGATGAAACTTTTGATCTACAACTCCAAACTTGATGAAACTTGGAACACACCTTCTCTATGATATCAGGAAGCTATTCCAATTGAAGAGTGTGATAATTCTTAGAATAATAGCGATCCTTTTCGATTTGATTGAAGATAGGTTCAAAACTGGGTCAAAACGAAAACTAGGTCAAAACTCTTGCTCGTGGGTGATTGATGATCAAGATGATCCTAGATAGATTCTTACACGTCACAGTAAGCTAGATCACGTGAAGAAACCAAGTAAAAATTCACGGATCAAAGAAAGACCCAAAATCATCAATAGAGAGAAAGAACACAATGAGACAAAACATTGATCAAACTTTCCTTTGATTGATTGATATGATATGGGCTTACAGCCTCTCCATCAATGGAGGACAATGCTCAATCCAAGAGCACGAAAATCACATCAAACTATCAAGAACCCTAGCCTCCACAAAAGCTTTCTGTGAGACCCCGGTTTATCTGGCTTGTAATGCTTGACCATCCATTCGGTCCTAGCATCACAAAGCAGATAATCCGAGACTCGAGACATGTATACTTCCCAGAGTGCAGTATACACACCTCATCACAAAATTTATGTATCAATTCCATTCATCCACATAGAACCAAACACGTAATGTAATGTAGTATTAATAATATTAAACCGAGTCATTATAAAAAGAGAGGCCAACCGCCAACAATAAAAGAGACAACAATAATTAAACGGAAGCAAAAGTGCCATAAGATGGCTACAACCAAAGAGCCAATCAGTGTGCCTTTAACCCACAAGGCAACCGACGGACCGCCAAGCTAGTCGTCGAAACCACAAAGACATCTCACAAAAGTGAGGCCCTTGGGGCTCACCTTCCTCCCCGCAAACAAAAGCAAAAGCAAAAAGCCGGTGAGTACTTTGAATGTACTCGCAAGACTTACATGTGGAATAACAAACTCAGATATATACTACATGCAAGCTCATTGAAGTGGAGGCTATATGTTTCATTTTTAGCATAAAGAAAGTTTCCATTTGCAATAATGTAATACATTTAAAAGCAAGTTGGCAAATCTGTTTTTAATGTTCAAATAACTGCAAAATGACAACAATATAACAGTAGGTAGAGAACAACAACAATCCTGGAAGTGACTAAACCGTTAGCCACCACAACAATAGCATGAATTACCCATTCACACCACCCATGTCAAATTTTAATTTAAAAGGTTGTAGTCTAACTCTTGCAAAACCTAACCAAGCGTGTCCATAACCTAGGACGAGGCTATTCGAATAGTTTTATCCCTGCAGGGTGTACCATTTTACCCACACGTCAGACCGCCTTTTTGCCAAGCTATTAGCACACTTCCTTTGGTGTGCCGGCACAGCTAAGTCCTACGAGACGTTTCCAATATTATGTATTAACTTCGAGTCGCCCGTATGGATAGAAACCCATACGTTGTGTCGGGGTCGTGGCCCAGCCTCGGACAACTACCCGTCACGGGTAAAGCCTTGGACAATCATGACCCCTCGAGGTGGAGAACCTTCCCGGCAATCCCCACCACCGCACACCCAAACACAAGAACACAATTCCTTTTTCACACAACACACACAACGCTCCTCCTGCGACTCGGAGATAACACACGCCAAAGTACTAGGTCAAGAGGGGTCCCATATAACCCTCATGTGGTTAGTACGCAAAAGTACTTGGAGAGTGTGACACAAGATGTTCGGTCCTTGTTGACTTAGGCAAGACATCCACAAACCCAATAACCCACCATCCAACCACTTGCCCAAGTCCAAAACAATATTTTTCCATTTTCAGATTTTGACTTTACAAAATAACAAAGCATAAGTGCTGGACATAATGGAATAATAATAAGATGTGTGCTCAAGATCATCGACTACAATCGATGATCGCCCATACTACCGAAACTAAGCATTTCTAAGCAATTTCAAATCGTAATCTACTAAGTGACAAGAGCTCATCCATCGAACTCAAATCACAGCAATAACCTAGGCTCAAGGTAGTAGAGGGTAAACAATTCCTACAAATTATGCAACTATAGGATACTAACCATAATTTAACACAAAATAGCAATGCATACATACAAGTTGAAATCAATATATTAGACTTGAAAAATAATGGGATTAACATGATCAAACTACTTGCCTGCTTGCTGTGGGTCAAGGTGCTGCTGAGGATCAACAATATTGTCAATATGCTCTTCGGATCCTAACGAAAAGCGAGAAACAAACAATAAGAGCGAATAAAACGCAAAGACTCAACAGTGAACTTTCTCCAAAAATTCTGAAAATTTTACAGTAGCAAGGTCATGATTTATAATGAATTTAGCAACAAGAACCAATTGATTTGGATTCTTAATGCAAAAGATATGGCCAAAACAATTTTGCTCAGCATTTATAAATCAAAAATGCTACTATTCATTAGCAAAATTTTCTGGAGCTATACTGAGGTTGGAAACATTTTTAAATTAAAGTCTAGTTAAAAACATAACCAACAAAATTGGAATCAACTGAAAAGGATTTGAAATGAATTAGTTATAAATTTTACAAGTTATCATATTTTTCAGTTGATAAATAAATCCTCTCGGGAAATTCAGAAATTAGAAATGACGCGGCCGAACGAGGAGCGTCGATCTTGGATCCGACGGTCCGCGTCCCAGCGCTAACGCGCGCGCGTCGGCCGCGAAACCCTAAACGTTAGCCGTTGGATCTGGATCCAACGGTTCACGTGGACCAGAGCGTCCGGCGGTCCGAACGTTCACGCGCACGCGAGCCGTGGATCTGGGATCCAACGATTCACGTTGATCCGAGCGTTCGGCGGTCCGAACGTTTCACTCGAATCGGGACCGTTGATCTTGGATCCAACGGTCCACTGATTAGGGCGTGCGATTAATTCAAACTCAGCGCAAACTTGGGCCTTAGATCTAAGGATCGACGGTCCGCAACGACTCAAGTTCAAACTTCACCCCAGATTTTCGTCCGACAAAATTTGACGGGGAAGATCGGCTCGCCGCCGGCGGCTCTGGCCGCGGCGGTGCGAGCAAACGCCTAAAATGAGTCCTTAACACTCTTGCGCACACAATGGTACCAGCGGTTTTGGCTGCGGCGGCCTAGAACGCCGGCAAGCCGGAGATAACCGCGGCGAGCAAAAATGACCGAAAATGAAAAATGCAAACGAGCTCAGCTGCGGTCCAAAGGAGCGAGTGCCAAACAACTAGGGACTAATAAGGGGGTACCTGAGCCCAAAGAAGGCGCAGAAGAGGATCGAATCGGATCGGGTGAAGAAGAATAGCCATTTGACCGAAAGGGGTAATCCAAATTGATTCTCTCACGCCAAAAGCAAAATTGACAGAGGGTTAATACTCTATGAGATGCTAAGCAACTAAGGAAGCAAAGGTTTTGAAAGAGAAGGCCCGGAGCACCACTTTCACCAAGGACTCAAGCTTCAACAATGGCGGTACGAGAGCAATTTTACGATTGAGCTCACTCGATTGCACTAGAAGTGATCTTTGAAGTTCAAGGGTGTTCAAAGAATGCTAAGGAAGCCTCTGGTAGAGTCTTATAGCCGAAGGAGCAAGAGGGGAGCAACGGCAAGAAAAATGGCGATGCACTGTGCTGAGGTTGGCCGAGGGCGACGGGGGCAGGTGCACTCGATTAGGACGACGACTCCGGAGGCGGCAGTACAGTGCTCATTAATGCTGAGAGTCGTTGGCCGAAAGTAGAGAAGACCCGACGCTGACACGCTCTGCAATTTTCACCGGCCACTGTTGACTTTGGCCGAATACCTTGAGCGAGGAAGACGAAAGAGATCAGCCGTTGGATTTAATCGGACGGCTGAAAAAGAACGGGTCGATGATAACGATTCGATCGCGCGCTTGATCTCGGGCCGTTGATTTGGATCCTACGGTTCACGTTGCGCGAGGCGTTCGGCGGTCCGAACGTTCACGCGATTGTGGACCCTCGATTTAGAATCCAACGGTTCAAATGGATCGCGGCTCGGATGGTCCGAACGTTACCTCGAGCGCGAACCGCACGATCGAGATCCAACGGTCGAAATTGAAAGCGCCCGAGGCGGCTGAGCCCGGTGCAGTTAAGTTGATCCGGTCGAACCGATGGCTTGAACCCGAGTGTGACTTGAGTCCAAGGAATAGTAAAAGCTGATTTTGAGTTATTTGCTGAGCTGACTTAGGATAATTAATTGAGATAGCAAACAAGCTCCAAAAATTATGAAATTTTAATCGGAGGTTGCTTATCGATGATGAACCTTATAAAATTTTCAGAGACTTTTATGCACTGCATTTTTCTCTAAAAATTCCAGAAGGTGTGAATTAGGGTTTGACCAAGGTTTGACTGGTCTAAAAAATTATCAAATAATTTCTAAAAATTATGAAATAATTCTGAGGTGTTAAACATCAACCCTAGACCCAAGAAAAATTATTTCCAAAGGTTGGGCACAAGATTTTCATGAAGGAGATTTGTGTTGGTGTCCAAATGACAATTTGATTTTTTTTTGATTTCACAGGATTCCTTTACAAAATTTATGGAACTGATTACAAAAATCAAGATCAGAGAAAAAGTTTTAATTTCTCCTCATTTTTATTACATTTGAAATACAAACCAATTTTGGGATGTTACACTTTCCCTATGAAAATTAGGGTTTACAAGAATTGAAAAAGAGACCAAGAGGAGGTGCAGCCACCTCCCTCTCCTATTTATAGGGAGGCTTAGACCTTCTAGAAGTTTGACTAAATTAGGCTCCCGTTAAGGCCCAAAATAAATGGGACACATACGCACGCATTTTAATGCGCTGTCTTTAACACCCCTTGACCTAACTAGCTACACCTTGCGCCATCTTGCGCCTCGGATTAGCTAATAGATCACCCTTGTCCATCTTGCACCACGCTTGAGTACTTTGACCTCACCCGGCATCGTCGATCGTTCTGGACCTCAGCTCTCCAAACCTAGTCCCGATCATCCTCGCCATTAACCGTCGTTGACCACCAAGCAACCTGCACAACAATAGACAAGTAAACCGAATTTGGGAACAAGTTCTTCACAACTTGACCCATGTTAGTCAAAACATGCATCATGCAACATATATGCCCTGAAACTCATGACTTTGACCTAACAACCGAGAAACGCTGCCACGACGGGCGACGAACCAAGTGAAAACCGTCGATCGCCTTTAGGGCGGCTCGACCGCCCACTGGCCGATCCGACGCTACTATTGGCCGGTCAGACCGCCAGTAATGACTTAGCCGATTTTCAACCTCTGAAAAACCGAAACCTACTGGAAATTTCAAACCAATATAACTTTTGACTGGAGACTCCAAAAATGATGGGACCAAGTGCAATAGAATCCCCTCTCTTGCCTACACCCTCTATTTTTGGCCCAGCTCAAATCCTCACTTTAGTAATCGCCACCGATCGCTCCCGTGGCTAGTCGGGCCGGTCGAGAATCGCGAGGCACCGCCACCCGGTGGTCGACCGTTATAGCCTAACAAAGATGCCAACTTTGCCGAAAACACGTGAAACGACAAACCGTAAACGCCATTGCCAGTTGTCACATCATCCTAAGATCTAGAGCATATCCCCATGATATCCACAAATATGCTACAAGCTCAAACCCGCCCTTCTAGCGAACTCCAGGGACATAAACGAATAAGTAGCCCCTTAATCAAACAGAACGAAAGCATCATGCGAATCGACTAGTAAAGTACCTCACCAAGTCAAGACGACCCGTAGTCTCAGGGGTGGGCATGGCGTAGACTCCCGGTGGTGCCGGAGCAGAGGATGCACCAACACTCGGCGAAGGATAACCAGGAACTGCTACGGGAGGAACGAGCGACGGCGGTGCAGACAGAATGGGGTTCCAGTAGAACTCCGCAGGAGGTGCAGGAGTAAATGCTGCAGGAGGAACCCATCCCGAAGAAAACTGAGGCGCAGACACAACAGCTAGGGTCTGAACTGAAACCTGATGAACAATGGAAGAAGAAGCTGCTGGGACGGACTCCCACCTGATGATGCTCGCTGGGTTCTACTTGCATACAGACAACTTGTGGCCATGTCGACCACACTGACGGCATGTCCCTCTGAAGGAACACTCTGAAGCCCGATGCCCCTCACCACATCTGAAGTATTTCATACCTTGACCTGGAGCAGGACGCATCTGGGGTGTAAATGACGAAGAACGTGGCGTCGATGAGGAAGTTTGCCACTGCTGAACAGGGCGCGAGGGATGACCTCCCTGAAACCTCTTTGGAGTAGGTCGTTGAGAAGACCCACCTCCCCCACCAAAGCTCTACTTCTAGCCACCACCAGCACCACCAGCACCACCAGCAGGGACATGGCCACTAGCAGCCTGCCTCTGTGCAGAAGGATCCCTCTCCATCTCCATCCCCCTGGCCTGTTTGACCACGGAGCTGAAGTCACGCAAACCAGTCGCCCCAGAATTTGGTGATACTCCTGATTGAGGCCCCGACGGAACCTCTTGGCCTTCTCCTGGTCATCACTAGCCACTGCCGGTACAAAGCGTACCAGGTTGTTAAACTTAGTCTCATACTCAGACACTAATATCTTCCATTGAATAAATGTCAGCAGTGATTGCTCCATCTTCTTAATGAAGGAGCCCGAATAGAACTTTGTCCTGTATTTCTCCACGAATACCTCCCAAGTAACTAGTCCATGCACTGGGGTCCTAGCAGATAGAACCCCTTCCCACCAGATATCAGCTTGGCCCTTCAACTGGAAAGCCACAAATCATGCCTTCTGCGTAGAAGTCAGCTATAACGCCCCAAACTGTCGTTCCATATACCTCAACCAATCTGCAGCCTGTACCGGAGTACCTGCACCATCAAAGGTGTCCAGGTGAAGGGACATCCACTCGTGGAGACTCATCCTAGCCTCGGGTGGAACTGCTGCAGCAACTGGTTCCGCCGCAGGCGCAGCGACCGCAGGAAATGCCGCCTGCAATTGCTGGCGGAGTTGCTGGTTCTCCCTCAGGAGATTCTGAATGAGATCTGCTGATGCGGCCAGAGGCTCTGCGACCGGAGGGGCAGCTGAGGCAATCTCCCTAGTGGCAGCACCAGCCAAACCCTCAGACGAAGGCGAAGATACAGCCGGACCGTGTCCACGACCATGACCACGGATCGGTGGACGACCACGGCCACGGCCTCTACCTCTTGCCATCTAAAACACCACAGCAAATAAAACCAAACACTTAGTTTAACAACAATATAACACAAAACAATTCAACAATGGCTCATTATTCGAGTCACATCAATGAAAATGCGGAAGCAATGAATTACCCATCCCCTCCTACTGTGCACACTATGTCAATTTTAAGATATTTGAATTAACCACGGACCTAAAGCCCGCTCTGATACCAACTGTAACACCCTGGCTATTCGGAAGCCAAGATATTACCTAAAGAACTAAAATACAACCACATTGCAGAAGAATTTAAACTGTAACTCCTCTAAGTACATAAAGAGACCAACTTTAATAGTAGCATGGCAGGAAATAAGATTGAATTCATATGAGTATAACCAGGGAGTGATTAAAACAAACCACTAGCAGCAATTAACTAAACATAACATGGAGAGAAATATCATCCGGTCTTAA
The DNA here is from genome assembly GCA_036346395.1 of Hsuehochloa calcarea. NCBI lineage: Eukaryota > Viridiplantae > Streptophyta > Magnoliopsida > Poales > Poaceae > Hsuehochloa > Hsuehochloa calcarea. The sequence continues at coordinate 16,923,259 of CM070614.1, read as the reverse complement.
CTCTATTTATTACAATTCCTCAATTAACGAAATGAAGACATAATCGAAACTTATTATTTGAAAGTAAAATATGGTGAACTGAGTGAAAAATGATTATCTACTCCCTCCCAACAAGGTCATCATCAACGATCACCTAAATAAATAAACAAAATAAGAATAAGTCGAAACTCAGCAAGTACAGTAAACAATTGATCATACAATGTTATGAACAAGTAAATCTCAATACGAATTATGAACTTATCTTTGAAAACTTATGTGTATGAATGGATGCATTGAAAGGAATGGACTACACACATGCTCATACCGGTATAGCGAGTGACACACCCGTCGGTGTTCACATAAGCCTATACTTAACAAAGTCCGGGGACCCAATCTCCGTATGAAGAACGTTTCATATGGGTGTCCAAAATTACCCATATTGGAATGGTGGGTCTTACGTGGTCATACTGGAGTTGATGGGTCTTTACAATTCTACTCCCGTGGACGGAACATGAACAACGTATGAATGGAATGAAACATATGCAATGAATGTAACTACTACATATGCAATGAATGTAACTACTTTCTTCCACATGGATTACCGATTAAGAACGGAATATATAACATAGAGTATGAACATGAATCATAACATTAATAGCACATCAACAAACATTAAACAGAAATCAATATACCTTAACACATTGTACTTGCCTTCCGCGATGTGACGTGCTAGGAGGCAACGAAGGTGCTGATACACTCGTCGCCTACATAATTATGTACTCGAAATAAGAACAACATGATATGACAATGCTACCGGTGATCTACAATAAACCCTTGACTACCCAATACAACGAATAGACCCAAACGAAATCGGATAATTCATCCCCTCAAACGACTCGACGGACAATGCACGAGAAAAAATTCATATCTACTGATCTGGGACTCGGAACGAGATGAGTCTAGTGCCCAACGAATCTTAACGAGTAAACCTACAAAGCTCTAGTTGACAAGATTTCCTAATTCTGCCAAAATATTTGACTAAACAGTAGGTGAAAATGCCTGACAGCAATCTATCCAGACGAACAGAACAGCATCGAAGAACATAACATAACTTTTAATCTATAAATCCAATTAAAGTATAATTTATTAATCTGGAAATATAATAAAATTATCTACAGAAATCGTTTTGGGTGACAAATCTGAATCTGATCCTAGCCAAGTCATATTTCATTAAACGCCTATGCTGACAATTCTCGTCAGGTTTCTCAGGACAACAAGAAAGAATCTATCGTAACTTTTGAACCGTAGATCGGATTCTGGTGATCTTAGCGGCTATGGAAAGCTAAGAACCATGACTACAATTATCTAAGAGGGGAGAACCTCCAGATCGGCCGCTAATAGGCCGAAACCGGCCGCGCAACATTATGGACAGATTCTGAAAATTCTACGACATCATGTCGGTTCAATCCTAATAATTAATTCTTCCTCCAAACAGTATCAAACAATGAATTAGACTCTTCGTTACCCTTGAAGACCCGCAGGGAGACGATGTTCAACCTCCCGAAGAACTCCCCTTTATCCTTCTTCCTCCCTTCAATGGCCGGTCACAACGGGGGGACCGGTTGGAGGAGAGGGCAGGAGGAGGTGGCTTCGGGGAAGACCTTGGAGAACAACACTGGGGATCACCAGCGGCCGGCACCAAGGGGAGGAGGCGGCGCCAGGGGCAGGAGGTGACGTTGGTTTGGGGAGAGGAGGTGGCGGCTCATTGGGGGAAGAGAGGGAGAGGGGGAGAGAGGGAGGGGGCCGGCTAGGGTTAGGGAGGGGGAGTGGGGGCGTATGGGCTTGGGCCTGGTGCACCTCCCCCCCTCCTTGGCCCACTCTTGGCCAGCTAGGCCTGCCCTGGCCTGGGCAGGAGGTCCACAGTTCAATTTTTTTTTTCGAAAACCTTAATTTTTTAACTATCTCTCTCACCCGAATAAATTCATCTCCAAACGAAAATCGAGATATTACACTTTTAGTTTCTCTATATTACCTCATTATAGTTTAGTATCTCGACTTTAAGAGGGACGGACCAAATAGGGGGCTTGCACCCTTAGTTTGGTTACTCCACTTTCTAAGGAACTAAATAGGGGGGTGGTCCACCGTTTGCTGCACGTTGTACAGCCGGTCTAGGCCCGCGCCAAGATGAATTAGCGGGACCCACAGATTGATTCAATGCCTAAAAAAAATGTTATCTGACTAACACCGTAACAAAATAGAAATGACTCGTATCTCCTCTTATTAACCTGACTTGCGCCACGATTCGTGCAGTCAATGGTCGGTGGTGATACTGGGAATTGAAACCATAGGAGCAACATTTACTATTAGTTATGTCCCACAGGCACCAACCGGATTTATGTTCTGTATGCGCCACTGTAACTCCGACGATGGCCTATTAGTTATGTCCCATAGGCACAATAACCAACACTACTAGAGTCATTGAAAACTATCAGAAAAGCAGGTTAAACCACGCGGAATAGTTTCCTAACGTGCAAAGTTAGATAATAAGTGTCAGGAGTAGAGCACAGCATAAATTAAATTTGGCTAACGTTTGCTGACGGTAAACCCCGACGGCCATCGAAACGAAAAACTGATTGGTCGTCGTGTTCTTGTCGTCCATATCACTGTCGGGGAACCGCCACAATAATCCGTCGATTTCTTCCCCACGGTTCTCCACAGTTTGACATATCTCTTGTTCATGTCGATTTATCTGATCGGGCAACAGTCAGGATTATAACTAGCATTTTCAGGGAAAACTTCTGACACTATTTGCCAGATTTTTACATACACCAGAAATAGGGAAAAACAACTTAACAACTTCAGGATTTAGAGGAGGGAACTGTAAATCCATGACAATACAAAATCAACTGTAACACTATACCTACAGAGATTCCACCTAGAACTCTGAGAAATACAACCAATCTCTACTGATGCTGCAACGGTGCATAATAAAAGGCCAAATATTCTATCAAGTATTCCTTTCACTTCTCAATCCGGAGACAGCCAGGTATCAGATTATATGGTGTGATTAATTTAAGAGGCCCGTGTCGGTCTCAAGCTGCCAAAGCCTGAAATAATCAACTCGCTGCTCAAGTATTGCATGCATTGTTCATCAGTAGAATGGATCAGCCTACGTCGTGTATGCTTAGCAAGGGGACCTTGGTCACCAAGCAGCTGCACAAGAGCCAAAAGAAGAAATAATATCAGATTGTGTGCTACTTACTAACATGTATATCAATCAACAAGCATGTAAAATGGAGTCATACCAAAAATCAACATAAAAAGATTATTCAAGTTCAGTTTTTTATATGTTAAGCACAGAACAATAAATATACTTGCAAGTTGCAATTAAGATCTGGTCTCACATATCATATCTCCATGTGCTCACATCTTATATCAGTAAAAAAATATAACCACAAAAGGCAGTCCAGCAGCAAGACAAGTCCTACAGAAGGCAGTCAAGATTTATCTCGTACTGGAAAAAGACGCGCCAAAAAAAAAAAAAAAATCCAAATAGCTTCCGTTTCTGGATGAATCTTATCCCAAAATTTTCAACCAGGGACTGAGTACCGTCTAAGATATCCAAGCAACTCCTATATAAGACATTTACATATCTAAGCAACAAAGAAAAACAGAGCAACATTTCCTCTGTAATCTTACTTGCTCCTTAGCGAGATGAGTACTGTACATATAATAGAACCGCATTAAAAAACTTGACGTATACAACCGGAATCTCAAAAGACAATCTCTACAAACATCTAAGTAAGAAAGAACAAGAACCACATTAAACATTGCAAGAACATAATACAAAGCAAAATCTAAACCAACTGATCTAACAAGGAAATGAAGGAATCATTTGCCATCCAATTTACAAAGAGAAGGTACCTGATCCAGTAGGTTATAGTTGAAGATCATCTTCCTCAATGAAGTCATAAATCGAATCCATCTTAGGTTGACAGGTACCTATGGTTCAAAAGGAAAGAAGAATTATTACATTTAAATTTCACATTGCATCCACATTAAACGCGGCTTAGGATTAACAAGAACAAAAAGCTGCAAAGAATATATTCTTTGCAGAAACCCATGTTTATATAGAACAACCATTATCCAATTAATGAAAATTGCAAATATATTCTATTTAAAATTTTACCAGATGCTCTCAGCCAATCCTGTAGGCACACAAGTGCTTCAACTGTCTCGGGAGTCACTAGGCTTAGAAAATCAGAGACGACTCTCTGACCTGTGCTAAAAGCCGACTCAGATGCTACTGTTGAAGCAGACACAACCAAAACATCCTTAGCCATTTGAGCAAGAGTGATATATTCAAGATAATTCATTTTCCACTAGTTCAAGATACCAAAGTGACCACCTCGAGGGAGTGGGGGCTTCGCCCGAGCGGGCCTTAAGGCTAATGCTGGTCATTACAATGGAAACAGGTCACTCCCACTGCTGAAGACGTTTGGTTCTTCTGCTCGAATTGGCCTCCAACCGAATTGCTGTGGAAGCCAGAATTGTTGGGGCGCTGTGCTAGTGCTGGAACTCAAGATGAAGAAGACTGGAACCTTCCACGTTGAGGTGGCTGTGGCTGAGCAAAATGAGGTTTGGGAAGAATTCCAGAGTTGAACTTCTAAGCTGCCATCCACCGCTTACAGTTCTCTATCTCTTGATGCTTACCTTCCTGCCGAATGCTTTATTCATGAACTACTGAAAGTCAGTGAAGTCCTGAGAAATCAGACGAACAGAGAGTTCATCATTCAATCGCTCCTGACTGTGTTTTCATCCCTGGCCACGTCTTCTGGAGTGTAGCGAGCAGCTGGTTGAACTTGTGCAGATACTCGCTCACCGAGTGGTTACCCTGGTGGAGAGAGCGAAACTCCTTCTTCTTCATAGTGATCACACCTGAAGGAATGTGAGATCGGCGAAAAGCTTGCACGAACTAATCCCAAGTGATTGCTTGAGCATTGACATGAGACATACTGAAGTTGTCCCACCATTTGGAGGCAGGACCATTAAGCTGGGGAGAAGCAAACAAAACCCTCTCGCGATCCGTGCACTGAGCGATATCCAGCTTCTTCCCAATGGCCCAAAGCCAATCATCTGCATCCATAGGTTCTGTGCTACTAGAGAAAGTTGGCGGACGCATCCTCATAAATTCTGACATGCTGACCCTTTGAGGTGGCAGGGGTGGAGGGGCATGATATGCTGCTGCTGCTTGGGTATTCTCATTATTGTTGAGAGACTGAGCCAACAGATCAATCAGATGAGTCTGATTAGCCATCATCTAGTGCCAGTCAGGTGCTTCAGTCAGAGAAGGTGGTGGCTGCTGAACTAGGTTCTCCTGGTAATCGGCGTCCTTGTTTCCTTGTCCCCTGGTACGAGTAGTCACCATCTGCTAGATCCTTTAAAGATTTTAGAAGAGAGAAAGAAAGTTCTAAGGGGGATAATCTAAAATAGCACAAGAACCAAGCAAACACAAGGCAAAGAACAAAATTTTCAAATATCTCTTCTATTAATTTATTAATTTAATTTTATTATTTACGGCTACCACAAAGGATATTAGTAGCTCATAATCCACGTCTACTGATAAACTAAAGTTAACATCTAAGAGGTAACTGGGGTGTAGTCGGGCTCGCTAGAGCTAGCCTCGCATGCCTTGTAGCGAGCCAGTTTTGCTTCTGCGGTCTGCAGTTTTTCTTTCACAGCTTGCAGTGTCTCCTGGATGGTATGCAGCTCATCCAGGGTATGACAATAGGCATAGTCCATAGCCTTTGCCAGGCTGACCTGATGTGTGAGATCGGGGGAGTCTTCATCTCTGTCCGAGCGGAAGGCACTGCCGTGACGGGTCGGAATATGCATCGGATAATAGTGGAACCCGGTGCCGTTGAGGCGGTGATCATAAATGTAGCGGAGTCGGTGGACTGCTTCTCTCGCTGCATCCTGGAGGCCCTCGGAGAAAGTGCCCTGTCGCCTCAGAGTGTCAAAGATGTGGAAATCTATGTTCGGCGATAAGTTAGAGTAGAGTATCACCTCTACCCTCCAACGGTCTTGTTTTCCACCTTGTACTTGTAGCCCTTGCATGTTAGCCTGTCATCGAAGTCCAGATGCTGCATCATCTTCCAGAGAACCGCAGCCCAGTGTCTAGTGAAAACTCTGTGAGAAATGGCGTTCGGTACTTCGGCCATCTACAATTTTTGAGAGAGATGAGTTAGTAACCATTTTTACAGAGAAGAGTTGAGATAGGACACTAGAAGACCAAAGTATTTTTAATTTTAAAAAATAAGTCCTTAAGGGTTTTATCCATTATTGTTGGACCGTAACGGCGACTAGAGGGGGTGAATAGAGCACGCTCACTTTTCACAAATTATGAACTCAATACAATTTCACTCAAAGTAGCTATTAGAAAGCTATGAAGATCAATATACCAAGATCAAATGGAAGACTAGTATTGAATCCAATTAAACCCCTAAGCAATGCTACGAAAATCAACTAAGATTGCAAAGACTCACAGCACGGGCGGTCTGACCGATGGACCCAATCGGTCGGACCGATTGTCGGGCGGTCTGACCGGCGTTATGCTGGCGGTCGGACCGCTCCAAAATCGGTCTGACCGGTGATGACGGGCGGTCTGACCGGCCGACTCCAGAACCGATCTGCAACAGTAAAATCAGCCCGATGACGAAGTTGCAATTAGGTGAAACTTTTGATTCTCAACTCTAATCTTTATGAAACTTTGCACACACCTTCTATATGCTATTGAGGACCTATTCCAATCGAATATTATGATAATTCTTGGAACGATCTTGAGCAATTGCCAATTGATTAATGAAGGTCTAAAACCGCAAGAGCGAAAACTTGATCCTAAAGCTTGTTCGTGAGGGATTGATGATCAAGATGATGCTAGATAGATTCACACATATCACAGCAAGCTAATTCACGTGAAAGAATCAATCACAAACTCGCGGATCAAAGAAAGCCCTAAAAACACGAAATTGAAAGCAAGAACGAAAAGAGACTTATCTCAAGCAAACCTTGCATAGATTGATTTCGTGATTGTTCTTTGGATTACATCCACACCATCATGGATCGATGGACAATCAAAGATCACGAAATTCACCACAAACCATCAAGAGCCCTTGCCTCCACCTCAACTCCCCTAAAGACAATTAGGGTTTTGAAACATAAAAAGGCGAGAGAGAAAAGAGCTAGATGGTGCAGCCACCACCTCCCCCTATTTATAGTGGAGGCCTAGACTCCTAGGGTTTGACACCATTGGGGTCCCGTTAAGGCCCACTAACAAACGGGTCACACACGCACGCTCGCAAAGCGCCGTCTTTAACCTTTGACCTAAACCGCTTCACCATGCGCCATGGATTTGCCAATAGGTCACCCTTGTCCATCTTGTGTCACGCTTGAGTCGTTGACCTCACCCGCATCGCCAATCGCTCGACCTCAACTCTCCAAGTCTAGTCCCGATCCTCCTCGCCGTTGACCGTCGTTGACCACCAAGCAACCCGCACAACCACGCACAAGCAAACACGAATTCGGGAACAAGTTCTTCACAACTTGACCCATGTTAGTCAAAACATGCATCATGCAAATCATATGCCACGATACCAATGACTTTGACCTAACAAATCAACATCGCCACGGTTGGCCGACGCTCAAGTAGAAACCGGTCCGACCGCTCCAGTGAGCGGTCGGACCGCCTTGGCGGTCGGACCGCCTGGGACTTAGCCAAATTCATACTCCCAAATTCAAACCTTTCGAAACTTTAAACCAATAGAACTTCTTCGAGACTCCAAAAATTATGAGACCAAGTGCATTGGGATCCCTCACTTGCCTACAACACCTATTTTTGGCCCAAACCCATTCGAGAACTTTTAGGTCATTGCCGGTCCGACCGCCCCACATGGCGGTCCGACCGATTTGGGACCGGTCGGACCGCCGATGTAAGGACCGGTCGGACCGCCCCAATCGATAAGCTCAGTAATTTTGTCGAAAACGCGTGAAACGACAAACCGTAAACGCCATTGCCAATTGTCACATCATCCTAAGATCTGGAGCATATCCCCATGAAATCCACAATTATAAACCACGACATATAGTCGATATGGCTCTGATACCACTTTTGTCGAACCCGAGAATGAAGGATCCCGAGTCCTATGTGTTTTATACACTGGTCGAGGATTGCTAGTGTACATAGTCGAACAAAAAGTGACATCACAATCATATTACGCGTTTATTTAATATAAATTAGAGTTTTATTACAAAATGGGGCCCGAGGACGAATAAAATAACACAATGGAAAGTAAAATATTAAGTGAGCCACACGGTGCGCCATAGACAATCGTCTGGGGGCGTCGGCCTAGTTGTCAAGATCCTCACCGCCCCGATAGAATTCTTCACCTGAATAGATATTATTCAGCAAGAGTGAGCACAACTTCCATGCTCGCAAGTTACACCCAATAAAAGAATATGATGCATGCATAAGTAAACAATTGAGGTGGATAGGGTCTATTTTGCATAAGTAGCATTTTCAGGTTTAAATACTCATACTAAGTTCCAAGGCGATTTTTAATCTATAACTAAAATCAGATTTAAAAATTAGCAATTTAATAGTGGATAACCTCCATATGAAATACGGTGATGGATACCCTCCTATGACATAGCTTACCGCCCAATTTTACCATAAGGATTTTCCATCCTGAAATCATCTTCTAAAATCATTTTAAAACAAAAAACAAAGTCTAACTTAGAGTGGCTTTGCTCAGCATGTCCATGACCGTGGACACGGCTACTCTAATAGTTTTCTACTCTGTAGAGTGTGTACAACTTCACCCACAAGAGATAGTTTGCTTGACGTGTCAGCCAATACACGCTTTCGTAGGCGTGTGACTAAGCAATTATCACAAGGCGTTTCCAATGTTCTACCTCAAGGCTAACACGCCCGCTAAGGTTTCACTTCCTTTGGGTTAACCACCCATTGAAAGCCCCCTTTTGCTCCAGGTGGGAATATTGTCTAACCAACACCCACTTAACCACATGGCACACAAGACAATGAGGTATCACAAATTAATAAGCCAAGTCCTGCCCATACAGGATATGCGGTAGTACGATGGAACTTAGCAAGATGCGGCTTAAAGACCAGTCCTTAACTGAATCGATCCTGTGCATCGACTTGCACCATGCACAACCACTATGCCCAAGTCTAAGCTATTTTAATTTTATTTCTCAAGAAAAATATTTTCTAAACTATCTCTACGGTACCATAATACCATAGTCTCAACTTAAAACCAGTTTGACTGATTTGGCTGTAACACCCTGTCTATTCGGAAGACAAGATGTCACCTAACAAGACAACCTACTGTTCAATACGTAAGATTAACATCGCATTCAATGCTAAAGAATTGATTAACCAAGATAACAATCGATATTTTAATAACAGTTCATCTATGAATTTAAACAAGAATTAACCAAAACGATAGTAATGAACCTCCAAGTGACAATTATTACAGTCCATTACATTATAAATAAAACTGAAGAAACGTAAATAGAATTTTAACGAATGAGTGTTTTATTCATGTGCATGGAACGTACTGGACTACACCCTCCCGCTAGCAACCATTTCACTGGAATTCACCTAAAATAAATAAAAGCAAGAGTGAGTCGAAACTCAGCAAGCACAACACATACATTCACAAAGAATACTGAATATGAACAATTTACCAAGTACGTCATTTACTTCATGAATTCAAGAAAGCATGGTATGAATGAATGAATGCATTGAAGGAGAATGGACTTTCCACATGTTTATACCGGTATAAATAGTGACACACCGTCGGTGTTCACTTAAGCCCGCATGCCAAAGTACGGGGATCCAATCACCGTATGAAGAACGTTTCATACGGGTGTCCGAAGTTGCCACATTGGAATGGTGGTCAACGTTGCCCACATTGGAATGGTGGGTCTCACATGCCCATATTGGAATTAATGGGTCTTAATCAAGTTTCCACTCCCGTGGACGGCAAAGGAAATATGTGTGCATGGAATGAAATGCATAACTTGAACTTCATCTCAATTTATCACAGAAGAAGGTATTGAAATCTACCACATCATGCTCAAATCACAGGAATACTCATAAGTTACCAAATTATCATGCATTCATCAAATTCACACAAGTTAAACATTGCACTTGCCTTCCGTGTGGTGACGTGTTGTGAAACAACGAAGGTGTCCTTCCACCCACCGTCTCACCGCCTACACAAGTATTACCACGTATTACGGATAATCGAATATGGCACATCTACAAGTGTACTACAATGCTCTCTAATCAACCCACTCATCCCAAGGGTTCAATTTGACATTTACACCAAAAGTCCAGATTATCATTCTACAGGCAGTTGCACAAGAAAATTCGCCAATAATTATCTGTAACTCTAAACGACCTGAAACCAGTGCTCACTGATTCTTAACTGATCAGGCTACAAAACCTTAGTTGGCAAAATCTTCTGATTCGGCCAAAACAGAGGGGTAATTAGCTGCTAAACCTAACCCATCTACGTCAGTCCAGAAAACAGATCAGCAGTAAATAAAATAGTGTAACTTTTAGCCTACTGATCCAAATGGAATGATCTTTATCAACTTGGAAAGATAATATCAAGATCTACAATAACTTAGTTGGGGGAGTCTTCTGATTCGGCCTCTATTTTGAACAAAAACGAGGGACAAAACTACTGACCACAGATTTCAGACAGATTGGACAGTTCGTATTCAAAAATTCATATCTCCTAAACTACTGGTCGGATTTTGCTCATCTTGGTGCCAAAAGAAAGCTAACGAAACCAGGAACAATTCTCTAGAAGGGCAAAACCCCAAATTCTGCCTCTAAAGTACTGTAACAAGCCGCACAACAATCTGATCAATTCTGTAAATTCTGGAACTCTAAACCGACGTGACTCAAATGATCTCTACCGCAACAAAACTTGATCAAACAAATAACCGGGGTTCTCGTTACCCTTGAAGACCCGCATAATGACGAAGATCAACCTCCCGAAGGTTCTTCTCTTCCTCCATTGGCCGGCCACCACAGCAGCGAACACGCGGAGGAGAACAATGGCGATGAAGAGAGAATCGAGGAGATTGCTTTGGGATCTTGGAGTGCGACTTCGGGGAAACACCAAGGGCTATTCCCAGGGGAAGAGGCGGCGCCATGGCTGAAGGGGGCGTGGTTTGGTGGAGGGGAAAGTGGGGGTGGCGGCTGCCTAGGGGGAGAAGTGGGAGGGAGAGGGAAGAGGGGGAGGGGGGGCCGGTTGGGCTAGGGTTGAGAGGGGGGGCGCATGGGCCTTGGCCTAGTGCGGTCTCCCTTCCTTGCCCACTTTAAGGCCGGCCAAGGCCATGCCAGTTCACTAGCACAGGCGGAGGCGGCCAACGAATTTCCCGACAAACTCCGAAATTTATAAAATAAAACTCTCTCCCGAATACAAATCCTCCCTAACGAAATTTGGAATATTACATTGGCTAAACTCCCCAAATTCAAGATTTTGATCTATGCATTGACTAAGCACATAATTATTTTCAAAATTTTATTTTACTAAGGTGGCAAGGAAATTACAACTCAATTAACAACATTGGCCATACAATGGAATAGGAATAACTAGAAAATTTAAAACAGGAATTAAAATAACTGAATAAAAACTATGCATGCAATAGTAATTTAAAATATAATTAAATACTTTAAAATAGTAGGATCAACATGATCAATGGTATAACTTTCCTTGCTTAAAGTACTGATAATCTAACTCTTTAGAAGGGTCGGGCTCTCCAGAATCGTCGAAATCTATACACGAAAACATGCCAAATTCAAATAAATTAAAATAATAATCAAATAAATTCAAATGATCATTCAAATTAACTCCAAATGAAATAATTTTACTTTAGTTAGCTACATCTTGAATTTATATAAATTTAGAAATTTGATTCACCTAAATCGGAGTTCGTATGAAGAAATACGAGCTCCTGAAAGTTTTAAATCTAAAGAAAACCCTAATTTCAGATTTTATTGATTTTCTAAATTATTTTTCTAAAGGAAATTCGAATCATTGCTCCTGCTAATGTCAGCGTACGAAATTTCGATTTTTGACCGAAATATTTTTCTAAAGAAAATTCTCTTGTGTCTTTGATAGGTGGGCCCCACGGTCAAAGACCGGGTCAACGATTCGGGCAGCGGACCACGGTGGACGCGGCTCACAACACAGTGATCGCTCGTGTGTCTTTGGCGTAACGGTGGCGTGGCGACCACATAGCTACCGACTTCGGATCCTAGGGCTGGTGTGGCGCTGAGGTGGCCATGACGTGGCTGAGCCACGTCTGCCCGAGGCCGGCGGTGCTGTGGTGACGGCGTTGCCGGTGCCACACGCCACGGCGTGGCATGGGAGTGTGCACAATCATGAGAGGGAGTCTAGGTGATCTCGGTGCTTACCAAATTAGCGGCGGAGCGTGACGAGCTGGCTAGCGACGAGCGAAGAAGCAGCGACGAGATGGGGGGTACGGCGGCGATGGAGCTCTGGTGGTCTTCGACGCGTGTTGAAGCGCGCACGAGGTAGGCGGTGATGTCGCGTTGCCGATGACGAGGTTAGGGTTGCCGGAGAGGTCCTGTCGGCGCCAGAGACAACGAAGATCTGAACTTTGGCCGTGGATGGATAACTCCAAAATACCAGCGATAGAGTGAGCTTGGGGGAGAGCAGTTGGGGCACTGGGTTGAGGAGGAAGATGCACACCCGGTGCTCCCTTTTATAGGCCAAGGGGAGGTCGGGAGGAGATCGTGCGCGCGAGGTTCTCGGCGGCGATGTTGAAATCCCTTTGTAAATGGGCACGAATGATGGGGTAAATGCCAGAAACGGGCGAGGCGACGATCAGGGAAGTTAATGCGCACGATTGCGTGATAATTGGAGAAGGATTTCGCCGGATTGAACGAGCCAAGAACATGCGGTAATGGCGGCTGAGATGGCGCTGCCACGCGGGGAAGAAGGGGAGGTGGACGACGCTGACGGGGCGCGGATGCCCTACCTGTAAGCGAGACAGAGAGAGAGCGAGAGAGAGAGAGAGAGAGAGAGAGAGAGAGAGATGCGGCTGACGGAACAGCCCCACCTATCAGCGAGACTGAGGTGCGGGGTGCGTGTGGCGTGGGCCGCGCTCGTGGGCCGGGCACGGTGAAACAGGAATGGGCCGGGGTGAATTCGGCCCGAGCACTGTTCTCGTAATTTTAATTGATTTACTGTAACATCCCAAAAAAAGGGATTTGTGTTTCAAATGTAAGAAAAGTAGGAGAAATTAAAACTTTTCTTGCATCCTGAAGTCATTGATCATTTCTGTAATTCTTGATTAAGGAATTATGGAAATCACAATCAGAATCCTCAATTGACTACAATCAAAAACCTATGTGGCATAGATCTTATGCCAAACCCTGGGAAATCTTTTTCCTGAGTTCTAGGGAGGATTGACAACACCTCTGAATTATCCCATAATTTTTAGAACTTATTTGATAATTTTGGAGGCAAGTCAAAATTGGTCAAACCCTATTTCTCCCCTTTTGGAATTTCTGGAGAAAGTTTCAGTGCATGAAAATCTCTGAAAACTTTATAGGAGGTTCCTCCGGTTGTCAGCAAGCTCCAGTTAAAATTTCATAAATTTTGGAGTTTCTTTGCTACCTCAAGTAATTCCTCAAAAATCAGTTATTCAAATTCAAACTCTAACTGGTTTTCACTGCTCCTTGGGTTCGAGTCGGACTCGGGCTCGAGCCACTGGACTCGGTCCAGTCAACTAATCGCACCGGCGCGATCGATCGGGTGTGCTGGTTGTGAGCCGTTGGATCGGCATCGAACGGTCTTCGACCAGCCGAACGACGGGATCGTTTCAACCCACTCGATCTAACTCAGCCTTTGGATTTCCATCTGTCGATCGACGAGTCATCTCCTTCTGCGTCGGCATCTTGCGTAGCGATAGCCATGGCGTCTTGAGAGGAGAAAACGAGCAGCGTCGCGATCCACTCTGTGGTCACCTTTAAGCGGCTAGCTCTGCGCGCATTAAATGCTGTCGCTCCTCCCTCAGAAGGCCATGATTCGATTGCTCCCATCACTCTCAAGTGCTCTCATGGCAGTGTTGACCCGACTGGAAAACCCGGCCGTTGCTCTCTGCCATTGCTCTATTTAAACTCCATTGCTTCACCCTTAGCTTCCTTTAGCACCTCCGCAACTCCGGCTAGTACTCACCACTTGCTTGGCTGCAGTTCCTCATAATCCTCGACCGCCATTGTTGAGTGTGGAGCTTGGTGGAGGCGGTCGTGAGGGTTTTCTTCTTCAAGTCTTTGCTCCCTTTGCTCCCCCTTTACTCTCTGGAGCTTAACCTTCACTCGGTTTGGTTCTCTCTTTGCTCAGGTCGCTGTGGCCTAGTGAGGACCTTACCGCCGCCGTTCGGGCACTCGTCGTCGGAGCCACTCCGTGGGTCTTTGGTCGTTCTTCAGCTCAAGTAGTTTCACCTTACCCTATGGGAGCTTAGGTGTGTTTTCGTTGTTCTTTTTGGTATTGTCCGTTCGGGAGTTCTCCCGAGCCATACCTACTCAGCCGCACTCCGTGGTCGTACCACCGTAGCAGCCATACTCCGACCAGTACTGGCCGTCGGTCGGACCGTTAAACTTTAGGCGCTCATCCTCGCCCTTGGTGGCTTGTGTTGTGGCCGGAAGCCGCCGAGCCAGCGGCAAAGCGTCGGGAGGCGCGCCTCGTGGTCGGAGTTCAGGCCGATCCAGCGTAACAGTCGTTTCGACCAAATGCAGTATTGTGATGGGTAAATATGACGTCACGTAGTCCCCAGAAGTACCCCTTATATTTATAAGGGAGAGGCCTACCAAGTGATTGTAAGTTCTCCTACAATCACCCCCATAGTCGTAAGTCTTACTACGACTATGGCGTGGTCATAAGCCCTTCTACGACCATTACCCGGTCGTAAATGCATGCGTGGCACTGCACCTGAGTCGTAAGTCTTACTACGACTATGTCAGGGTCATAAGTTCTTCTACGACTTGTGCCTAGTCGTAAGTCCGTCTACGACTAGTACCCAGTCGTAAGTTCTTCTACGACTTGTAACTGGTCGTAAGTCTTACTACGACTAGTACCCTGTCGTAAGTTCTTCTACGACTTGTAACTGGTCGTAAGTCTTACTACGACTAGTACCCAGTCGTAAGTTCTGCTACGACCACTACCTGGTCGTAAGTTCTTCTTTTCGTCATATCTTTGGCATTAAGAATCCAAATCAATTGGTTCTTGTTGCTAAATTCTTTATAAATTATTCTCTTGCTACTGTAAAATTTTCAGAATTTTTGGAGAAAGTTTGCTGTTGAGTCTTTGTGTTTTCTTCGTTCTTATCGGTTCTTTTTCGCCTTCTCGTTAGGATCCGAAGAGCACATTAACAACATAATTGATCCTCGGCAACATCTTGACCCACAGCAAGCAGGCAAGCAGTTTGATCATAAATTTCCCTTTACTTTCAAGTCTAATACTTTGTTTACAAATCATATGTATGCATGCTTTTGTGTCAAATTAATTTTCCCGATTAGAGGTAGTAATTCCTATTGCATTGTTTCCCTCAAATTGTTATCTCCTGCCACAACCATAAGTTATTAATATCGCTGGTGAATTAGAGCCCGGTGATTTAATTATGCTCTTTTATTGTCTTTTCGGTGTCACGCTTAGAAATGCTTAGATGTCGGTAGTATTGGGCAGTCATCGACTTAGTTGATGATCTTGATCACATAAATATAATTATTACTCCATTATGCCCGACACTTTGTGCTTGATTAATTTTGTAAAGTCAAAAACTGAAAATAAAACTGTTTCGACTTGGGCACAATGGTATGTTGGTGTGATCTGTTGGTGTGAATGGAATTGTGCCTAGGTCATCAAGGACCGAGTTACTTGTGTCACTAAGCCAAGCGCTTATGCGTGTTAACCACGCGAGAGGGATATGGGACCTCTCTTGACTTAGTACTTTGGCGTGTGTTATCTCCGAGTCGCATGAGGGGGTTGTGTGTGTTGTGTGAAACATGATATGTGTTCTTGTGTTGGGTGTGCGGTGGTGGAGATTCCGGGTAGGCTCTCCACCTCGAGGAGCATTGTAGTTGTCCAAGGCTTTACCTGCGACGGGTAGTTGACCGAGGCTTTACAATGACTCCGACACAACGTATGGGTTTCTATCCATACAGGTGGCTCGTGGGTAATACACAATATTGGAAATGTCTCAGAGGACTTAGCCGTCTTAAGCATACCTAAGGAAGTGTGCTTAATAGCTTGGCAAAAGGCGATGCAGCGTGTGGGTACATTGGTACACCCTGCGAGGATAAAACTATTCGAATAGCCTCGTCTAGGTTATGGACACGCTTGGGGAGGTCTTCCAAGAGTTAGACTACAACCTTTTAAACTAAAATTTGACATGGTTGGCATGAATGGGTAATTCATGCTATTGTTGTGGTGACTAATGGTTTAGTCACTTCCAGGATATTGTTGTCTTCTATCTCTTTGTTATATTGTTGTCTTTTCGGTTATTTCAACAGTAAAATAGATTTGTCAACTTGCTTTTAAATGTACTACATTATTGCAAATAAAGTTTGCTTTGTCTTTGAAAATGAAACATCTGACCTCCACTTAAATAAGCTTGCATGTAGCATATGTGCAGTGTCACATTACTCTACACGTAAGTCTTGCGAGTACATTCCAAGTACTCACCCGGCTTTCTTTGGGCTCTTTATTCTGAGGGAGGAAGGTGAGCCCCAAGGGCCTCACTTTTGTGAAATGTGCTGTGGATTCAACGACTAGCTTGGCGGTCCGGTCGGTTGCCTTGTGGGTTAAAGGCACACTGATTGGCTCTTTTGGTTTATCACCATCTTATGGCACTTTTGCTTCCGCTGTTCTATTGCTTTATGTATATGTCATTTGGCCGGTCGGCCTCTCTTTTGTAATAACTATCCTTTATTTATGTTATCTTCTGAGTTGTTGCTTTGCTTCGGTTCTATGTGAATGAATGGAATTGATACATGAATTTTGTAAAGAGGTGTGTATACTGCAATTCTGGGAAGTATACATGTCTCGAGTCTCGGCTTATCTGATTTGTGATGCTAGGGCCGAACGGATGGCTAAGCATTACAAGCCCGATAAATCCGGGTCTCACATTTACTAATTTAAATAATCCAATTAATCCATTTAAGCTTTAGAAAATAGCAAATAAAATCCAAAAATTATGTCAAAATTCACAAAAATTCCCTGAGGCATTTTGGACTTAATAAAATTATTTACAACCTAAAGTTGGCTTTTATTTTTACAAATAAATTATTTTGTCTTGAAATAGAATAGGAAAAAGCTTTTAAAAATTTCAGAAAATTCCATAAAAATAATTAAATTTTATTTTTAATTGGAAATTGAAATTTGGGCTGTTACAAAGTGCCCTGGCTGACGACAGAAAAAACAAACTCTTGGTCCACTCTGTGGGTTGTTCACTGGAATGGGCTTGGCTGGTACCGGGTTGCGAAAATTCTGAACGACTAGACGAGGTGCTGAAGTTGGTGCAGAGGTCCTGAAAGAGTTTTACGGCAGAAAATGGTTAAACAGCTGTGGTACTATTCTTGCTTTCTGCTGTAACTTGTGACTCTCTTGCTGAGCCATCTTGCGTTTGCGGTTGTCTTCCAGTTCTTTGCACTTGTCTTCCAGAATCAAAGCTTTGTTGACTAGCTCCTGGAAGTATGGGAAAGTATGGGTAATCAAGTTAACTTGCAATTCGGAATTCAGTTCCTTCAGAAAATGACTCTGACGGGCCTTATCTGTGGCGATATCTTCCGTGGCATAGCGGGCAAGCCGAGAAAATTCATTGAGATAGTCAGTTATAGACATCCCTACTTGCTTGAGAGTGCGGAAGTCATCCTTCTTCAGATCTTTGATTCCTTCTGGTACATGGTATTGGCGAAAAGCAGCTGAAAACTCTTTCTAGGTAATGTTTTGTGGCATCTCATGCGCTACACATAAGTTTTCCTACCATTCGGCAGCTATGCCTTCCATCTGGTGAGTGGTATATATAACCTTTTCATGATCGCTGCATTGGGTGATTAGCAGCTTTCTCTGAATGACACGAAGCCAATCATCGGCTTCAACCGATGAAACATGCCTGGAAAACATTGGTGGACGAGTTCTCATGAACTCGACTAGCTTGGATGGTCCATGGTGACCATGAGCGACTGGGGCTCTATTGTGGTGATTTTTGTTGTTCTGATTGTTCATATTCCGAATCTGATTCATCATGGTGTACATCATCTGGGTATGAGCTGCCATGAAAGTACCAAAATTCTGCAGGTCGATTGAGGATACTTGAGGTGGAACTGCTTCTACGGGGGTCTGCTCATTTCCTTATGACACAGGGGTGCCAGAACCATTTGCAGCAGCATGAAGAGTCTGAACCATCTGGTGAAGCTCCATGAGTTAGATAAGGTAGCAAGCACAAGAAGAGTTAGGAACTAGACAGGGGTAGGTTAAACCAAACAAACATATCTCAAGAAATCTCAATCGAAATACTTATATTAATTGAGGTCTTAGCATGGCTGCAACAAATACCTAAGAGCCTTTGCAGCTCATACTCGTACACAAGAAAATAAGAATGAATCTAAACACACAATCTACCGCCTAAAGGGCTGTAACAGCCCCACCCAGCACGAGCCTGGAATGTTACTAAAACAATAAGGTAGAATTTGAAACTTAAGATAATAATTTTTAAAACCTAAGTCATTACACTAAATTTTGACAGCACCTCCTTTGTATAGTTAGCCATACAAGAGATCGTATCAATTAACAATATCATAACAGTGATCTTAAACATTCAACCTAAACATAAATTACTTCAAAAATACCATAATTAACTCCATTACAAAATATCAAAAGTATGAAGGCCGAACCAATAAAAACATCCTAGAAGTTTACTCAAATATGAAATTAGAGTCCAAGTTTATTCATTCATGGAGGTTCGTGAAAGTGTGCAACAAATCAAATCATTAGCCCTTCCCATGCATGACGACCGCGCAAGAGGTACCTAAAATAAAAACAAACAACAAGGGTGAGTCCATGACTCAGCACGTGACAACAACATAATAATACAGTCTGCGACTTATTCACCATCAATCATTCAAATTAATCATCTCTAAAACAGTTCATATGCTTTATGCAATGCAAATGTCAACATAATGCATCTTTTCTTTTCTCTTTGCATATATGGGTATTGCGGAGTATGCAACCGTCGATGCATACCCATGTATGTGCCTTCTAGCACAGGGACCATAAGCCTACACTCCACGAGTGTAGGGACCATATGTAATACCCTGGAAATCGAATCGGTAAATCACAGATTTAGCCGAGAGGAGAAAAGGGAATAAGAGGAATAGTAAAACATGAAACGACAGGGGGTCATTTGATATTTTTCGCCAACCTGGGCCTGGGCCACGGCCCAGGAGAGGCCTCCTTGTGGCCGGCCAAGAGGGGGGGGTGCCCACCCCCCAAAACCCTAGTGCCCACCCCTTTCCCCCTTTTCCCCCTTTCCTCCCCCTAGCAGCCGCCGGCTCTCCCCACCCTCCCCCTGCGCCAGATTGGTTCGTCATATTTGGGTAAGTTTCGTATATTTTCTGATCTGTCCACCCTTTAGAAAGTTGTAGCCCTTGATCTTAGCTTTCTTTTGGCACCGAGATCATCTGATTTGGAGTTACGGTTTAGGAGATATGTCCGTTTTAGCAGTTTTCTTGTCTAGCCATTATGAATTGTTTAGAGGCCGAATCAGAAAGGCCACCCAAAATTAATATTGTAGAGAATTCAGTAATATTTCCAAGTTGATAAAGAACATGATTTTTAGAGTTGGCAATCAAAAGTTATTGAATTTTTACCGTCGCTATGTCTGACTGTCAGACTGAGGGAACAACAAATTCACCAGAACATTAGGGTTAATAGAATGCTGAATCAGGAGTCTTTCTCAACTAGGTTATTGTAGCCTGTTTAATAATCTTTCCAAATTGATAAAGATCATCTCAATTGGATCTGTAGAGTGAAAGTTATGCCATGTTATTTACTTCTTTGTCTTTGTATTCAGACAGATGTCATCGGTTGTTTTCAACGGTTGTTTAGACCACTAGTTTGGCCGAATCAAAGAAGTCCACCAACTATAGGTTCGTAGCCTGTTACGTTAAGAGTATTTGAGCACTGGTTTCAAGTCATTCGGAGTTACAGATATTTAACTACGATTTTTCTCGTACTGCTGTCCCGGGAAGCATTATGCTAGACTACCGGAAAATTTGGGTAGAACCTCTCTTTGAGTCATAGGTCTTGAGGAGTTGGATTAAGGGGTGTAAACGGAGTCCATCATTCATCGTATTTATTGTTACCGCTATGCTTGTGTAGGAGGCGGAGTTCCAGAGTAGAGACACCAATTTTGCTTCCTTGTGTGCGTAGCGGGAAAGAAAAAGCGAGCAAGTGCACCTATAATATGGTTGTTATGTGATTGTTCTATATGATGAATCATGGTAACATATGCTTGTTCGATGTACTGTTTTATGGTGATATGTATTTGTTCATGATGGCTAGATTACTGAAATTCGATTACTGTCATTTTATTGTTCATCATGTGCACTCATGAATGCAAGTTGTGGACTTGCGACACCCACTGAGAGTGGGTAGTGATTGTAAGACCCACCATTCCAAAGTGGGCATTGTGGATCCCCGGTTGACTTGTTCTCAAACGGGCTTTGGATCCCCGCGTGTTGTAGAACGCGGGCATAAGTGAACACCGACGGGTGTTCACTCGCTATACCGGTATGAGCAAAAGAGAAGTGCATGTGCATGTGCATTCATTCATATGTTGATTCGATTCGTGATGTTGATACACTGTTGGATACTGAATGATTTTGTTATGTTTTGTATCTTTGGCCTTGCTAAGTCTTGGACTCACCCTTGCCGTGTTGTTTTTTTAGGTACATCGGTTGTGGACGGCATGCATGGGCGGGAGTAGAAATTATCATGGTTGCACACTGGCACGAATAAAGTTGAATAAAACATTTAAGTCATAGCTTCGATTTTGAATAGTTTTATGTGAGGCTTACTTCTTTACGTCCTATGTCGTGGACAACCTCTATTGGAGTTGGATAGTGTTTTATGGTCGTTTCTTTCATAAATATATTTAGTATGCGTGATTAGATAATTGTTTAATATTACTGTTAATTGTGCGGATGTCCAGTTGGTTCAATTTACACAGGAGATTCTGTCGGAAATTAGAAAGAAATATCTTAGTTTCATTTGTAGTCTTGTTATGGTGGTAGCATTCCAGGCTCAGGTTGGGCTGGGGTGTTACACCATAAGCCCGTCCAATCATGACGGGGACCTCAAAAAATCAGTACTTGGCCTCCGCAAGATCAAGTCTCAAGGATATCAACATGATGCATACGAATCATCTCAATTATTCAACATAAACATGTAACAAATCAGTGGTGACATTCTTGAGTAAAGATCTAACATAAACATGTAACAATCCATTGGTGACATTCATGAACAAAAATATAATCATAATACAGATGTTCAAGTATTCACCACCATAATGCTACCGACTAATTTCACTTGCCTCAACCGTGCGAAGCTTGATGACGTGAAGAGGGTGCTGCCCCTGGAACCACACCACCACCTGATTTTTTTTAACAATCTTAATAAGAGAATAATTCAGGACTTGACATTGCTAGAAACAACTGTACTACAAGCTATGCTCCCTAACACAGCCCAAAACACCAACTCCCAAAACAACAATCTATCCCAGAACGGGACAGTCCCCTTCTAAAAATCATAACTTTCTGTAGGTTTAACCAAATTTAGTGATCTTTAACTCCCTAGAAAGCTTACCAAAATTTCCCACAAAAACCTAGTTGGCACGGTTCTCAGATTCTGACTTCTTCTGACCCTACCGAGCAGATTGCTCAGCCTACTAAATCTCATCAGAGGTTTTGGACACCGAGACTAAAATTGATATAACTTCCAGTACAGACATCTAAACAAATATGATCTTCACCTCTCTGGAAAGACTATGAAAATATGTACAACTTTCGTGTTGGTGCAATCCTCTAAACAATTCATTATCTAATTCCTAATAACTAGTTACTACAATCTGTCAGAATCCCGACAGAATCTCAGAACAACAACATTGTAAAATACATAACTCGAGATCGCCAGCTCCAAATGAAGTGATCTAGGACTCTACGGAATGCTAACGACTAAACCTACAACTCTCTAGGAGACGGACTGGCTATAATCCACCGTTAACTATCCCAGAACAGACGATAACTACAGACTACCAGAATTCAATCTTTTACCGATATCGCCTAATCGCAAAAATTACAAACTAATCTAACAGGGTTGGGAAGGTTACCCTTGAAGTTGTACTAACTCGCTGAATCTTCCATGAGGCGCTCCTCCCCTCCTTCTTCTCATCTCTCAACCGGCCACCAAAGGGGAAAGCGGCGGCTCCGGGAGACGGCATCACGGGTAGGAGGAGCAACAAGAGCCCTCGGTTGGGGAGGGAGAGGAGGCGCAGGTCTAGGGAGGGGGTGGAGGAGGCGGCGGCTAGGTAGGGAGGGTCTTGTCGTGGAGGGGGTGGCTGAGTGGGGTGAAAAGGGTGGCGGCTAGGGTTTGGGGGGGGAGGCGCCCCCTTTGGCCGGCTCCCCCCTTGGCTGGCTCCCCCCTTGGGCCTCCTGGGCTGCGGCCCGAGGCCCAGGTTGGCGGGGCTTGGTGAAAAACCCCCTCAAAATTTCTGAAATTTCCATTTTCTATTTAATCCTTTCTCCCGAATCCTCTTCTATTTGCCCGAATAAATTTTGGGGTATTACAAGGGTGACTCTCCTAACCTTAAAACTGGCTAAACCTAAAAACTCAAGCAGACTACTGATGAGATAGCCTCCATAGTCCTGACGGTGCTCCCTCCTGCTATAGACACAGGCTGTCTTGGCATCCTTGCAGGTGGTCTCGGTGCCACGAGGCTGGTGCAACAGAGCAGGCATCCTCAGTGCGAGCCACGGTGGCTCCTTCGGTCTACTGACCTCTGCTGGCTCTTCAGCTTCTTTTTGGTCTTCTTTGGGTCTTCTTCTTCGTGATCCTCCTCATCTTGATACTCCTCATGCTCGTGCTGACCGTAGAGAGTCTCTTCCATAATGACGATCCTTTCTTGTGCCCTCTCCAAGGTTTTGTAGATGCACTCTAGCTCTGTGGCGGCCAACTCCAGTGACTCCTCTTGAGTAGCGGCGAACTGGGCAAGATGCACCACAGTGGCGTTGCTCTCTCCATCTATAGACGGGTAGAATGCAGGAAGATCCACTATAGAGGTACGAGGGTCATAGTAGAAAACAATATCTTGAAGCTCGCAAGCGTAGATGATGCAGATCCTTAAGATAGCGAGGAGCGAAGACTCTTGAATTGCTTCGATCCAAACCATCTTTTGCACTGAGATGTTCGGGGGTTGGCTTGCTTTAGTGTTCCTCCTGGCATAGATAGTCAAGCTGCAGATCACTCCACAGTCCCAGCCGTTCACTAGCCAGTTGTTGCCACAGTACATCGGACGATCGAATCCTCCAAACACTTGCAACAACTTCCAAAGCTCAGCGGCAAGTCCTCCCATGTGCTCACCATAGTTCTGAAGATGAGACATCTGACAAGACAGATAAGAGGGTAAGAACAACTTAAAAATAGTGGGAAGATAAAAAATTCTAGCAATAGTTGAGTCAAGAAAGACATGAGAGGAGTTAAGCAGTTCAATTAATCTTGTAAGTTAATTTTGCTTTAGAAAATAGTTTGGACACTCTAAGACAGGTGATCTAACTAAGGTCTAGACCTACAATCAGTATGGCTCTGATACCACCTCTGTCGGGACCCAAAAATGTAATTTTATACCCTCTGTGTATAATGCACTAGTCAAGGATCACGCTAGTGCACATAGTATCAACATAGATGAATATCGATCCACACAAGACGATTAATGGAATAAATGACTAATTTGGATAGCAAATAATGGTTTTGACCTTAAGGATGAGTTTACATTTATTAAGCCTCGCAGGGCTGGCAATAAATAAAATAGCGGCAGTGGGACAAAATTAAACTCCAGCGGAATACCATCAATTCACCACAGGAAACCGACTGGGATCAAGACCCTAACAATCAGCACCTTCGTAGAACTCCTCAAATGCAAGCAATGACTCCTCCACTTCTGTTGATTGTTTGAAGTAAGCATGAGTACACAACCGTACTCGCAAGTCATACCATAGAATGCAATTTATAGATGATGGCTTATTCCAAAGGAATAGGTTTTGTGGTTATTTTGCATAAGGCAACATTTACAATTGAATATGAATAATAGATTAAAAATAATATTTAAAATAAATAAACAATAATAATTTGATATTGGTTTTCACAAAGGACACATAGTCTAAACAAGTTATTCACGCAACCATATGACTTAATCACACAGCTCCCTTCCCAAATATTTTATGAAAATCTACCTCTCGTGTGAAATTCCCGAGCATGTCCATGACCGCGGACGCGGCTATTCGAATAGATTGTTTAACACACTGTAGAGATTGTACACTTTGCCCACACGATATAATAAGTGTAGCTAGCACTGACCATAACAAAACCTTTCAAGAACATCATCTCAAGCATTGACACTTCCGATGTGCTTTACCGCCGTCCAATCGATACACACAATGCTTGGCACGACACACACCGTTGGACAGGGAAGCGACGAACCGTCCCGCGATGTGAGAATCACACCTCCAGCCCGGCACACACCCTAACCTATCGGCATGAGTAATCAATGTCAAGACTCTATAACCTACTAACTTAGGCCCGTCTCATACCAGGCATGTGATTGTACAGTAAGGCTCAGTTCAATGGCCCACAAAATTAAGTCCTTAATTGACCGAGGCAAGATTTCCAATTTCTAACTAAGTGTCACACATAGCAATATTCCCATGCACACAACTTCCACTATATCACACAGTATCCACCACTTGCCTCAGTCTAAATCTTTTCCCACCCAATTTGTTAAGTGCAACACATACCATCAACGAGTAATAGCACACAGCGCACACATTTTTATCACATAGTTTTATAATCACTTAATCAAGTTTATATTTGCAACTCACATGAGATGATGATTCGTAGCATGACTAAGCAATCTACTCGTGTCTAACCGACCCACGTTGGTGCTATGATAATACCAACTAATAATGAACCAACCTAGGGTGACAAAAGATCATGACATAACAATAGACAAGGTGGATGTAACAAATTGGATTAATAACTAAACCCAAAAGCATTTAAATAAATACTTAAAATAGAATACAATAATTTAAGTCAAAGTATTTTGAAAACTGGGTGCAATATGATCAAAGGTATAACTTGCCTTCGAATAGGTCTATGTACTGGTCCTGATCTTGGTGCAATCCTTCTTCAAAAGTCCCCGAAGAATTAACGTCCACTCGCAAACGAAATAAATAAATAAATAAATAATTTAGACAAAACTCCAAAAATTAAATGAAAATCTTAGATAAATAGATCACGAATTTATATGAATTTAGAACTTTGAAAGGGCTCAATCGGAGTTCGGATGAAGAAGATATAGCCTTTGGAAGATCAAAACTAAAGAAAATAACCTAAATTGGAATTTCTGGAATAACCAGAATTATTTTTATAAAGAAAAATCCGGATTATAACGCAAGCATGACATTAACCCTGAGATTTTCGGAATTAAAAGAAATCAGAGAAATTTTGACATGTGGAACCCACATGCCAGTGACTCGGCTCACGGTAGACCATGTGCACCGAGGTATGGATCTAGGGTTCGCTAAACCGGCCACGCATGCGCACACGTGGTGCTGATGCGGTGACATGCCGAATGACACACAGGTGCGGGCGCGGAGGTGGCGGCTGACATGGACGACGACGAGGGGGCGGCGCTCGAATCCCAATGGTTTCCAGCGAACGGCGGCGGCTAGCCGGCGGTGAGTGGTCCTAGGAGTTAGAGGGTGACGCGGGGTTCTCGTAGGTGTGCTCATGGTTGCTCGAGGGTGGCTGTGGTGACTGGTGATGAGGTTGAAGCGGTGGAGTTGTTTTGGGCTCATCGGGATCTATCCTCCGGCGGTGCTCCGGCGGAACGAAGACGACCACAAGGTAGCGCACCTCCGTGCGATGCCAATGGCACAAACCACGAGGCTTGGGCGGCTCCAGTTGCGGCAGCGAGATTGGTTCTTCAAGCTCCAGCGACGGTCAGGGTTCAACGCTCGAGCTTTGGTGGCTAGGGCTTTGATGCGTAGGACGAGGGCTCTCGTTCCTTTTATATACGGCTGACCAAGTGTGTGAGAGCTGCCGGGCGATTTAATTTGTAATGCTTAACCTTTCTGTTGGTCCTAGCATCACAAATCAAATTTCCCCGCTCTTGGTGTATATACACGTCCCAGAACAGTAGTACACCTACATCTTACAAAAATAAGCATCAACTTCATACATAAGGTAGAGTTTGCAGCAGAAAATACATGCCATAAGATGGCAGAAAACAAAAGTCAGCCGGCTTCCCTTACCCACATGGCAACCAACCGGAAACGTCCAAGCTTAGTCGTCGAGAATGTTGTCAGCCTCACACTCGTTAACCCCATGGGGGTCAACCTCCTCTGCGGCAAATAAACAATGCAGTTGAGTACAAAAACATACTCGCAAGACTTACGATTAACAAACCTGTACATAGCTATATGCAAGCTTAATTCAATAGAGATGGCCATATAGTTTACTTTCAGTGTAAAGCCACATTTAACTTGCAATAATGTCATAGATTGAAAGCAACTTGTAAAAACAGTTTTTAATTGTTCAAATATCAATGAGACAACAATTATAAGCATAATTAACATCCTAGAAGTGACTCCCACAGCCACCACATCAATAGCACGAATTACCCATTCGTACCACCCAATCTCAAATTTTATCAAAATGTTATAGTCTAACTCTTGAAAGACCTCTCCAAGCATGTCCATAACCAAGGACTTGGCTATTCGAATAGATTTAACCTACAGAGGTGTACAACTTTACCCACATGTCAGACCGCCTTTTTACCAAGCTATAGAACACACTTCCTTAGGTATCCCGGCCAGGCTAAGTCCTACGAGACGTTTTCTAATATTGTGTATTAACTACGAGTCACACGTATGGATAGAAACCCATACATTGTGTCGGAGTCATTGTAAAGCCCCAGGCAACTACCCCTCGAGGTAAATCCTTGGACAAATACAATGCCCCTCGGCGTGGAGGACCTACCCGGAACTCCACACCCGCACACCCAACACACCATAATTTCTTTTTTCACACAACACACACAACCTCCTGCGACTCGGAGCTAGCACACGCTAAAGTACTAAGTCAAGAGAGGTCCTATATCCCTCTCATGTGGTTGCACACGAGAATGCCTGGTTCAGTGGGACAAGATGTTTGGTCCTTATTGATTTGAGCACACAATCACACACCGAAAAATCACACCATCGTCCATGTGCCAAAATCTAAATTCTTTTTGTTTGCTTTTTTAGTTTTTCCAACTATGATACATACTTGAGTACACTGACTCAATTTAATTAAAGTGATGAAGTACCTGACCATCGCCGAAGCGATGATCCCCAGACTACCATTCTAAGCATGGCTAAGCGACAACAACTCGTATACTAAATATAAAGTGACTAGAGCCCATCCAACAAGCTCTAAATCACAGCAGATATAAACTTAGGCTCAGTGGTAAATGATGGATATTTACCTACAGTTCAAGTAACTATTTAGGTAAACTATCGCGAACGGAGAAATAACTTAACAAAATAGCATGCATACATATAGTTAAAATTAAAATATTAACATGCGCAATTACTGGGATCAACATGCATGAAAAGAAGACTGCTTGCCTAGCTGTAGATAATGTTCTTGCTGTTGAGGATCACTCTCGTAAGTAACCCAATCGTCGAAATCTATCGATTGAGCAAAACAACGAATAAGAACGAATAACACCAAAATAATCAAAACTCAACTTCATCTAAACATGCATACACAGTAGGTAGAGTAAGATTTTACAAGGATTTTAGGTGAAAATTTTAGTCCAAAATGAATTTATTAATGAATTTATTTGGATTTTCTAAGAATTTAACAAGTTAAAGGTGTAATTGCACAATTAAATAAATCACCAACATTTTTTGAAATAAAAACATAAATAAAAATTATTCCAATATAAAGTATAAGAAAAATGAGAATTAACAAAATTAATTTCACTTTATTTAGAGTTAAGATGAATTACTTATGAATTTTAGAAGTTTAACACATTTTCTAATGTAAAAACAATTCCTTTTAAATATCATCTTAATTCCACATTTTTCTGGAATAAAAGTATACTTGAAACCTATTCCAGTAAAAAGTACACTAAAAATAAAAACCAACAAAATTGGTTTCATTCAATTTGGAGTTAAAATGAATTAGTTATGAATTTTCTAAGTTTGTTTGAATTTTTAGTGTAAAAGTCATTCATTTCGGAATTTCTAAAAGCAATTAATACTTTTTTATACGCACATCTACCTAGCCACGGTCACTGACCTCTGGGACCCGAGTCTAGGGCGTTGACTGGGTTAGCTTTGACCCAGCCTCGGCTGAGGTGATGTCGAAGGCGTATTCTCGGAATACGTCTTTAATTTACCAAAACATAACTTTGATTCAAGACTAAAAGAAATACGCTTCCCTAAGCTAGAAAACACAATTCTCGGGCTCACCAGAGCTCTCGTATGCGACGGCGCGACCTTGCAAAGGATCTGACGAAGCAGCGATGCTCCGGGATCGGGAGTGGTATCTCTAGGTGCGCACGGACCTCATGATGTGGTGACATGGGTCTTCGAGGATGCCGGCGGTGAGCTGGCGACGCCGGAGGCGGAGAAGAAGACTCGGCTTAGTGGAGAAGTTGCCACAGGCATCGAGAAGCTTCGGGAAGGTGCGCCTCGGGACCACCTTGGCTCCAGGAACGAGGCGCCCAAGTTAATTGCGACAGAGGAAGTCGGAGGTCGCCGGAATTGAAGTGGTGGCGGCGAACCACGCTCGAAAAAGAAGAGGTGATAGCAGGCGAGAGAACACGAGAGAGGACGATTGGATCGGCTTATTAAGTTCATGAAACCCAAGCGATCCTTCGAGAGTAGTCGGGGAAGCAGGAGGTGGCACGGGTGGACTACGTGGCACGCATGCGCGAGCGCCAGTGTCGCGGGCTTCAGCGCCGCGAAAATGACAACGGCTCCGACAGGTGGGCCCCGCTCGTCAGCGACTGTGGGGAAGCGGCGCGGTGAGTGGCTCGAGCCCGAGGGTGGTGCGGTGCGGCGCGGCGTGAAGGGGCACGGTCGATCCAAGTCGGGTTGGAGTGATTCGGGTCGGAATAGTGGTTGGGCTCGGTCGGTTTAGGGTTTTGGATTTTGATTTGACCGAATTCAAACTAGTTTGACTAGGCTGTTTGAAAAATAAATAAAATTATAAAAAAAATTAGTGGGTGTTCTCAAGTTCAACTGGGACTTAGGAAAATTTCTTTTGGCTACTGTTCATCTTCCATTTGCCAGAATTAATTTTATTTTGAAATCACCCTAAGCAACTAGGTTATGATTTTTATGAGGTCATTTGAGCTACTAAAAATTTGTGAAAAATTATATTAATATATGATAACTAAATTAGTATTTTAAAAAATTATTTTCAGAGATTTTTATGAAAATATTTTTTTGAAATCAAATAGAAACTTGATTTCAAATCAAAAATTTAAAATTTAAGGCAAACTTATGAGTTTTAACAAAAGTTTTTGAAAAGCTCAAACTTTTATACATTTAAAATGGAAAACCAAAGTTTAGGATGTTATAAAGGGAGTCCGAGGAGGCTACGGCGACGAAGGCCCACGCGGCGGCGGAGATCGAATCGTAACAGATTTGGAGACGAAGAACAGGAGCGGTGTGGGACCCACTCGTCAGTGACGGCGGCTCGCGTGGATTCGCGTGGCAACTGGCGTGGGTGAGGCTGACTGGTGGGGTCGGGTCCGGCTGCACGCGGAGGAATGGGGAGGCTGATATGCGGGACTCGCATGTTAGTCAGAGGCGGGCGGTCGCGCAGGCGAGCGGGCTGCACAGTGATGGGCCGGCGGGAATAGGGTTTGTGTTTTGGCCCTTTTACTATTATGAGATTTTAAATAGGTTTTCTATTTTATAAAATACCAAAAATGCAAATGGAAATTAGAAAATAGCAAATGAACTCAGAAAAATTCTAGAAAATATATCCAAGCACATAGAATCCAAATAAAATAGTTTTGACAATTGTTGATGTTGGGATTAATCATATTAAATTATTTTGATGCTAAAAGTCCATATTAAGCTTTAATTAAAAATTCAAATAAAATTCAAATGGTGAATTTTCCAACTGTTAACTAATAAAAGATTTTTAAAAGCTTAGCATCGGTGTAACCATTTACGACCAGCTCTTCTTCACCACACTACACAAGGAATGCATCCTTAGTCCATCTCAAGTTCTTAAGGATATTCTTGACTGCTATCCAGTGACCTTCATTTGCATCCGACTGATATATGCTCATAACACTTAGATAATACGACACATCTGGTCGTGTACATAACATAGCATACATGATAGATCTAATAGCCGAAGCATACATAATTCTACTCATTTTATCTTGCTCATCAGTGGTCGTAGGACACTCACTCTTGCTAAGATTAATGCTATGTGTCATGGGCAAGAAACCTATATTGGAATCTTGCATGCTGAACCGTTTCAACACCTTGTCTACGTACATATTCTGGCTTAATCCAATTATCCTTTTATATTTTTCTCTATAGATCCTTATACCAAGAATATATACTGCATCTTCTAAATCTTTCATTGAGAAACTCTTTCTTAATGAAGTTTTATCAGATTCAAGCATTGGAATATCATTTCCGACTAGTAGTATGTCATCCACACACAAGATCAGAAACACAAGCTTGCTCCCACTAAACTTCTTGTAAACATAAGATTCTTCTTCATTCTTGATGAAGTCAAACCCTTTGACTACTTCATCAAAACGAATGTTCCAACTCCGAGATGCTTGCTTCAATCCATAAATGGATTTCTTAAGATTGCATACCTTTCTGGCTTTCCTTGGATCGACAAAACCCTCAGGCTCTGTCATGTACACATCTTCACTTAGATTTCCATTTAGGAAAGCCGTTTTGACATCCATTTGCCATATCTCATAGTCAAAATATGCAGCAATAGCTAGAATGATCCGGATAGACTTAAGCATCGCGACAGGTGAGAAGGTTTCATCGTAATCAACACCATGAATTTTTTTGAAACCCTTCGCGACTAGTTGTAATACCCGGATTCGAATCGGGAGATTTTAAAAGAAATCGGGTACGAAAAACAATTCAAAGAATTAGAATTTTTGTGGGAGAAGGGAGTTTTTCGCAAAAATATGACAACTGGGCAGCGGACGCGCCCAGCAAACAGAAGAGGGGAGGGACCAAGGGGGCGGCCAAAGAGGCCGACCAAGGGGGGCGCCCCAACCCTAGCCGTCTTCCCCCATTCCCTCCTTTTCCCCCTTGTGGCCGCCACCCCCACCCCCTCCCCTCCCAGATTTGGTGCCTCCTCCCCTCCCCGGCATCTCCTCCTCCCCCAGTTGCTGTCCCCGGTGATCCCCGAAGTCACCTCCTTCTGCCGGCGTCTCCGGTCATCCGTCGTCCCCGTGGTGGCCGGCCATTGGAGAAGGAAGGGAGGAGAAAGGGGAAAGATCTTCGGGAGGTGGATCAACATCTCCCTGTAGGTCTTCAAGGGTAACGAATGATCCAAGTTGTAGTTTGGTTCGATTTGATTACTTAGTGGTTGATTAGATTTAAATCGGTTCCTGTTCTGGAAATTCCAGAACACATCAGTCACCTTGATTAGAGGCTGAATCTTGGGTTTTTGTCTCCTAGAGTTTTGTTCCTCCGGTCGTTAGCTTTCTTCTGGCACCAAGATCACGAGATTCCGCCTTACGGTTAGAGAGATATGAATTTTTAACCGCGCGCTACTCTATCTGTCTTGGATCTGGGGACTGTCGGTTTGTTCCTCGGTTTTGATCTAGTTAGAGTCAGATTCAGAACCTCCACCCAAATAGGTTATTGTAGCCCTTTAAATTATATTTCCATGTTGATAAATATCACCTCAATTGGATCAGTAGATTGAAAGTTACGTCATTTTCTTTGCTACTGTTCTGCAATCTGGACAGATATCTGTCAGTTGCTTTCAACTGTTGTTTAGGCCACTGGTTTCGCCGAATCAAAGAACCCCACCAACTAGAGTTTCGTAGCTTGGTGCGTTATGAGTATTTGTGCACTGGTTTCAAGTCATTATGAGTCACATATATTTAATTACGATTTTTCTCGTATTGCTGATCAGAAGGGCTGAAATTGGGCTGATTAGTTAGGACGTCATTTTGAGCCATTGTTTATGTTTGGTTAGTTAGAGGGTTATGGTAAAACACTTGTAGCACGTCATGTATTGTTAGTCTTATTTCGATTAATTATTTGTGTAGGCGGTGGGGCAGTGAGTGGAGAAACACCGTCGTTGTCTCCTAACACGTCACAGCGCGGAAGGCAAGTACCTTGTCCGTTATTATTCAATGACGTTATTGCTTGTGACTGTACCACTAGAATTGTTTTCATGAGTTTGTTTGTATGCCATGTGTTACTCTCTATTGATGTGTGATAGACGTTCATTTCATGAAAATGCATTATGTTCATGCATCGATTCATTTGAACCACGAGAGTGGAAATTTGTAAGCCCCATCAATTCCAGAATGGGCACGTAAGATCCACCACTCCAATGTGGGCAATGTTGAACACCCATATGAAATGTTCTTCATACGGTATTTGAGGTCTCCGTACTTTGTTAAGTACGGGCTTAAGTGAACACCGACGGGTGTGTCACTCATTATACCAGTATAAGTTGTGAGCAGTCCATTTCTTCATTGCATTATTCTATTCCATTCATATCCATATATGTTCAGAGATGTTTTTCATAAGCAGATTGTGATTTGCTTTGTTCGCTTAATGTTTCTGTTGTCTGTTAAAGTACTTGCTAAGTCTTTGGCTCATCCTTACTTTGTGTGTTTTATTTAGGTAAATGAGGAGGAAGGGAAGACCTTTTGAGGGGTAGTCCAGCACGCTGCACATCACCTTTATCAAATCAGAATTAATATTGTTATCTTTCATGCATGTCAAATATTTGTTAAATTTCCAAATTGTAATAATCCAATTTTGGTATCGTCCATCGTACGTTTTATTATGGATGTTTCTATTCCTTCTCGTGAAACTGTTAATCGTTTATCGTTGTTCCTTATGGAATTTGGTTATCTAAGCCTGTTTAACCCGATATTGTTGTACATCCTTAGTATTTGTTAGTTCTTTTAGGTGACATCTTGGCTTCCGAATAGCCAGGGTGTTACACCAGTCGTGCCTTATGAATGTGAACATTTCTATCTATATCTTTTTCTTAAAAATCCACTTGCGGTCTATGGCCGTGACATCATCAGGTGCATCATTCAAGTTCCAAACTTGATAGTCATAAATGGATTTTATCTCGGATCTCATGGCTTCAAGCCATAACTCAAAGTATGGGCCCATCATCGCTTCCATATAAGTCTTAGTCTCATTATTATTCAATAATAACACATCATGCCCATACCTTATAGGCAATTGACATGACCTTTTTGATCTATGTAGGGCTGATGCCTCATCTACAGATTCAACAACATCTTGTTCATCCTGTGGAAGTTGAGTAGGACTTGAAACATTTTCAGATGGTTCCCAAATTTTTTCGAGTTGTACCTTGCTCTCACTGACTCCTTTGGAAAGAAACTCTTTCTCCAAGAAGACACCATTACGGGCAACAAACATTTTGTTATCAATCCGATTATAAAAATAATATCCTTTAGTTTCCTTAAGATACCCTACAAAGAAACACTTATCGAACTTGGGTGTGAGTCTATCAGATGTCAAACATTTGATATATACCTTACATAATCATAGCCTGAGAAAAGACAATGCAGGACTCTTCCTAGTCCATATCTCATCTGATGTCTTTGTAATACCCCGGAAACGAAAAGAGTAAAGAATCGAATCGAGTAATTTGAATGGAAGCCGGGGAAAGAAAAGACAATTAAAGGAGTAGAAATTCCTGAAAAATAAAAGGGGTTATCTATAAACTCTCGACAACCTGGGCCTGGGCCACGGCCCAGGAGGGGCCCATGTGGTGGCCCGCCATAAGGGGGGGGGGGTTCCCACCCCGCAAACCCTAAACTCCACATTTCTCTCCCCCTCCCCCCTTTGGAGCCGCCGCCCCCCTTCCCCCTTGCTGTGCACCGTCTTGTACGTCGATTTTGGGTAAGATGCGTTCGTTTTATGTCCTGTCCATATCTTATAAAGTTGTCGTTATTGTTCTTAGCTTTCCATAGCCACCGAGATCACGTGATTCCGCCTTACGGTTTAGGAGATATGATTTTTTAGTGCGCTATTTGTTCATGCATCGACGAGAAGGATCTGTCGGCTTGATCCTAGGTTTTGATTTAGTTAGAGGCATTTCCAGAACCTCCACACAAATAAGTTATTGTAGCCCTTTAAATTATCTTTCAAATATGATAAAGATCATCTCCATTGGATCTGTATAATGAAAGTTATGATATTTTTTTACCACTGTTCTGAATTCTGGGCAGATAAATATTAGTATTTTAATCTATTGTTTAGACTACTGTAGAGGACGAATCTGGGGTTTTTCCCTTCTAGAGTTTTATTCCTGGGAACGTTAGCTTTCGGTTGGCACCGAGATCAGGAAAATCAGGTCTGTAGTTTGGGAGATATGAATTTTTGATTACAAACTGTCCGTTCTGTCTGAAAACTGAGGTCAGTAGGTTTGTCCCTCGGTTTTGTTCAAATTAGGGGCCGAATCAGAACCTTGACCCAACTAAGTTATTTTATCCCTTAAAATTATCTTTCCAAGATGATAAGAATCATTCTCATTGGATCAATAGGTTGAAAGTTACGCTATTTTCTTTATCTCTGATCTGTATTCTGGACAGACGTAGATGGGTTGTGTTTAGCTGATAATTAGCCCTCTGTTTTGGCCGAATCAGGGGATTCCGCCAACTAATTTTTTGTAGACTGATCTGTTAAGATTCAGTGAGCACTAGTTTCAGGTCTTTTAGAGTTACAGATAATTAATGGTGAATTTTCTCGTACTGCTGCTCAGAAGGGCTGAAATCTGGCTGAATAGTTTATTTTCATTTTGGGTCTATGCGGTATATTGGATAGTCAGGGGTTATTGTAGAACACCGGTAGCAGTGTTATATCATTGTTCTTATTTTGGGAACATGCTTGTGTAGGCGGCGAGGCATCATGTGTGGGAACACCTCCGTTGCCTACTAACGAGTAACAACGCGAAAGGCAAGTACTGTATGTTAACTGGTGTTGATTTCAAAGTAATGCATAATGATATGTTGTTTACATGAATGTTCTTGTGCTTTGTTCATGGTGTTGATATACTGCAAGTGACTAGTGTGGCCTTATTGGTACATTATGTTGAGTGTGAATACATACTTAAACTTGTTTACACATGTTGTTGAATGCCATGTGTCTTTTCCACTAATGTGTGTTATTCATTCATACCATGAGAAATCATCATGTTCATTCATAAAATTCATTATGACCACGGAAGTGGATTCTTTTGGTAAGTCCCATCAATTCCAGTATGGGCATTTGAAAGACCCATCAATTCCAGCATGAGCATTTGAAAACCCACCATTCCAATGTGGGTAGTGTTGACCACCATTCCAATGTGGCAACTTGGACACCCGTATGAAACGTTCTTCATACGGTGATTGGGTCCTCGTACTTTGTGAAGTACGGGCTTAAGTGAACACCGACGGGTGTATCACTCGCTATCTTGGTATATCACGATCGATAAGTCCATACCTTCAATGCATTCTTACATTTCATCCATTCATGTATTCATTCCATACGTACATGTATGTGTTCCAATAATTGTTCGTAATTCAACTGAATTGTGTTTGTCCAATCCATGCTTGATTATTCTTGTTAGTACTTGCTGAGTCTTCGACTCACCCTTGCTTTGTATGTTTTAATTAGGTAATTGAGGAGGACGACAAGATGATTTGGTGGGGTAGTTCGCACACTACACTTCACTTTTATCAATCGAACAATTATTCTTGCCATTCAGTCAAGTCAAATTGTTGAAATAAGTTCCAGATTGTAATAATCATATGTTAGTATCGTTTGACTGTTCGTCGTATTATGACCGCTTATCCATTCTTTACCATGATTCTAGTGATTCATTGTCTTTCCTTAGGAATTTATGTTGATTGAATCTGGATAATCTAGTTTTAATGCTATGCTTAGTAGTTTGATGGGTTTGCGTGACATTTTGGCTTCCGAATAGCCAGGGTGTTACAGTCTTCTCTACAGTTTTTAATGGAACCCTGTTTAGAGTGAAAGTTGCTGTTTCTAGAGCATATCTCTAGAATTGCAGTGGAAGATTAGATTGGCTCATCATTGACCGAACTATGTCCAACAATGTTCAATTCCGTTATTCAGACACTCTATTCCATTGAGGCGTCCCCGGCGGAGTAAGTTGTGAAATAATTCCACATTTCTTTAGATGATCACCAAACCCATGGCTCAAATATTCTCCTCCACGATCAGATCGTAGACATTTGATTGTCTTGCTAAGTTGATTCTGTACTTCATTCTAAAATTCTTTGAACTTTTCAAAAGATTCCCAGTTATACCTCATCAAATAGACATAGCCAAATCTACTGACATCATGAGTAGAAGCTATGAAGTACTGAAAATCACCTCTGGCCGAAGTGCTTATTGGTCCACATACATCTGTATACACAAGGGCCAATAAGTCACTTGCCCTCTCACCTCTAGTCGTGAAAGGTGCCTTTGTCATCTTACCAAGTAAACAAGATTCACATGTTTCAAGTGATTCAAAATCAAATGAGTTTAGAATACCATCTTTATGGAGCTTCATCATGCGCTTCACATTTATATGACCTAGATGACAATGCCAAATGAAAGTGGGATTCAAATTATTAGTTCGAAGTCTCTTAGCATTAACGTTATAGATGGGCTCATCCTCAAGATTCAAAATATACAATCCATTCACCAATAGAGCATGGCCATAAAGCACATCTTCAAAATAAATTGAACAACAATTGTTCTTTATTTTGAACTCATAACCTTCTGCTTCTAAACATGAAGCAGAAATAATATTTTTGCTTAATGTAGGAACATAATAAGAATTATTTAATTCCACAACTAATCCTGAGGGTAAAACTAATGGTAAAGTGCAAATAGCTAATGCAACAGCTCTTGCTCCATTACCCATGCGAAGATCAACATCTCCTCTTGCCAAGCTTCTACTCCTTATCAGTCCCTACGTCGAATTGCAAATATGGGCAACCGATTCTGTATCAAATATCCAAGAACTAGTCGGAGAAGAGGAAAGATTAATTTCTATAACATTTATACCTGAACTGGAAGTCTTACTTCTCTTGTTCTTTTTTATCTCTGCTAAGTACTTATTCTAGTTTCTTTTCCAATGCCCAGTCTCATGACAATGGTAACATTCTGATTCAGGCTTAGGACCCAGCTTGAGCTTCTTACGCTTAGCCTTGAGACTCTCGATCTTATTTTTAGTCTTTCCTTTCCCTTTTCCCTTTGACATACCCTTCTTCTTGAAGCTAGTAGTCTTTTCTTGATGCTCTCCTCAGCACCCTTAAGTATGCCATGCAATTCGATCATTGATTTCTCTATGCCATTCATATGAAAATTTAATATAACAGGCTCAAAACTCACAGGGAACGATTGGAGAATCACATCAGTAGCCAACTCTTGGCTAAAGGGAAAACCAAGCTTTTCCAAGCTCTCAATGTGACCAATCGTTTTGATCACATGAGGACTGACTGAGATATCTTCTGATAGTCTACAAGAAAATAATGCCTTACAGGTGTTAAACCTCTCTGCCCTTGCATGATTCTGAAACATACCCTTCAGACCTACAATCAGATTGTAAGCGTCTGTGGTCTCATATTGCTTTTAAAGCTCAAAGTTCATGGTCACAAGCATTAGGCAGTGCACATCGGCTGCATCACTGCAATGCTTCTCGTAAGCACTCTTATCAGCATGAGGAGCATCGGCACTCGGTTCCTCGGGATAGGGACCCTCTAGAATATATTCCTTCTTTTCTTGTTTGAGAATAATTCTCAAATTACGGAACCACTCAATGAAGTTTGTACCATTTAGTTTTTCTTTCTCAAGAATAGATCGCAAGTTAAAGGTAGGTGCAGAAGAAGTAGTAGGTGCCATGATCTACAATAGAAATATATACAAAGATTCAACACTATGTTTATGTTAGATCCTCTATTAGACACTCATATTAGTGGTCGTGTTCGACTAGTCTATGACCTGTTCGTATCTCCATACGAGTAGTCTGGACCCGGTCGTATCACTATACGACTAGTCTGGACTAGGTCGTATCACCATACGACTAGTCTGGACCAGGTCTGTAATATCCCGGAATTGAATCGAGTAATTAGAAAATCAGCTGAAAGAAGAGAGGGTAAAGAAAGGAGTAAAAATTCTGAAATTAAAAGGGGGTTTTCCATATTATTTGGACAACCTGGGCCTTGGGCCACGTGATACGGGGTGCCCGATCTTCTCGACGTAGAACCTCTCGATAACTTGTGTATCCTAACGAACCACCAGCTGATCCCCCGCGCCAATGCACAGACTTGCAACTCTATGGAAAATTCGCCCAAACACACACTTGATTGGATCCTCGCTGACCACAAGCGAAGAACGTCGAACCCTCAATTCCCAGTGGAAAAGCAAGAACGACCCCTTGTTCTCAACGCCCAATACCCTCTGTATTGGCTATAAGCACAACAGGAGAATCAAGCAAAAGCTTTGAAAATATATTAAACGTGGTCTGAGGTGACAGTGGGGTCTACCCCTCAATATATAGTGCCCCTACTCCTCCTCATGGCTGGCCAAGAGGCCCTACTCCTATTCTAATTCGGAATTAAACTCCTACTCCAATTCCGACTCAATCTAAAACAAAAAGGAAACTCTAATTTTACAACCGTTATATTGTTTCGGTCATATCTTTTGATACAGGAGGAATTTCGGAGTGAGGAAGGATCCGTTGGATCGGGCTTTAAGCTAGCTTTCCAACAAGCTCAAAAACACTCAAATTTGACTTCGTATGAGAAAGTTATGGCCTTTTTACTCCGGACTGTCCTGCTGATTCCGAATCCGAATTTGAGGCTGATTCCGAATCCGAATTGAATTATGAGTTGATTCCGAATTTGAATTTGGTTGGGCTTGTGGAAGTTTCGAATTTGACTTGGATTCTTGGGCTTCTCTCCCCTTGCTTGTCTCCCACGAGCTTCTCCTCCATTGTGACGGTCTTTCTTCAAGAACAGCCTCATATCCTTCATCTCCGTTCATTATTGAATCTTGCAATCTTAGCACAAGCAAAACGCTAGTTTTAGGTAGTATGAAATTCTCAACTAATTTAAAAGGAAATTCAGTGAACAGATTCACATGTTGGATAAGCTTCTCTTGTTTTTCAACTCTCTGAGTAAGCTCATGTTGTTCTGAGGTATTTAATGAATTGAAAACATTATATGAAACAACATAGCTAAGGATGTCCGCATCATCCTCTCTTTCTTCAAAAAAAGCCGTCCTCGGCTTTTGATAGCCTGAAATGTGCTAGACGAAGAAAACAACGTATATGCATGGTATATGTATTTATCATCCAAACAAGTTCCGTGTAGCGCATGATGATTTACCGAACATGTATTAAGCAAAGAGAACAACGTATATACGTGATATATGTATGAATCAATTGTTGTGTTATTCGCGTTGTTTTGTACAATCGATAGCTCGGAATCACATTTCAAATTGCACAACTGACTCATATGATAAAATTTCACCTTCCCAATAACAAAGTCAAGTAAAGTGGGTGAAAACCAATTGATACCATTCCATGATTCAACTGCGCTACTCTGATTAGTTATACATTTAAGAGAAAAACAAGTAGGCATCATGTTGCATTCTAAACAATAGACACTTGTATTTAAACCCATCTTAAAGAGACTGTGACATTGCTCAATAGATGGTTTGCGCAAAACATGTAATTTTAAATTAACAAGATTATCAATAGTAATGCATATTCGATAAACTTGAAACATGTTGTTGTCTACACCAAAATCTCCGATCAAATTGAATTTATATGTGTGCACGTAGCTTTTTACTAGTGATTTTAAATGTGAAATTTCAAGAACCTTCTTAATAACACTAACTACCTCTTTTGGTTTATCGAATATGATATGACACAAAGAATCATTAAGGGATATTCTAGTAATAACTTCTGTATGAGTAATCAATTCCATATTATGCAAATTAAGCAGATCAAATTTAGAACTTAGAATCATCAAAGGAATAATGGAGTTCTCAGTTTTACGCACCTTGTCTTGATGATATATCGATTTAGTACCAATAGTGTTACCTTTGTCGTCCTCCTCAGTTGATGTAGGAGCCGCGGGTATCGTAATGTCATCATGTAACGACGG
This sequence comes from Hsuehochloa calcarea, assembly GCA_036346395.1. Taxonomy (NCBI): domain Eukaryota; kingdom Viridiplantae; phylum Streptophyta; class Magnoliopsida; order Poales; family Poaceae; genus Hsuehochloa; species Hsuehochloa calcarea. Next base: position 16,882,426 of record CM070614.1, on the reverse strand, counting down.
GGTATGATGTGTTCCCTCTCCAACCATGGTTATATCTTCATCTTTCTCTTCCAATGGTGAGGGCTCTTGAATGTCCAACTCCTTATTTGCTTGGTCCACCTGCACAATGTGTGATACAACACTAGAAATAGAGGGTAAATTGTTAGGTTCAAAAATAATCTTACTTATCCTATCATCTATCTCTCCCTTTTCTTTTGGTGTATCTCTCACACTCTCATTTGGGATGCTCTCAACCTCGCATATGGTGGACTCACACAGCTCACTCTTTTTATCACTCTCACTCAATTTGACTATGTGGCTCTCATTCTCACATGGGTTTTGATACATCACATCCTTGTAAGACCGTGGGCTAGCAAGGGAACAACTACCACCAACCACGACCTCCTCACGTGTTGCGGGTTGTGACGGGGCAGCACTACTCATCACCTCGGTTGAAGAAAAATTCCCATGCTCGATCTTCTTCTCAAGTGACACACCAGTGGATGAATTAGAACTAAAGAGCCGGCGCAGATTTAATTGATGTGCTTGAATGTGTTTAAGTCTCTTTTCTGCCTTCATAGCAAATTTCACAAGATCTTGCAGACTACGAAAATATTCATCTTGAAGTGCAGCAACGATCTGATAATTCAAGCCTGCTTTGTAGTATGCCTTTTCTTGATATGCACTAGTGATATTGGCACGGCGCATTGCATGGTTCAACTCAATATAGTAATATTGGACAACTTTGCATCCTTGTGTAATGCTCTCCACGTGGCGTAGTAGTTCCCGCTCATAATAGGATGGAACAAATTCTCTTCTCATGACGCTTTTTAAACAGAACCAAGATGTAATGAATCGTTTTCCACTTAGTTGTTGCCACCAGCTATATGCATAGTCCGTAAAAAATAAAGTGGCCACTCTCACTTCCTTGGCTTCTGATTCGAACTTATGGGATTCAAGCTCGAACTCCATGTCTTGTACCCACTCAAGATACTCCTCTGGATCATTACTACCATAGAAGGAAGATCATTATACTCGCGATCGCCATTGTTAGCAGCAAAGCAAAGAATATGTATGTAGGTGTATGTGTATATATGTAGAGGTCACTCAACTCACAATTCTAACAAGGTGAAGTTTCTTTACCGTTCCGAAAGGAATTAAGATCAACAATACTTACACTTCAGGGCAGCAGGAACCACAAGATGATGTGTGAGCGAATTTCAAGAGCAAGTCAAAGCACGACAACGGGTGTTTTGTGGAGCTTAGTATGGATACCTACTTAATTTGAACATTCTAGGTATTGTAAGGCTAAGTAAATATCCAAACTAGAATTCAATGCCTAGTTGCCGATCACAAAGATATAAGTGAAAATCTAAACAACTCACACGCAAAGATATTGGAACTTAGTGCAATCAAGGAATGAGCTATGTAAGATATAAGTGAAGAACAAAATAGCTCGTATTGCACAAGTTATAGAAAGACGCTAGCTAGTTGCAAATAATGAAACTAGGGCACAAGATTGCACAAAATATTGATATTCTAACAATTGAATCAAGAATGAGTGTGGATTTTCGCTCAAGTTTATGGTTCGGCTATGCGCTTTCTTTTTTCCTTTTCTCTTTTCTCTTTTTTCTTTCTTTTTTTTTCTTTCTTTTTTTTCTCTTCTCTTTTTCCTTTTTTTTCTGAACTATGGCCAAAATTCTTGTTCTACCAAAATGAGCAAAAATTCTTTTCCACCTTTTGATCTTTGAACAATTGCAAGAACACAAATATTAATATGCAGCCCTCAACAACGATTTAGCTAGTCTTAAATAGGTTCAGAGTATTCACAACGGATTGAAAGTTTCACAAAGGATAAATAGATGTCTCACTTCTTTTTTTTGTAAACACGAGCAAAAAAATCAAACTAGGCTAAAAAAAAGCAACGCAAAAGAATTCAAGATCAGCAAACTAAACTTGATTCTAATGGACAAAAACTTAACAAAACTCACTAAAATAACAAATTAAATACTACGGCTGAAAGAATTTTTTTTGTATGGCTTTTTCGTGTATAGGGAAAAAAACTAGATAACTGGATAAAGATCCTACCAAGTCAACGGAGCTCTGATACCACCTGATGCGGGGTGCTCGATCTTCTCGACGTAGAACCTCTCGATAACTTGTGTATCCTGACGAACCACCAGCTGATCCCCCGCGCCAATGCACGGACTTGCAACTCTATGGAAAATTCTGCCAAACACACACTTGATTGGATCCTCGTGACACAAGCGAAGATCGTCGAACCCTCAATTCCAGTGGAAAAGCAAGAACGACCCTTGTTCTCAACGCCCAATCCCCTCTGTGTTGGCTATAAGCACTTGGGAGAATCAAGCAAAAGCTTTGAAAATATATTAAGCGTGGTGCGAGGTTACAATGGGGTCTACCCTCAATATATAGTGCCCCTACTCCTCCTCATGGCTGGCCAAGAGGCCCTACTCCTATTCTAATTCGGAATTAAACTCCTACTCCAATTCCAACTCAATCTAAAACAAAAAGGAAACTCTAATTTTATAACCATCATATTGTTTCGGTCATATCTTTTGATACTGGAGGAATTTCGGAGTGAGGGAGGATCCGTTGGATCGGGCTTGAAGCTATCTTTCCAACAAGCCCAAAAACACTCAAATCTTACTTCGTATGAGAAAGTTATGACTTTTTTACTCCGGACAGTCCTGCTGATTCCGAATCCGAATTTGAGGCTGATTCCGAATCCGAATTGAATTCTGAGTTGATTCCGAATTTGAATTTGGTTGGGCTTGTGGAAGTTTCGAATTTGACTTGGATTCTTGGGCTTCTCTCCCCTTGCTTGTCTCCCACGAGCTTCTCCTCCATTGTGACGGCCTTTCTTCAAGAACAGCCTCGTATCCTTCATCTCCGTTCATTATTGAATCTTCCAATCTGAGCACAAGCAAAACACTAGTTTTAGGTAGTATAAAATTCTCAACTAATTTAAAAGGAAATTCAGTGAACAGATTCACATGTTGGATAAGCTTCTCTTGTTTTTCAACTCTCTTAGTAAGCTCATGTTGTTCTGAGGTATTTAATGAATTGAAAACATTATATGAAACAACATAGCTAAGGATGTCTGCATCACCACAGCCCATGTGGCCCAAGAGGGGGGCCGGACAAAGGGGGGATGACGTCCCCCCTAAACCCTAGCCACCCTCCCCCTTTCCCCTCTCTTCCACCCCATAGCCGCCACCCCTCTCACACCTGTGCCACCACCTCCCCAGTAGCACCATCTCCCTCACCGGCGAAGATCCTTGCTATGGTCCATTGGAGGAAAGGCGAGGAGACCACCGTTGGAGTGCCGGCCGAGACGAGGTAGCAGATCGGTGTTGTTCAGTGCTGTTGCTTATCCGTTTTGGGTAAGATTCGTACATTTTCTGATCTTACCGCTTTTTATAACGTTGTAGCCCTCGGTTTTAGCTTTCTTTGGGCACTGAGATCACCTGATTTGGACTTACGGTTTAGGGGTTATGGTAGTTTTACCATGACTGACCAGGAGAGCTGATGAGAATTGGCAGATTGTCTTGTCTGGCCATTATGAATTATTTAGATGCCGAATTAGAAAAGCCACCCAAAATTAATATTGTAGAGGATTCAGTAAGATTTCCAAGTTGATAAAGAACAAAAGTTTTAGAGTTGGCAATCAAAAGTTATGGAATTTTACGCCGTTGTTCACTGTTGTCGGTTGCGAGAGAGAAACTTTACCTGAATATAAGAATTAGTAGGAGGCCGAATCAGGAGACGTGTCCAACTAGACTATTGTAGCTGGTTTTGTCATAATTCTAAAGAGTCCAAGATCACCCTGTTCCGAGTTGCGTAGCACACGTTATGATGGTTTTAGTACTCTATCCAGAGAGCCCAATGTGAAATTAATATTTTATTAACTGGCCTGATAGGGGTATTATTTTGCCGATTCAGTAAGGCTCACCAACTAGACTTAGTTGGATAATTTAATTACCTTTCTAGAAAGTTTAAGAACATCTTATTTGGACTCCTGTACCAATAGATATGGATTTTGAAAGTTGACTATCCACCGAGGGGACAGATCGACGTTTAGGAATTTGGGGACGGGATCGACTTAGATGTTTTTGCGAGTTCATGGTTGTTGTTTTAGTTTGTTTTGGTCATTCTTTGTGTCTTAGCGTGTGTTATAATTATTATTCGGTGGTGGTGATGCAAGGGCAAGCACATACATACATCCTCGTTCTCTCGCGGTTAAGGCAAGTATAATGATGAATATGATATATATTAATGAATGGCAATGTTTGATATATATTATGAGTACTTGTGGATTTATGTTTGTGATGATGGCATAGTTAGTATTGTTAATGGTTGCTAGAGATATGAATTACGTGTTATTCATGGTTGTTTGTCTATGGTTATGAGATTTTGGAGTAAGAATAGGTTATTCATATGCAAAGTTGTTGTGGATATCATGGGTTTATATTCGGATCTTAGGATGATGTGACAATTGGCAATGGTGTTTACGGTTTGTCGTTTCACGAGTTTTCGACATAACCGGGCATTACGGGCGAGGCGGTCCGACCGCCATAGCATGGCGGTCGGCCGGTCCCAAATCGTCGAGCCGGCCTTGGCGGTGTCGGACCTTGTGACCTAAAAGTGTTGAATCGGTGGGCCAAAATAGGTGTTGTAGGCAAGTGAGGGATCCCAATGCACTTGGTCTCATGATTTTGGAGTCTCGAGAAGAAGTTCTATTCGTTTTAAGTTTCCGAAGGTTTGAATTTGGGGCATGAATTTGGCAAAGTCACAGTGGCGGTCCGGCCGGCTCACGAGGAGCGGTCCGACCGACGAGAGGCGGTCCGACCGCTCACATGGAGCGGTCGGACCGGTTTCTCTGAACGTCGGCCAACCGTGGCGATGTTGTTTTGTTAGGTCAAAGTCATTGGTATCGTGGCATATGGTTTGCATGATGCATATTTTGACTAACATGGGTCAAGTTGTGAAGAACTTGTTCCCGAATTCGTGTTTGCTTGTCTATGGTTGTGCGAGGTTGCTTGGTGGTCAGCGACGGTCAGCGGCGAGGAGGATCGGGACTAGACTTGGAGAGTTGAGGTCGAGCGATCGGCGATGCGGGTGAGTCAATGACTCAAGCGTGACACAAGATGGACAAGGGTGACCTATTGGCGAATCCATGGCGCATGGTGAAGCGGTTTAGGTCAAAAGGTTAAAGACGGCGCTTTGCGAAGCGTGCGTGTGTGACCCGTTTGTTAGTGGGCCTTAACGGGAGCCCAATTGAGTCAAACCCTAGAGAGTTCTAGGCCTCCAGTATAAATAGGAGGAGGTGGTGGCTGCACCTCTCTCTCGCTTCTTTATGTTTCAAAACCCTAATTGTCTTAGGGAGAGTTGAGGTGGAGGCTAGAGCTTTTGATGGTTTGAGGTGAATTTCGTGATCTTGGATTGACCACTGATCCATGATGGTGTGGGTGTAATCCAGCAACGATCACGTTCTTAATCTATGCAAGGTTTGCTTGAGATAAGTCTCTTCTCGTTCTTGCTTTCAATTTCATGATTTTAGGGCTTTCCTTGATCCGCAAGTTGGTGATTGATTCTTTCACGTGGATTAGCTTGCTGTGATGTGTGGGAACTCATCTAGGATCAATTTGATCATCAATCACCCACGAGCAAGCGATTGGATCTAGTTTTCACTTTTGCCCGGTTTTGCACCCTTCTTCAATCAGATCGTAAAATATCTTTGTTCGTCTAAGAATTATCATAATTGTTGATTGGAATAGGTCCTTAATATCATAGAGAAGGTGTGTGCAAAGTTTCGTGAAGTTTGGAGTTGAGAATCAAAAGTTAGATCTATTTGCAACTTCGTCATCGGGCTGTTTTTACTGTTCTGGAGTCTGCCGGTCAGACCGCCCCACACCAGAGGTCAGATCGATTTAGGGACCGGTCAGACCGCCCCACACCAGAGGTCAGACCGATTTGGTACGGTCGGACCGCTTGATATAACAATGATCGACCGGCCGACCTGTTAGATTTGATTCTTGCTGATTTTTGTCGCATTGCTTAGGGGTTTAATTGGATTCAATACTAGTCTTCCGCTGTACTGGTATATTGATCTTCATAGCTTCCTAATAGCTATTGGAGTGAAATTGTGTTGAGTTCATAATTTGTGAAAAAGTGAGCGTGCTCCTATTCACCCCCCCACCTCTAGTCGCCTTTTCGGTCCAACAGTTGTTGTGGATGCATGTTTGTTTTACTTTGAGAATTCACACATACGCATTATGTTGGTTTACTGAAGTCTTGGTCATGTGATGACCAAGCAACTCTTGAGTCCCGTCATGTTAATGACGAAGAAGGTCCCCATGCTTGAAGAGCATGGGCTTGGGTCCCCATACACGTGGAGTATGGGTAATAGTCCCTGTACCAGATGGTACATGCATGGGTGTGCATCGATGGATGCACACTTTGCATTACCGGTAAAATGCAAAAGAGAAAGAGGAGGAAAAAGATCATGTTGAGCATATTGCGTAGCATGCATGTGTAAAGTTATTGATACGTGGTTTTGTGAAGTATAGTTGATGAGTTATATGCTTGTATGTTGTTGATGCCATTTATTATATTTGCTGAGTCTTTGGACTCACCTCGTGCTTTTGTTGTGCTTTTAGGTACCACTTGCAAGAACGGCATGCGTGGGAGGGAGTAGGGTTGCTTTGGATGCACTCACTACCACACATTATTTTAAAGATGATTATCATTTAGGTCGTACCTTAATAATAAGCAAACTGTTTAAGGATTAATTTTGGCTATGCTTGAATACATTGGATTATTTGTAATAATGAGAGTGGTAAATTTTTAATTACGCTTGCTTATGCATTAGCTGAATAGATTATTTAAGAATGCTTTGATGAACTTTGGATGTTGAGATATTGATAATAATATATGCATCCGTTGGAACCTCTGCTATACTTAATTATACAAAGGAAGTTCTGCCGAAATTTAGAACTATGCCTTATGTTTAAATGGTTATCATGTTTATTTAGTAGCATTCCAGGCTCTTTGATGGGTTGGGGTGTTACAGTTGGTATCAGAGCGGGCTTCAGGTCCGTGGTAGCTAGAAAAGAAAAGAAAATTAAATTGACACACTGTGCACAGTAGGATGGGAATGGGCAAAGCATTGCATTTACGTTTCTGTGATATCATATTGATGATTACTGGTATGAATTTAGTATGATTGCTAATTAATTGATTATCTTGGGTTATGTGTAAGAATGGTTGATGTGGAGGGGTTGAGGTCGTGGTTGTGGCCCTGGGCTTTACCAGGTTACACCATCGTTCGTAGTAAGAGAATGGTTAAGTGGTTACCTCAGATATTTTTGTACAAGCGTTGAAAGTGAATATCTTTAGAAAAGTTGTTCTCTTTCTTGAATTTGAATTTGGTCCACTCTTGTCCAGTTGTGGCTGATGAATTTCTCCTGGGTTATTAGTTCATTGCGGTTGATGGTTGCTTTGAGAGAGGTTAAAGTGTTTCTGTTGGCTTAACTTGTCTCTTAAAGCAATTATTGTTTTCCCAATTGTTGAGTTATTCTTGCTACTGGTGAGCTTAGTTAATTGTCAAGGTTGACCTTCGTATTGGAGTTTTGTCTTTCTTATTGGTAACCATGACCCATTTATTTCGCTTGATGATTTGGATAATGAAGGTTTGCTTTTGCAAGTCTTTTAGTATGTGGAAGCTTTGACTCAATGTAACTCTTTTGGGTATTCTGAGCGTTGAAGTTGAATGGTTCTCTTTTATAAAATAAAATGTTAAATCCTTTAGCGATGTATTCTCGTGGTTAAGTGAGAGGTTACAATCAAAGAAATTAATGGATATGATATGTGTTATCAGCCTGGGTTTGCAGCGTGGTGCATAATAAATCCTAACGAGTACCCTTGGAAGTGAAATAGGATAAGTCGATATTGTCCTCTAGTAGTTCCTGATGAGCTGTGAATATGAGTGTGACTATACTTGGTTGGAATCAATAGAGTTATTAAAAGTGTGGAACATTGATGAAATGGATGATTATTAGAATTGTGTAGTTTGCTAAACTTGTTGGATTATTTGATCTCGATAGGCTAATCTAAGCTGTAGAATGAGAGACATAAGGATTTGTTCATTGTTGTCTCGAGAGATAATGATATGGAATTTTCTTTGATTGGTTACTTGACGATCTTATGTATACCCGAGGGAATACAAATAGAGAAAGCACCATAGATTCGTCCATGATTGGATAATCATCAATGGATTATGATAACCTCCAGATTGGAATTAGTGTGTACTAAATTGGTGTGAATATTCCTATTAGGTGAAGGGTTGAAATTTAAAAGTGATTTTTTCGGGTGTGTTTTCTGAGGATGACTTGTGGCTGCATGCCCTTGTTAAAAGAGGTTTACTTTGATAGTGTAGTTGGTGTATCATATAATCTCTAGGACAAGTTGACCGCTGGAATCTTATTGAGATAACAGAAATATTATGAAATAATCTATTATGTTTCTTTTAGAAGGGTTGATGATATGATTTAATAGGTGACCTGTGTTTGCACGATGGTGAAATTGTTGGATAATAGTATGCCTTTGATGAAAGGGTTTTGGGATAAACTTTTAAATTGTGCAGTAGATTCCCTCCAAAATAAAGTGGTTGTTGTAGTGAGGTTGTAAGATTTTAGTATACTCTCAATTTGAGGATGAGATTATAAAGTGGTATATACCAATTTGGTAAACTTTTGGGGTTTTATAATGAAAGAGTTGACGATAAGGAATCATGTTAAGAGTGTGTTATCCTAAATGTTAGAAAGGTTGTCTGCAAGGGATTGTGGCTTGTGGGAGTGGTGATGGCTCTTCCAGAAAGAAAGTAATTTGACTGCCTCTTGTAATATCAGTTAAATGAAAAGTGTGGGGCTTTGTATTCGTGAAGTTTTGGTGGATCATAGTTGTGTGGTAGCTAAAATTGTTGAGCAAATCGAGGTGTGAGAATGTTCTACTGAGTGATTAGCGTGCTCCGATTTTAAAGGCACTTCTTGTTAAAGGTGGCAAGTGATGAGGTAAACAAAGGAAATTATTTTCGTTGTTAAGGAAAAGAGTGTGGTATAGGTATTTGGAGTTGGGGTTAAGTTTTGTAGCTGTCAACTTATTAAAATGCGTTTAACGTTTTGGTTGTTGCCGCTTGAAAGTTTCCTGAGTTTCAATGACAATGATTTATTCTTGTTCGTTGAGGGTTGAAAATTCGCTTCTAGTGGAGCTTGTGCACCCAACTGTGGTCTTGTCTTCTGTTTCCCGAGATCTTGGCTAATTGACTATCTCTCTTGGTCTTGTGTCTACCGCTAGGGGTAAATGTTTTTATGTGCTGAAACTTGTTTCTACCAATATCTTCTTTTGAGAAAGGGTTAACCAATTCATGTTGCAATGTCTTTTACGATGTAAAATGGCAATTTGATAGTGGTGGTCAAGTAGATGATTTTGGTGAGACTGTAGTGGTCAAGTCATTTAGAATCATTGAGTGGAAGGTTGATTTCTTAGAATAATTCTCAGTGATGATTTGATTAAAATAGAATGTTTATCTTTTGGGCTAATTGGTTACATTGTTGCAACTAGTGGAACCTATAGTAAATTGTGGTTCAAGAACCTTTAGATCATTTTGGTGGGACATTAGAATTATCGGAGGTATGAGAACCTCGATTAATTTTATTAAAGTAACGTGATTGGGTACTTTGCAAGGTTGAGTAGGAGGATAATTTTTTTATGGTGTAGTTAATGAGATTAGAATTGCAAAGAAGTCTAACCGTTATGACGATTGTTGGGAAAGTAGGGAGTATTGTGATGTCGGCAGGTATACCCTGGCTTAGTAAATAACCTTCTGGGAGATAGAATTCTTCTAAAAGACAATTTGGTCGAGAAAACATTTACATGTGGATGATAATAATTGAGTAGGTTTGGAATGTGGGAATTTTAGTGAATGAGTACGAGGTTTCTCGATCTTCTATACGAAAAGTTTGTCGTAGGAATCTTGGAGGTTGAATTTGGGCTTTGGATTTTTTATGCTAGAACCTTGGTTGCCAATGATTATGTGTAAAAGTAGTAGAATAAGAGTTGATTCTGAATAGCAGGATGACCATTGATAGTAACCTTTGAGTGTAGTAAATGTGTGTGTGTGCTGTGAATCTTAAGTTGATTATTCCTAAATGATTGAGAAGATGTGATCGTGGGTGAAACCTATATTGAGGTACGTTGGAAATTATTTATCAAAGTGATTCATTTGGTAGAGGAGTTGGCTAGAGTATATTTTTGTGGAAGTCATTAAAGCCTCCCTACAAAGGTATGAATGGTGAATTCGGTTTGAGCATAGTGTTGAGGTTGCCAATTTAAAAGAAATGAGTTAGTGTGATATGGATGAAATAGGGTTCCATAATTTGAGGAAATTCTATTTCTAAAAGGGAAATTGAAAAAAATTCCTCGGCAAATGAAGCGCTCTTTGATTCTTGTTTGAGCTATGTGCTTATGACGGATGTCTTTCGCAAATGGAGTTTGACCTTATGACTGGCATGCGTGGTTCTTATCAGTTCAGAAAGAATAAAGGAAGTAATCGATTTGGGTATTCGAGTGGTTTCTCTTTCGGCTTGTGAGGTGTTTATTTGTAAATTGCCTACTGGGAAAGCGGAAGGGATTTCATGATGAATCTTCGCTTTTGAGTTCGATCCTATTTGGGATAAAGTTGCCATTTTGTGAGTGTGATGAGAATCCGCTATTCTCAATTGGGTTCTGGTTATAAAAGAGTTGTTTAAAGCAAGTTCTGTTGTGTGATCCTGGTTAAAGGATGTGCTCATTGTTAAGATGAAAAGGTCGATCGAGAGTTGGAACCAGAGTCCCATGTGTTATGTGTAGAGTGTCTGGTTTGGTACCGCAGGAAAGGTTGGCCCAAGGTACATCAGTTCGATTTTTGGATGCTAGCATTTCGCTAGAGCCATCTCGGGTCCATGCGCGGGGTACACAACGTTTCATATGACTCGATGTCGAGATAGTATTTGAGACTCTGGAGTGTGAGATTCATCAGGGACGATGAACCACAAGTAAAACCTTACGTTCGAGTTCCGTCCGTTGAGTAAATCAAAAAAGATCAAGACGAGCGTGGTGGTGTAAGATGTTAGAATCCATCAAGGTGCAGTGGTCACATCAGACCGAGCGGAAAGTGACCTGGGGGCTGGAGTCCTGCATGCTAAATGTAAATGTCCTTCGAGTAGAGCGACAGCAAGAAGTCGGGGTCGAATTATGTTTAAGGGGGGTAGAATGTAATATCCCGGAATTGAATCGGGTAATTAGAAAATCAGCCGAAAGAAGAGAGGGCAAATAAAGGAGTAAAAATTCTAAAGTTAAAAGGGTATTTTCTGCATTATTTGGACAACCTGGGCCCTGGGCCAAAGGGGGGATGACCTACCCCCTAAACCCTAGCCACCCTCCCCCTTTCCCCTCTCTTCCCCCCATAGCCGCCACACCTCTCTCCCCTGCGCCACCACCTCCTCAGCAGCACCATCTCCCTCACCGGCGAAGATCATTGCTGCGGTCCAATGGAGGAAAGGCGAGGAGACCACGTTGGAGTGCTGGCCAAGACGAGGTAGCAGATTGGTGTTGTTCAGTGCTGTTGCTCGTCTGCTTTGGATAAGATTCTTACGTTTTCTGATCTAACCGCCTCTTAGAAAGTTGTAGCTCTTGGTTTTAACTTTCTTTGGGCACTGAGATCACCTGATTTGGACTTACGGTTTAGCAGTTATGGTAGTTTTACTGTGACTAACCAGGAGAGCTAATGAGAATTGGCAGATTGTCTTGTATGGCCATTATGAATTATTTAGATGCCGAATTAGAAAAGCCACCCAAAATTAATATTGTGGAGGATTCAGTAAGATTTTCAAGTTGATAAAGAATACAATTTTTAGAGTTGGCAATCCAAAGTTATGGAATTGTTACCGCCATTGTTTTGCTAACTGTCAGATTGCAGAGACAGAAACTTTACCTGAATATAAGAATTAGTAGGAGGCCGAATCAGGAGACTTGTCCAACTAGACTATTGTAGCTGGTTTTGTCGTGATTCCAGAGATTCCAAGATCACCCTGTTCCGTGTTGCGTAGAAATATTTATGGTGGTTTTAGTGCTCTGTCCAGAGAGCCCGATGTGAAATTGATGTTTTATTAACTGGCCTGGTAGGGGTATTATTTGGCCGATTCAGTAAGGCTCACCAACTAGACTTAGTTGGAGAATTTAATTAACTTTCCAGAAAGTCTAAGAACATCTTATTTGGACTCCTGTACCAATAGATATAGATTTTTGAAGTTGACTATCCACCGAGGGGACAGATCGACGTTTAGGAATTTGGGGACGAGATCGAGTTAGATGTTTTTGCGAGTTCATGGTTGTTGTTATAGTTTGTTTTGGTCTGCTGTTGTGTCTTAGCATGTGTTATAATTATTATTCAGGTGGTGGACTGGTACCGAGGGCAGCACTTTCTGTACATCTCTCGTTCTCTCGCGGTTAAGGCAAGTATAATGATGAATATGACATATATCAATGAGTGGCAATGTTGGGATACGCGGCAATACTACGATAGCACAAATAAAAATTTACCGCGCAACCAGCGAACCACCACAAGTAATAGATCACGAGATTACCGCTAGACGCGTCGAGTTGTAGCGGAAGTAGAGTCGTTGTATCGGGTTGATGCAGTCGTCTCCTCCTTCGATTAGTCGTACTCGTCACGCGTCTGCTCCTCCGAGTGGTCGTACTCGTCACATGACTTCTCGTCCGACACCGATGAGCATCACGAGTTTCGGATCGTCCTAGTGCTGATGCTTCGCAGCAACACCTCCGAGGTATCGACACGTACGGGGCAGGATCACCACGCGCTGGAGTGCTAGCACCGGCAACAAGGTTGAGAAGGCATGGCTATTAGGGTTTCGGGAGTTCTTCCAAATATCATCCTTTTTTCTACCCCATGCCACCGCCCCTCCTTGATGCGGGGTGCCCGATCTTCTCGACGTAGAACCTCTCGATAACTTGTGTACCCTGACGAACCACCAGCTGATCCCCCGCGCCAATGCACGGACTTGCAACTCTATGGAAATTCGCCCAAACACACACTTGATTGGATCCTCGCTGACCACAAGCGAAGATCGTCGAACCCTCAATTCCCAACGGAAAAGCAAGAACGACCCTTGTTCTCAATGCCCAATTCCTCTGTTTTGGCTATAAGCACAACAGAGAATCAAGCAAAAGCTTTGAAAATATATTAAACGTGGTGCGAGGTTACAATGGGGTCTACCCTCTATATATAGTGCTCCTACTCCTCCTCATGGCTGGCCAAGAGGCCCTACTCCTATTCTAATTCGGATTTGGAGTCCTACTCCAATTCCGATACATTCCAAAACAGAAAAGGAAACCCTGATTTTACAACCGTCATATTGTTTCGGTCATATCTTTTGATACGGGATGAATTTCGGAGTGAGGGAGGATCCGTTGGATCGGGCTTGAAGTTAGCTTTCCAACAAGCCCAAAAACACTCAAATCCGACTTCGTATGAGAAAGTTATGACCTTTTACTCGGACTGTCCTGCTGATTCCGAATCCGAATTTGAGGCTGATTCCGAATCCGAATTGAATTCTGAGTTGATTCCGAATTTGAATTTGGTTGGGCTTGTGGAAGTTTCGAATTTGACTTGGATTCTTGGGCTTCTCTCCCCTTGCTTGTCTCCCACGAGCTTCTCCTCCATTGTGACGGCCTTTCTTCAAGAACAGCCTCATATCCTTCATCTCCGTTCATTATTGAATCTTCCAATCTGAGCATAAGCAAAATACTAGTTTTAGGTAGTATGAAATTCTCAACTAATTTAAAAGGAAATTCAGTGAACAGATTCACCTGTTGGATAAGCTTCTCTTGTTTTTCAACTCTCTTAGCAAGCTCATGTTGTTATGAGGTATTTAATGAATTGAAAATATTATATGAAACAACATAGCTAAGGATGTCGCATCATCCTCCCTTTCTTCAAAAAAGCCGTCCTCGGCTTTTGATAACTGAAAATGTGCTAGACGAAGAAAACAATGTATATGCATGGTATATGTATTTATCATCCAAACAAGTTCCGTGTAGCGCATGATGATTTGCCGAACATGTATTAAACAAAGAGAACAACGTATATACGTGATATAGGTATGAATCAATTGTTGTGTTATTCGCGTTGTTTTGTACAATCGATAGCTCGGAATCATATTTCAAATTGCACAACTGACTCATATGATAAAATTTCACCTTCCCAATACCAAAGTCAAGTAAAGTGGGTGAAAACCAATTGATACCATTCCATAATTCAACTGCGCTACTATGATTAGTTATACATTCAAGAGATAAACAAGTTGGCATCATGTTGCATTCTAAACAATAGACACTTGTATTTAAACCCATCTTAAAGATATCATGACATTGCTTAATAGATGGTTTGCGCAAAACATGTGATGGTAAATCAACAAGATTATCATAGGTAATGTATGTTTGATAAACTTGAAACATGTTGTCTACACCAACATCACCAATCAAATTGAATTTATATGTGTGTATGTAGCTATTTACTAGTGATCTTAAGTGTGAAATTTCAAGAACCTTCTTAATCACACTAGATACATGTTTAGGACTATCGAATATGATATAACACAAAGAATTATTAATGTGTATTCTACTAAGAACTTCTTTTTGAGTAATCAATTTCACATTATGCAAATTAAGCATATCAAATTTAGAACGTGGAATCATCAAATGAATAATGGAGTTCTTAGTTTTACGCACCTTGTCTTGATGATCTATCGATTTAGTACCAATAGTGTTACCTTGATCGTCCTCCTCAGTTGTTGTAGGTGCCGTGGGTAGTGTAATGTCATCATGTAACCACGGGGTATCATGTGTTCCTCTCCAACCATGGTTATATCTTCATCTTTCTCTTCCAATGGTGAGGGCTCTTGAATGTCCAACTCCTTATTTGCTTGGTCCACCTGCACAATGTGTGAAACAACACTAGAAATAGAGGGTAAGTTGTTAGGTTCAAAAATAATCTTACTTGTCCTATCATCTATCTCTCCCTTTTCTTTTGGTGTATCTCTCACACTCTCAATTGGGATGCTCTCAACCTCGCATATGGTGGACTCACACAGCTCACTCTTTTTATCACTCTCACTCAATTTGGCTATGTGGCTCTCATTCTCACATGGGTTTTGATACATCTCATCCTTGTAAGACCGTGAGCCAGCAAGGGCACAACTACCACCAACCACGACCTCCTCACGTGTTGCGGGTTGTGACGGGGCAGCACTACTCATCACCTCGGTCGAAGAAAAATTCTCATGCTCGATCTTCTTCTCAAGTGACACACCAGTGGATGAATTAGAACTAAAGAGCCGGCGCAGATTTAATTGATGTGCTTGAATGTGTTTAAGTCTTTTTCTCGCCTTCATAGCAAATTTCACAAGATCTTGCGGACTACGAAAATATTCATCTTGAAGTGCGAGAACGATCCGATAATTCAAGCTCGCTTTGAAGTATGTCTTTTCTTGATATGGACTAGTGATATTGGCACGGCGCATTGCATGATTCAACTCAATATAGTAATCTTTGACAACTTTGCATCCTTGTTTAATGCTCTCCACGTGTCGTAGTAGTTCCCGCTCATAATAGGATGGAACAAATTCTCTTCTCATGATGCTTTTAAGCAGACCCAAGATGTAATAAATCGCTTTCCACCTAGTTGTTGCCACCAACTAGAGGCATAGTCCGTAAAAACAAAGTGGCCACTCTCACTTCCTTGGCTTCGATTGAACTTATGGGATTCAAGCTCGAACTCCATGTCTTGTACCCACTCAAGATACTCCTCCGGATCATTACTACCATAGAAGGGAAGATACGATACTCAACATCCGCCATTGTTAGCGACAAAGCAAAGAATATGTATGTAGGTGTATGTGTATATGTAGAGGTCACTCAACTCACAATCCTAACAAGGTGAAGTTTCTTTACCGTTAGAAAGGAATTAAGATCAACAATACTTACACTTGAGCGTGAGGAACCACAAGGTGATGTGTGAGCGAATTTCAAGAGCAAGTCAAAGCACGACAACGGGTGTTTTGTGGAGCTTGGTATGGATACCTACTTAATTTGAAAATTCTAGGTATTGTAAGGCTAAGTAAATATCCAAACTAGAATTCAATGCCTAGTTGCCGATCACAAAGATATAAGTGAAAATCAAAACAACTCACACGCAAAGATATTGGAACTTAGTGCAATCAAGGAATGAGCTATGTAAGATATAAGTGAAGAACAAAATAGCTCGTATTGCACAAGTTATAGAAAGACGCTAGCTAGTTGCAAATAATGAAACTAGGGCACAAGATTGCAAAAAATATTGATATTCTAACAATTGAATCAAGAATGAGTGGGGATTTTTGCTCAAGTTTATGGTTCGGCTATGCGCTTTCTTTCTTTTTTCCTTTTGTCTTTTTTTCTCTTTTCCTTTTCTCTTCCTTTTTTTTTCTTCTCTTTTTCCTTCCTTCTTTTTTTTGAACTATTGCCAAAATTCTTGTTCTACCAAAAATGAGCAAAAATTCTTTCCCACCTTTTGATCTTTGAACAATTGCAAGAACACAAATATTAATATGCAGCCCTAAGCAACGATTTAGCTAGTCTTAAATAGGTTCAAAGTATTCGCAAAAGATTGAAGGGTTCACAAAGGATAAATGGATGTCTCACTTCTTTTTGGTTTTTTATAGACACGACTAAAAAAATAAAACTAGGCTCAAATAAAAGCAACGCAAAAGAATTCAAGATCAGCAAACTAAACTTGATTCTAATGGACAAAAACTTAACAAAACTCACTAGAATAACAAATTAAATACTACGGCTAAATTTTTTTTTGTATGGCTTTTTCGTGTATGGGAAAAAAAAGATAACTGGATAAAGATCCTACCGAGTCAACGGAGCTCTGATACCACCTGATGCGGGGTGCCCGATCTTCTCGACGTAGAACCTCTCGATAACTTGTGTACCCTGACGAACCACCAGCTGATCCCCCGCGCCAATGCACGGACTTGCAACTCTATGGAAATTCGCCCAAACACACACTTGATTGGATCCTCGCTGACCACAAGCGAAGATCGTCGAACCCTCAATTCCCAACGGAAAAGCAAGAACGACCCCTTGTTCTCAATGCCCAATTCCCTCTGTTTTGGCTATAAGCACAACAGGAGAATCAAGCAAAAGCTTTGAAAATATATTAAACGTGGTCCGAGGTTACAATGGGGTCTACCCTCTATATATAGTGCTCCTACTCCTCCTCATGGCTGGCCAAGAGGCCCTACTCCTATTCTAATTCGGATTTGGAGTCATACTCCAATTCGATACATTCAAAACAGTAAAAGGAAACTCTGATTTTACAACCGTCATATTGTTTCGGTCATATCTTTTTATACGGGACGAATTTCGAGTGAGGAGGATCCGTTGGATCGGGCTTGAAGTTAGCTTTCCAACAAGCCCAAAACACTCAAATCCGACTTCGTATGAGAAAGTTATGACCTTTTACTCGGACTGTCCTGCTGATTCCGAATCCGAATTTGAGGCTGATTCGAATCCGAATTGAATTCTGAGTTGATTCCGAATTTGAATTTGGTTGGGCTTGTGGAAGTTTCGAATTTGACTTGGATTCTTGGGCTTCTCTCCCCTTGCTTGTCTCCCACGAGCTTCTCCTCCATTGTGACGGCCTTTCTTCAAGAACAGCCTCATATCCTTCATCTCCGTTCATTATTGAATCTTCCAATCTGAGCATAAGCAAAATACTAGTTTTAGGTAGTATGAAATTCTCAACTAATTTAAAAGGAAATTCAGTGAACAGATTCACCTGTTGGATAAGCTTCTCTTGTTTTTCAACTCTCTTAGCAAGCTCATGTTGTTCTGAGGTATTTAATGAATTGAAAATATTATATGAAACAACATAGCTAAGGATGTCCGCATCACTCCTTATATAGGCATCCATGATGGGTCTCGACCTGGAGGCCCGTTAGGAAATCGTGGCCTATACGAATTCAGATCACCATCCAAAACATATCATTGCCCTTTAAGTGTGCGACCCCACAGGTTCATGTGTAATCGGTTATGACTCGGAAACTCTTTTTCGATCACTAGTCATTAGCGGTACCTAGCAGCACATAACGATTCCCAAAGACACATGGAATAAATCGGACGAACCTTGATGTAATATGATCTATGATTAGGACCTCATCACTTACGACCAGTTCGTATCTCTATACGACCAGGTTGTAATTGGTCACGACCAGTTCGTAACTCCTTTCGACCAGGTTCTTACCATTCTGTGATTACGTTTGACCAGTCTATGACCAGCACGTATCTCCATACGACTAGTCCGTAATTGATCAAACTAAGCGACCTACTCATGCATTCTCCTTTTACCTCATGATGTCTGGTTGAACTCTAGGTGAGATGATGTGTCATCCATGGACTGTTCAATTCTTTCTCGATCGAGTGTCGGATAACATCATGCGGTCGACACTTCGACCACTAGTGGCATGGCCATGCACTTTCTTCATCTGATCACCACGAGGGGCCCAGAGACACCTCTCCTGTTATGTTAGGAGGGGTAAATCCCATCTCGACCAGTCACATTCCTCCGCATGTTTCATAGCATACCCGAAAACTACCTTTATAACTACCCAGTTACGGAGTAGCATTTGGCAACCCCTAAGAGTTCTATTACGCATGTAGGAAACCATACTGATCTCAGGTCTTAGGATTATACATCATCATTACTTGAGACCAACTAATGACACAAAGATTCATAACAATCTCAATAGTGTCTCAATGATGGGTCTATCCAACACCATGTTCTCTAACATGTGCTTCACATTATTGATTCGATATCCCTATATCTATGACTGGTGAAACCAAGTCATCAATCAATACATGTGCTAGTCATAGAGTCACTGGTGTTCCGACTAGTGACCTCCGACCAGGGATACATTTAGAATGACATCATATAAGTTAAAGAGTTCCACCAACAAGTCACCAACTTATTGATCTATAACAAATGATTCATTCAAGGAACATGATAACATATTATAAAAAACATGAGCATAATTAAATATCATCATCTCTATGATTACCACTAGGGCATATTTCCAACAATAATACCATACAACGCAGCTACGACCACGACGGTCCCGCTACCTGGTTAGCGGGCAGGGTTCGAAGGGGCGCCCCTCGCTGGTTGAGGGCAGCGCTCTTAGAAACCTCTTCCGGGACATGAATCTTATTCACGTAACCGAGCCTCAGAAATCATCGGATTAATCATATTAACACTATTCTTGAACCAATCTGATCACTGCATTGATATGACCACGCACTCTGACATACTCGATGGCGAATTCGACCGTAGGAGTATCATGCAAGGCAGTCGAAAACAAGTCGAGTAAATCATCTAGTCTTGTTAGCTCACTCCTCGTAAAACCATCTACTATCGCTGAACACTGATCGATCTCATCAACCAATGTCTAGACTGTTTCATCCACATGAACTGATCTAGGTTACTAGACCCGACTAGTAATAGATCCAATCTACTACTGCCACATATCCAGTATATGTGTCCGATCTAGATCAAAAACTATGCAAGATGGTTTTGATACCACTGAAGGGATACAGGCAGGCTACGCTAGCTGGCAATTCAAAAAATCTACCACGTAAACCAGAATGATATACAAGCAAGAAATCACAGATCGTTACCACCAAACGCGCAGTGCAGCAGAATAAGAGTTGGAGCAGTCTGGTCCAACAAAGAGCGCGTCAAAGCAATGGTCGTAGTTGATCTTCCACTGTGATCGATCATCCAACATAGTCGATTGTCTCCTCCAGCAACCAATCGAGTTCCTCGCCAAGGTTGCAGATCATCCTTTAGTGCAACAACAACCGCAGTAGCGCCTCTACGATATCCACATGTCCAGGGAAGGAACAACCGTACACCGGTGTGCTAGCACCAACTCATACAGTAGGGCTCTCAAGAAGATGGTGGCTAGGGTTTCAGAGGAATAAGTCAACTCATGACTTTCGTGTGTCTTGTCTGTTACGTGAATCTCCCCTCTTTTGTATGGCCTCAAGTATCTCCTTATATAGTGCCTGTGACGGATTCTATCCAAACACGTTTGACGAATTGTATCCGTACTGGTTTGTTCCAACCCGTTAAGTGTGTGACCCTGTCGGTTCATGTGTAGTTCGATTGTGACTCGGAAACGTTTTTCGACCACGAGTCGTTAGTGGTACCTAGTAGGACATAATGATTTCTGAATACACACAAATTATATCAGACGAACCTTAATGCAATGTGATTTATGACCAGGTGCTATTTGGTCTCTAGCAGTTTGTAACTCCTTATGACCAGGTTTCGACCAGCCTACGACCAGCTCGTATTTGGTATCGACCAATTCGTAACTCCTTACAACTAGGTTTTGACTACTTAGTGATCATGTTCTACCAGCCTACGACCAGCTCGTATCTCCATATGACTAGTCTATATTTGATCGAACTGAACGACCTGCTCATGTATTCTCCTTTTGCCTCATGATATCTGGTTGAACTCTAGGTGAGATATTATGTCATCCATGGACTGTTCAATACGTTCTCAATCGAGTGTCAAATAACTTCATGTGGTTGAACTCTTCGACCACCAGGGGCATAGCCATGCACTTTCTTATCTGATCATATCGAGGGGCCCAGAGACATCTCTCCTGTTATGTTCGGATGGGCAAATTCTATATCCGACCAGTCACATTGCTCTGTATATTTCATAGAATACTCGAAAGCTATCTTTTAATGACATATGACATCATAACCAATCTCAGTAGTGTCTCAAGGTGGGTCAATCCAACACAATATTCTCTCACATGTGTTCACATTATTGATTCGATATCCCTATATCCATGATTCGTGAAATATGGTCATCAATCAATACATGTGCTGGTCGATAGAGTCACTAGTGTTCCGACCAGTGACATCCGACAAGAGATACATTGAGAATGAGATCATCATAAGTTAAAAGAGCTTCACCAACAAGTCACATACTCATTAATCTTTATAACTGATGACCCATTCAAAGAGCATAATAACACTTATTCAATAACACAAGGACATAGACGTGATACAATCATCTCCATGATTGCCTCTAGGGCATATCACAAACAGTATTATTGTCACAGCCCCAAGTTTATTAAACTAAATTATTATGCATCTCATGGGTATGCATTTGATTTCTGAAGCATTTGCACAAATTTTAGCATTTATAAATTTTCAAAATCAAAGTTAAACATGTAACTCCAATCAAAGCTTCAAATAAAAACAATAATAAATATTTATGAAATTCTCAAGAAAATAATTTATTTAAACCTTAAAATATTTATCATGAATAAATATAAATTTTCGCAAATTTTTGAAAGTAAATTCGACCCCAGAAAATTCAAACACATCACAATGACCTATTCTAAGTTTGAATTTAATCATACAAATTAAGTCATGAACATTGGGTTTTAAAATTTTATATAAGTACTAGACTCTCTCAGGAACACCCTTGAATTATTTTAGAATTTTTAGATTTTATTTGCTATATTTTAGGCCTCGGTCAAACCCTCTAATTCCTAGTCAAACTTAAATCAAAGTTAAACATATCACTGTTAATCTGACTCGAGCCAGGAACTATTGCACCGACTCGAGTCCGACGCGCCACCTGGTCCGACCTGACCCGCTCGCCCCGGCTATTTTCCCTCTGCCTCTGCCAGCGGGCCCCACACCGACCCAGCCTTTTCTTCTTCCCTACCGCGATGCCACGCAACTGCTCGCCCCAGCCGAACACCGCATGTGAGCCATGCAGCAGCTTCGGTTGTGCCAGCACAAGGGCGACGTTCCCTCTCCTTGTGCCAATGCCCGCCACCTCTAACACATCCAAGCCCCAGCCGCCCTTCCTCTCCGTGAGCTCCATTCGGGCAAAGCTCCAAGAGCCGCTCGGCCTTGGCCGCACCCCCTCAAAGCCGTTCCGTCCTTCTGGTGATCCCCAACCTCGGCCGACTGCGTCACGGCATGCCATTCCTCTCTAGCAGCAATTCCCCTTTGTCAATTTTGAGCTTGAGCCACCATGAAGCCGCGCGCTCAGTTTCTTCTTCACTACCGTCCGCCACCGCCATTTCCGACGCCACTTCTCCGAGGACTCCCTCCATAAGCACCTCCCAACTTGCCCCTACCTTTTACATCACTCAATTGGGCTCTCCCTCACCGCAGGTTGCCACCAGCGTTGGTCTACCCGCGCCGCCGCTGGCTCCTGCCGCCAAGCCGCCACAGACCACCTCTGCCTCCACAACCGTACCGGTGAGTTTCCCTTCGCCCCCTCATGCCCATGCGCGTGCTATTGTTCTTCCCTTTCTTCTCCAGCGCCAGCGCCCATTTCCACCTCCCCGGACGACCACCGCACTCCCTCGCTGTGCTGCCACATGACTTCTCATGCTGCGCCACCACCACCCCTAGCTCCAGTAGCCCTCGGACAATCCATTCTAGTGGACGCCGCCGCCTCCACGTCACCCCCTCGCCGGCGACGATGCCACACCCGAGCCGACGGCCACCTCCCTTGTTCTGCATTTCTATTCCTTCAGGTTTAGTTCGTTTCTCTGCTATAGAAGCCCTACTTAATTGCTTATTAATCCTTTGAATGATTCATGGAATTGTGCATTCTAATTGACAATTGTATAAGTGTTTCCAGAGGGAAATTGTGTTGCTAGCATCTCAAATTCAAAAGGCATGTGCTTTTGTAGGTAATTGAATAGTGTTGAAGAATTTCAGAACCCTCAGTGAACTAATGGCTTGTTAGTATTGTTACTTAGAAATGTTAATGATTCATTTAGCCTTTAGGCAATTATTTAACAGTAGCAACCAAATATGAAAAATCCATTTGAATGTGAATTTCAGAAATCAACAGAGAGCAATAAACTCTGTTGATGAAGTATTAGTCAGAGAAGAGAAGTTTTTTTTTTGTGACAAATTGAAATTTCAGTGAATTAGTGAAGCCACTTTCAGACCAACCATTTTTGTCTAACTTTGATGCTACTCAAACTTGTGCTTAACATTTTTATGGAGGAGTTAGTTGACAATAGTGGTGAAATTTCCTTTTGTTGAAGTAGTGAGCAGGGAAGGTGGTATAAGAGAAAATCTTGCTGCTTGTCTTGAAATAGAAGAGAAGTATGTGATAGTTTTTTATATTGCAAAAAAAATCGTATTTTGATTGTTTCATAGTTGGTACTATCATAGTTTATGTGAGCTTTTTCATCTTCAGAGACTCTTGAAAATACATAGAAAATGTATCACTCCCATACGAAAACCTTTTTGACCTCCCCGTTACGGCCTGTGAGTACCCCGATGTTTCCCATCTTGAACATGGCGTCGGTGAAGAGGGTGCTGAGAAGGCTCGAGTAGGAGTTAACGACGTCAATGTCGGAGATGTCGTTGTAGAGCACGGCGTCAGAGGCGATGACGGCGAAGCCATTGCAGATGTGAGCCGCTACACCCATTTACCATTTTACGTACGTGCACCCATATGTTAGCTACCATGATCGATCGAGTCATCGAGGAAGAAGAAATTTGTTTGCTTACAGCTGAGGAGGACTAGGTCCTTGTCATGGAGGCCTGTGTCGTTGAACTTGGACCGAAGCACGTCGACGGAGACGAAGTCTAGCAGCACATCGGTGACCTGCGGGTTCGACACCCTCCCCATGTAACATCCCAAATTTGGATTTGTATTTCAAATGTATAAAAATGAGGAGAAATTAAAACTTTTCTCACACCTGAATATTTTTGACCAGTTCCATGATTCTTGTACAAGGATTGTGGAAAAATCAAAATCAAAATCCTCAATTGACTCCAATCAAAAACCTCCTTAGCAAAAATCTTGTGCCAAACCTCTGTGAATATTTTTTCCGAGTTCTAGGGAGGCTTGGTAACACCTCTGAATTATTTCATAATTTTTAGAAATTATTTGATAATTTTGGAGGCAAGTCAAACCAAGTCAAAGCTTGGTCAAACCCTAATTCACACATTCTGGAATTTCTAGAGAAAAATACAGTGCATAAAAGTCTCTGTAAATTTTATGTGAGGTTTATCCTGCAGTAAGCAGCATCCTGTTAAAATTTCAAGATTTTTGGAGCTTGTTTGCTACCTTAAGAAAATTCTCCAAAAATTAGCTGTTTAATTCAAACCCTAGCTGATTTTCACTATTCCTTTGGCGCGAGTCAGACTCGTGCTCTAGCCAAGTGACTTAGTTCAGTCAACTAATCGCACTTTGCGCGATCGCTCGAAGTAGCGCGAGTATCGTGGGTCGTTAGATCTGAGATCAACGACTCATATGCGTGTGATCGTTCGGACCATCCGAACGTTTCGATCAACGAGAGTCGTTGGATCCTAGATCAACGGCCTGGATTGAAGTGAACGTTCGGATCGGCCGATCATCCCGTTCATTTGAATCGTCCGATTTGGAGATAACGACCTGGATTGAAGTGAACGTTCGGACCGTTCCAATCGTCCCGTTCATTGGAACCGTCCGATTTCAATCCAACGGTGGCCGAGTCGTCTCCTTCCTCGAGTCTGAGCTAGCGTGCGGTTGAGTCAAAGCCATGGCGTCCGCAGAACTGGAGCAGTGTTGGCTCACCTCGATGACCACCTTTTAACGGCTCTCTCTGATAGCATTAATTGCCCGTCGTGCACCGCCCTCAAAAGTCCATTGCTCAACCGCTCCCGTCGCTCTCAAGTGCTCTCATGGCAGGATTGACCCGAGAGGGTTTATTGCTGTTGCTCTCTGCCATTTCCTCTATTTAAGCTCCATTGCTTCCCCTTTGGCTTCCTTTAGCATCTCCGCAACTCTAGCTAGCACTTCAGTGGTTGTTTGAACTGCATTCATCCGAAAGCACTTCTGCAGCCATTGTCGAGCTTCAAGCTCAAGGGGAAGGCGGTATCTCAGTGGCTCTCACTCTCCATTTCTTGCTCCCTCTGTTCCCTCTTTATTCACTCAAGCTTAACCCTCACTTAATTTCACCTATCTTTATCAGGGCTTGGCTGAATTTGTATTTTCTCTGTTACGGCCGAAGTTCATCCCTTTTCTTCTTCCTCAGCACCGAGCAGCTCAAACCTCCTCTATGCCTCTCCCGTGCTCAGGTAGCTCCACATTAGTCCCTAAAAGCTTGGCACTTGCTTACTTGGACCGCAGCGGAGCTTCTTTGCATTTTCGTTTTGACCATTTTGTCACATCTGTAAACTCCGGCTTGCCGGCGTTCTAGACCGCCGCAGCCGTAATTTTTCGTCCCATTGTGTGCGCAAACCAATTGCGGACCCATTTTGGGCCTTTGCTCGCACCGCCGTGACCAGAGTCACCGGCGGTGAGCCTCCTTTCGCCATCGAGTTTTGTCGGTTGAACTGGGCGCGAGCTTTTTGAACGTGGTTCGCGGTGGACCGTCGATCCTTGGATCAACGGTGGATCAACGGCCCACAATCGCGTGAACATTCGAACCATCCGAACGAGGTGATCCATGCGTACCATAGGATTTTAGATCAATGGCTCAGATTCGAGTGAACATTCGAACCATCCGAACGTCTCGATCCACATGGACTGTTGGATCTAAATCCAACGGTGAACGTATGAGCCCCGCGCGCGCCGTGCTCTGCGCGCGTGGGCCATTGGATTTTGAATCTACGGCTCAGGTTCGCGTGAACGTTCGGACCGGTCAAAGGTTCCTTCGTTGTGAGCCGTCCATCTCAAGATAAACGGCTCATGTGCCTGTGAACGTTAGGACCATCCGAACGTCTCCATCCACGTGGACCGTTGGATCTAAATCCAACGGTGGGGTTGTGAGCATTGGGCGCGTCGTTATCCGTGGACTTGGACCGTTGGATCCAAGATCAACAGTCCAAGTTCATCCACGTCGATTTAATCTCAGATTTTCCCGAGAGGATTATTTGTCAACTGAAAAAATAAAATTAAATTGTAAAATGCATAACTTTTTCAGTTTAATTCCTTTTCGGTTGATTCAAATTTTGCTAGTTATGTTTTTAATTGAGATTTAATCTAAAAATATTCTTAACCTCATTATAGCTCCAGAATTTTTTGCGAAAATTTTAGTTGCAATAAATAGTGGCATTTATGATTTATAAGGCTGAACAGATTTGTTTTGCTCATATCTTTTGCATTAAGAATCCAAATCAATTGGTTCTTATTGCTAAATTCCTTATAAATTATGCTCCTGCTGCTGTAAAATTTTTAAAGCATTCGGAGAAAGTTCGATGTTGAGTCTTTGTATTTTCTTCGTTCTTATCGGTTCTTTTTCGCTTTCTCGTTAGGTTCCGAAGAGCACATTGATAATCTAAGTGATCCTCCGCAACATATTGAATAGAAGCAACCAGGCAAGCAGTTTGATCATAAATTTTCTATTATTTGCAAGTCTAATATCTTGTTTACAAACCATATGTATGGATGCTTTTGTGTCAAATTAATTTTCCCGATTAGAGGTAGTTACTCTTATTGCATTGTTGCCCTCAAATTGTTATCCCCTGCCACAAACATAAGTTACTAATATCACTGGTGAATTAGAGCCCGATGATTTAATTATGCTATTTTATTGTCTTTTCGATATCATGCTTAGCAATGCTTAGCTACCGGTAGAATTGGGTGGTTATCGACTTAGTCGATAACCTTGATCACACAAATCATGTTATTACTCTTTGTTCAGCACCTTGTGCTAATTTGTTTTGAAAACAAAAAGTGCAAATGAAATGATTTAGACTTGGGCAAGTGGTTGGATGGTGGGTTATTGGGTTTGTGGATGTCTTGCCCGGGTCAACAAGGACCGAACATCTTGTTACACTAAACCAAGCATTTTTGCGTGCTAACCACACGAGAGGGATATGGGACCTCTCTTGGCTGAGTACTTTGGCGTGTGTTATCTCCGAGTCGCAGGAGGGGGTTGTGTGTGTGGTGTGAAAAAGGATCTGTGTTGTTGTATTGGGTGTGCGGTGGTGGAGATTCCGGGTAGGTTCTCCACCTCGAGGGGCGTCGTAGTTGTCCAAGGCTTTACCAGTGAGGGGTAGTTGACTGAGGCTTTACGATGACTCCGACACAACGTATGGGTTTCTATCCATACGGGTGACTCGTAGTTAATGCACAATATTGGAAATGTCTCATAGGACTTAGCCGTGCCGGCATACCTAAGGAAGTGTGCTTAATAGCTTGGCAAAAATGCGATATGGCGTGTGGGTATATTGGTACACCCCTATAGGGATAAAACTTTTCGAATAGCCTCGTCCTTGGTTATGGACAGGCTTGGGGAGGTCTTCCAAGAGTTAGACTACAACCTTTTATATTAAAATTTGACATGGTTGGTATGAATGGGTAATTCATGCTATTGTTGTGGTGACTATGGGTTTAGTCACTTCCAGGTTGTTGTTGTCATCTATCTATTGTTATTACTGTTGTTGCCTGTTATTTGAACATTAAAAACAGATTTGCCAACTTGCTTTTAAATGTACTACAATATTGCAAATAAAAACTTGCTTTATGCTGAAAATGAAACATCCAACCTCCACTTAAAGAAGCTTGCATGTAGCATATGTATAGGACTGTTATTCTACACGTAAGTCTTGCGGAGTACAATTTTTGTACTCAATTGCTTTGCTTAACTATTTGTTGCAGAGGAGGAAGGTGAGCCCCAAGGGCCTCATTTTTGTGAAATTTGTTGCGGGTTCGGTCAGTTGCCTTGTGGGTTAAAGGCACACTGATTGGCTCTTTTGTTTATGGCCATCTTATGGCACTTTTACTTCCGCTGTTTAATTTTTATATTTATATGTATTTGGCCGGTCGGCCTCTCTTTTGTAATAACTATCCTTAATTTATTTTAACTTCTGGTTTGTTGCTGTGCTTCGGTTCTATGTGAATGAATGGAATTGATGCACGAATTTTGTAAAGGGGTGTGTATACTGCATTTCTGGGACGTATAAATGTCTCGAAGACACGGGTTATTTTGTTTGTGATGCTAGGGTCAATTGGTGACTAAGCATTACAAGCCTAATAATCCGGGGTCCTCACAGCCAAGCACATCCCGCCTCGACTCGGCTATTATTTATAAGATCAGCGCCAAAATATTTTGCCTCCCGCGCATGCGTTTAAAATTTTTCGAGCTCCCGCACTGCGAATCACATACGGTTTCATACAAAAACCGTCCGTGATGACATATCACAGACGGTTCGTATCATGAACCGTCTGTGATAAGCATCTCATCTGATACGGGGTGGCCCGATCTTCTCGAGTAGAACCGTGGATAAATAGCGCTTGATGACGAATAGCGCCATTTGTACACCAGCGCCCGGTGCATGGACTTGCAGCTCTACGGATATTCGCCAACACGCACTTTGGTTGATCATTGCTAAACCACGAGTGGAGATCGCCAAGCCCTCAATTCCTAGCGGAAAAGCAAACTTGACCTTAAAAAGCAGAATGAACAATTGATCGCCTAATTCTCTCTCAGAAGTCCTCGCATGAACTCTGTTATGAAAGAACAAGCAATAACTTATGTTCTATTATTAAACATGGTCTACTTTACAATGGGGGTCTACCCCTCAATATATAGTCTCGGCCTAAGACTATTCAGCACTAAATTTTTCATGTGGTACTATTCAAGCACGCGCGCACTGTTCATGGGTCGGTTACTGTTCACGAATTACTGTACCACGGGTACTGTAGCATAGTACTATTCATCACCGGATCGCTGTTCATGCCGTGGACTTGTGCTTCCTTGGATGACAACCACATATCATTGATCTCCGTCCATTGCTAACTCTTCAAACCTGAGCACAAGTAAAATATTATTTTTAGGTAGTATAAAATTCTCATTAAAATCAATGACATATTCATTAAGGAGCAAGTTCACCTGAGATTGTAGTTTCTTGGCACGCGCTCTTGTTATTGGTCCAGTCGGCAACTCGAGGCGTATATCATGAGCATTAGGTGGAGGAGAAGAAGGTGTTGTAGGGATGCCCTCATCATCCTCCCCCTCTTGAAAAGGCGTCGTCCTCGATGCTAGATCATTAGCACCGAAGAACGGTGATAAATCAGCAACGTTGAATGTCGAGCACACGCCACAGTCACCTCCCGGAAGTTCGATTTTGTACGCATTATCGTTAATTCGCTCAAGCACTTTGAAAGGTCCATCTCCTCATGGCAGCAACTTCGATTTGCGTCGATCTGTAAAGCGATCCTTGCGGTACTTGTCAGCATAGTACTTCACCTTACGCTCAATTTCTTCTTTCATCTTGATGTGTAAATTTTTTTTGCATATTCAGCCCTCTTTGACACCTCCATATGTGTTCGTGATTGACCTTGAAGCGGTAGCAAATCAAGTGGTGTAGTAGGCTTGAAACCATACACCACCTCAAATGGGCACATCTGAGTAGTAGAGTGGACGGCTCTGTTGTAGGCGAACTCCACATGTGGCAAACAGCCCTTCCACTCCTTGATATTTTTCTTGATCATGGTCCTTAGCAGCATCGAAAGTGTGCGGTTCACCACCTCTGTTTGACCATCAGTTTGGGGATGACAAGTTGTGCTGAATAACAACCTTGTCCCTAGCTTTCCCCAAAGTGTCTTCTAGAAATAACTCATGAATTTGACGTCGCGATCTGAGACAATGGTCTTGGGTACGCCATGCAACCACACTATCTCCCTGAAAAATAAATCAGCAACATGCGACGCATCGTCACTCTTGTGGCACGGAATAAGGTGTGCCATCTTTGAAAATCGATCCACAACGACAAAAACAGAATCTCTCCCCCTCTTAGTCCCAGGCAGTCCTAAAACAAAATCCATACTAATATCTTCCCATGGTGCATTAGGAATTGGAAGAGGAGTATACAAACCATGTGGATGCAACTTCGATTTCGCCTTGTGACAAGTTATGCACTGTTGTACATACCTGTCCACATCACGCCTCATCTTAGGCCAATAAAAGTGATCGCTCAGCATAGACAACGTCTTTTCAAGTCCAAAATATCCCATCAATCCACCAGCATGAGATTCCTACAATAATAACAAACGCACGGACGATTCTGGAACACATAGTTTGTTAGCACGAAATAAAAATCCATCATGAATGTGAAATTTATCCCAGCCTTTCCCATCTTTGCAAAGCGCATAAGGTGAAGCGAAATCATGGTCATTAGCATATAAATCACGCAAACTCTCTAAATCAGGAACTTGCACATCTAAGCGATTTAAAAGCACACTTTTCCTAGAAAGAGCATCAACAACCACGTTTTTCTTTCCCTTCTTATATTTCACAATGTAAGGAAACGACTCAATAAATTCTACCTACTTAGCATGTCAACGGTTCTGCTTAGCTTGGCCTTACAAATATTTTAATGCCTCATGATCAGAATGTATAATGAATTCCTTAGGCCATAAATAATGTTGCCAAACTTCTAAAACTAGCACTAAAGCATACAGCTCCTTCTCATAGACGGGATAATTCAATTGTGCACCTTTGAGTTTCTCGCTAAAATAAGCAACCGGTCTACCCTCTGGCATCAAAACACTGCCAATACCAATTCTACTAGCATCACATTCAATTTCAAAATTCTTAGTGAAATCGGGTAAAACAAGTAACGGTACCTCAGTTAAACGCTTTTTCAATTCATCAAATGCAGCTTGCTGTGCCACCCTCATGTAAACTCAACACCTTTTTTTGTTAATTCACTCAATGGGGCAGCGATGATGCTAAAATCCTTAACGAAACGCCGAGAAAACCCAGCGAGTCCATGAAAGCTCCTAATTTGACTAACATTCATAGAAGTAGACCAATTTTTAATTGCTTTCAATTTTAGACTCATCTACGTCTACTCCCTGTGCCGAGACCACATAGCCCAAAAATATTACACGATCTTTGCAAAAAGTGCACTTCGCTAAGTTGCCAAACAACCTAGCATCGCATAAAACCTGTAGCACTTGTCTAATGTGGTCAATATGATCAGCTTCATTATGACTGTAAATCAAGATATCATCAAAATACACGACCAAAAATTTCCCAATGAAATGCCTCAAAACATGATTCATCAATCTCATGAATGTACTAGGTGCATTAGTTAACACAAATGGCATGACTAACCACTCATACAAACCAAATTTTGTTTTAAAAGCAGTTTTCCACTCATCCCCTTCTTTCATCCTAATTTGATGATACCCACTACGTAGATCAATTTTAGAGAAAATAACAGCACTACTCAATTCGTCTAACATATCATCTAAGCGAGGTATAGGATGACGATATCAAATAGTGATATTATTAATCGCTCTACAATCTATGCATATGCGCCAAGTACCGTCTTTCTTAGGAACTAAAATAACAGGAACAACACAAGGGCTTAAGCTTTCGCGTACATACCCTTTGTCGAGGAGCTCTTGTACTTGATTCTGAATTTCATTTGTTTCCTCGGGGTTGGGGCGGTATGGTGGTCGGTTCGGTAGCGCCGCTCCCGGAATCAAATCAATTTGATGCTCTATCCCGCGGATTGGAGGTAAACCAGCGGGCACCTCCGCTGGAAAAACGTCGCTGAATTCCTGCAAAACATGAGAGACACCACTAGGAAGAGACGTTAAGTCGTTAATAGAAAGCAAAACATCTTTGTACAGGAGTACAAAGTGCACCAAATTGGGATTCTTACAAAAAGCTCTCATCTCTGATTTGGTGGCTAACATTACTAAACCGTTCTCTCCCTCACTTTTATTTTTATCGCTCAATTTTGACTTGTGGCTCTCACTCACCGAAGGTGGAATCTCGCTATTTGGTGTACTATCAATTTTCACCTCAACTTTCTTCTTATCAGCATTGACTATCTCTGTCGGTGTAAGTGGGTACAAAATCACATCTTTGCCGCTCCACTTAAACTTGTAGCAGTTTGTATGCCCATCATGATAAACATAGCGATCAAATTTCCATGGGCGCCCCAATAGCAAGTGACAAACTGACATGGGCACCACATCACACACAATGGTATCCTCATATTTGCCAATCTTGAAGTGCACCTTCACCATATGACTGACTTTCACCTCGCCCACATCGCTCAACCACTGCACATGATAAGGACGAGGATGCGGTAAATATTTTAAGCCCAATTTTGTGCACATCTCCTTGCTGGCCATATTATGACAACTTCCTCCATCAACTATAACTTCGCACACTTTACCACCAACTGTCGCCCATGACTGAAATAAATTGCATCGCTGTGCGGAACACTGGCTTTGTGACACGCTAAGTACACGAGGTGTGCACACTAGCATATGCTGTCCATCTGGCGACCCCGGTCTACAGTCCAATCTCTCATCCTCTGTATGATCATCTACAAAAGCAGCAAACGGAGTAGTATCTCCTCATCACTAGCTGAAATATACCCATCATCAGTAAATATCATAACTTTATTATTTGGGCAATCTTTATGAAAATGACCAACTCCCTTGCACTTGTAGCATGTCAGATTACGTGAACGGCTTGTAGAACCCATCGAGGATGCCGCACTAGCAGCTGGCGCCGGTGGTCGGCGCGCCGATGGCGGCGTGCTATCTGTCTTTCTTTGTGCCGAACTGCGAATCGCAGAATTGACCCCTGATGGAACGGGCTTGCCTGGCTATCCTGTGTTGTCCAGAGGTGCTGTACTCGCTAAATAACGCTGACGTGCCGCATAGTTAGCATCTTCAATGCCTGCTTCTCAGCCTCATGGGCCTGATGCATCAACTCAACCATGTTGTTGTATTGATGATGATTAACGATCCGCCGAATAGCATAATTCATCCCGGCAAAAAAGAAGCCATCGCTTGTTCCTCATTCTCACGCACATCAGCATGTATGATAATCTGCTCAATCTCTTTATAATACTCATCAACTGATTTCAACCCCTGTCGCAACCCAATCAGCTTCTCATGCAGCGAGCGCTTGTAATGTGTAGGTACAAAGCGCACGCGCATCTGTCGCTTCAGCTCATCCCATGTAACAACACGTGGCTCGTGTCGCTCCATACGCTGTTGCACACAGCGCTCCCACCATGTAGCAGCATATCCGTCCAAAGCCGCAACGGCAAGATCCAACTTGCGCTGATCAGAATAGTGGTTCATGCGGAACAACTTATCAACTTTCAGCTCCCATGCAAGATAAACCTCTACCTCTGTTGTACCCTCAAAGGATGGCATCGTGAACATAGGCTTTGCAACCAGATCATCGGCGTCCTCATCACGCCGACGATTGCGTGCATATTGATTATGTTGACGGTGTGGTAAATAGTCGGCGAACACGGACTTGTCGCCGTCATCGTCAGCGTGGCGGTTGCCACGACCTCCTCCATGGGCGTCATAGTAGGCACCCCCAAAGGCGCGAACATGCGCGCCTCCATAGGCGCCATCGTGGATGGCATTGTTGGCACCGCCTCCTCCTATGATGTTGCCACGGCCGCGCCCTTGTCAGGGGGACGTTCCATGACCTCGGCAATAGCACAACGCTGCGGTGCCGCCTCGCGAACACGCTCCTGTTCGTCGAGTTGTCGTAGGCGTGGATCATCCTCGCGCTGCCGTCTAGCGGCAGCCTCCGCATTCGTCTCGTCGCGCGGCTCATACAGGAGGTGTAAACTCCCTGCTTCACCACGTGTACCCAGCTGCATCGAAGCGGTGAGCTTGGCAATAGTGTTGAGCAATACCTTATGGTTGTCGTCGACAGTCACAGATAGCTTCTGTAAATCTATCCCCAAACCGTCCATGTTGGTTTGGACACGCCCAAGGTCGCCGCGCACCTGGTCAACCTCAGCCCGGAACTCTTTCCGAAGCGTGGCACGAAGTGTATGGTAGTGCATCTTGGTGACCTGATCAGTAAGGTTGTCATCCAGATTCTTGTCCTGCTCGCTTCCTGACATGTTTATAGAAGCAAAAATACCAAGTGACAATATATGTGGAAAATAAGTGGGAATCTCTCAACTACTGTTCTGAAACAAGGCAAGTTGTACCGTTCCAAAGTAAATTAAGAGCAGCAAAACTTACGCTCGTAGCAGCAAATGACAAACCAAGATTGTGCGAGCGAATATAAAAAATGATAGTCAATACATGACACGGATGTTTTTGGTGGAGCTAGGTGAGGAAACAACCTAACAAATTCAGAATGTAAAGATTGTCGAGCTAGGTACCAATCCAAACGGGACTCACAATGCCTAATTACTGATCGATAAATATAAGTGAAGAGTAGACAGCAACACACGCACAAGGATAATGAGACTATTGCAATCAAAGGAATGAGCGATAGCATGAATAATTCTGTATGGAGGCGAACGCTCGTATTGCAACAGTTCAAGGAGAGAAACTAGCTAGTGCTCAAAAGTTGTATATGAGGGCACAAGATTGCTCAAAATTATGGTACGCGAACAGCAGTGGATACAAGTATATAAACTGGCTCCAATAAAAGGAATAAAAACTATAGCCAAAAAGTTTGCCTTCTGTTTTTTTGCTGTTTCTCCTTTTTTCTCCTTTTCTTTTGCTCTTTTTTTTCACTCACGGCCAGCGCTAATCAATCAACCCCCTTTCTTTTCTTTTTTTCGTTTCTTTCACGGCCAACTACTAACAGCAAGTTATTCGAACAGTACCAGATGCGAAAACTTGGCGTCTCAAAATCCTAAGAGCAGTCCCTCGAACACAACAACAAACTAGTCTCAATAGGTACGACAGGTTCGCGAACGGATCAAAGGGTTCATGAATAAAACAACATGCAATCCACTAGATATAAGTAATGTTTAGTTGCACAAAGCAGGAATCAAGTACGAACACAAAAATTTATGGAATGGAAAATAAAAAGAGACGCGAACGGAACACGACCAGCAACTAAACACTATGAACGAGTGGATTAAGACCTAACAAAACGCACTTAAAAAAATGCTGAATTAAACTATGACAAAATATGATTTTTTTTGTGTGGCTTTTTCGGTGTATAGGACAGAAAAATAATCTATTGAAATGTAGGGAAAAAGAGATTCTACCGAGTGGCCTGTAATCTGATACCACGATGATACGGGGTGGCCTGATCTTCTCTAGTAGAATCGTGGATAAATAGCGTTTGATGACGAAGAACGCTCAGTTGTACACCACACGTTAGTGCACGGACTTGCAGCTCTATAGATATTCGCCAACACGCACCTGGTTGATCGCCGCTAGACCACGAGCGGAGATCGCCAAGCCCTCAATTTCTAGCGGAAAAGCAAACTTGACCTTAAAAAGCAGAATGAACAATTGATCACCTAATTCTCTCTCAGAAGTCCTCGCATGAACTCTGTTATGAAAGAACAAGCAATAACTTGTGTTCTATTCTTGTGCGTAAATGTGATCTGCTTTACAATGGGGGTCTACCCCTCAATATATAGTCTCGGCCTAAGACTATTCAGCACTAAATTTTCCATATGGTACTATTCAAGCGCGTGCGCACTGTTCACAGGTACTGTTTACGGATTACTGTAGCACGGGTACTGTAGTGCACTGTACTATTCATCACCCGATCGCTGTTCATGCCGTGGACTTGTGCTTCCTTGGATAATAGCCGCATATCCTTGATCTCCGTCCATTGCTGACTCTTCAAACCTGAGCACAAGTAAAATATTGTTTTTAGGTAGTATAAAATTCTCATTAAAATCAATGACATATTCATTAAGGAGCAAGTTCACCTAAGATTGTAGTTTCTTGGCACATGCTCTTGTTATTGGTCCTATCGGCAACTCGAGGCGTATATCATGAGTATTAGGTGGAGGAGAAGAAGGTGTTGTAGGGATGCCCTCATCATCATCACAGACGGTTCTTAATACAAACCGCTTGTGATGAGATACTTATCACAGACGGTTCTTGCTCAGAACCGTCTGTGATACTCTAAGTCATCACAGACGGATCTTGCGCAGAACCGTCTGTGAAGTATCACATCACAGACGGTTCGTGGTCAGAACCATCTGTTATACTCTAAGTCATCATAGACGGTTCGTGGTCAGAACCGTCCGTAATACTTCATAGACGGTTGTATTTACAAACTGTGTGTGATAGGTTCATATCACGATGATACGGGGCGGCCCGATCTTCTCGAGTAGAACCGTAGATAAATAGCGCTTGATGACGAATAACGCCCAGCTGTACACCACGCGCCAGTGCACGGACTTGCAGCTCTATGGATATTCGCCAACACGCACCTGGTTGATCGCCGCTAGACAACGAGCGGAGATCGCCAAGCCCTCAATTTCTAGCGGAAAAGCAAGCTTGACCTTAAAAAGCAGAACGAACAATTGATCGCCTAATTCTCTCTCAGAATTCCTCGCATGAACTCTGTTATGAAAGAACAAGCAATAACTTGTGTTCTATTCTTATGCATAAACATGGTCTGCTTTACAATGGGGGTCTGCCCCTCAATATATAGTCTCGGCCTAAGACTATTCAGCACTAAATTTTCCATGTGGTACTATTCAAGCGCGTGCGCACTGTTCATGGGCGGGTACTGTTCACGAATACTGTAGCACAGGTACTATAGCATGACACTATTCACTGTTCACGAATACTGTAGCACATGTACTGATCTCACCAATCCTTTCTCATGAGACGGCTTGCCATTGCACTAGGCATGAACTCAGGGGGAGTTTTGGATGACCTAGACCACTCTTTTAAGCTTATCGCTTGAGATGGTCGCGGCAAGGCTTGAGATCTAGCACGATAAAAAAATCCTTTTAGGAAAATGCTCAAAATGCTAAGTGCTTGAGTTTTTGCTTCAAAAGAATACTCTTGATGCTCAAAATGCCTCAGTTCTTGTTTTGAGTCTCTTTTTGCTTATAGACATGGCTTGACTCATTTTTGGTTGCTTTTAGTGAATCTATGACATTGAGAAACCTTTCATGGTTTTAATTCTGTTAATCTTTATTTTGCTATCTTGATTTTAGCTTTATAAAGACATGTTTTGCCATGATTGAATATAGCTTCTACTCTTTATATGGCTTGGTATATGTCTTGTACTGTCTACATAGATAGTGGTCATGGCTCCTTTTGCTAAATTTCAAATAAAGTCATTTCTTCATGCTCGTTCTTCTCTCATGCATCTTGATGAATTCATTGTCAAAGGGGGAGAAGGATTGAAGAAAATGCTGCTTTGGAGCTTTTGGTTCACATAAGGTTCATGCATAAAAGAACACACACACACACACACAAAAAATTTTGTGAACCTTTTGAAAAGTTGTGATCATAGTGAGTTGAGTCTCTGGGTTTTATTGCCTTTTCTGATTTGAATTGCACTTCAAGAAGACTCACAATGATCAAAGGTCAAATAGAACTTATTGTCTTTCATATGGACCTTAGTGAGATTTTTGGCCATCTTCTGGATCTTGAATCCTTTTGTGCGTTCAATGCCTTATCTCACTTGCCTTCACTATTCGAAGCCGCCTTGGTGGTTCCTAAGCTTTTCTTGCTTATGGACCAAGTTGTGCCTTTATGCAAAACAAATGAGTTTTACTTTTCAATTTGAAAAACCACATTTTCTTGAAAATTGCCAATGTGTTCATCAAGGGGGAGATTGTGGATATCGTGAGGATATGTGCACGATCTCAGGATGATGAGTCAATTGGCAATGGCTTTGTTGGTTTGCAAAATCTCGCGTTTTCGGGGTTTGCTTCTTCTTTGTCCGATCACAAAGTGTCTCGACCGGTGAAGTGGGGCGGTCAGACCGCTCGTGGGTCGATCGGATCAAGAATGGTGGCTTGGATCGGACCGGCCGGATTCTAACATTGGGTTTTGGAGCTAATCCAAAAATAGGTTGTGGAGGCAGGTGAGGGGAGTCTCCTGGATGTGGTCCCATCATTTTTGGAGCTCCCAGTCAAAAGTTCTATTGAGTTGAAAATTCCAGAAGGTTTCGGATTTTCAATCTGGAATTTTGGCTAAGTCCTT
The DNA here is from genome assembly GCA_036346395.1 of Hsuehochloa calcarea. Lineage (NCBI taxonomy): Eukaryota > Viridiplantae > Streptophyta > Magnoliopsida > Poales > Poaceae > Hsuehochloa > Hsuehochloa calcarea. Next base: position 16,844,322 of record CM070614.1, on the reverse strand, counting down.
TGGGCCGGTCCGACCGCCGTTGTGGGAGCGGTCCGATCAGATGAATCGGTCGGACCGGCCCTGGGCAAGGCCGATCGGGCCGAATGGCTTGGAGGTGAGCCAAGTTTGCATTGATGTGGGTTCAATGTGGTTTGTGTTATGGTTATCAATGCTTTATTGTTGTATATTGCATTGCGGAGCTAACGTGGGTCAAGTTGTGAAGAACTTGTTCCCGTAAACGGTTTGTTTGTCTATTCTGCATGCAGTGGCTTGCAGGTCAACGACGTCAACGGTGAGTGGATCGGGACTACGCTTGGAGAGCCGAGGTCCAGAGCGATCATGGATACCGGGTAAGGTCGTGTGACTCAAGCATGGTGCAGGATGGGCAAGATGGATCGAACGGGTGGTTCGGTGCGGTGGTTGATCGAGCGGCGGATATCGGTGCAAGTCTCGGGAGGTTCCGATGGGATTCGGACAAGAGAGGCTTGGCCGATGAGAACCACGATCAACCTACACGTGGTGAAGGTGCGATTGCTTCAACAGATTAGTGTGTGGGTCCCATGTGTGAGTGGGCCCCAAATGTGAAACTCTAGTCCTCTCTAGTATAAATAGGAAAGGGGGAGAAGGAAAACCTTTGAGGCATTCATTTGGTTTCTTCCCTTGCTTTTCTAGGGTTAGGGTTTGGAGAGGAAGAGAGGGAGAGATTGTATGCTCCTTAGGTGAGCTCTTGTCCTCCTAGTTGGAGTGGCTTTGTAAGCATCTTGTGAGATCAATCAATCTTGTGATGCTTGCTTGAGAGATCATTTGTCTCCTCTTGTGTTCTTCTCTCATTTGAATGAATTTGGTGCTTCCTTGATTCAAGGGTTTATGCTTGGTCTCTTGACCCATTTTGTCTTGCTTTGATGTGTGGAATACTCCTAGAATCATCTAGACCATCAATCCCCACAAGCAAGTCTTGAATCAAAGTTTTTCATATTTCTAGGGTTTGTGCACTTCTTGATTAAATCCTTGAGAGATCGATTCTGCGAAGTGGATCTGAAGGATCGTCGCTAGAAATAGGTCTCCAATATCATTAGGGAGGTGTGCTCAAATTTGGTCAAGTTTCATTGGTTGAATCAAAAGTTGGATCAAATTTCGCTTTGGATTTGGGGTGGATTTTTCAAGATCGACTGAACGGTCGACCGGTCTTGTAACGGCGGTTCGACCGCTTCGTATTTTCGATCATCAGATCGCTGGTCGAACCGTTATCCACCGTCCGACCGCCAGTAGTTGGTCGGCCGATCATGGTAGAACGTCGGTCCGACCGCCCGTGGTAGCCGGTCTGACCGCCTGTGCCCAGATCAACCCCTTGAGTTTAAGTCTCCACATTTGTGTCGTGTGGTTGTTGGGGGTTATCGAATTCAGCACAAGGTTTCCGCTGTGTGCTTACGATCTTCTTAGCTCTCATAGCTAAAGGAGTAAAGTTCGTGTTGAATTCGACTTAGGCGAGAAAGTTTTGAAAGCGCCTATTCACCCCCCCCTCAGTCGCCTTTCCGGTCCTACAATATGACATGAATGATATGATATTCCATTAATCACATTAATTCATCCACCAGGAGCATTAACATACTCTCAACATATCCACATCCACCACATGTTATTTTCATATTCGCATTATAACCTTAAGCAAGAATTACACAAGTCTACTATCATATTAACAACATACAATAAATAAATTCTTGCTATCAACTCCCCAATTAACAATATCTTGCAATCATGGCATAATGTATCAAATTATGATAATAATGTAAAATGCAAGTAGAAGGAATAACAAGTTAAACGGTAGCAACCACCGCTACAATCACTTGCCTCGAACCGACGAATCGAAGCAAAACCAATCAAGAACGCTCAAGATCGAGACCACCTGTCCAAAAGGCATCTCTCAGCACCAATTCACAGCAAACAAGCACAACAAAAATAATTGTAATCGTCGCTAAACCCCGAACCCGTAAAACCCTCTCCGCTCAGCACAACAGCAAGAACCCTTCTGCAGCAGTGTTGCTTCACAATTTCGTATCTTTTAAACTAATGGATCAAATACAGCAAGTGATATATTTCTGGAATCATGACTTAAAAAACTACGATTTTCGTGTAGAACTCCTATTTTTATTCGGATCATAACTAGTTGTAATTTAGTGCCCTAAACAGAGCAAACTTTCTGATCTGGTAGACTGGACAGAGACACTAAATCGCGTCCCCATGACAGCACAAGGGTCCAAAAATTATGAAACTTTTACAACAACTAGAAATCTGAATTATCTACAACTTTCTCAATTACGGCCCTAACCATAAAATTAATCTGCTATTTTTAAAACCCGAATTACAGTCGGTCTGTACCAATCTGCCCGCCTGAGGGACAGCGGTATTGCCGACTCCGTATATCCCAGATCCCATGGTAGAAAAAACTGAAAAAAAATAGCAGATGCATCTGGCAATCCTCTACAACTTTCCTTTTGGGAAGACCCGCAGGAAAAATCTTTTTCTAGATCAAAACCACGGAAACAGCCGCGCTACGCGAATCGATCTACTAACAGACAGCAGGTAAACCTTAATCGGGCAATTAATCTAAACTCTCCCATCAAAATCCGTCCCAAGAACCCTAATTACTCATAATATCAGAGGGTTTGGGATGAGAGAAAATTACCTAGCTGAAGAAATTCCCCAATTCCTCCTCCTCTTCTTCTTCTCCTTCCCCTTCTTCTTCTTTGTCTTCTCCTTCTTCTCCTTCTCCAAGGGCAGCAATGGGGAAGCTCCTTGGCGATGTGGGGAAAGGGAGGCACCCAAGAGGAGGTGGAGGGAGGGTGGCTGAGGGAGGGGGAAAGGGCTAGGGTTAAAGGGGGTGGGTGGCGACTTTTGGGCCCTTGGCCCAAGGGTGGTTGGCCCACCTCCCTGGCAGCCCAACGCTGAATTTAAATATAATTTATATTTTATTTTATTTCTTTTCTACTGCTCTTCAATTAATATTTTTCCCTTCCCGCGATTTACCGGTAAACCGGCGACTCCGCGATTGTTTTTTTTTAAGACTTACGCCGATCGCTGATTACAATTCATCGCCCGATCGCTGCTCATGCCGTGGACTTGTGCTTCCTTGGATGACAGCCGCATATCCTTGATCTCCGTCCATTGCTGACTCTTCAAATCTGAGCACAAGTAAAACATTGTTTTTAGGTAGTATAAAAATCTTATTAAAATCAATGACATATTCATTAAGGAGCAACTTCACCTGAGATTGTAGTTTCTTGGCACACGCTCTTGTTATTGGTCCTGTCGGCAACTCGAAGCGTATATCATGAGCATTAGGTGGAGGAGAAGAAGGTTTTGTAGGGATGCCCTCGTCATCATCACAGACGGTTCTTAATACAAACTGCTTGTGATGATATATTTATCACAGACGATTCTTGCGCAGAACCATCTGTGAAGTATCACATCACAGACGGTTCGTGGTCAGAACCATCTGTGATACTTCACAGACGGTTGTATTTACAAACCGTCTGTGATAGGTTCATATCACAGACGGTTATAAGATAACCGTCTTTGATAGGTCCATATCACAGACTGTTTGTCTTGGAACCGTCTGTGATTATTTTATCACAGAAAGTTTGAGGCGTTTTCTATAGCCTGTTTTGTAGTAGTGGAAGATGGTAACGGCGGTGCGGCTACGGTTTTGCAACGGTGAATATTTTTATTTAATCTGACCCATTATAACTTTAGTTTGCTTGATAGATGGCTAGCTAGATCTTTGTGGTTAACGTGGGGCTTCTGGGGGAGTACTGCCTAACTAGTACATGTATAGATATAGATGATCTTACTTGAATTACTGGGTTATGAAATTGGTACCAAGATTCGAGCATGACCTATCCCAAGATAGAAACAAATTAACGTTACAAACGTAAACTGTACCCCGTGTCCCTTTCCTCATGACGTATATATCCCTAACGGCTGATCTCTCCAAAGCTAGCTGTTGCACCGGAACTAAAGCTCCTTTACAACAATAGCCAGCCACATGCATAACTCATATCTACCCCTTTTTTCTCCCGAACGGAAAAAAAAGGGCACGATAAATCAGTAACCCACGCAGGGTAGAACAGCAAATTAAAGCAGGCAATGGTGATGTAGCGTGGAGAAACTGATCAACCAGATCCAACGTCAATAATAGAGTGCTCTGCTTGGCCAGTATGGGCGCCATTCAAGGCACTCATGTATATGTTAAAATTATGTAACATGCCCGAGCCTCCCCTAGTCCCCTTTCTTTCCATGTATTCCCCAACTTATCCCTAACCTCCAAAAGTTCATTTCTTCCTTCCCGCCATCTCTCACCTCCCATCATCTCTCCACCAGCTTCAGCCACACACACCAATGGTTGCATGATGCGTATGTAATGGAGCTTCACCCTACGTCTATATATATATATGTAACTCCGTTCTTGGTTTCTTGCATCTCATAGGTTTAAGCTGAAACCAGGATGTTGAGGTGCTTCTTGCTTGGCGTGGTCGTCGCAGTGGCGCTGGCGCCGGTGGCGCAGCCCGTGCGGGGCATCCCGTTCAAGGCGAAAGACCTCACGTCGGAGGAGAACCTGTGGGGGTTGTACCAGCGGTGGCGAAGTCACTACACAGTGTCGCAGCGGGGCCTCAGCGACGTGGAAGACATGGCGCGCCGGCGCCGGTTCAACGTGTTCAAGGAGAACGTGCAGTACATCCACGAGGCCAACAAGAAGGACAGACCGTTCAGGCTGGCGCTAAACAAGTTCGCGGACATGACGAGGGACGAGTTCCGTCGGACGTACGCCGGCTCCAGGGTGCGGCACCACCGTACCTCAGCGGCGGCCGGTCGGGCGAGGGAACTTCAGGTACGGGGATGCTGAGGACCTGCCGCCGGCGATGGATTGGCGGCAGAGGGCGCGGTCACCGGCATCAAGGACCAAGGCCAGTGTGGTACGTACGTACGTTGCTGACTCTTTCTTTCTTTCTTTTATCAATTTGTGTAGTGACTCAACTCCGTCGAACAAAACTGTTCAAGGGAGCTGCTGGGCGTTCTCGACGGTCGCGGCGGTGGAGGGCATCAACAAGATCAGGACGGGGAGGCTGGTCTCCCTGTCGGAGCAGGAGCTGATGGACTGTGACGACGTCAACAACCACGGCTGCGACGGCGGGCTCATGGACTACGCGTTCCAGTTCATCAAGACAAACGGGGGGATTACGACCGAGTCCAACTACCCATATCTTGCCGACCAGACGAGGTGTAACAAGGCAAAGGTGCTGTACGGAAGTTCAATGACTAGTAAGCTTGTGTCACGCAGGAGTAAAAGCAAACAGGCACGAAAAAAAATAAAACAGTCACGTAATGCATATAGAAAGTCCCAAGTAAGATTATAGCGCACAAGACTCGGCCATAACGTGAAAACTGGCGAAAATAGGTTTGTTGGGTCATGCATAACTCAAAACTCGATATCGAACTTGGTATGATTCGATATCTGGTCCTGGGGTAGAACTTGGTTTTCAGTTCACCGAAAATATTCAAATTTTCAAGCGCTTGAAAATTTGAATTCCAATCTAAAATTCTCAGCATGTAAAATTGTACTTCGCCCATACCGAATAGTAATGTTTTTAAATCTATAATGGGGTCATGCATAAGTGAGATGTAGAATATTTTTCTATTGAAAACAAAGTCTCCAATTCTACCTATAAATATGCAAAGTTTTTTTTTTTGGGCTCACGAAGACAATAAATGGACAAGATACATTGCAAATGTTGAGAACATGCATGTTATATCGTAATATATTTGGACACGTCGGGCATTGCAGCATCAGATCTTCGAATTAATTGTAACCACGGTACAGTACTAAACTTTCTTGGAATAGGAAGTTTTAAGTTTAACAGAACGATACAATACAACTCAAGGATAGATGTTGAGTTATAAAATTCAGACTTTTCTTATAGACATCCCAAAACAAAGCACAAGCCCAATGACGTACTAAATACTTACTAGCACGAACATCGATCTGTATATTATGTTACAGGAAAGCTCTCATGATGTGACAATTGATGGCTACGAGGATGTCCCTGCCAATGATGAGTATGCTTTACAGAATGCGGTTGGAAACCAGCCTGTGGCAGTTGCAATAGAGGCTAGTGGTCGAGATTTCCAGTTCTACTCAGAGGTAATTTGATCAAACTCTATATATGCAGCATACAAGTCTTGTCCTGGTTTCGGTGGGAGATCCATGTGAAATCCTGTGAGGACGCATAATGAAGGAAAAGCATATGAATTTTGGACAATTAGAATCCTACTATGGGAAAAATTCCTATGAAGGTCTTTGGAATAAAGGATTGAACCCCACTAATTCTCTTGAAATTCATATGGAATGGGCTATTCCATTAGGATATTGGAGGAAAATTTCCATGAGGTCATACCTCATATTTTCTTTCCTTTGTCTTGCAATCTTGTATTTTTCGTGTGTTGCATACAAACACCTCTTTTGAAGTTTTCCGCGATTCCTACGGTAATTGAATTGATTACTATGAAATTTCTGCAAAATTCCCATAAAATTAATTCTTGTGTTCCAAACAAGACCAATTCATATGTTCTTCCTATTCCTGCATTTTTGCTTGTCGCATTATTTAGCACGGGCCCTAGTGAAATTATAAAAGAGTTTAAATTAGGGACCGAATTGCCTAAACTTTCCAGACACAGTATACGCTCAGTTTGGTGAGAAGTTTGTACTTACTCTAATTACCTTAACTCAGGGTGTCTTCACTGGAGATTGCGGCACAGATCTGGACCACGGGGTTACTGTTGTTGGGTACAGTACCACTCGAGACGGCACCAAATATTGGACAGTGAAGAACTCGTGGGGTGAGGACTGGGGTGAGAGAGGCTACATTAGAATGCAACGCGGAGTGCCAGACGCAGAGGGGTTGTGTGGCATTGCAATGGAGCCGTCTTACCCAACCAAGTCATCAACGCATGGTACCATGAAGGAAGGAGCTCTTAAAGATGAGCTCTAGATGGATGGATGGATGTCATCCTTTCAACTTCACATTGTTAAGGGAGAAGTGAATCATCTACTGTTGTATTGTATACTTTTAAGCATGATGTTACTACAAATATATATATATATATATATAAAAAGCTCCCCCAATACAAAAGTAAAGTAAAATAAGTTACATGAAAGGAATCGCAAAGGATTTTTGAAGGGGAACTTCCATTTATGCCTCATAAGTTTTGCACCCTTATGCTTCCTCCGTCCCAAATGGTAAGGACATGTTTGGAACGAATGAATAGGAATCATAAGAATGAGACAAAACACAAGAATAGGAAAAAAACAAAGTGGCAAACTGAGGATTGGAAAATATCATGGTCTCCAGTACAAGAGTTTCACTACAATTTATATATAATATACTAGAAAAAATAATGTATTTTGTAAGACAAATCCAATGACATTATTTTTATTTAGTTAATTTATATACTTTAACATTTATTAATGATCTGTCTAACGCCTAGTTCCAAATAGGCTTAGATCAACCCAGGTGACAGATAAACCACACACCCGTACCAACCATGCTTACGCTTTAGCCCTCGCTCCAGGTAAAAGGTTATCCTGGGGTTAGAATTCATTTAGTAATGGGATTAAATCTTGGTGCAACTCTGGCTCATTGGTTTAAATTCCCGACTCTTATGTTTGTGCCCCCAACAACGATCTTAATGGGCTCAATTCATCTTTGCATTTGGGTTGGGTCTCCGGGGTAGCCTATAAATTGACCGGAGGGAGTAAGCCACCTAATTGCCTCACTGGCATGTATGTGGCTAGGACCCACCTTGTCATACAACGATGGATTTCGTAAATATTTAGTGATATATAAATAATTAGGATAATACTTTGATTTATACGTTCGATATGTGATTCGTCGTCGGACACCCACACTCTACCCTGCTTCCTCTCCACTTCTCTCTCCATCTACATCTAAATGCACATGGCTGTGGCCGACTGCAGGCAGTCCTCCATGCTTCCCTCGCCCAAGCTCCACTACCGGCTATCGGTCCGAGGTCGCCACTGCATGTGCTCGATGGAGGTCATCCATCGCGCCGAGTTCGCTAGATCTATTACAACGAGTCCGTGCTCGCCGGATTTGGTGGGGTTGAGGTCGAGAAGGTGGGGTCATGGATGGTCGCCGCGTTGGTCGGGGCAACCATGCCTCCATCGCTCAAGCGATCCATTGCCAACCGCTAGCCCCATTTCCACTTCCCTTTCTTCTGATTTTTTGTTGCAAAACTGGTGAATTATTATGATGTCCTCTGTTGTTTCTGCTGATGTTCGGTCCGTTGAAAACAATGTTGCGGCCTATTGAAAACAATGTTGCATACTGTTTCTTTCGAATGTTGCATCTGTAGAAAAAAAATATTGCATCTGTAGGAAAAAAATGTTGCATCTGTAGAAAAAAAAAACGTTGCATACTGTTCACGGTGATGTTGTAATTTTTTTCAATACGTTTTTTTCACATGCTTTGTTTCTTGATTTGTGATGTTGCAACAATTGTCCGGGGATACTGCAACCATTCTTCTACGATGTTGCAACCGTTGTTCCGGGATGTTTCAATCGTGTTCGGAGGATATTGCATGCAGTGGCATTCCGATTGGGAACCGAGCGTCCGATCCTAGCTCCCAAATCGGACATCTGGGTGATCGTATCACCCAAAGAATTATTGTATCTTAAAATAGGTTGTGCCTCGCCTACCCTAAAAATAAAAGGGGAAATTTGATAAGTTCCACTACAAATACGTGGGTGACATTTTTTTTAGCATCTTGAGTTTGCAGTAGCATTATTCAAACAAGCAACTTTGCTGTGACATTTTCCGAAATCGAGTACCTTGTGCCACTGCAAACTTACTTGGTCGAGAAATGCTACTACAAACGACTCAACGCTCTCACAAAAATGCCATTGCTCTACGTATTTTGCATGTATTAGATAATAATGCTGTAAAGACCAAAAAATTCAAAAAAAATTCAAAACTAGCTTGAGTTTGGTATGAATTTGAATTTTTGCCAAATTCAAAAAGTTTTCATGCCTTTTCACTTTCCCATTTCAGTTTTTCCGTTTTCCTATCCCAAAGGCGCCTTTTCTCCCGAACGCTTCTCCACTGTTCTTCTTCCTCGCAGTGTCGCTCCGTCATTTGCCCGTGTCGCGCACTGCCTTCGTCTCCATCAACATCTTCCACCGCGTTCATCCATGCCAAGCCGCGCCACCTCACCTCACCACCTCTCTACGACATTGAATGCTCAGCGCGGCCGCTTCAGATCGTTCCTTCCCTCGCGCCAGCTACCGCACCAGGTGCTTGACGCCCCACCACTACCCCTGCCATCTTCGTCAGCTCCCGCGCCCACGCAAGTTTGACCGAGCAACTCCCGCGACACAACGGCACTACCTACTTTCCCCTTCCCTGATGCCAATTGCGCGAGGCCACGCACGTCGCCGTCCACGCGCTGCACTCGTCTCAACTCAATCACTGACGCCATCACCTCAACCGGCTATAAAAGCCTCCCCCGCTGCACCATCTTCTTCATCAGCCTCCTCCTCACCCCACGGTCACCTCCTCCTTCCCCAATCCTAGCCACACTCCACAAATTGTCACGCCTCGCTTCTTCTCCAAAGGAGCACAACACTAATTCACCGCTCTATCCTCGCCTTACCCTCTCAACCCCGCCATGGGCACCGCCTCCACCTCCCACACCATTTTCCCCACCACTCACTCCATTTTCGCCGCCAGCTCAATGCCACCGTGCCCTACCGCCACGCCTCCCTCGGCCAGGGGTGCCAGGCCGCCTCGAACCTTCTCGAGCTACGCCGTCACAACCCTCAAACTCCCCTTAACCTCCTGAAGCTCAAGCCACAACCAATTTGATCGGAGAATGGCCAAACCGTTGCCGCCACACTCCTATAATATCACATTTATTTACAGAGAATATAAGGAGATTGAGAGATTCCTTTTTCTGCCTAGCACCGAAATAAGTAGAATCTGTAATAATCTTGCAACATGATTTTCATGACTGGAACGGCTTCGAATGAATAATCTCATACCTACAAAGTTGTAGATTGCTTTCCATAGTTCAATTTAGAGTCCTCATTGATCTAATTTGGAGTTTCGAGGTTTAAGATATGGGGCCCGCAAGGCAGGCTGTACAGAGAACTATGGTCGGCATCTGAGTCAGTTTCCAAGGCAAATTTTGTAATGAAGGCGACGTTTTCAGGAAAAACTCAACAAATAGAAAGTTAAAGTACTATGCGTTAGCTAAATGTAAAGACAATAATCACTCCATTCCGAGTTCAGAAGAGGAAGTTAAGACCTCCGACGCATTCACTGCACAGAAACAAAATTAGAGAACCTATACCGACCTTTAGCCCTGAAGGCCCATGGGAGGCTACATTAGAATGCAACGTGGAGTGCCGGATGCAGAGGGGTTGTGTGGCATTGCAATGGAGTCGTCTTACCCAACCAAGTCATCAATGCATGGTACCGTGAAGGAAGGAGCTCTTAAAGATGAGCTCTAGATGGATGGATGGATGGGTGGGGTCATCCTTTCAACTTCACATTGTTAAGGGAGAAGTGAATCATCTCCTATTGTATTGTGTACTTTAAGCATGATGTTACTACAAATATGAAAAAAAGCCCCCAATACAAAAGTAAAGTAAAATAAGTTACATGAAAGGAATCACAAAGGATTTTTGAAGGGGAACTTCCATTTATGCCACATAAGTTTTGCACCCTTATGCTTCCTCCGTCCCAAATGGTAAGGGCATGTTTGGAATGAATGAATAGGAATCATAAGAATGAGACAAAACACATGAATAGGAAAGAAACAAAGTGGCAAACTGAGGATTGGAAAATATCATGGTCTCCAGTACAAGAGTTTCACAACAGTTTTCTATATAATATAGTAGAAAAAATAATAGATTATGAAAGTATTTTGCAAGACAAATCCAATAAAATTATTTCTATTTAGCTAATTTATATACTTTAACATTTATTAATGGTCAAAGTTTAAAAGTACTGACCACAAGAATCCCACATCTGTTTAACGCCTAGTTCCAAATAGGCTTAGATCAACCCACATGACAGATAAACCACACACCGCCAACAACCTCGCACGCTTAAGCCCTCGCTTCACCTAAAAGGTTAACCAGGGTTAGAATTCCTTTAGCAATGGGATTAAATGTTGGTGCAACTCTAGCTAAATTCCCAATTCTTATGCTTTGTGCCCCCAACAAGGGTCTTAATGGGCTCAATTCATATTTGCATTTTTGTTGGGTCTCCGAGGCGGCCTACAAATTGACCGGAGGGAGTAAGCCACCTAATTGCCTCACTGGCATGTGGCTAGGACCCACCTTGTCGTTGATACAACGACGGATTTCGTAAATATTTAGTGATATATAAAGAATTATTGTATCTTAAAATAGGTTGTGCCTCACTCTTACCCTAAAAATAAAAGGGAAATTTGATAAGTGCCACTACAAAGTACGTGGGCAAGTGACATTTTTTTGAGCATCTTGAGTTTGCAAGAGCATTATTCAAACAAGCAACTTTGTTGTGACATTTTCCGAAATCGAGTACTTTGTGCCACTGCAAACTTACTTGGTCGAGAAATGCTACTACAAACGACTCAACGCTCTCACAAAAATGCCATTGCTCTACGTATTTTGCATGTATTAGATAATAATGTCAGAAAGACAAAAAATTCAAAAATTCAAAACTAGCTTGGTTTGGTCTGAATTTGATTTTTTGCCAAATTAAGATATTTTTCCTGCCTTTTCAGTTCTTCTATTTTCCTAGCCCAAAGGAGCCTTTTCTCCCGAACGGTTCTCCACTGTTCTTCATCCTCGTAGTGTCGCTCCGTCATTTGCCCGTGCTGTGCACTGCCTTCGTCTCCATCAACATCTTCCACCGCCTTCATCCATGCCAAGCCGCGCCACCTCACCTCACCAACTCTCTGCGGCATTGAATGCTCGCGCCGCCACTTCAGATCGCGGCCTTCCTCGCGCCAACTACCGCACCAGGTGCTTGACGCCCACCACTACCCCTTCCATCTTCGTCGGCCCCCACGCCTACGCAAGTGTGACAAAGCCACTCCCGTGACACAACAGCACCACCTACTTTCCCCTTCCCTAATGCCAATTGCGCGCGGCTACCCACGTCACCGTCCACGCGCTGCACTCGCCTCAACTCAATCACTGACGCCATCACCTCAACCGCTATAAAAGCCTCCCCATTGTACCATCTTCTTCATCAGCCTCCTCCTCACCCCACGGTAACCTCCTCCTTCCCGAATCCCAGCCACACTCCACAAGTCGCCGCTGCCCTCGTTTCTTCTCCGGTGAGCACAACACCAATTCACCGCTCTATCCTCACCCTTACCCTCTCAACCCCTTCACGGGCACCGTCCCCACCTCCCATATCCTTTCCCCTACCACTCACTCCATCTCCGCTGCCAGCTCGACGCCACCATGCCCTACCGCCATGCCGCCCTCGGCCTGCAGTGCCAGGCCGCCTCGAACCTTCCCGAGCTAAGCCGTCACAACCCTCAAACTCCCGTTAACCTCCTGAAGCTCAAGCCACAGTCAATTTGATCGGAGCATGGCCGAACCGCTGCCGCCACACTCCTATTATATCTCGTTTATTTACATAGAATATAAGGAGATTGAGAGATTCCTTTTCTTGCCTCGCACCGAAACAAGACAGAATCTGTAATAATCTTGCAACGTGATTTTCGCGACTGGAACGGCTTTGAATGAACAATATCATAACTACAAAGTTGTAGATTGCTTTCCATATTCCAATTTAGAGTCCTCATTGATCTAATTTGGAGTTCCGAGGTTTAAGATATGGAGCCCGCAAGGCATGCTGCACAGAGAACCATAGTCGGCATCTGAGTCAGTTTCCAAGGCAAATTTTGTAATGAAGACAACGTTTTCAGAAAAACTCCACAAATAGGAAGTTGAAGTACTATACGTTAGCTAAATGTTAAGATAATAATCACTCCATTCCAAGTTCAGTAGAGGAAGTTAAGACCTCCGAAGCATTCGCTGCATAGAAAGAAAATTCGAGAACCTGGGTCTCATACATTTAGCCTAGGAGGCCCATGGGGGGCCGGCCACCAGTAAAATAAGGGGGAAACCCTAGCCTGCTACTACAGCTATAATAATGCTACTTCTACAGTACCTACTATAGTAGACACCCTCCCCCTTGCACTCGATTGCTATTCCCCTTCCTCTTGGTGGTGCTATTCCATTGCTGTCGCCCAAGGAGAAAGGTGGGGGAGAAAGGAGAAGAAGAGGGGAGGAGCGCCTCGTGGGGAATTCAGTGGGCTCACGTGTCTTCAAGGGTAACGATCGTCTCCCCGCTGTTTGGATCTAGTTGTATCTTTAATTGCCATCGATTAGAGAATCGTCAAACTGCTGTGATTAGAATCAGTAATCTGCTCCCTATTGGATGGCAGATTTCGTGTAGTTAAATACAGAATTTGAGGTTAGGCTCTCCTAGGGAGTTGTGGGGCTTGTCGTCAGGTTTCTACAGGCATAGAGATCACCTAATTCAGAGTTGTAGTTTGGGAGATAGATTAGTTTCTTTACTACTATCTAGAAATCCTGACGAGATTACAACAGTCGTCTTGTTTAAGAATAAAGGTTATGTTAATGGCCGATTTAGGGAGGTCTCCCAACACAACTTTCATAGGAAATTTTTTAAGCTTTTCAGATTGATAAATATCATGAATTTTGGTTCGGCCATTCGAAAGATATGAATTTTTGAATTTAATGTTGTAGTCGGTGCTTCTATTGTGGACAGTAGAGAAAGACTGGACTATTGCAACCATTTTTGCACAGTGAAGATAATTGTGATAAATTTATTAAGGAAGCTAGTTTTCTGTAGTTTTCAGAATGGCTTAGAACATTGAATTATATATTTCTTTAGATGATCACCAAACTCATGGCTCAAATATTCACCTCCACAATCAGAATGTAGATATTTGATTGTCTTGCCAAATTGATTCTGCACTTCATACTGAATTTTTTTGAACTTTTCAAGGGATTCTGACTTATACCTCATAAAATAGACATAGCCATATCTACTGAAATCATTAGTAAAACTTATGAAGTACTGAAAACCACCTCTAGTCAAAGTGCTCATTGGTCCGCATACATCTGAATGTATTACGACCAGAAGATCACTTGCCCTCTCACCTCTGGTCGTGAAAGTAAAAAAGATCCACATGTTTCAAATGATTCAAAATCAAATGAGTTTAGAAAACCATCTTTATGGAGCTTCATCATGCGCTTCTCATTTATATGACCTAGACGACAATGCCAAATAAAAGTGGGATTCAAATCATTAGGTCGAAGTCTCTTAGCATTAATGTTATAGACAGTCAAGTCCTCAAGATTTAAAACATACAATTCATTTAACAATGGAGCATGGCTATAAAGTATTTTTTTCAAAATAAATTGAACAACAATTATTCTTTATTCTGAACTCGTAACCTTCTGCTCCTAAATAAAAAGAAGAAATAATATTTTTTGCTTATGGCTAGAACATAATAACAATTATTTAATTCCATAACTAATACTAAGGGTAAAGCTAATGGTAAAGTGTCAATAGCTAATGCAACAACTCTTGCTCCATTGTCTACATGAAGATCAACATCTCCTCTTGCTAAACTTCTACTCCTTATCAGTCCATGCATCGAATTGCAAATATAAGCAACTGATCAGGTATCAAATACCAAGAATTAGTCGAAGAAGTGGCAAGATTAATTTCTATAATATTTATACCTGAACTGGAAGTCTTATTTTCTTTGTTCCTTTTCATTTTTTCCTAGTACTACTTGTAATTTCTCTTCCAATGCTCAGTCTCATGACGGTGGTAGCATTTTATGTCAAGCTTAGGACCTAGCTTGAGCTTCTTAAGCTTATCCTTGAGACTCTCGATCTCATCTTGAGTCTTTACTTTGCCCTTTCCCTTTCCCGACTTACCCTTTTTCTTAAAGCTAGTAGTCTTTTGAACCATCATCACATGATTAGAACTTTTCTTGATACTCTCCTCAGCACCTTTAAGCATGACATGCAACTCGTTCGTTGACTTCTCTATTCTATTCATATGAAAATTGAATATGACTGGCTCAAAGCTCGTTGGGAGCGAATAGAGAATCACATCACTAGCCAACTCTTGGTTAAGGGGAAAACCAAGTTTTTCCAAGCTCTCAATGTGACCAATTATCTTGATCACATGTGGACTAACCGGATTACCTTCTGACGATGACAGCCTATAAGAAAATAATGCCTTAGAGGTATTGTACCTCCGCCTTGCTTGATCCTAGAACATACCTTTCGCACCTACAATCATATTGTAAGCGCCTTTGGTCTCATATTGCTTCAAGCTCGAGTTCATGGCAGAAGCATAAGACAAAGGCACATCAATCGCCATTGCAATGCTTCTCATAAGCATTCTTTTAGTTCTAGTAGCATCGCATTCGGTTCCTGATAGGGACCTTCTATAACATATTTCTTCTTTTCTTGTTTGAGAATAATTTTCCCGGGACATGAATCTTATGCACGTAATCGAGCCAAGGAAATCACTGGATTAATCATATTAACCCTATTCCGACCAAACTGATCACTACCTTGATACGACCACGCGATCGCGCATACCCCGATGGAGGAATTCCAACCGTAGGAGAATCATGCAATGTGGTCGTGAACAAGCGCAGAAGACCATCCGTACTTTTAACTCGCACTCTCCCGCAAACCCATCTACTATCGCCGAAAAACCGATTGATCTTATCAACCAGTGTGTAGATCGTTCCCTTCATATGAACCGATCTAGGTCGTCCAACCAAACCAAAGAATAGATCCAATCTATTACTACCACATATCAAGTATATGCGATCGATCTAGATCAAAAACTACGCAAGATGGCTCTAATACCGCTGAAAGGATACGAGTAGGCTACGCTAGCTGGCAATTCAAAAATTCTACAACGTAAACTAGGATGTCATGCAAGCAAGAGATCATACATCGTTACCACGGAAGAAAAGTTGGAGTAGCCAGATCCAACGTAGAGCGTGTCAATGAAGTAGTCGGCCGTCTTCGTAGTCGATCGTCCATCGCCCTCGCCGATCGTCCCTCCAAAGAACCAATCACGTTACTTGTGAAGTCGTGGATTGTCCTTTAGCGTAATAGTAACCGCAGTAGCGTCTCTATGGTATTCACATGTCCAGGGATGGAACATCGTGTGCCAGTGTGCTCTTGCACAGCAGGCTCTTGAGAAGATAAAGCAACTCACGTCACCTATATCATGTGTATCCCAATAGCCTCATGCATCTCCTTATATAGTGTCTATGATGGATCCTATCCAAACACGTTTGTTCCAACCTGTTAAGTGTGTGACCTAGTAGGTTCCTGCATAATCGCTCATGACTCGCAAACCTTTTCTGATCACAAGTGGGCGACAGCAGAACATAATGATTCCCGAATACACATAAATTATATCGGACGAACCTTAATGCAATATGATCTACGAGTAGGTCGTTATCACTTACGACTAGATCGTATATCTATATGACCAGTTCATATTTACTCATGACCAGTTTGTAACTCCTTACGACTAGTTTACGACCACTTAGTGATTATGTTTGGCCAGTCTACGACCAGCTCGTATTTCCATGCAATTTGTACCTGTTCAAACCGAGCGACCTGCTCATGTATTCTATCTTTGCCTCATGATATCTAGTTGAACTCCAGGTTAGGTATTATGTCATCCATGGACCGTCCAATACTTTCTCGGTCAAGTGTTGCATAACTTCACATGGGCGAACTCTTCGACCACTAATGGCATGGCCATGCACTTTCTTTATCCGACCACATCGAGGGGCCTAAAGATATCTCTCATGTTATGTTAGGAGGGGGAAATCCCATATCCGACCAGTCACATTCCTCTGCATGTTTCACAGCATACAAATTGCATATCTTTTATCAATGATGATTCATTCAAGGAACATAATAACATTTATTTTATAACTTATAAACATAGATAATATACAATCATATCTATGATTGTCTCCAGGGTATATCACCAACAGCACACTCTAGCATCGTCATTAATGGACCAAATCATGTTCATTAAGAAAAAACAATGTTTAAACGCTGAGTTAATGAAGCTCTAGTTGACGGACATGTGGGCCCGATGCATAGTTAATGAAGTTCATACAAATTGGTTTTATTCTAAGAGCCACCGACACGCGGGCCCCACCGCCTTTAAGTGCACAGTCATCTCCTCGGTGGACCGAGGCACTGTGCTCATAGAGCTTCGGTCCACGCACTATTCTATGAGCCTTGTCAGTGACAAATGGACCCCACTTGTCAGAATAATGAAAATTAGAAGAAAATAGAAAATACGCTTTTAGTTTTGAGAAAATACTATTCCTCTATTTGGAAAGCGTAAACCTTAGTGAGTCTAGAGTATAATACGCTTCCTATACTGGAAAGTGTAAACCTAGTAGAACATATAAGAGAATATGCTTTCTCTGCTAGAAAGCGTAAAACTAGAAAATACGCTGTCAACATCATCTTTTCTTTTTAAGGATTTTTCAAACTGATCTAAATTAAAACCTTAATAACTTTTGCATAAAACCCCAAATGATACGATTTTTTTAATTCGTCTAAAATCATGCTCTACCATAATATGCAAAAAAAAAACTTGGATTTGGTTACTTTTGAATTTATTCTGCATTATTTATTTCGTTTCTAGCTCTTTTTGATTAGACGTCGATTGTTCGAGCGATATTTTCGACGACTATCCACCCTCCTATTCAGAACAACCAGAGCAAGGCAAGCACACCCTTTGATCATGTTGATCCTACTATTTTACTTATTGTATTTTTTTTGAACAATCTATTATATATGTGTGTATGCTTGTTGAAAAATTGCTATGTTTGGGTTAACAATAGATGTAAATCCTATTTGATTCATGAATCCCCTTGAAATATTCATGCCATTACTATTGTAACCATTAGGTTATGAGTTAGACAATATATAATGTCAAGTTTGGGGTTTGGAGTGCGAATATCGCATAAATGCTTAATAGAGCGATAGATTTTCCATAAAAGCTATAAAAGGACAATATGATAAACATGAATTTTGGAGATTTGTGGAAAATATCCAGATAGTTGTACCTGTATTATTTTGTATAAAAATAAAAATACAAAATCTAGTTTCCGATGCGGATGATTTATATTATATTCTAAGAAGAGTGAGGGGGTTTACCTCACTAGTAGATATGGGGAGATTCTCACCCGGGTCAATTAAGGACCGAACCGGTGTCATGAATCTAAGCCTAAGCGTACAACCACATGTGCTGGTATGGGATGGCATTAGCTAATTAAGACATTGAAAACTAGCCTTGCACATTGGTAGACCGTAGTAGTGCGAACATGATCGGTGTAGGCATGTTCGAAAGGGCTCCCTTCACCACAATGTTGGGCACAAAGCTTGCTGACACAACTGCGAATGCCTCACTTGTTGAAAATATGCCCTAGCGGTAATCATAAAGATGATTATATTTCATTATGTTCATAACATTGGATAATATATTATTTTATTCCTAGAATAATATCAATAATATTTATTATCAAGTATGTGACTTTATTGTGAAACTCTATATTTCTGTGATGATTATTCTTAAACGTTCCCTGGTCGAAAACATATGAGAACACATATGAATAGACTAGCATATGTATTGGTTGGTGACTATGTTTCACAAGTCATGGATATGGAGATATCAAACCAATAATATGGACACATGTTAGAGAACATGGTGCTGGAAAAGACCCACCTTGAGACACTGTTGAGATTGTTATGATTCTATGTATCATTAGTTGGTCTCAAGCAATGATGATGTATAATCCTTAGGTCTGAGATCAACATGGTTTCCTACATATGTAGTAGCACTCTTAGGGTTGCCAAACGCTACTCGTAACTAGGTAGTTATAAAGGTAGCTTTCGGGTATACTATGAAATATGCGGAGGGATGTGACTGGTCGGATATAGGATTTGCCCCTCCTAACATAACAGGAGATATGTGTTGGACCGAAAAGGCGACTAGAGGGGGGGTGAATAGGAGCACACTGACTTTTTCACAAAGAATGGATTCAATCCAATTTCACTCCAATAGCTATGAGAGCTATGAAGATCTATATACCAGTACAGCGGAAAGCTAGTATTGAATCCAAACTTATATCCCTAAAGCAAAACAGCAAAACAGAACCAAAACCCAAGGGCGGTCACACCGGCGTATTACTAGCGGTCTGACCGGCAAAGGTGAGCGGTCTGACCGGCACTGAAGGGCGGTCTGACCGATTCTGTCCAGAGGCACTGTTCCAGATTTGAAACCAAAACGAAACACGATCTAACTTTTGATATATCCGATCAAACTCGACCAAACTTGGAACACACCTCCCTAAGGATATCTGGGAGCTATTCCAAGTGACGATCAGTAGATCCATATCAAAGTTTGGATCTTTTTCAAGTTGAACGCAGATTGGTTCAAAACCGAGCAAAACTCCAAATACGATTTAAGGACTTGCTCGTGGGTGATTGAGGATCTAGATGATCTTAGATAGGTTCCCACATGCCATAGCAAGTTAGATCAAGACAGTAAGGCAATCAAAAACTCGGAAATCAAAGAAACACCTCAAATAATCAAATAGAGAGAAAGAAGGCAAATGAACTCATCTTAGAGAGAACTCTTCTTTGGATTGATTTGATAACGTATCGATTACAGCCACTCATACAGATACGCATGGACACAAGATCAAAACATCTCTCTCTCTAGAACCCTAACTTCCACTAAACCTCCCCTAAGCACCTAAGCCAAAACTAGGGTTTCAAGCATGAAAAGAGTTAGTGGGGGTGCAGCCACCTCCCTCCTATTTATAGTGGAGGCCTAGACCTTCTAGAAGAGTAACCCAAATGGGCTCCCGTTAAGGCCCAAAACAAACGGGTCACACACGCACGCTTCTCGAAGCGCCGTCTTCATCTCGTCTTGACCTACTCCGCTTCTCCACGCCATCTTGCGCCGCGGGTCGTCAAAAGGTCACCAAGGCGGTATTTGGTATAATTACCAAAATACCCCTTCTCGATCTTTTCGCAAAGACCGAGTCCCATCTTTGTGAAGCACCTCCCATGCTTCGCCACGTGTAGGTTGATCAATGGCTCTCAACATGTCGGCAAGTCTCTCCCATCCGGCTCCCACCAGAACCACCATGGCACTTGCACTGACCCCCGCGCCGCTTGATCCAACCAGTCGCACCGAACTGCCCGTTCGGTCATCATTGTCCATTATGTACCATGCTTGACTCCATTGACCTCACCCGGCATCCCCGATCGTTCTGGACCTCAGCTCTCCAAGCCTAGTCCCGATCATCCTTGCCGCTGACCGTCGTTGGCCTCCAAGCTACCTGCACACCAATAGACAAAATAAATCCAAACCGGGAACAAGTTCTTCACAACTTGACCCACGTTAGTCAAAACATGCATCATGCAACACATATGCACTGAAACCCATGACTTTGACCTAACAAATCAACATTGCCACGAAGTTGGCCGATGCATAAGTCAGAACCGGTCAGACCGCCCCTCAGGGCCGGTCTGACCGCCCGGACTGCCGGTCTAACCGCCACCACAAGGTCGGTCAGACCGCCCGTAGGGACTTAGCCAAAATTCAAGCCCTGAAAAACCGAACCCTACTGGAAACTTTAAACCAATAGAACTTTTGACTGGTGACTCCAAAAATCATGAGACCAAGTGCACTGGGATGACCTCACTTGTCTACAACACCTATTTTTGTCCTAGCCCATTCGGACACAATTGGTTACTACCGGTCTGACCGCCGCTCATGGCCGGTCCGACCGATTTGGGACCGGTCGGACCGCCATGCCATGGCCGGTCAGACCGCCTGTCCCCTAACAGCAAACTTACCTTTGCCGAAAAGGCGTGTTTCGACAAACCGTAAACGACATTGCCAATTGAAACATTATCCTAAGATCTCAGGCATATCCCCATGATATCCACAATCTCCCCCTTGATGAACACATTGGTAATTTTCCACAAATGCAGTTTTAGAGGTTTGAAAAGTAAAAACTCGACGTTTTCGCACAAAGGCACAATTTGGTCCAAATGCAAGAGAAAGCACCGGAAATGACCAAGTTGGCTTCAGAATAGCAAGGACAAGTGAGATACACCAAAAGGAAGCGAGAAAGCTTCAATTTCCAAAAACGGGCAAAATCTCACTTAAGGTCCATATGAAAGAACAATTGTTCGATATGACCTTTGATCATTGTGAGGATCAAGAATTGCAATTCAGGTTCAGAAGAAGCAATACGACCATAAGAATGCAAAAAGAAAACTCCCCCTCACTATGATCCTCAAAATTCAAAATCTCTAAATTTTCAAATCTTGTCCAAGTAAGCTTCCCCTTTTTCAACCATCTTCTCCCCCTTTGACAATGGAGTCATCAAAGAATCACAACTTCCTCTCATCCAGAGATGACAAATGCAGAATGAGGAAAAAGCATAAGAAGGAGCATGCATGAAATGCAATGGAGTAGCTTCAATTTTTTGTATTTTTCAATTTTTGATTACAAGAAGCTTTGGAGATTACCCAAAAGAACGAGCTAGCATTTCCAACATTGCATATGAGATATCAAGCCTAACAGCGCTAGCAAGATCATGTTAAGACATATATATCAAAGCTAAGCTCGAAGGCTCAATATAAAGCAATGAAATTTAACAATTTAAGCAAAGCTTCAAATTCAGCAAGTTCATCAACAGGGATCCTAAAATGATACTGGCCATGTCAAAATGTCAATGTTAGATCAAAAAGCTAACAAAGACCACATTAAGAGACAAACAGGTCCTGAAATGAATTATTTTGCTCAATTTTCTCAAACGCCCATTTTTCAACATTTTTCATTTGCACTGAATATTGAAATTGACTAATGGTCTATCTTAGTGACAAGATCCTGTGTAATACCTCGGAATCGAATCGGGTAATTAGACTATCAGCCGGGAGAAGAAAGGGCAAAGAAAGGAGTACAAATTCTGAAATAAGAAGGGGTTTTTCACATTATTTCGACAACCTGGGCCTGGGCTGCAGCCCAGGAGGGGCCCAAGAGGGGGCCGGCCATGAGGGGGGATCCCCCTTCCAAAAACCCTAAAACCCCTCCCCTCCTCCCCCTATTCCCCCTAGTGGCCACCGCCTCTCCCGACCTCTTCCCTGCACCACTGTTGATCATCAGTTTTGGGTAAGTTCTGTATGTTTTCTGATGTTCTCACGTCTTCGAAAGTTGTAGCCCTTTGTCTTAGCTTTCTTTTGGCACCGAGCTCATCTGATTTGGAGTTACGGTTTAGGAGATATGGTATTTTTACCGCGACTATCTAGGAGAGCTGACGTGATTTGCATATTTTCTTGTCGGGCCATTATGATTTACTTAGAGGCCGAATCTGTTATTTTCGTCTTCTAGAGTTTTGTTCCTGATGTCTTTATATTTCTTTTGGCACCGAGATCACTAGATTCCGCCTTACAGTTTAGGAGATATGAATTTTTAATCGCGCACTGTCCTGTCTGCCTGAGAATTTGGAACTGCTGGTTTGCCCCTCGGTTTTGATCTAGTTAGAGTCCGATTCAAAACTTCCACCCAACTAGGTTTTTGTATCCCTTGAAATTATATTTCCGACTTGATAAAGATCACCTCAATTGAATCAGTATATTGAAAGTTACATCATTTTCTTTGCTACTGTTCTGTAATCTGGACAGTTATCTGTTTGTGTTTTCATCTGTTGTTTAGGCCACTATTTTGGCCGAATCAAAAGATCCAGTCAACTAGAGTTTCGTAGTGTTATGCGTTAAGAGTATTTGAGCACTGGTTTCAAGTCATTCGGAGTTACAGATATTTAATTATGATTTTTCTCGTACTGCTGTTCAGAAGGGCTGATATTGGCTGATTAGTTAATTCGTCATTTTGAGTTTTTGGTTTTGTTGATTAGATAGAGGGTTATGGTAAAACGCTTGTAGTCACGTCCTGTCTTGTTATTCTTATTTCGAATGAATATTTGTGTAGGCGGTGAGGCAGGGAGTGGAGAAATTCCGTCGTTGCCTCCTAACTCGTCACAGCGCGGAAGGCAAGTACATGGTAGAGTGGTGAACAATGGGTTGTTCACCATGATCCTTGTTGTTACTTATCAAGCTATTTATTATGCTTTTGTTCAGCTTATTCTTATACATGATATTGATGACCTTGAGTGAATGAGATTATGATATTGAGATAATGAGGAGGAGATATTGAGTTAATGAGATAGACTATGTTGATGAATAAATAAAGATGTTGCATCATTTACATTCATCATGACAGGAGTTGCACGAGCCAGGTCGGTGAGAAAGTCATGTAACTATTCCGGTGAGGTCGGTGAGAAAGATACATGGCTAATCCGGAGTGCTCATAATGAAATCCTACTTCGGTAGGGACTTCACGGGAGTGAAGGATAGAGTGTGTCATCGACGGGTGAACACTCCGCTATACCGGTATCAGCTGATGAGATGCATATGAGCATGAGCAGGTTAGTGCATTCGTATATCTAAGTAAATTGTTAAATTGTGCAACTTTACCTATATGGAATATGGCTTGGTTGTTTGAGAATGACAATGGCATTAACTAAATGGATGATGATGATAATTTTGATTATGGTTAATAAACTATTGTTTATGGTTTTATTATGTATTTGCTGAGTCTTGGACTCATTCTTGCTCTATTGTTGTTTTTAGGTGACCAGTGATGACGTTTTACTCGGGAAGGGCTAGCGCACTTGGAATCATGCACTTCACCCAATTATTTGATTCATTGGACATGAGAAACTTTTAGAATAACCTGAATATTTATATCTAGGACATGATGGTATTGAATAACCATAGATGCTTGGTTTATTTTAATCTTGGTTTATTATTTTGCTATGCTCCTAGGTCTAATTTATCTATGATTGTCATAGTGTTATGCTTGTGTTAATGCGACCCGTGGATGGGTTTTAATGTTGTTATGCTTGCTGAAATTTTATAGTATGTTGATGTAAATTAGATGGTTATAGTAGATTAGTGGCATTCTAAGCTCAATGTTGGGCTGGGGTGTTACATCCTGGACTAGGAGTCATCCACAAACTCATCCTAAGCTTCGATCAGAAGTTAATTAAAGGTATATCTTAGTGAAGAAGATCCTGGACTAAGAGCCATCCACAAACTCTTCCTAAGCTTCTACCAGGGCGACAAATCTTGAGGTTCATGTCAGATTTGACAAGCAGTCCCCATGAGATCGTCTGGATCATCAAACTATCTCCAAGTTCATGTCTATGACATGCAGTCTCGTAAGAGTAGTTTGGCACATTTTAAACATAAGACAATCTTTAAATTGATTTCCATTGTTCATTTTGCACAAGAGCAGTTTTTAGATTCTCAGAAACACAAGTAGCTCAAGTAATGATCAACTTTAGATTAAAGAGCTAACATAGCAATTTTGACAGGGCCAATGTCACAAAGAGGAACACTATTGCGCAACTAACTAAAACATCCACAGATTGCAGTTTTTAGTTCAAGTTGTTTTAGGTTCTAGCTCAACAGCAAAGACTTAGCTACACATGTGAAAGCATGATAATTCTAGTAAGTCAAAGAACTTAGACATGACATTGAGCAAGAATTGAAATACTAAAGCTCCAAAGGGTAATAAGCAAAGCTTCATCAATTTTAAAAGATAAGCAAAAAGCTTATATTACAATGCATCTTTTTGATTTTTTTTATAAGAATACAATATGACACAATGAGATGCAAGAAAAGTTTAAAAAGCCTAAAAAGATGAAAACGATCAACAAGATCAACAAGTTCAAAAGAAGATCAAATAAAAGATCAAAAGAACAAGAAAAGATCAGAAAAGATCCAACTCCCCCTCAAACCAACCCATAGGGATAAATTACCCCTAACTCACTTCTCAAGGTGGCAAACCTTGTTGGGTCTAAAGGCTTGGTGAGGATATCGGCCAATTGAGCCTCGGACTCCACAAAATAAAACACAATATCACCCTTCTCAACATGATCTCTAAGGAAGGGATAGCGAATGTCTATGTGCTTGGTCCTAGAATGTTGCACTGAGTTTTTAGCAATATTAATAGCAGAAGTGTTATCACAGAAAAGAGGAACACTAGCAAAGTTTAACCCAAAGTCCTTAAGAGTGGACACCATCCACAAAATCGACTACAAACTAGCAAGCTAGCTACATATTCACTTCAAAGATGGATTGTGCAATGTAAAACTGCTTCCTAGAAGACCAAGAGACAAGAGACGTGCCTAAGAAATGACATGTACCAGAAGTGCTCTTCCTATCTAGCCTACAGCCCGCAAAATCAGAATCAGAAAACCCCCGAATGGACAGCGAAGAAGAGCAAGAATACCAAATGCCATACTGGAGGGTAGAATGTAAATACCAAGATGCGCTTAACGGCTTGGCGATGTGAAGTCCTCGGTGACTACCGAAACCTCGCAGAGGCATCGCAAGTGGATGTCCGGTCTTGAGGCCGCAAGCATGAAGGAGCCGATCATCTTTGCGGTATCGCGTTGATCCACGGCTTCTCCTTCCTCATCTGGATCCAAAGCAGTAGAAGTCGCCATGGGAGTGGTGATCGCCTTGCAGTCACCCATATCAAAACGCTTGAGCAGATCCTTGGTGTACTTCGTTTGATGGATGAAGATCCTTCCTTGCATTGCTTGATTTGCGGCCCGTAAAGTAGTTGAGCTCGCCCATCATACTCATCTCAAATTCTCGGACATGGTCTCGTAAAAACGGAAACAAGAGCATGAGAGGAACCACCAAAGATAATATCATCAACGAATCAACAAGCAGAAGTCATTGCCATGCCTAAGAATGAATAGAGTCTTATCAACTTTTCCCATTTTAAAATCATTCTTAAGCAGAAAGGTCTTAAGTCTATCATACCATGCTCTAGGGGCTTGCTTAAGACCATACAAGGCTTTGGATAGCTTAAAGACACGATCAGGGTGCTTGGAATCCTGAAAGCCAGGGGGTTGCCTAACATACACTTCCTCCTCTATAAAACCATTCAGAAAAGCACTCTTAACATTCATTTGATGCAACCTAAAACCTTTAGATGCAGCAAATGCAAGCAAGATGCGAATGGCTTCTAATCTAGCAACAGGAGCGAAGGTCTCATCAAAATCTAACCCCTCAACCTGGCTAAAACCCTGAGCTACCAACCTAGCCTTGTTTCTAACCACAGAACCATCCTCATTTTGTTTATTTTTAAACACCCAACGGGTGCCAATTACATTATGACCACTAGGAGGTTCTACAAGGTCCCAGACTTTATTTCTTTCAAAATTTTCTAACTCCTCATGCATGGCATTGACCCAACTAGCATTAGATAAAGTATGTGATATATCTTTGGGTTCAAAAGACGCTACAAATGCAGAGTGAGAGAAAAGAATCGGATCATGATACCTGGAGCGAGTGACTCGCTCATGGAGACTACCAATCATCTGATCCGGTGGGTGTTGCTTCTGGATGTGCAAAGGAGCGCCTGGGGGAGATAGTATCTCCTCAACCTCCGCAGGTACTGCTGATGAAGAAGATGCAGCAGGAGCCTCAATTGGAGGTGAAGCCAGAGGTGTTCGAGCCGAATCGAGCATTAGCAGCAGTGGAGGAGCATCATCAATTTCATCCTCATCTTCCTCAACAAATATGCTCTCACACCGTAAGTCACCAAACATCGGATCTAGCCGCAGGCTAGTCTCATCAAAAGTGACATTGCATGTCTCCTGGACAATGTTAGTTTCAACATTAAAAACCCGAAAACCCCTCGAATGAGCAGGATAACCTAGAAATAAACCATCACAAGTTCTTGATTCAAATTTATCTAGGTTCCCTGTCTTGAGAATAAAACACTTCGATCCAAAGACTCGAAAGTGCGAAACTGAGAGTTTTCTGCCAAAACGAAGCTCATAAGAAGTCTTGCCCAAAGACGGTCTCAGAAAGACACGATTTGAAATATGGCAAGCTGTAGCAATAGCTTCAGCCCAAAACCTCCTCGGTGTGCTATACTCATCTAGCATCATCCTAGCCATCGAGACTAAGGTCATGTTCTTCCTTTCCACAACGTCATTTTGTTGAGGGACGTGTGGAGAAGAGAACTAATGCTCAATGCCGCGTTCAAAGACAAAAGAGGCAAAAGAGGCATTCTTGAACTCCGTGCCATTGTCACTGCGGATTGCTCTCAAGGCACCAGGAAGTTCAGAAGCCAAACGAAGAACAAGATCATGATAATGATCAAAGACCTCATCCTTCGAGGCAAGAAAGAACACCCAAGAATATCTCAAAAAATCATCGACTATGACAAGAATGTACCAATTGCCACCGACTGACCGAACCCTAGCAGACCAACAAAGATCCATATGAAGCAACCGTCCCTTGGCCCACTACCATGACCATAGTCAATGAAGGATGTGAGGCGGCAACTTGCTTGCCATGCCTACAGGGAGCACATACAGCATCTTTAACAGCTTTGAGTTTAGGCAAACCTCTCATGAGATCAAGGCCGCTAACTCGTGTCAGATGATCAAAACCAATGTGCCCCAAGCGTCGGTGCCAAAGCCAGATATCAGAAGAAGATGCAACTAAACACTTGAGAGATCCGGCAAGAGATTCAGAAAAATCAGCTCCAAATATTCTACCAACTCTAGAAATTCCAAAAACGAGCTCACCAAAAGAATCAAGCACCCGACAAGTGTTCTTCTTAAATCTAGTCTCATAGCCATCATCGAGAAGCTGTGAGACAGAAAGGAGATTGTACCTTAGCTTGGACACAAGAGCGACATCCTTGAGAATGAACACGCTGCTCACCCCGATCGATCCAGCCTTCGATCCGCCCTTGTGAATCATCTCGAAGGTGATGAAGTCATCACCGTCGCCGCATGAAGGAAGTGAACCATCTTGAGTCTCCGGTCATGTGGCGTGAACAAATGAGTCGACGAGCCACGTGTTCTTCCTCCTTCCGCGACGATCCCGAAAATTAAGGCACAAAAGATCGATGTGTCTCAACATCAAGTTAGTTAAAATAGACTTGGGAACCCAAGATCTTTGAGACACACGTCTCCGCAGTAGTATGCAAAGCGTAATGAGTGTCCTTGATCCTAGTTGAAGTCCTATCATGAGCAATGGTTACAAACACATGAGATGCATTCTGTCTAGGAACATGATGATGATAAGCATGTGCAGTGTATCCTAGACCAGCTTCTTCTTCTTTACATGACCATGTTTCACACAAGCTCTAGGTTGATGAAATAAAGTTCTAGCATGATTAGCATTTTTCAACCTACGCCAATGTAACTCAACTAAATGTTCACTCTTCTCGCAATAGGTGCAAGTGGTATTTTGTACCACTGGGAGAAGCACCTTTTGACTCAAAAGTAGGTTGGACAAAACCTGCAGATTTGAAAGTAATTTTCGCAGGTTGGGTTTTGAATTCAACTAAGCCATTTTCCAAGACCCGAATGACCTTAGTCTTGGATTTGTTCTGGGCAGAGTTGTATCCTAAACCTTGCTTCTTAGAAGGAGTTCTAGACTTGTCAAGAATCATGTTTAATTGTTTTTCTCCACTAGAGAATTTTTGCAGTGTGTTCTCTAGATAAACATTATCTTTCCTAAGATCAACACATGATTGACAAATTTTAGGTTTATTAACCTTGCAAGCCTCTCCTTATAATTAGCAATTTCAAGCTTAAGAGCGGGACATAAAGTACAAGTAGCGTAATTAATCATCGCCCTTAAGCTTGGCATATTTCTCTCTAGTCGCTTTTAAATGTCTTTAATTTCACGCTCACGCTCTAAGCAGAGAGAGCAAGAGCGAGACTCTACTGGTTCAGAAACATCCAACTTGCTAGACTCGAAGCATTTAAGACATGGAGCAGATTTGACCTCAATTAGCTTAGTTCTAGCATTTTCAAGTTGATGCAAAGCAGTATCAAGAGCAAAGTTGCGCTTAGCGATTGAGTGCAAAGCATGGCAAGATGAACATTCATCAACGTCTAGACTCTTAGTATTCACAAGTTCTAATGTCAAATTTTCAACTTGTGACTCTAGATCCTTGTTCTTAACCATGATGAACTTTAAAGCCTTATCCTGACTAAGCAATTGCTCATACATGTTCTCGCATCTAGCAGAAAGGACATCATAAGATAGAGATACCTCATCATCATCATCGACGTCGACGGAGTCAGCCATGAAGCACATACCGGTGAAATCCTTGGTCTTCCCTTTCTTGTCTTTAGGTGGCTCCTCCTCCTCCTTGTCCTCCTCGCTCCCAGAGTCCACATCACTCAAGGATTGATCTCCAAAAGCGGCAAAGACCCGGTGAGCAGCCTTCATCAGCTTGGCAGTATCAAACTTTGATTTGTTCCCTTGAGGCTTCTTCCAAGCTGGCTTTCCCTCCTTATGGTTACCCTTACCCTTCAGCTTGGGGCAGTTAGCCCGAATATGGTAAAGCTCACCGCACTCGTAGCAAGTCACAGGGCCACCTCTCTTTTTGTTTCTCATATTGTTGTAAGCCCGTGTGGCTTTCTTGACTATGAGGGCTAGCTCGGGCTTAGGAAGACTCTCAAAATCCTCTTCACGAATTGTAGATAAACAAGCAAGAGAAAAACCCGAAGAGGACTCAGAAGAAACATCAGAAGCTCTTGAAAGAGGATCACTACCAAAGCCATGTTTGTCCTTCTTAGGAAGACTACCTCTCTTGATCTCATGAGTCTTGAGCTTACTATAAAGCAGCTCCAAGGTGAGAGTAGAGAGATCGACGTTCTCCTCTATGGCAGTAGCCTTCATCTCCCACTCCTTGGTGTTGATTGCAGCCAAGAGGTGAGTGGCATTCTCAGATTGAGAGTACTCAATGTCAACAGCTTTCATCTGATTGACAACCTTGTTGAAGCGAGTAAAAACGTCATCAATGCTCTCGCCAGGACGCATCTCGAATTTGTTGTACTCTCGCTTATAGACCGTCTGGCGCACTTGTTTAATCTGGGACGATCCCACATGGTAAGTTTCGAGGGTGTGCCAAATTTCATGTGCGGTCGTAAGATTGCAAATCCTGTCATACTCTTGTCTACCAAGCCCAGCATATAGGAGGTTCTTTGCCTTGTTGTTGTTAGCCAAAAGTATTGCCGAAGCTTGCGTGGCAATCTCAGGCAAAATGAGTGGAGCTCGAACAACCTCCCATATAGCTTGTCCTTCGCTCTCAAGGAAGACTCGCATGCGATTCTTCCAATAGGCATAGTCGAGCCCATTGAAGACATGCGACTTTGTCGAGTACTTATCCATCGCCAAGTTCAGTGACCGGTTAAGATCAAGATTGAACTAACCGGGCTCTGATACCACTTGTTGGACCGAAAAGACGACTAGAGGGGGGGTGAATAGGAGCACACTGACTTTTCACAAAGAATGGATTCAATCCAATTTCACTCCAATAGCTTTGAGAACTATGAAGATCTATATACCAGTACAGCGGAAAGCTAGTATTGAATCCAAACTTATATTCCCAAAGCAAAACAAAGAAAATGTAACTAAAAACCCAAGGGCGGTCGGACCGTCAGATTACTAGCGGTCCGACCAAGAAGGTGAGCGGTCCGACCCAAGATCAAGGGCGGTCTGACCGATTCTGTCCAGAGGCACTATTCCAGATTTGAAACCAAAACGAAACACGATCTAACTTTTGATATATCCGATCAAACTCGACCAAACTTGGAACACACCTCCCTAAGGATATCTGGGAGCTATTCCAAGTGACGATCGAGTAGATCCATATCAAAGTTTGGATCTTTTTCAAGTTGAACGCAGATTGGTTCAAAACCGAGCAAAACACGAAATATGACTTAAGGACTTGCTCGTGGGTGATTGATGATCTAGATGATCTTAGATAGGTTCCCACATGCCATAGCAAGTTAGATCAAGACAGTAAGGCAATCAAAAACTCGGAAATCAAAGAAACACCTCAAATAATCAAATAGAGAGAAAGAAGGCAAATGAACTCATCTTAGAGAGAACTCTTCTTTGGATTGATTTGATAACGATCGACATGACCACTCATACAGATACGCATGGACACAAGATCAAAACATCTCTCTCTCTAGAACCCTAACTTCCACTAAACCTCCCCTAAGCACCTAAGCCAAAACTAGGGTTTCAAGCATGAAAAGAGTTAGTGGGGGTGCAGCCACCTCCCTCCTATTTATAGTGGAGGCCTAGACCTTCTAGAAGAGTAACCCAAATGGGCTCCCGTTAAGGCCCAAAACAAACGGGTCACACACGCACGCTTCTCGAAGCGCCGTCTTCATCTCCTCTTGACCTACTCCGCTTCTCCACGCCATCTTGCGCCGCGGGTCGTCAAAAGGTCACCAAGGCGGTATTTGGTATAATTACCAAAATACCCCTTCTCGATCTTTTCGCAAAGACCGAGTCCCATCTTTGTGAAGCACCTCCCATGCTTCGCCACGTGTAGGTTGATCAATGGCTCTCAACATGTCGGCAAGTCTCTCCCATCCGGCTCCCACCAGAACCACCATGGCACTTGCACTGACCCCCGCGCCGCTTGATCCAACCAGTCGCACCGAACTGCCCGTTCGGTCATCATTGTCCATTCTGTACCATGCTTGACTCCATTGACCTCACCCGGCATCCCCGATCGCTCTGGACCTTAGCTCTCCAAGCCTAGTCCCGATCATCCTTGCCGCTGACCGTCGCTGGCCTCCAAGCTACCTGCACACCAATAGACAAAGCAAATCCAAACTGGGAACAAGTTCTTCACAACTTGACCCACGTTAGTCAAAACATGCATCATGCAACACATATGCACTGAAACCCATGACTTTGACCTAACAAATCAACATCGCCACGAAGTTGGCCGATGCATAAGTCAGAACCAGTCAGACCGCCCCTCGGGGCGGCCCGACCGCCAACTTCACGGCCCGACCGCCACCACAAGGTCGGTCAGACTGCCCGTAGGGACTTAGCCAAAATTCAAGCCCTGAAAAACCGAACCCTACTGGAAACTTTAAACCAATAGAACTTTTGACTGGTGACTCCAAAAATCATGAGACCAAGTGCACTGGGATCCCCTCACTTGTCTACAACACCTATTTTTGGCCCAACCCATTCTGACACAATTGGTTACTACCGGTCTGACCGCCGCTCATGGCCGGTCCGACCGATTTGGGACCGGTCGGACCGCCATACCATGGCCGGTCAGACCGCCTGTCCCCTGACAGCAAACTTACCTTTGCCGAAAATGCGTGTTTCGACAAACCGTAAACGACATTGCCAATTGAAACATCATCCTAAGATCTCAGGCATATCCCCATGATATCCACAATATGTCTCTGGGCCCCTCGTTGTGGTAGGATAAAGAAAGTGCATGGCCATGCCACTAGTGGTCAAAGTGTCGACCACATGATGTTATTCCACACTTGATCAAGAAAGTATTGAACAGTCCATGGATGATACAACATCTCACCTGGAGTTCAACCAGACATCGTGAGGCAAAGGGACAATACACGAGAAGGTCTTTCAGTTCGATCAGATACAGACTAGTCGTATGGAGATACAAGCTCGTCGTAGGCTGGTCGAACATGGTCACTAAGTGGTCGAAACCTAGTCGTTAAGAGTTATGAATTGGTCGAGACCAAATATGAACTGGTTGTATAGAGATACGAGCTGGTCATTAGTGATATGGACCTGGTCATAGATCATATTGCATTAAGGTTTGTCCGATATATTCTATGTGTATTTAGGAATCGTTATGTGCTGCTAGGTACCGCTAACGACTAGTGGTCAGAAAAGAGTTTCTGAGTCACAACTGATTACACATGAACCTATAGGGTCGCACACTTAAAGGGCTAGGATTTGATTTGAATAGTGATCCGAACTTTTGTAGGCCACGACTTCCTAATGGGCCTCAAGTTTGAGACCCATTATAGATGCCTATAAATAGAGGGGCGGTGGCAAGGGGTGTAACGATGATCTTTTGAAGAACTCCCAAAAACCTAACAGCCACACCTTCCTCATACCACGCTGCTGGCGTTAGCACTCCAGCGCGTGGTATCCCTGCCCCGTACGTGTGGATACCTTGGAAGTGTTGTTGCGAAGCATCAGCACTAGGACGATCCGCAACTCGTGACGACCACTCGGAGGAGAAGACGCGCGGCGAGTACGACCACTCAGAGGAGAAGACGCGCGGCGAGTACCACTACGACCGCATCAACTCGCTACATCGATTCTAATTTCGCTACAAGTCGGCGCGTCTAGTGGTAATCTCGTGATCTATTACTAGCGGAGGTTCCTTGGTTACGCGGTAATTTTTTTTGTTTTGTGCTATCGTAGCCTTCCCGTGGACCTTCATCACTGAGATAGGGGCATAAACCTGGGTGAAGTGAGGGTATCCATTCATTGGGCTAGTGCAAGGGTAGGACTAGATGATGTAAAGGCTTCGACACGTGCTCTAGACTGATTATCTACAGTAGTAAGCGGTGGTATCGACGGATACCGAACAAGCTAGAGAATTCATGTGTTAGGGGTAAAGTTGTACCCCTCTACAGAGTGTAAATCTATTTAAATAGATGTGCTCGCGGTCAGGAGCGTGCCTAGTGCGATCACATCAGGTATAGTCTTGATTTTTTAAAAAAATAGTTTCATTGAAAAAACAAGGGAAACGTTTGTGGTTTATATTTGAGTTGTTTGCCATGTTTGTGGTTGAAAATGATAAGTTGCTCGCAGCCGAGGAGGGTTGCAAGTTGTTGTTATTATTCCTTCAATTACAAAGTTACTATCATGTATCTATTTAACTGCTTTTAATCTTCTGTTGCAAAATACTACGTATGGATATTGCAAACAAAACTGGCTTAAAGCAAAATAACATGTACAGTAGAGCCTCATCCTTTGTCGGCCTTGCATTTATATAAATTTTACGATAGACTAAAAGTTTTGCTAAGTACGCATCGTATGCAATCTTGCTTACATTGTTTATTTATCGCTTAAGTTAAGTGCCATTTTACTCTACTTTGTATATGTGAATGTATGGATGCGAGTGACAAAGTTGTGAATGTGTGTACTAGCCACTAATCATAGGACTAGTACGGTACAGACATAAGGTCTTTGGGTATTCCACGTTTGGGGGTCTGACATTGTTCATGGTTGGATTACGGTCAAGATGACCCTAGATGGATTCCCACACATCCTAGCAAACTAGATCACAACAAAAGATCCAAGGAAAATCAAAGGAACACACAGAATTCCAAAGGCATCAAAGAGAGAGCAAGAACAAGATAGAACTCATCTTGTAGCAAACTTTGCTTGGATTGATTCAAAAGGTTGTTGGTTTGCAAACACTCTAGCCTCCTCTATTTCCACTTTCCCAAATCACAAATTAGGGTTTCTCTTGGAAAGGCCAAGATGTACAAATCCTGCACCTCTTCCTTTTATATTGGAGGCTAGGTCTAGAGAGAATACATTATCGGGCACCCATTAAGCCCACACACAAATGGGTCTACACTCACATACGCTTTCCAAAGCAGATGACGAATCGGGTCTCCTGAATCCATCTATTCTTGATCTTGTCTTCACTTGACCTAAACCGCCTCTCCTTACACCGTCTTGCACTATTGTTTCTCCAAAGGACACTATCCCGGTATTTTGGCACATATACCAAAATACCCCTTCTTGATCCTTCTCCAAAGACTAAGTCCTATGGTCATGAATCAATCCCATGTTTTGTCACGTGTAGGTTTGTCAATGGCTCTCTTCGTGTCAGCAAGTTTCTCCTATCCAACTTCCACTGGAACCACCATGGCACTTGCACTGACCTCGCACCACTTGCTGCAACCCATCACACTGAACTCGGCGTTCGCTTGCTCTTGTCCATCTTGCGCCATACTTGAGTCCAATGACTTTACTCGACATCCTTGATCGTTCTGGACTTCAACTCTCCTAGCCTAGTCCTGATCATCCTCACCGTTGACCATCATTGACTCCAAAGCCACCTATACAACCATAAACCAATAAATCAATTTCGGCTATGAGTTCTTCATAACTTGATCCACATGAGCCAAAACATGCATCATACAACACTTATGCACTGAAACTCATGACTTTGACCAATCCCACAAAAATCACCGCCTACTTGGCGCATGAAACAGAGCTGGCCAATCTGATCGCTAGGCCACCGGTTTGACCTCTCCTTGGCTAGGTAGGCCGTCCCACCGATCTGACTGCCAACTAGCGGCCGATCAGACCGCCTGTGACTTAGGGAAAATTCGCAGGTCCCAAACTTGCACTCTTTTTTAGAAATTTCAAACTCTATCTAGTTAAGCACACTAAGATTAGGATAATCTACCCATGATCTCCACAATTTATATTTTTTAGTTTTGAATGACTATTATGTGGACTACTAATTTGAATTTTCTTGAGTTCTGTATCATAGTAGTTAAGCCACACAATATAGTCTTTTGATAATCCTTCAAAAAAAATTAGTCTTTTGATACAAGTTGTAACTTGTAACTACTGCTTTACGTCCAAACTAGACTAGAAAAGCAACATTTCCACGTCACACTCTATTAAGTGCATGTCATATTAAAAATTCGTGATGACCTAAAAGTACCCGTAACACTGGTTCTTGTCTTATTGTATTTAATGTACCATAAAGCAAGTGTTAACTTGGATGCATCAGACTAATTAGCTTTTGCTTTTGCTCCTAAAAAGAAGACTTGTTCCAGTGCTCCCTGCACTAATTTTTAACAGCTATTACAATTTGTATATCTTAGCTGTTAATCTCTGCTCTCTCTCTCAGTTCCCACGCGCAACAGGGAGGATCTCTTTCCAGTGCCTACAGAGATAAAATAAGGATAAGTACATGGCCAAAGATGAGGCCATACGATACTGCACAGAGCATTAAGTTAATTAAAGGTGGATAAAGCCTGAATCTGCCAACCAGAGTGGAACTCAAACTAGCTAATGCAGATAAACTATGGTCTCAAAAAAGATGCAGATAAACTACGCCATACTTTCATTATAACCGTTCAGTTGCGAGTCTCCCTTTTTGTCGTTTTGATAAACAATCATATATGAATTCTTGAAAACGAATCAATTGTAAGTAGTGTAAAATATCCATTTTATACTGTATTTTCAGTTTTCTATTGTTTGTTTTTTTTGGAACATATTCTAATATCGATCGGTTGGCACCTTATGCATAGCGCCTTTATAGAATGTTATGACTTACGAAATTAGCTGTGCTCATAACCAGTAATATCAAGTAAGACGAAAATGAAAGAGTGCAAAATAAGTTTATTATTATTTTTGTCCTTTTTCAGATTTATTTAAAGCATGAAATTTGATCTTGTAGAATATGTTGGATACCATGTCAATATTTCAAAAAAGTATTTCTCACTTTATTTTGGACCCGTCACGAAATAAGGTCTTTCTATTAATCACCCATAAATACCGAGACATCGGTACACTGTAGTTATATGGAATGGCTAGGGCACTAATTCTTATTTTTATATAATTGACAAACACTTTGACTATTCCCCCAGAGTGGAATGAGATGGGAGGAGGTAGACGAGAAAAGATACCCAAAGAAACAAAAATCATTTAGAGGAAATGATGCACACCAGTCACACTGTTAATTACATTGTAAAATTTATGCTTTGCTCTTAAGAACCACCTGGACCTCTCCAAAACGATCTACCAAAAGATCGATACTCGCCCTGTCTAGGTGCTACCCGTGGTCTCTTCTCACGATATCATAAACCAAACTGCTGCCTGGACCCACCAAAAGAGTCAACAAAGTTATCTACAAATCTAGGCCTATATGTGGTACGATAAACAGGCTGCCTAGCTCTAGAGACTACCGCTGATGACGGGACTCCTCTAATGGATCTCAAAGTGCTCATTCTCTCTTTTCCTCTCAATCTTTGCTCTTCGGAAGCAAAACTCAACAGTGTGGCCCTCTTTCTTGCAGAAAGTGCAATGGTACTTAACCTTTGAGGGTCTCAGATGGTGAAATGAAGCACATTTCTTACCAGAAAGAGTTTGAGCAAAACCTGCAGCTTTGATTACAACCTTGGAAATCTTAGAAGGTTCTTGCTCAACCAGACCACTTTTCACAATTTTTGCAACCTTAGGTGGGTGATTCTTGGAATGCACTAGGGACTTAAAACCTAGGCAACTATTCTTCTTACACTTTAGATTGATCAAGAATCATATTGAGTTTCTTTTTCCCACCAGAAAACTTCTCAAGAGTCAATTTGAGGTAATCATTCTCTTTTGCTAAAACTCCACAATTAGAGCACTTTCTAGAATTGATTGCCTCATCATGTTTACTCTTAAGAAGAGCCACTTCCACTTTTAAAGCCTCACAAGACACACAAATAGGATTCCTTAATCCTATTCAACTGCTCCTTAAACTTGACTCTAAAAGCCTCTTGTATCTTACCAACAACAGTTTCAACTTCAGCATGCAACATACAAGAGGATGAATCAATGACTTTCTTGGAAGCAGTAAGAGACATGGATTTTTCAATTTTAGTTTTCTCTTCAAGAGTCTTGTTTAAAGCTTCAATCTCAATTGTAAGCTTAGGACAATTTTCACAAGATGCAACTCTAGAGTAAACAACCATTTCGGTTATCTCTTGCATTTTAATCCTGTTATTCTTACAATGAGAGCAAGTGTGACTAGCATCAAATTTTTTCAATTCTTTCAAAGAGCTATCCAGTTTTAATTCTAGCAAAGCACAATTTGAGCAAGTTAAAAGAATAGCGTCTAAAGCAGTCACATCAAGCGGAATGGCATCCATGCAAACAGAACTAGACTTGAGAGATTCTAGTTCAACAAGAGCATCTTTTAATTGATTTTCAACAGAGGAATGAGCATTATTTAAGCTTGACAATTCATTAAGTAAGCTAGAGCATGAATCACAAAAATCATCAGGATTACTGGATTTGAGCCTAACAACTTCTAGGTTCAAATTATCAATCATAGTATCCTGTTTCTTAATCAATTTAGCTTGCTTATGCAGTTTTTGTTCAGCAAGCACCAAAGCCCTTTTCATATCAGGAAGTGAAGGGTATACCTCATCGGGATCACTAAAAGGATCCTCGTTGTTGGAGGAGTCGCTGTCGTGGCTGTTCTTGGCCATGAAACACATGCCCGTGAAATCACGAGCTTTCTTCTTACCACGGGAGTCACTCTTGTCGTCCTCCGCCTCCGAGTCCACATCACTCATGCTCACATCCTCTAGAGCTTCAAGGACTCGGATGACAAACTTGCGATAGTTTGTCTTCTTGGGTTTAGCATCCCTCGCTTGAGGATGCCTTTGTGACTCCTTCTCCTCCTTACCCTTCAGCTTGGGGCACCTAGAGCGAATGTGGTTTGGCTCACCACACTCGAAGCAAGTGATAGGTCCACCTCTCCTCCTATTTCTCACATTGTTGTAAGCTCTCGTGAATTTTGTGGATAGGAGGGCTAAATCATCTTTAGGTAGTCTCTCAAGTTGCTCACCGCTCAAAGAATGCAAAGCAGACAAAGAAAAGCGAGATGAGCTAACATCAAAGGAATCAGAAAATCTACCCTTAGATTGGTCGACCACTAAATCCATCGGATCTGTCTTGGGGAGACGCGAGATAAAATCAATCTCATGCGTCTTCAACCTCGAGTAAAGCTTATCCATGGTAAGCTCACTCATGACAGTGTTGTCATTGATGGCAGTGATCTTCATCCCCTAGACCTTCACATCAAGAGCACCCAAAAGCTGGTGTGCATTTTCAGACTCAGAAAAGACCAAGTCAACAGCGCGGAGATCATGAAGAATCTTAGAAAATCTTCCCCACAGCTCGTCTAAAGATTCACCAGGCCTTTGCTCGATCTTAGAGTATGCTTTCTTCAGCTGGTTCTGTCTCACTTCCTTGATCCCCCTTCGTGATAATCACAATGAGTCCGCCAGATCTCATGAGCAGACAGCAAATGAGCAACACGCTCAAACTCAAATCGACTAAGACCTTGAATCAAAAAAATTCGAGCCTTGCTGTTGGCCTCCACATCTGGAGTGATCAAATTGTCATCGGCTGGCACGACATAAGGGTTTTTCACCTTAAGCCAAATTGTGTGCCCTTGAGCCTCGATGTAGGCCTGCATTCGGGCCTTCCAATATGCAAAATCAACTCCATCAAAAACATGTGGCCTGATTGAATATCTGTCAGTCGCCATGGCTCCAAAGACCGGTTAAGATCTATGAGAAGTGCTAACCGGCTCTGATACCACTTGTAGGACCGTAAAGGCGACTAGGGGGGTGAATAGGCGCTTTCTCAACTTTCTCGCCTTAATCAAATTCAACACGAACTTTACTCCTTTAGCTAGAAAGCTAAGAAGATCGAAGTTTACAAATGGAAGCCTTGTGTCAATTCGATAACCCCACAACCACAAGACACAAAAGTGGAGAAATGATCTCACTAGTCCGTGTGAGCACCGCGGTCGACCGGCCAGATCGGGCGGTCGGACCGACTGTTAACGAGCGGTCGGACTGGCTACTAGCTGGCGGTCGGACCGTTGGAAATCGGTTCGACCTGCCACTACCGGGAGGTCTAAAAAGCGGGCGGTCGGACCGCCGTTACAAAACCGGTCAGACCGATTTAGTCCAGTACTGAAAAACAATGCCCAAAACCAAAACAAAATTTGATCCAACTTTTGATTCAACCAATGAAACTTGACCAAATTTCGAGCACACCTCCCTAAGGATATTAGAGACCTATTTCTAGCGACGATCCTTCAGATCCACTTCGTAGAATCGATCTCTCAAGGTTTTACCAAAGAAGTGCACAAACCCTAGAAATACGAAAATCTTTGATTCAAGACTTGCTTGTGGGGGTTGATGATCTAGATGATTCTAGGAGTATTCCCACACATCAAAGCAAGACAAAATAGGTCAAGAGACCAAGCATAAACCCTTGAATCAAGGAAGCACCAAAATCATCCAGAAGAGAGAAGAACACAAAGGGAGACAAATGATCTCTCAAGCAAGCATCACAAGATTGATTGATCTCACAAGATGCTTACAAAGCCACTCCAACAAGGAGGACAAGAGCTCACACAAGGAGCACACACACACAAGATTGATTGATCTCTCCAAACCCTAGCTTCTCCTCTCCTCTCCTCCAAACCCTAGAAAAGGATGAAGGGTGCCAAATGAGTGCTTTAAGGGGTTTTATATCTCCCCCTTTCTATTTATAGGAGAAGCCTAGGTTTTCACATTTGGGACCCACACACACATGGGACCCACTCACACAAATCTATTGAAGCAATCGCATGCTTCACCACGTGTAGGTTGATCAGCGGCTCTCATCCTGTCGGCAAGACTCTCCCGTCCGAATCCCATCGGAAACTCCTAGAGACTTGCACCGACTTCCACACCGCCTGATCCAACCAGCTGCATCGAACTACCCGTTCGATCCATCTTGCCCATTCTGCACCATGCTTGAGTCACACGACCTCACCCGGCATCCATGATCGTTCTGGACCTCAGCTCTCCAAGCGTAGTCCCGATCCACCTCACCGTTGACGTCGTTGACCTGCAAGCCACCTGCACAGCAATAGATAAACAAATCATTTCCGGGAACAAGTTCTTCAGAACTTGACCCACGTTAGTTCCACAATGCAATATGCAACAATAAAGCATTGACATCCATACAATAATCACAATTAAAACACATCAATGCAAAGAAGGCTCACCTTCAAGTGATCGGCGGTCTGACCGCCCCACATGGCCGGTCCGACCGATTTCAGGCCGGTCCGACCGATTCCACAACGGCGGTCGGACCGCCCGAAAAGACTTAGCCAAATTTTCACCGAAAATCCAAACCTTCGGAATTTTTAACTGAATAGAACTTTTGACTGGGAGCTCCAAAAATTGTGCGACCACATCCAGGAGACTCCCCTTACTTGCCTACACAACCTATTTTTGGCTTAGCTCCAAAATCCACTTTTAAACAGATCGGTCGGACCGGTCACCATGGCCGGTCGGACCTCTCCACGGGCGGTCTGACCGCCCGATCCACCGGTCAGACCGCCAGTGGTCTGACAGCCTTGAAGCAAAACCGAAAACGCGTGATTTTACAAACCAACAATGCCATTGCCAATTGACTCATCATTCTAAGATCGTGCACATATCCTCACGATATCCACAATTACATTGTAAAATTTATGCTTTGCTCTTAAAGAGTATCTTCAAATATATAGATATCACCAATATAAAGAAAAAGTGATTGCCATTGAGAATATATTTACTTTGGAATTACAACTTTTTTTTACATTGGTCCAGAACTCAACATCTTTCATCATCTAGCGACCAATAAGAAATTGTAGTTTACTTAAAGAATTCACAATTTAGTTAAATAATATAGAGATTGAAGTCTCCATCTTTTAACAAGAACTAAAAAATAGTATCTATTGACTAGAGACTCCTTAAAAGAAGAATAAAAAGGGAAAGAGTATAAGGCCATGTACAACAGTTCATCTTTTATGTTCTCTCTTAACTACTCCACGTCATCTAGCAACAATACCAGAGACAACTACTCTAATACAATATATCTTAGCACTGACCCACACAACAAACACATCACAATTTATAATTTTTTTCAACTAACGGTCCTACATGTCAATCTAACCCTTCTATTAAACACTAACCTTCTCTCTCCCCCTTTACATTCTCTTCTACACCTCTCTCACTGCCTCACCATGTGCGCCCCTGTTTTATCCCACCGCGCCGAACACCGCCGCCATCACTGCCTCCCATCATCACTCTCTCCTTGCTCCCTTGCCTGGGATCTTGTCGAACCCGGGAACGAAGGATCCCTGATTCTCTGTGTTTCATACACTAGTCTAGGAATAACTAGTGTACACAGTCAAACAAAAGTGATATCAAAATCATATCAAACATTTATTCATTGATAATCAGAGTTTATTACAAAATTAGGCACAAGGCCAGACATAAAAGAACAGCAGAAGTAAAGCAAAATAGGTAGGCCACACGATTCACCACAGGCAATCGTCTAGGGACACAGCCTAGTCGTTCTGATCCTTATCGTCTTGATAGTAAACTTCATCTGAATAAATTTTATTCAGCAAGAGTGAGCATAATAATCATGCTCGCAAGTTACACCCAACTAATAGAGTATAATAGATGCTGGATAATGTCAAAGGGAAAGGGGTATATAATTATTTTGCGCAAAGCTGCATTTTCATGTTTAAATACCACTACTAAGTTCAAGGCAATTCTTTTAATCCTTAACTAAAATCATATTTCTAAATTTCGAATTTTATAGTGGATAACCTCCACTCAAAAATGGTGAAAGATAACATCCTATCATATGGCTAACCGCCCAATTTTACCACAAGGATTAATCATCCTAAAATCATATGCTAAATAATTTTAAAAATAAAACCACATCCTAATTCTAACCAGGAGTGGCTTTGCTATGTATGTCCATGACCGTAGACACGGCTATTCGAATAGTTTTACACTCTACAGAGGTTGTA
This sequence comes from Hsuehochloa calcarea, assembly GCA_036346395.1. NCBI lineage: Eukaryota > Viridiplantae > Streptophyta > Magnoliopsida > Poales > Poaceae > Hsuehochloa > Hsuehochloa calcarea. Next base: position 16,801,597 of record CM070614.1, on the reverse strand, counting down.
CAACTTTACCCACACAATATGACCACTCTAGTTTGTCTGCCATCCGTCGATAGCACTGCTCACTAGCATAGGTAAGTAGTCTACAGCACGCGTCAAGGCCTTTACAATGCCCTACTCCAAGATTATTATGCCCGCTAAGGTTTTATCTCCATTGGGTTAACCACCCGCGGAAGCCTCCTCTTGCGCCAAGTGGAACTACTGTCTAACCGACACCCACACATCAACATGGCCTAAACAACAATGAAGTATTACAAATTATTTAGCCTAATCCTGCCCACACAGGACATGTGGTAGTATGGTAGAGCTTAGCAAGATGTGGCCCGAAGACGAGTCCTTAACCAACTTGGGCAACATTCCACAACTTTGGACTCGATCATGAAAATAGATCTATCCTGTGCATTGATTTGCACCATACCAATTATTCATTTTTCCCAAGTCTAAACTATTTTAATTTTTTTTGCAAGTAAAATCATTTTCTAAAATTTCTATGGTAAGACAATACCATAGACTCAATTTGAATCAAATTTGAATAATTTTGGCTAAACTCCCCAAATTCAATATTTTAGTGTAAGCATTGTCTAATCATATCATTTTTAAATTTTATTTTAACTATGGTGACAAGGGATATAATGTTCAAACATTAATATTGGCCATACAAAGGAAATAGATTAACAAGGAATTTAAAATAACTGAATAGAAATATGCATGCAATAATAATTGAAAATAAAATTAAATAATTTAAAAATAATAGGGTCAACATGGTCAAAGGTATAACTTACCTTGCTCAAAAGACTCTTCTTCTTCTAATTCAATTTCCCCGGAGTCGTCGAAATCAATACGCGAAAAATACAACAAGAACAAACAAATTCAAATGGTGGCGACGGTGCTCCGATGGTCCTCTGGCGAAGAAGAAGTGCGCCTGAGGTAGAACACGACGCGGATATGCTCTCGGTGTGGATGACGACACCAGAGATCAATGGACGACGGCGCAATCGGCAGTGCTAGCGCTGGCAGCGGAGGAGCTTCAACTTCGATTCCGATAGATAGAAACGGGCAGCGTGGTCGTGGTTGCGAGAAATGGTGCGAGGGGAGAAATATGAAGGTCGTGGCCTCCCTTTATAGGGCAAGGAGTAGCCAGAACATCGAGGATGTGTGCGGGCGGTAATGGCCGATGCGGCGACGATGAGTAAAGTGAGTAAAGATGAAGAAACGGTCGATTGAGTGTAGCAGTGAGTGGAAGATGATCGTGGCAATAACTGGGCACGATCTCGAGTGGAAACAGACGCATCAATGCAGTTTAATCGACCGGAACATGCGACGCTCTGTTTCGGCGAGAGGAAGACGAAGGAGATGTCGGGGATGACAGGTTGGGTCGGGCGGGAGAGAGTGAGAGGGAAGAAAGGCTGGTCGACGGCCCAGCTGGCGTGGAAGAAATGACCGTGGGCCAGGGAAGGATTCGGCCCAACCACCATTTTTCAAATTTTTAAAAGATTTAGCGATTAAAATAATTCAATTAATTTATTTAGCCTTTAGAAAATAGTAAATAAAGTCCAAAAATCATGGAAAAATTCATAGAAATTCCCTTAGTCATTTTGGACTTAAATAAAATATTTCCAACTCATAATTGGTAAAAAAATTTGCACATAATAAATTTTAGCTTTAAAATAATTAGGGGAAATCTTTTAAAAAATTTTAAAATTTTTCAGAAAATGATTAAAATTTTCTTTTCTACTTTATATCCAATAAAAACCAAGAAAACTCAATAAATTTTATTTTTGACTTTTAAAATCTTAGAAATTCAACAAAAGCAATAAAACTCTTTTAAATTTTCAAAAAATCACATCAAATAATAACTTTTTAAATTTTAATTTTGGTAGCAGAACTTTGGAATGTTACAGATCTCATCGTCAACCTCTTCCGCACCATCTCCAGCCATATTTGAGCCACCGCCGGCCGCCACCTTCCCTTGCTCCCTCACCAGGGCTGAACCACTGGATGCTAGATCCAGTCAGATCCGGTCGGTTCTGAGTGACCGGCTGTTGGATTTGGCCAGATCGATCGACACCGCCATTGACTATGCAGGTCTACGCCATCGCAGCCGTCGTTGAGGTCACATCACTGGCTGGTGTGTCCACTTGGCCGGAAGCGAGGCAGAGGGAGGCCCGCACGTCTTCCTCGAGGTGGGGCCCACAAAACACGTGGAGAAACGGTAACATCGCTCCAACAAGGCAAAACGTCGCCACTTAGTCTTGTTTTGTGTGATACGATCCTAGCATCAGGAACGGACCACCTTTTTCTCTCTCCTCCAAGTCATTTATAAATCCTAGCTAGCACTGTTTAGAGACGCTGATGTGATGCTATTGGTGAGACGACCAAAGCCGCGGAATCTTTGGGCATGGACGTTACCTAGACTGGCGTGCACTTCAGGGGATTCCAAGCCCTTGTAGTCTTTTGATTCAGTGGCAACACGTTTGTTTACTGCTAACAACCTATGCTTTCTTGATTCCATATCATCCCTGCCGTCTTAGGTCTTCCCCCAGAATAGGATGTTGATACGGGGCAAATGTCACATCTCTTTGGTTTTGATAACAAATCAATATTGATCAGTGTAGCTAACGTCATTTTGAGCATGTACAGGGAAAGCATTTTATGGATAGAGCCAAATGTCAAAAACTTGACCCTAATACATTCAATACTGATCAGTGTTGCTAACGTCATTTCGAGCACGTACAGGCAAAGCATTTTATGGATAGAACCAAATGTCAAAACCCTGATATATTCATTCTTCTTTCCTTGTTTGCGTAAACCTAATAATAGCACAAAGTGCAAAAGGATGGTTTAAATTAAATGTAACGAAGAAAATTGTAATTAATTTTTCTTACCAAACGACGCAGAAGCCAATTTTTATGTCAATTATAGACCTTCTCTTTTGCCTGCTGTTATTTTAAGAGAAATTTTATGGTACATTCTTCCGATAACATATGGTGGTAGTACAAATCAAATCAGACCATTGATTTGTTATTGGCATGATATATTTTCCTTTGTATTTATAATATTTTCGTGAGGGTATTATAGAGTTTTTCAACTAGGGTTCAAAATATTAATCTTATGCCATATGATCACACATAGGCAATTACAATTCTACCTCTCTTGGGATTCGACTACTTATACTACTGGGTGTAGTATAACTAAATCATAACTAATCTAAACCATTAGATCAAAAGGAATAGACGATCCGTATTAAATTGAGTGTACCGTAAAATGGCTCTATTTTAATAGTCTATTAATTTTTAGAATAAATGGTTTGAATTTTCAAAATCTAAATTGTGGACCCATCGTAGAACTGAAAGTATAACTAGGCATTTGCATGTCTGCAAATAAATAGAGGAACGAAATCCTGTTATGTATGAAGCAGAGAAACTAGTTTTGCCTAATGTTAAGAAGGTAAGGTTTTGACATGTTAGGAAATCATAGAAGCACAATTCAAACCGGACAAATTGAACAACTTATTGTGGCTCTGTTTTTACTTTAGGTTAATTCTTTATTTGCTACTGAAAGTTCACTGCATCCCTAAAATGCCATCACAGAATTGCTCTTTCTTTTATTGTCATCGGATTTCAAATTCTATCCCATTTTTGCCACTCCCGTCGGTCAACCATGTGTTGACTATCAAATTGTGTGCAAAAAGAAATATTTACCCTTCTAGCTCTCCCATCTTCTTCTTCGTCCTCCTATATCTCTCCCCATCTCTCTCCTCCCTCCCCCACTGCCTTTCCCTAGGCCCCGCCCTGTGTAGCAGTCCAGAGCGTGAGGGCGTGGTTGCAGGCGACGAGGTAGTTGGCCTGGTCAGCGCTACCAATGCGTGGGAGGACGGCGGCGGTGACCTCATCCTCGTCCGCGGTGAACCCAGTCTCGAGGGCAATGAGGGTCTTAGCATCTAGCTCTCGGGCGAGGCGGGGGGAGGGAGAGTTCGGGGAGCGCCCACTGCGGCGCGGGATGCTAGTGAGATACGCCATAGTAGGGGCGGAGGCGGCAGCGTGGATGACGCGGACACGGGCCGTGGGGATCATGCCGGGGAACTGCTTCTTGCAACGACGGTGCTTCCTCGCGATGGTGGAGCCGTCGACAGACGCGGTGGTGGAGGGGGCAGACAGGGTCGGGGAGGACGTCGGTGCATCATTGTCGTCCATGGGCTCCGCATCCCCCATGGCATCTGCAGCCACATCCTCAACGAGCTCCGCGGCCTCCGAGGAGTCTGCTGCATCACCGCCCTCCAAGGGTTCCACGGCTGCTGCTCTGTCATCCTCGTCTTGGTCCATTGGGACGGGAGGCGGCTCCTCTGTGACATCAACGTGCGGCGGGGGTGGTGGTTGCGCCTCATTGCCTTCCTCCATGGGGGTTTTGGGGTGGGTTGCGGTGAGCTCTGAAGCGGATCTGAAGCCGGCCAGGAGAAGAAGAAGAAGGGTGCGGAGGAAGAAGGGTAAGATGAATATTTTGATCATTTTTTAGCAGTTAACGATGACTGGACCTAACGACACTAACAGTAGTGCCAGAAACATGATAGAATTTGAGATTCAATGGCAATGAAATGAAGAGCAATTTCGCGATGACATTTTAGGGATGCGGCCAATTTTCAGTGGCACAAAAGGAATTAACCCTTTTACTTTCACCGTTGCAAATTATTGGGTTAGCCCCTATCTCAAATCAGAGCATCCGGACTCCAATATCAACTTTTAAAAAATAGTTTCATGGTTTATGACATATGATACCGGTGCCCAATTTTCATAGTGTAGGACTGTTGATAACTTGGATCCGCGCAACCTGACTAACGACGACGCCAACTACTATTCGATTACCGCAATCTGCGACACTCAAATTTTTCCAACCACATGCTTCAATCCTCGTCTACTTGAGCACGCTAAAATAGACATGTTCTTCCTGCAAAAATATGAAATCACAAGAAGAATGGTGCCAATATCCAGAAAATACTTCAAATTCTCGAAAGCAGCGTGTAGCATACAGCGTGCAGCAGAGCAAATAGCTTTGTACTGAATAACGTGGTCTAAGTTACATGGACAAGGTACAATGGCTTATATAGCCCTCCTAAGATATCTCAGACAGATTTGGACTTCAATACAAGCAAAAAAGGAAACACTAACTTTACAACCACCGGTTTGTTTCTACTTTAGCGATGCCTATACATAGAATTTGATGGTGGCACTTTTTCTATGATGTGGGCCTCGGAATAAGCTTTGCATCAAGTACTCACACATAAAAAATAGACTTTTGTGAATGTTATGGACATTTTAATATGGCCCTACTGAAGGTAGCAGTCGAATCCGAATTGTCTTCGAACCTTCCTATCTTCAATTTCCTTAGTTGGACGGACTTGAATCCATAAGAAACATGAAAAATTAAGTCTTCTAAGACATTGCAAAGTCAACCAAAGATACCATACGACAAAAATAGACATGTGCACCAACAACCTAAGTTTAAACAATTGTTGCTAACCTAGTGTGGATCGCAAACAATATAATTTCTAGGAAGGTAAATGCACAAAGTAAAGAGCTACAAGGCAAATCACAAGATGAACACAAGTGAGTTTTTTCCAAGGTCTCGGACACTTGCTGGTCTCCCCTAATCCACGTTGTGGTCTCTTGGACAAATCAAGTCGGCCCCATGTGCATATGAGCATTCCTCAAAATCCACTATTGTAGCTCTTTCCCACTCCGGATACGTGATCTCCAACCTTCACATCAAACAGGTCATTTTCACAATTTCTTGAAGAGATCACCAGATGCAATGTCTAAGAGTAACAAGTCGATGATGATCGCTTAAAGGTACTCAAGTACCATAAAGCTCAAACAATAGATGCAATGCACTTGAATGCTATCAACAACCTCAAAAGATGAACTAAATGCTCTAGATTTGAAGAAAGGAGGGCAAGGGGTCAAGTGTATTCAATGGGGTTCCAAGAGAGTGTCATTGCTGCAGGAGACGCGGTATTTATAGTCCCAACCACAAGTGTAGCCGTTGGGGACGAAATCCTGAACTTTTAGCTGGGAGTGGTATTACCGCGTCGTTGTATGGCCAGTAGGACTTGCCTCTAGTTCAACGGCTACTTATTGTGCATTGAATGCATAGAAAACTAGCCATTGACCCAAACCTGGTCATACTGCCCTCACATGGTGTAGTCACATCGTTCACAAGAAAAACAGGGCAGCCAGAAAACATCAATTCTGGAAAAAGCTACCGCCAACATATGTGTGTACTACCGTGCCACGGTACTATAGGAGTTTAGACGGCGGTAGGACCAGATGCAGAGATATTAGAAACACCCAAAAAATAGGCATTCTAGAAAATAAGCATCGGCGACAAGGTGGCGGTACTACCAGGGAGCAATAGTATAGGAGTTTAGATGGCGGTATGACCTCCCTTCGAGATGTGCAAAAACAACCAACAACAAGTGTTCCAGAAAAAAGCTACTAAAATTAACACAACGGTCATACCAGGGTGCGGTCATACCCCGACGTGCATGGCGGTCTGACCGCACTTTAGTTTTTGCTGAGAAACAGAAAAACACATGTTCTGGAATATAAGTATCATCATCTAAATGATAGTAGTTCCATCGTGTGATAGTACCGCATGTTCAAGGTCAATCATACCGGCCTGAATTTTCCAAAACATCAAGGAGAATACATGCACTTCCAAGATGCTAGCATGAGACAAAGTTTGAGCAATATGGCAATATAAAGTTGTGAAGCTACTAGCCAAAGATCGCTCTTAATAGTACGACATATGTTGGAGCAACCTAGTATGAACTACCAAATACCAATACCGGCAAACACTAGAAATTGTTCCTTAGCCTTTGATTTACCTTTGCCTTGAGCTAAAGTCTTTTGTTTTCATTTTCCACATGTTTCCATGCACTTTGTCAAATCCAGGACTAGACCTTTCGCATTAACTCAACAAACATGTTACTCCCTTAAACATGGTCATCATTAATCACAAAAACATAAAAGTAGGGGCCTAGATGCTTGAGCACAACTCTAACCTAGTGCTCTACCACCACATAGAGATTTAAGGATTTTTTTTTTGAAATAATATTTATTTAAAAGATAATTACAAAAATAAATAGTCAATTTTTTTTACAAAACTAGGCACCTGTCGCCAATTGGAATGGCGACAGGCTCTTGTCGCCATTTCAGTTGGCGACAGAGGCCCAACCACTAGCGATAGGGAGCTCAACAGTACCCAGAGCTCCCTGTCGTCAGTTGAATTGGCGACAGGTCCCTGTCACCAATTCAAATGGCGATAGGGATCCTCTACACTAACTATTTCTACTTACTATTTTTGATAAATCATAATTTGTACTGACTATTTCTGAGCACATTTTTTGTCGACAAATCACAATGACATTACATAACATTCAGCACAATGCCATAACATCTTTTGTCGATAAATCACAATGATATTACATAACATTCACCGTAACGCCATCACATACTTTGTGGATAAATCACATTGATATTACATAACATTCAACACAATATCATAACACCTAGTTTTTAATAAATCAAAGTGATATTACAAAGCATTGAGCACCACATACTTCAGTGGGATGAACCTTTCCCGTGGCTGTGACCTCAACGTCCGCCATGTGGACCGCCTCAAGTGGGGCGATCGGATGAGGTCCCCACGGCGACGTCCGAGCTGCCGACGTCTCCTTCGTCCTATGGATTTCTCGTAGGGTATTTTTTGAAGGTGTGCCCACACTCCCTGTAAATGGAGCACTTCTTTGTACGACGCCTGACTTCTACTTTATTCATGTCATTCCTGATGCACCGTACCAATCGCTGGCCAACCTTTCCCTTCAGCTTATTAATGTTCGCGGCACAAATAAGTTGCTCCCAGGTTGGATGGCCAATGAAATGGCTAACCACGGTGTAACCATACATCTCCTCATCACACTTGGATCATCTGTGGGTAGTTGTGGCAATAATTCGGAGGCCTGGTCAGCGCTTGGGATGGCCCTTTTCGCTGCCTCCCTTCTGTGCGTCTGGGCCCGATCATCTAGAATCTTTAGAGTGCTTCAATATTTCGCTGCTGGTTCTAGTTGCACAGCCACTTGAACATGTTCATCAAGTCCTTGTTGCCAAACTGCTTGTAGAAGTTCGCACCGAAGTGCCTCATGCACCATGTGCTCTGTAGATCGCACATGAAAGTAGTTCGTTCTCTCCTTATTATAGCTGAGTTATTGCACCAGCAGGCCCGCATGCCGATCATGTATGATGCATGCCTTAGGACTGCCCTGTACAACAGAAATCCGCAAATTCTTTAGGAACCACAACCAGTTGTCCATATTCTCACTTTCAACGAAAGCTAATGCCACGGGAAGAACTTTATTATTCCTATCTACCGCTATTGCAGTCAGTATCTGGTCCTTGTTTTTTCTAGTTAGGAATATATCATCTACGCACAAGATTAGATGGCAGTGCCAGAATGCATTGATGCATGGACCAAAGGCGAAGAACGTTCACTTTAATACCCTCTTATTAGCCCATTTCGGATGCGTGGAATCTTGAATGTCGACAAGAGTGTGGGGATTCCTGTCTTATATGACTTAGAGTAGCCCGGGGAGGTCGTGGTAGGAGTCCTCGAACGTACTGAACCTTGATTCCAATGCCTACCTCCACGCCTTGACATAGCTGAATATGTATTGGAACCTTACCTCAATCGCCTAAATGATGGATTGTGGCTCAAAATCTAGATTATCCATGATCTTACCGTACATGAGGTTGGTGATGAAGCCTGATGACAGGTTCCTGTGGGACTGCATTAACTCAGCGATGGCAAATGTGAGAGGGGCCACTATAGAGTATTTCTAGTAGCTGTCCCACTTAGGCTGAAATGCGTGCACTTGCCAAGGGTATCCCTCTATGTCGCACTTCACGTCGTATAATCTTGGGTTAGAGCTGACGACTGTGAATGTATGCCGCACTGGCAAGGCCAAGAATTTGACCGCCTCCTACACGGTCTCCTTACAGTTTGATGTGCCGGTGGCCTGATCTTCCAAAAGGTACTGATAAACCGCGCCGAACGTGGTTGACCTCGCCAAGAAGGCTATCTCCTTCATGCGAATCGAGAACACAAGCAAGAAAGTAGAAGATGCAATCTGATATTGTATTGCGAATATAGATGAAGCTCACAATATGGGGTTCCTCAACCGAACGTGCGGCGAGACTGCTAAGCAGAATAATCTCAAAGAAAAACCCACCTTAAACTATGACATCTACTGTATATATATAGGGGGACGTGAGGTGGTCGACCTAGGGTTGTGCGGCCGTGGGAAGAAGCGTACACAACCTGGACTCCGACCTCGACACGCTTACAAGACCCTATTAGGCTAAACGGTGACGCATCACCTTATTCACTATTCAGGTCGCGTATCTCTGGTCGAAGACCTGGTTGTAGGACTGGTCCTGGGGTGGTCTTGAGGAGTCCGAGCTATCTCTAGTCGTAGATTGTGTCCAACGAGTATTGGGCTCGCTGAGTACTGGTGAAGCTGGCCGTAGGCCTTCTTGAAGTGGTCGTAGACCTTGTGGAACTAGTTGTAGACCTTCTTGAATTGGTCATAGTCCTAGATTCCTAAGTACAAGTAAATCATCTCCGTTAGGCAGCATCATAGAGTTCTCAAATAATACACTCAGCCCTAGAAATGAATTTACCTGATAAATAAGTTGACGAGCACGTGCCCGAATAATTTGACCTTGCACATGAGGAGTGTTCATATCAGTAGAAGTGATATCCTCATCACAGTTGTACATAGCTCCTTGCCTGACCTCACTCTGGTCGTATTCCCACAACATATGGGAGTCTTTGTTAATGACGAGGTTGTCGAACTAGTATGTGTTCCACTCGGATAGAACCACATGCTAGTTCACATCATCCTCATCGTCGGGTCCTTCATCTTCTGACAACGCCATGTCGTCCCGGTCTTCAAGATCCATCCATTGCACTAGGGCTTCTAGCTCCTCACCCTCGTCAGCAAGCCCACTAGCTTGCCTAACAAAAGGAGCTACTTCCGCAGGGTCTTCATCGACAGCATTAGCAACTCTCGGAGCTTCAACCATTATGTGTGTTGCGCTGTAACTCAAGTCCCTGACTTCTTCTTTGTTATCACCACCCCCTTCTTGTTCAGCCGCCAATTCAGGATTGGGCTTGGCATAAGCCTGGGCCAGAAGGACCAAATCCCACCATTCCTCCCTCGCCATGTGTACATATGACTACCATAACCTTGTTCCCTTGAGCTGCACTAACTCCCAATATGTGCGATGTATTGTTCGAGGAGTAAGGCAACTCAATCTCAGATCATACACAATATGATCCAAATCGAATGAGTGAAATAACCACCGCATCACAGCGTCCCATGTACATTGCTCTGTTCTTGGCATGAGCACGGTCACCGATTGGAAATAACGCAAATCAATCCCTTGGGACCCTCAAGAATAGTCCCTTGACCGTAATAAATTTTAAAGTTGGCGACGTCCGACATATTCGACATACTGCACCGTAAAAAAGATTTTTACGATTAACCACATATCTAAAACTAGACTACCCACCAAAAAGGATTATGTACAACATACTACACTATGTAACCGTACATCTAAAACTATGTAATCCATTCGGTTAAAAAAATTACCTGAAAGGTGAGCGACCGGACGGGCAACGCTTCGTTAGCTTCTCTCCTACCCTTTACTCCTCTCCCTTCCCTTCCTTCTTTCTTTTTTTTCTAAATAAAAGTGAGTTTTTTTCCCGAATTTTAGGGTTTCGATGGTCTTTTGTACGGGAGATTGTGTCGCCATTTGAAATAACGACAGAGACTTGCGGGATCCCTATCGCCATTTGAAAATTAAAAAATTAAGAATCCTTGTCGCCATTTGAATTGGCAACAGGAAGCTTTTGGTACTGTTGAGCCCCCTGTCGCCAGTGGCTAGACCTCTGCCGCCTGTCACCATTCCAATTGACGACAAGCGCCTAGTTTTGTAAATTTATTTTTGACTAATTATAAACTATTTATTTTTATAATTATCTTTTAAATTAATATTATTTAAAAAAATCGAGATTTAGGACTACCAAGAGAAGCAAAAATGATGGAAAGATTCCAATTTGCGTAAGAATCTGTTTCTTTGGTCTATGGGCATGTTTATCTGGGTTACGCTTATCAATAAGCAGCTGATTGCTAGCTTTATATTAGGCATTTTAGAGCCATTCATACCTAATTCTAGAGGAATCATGGTTCCAACTAGTTCCTGGCGATTTGGGGTTGAGAAGTACTTCTTCCCAAATAAACCAGTGGTGCCCTGGCCAGAATCTGCTAAGATTTTTGCTAGGAGCAAGTAAGTTACCAGTTACAGCTATTGCAAAGCTTGAAGATACGAGGTTCTTGATGTTTCCATGAACAACAGTATAAGGAGAAGATAATTTGCCTTCCTGAAAAGGTAACTTCAAACCGTCCAGGAAAATACCTTTCTACACGGCAACTCAGTGAGATGGGAGCTATATTAGTAAGCAATAAACACTGCTCGACGTTGCTTGCTGTTTCAGCACTCGCATAATGGATACCACCACGTTACAACAAGTAAGCACAAAGCTTTCCTCTGTTTATTTCTCCTTTCCCGTTTAAAGTAGTGAACATAATTCAGCCACAAAGGCCTGTTATTTGCCGACAGTACAGCACTCGCAATGCCTGTCCTTTTCACAACTTTTGATCTGTTGAGGCCGAATTAGCCGATGATCAGCAGAGAGGAGGTGCGAGTAAAAGAAGCAAACGTTGCGTGGGGAATCAGAGTGCTGGTGGAATATATTGGAGCTGAGCTGAAATAAGGGGCTCACTTGGAGTGCCTTTTCCCCAACAGGCCAACACCCTCGTCCTACATGCTGGCCATTTTTTCTCCATGCATAATGTGATGTCGGATGCTTCCTTAGCTTAAAGTATAACTGCAGGAAGTATTGGACTCGCTTCCAATTTAGAAGAAAAGAAAGAAAGAAGTGACTAAAGCATTTTATCATGACAAGAACTTAACAGGGCGCTACGCTTAGAGGTAATTGAGCATAAATGTCATCAAATGTAGGGGTGCAAATGGAGCGGATAATTCCTGACCGATCAACCGTTCGAAGGCTGGCGGAGCGAATACGAGATAGAGAAATGAGTATCTGACACTATCCGTATCCGACTCCGACGAAAAAAATAGAATAAGATACATGATGAGCGATATCTGTCCATAGGTGTTCATCTGTCAGGTGGTATGAGGAAAGCATGCTGTAACTTCACTTAAGAATAAAATAATAGATAGATGGGTTGCTGCATCTGAGTAGGCAGGGGATACCGAGTGTTTTTCCTTCGACATCTCAGCGATTTGTCGCTCTGTGTTCGCTCTGATTGCTCCCCCACTGTCTAATGTTCTGTGTACGGGTGTAAAAAAAAAGAGGATATTTTTTGTCTGACCGACCTACCGAAGGCTCGCGGAGTGAATACAGGATAGAGAAATGAGTATCTAATACTATCTGTGTCCGACTCCGACTCTAAAAAAAAATACAAAATATAATATAAGCGATATTCATCCGTGTCAACTTCGACTACACCCCTAATCAAATGCCCAAACTAGCTAGCACGCCAAACATAATTATACAGAAAATAATCCCACGTAGCTAGCTGCGATGTTTGAACACTGGTGCAAAGCATGGCTATCCGGTGCCTTAACAGCTACCCTGTTGTTGGAAAACTACAGTGGAACCTATCAACTCCAAGATTTTCATTTAAGGAAGATGAACTCTTAATTTATGCCAACAAGTTAACCTCCACAACATTAAGACAGAAAAGGATGATTATATGGTTATTTATGTTCAACAAAAGTATTCGAACAACTGTTTGGTGTGTAAGCAAAGTTGGGCACTTTTCGAGTTGAAAATTCCAATTAAAAATCCCATCATAATTTGCTGTCCACGAGGAATTTGTTGAAGGAATCTTTGTCTTTAAAAATTCTGACTTGATGACGAATTAAAAGCCAGACAAGCACTACTATCCTAGGGAAAAATGATAATTCCGTACAAAGAAAATCTTCAGATCACGCCCACGAGCAGAAGATCCAGTGTAGGCCACAACCCTTCAAAAGAGTTGGGCAAGCAAGACCACATGGATCACCAGTTGATATTAATCATATGGTCAGTATTGATTTTCTAAATATTTATATCCTCTTCAGTAATATTTATAGCGCCACAATTTGTTATATAAAAACAGATACTTGATTAGTGCAAGATTGTGGAGCTCAACTAATGCACATGGTGTGCAAGTGCTGGTTTTTATACAACATGTCAATCTGTATAGATAGCTGTTGCCATTTGTCTATAGCTAGGTGCAGATGGTGGTTGCCAAAGCTCAATCAGAGTATCTGCCTTTTAGGTGCTACTTTGAAAATAGGGGGTTACTGACCAATTTACCAATTAGGTCAACTCACTCTGAAATTAGGCAGGAGGGCATAAAGTTTCAAAATTTATCACTAGTCTCCATGCATTTCCATGTCCATTCCTTCCCTTGCCCAAGCCACTCGTTCAGCAGAGTTGAAACCGGCCAAACCAAAGTGCTGCATTTTGACCGCTGGGTTGCATTATTAACATCTCTGTACGTCCTTCCAGTCAGTGCCCACCTTTGTTCCAGTATTGCAGACACAATTGTCACATTGTTCAGAATGGACACTGCCAGATCTAACGGCACTAACAATCTTGCACGTTAGCACGACACATACACCATGAGGTCAATGCATATATGTTTCTGCTGCGGTGAACTGGGGACCAGATCAAGTGATGAGAATTGAATAGAAAACTTCCGTGGGAAACAGATCCTTCGCGTTGCAGAGAAAAAGTGACTACAATCGCACTGTCTCTACAGTAAACTGAAGAGTAGTGTTTAAACAGCCATAAGACACTGTTTGCACAGTGTTCTATCGGTTGCCTTTCTAGGCTAATAAACCACGCGTCTAGCTGGTGTACGAAAGCTTAAAAATCGTTCACGCATGGGGGTGTATATATCATCCATTTGGATGTATCTACACTTCCTTACACTTTGTCCATCGGTACTCTTGTCGCCGAGACCGACAAAATCTCTCTATTTCTTTTGTCATTCCTGGTACATGCATGTGAACTTCGTACACCTAATTGAGATTGCTAAAGATCCACTAGATAACCATGCATGCGTCACAAAAGTACCGCCCTCTACTCAAGATTTAGTTAAAATTGGAGTGAATTATTGGTACGAATTTTTTTTTTTGAATTATTTGAATTAGGTGTTTTCACCACTTGCTTGGCTGAGGACCGAACCTAGAAACTCATTATCATGCATCCCATACTCCACCGTCTGGAATTAACTCATCATAGCCCCGTGTACTGGATTTATTGATGATGTGAACTGTGATTCATTTGCAAATATTTAAAACATGCATGGACTATTCTTGACGGAAAAGCACTAAATCAACCAGAAAAAAATATCAAAAATCCATTACAAGTAACAAACCTGTTGGTTTGATCACGATGATGAATGTGACATCCCAATTTTCTAAGTTTCAAAACATTTTTAAGCGGCCTAGTCCCTCGGAAAATTTTATTTGAATTTAATAAAACTTAAGTGGGACTTTCAAAGTCAAAATAATTTAATATGATTAATTTGAACATCACTTAATTCCAAAACTATTTTATTTGAGTTCTTTGTGCTTGGAACACCTCGTCGCCGCCTTTAAAAGCCTACCGCCCCCTTGGGGTTCTGTATCCTTGCATCGCACCGCACCTTAAAACCGTAGCGTCACCCTCGAAGTCGCCGCCAATCCGTCGATTTTGAGCTCAAGTCGCTGTCGCCGTCGTCGCCGATTTCCTCCTCCATTGGTGTTCCCCGTCCCTCACCGCCGCCTCTGTTGAGATCGCATCGTCCAGATCTACAACGCCCGTCCCTTGATTTCGTCAAGCATCGCTGGAACCCCGATTCTGTTGGAACACCATGTGCCACCGCCGCTCAATTCTCACTACCGATTAACTCCGTTATCCCCTTACATCTGCAAAACATCCGGTGAGATCTCTGTTGCCTCCGCTACCATTTGCGCGCCTCTATTTGCATCGTCGTGGCCTTAAATGCTGGCGACTTTAGGTCCCTAAGCCGCCACCGCCATTGAGTCGACTTGGAAACTACATGGTCGCCACGTGTCTGCCATGTCAGCACCACCTCAGCCATGTGCTTGCATGTCCGCCGCATCAGTGTTGCGTTTGCCTTCACCCGCACCCGCATCCAAGCCAATCCATTTGAACTTGGTCTATGGTAGACCTACCCACTGACATATGGACCCCACATGCCAGCCCACTGTTCCATGAACCCGTGAGCTATAGACCGGTAGACCAAAACCCATAGACCTAGTCCATAGACCGAGGGTCCCACCTGTCAGTCTCTGATTCCTATTTTTGAGATTTTCTTTTAATTCCAAAATTCATTGCTGACATCATGCCAATGCAATGTTTCGGAATTCCCGTTAGAAAGAAAATTCCAAAAATCTGAAATGGTATTTTCTTTCTCTTTTTCGTAGATTTAAATCTTCCGAGAGTCCGTTCTACCTCACACGAACTCCGATTGAGCTCATTCAACTTTCTAAATTCGTATAAATTTAAGCCTTACCTTTCTGTGATTTTTTTTTTACTTTTTGGAGTTTATTTGTTTTTATGTTTTGTATTTATTTGGGTTTTCACTTTCATTTGTGCGTAGATGTTGATACTTCGGGAGTTTTCAAGATCTGAGCCGCACGCTGCTTATTGCTTTGTCAGAGTCGAGAGCCGTTTGTCTCCTCATAAACGAGAATCTTGTAGTGACGTGGAGGATCCGAATCCAGCGCCAGTGGTATGGCGCTTGGCCCGTCGATAGCGGCATGCACGCACGCGCCGCACGCCCTTGAGGCATATGCATCGCCGCGTGGTGCGGAATGCGGAGTGCGGACGTGCGGTGGGTCGGGCACGGACGTTCAGATGCACGCGGCCTGAGCCGGTGAGCCTTCTAGGTGGATAGTGCCTGTTGCATGCTCAGTGGCACCGTGTGGCGGATTGCTACGAGGATCGCCACGCGCAATGTGCGGTGGATTGAATGGTCCTGCACAGCAATACGACGAGACCTTTTGTAGCTATAATATAGCCCGTTGTCTCTTGTAGGATCATTTATTTTTGAGATTTTCTTTTAATTCCAAAATTCATTGCTGACATCATGCCAATGCAATGTTTCGGAATTCCCGTTAGAAAGAAAATTCCATAAATCTGAAATGGTATTTTCTTTCTCTTTTTTGTAGATTTAAATCTTCCGAGAGTCCGTTGTTCCTCACACAAACTCCGATTGAGCTCATTCAACTTTCTAAATTCGTATAAATTTAAGCCCTACCTTTCTGTGATTTTTTTTTTTACTTTTTGGAGTTTATTTTTTTTATGTTTTGTATTTATTTGGTTTTTCACTTTCGTTTGTGAGTAGATGTGGATACTTCGGGAGTTTTCAAGGAAGGTTGAGTTGAACAAGTTCAAGACCAGTACCAAGACTTGTTGTCAGGCAAGTTGTACCTTTGACCTTGTTGAACCCAGTTTTTCAAAATTACTTGGATTCAAATTATTTCATGTTACTTCAACTATTTAATTTTTTAAAAATATTTCAAGATTAGCTATACACTCATTTGATTATATCCACTTTGGTCATTCTATTACCATGATCTTTTGTCACCCTAACTTGGTTAATTATTAGTTGGTATTACCATATCACCAACGTGGGTTGGTTAGACACGAATAGTCTGCTTAGTCATGCACTGAGTTATTGATATCATTTTGAGTTGTAAATCTAAATTTGACTAAGTGATTATAGAACAACTTTATGGAAAGACTATATGATGTATGTTGTTACTCGTTGATGGGATGTGATGCACTTAACTAACAAGGTGGAAAAAGATTTAGACTGAGACGAGTGGAAATGATTTGTGATATGGTGGAACTTAGTGATTGAGAAATGGAATTGTGGTCATTTAGTTAGAATTTGTCAGTCCCGACTTGGTCAATTAAGGACTTAACTTTGTGCGTCATTGAACTAAGCCACAACTTTACAACCACATACAAGGTATGGAACATGTCTAACTTCGTGAGTTGTGGAGTTTTAACATTGACTACTCAGGTAGTAGGTTAAGTGCTCAATTATGGGTGGAGGTGTGGACTACTATGTAGATCACAGTTATGGACGGTTGGCCGCTTCTACGTTCAATGGTGTGCGTCAGACCAATGAGTGAGGTTGGGGTTGGCAGTATGCACATCGGAGAGTCAATTGTTAAGATGAAACTTCTGAAAGATTTTGTTATGATCAGTGCTAGCTACACTAGTTATATCTTGTGGGTAAAGTGTACAACCTCTGTAGAATGTTAATCAATCTATTCAAATAGCTGTGTTCGTGGATATGGACTTGTTCGGGGATTTCATACGAGGGGTAGATTTTCATAAAACAATTGTGAGAGACAGTTATGTGATTTAACTCATATGGCTGTATGAAACTAAACTGATTAGGCTTCATGGGCATTGTGAAAATTCTTGCTAAATTAATTTTGTTTATTTGTGTTTAAATTATGCTTTCAATCTATTATTCGTATTCAAATGCAAATGCTGTTTTTTTTTTTGTAAAATAACCATAGAATCAATTTCCTTTGAAATAAACCATCATCTACAATTGCATTATGTGGTACAACTTGTTGAGTGCTTGAAGTACTCATTCTTGCTGCAATTATTCAGATGAAGTGGAGGAGTCTTCGTCTGCTTTTGAGGAGGAGTTTAACGAGGAGGGTGATCGCTCGGTCTTGACCGCAGTCGGTTGCCTGTGGTAAGTTGATGAGCTCCCGCTGAAGTTGTTTTAGTTCCACTGCCATCTCTTTATGTAGTGCTACCCTTGCGTGGCTTAATAAGTGTAAACTCGATTATATGGTCACAACCGTTATTTATCAATCAAATTAGTCGTTTATTCGTATATTTGCTTTGTGTGCACTAGCGTGATCCTAGACTAGTGTATTATACACAGAAGATACATATTTTGGTTCCAATAATGAAGGACTGCATTGAAAGTGCATTATGATATAATATGTGAGTTATGATAGGGTGTCATGTGGATCATGAAAAAAAAAAGAAAAAATATATATATTTAGTCTATGTACTTTCAAGTTGGTCCAGTTTCACCGTTGTGCTATAAAATTGAGTAAATAACCCCTTGTACTTACAATAACGGATCAAATCAAGTATAAATCGGAAACGAGGTGGTTTGCGCGCTGAGTTGTCTTCCTAGGTGGCAAATGCGCTGATGTGGCAAGCAACAACACAAGTCAGCGACAGAAGATCCAACCAACATAACCCAAAACTTCTACCGCTGGATCGCCTCCCTTCTCCCTACTTCAGCTTGACTGTAGGGGACCAAATATGTTTTTTTTTGTCCTTTAAAAAATGTGGGCACGCTGCTAGTATGTAAGTAATTATACAAAGCTAGTATAGCTGGATCATTAAAGCTTGATTGAGTTTTAAAACATATCAAACACTGTTTTCAAGTACTTCTTTTTGCGTTTTCAATGATGTTTTGTAGAACTTTGTATTGTTAACATGCATACTTCACGCGGCGACATACCTAAAGATTGTTGGAATATGTTACCATAGAGTCTACCGTGGCCTGCTTAGCCAAACTTTAACTTATTGGGTTATTATAAGTTGAAGCGGGTGCAAATGGATGGTTTCTTTTCTAGACTTTGGAAAACCGCATTCGTCAAATATAAGTCTGCGAATATAAGTTGGAACTGATATCGTCCAGCTTTACATCTTATAAACCGGAGCTATATACACAAACTAATGCACAAATCTACCGAGATGTACTACCAGCTGTTGGGCTTAAACTGTAAATACCGTTAAATTACCAAGTACTAACTGCTCAGTTATTGAGAGGTATCCCTAATATATCCAAGGGAAACTAGTGATGTGAAAAAACGGCCGACTCAGCCGATTAATCGGTGATGGTAGCTAAACCTTCACAAATAGTCTAATCCGAGTATGATTAACGCAGTTGAAGGATTAATCCACCGCATAATTTGATTAATCGGCCATTTTCCGATCAATCATCCGTTTTTTTTCGTTTTACTCACGAAAACCACTTATTTTTAATTGCTAATTACCATAAATTAGTTTATAATATTATATGTTAGCGTTACGTATCTTATGGATGAAGTATAAAAAATTAAATGTAAAACATGAGGAATCACTACTACAGAAAAGTTCATCACGCACGGTTCAGAATACAGTCATCACGCATGCTTTTGAACCGTTCAAATTTTACGTCTGTGATAATAGCGGTTATCACGCATTTGCCCAACCACGAACCGCTCAGGATATTACTGTAATCACAAACGGTTCGTGGTTGGAACCGCTCGTGATTCGAATATCACGCACGGCCCACGAACCGTCTGTGATAAGTCTTTAGACCGAATTAATTTTTATCGTATTTTCAGCTAGCCTCAGGAATTGCTAGCCATGCTCTCTGAAAACTAGCAAGCAGAAACATATCACAGATAATTGTTGACAATTCAAAGTGATCATTTAACTCAAAATCAATTACAAAAGAATGTTTCAAATATATATTGTCGCTAGAGTTACAAATTGAATTACAACCAGTCAAAGTGAATTACAATATTTAATCAATTGTTTCGAGGTCGTTCATCGGTGTCAACGGTGGTGTCGACGGTGTGAAACTCTCCGGTGGTGTTAACTATGTCTGCCTTGATGAAGACGCAGAGTTCCACTCGAACATGCATGACCTGATCCATCTCGAGTGCATTTAACTCTATGTTCAAGCCCTGTCGCTAACAGGAGTAAAGTAGTAAGCATATATATTTAAATTTATAATTAAGAAATAATTATTACGAGATTGACAAACCTGGGGATCGTGCGTGCTAGAAGCAATCAATATGGCATACGTAGAATGCGCATAGGTGATCTCGTTTTTGCTGGCGGCACTGCAAAAATAGAATTACATATATATGTACAGTCAGTTCGAGACGCAATATTATGGAGTATGATATATGATTATTGTGTTGTAGCGCAAATCAAAATCGCATCCCGTGAGTCGCAGACGCTGCTCCCTTGTATAAACCTCCTCGCAACATAGCCGATGAACGCTCTACATGATTCAAAAAGTTATCCTTGTCCATTTCAAACGAAGGAAGACTACAATAGAGTTATGTGCGGAGGAAATGAACATACCTGTCGAGTATTCCTTTAAGAAGGGTGAAGTCGTGATTTTTGTTGAGTAGAGAATCAAGGTACAATACCATGTTCCTCTTTAGCACAAGAATCAGAAGAATCCAGTGGAAGACTACAATACCATGTTCCTCTTTTGATTTCTCCTTAACGAGGCGGCTGAGGGACGTCTTCCTGTGAGACGCCTCAGGGACCGATATGGTGACACGTTTTTCTTGTCCCTTCATCGTCTTCTCGACGGGAAGCGATGTGGCGGCCTTCTGAAGCTTTGGTTTAGGCAGACTCATCGACGGTCCTATTGGAGAGGCAGGTCCGCCGATATCGTGTCATCAAGGGTCCAAAGACGATGTCCTTCTTGACCATCGGATAAAAGTGTGTGGCATCCCCTAGTGTTCTGATTTCTTCGTTCGGGGGAATCTCCAGCGGGATGGCCATGAAATTATCATGTACCATGTCCACTTGCACCCTGACGTAACCCTACGCCAGCTGGGCACCGTGCTGCACTGCCCCTTCCTGCTATGGATACACCATACCCGCCCAAATTTCAATAGGAATCGATCCAACCATCCTCACTTGAGCTTGCGTATGCGTCGGCTCCTACAAAATGGTACACAATTAGCTAAGGCGTCCTATAGGTCTATCTTTGGAGCATTCCAGAGATGTACATTACCTTGATGTCGTCGATCGGTAATTGCACGTTGTCATGTACAGAATTATGTGTGGACGCGACGCTACTCCGATGTCGAGGAGGACTTGCTCCCAAATTAACAGGGGCGGTTTGTGCCTGCATGAGTTGATTTACTTGGTTCTGCAAGTTTGTTATTTGTTCTTAAAATTTTCCAATAAGCACATGTTCCAACCGAGCCTCGTGCTGGTCCTTGGATCTCTTCCTACTCCTATATGTGTCGGAGTTGTGTGGGAATCCATCCCTCCAAGGTACGTAAACCACAATGCCTCGCGTGCGACCCGGGTGCTCCTTGTTTCCCAGGGCCGTAGATAGTACATCCTTCTCCCTGTCTACTTCGAAGGAACCTTGGGAAGATGCGGAAGTCAATGCTTCCTGCAAGAGGACATCATGTTATTGTAGACACCATGAAGTTATGGACTTATTAACAATTAAGTGGTTTGAGAAATTTACCAGGCGTTGAGAAACTGCCTCGTCTCGCTGTGTTTGTGAAAGAGTTGTCGCTCAAGACGTGGTCGATGCCCTCGCCTTAACCGTGCTCGAGCGTAGTGGTCTGAGATCTCAGCAAACGGTTGTGCAGCAGTCTCGTCCTCCGCCGCCCACTGCGTGGCTTTACCCGCGTACCCAGCGGTGCCGAGTCTATGGGGGTGAGTGTTTTGTGCTTAGATAGCTCTGTGCGCCGCACTTTTCTCCTGAAATTCGGCCGTCGTCTTCATTTGCACGAAGGCGTCCCATGTATGCCGCGACAAAAATTGATACGTCGTGAAGGGCGTCCGACCCGTGTTCACGTACTGCGTGATAAGCAGGCTCTTGAAGGTCCTCCACGCGTGGGACATCGCCAGCAGCGCGTGCCATCGCACACGTGCCTGGTGAAGGACTGAAATGGCAACAGAGGGGGGTGAATGGTGCCTTAAAAATTAAGAACTCCCCTTTACTGTATTTAAAACAAACCTACAAAGCCCTCTGAATATCTCAAGAAGAGTGAAGCAAAATCAGAGAACGAAAATAAACTTCAGACTGTTCTGTCAGAAATCGGAAGCTCCGATTCTACCCGGCGGTAGTTCCGGCTTCAGTGCGGAAGTTCAGCCAACAGCAGTTCCGCTGTGGACAATCGGAAGTTCCGATTGTCCTGACCGAAGAACAGTGCGCTCGGGTTTTTTCAAAAAATCCGAAATACTAAATCTTGAATGCTCTTCTCAGGTCAAGTTTCACAGGACATCATCCTAAACAACATCTTGACCTCATGGAGAAGAATCGCAAATAAAGATTCATTAATCAAAGCAAAAACGGATTTCTTGAAGAAGGGGTAAGAAAGACCAAAAACCACAATAGACAAGATTCTCAGATTCTTAGCTCATGAAACTTTGAGGATATATTAGCAATATCAAAACGACTCTAGATATCAAGTTTCAAGCTATTTCATAAAACACAGAGGAATGATTACAAAGATTTTCAGTTCATCCTCTCCAACTCAACAAACTCTCAAAAAGCAAAACAACCCTTTTGCTAAAGCTAACCCTAATTTTCTCTCTCAAAGTCTAACCCTAACACCAGGGGTTCACCTCTATTTATAGCCTTTGGCTAATGGGCCTCCAACCCATTAAGCCCGCTACACCCGAACGGAACCGCCTCCACTTGTGCCACTTTGCGAAAAGACCGTTTCGCCCCTTGCACACCTTCTGGAAGCCTCCCGTATCCCTTGCTGTCCTTGACTCGCAACCACCTCAAGATTCACGCCGTCTTCGACACATCCCGACCGTTCGACCTCAACGCCGCCGCGCTTAGTCCGATCACCTCGTGTCTCGCCATGACTTCGCCTCGATGTCCCGCAATAACACAGCATAAAACACATCACATAGCATTGCACAATATCATAGCATCAACATTTGTACAAGACTCAAACTCATACAAACTCAAAATCACAAATTATACTTCTTCGCAAGACAAGCTCGACACAATCGAAGTTCCGCGACTTACTACAAATGAAGTTCCGATTTCGAACATCCGCACTTGTCGATTATCGGAAGTTCCGATTTACCATTGCGAACTTCCGATTATCTAACGTCCGCACTCCTGCAATTTCAATTCCGATTTTCGCCTCGAGAGGAAAACTCACGCCAAGATATCTGACAAACCGCGACCCCAGGTGCGGAACTTCCGATTACTTCAACCGAACTCAATTCCCAGATTAATCGGAAGTTCCTATTTCCAAAGCCAGAGTTCCGACATCGAATTTCCGCCCATACACAAATGTAGTTCCGATTACCTGCTTCAAAGACAAACAATACAAAACCGAGAGACACAACTCTCAACCTATTCAACAAGTTGTCAAATACTCATCACTCACAATGGAGGACCTCTCACATGATCTCTCAATCTCCCCCTTGATGAGTATATTGACAATCACCGAAAAAGCATAAGATGAGTTTGAGTTTAAAATCAACCACGGTCTAAACAAGTAGTAGAGAAGCTCAAGACCATGTTGACAAAAGAGAAAGACTTGAGACGAGATGAAAGAGCAATTTTCGCACAAACTCAAGGCTTTTCTTCAGAAGACTTTTTCTCTCCAAAATTCTCCCCCTTTGGCAATAAAATCATCAAAATGTATTAAAGAGAGGAAATGACTATATGATATTCATTTTAAGCATTAGGAGCCATGTAGATTATCCAAAATGACTATTAGAGTATTACACCAAGCCATAACACATAAGAATGCTATCAAGATCATGACAATTGATGTATAGACTAGCTAAGATAGAAAATCCATAATCTGATTAATGATCCAATTTTTTAGCAAGTCAAATAAACCAAGATTGAAGTCTAGCTAAAGATATCCAAGGATGATACAAGCCATGTCAAATAATCTAAGTTGAACCAAGAAGACTCATATTGAACAAGTTAGAGTGCTACCAGTTGAAGGACTCATTTTATCCAGAACTTGGTCTTTTTAAAGATAAGCAATTTTAGCACATTTTTCTTTTTCTGAAGGCTCTTTATGGTTTTATCTCAGTAAAGCAAGCTCTGGACTAGGTGCCATCCACAACTGCCTCCTAAGCTTCAACTAATTTTTCAAATCTTAACCATGTGCTAGATCCCAAGCCTTATGCGACCACTCCAAGCAACAGACTTAAGGAGGTGATCTTAGGTCATCCAAGGCTCCCCCTGAGTTCATGCCTAGTGCAATGGCAAGCCGTCTCATGAGAAAGATTTGGTGAGATCAGTTTTTTTCGCACAAAAGAGATCATTTTTGCTTTTGAAGTTTTTAGACCAACGATTAAAGATAAGTCATGTTTCTTAACAAACTGACATAGCTTACTCAAAAGTTCAAAAGAGATTCAAGACTAAACTTAGCCTACTTGACATGGCGAGAATCATAAAAGGATAGCTTCAACCAGACTAGTCTCAAGAGCTATTATGACAAGATTTTAATTCGAGTTTAGCATTTTTTTTAATCACCTTAGCATGGCAAAGACTAAACTACACATAAAAAGTCATGATAGATCTAGCAGTTTAGCATAAATCATGGCAAAATGTAAAACAGTGAAAACAGATCATAAGGGATAATAAACAAGGCTCTATATGGTTATATTGCAATGCAGGATGAAATGCACGAAAATCCAGATCCCCTTCAGAATGATATGCATCTTTTAATTCAGGTTGAGTTATGACAAGTTTAAGAACTGGAATAACCAAGATAAACTCCCCCTGAGCCAAAGGAACAAAAACGAGAAACTGGAACAAGAAATAGAAACGGCAGTCCTTAGAGCATAGAAAAGATATAGAGAATGCTATCGCTCAGACAGGTTCTTATCTACCCCATATGATTCTAGGACTATCAGCTGATCAACTCACACACTAAGGAGCAACATCGCTCCCTGTCTACCCAAGGGTGGCCCGACCCTTGCTAGAACCTATAAGAAGTGAGTAAGCTCTACTTAGAGAGAGAAGAGACAGCTAATAAGCAGCATCCTAGAAGCACAAGATAAGAATTAGCAGTCAAAGCAACTTGGAAAGAGAACCACTCTAACCTATGCTGGAAGGACTTAGACCCAACTCACTCAAAAGAAATGTAACCGGAAAAGAGTAAGCATAATTAAAATATAATACAGCAGTAAAACCCAAACTCCCTCACAACAGTCCGCAAGGATAAACCACCCCAAGCTCTCCTCGCAGAGCTGAAAACCGAGAGCTGTCCAGAGGTTTGGTGAAGATATCAGCCAACTGGTGCTCACTCTCCACAAACCGGAGCACAATGTCACCCTTTCTACATGGTCTCAAGAAAGTGATATCCGATATCAATATGCTTGGTCCGAGAATGTTGCACTGGGTTCTTGGCAATGCAAATCGCAGACGTGTTATCACAAAAGAGTGGAACACCGTCGATTGCTAACCCAAAGTCCTGCAGGGTCGAGACCATCCAAAGCACTTGGCTACAAAGAATCGGCCGCAAAGAACGCACTCGGCCTCGTAGTGGATCGCGAACACCGGACCGCTTCCTTGACGACCAGAGACAAGAGAAGTGCCAATGAATTGGCAAGTGCGTAAGTGTTTCTTCCTATCTATCCTACACCAATAAATCAGACGGAGAAGGCTCTAAGAGATAGACAAGAAGAGGAAGAGTACCGATACCATAGTCAATGGTAGCTCGAAGGTACCGAAAGATGCGCTTCACCGCCTGACGGTGAGATACGCGAGGAGAAGCTTGAAACCGAGCACAAAGACACACAGAGAAGTGTATGTCTGGTCTCGAGGCTGTGAGGTACAAGAGAGAGCCAATCATGCTCTGAACTCCTTCTCGTCAACTGTTCACCGCCTTCATCGGATCAAGAGTGAGATGCCATCGGAGTTGATATCGCTTTCCATCATTCATGTCAAGCGCTTCAGAGGTCTCGAGTGTATTTGCCTTGGTGAAGAAAAGTACCTTCCCGAGTCTGTTTGATTTGGAAGCCAAGGAAGAAGCTCAACTCGCCCATCATGCTCATCTCAAATTCTGAGCTCATAACATCAGAAAACTGAGAAACGAGAGTATGTGAGGAGCCACCAAAGATGATGTCGTCCACATAGATCTGGACGAGCAAAAGATCAGTGCCAAGACGGCGGATGAATAAGGTCTTGTCTGTTTTACCCATTTCAAAACCATGACTCAGCAGATAGGACTTGAGCCTTCCATACCAAGCTCTGGGAGCCTGCTTGAGTCCATACAAAGCTTTGGAAAGCTCTCAGACATGGTTAGGTATTTGGGGTTCTCGAAACTGAGGTCAGTCTCGACATAGACTTCTTCCTCAATAAGGCCATTGAGGAAGGCACTCTTGACATCCATCTGGTATAGCTTGAAACCCTTAGAAGCTGCAAAGGCAAGCAGGATTCTAATGGCTTCAAGTCTAGCTACAGGGGCAAAGGTCTCTTCAAAATCTAGACCCTCTACTTGGGAGTACCCCGAGCTACCAAATTTAGCCTTGTTTCGAATGACTAACCCATCTTCACTTTGCTTGTTCTTGAACACCCATTTGGTCCCAATGATATTGTGACCATGAGGGGGCTCAACAAGGGACCAGACTTTGTTTCTTTCGAAGTTTTCCAACTCCTCATGCATGGCGCTTATCCAAGACTCGCCGATAGAGCATGACAAACGTCTTTGGGCTCAAATGAGGCAACAAAGGCAGAATGGAGACAGAAGAGAGACATGCCAGTTTTTGAACGAGTGACTCGCTCAAAGAGATCTCCAATAATCTGCTCTGAAGGATGGTCCTTTTGAATGTGTCTAGGAGGTCCAGGGTGAAATGAAGAAGTGGCCTCTACCTCATTAGCAGATGAGATAGGAACAGAGCCACTAGCTTCGTAAGAAGCGAGAAGGTAAGGTCGATCTCCTCGAGGTGCAAGTGGAAGAAGGCACCTCAAGAGGAGGAGGAAGAACTGGATCTGTAGACAACCCTCATCTTCGCCTTCCTCATCGCCCACAAAGATGGACTCAGATCGCTCTAGAGAACTCGAGATATCGTGCCTAGTCCCCAGACCGCCTCATCGAAGGTCACCTCACGTGTTCTACCATTTTGCTAGACTCGCAGCCTGCACTCTATAGGCACGAGAAGAAGTCGAGTAACCTGTAAAGATCCCATCACAAGATCGTGACTCGAACTTATCTAGGTTCCTGCACTTGTAATAAAACACTTGCAACCAAACACACGAAAATGCGAGACACCGGGTTTTCGCCATATCTCAACTCATAAGAAGTGCGATGCAAGAGTGCCCAAGAAAGACTCATAGAAACATGACAAGCAAGAGCAATGGCCTCATTTCAAAACTTCCTAGGTGTAGAGTACTCATCAAGCATCGCCCCGCCATCTCGACTAAGGTACGGTTCTTCCTCTCCACAACGCCATTTTGTTGGGGGACGATGGAGACGAGAACGGTGCTCTACACTGCCTCACCACGTAAACTCTCAAAGTAGGAATTTTGAACTCGGTGCCATTATCATCGCGAATTGCTCGTAATGCACAGGAGCTCAACAGAAAGCCTACTAAAAGACCACGAAAAGAGTAAACGCCTCATCCTTCGAGGCTAAGAAAAACACCCAAGAGTACCTCGAGAAGTCATCGACCACAACAAGAATATACCACTTCCTCCCGCTAATCAGATTGAGCCGACCAATCAGATCCATATGGAGCAGCTTGTCCCGTGCATCACCATTGTCCCGTGGATCGAGAGTGAGAAGCGGCAACCATCTTGCCGTGCGTCTCAAGCATGGAGAGCAAACTAGATCCTTGACCATCTTGAGTTTCGCAAACCACGAATGAGATCGTGGCCGCTAACTCGTGTCAAATGATCAAAGCCTATATGACCTAGTCTCCTATGCCGAAGGTCAAATCACGGATTCGTAGCAATTAAACACCGGAGAGGATCACCAAGACTCGAAAAATCAGACGAAAGATCCTCCCAGATCGAGAAATCCCGCAAACTAGGCTACCCAAGAATCAAGAATTTTGCAATTGTTTTTCTTAAAGCTCACTCAGAATCGCCATCCAGAAGTCGAGAGACGAAAGCGATTATACCGCAGCTTACTTACTAAGGCAACATCTTTCAAAATAAAAGAATCATTTTATGCTCACAAGACCTTTAGCGATGACGCGCCAAAATGAAGCATCTCCAAGGTGATCGCCTCATCACCTCGAGCACGGGTTAGGAAGAAAACCAACGAGAGTCTCCGGTCATATGACGAGAACACCCGAGTCTACAATCCGCACCTTTCCTTCCCCGGCGAACCTCGAGTCAAACAGATAGTAAAGTCTCAAGATCGGGTGAATCAACAAAGTGATTTTGGCACCCAATATCGAGTAACACGCCGAATGTGATGAAGTAGTCAAGAAAGACCGACCTCTATCTACCCTACGCCTCGCCACTCAACAAGTCGGAAGGTCTGTAGTGCAGACTGAAGTCATGGTCGAATCCGACCGCTATGGAAGAGCGAGCGAATTCGCAACATGTCGATCACGCCGTGAGTAGCCATCTCGAAGGGAAACCGAGATCTACCTCAAAGCGACGGAAGTCACGACCAGAGGAAGCATGAGGACGAAATCGAAAACTCGAAAAACCAAGTCCTCGATGTCGCCTAAATCATCAGATGTATCAAACCTAGACCTCGTGTTGGTCTTAGGTGCACTCATGGTCTCGGGCTGACCACGAATGTACCTAACAGACTAACACGATCTCTTCGCGCGATCTTGGCGCGCCTGAAGCAATGATCAACCAAATGTCCATCCTTTTGATGAAGGTGCAATGATGCTTCGCTTCGAGAGGTCAAGCCGCAGTGGAATCACCTTGTCGCAGAGATCCTTTGAACAAAACCCACGATTTAAAATTGACTTTCATCCCCGGCTTAGTTTTGATCACACCTGGTGCTATGGTTCTGAGCACGACAGGTGGATACTTCCTCATATCCTCATGATAATCATAACCTAGACCTTGATTAAATCTGCAAATTTTAGATTGGTCTAGAATGAGATTGAGCTTCTTCTTGCCTCCTACAAACCTCTCGAGAGTGTTCATAAGATACTGACACTCCCGAAAGAGAGAGGTGCAAGAAGAGCAGGGGGAAGAAGGAACAGCAGAAGGTAAGGGAGCAGAAGAAGAACCAACAGCAGAGGAAAGATTGGCTTGTGGATGCACAGCCGACTTTGGGGCGACAGTCCTACTGCTAGCAGATTGGTTCACGTTGCTAGACGTCTCTACCAAACCCTTAGACTTCTTCCCAGCATACACAATACAAGCAGATGATTGTGTTTCTAGAAGATCCTTAGTTAGCTTCACACATTTTTCATCCAAAGCAACCAAATCACATTTTAGTTTATAACATTGATTGCACGGTGAGCTAACAAGGTCCTTAGAAGCATATTTGGCCAACTTGTTATTGTTGTCAACTAATTCTTGAAACTGTTTGGAGACAGATTCAAGCTCAGCAGTAAGTTTGGGACAATTCATACATGAAGCAATAGGCTCAAGAAGGAAAGCTTGTAGTTCAGTGATTTTGTGGTCTGCCCGTTTTAGATTCATCTTCAAATTATTACAGCTTTTACAAATCTCGGGCAGATCAAGCAACATGGTATAAAGACCTTTAAACGCATTATCCTTATCCTCACATGAGGTGCAAGAAGTAGTTTCTACACTAGTCGATGAACTAGGCGCTACCCTACTCATTTCTAGTTCAGTAAGCATACTAGCATTCTTCACCTTAAGCTTATCAAGCTCAGAAGTCAGACTATCATGCGAGGTCCTTAGTTTCTCCATGTCACCAATCAAACCACAGCATGTATCACAATCATCACGGGAGGAAGCAGATCTAAGTGAAGTAAGCTCCCGTGATTGTCTATCTACTTTCTTCTCAAGATCACCAACCCTAGCTCTAGATCTAGCATAAAACTTTCCTAGCTTAAGGAATGCATCATTGAGCTGGTCGTAGGAGGGACCTACCTCATCGGAGTCATCAGAGAGCTCATTGTCACGACGTCGGTCCGCTGGCCATGAAGCACATGCCGATGAAGTTGTCCCCGCCCTGGGATCTTGATCATCCTTGCCCTCGTCGCCACTCCATCCCTCCACGTCGCCGGTTGAGGTCGCCGGCGGTGAGGACGCGATGGAAGAGCTTCTTGGCCTTCCCAAAGTTGCGAAACTTCTTCTTGTCTTGAGTAGGCGCCGAGGGCTTCATGTTGCGGTTCTTGTCGATGTTGTCGTTCTTGCTCTGACCGCCGTAGTCACCTTTGCCCTTCCCGGCTTGGGGCGCTTTGCTCGGATGTGGTTGGGGCCACCACACTCAAACAAATCACGGACCTCCTCTTTTCCATCCCTCCTCCTCTTGTAAGTATGGGAAAACTTCCGAGCTAGGAGGGCTAGTCGCTCATCCTCAAGCCGCTCTAACTAATCATCGCTATGTCACAGAGAAAGCAAGGAGAACCCGTATCGACTCGTAAGAAGATCCAGAGGTGGGATCGTGACTAAAGCCATCGACCGTGACTTCGACCTTCGAGACAATGTCAATCTCGTGAGTCTTGAGACGCGAGTAAAGCGCATCAAGAGTCGTGGTCGAGAGGTCCGTACTATCCTTGATGGTAGTCACTTTCATCTCCCAAACACGAAGATCGAGTGCGAAAGCATCTGTCGAGCGCTATCCGAGTCGGGTATGTAAGACCGAGCCGCACGGAGGTTGCTCAATATCTTGTGAAAGAGCAAAAACACTCGCCAAGAGATTCACCAAGAAGCATCTCAAATTTATCAGATTCACGCTTGAACGGTCTTGTCGAACCGTCTTAATCTGGTGGTGCCTCATGGTATGCATCGAGGGTCACCCGGATGTCATAAGCGTAAGGCAAATGAGAAATGCGATCGAACTCACTTCGCTCAAACCTCGAATTATAATGTTCCTAGCCTTAGCATTGGCCTCAACATCAGGCATGTTTCCCACATTGATGTTTTCATCGGCAGGATCCGAGAATCTAACCTTCACCTTTCTCCAGATGGCATACCCCTGAGCCTGGATGTATGTTTCCATTCGGCTCTTCCGTAAGGATAATCCAGCCATCAAAGACTGGAGGCTTGGTGGAATACTTGTCCATTGCCATGGCTCAACCGACTGTTAAGATCTATAAAGAAGAGCTAACCGGCTCTGATACCAATTGAAGGACCGAAATGGCAACAGAGGGGGTGGATGGTGCCTTAAAATTAAGAACTCCCTTATCAGATTTAAAACAAACCTACAAAGCCCTCTCAATATCTCAAGAAGAGTGAAGCAAAATCGAGAACGAAAACAAACTTGATCGTTTCATCGTAAATCGGAAGCTCGATTCTACCCGGCAGTAGTTCCGCGATCGCAGTAGTTCCGCCGATCGCGGAAGTTCCGCCAATGTAGTTCGCTATGGACAATCGGAAGTTCCGATTGTCCCGACCAAGAACAAGAGGCCGGTTTTTTTCCAAAATCCAAATACTAAATCTTGAATGCTCTTCTCAGTCAAGTTTCACAGACATCATCCTAAACAACATCTTGACCTCATGGAGAAGAATCGCAAACAAAGATTCATTAATCAAAGCAAAACGGATTTCTTGAAGAAGGGCAAGAAAGACCAAAACCACAATAGACAAGATTCTCGATTCTTAGCTCATGAAACTTTGAGGATATATTAGCAATATCAAAACGACTCTAGATATCAAGTTTCAAGCTATTTCATAAGACGAATCAAAAGATACACCAAAACCCTAGATATTCAACATGAACAGGAAGGGAATAAAGAGAGGCATAAACAAGTAATCAAAACCTCAGAGTTTCATTGATAGAAATCAAGAGATTACAGAGGAAACATAGAGGAATGATTACAAAGATTTTCAGTTCATCCTCTCCAACTCAACAAACTCTCAAAAAGCAAAACAACCCTTTTGCTAAAGCTAACCCTAATTTTCTCTCTCAAAGTATAACCCTAATACCAGGGGTTCACCTCTATTTATAGCCTTTGGCTAATGGGCCTCCAACCCATTAAGCCCGCTACACCCGAACGGAACCGCCTCCACTTGTGCCACTTTGCGAAAAGACCGTTTCGCCCCTTGCACACCTTCTGGAAGCCTCCCGTATCCCTTGCTGTCCTTGACTCGCAACCACCTCAAGATTCACGCCGTCTTCGACACATCCCGACCGTTCGACTCAACGCCGCCGCGCTTAGTCCGATCACCTCGTGTCTCGCCACGACTTCGCCTCGATGTCCCGCGGTCAACACGCACAAAAACACATCACATAGCATTGCACAATATCATAGCATCAACATTTGTACAAGACTCAAACTCATACAAACTCAAAATCACAAATTATACTTCTCGCATTAGCTCGACACAATCGAAGTTCCGACTTACCACAGCGGAAGTTCTGATTTCCGGAACATCCGCACTTGTCAGGATTATCGGAAGTTTCGATTTTACCATTGCGAAACTTCCGATTATCGGAACGTCCGCACTCCCAGAATTTCAATTCGATTTTTGTCTCGTGAGGAAAACTCACGCCAAGATTATCGGACAAACCACGACCCCAAAGTGCGGAACATCCGATTACTTCAACCAACTCAATTCCCAGTTAATCCTAAGTTCCTATTTCCAAAGCCAGTAGTTCCGATTATCGTAACTTCCGCCCATACACAATGTAGTTCCGATTACCTGTTCAAAGACGTAAACAAGACAAAACCGAGACACAACTCTCAACCTATTCAACAAGTTGTCAAATACTCATCACTCACAATGGAGGACCTCTCACATGGTCTCTCACCTGGTCTGCTTCAGGGAAAGTGAACGAGGCAGAAAGTTCAGTCCACAACTGGTCTATCTCTACATCCGTCAGAGACTTCCAGGTTGGGGTGGTGATGGGGACCCCGTTCCCTTGCAAGTACCCCGTTCCCTTGCAAGTACCCCGCAGACAGTCCGGAATCTCGCAGCTGCTTTCTTGGGACTCAGCAGGATCCCGACGTCACTGACCTCCGTGATCGTCATGCGCCCGAGGGCAATTTGGAGATTCCTCCGCCTTCTCGCTCGCGTACCACCTTGATCGGAGATCCAGACGCATTTGGCGACGTCGCTGACGGCGGCGAAGACGGTGCCTCTGCCATCTCGCTTACTTGCTATCTATAGAAGTTATGTATGCAATGATTACATAAACAAATAGAAGTTACCCATTAAACCTAAATATATGATACGTAGTAAATAAAATATATGAAATTGCACAAAAAACTACAATTTATTTATTGCTTGATAGAAACGTGTAGCTTTCCTAATTCTCCTCTCCAAACCCTCCCGACTCTGTCGCTGATGCTTCTCCGGCGTAAACACCGCCGTTATGTGAAAACCTACTCCCTAACAAAACCGGACTCGCTAACTTCTCTCGATGCTAACGTACTCGCCGCTATGCCACAACATGGGAACACTTCCATCCTCATCCATAATCGTGTGGAACGGAGATGCGGAGGAGAGGCTGCTAACCGTATTTGGATACTTGCTTGTTTTCAAGGAACTATCCGCACCAAACTAGAATTAGAATTGGTCATACAGATTTGCTAACGGAGAATGGAATGGAACATCAATAAAAATATTGTTTCATTAGCACCGCCATGTACAACATTATTTTTACCATGTAGAGTCTATACAAAATCAAAAAGTAGAGCCTACTATCGCTACCTAAACAAATAATTCCAATTCCAAAGCTAAAATAGTCAATGAGATGTCTTTCTAGTATTTTTCAAGTAGGAAAAAGATAGATTTGCCAACACAAAGAACGCCATTAGAATACATTAATGCAAGTATACATGCATGTCTAATTGTGCAAATACACAGGCATCTTATTGTATAAACAAACTAAATATAGATCTATGTACAAATCTATTTGTGCAAATATAACTTACATGTACATCTAGTAGTGAAATTTAACCCTACCTCCCATTTCAAACAAAAGCACAGCAGAGTAAAACATCTAAAGGGGTAAAAATGCCACATAAACCCTCGAGTGGTCGGCAGGGGCGGAGGCGGCACAGAGGGAAACCCTCGGCTCTCACGGCAGAGAAGGGGGGAAGCGCGGGGAAACTCACCGGGTGGCGGCACTACTGGGAGAAGCTTATGGCACTACTGGGTTGCTCCCTCTCCGGAGTGGACTCCCTTGTATGCCTCGTAGTCTGGTGTTTGAGGTCTCTCCAAATGGACTCAAACTTCCACCTCTGGTTCTGCAGACATAATGCCTTGAACGTCTTCATGAGTTCCTGACTGCAAAACCACGTGAACAAGTTAGATGCAAGATTCCTCATGCACCACCTAGATTGCACGTCGTTCCACTAGTAAGACGGATCTGTCCCACGCTGCATGGTGTTGATGGCCGTCAACAACCCAGCATTACGGTATGTGATTAGACAGACATTGGGCTGGTCTCCCACCACCGCCCTCTTCATGTTCTCCAAGAACCATAACCAGCTAGATGTGTTATCGCTTCCCACAATGGCAAATGCCATCAGGAGAAGCTGGTCATTCGCATCAGCTGCCACCGCGGTGAGGATGGTGCCCTTATACCTCTTTGTAAAGAAAGTGCCATCCATCGTTAGCACGGGACGACAGAACTTGAAGCCCCCGATGGCCCGAGCGAAAGTCCAAAACACCCGGTCCAATATGAAGCGGTTGGGCCCTTTTCCAGCATCTTCATGGTCAAGCTTGTTTATGTACGTACCGGGGTTTGATCCGTCAATCTGGTGAAGTAATCTCGGCACAAGGTTGTACGTCTCTTCGTATGTCCCGTGCATGGTCTCGATGACCTTCTATTTGGCTCGTAAGACCTTGTTGTAGCTAACTGGATAACCAACCTGATTGATGACTTTCGACATCATCATCTTGGGGGAGACAGAGACATCCTCCTCAACTACGTGCATGACGAGGTTTGCATCATATGCGGAAGTCACGTTCCGATGCTGACGTAGGGGCTCGCTGAGCTCGTAAGTGTGGTCGATCAGCTCCTTGACTGTGAAGACCGAGCCGAAGATCTTTGCTCGGTGAGCGCTGATCTTGCCAGGGCAGCCTTCTACTACGCACTTCACTGCGTGCTTTCCTAGGTTGGACCGGTGCACTCGGTACACACGGCTGATGGATAAGGCATACCATGCTATAGCTTGTTGACCACCTTGTCCGCGAAGTGCTGACCAACTAAGAGGGTGTCTGCTTCAAACCCCCACTGAGAGCCTTCTTCTTGCGATAATATGAGCGAATGCACTGTGATATCATCAACTCTCGATGCCACGTAAGGACGACCAGCTTGGTGTGCGTCCTCATCGGTACCATCCGAGATTGGGTCGGTGTCCTCGTCGGACTCCAACCCGAGAGGCTCGTCCGGGAGATACTCGTGGCAGTCGATGCGGGTCGACCACCATGTTTCCGCCCCCTCATTTGGCACAAAATTAGGCACGGGACTTCCCTCCGAGGTAGCACATTCCGTGCTGCCATCTTTAGGCTTGGGCTGCACTTGCCCGCTTGTAGAGGCCCCAGCATCATCAGGGTTTCCCGACGCCCTACGTATAAAATTCACATACACCATAGGCTTCCCGTGAATGGCCACCTCGGGCTGGGAGAAAATCTCCATGTATTGCCTCCATGCTATGCTTCCATTCATCTCGACGAGCTCCCACACATAATTAGTGCAGGTGATTGCCTCAATCATAATTTTATTCGTCGTTGGCTCCGTGACGAACTCCCTCCGGATGTAGCTTCGTAGTTCGTGAATATTCATCGCGTGGAGCCCCTCCGCCCGGACCACCTTGTACTGGCATCTCAACAGGTCCAACCCATCGGGTCCGGCTCGTACAAGACCATCACCGTAAAACACAAACAAGTCTTGCATGTTCAAAAATACCTAAAGCCACAATAACCACTAAATAATTATGAATGAGTTATGCATAACTAATTCCTACTTAACTAATTACAACTGATTAATTACCACTATATAAATTACTGGTAGTTCATTTCCCCTAATCATTTATGCAAACAACTGATTACAACTTATTAATTACCACTAAAAAAATTACCAGTACTTCATTTCCACTTATTCAATATGTCTTAATGATAACTACTAAAATAATTACAACTAATTAATCACCACTAAACTAATTCATTACTAGTGAAATAACTAATTACGACTAATTTATTACCTCTAACCTAACTAATTATGATTGATTAATTACTACTAAAATAATTACCACTAAAATAATTACTAGTACTTCATTTCCACTTACTTAATATGCTGTAATGATGACTACTAAACTAATTATAACTAATTAATTACCACTAAACTAATTTATTACTAGTGAACTAACTAATTACGACTACTTAATTGCCCTTAAACTATCTAATTACGACTTGCTGACTAAGATTGACTAATTACGAATATGGTAATAACGGCAAAAGCATTTGACAAATTACCTACCTTTCGGGGGGAAGTAATCAATCAAGGCCGAGCGACGAGAAGCAAGAAAACAGTTAACCTTCCAATAAAAGTAATTATGTTACGTTCTCTGAGTTCTCAGCGACGAGCGCAAGAACGAGAATCGAAACGCAAATGAGATGAGCGAAGAGCGAGTGCCAGAGTTCGGTATTTATAGCCGAGCAGAGGAGTCGCGGCGTTAGCGCCGGAATTCCGTAAGTGTTGGCCCGGAATTTCTGGACGAGGCGACAGATGTGGGGAGGAGAGAGGACGGACGGTGGGAAAGATGGCCACCGCGAGGTTTTTTAATTCTCCGCATAATAGTCTGGGTGCGTGGCGGGGGGGAGGGCCGGAGGGGGCGCGGGTTGGGATGGTGTTGCGAGAACAATTCCGAACGAATAAAACTATGGAAAATTTACACAAGCAAGTACACGACGTCGGGAGGCTCTACAAATTTTTGTATAGTTTTTTGAACTTATTTGTTATATTTTAAAATTCCTCCAAATTTTAGCCTAACACTAACTAATTAACTAACCTAATTAAGTCATCGTCGGCGGGCCGAGGTGCTTGGGGAGGGGGCTTAGGGGCATGGTGGTGAGCACATGGCGGTAGCGCCTGCGTTGGTGTGTGCTAATGTCATGTGCCGTGATGTCCGGTGTTAGCGCATGTGATGATATGTCAGCGATGTCAAATCTACAAATACATCATCGTAGTGATGAGATCCGTAAATACGCAATGAAAAAAAAGCAGCTGTAAATGTAAAAAAAAAAAAAAAATTCCTCTGTCGAAGGGAAACAACGTGTGTGCCTCGAGTCCAGTGACATGCACCACAAATTAAGTATCAGTTTCTTGACAAATAAATGAATAAATATCTGAAAAGTGGCCCCCATTAAATTCTGTGTAGGCACAGTTCCCAGAAAAGGAGGTTCAGCGTCTGGGTGGACCCACCTCACATCTACCAACGCCAAACATCAGTTGAACCCTCCCCACTCATCTTGCACTATAAGACCCGGGTCCCTCAAAACTCTGAAGACCACGAGTCTTACGAGTCTCGAGTTTCCCAAATCTCCGAATCACAAGTAGAGAGCGAGAGAGAAAAAAAAAAGGGGCAAACGAAACAGAACAACAAGAGGAAAACATGAAGACGATGACGCCATGCCACAGGCTGTCTGAGGCCGAGGCCGCTCTGAACCGTGCCGTCGCGGCGAGCCGCGTGGGGAAGTACTTCAAGCTGGACGCGCGCAAGAGCTCCTTCACCAAGGAGCTCCGCGCCGGCGCGGCCACCTTCCTCACCATGGCGTACATCATCTCCGTCAACGCCGCCATCCTGACAGACTCCGGCGGGCCGTGTACCGAGCGCGACTGCACTGCGGTGGGTAACTCCACTGCCGTGCCTGGGCCGGAGTGCATGGTCGGGCCTAACCCGGGCTACGATCAGTGCTTGGCGCGCACCAAGAGAGATCTGATCGTCGCGACGGCGGTGGCCGCCATGGCCGGCTCCTTCGTAATGGGCGCTCTCGCTAACCTCCCGCTGGCGCTGGCCCCCGGCATGGGGGCCAACGCGTACTTCGCCTACAACATGGTCGGGTTCCACGGCTCGGGTGCCATCCTCACCGCACGGCTCGCCGGCGTGATGCTGGAGGGCATCGTGTTCTTCGTCGTGTCGGCCGTCGGCCTTCGGTCGAGGCTGGCGCGGATGATCCCACGCAACATCCGCCTCGCCTCAGCCGTTGGCATCGGCTTGTTCCTAGCATTCACCGGGCTCCAGGCGCACCAGGGCGTTGGCCTCGTGGGCGCGAGCCCGTCGACGCTGGTTACGCTCACTGCTTGCTCCGAGACCGACCCGGCCACTGGCGCCTGCCTTGGCGGTACCATGCGCAGCCCGACGTTCTGGCTCGGCGCCGTTGGCTTCCTCCTCACGGCCACATGCCTTGCAAGGAACGTCAAGGGCAGCATGATATATGGCATAGTGTTCGTAACAGCCGTGTCTTGGATCAGAGGCACGAGTGTCACGGTGTTCCCAGACACACCGGCTGGCAATGCCGGCTTCGCCTACTTCAAGAAGCTGGTGGACTTCCACATGATCAAGAGCACCGCCGGGCAGCTCAGCTTCGGTGGCTTCCGCCACGGCAGCGTGTGGCTCGCCGTGCTCACGCTGCTCTACGTCGACGTCCTTGACACGACGGGGACAATGTACTCCATGGCCGAGTACGGCGGGTTCACCGACGGGACCGGCGGGTTCGAGGGTGAGTACCGGGCTTTCCTCGTCGACGCCGGCTCGACGGTCCTGAGCGCCGCGCTCGGAAGCACCACAGTGACGACCTACATCGAGTCGACGGCGGGGATAAGAGAAGGTGGCAGGACCGGGGTGACCGCGATCACCGTGTCAGCGTGCTTCCTGGCGTCGCTCTTCTTCTCACCGTTGCTGATGAGCGTGCCGCCGTGGGCCGTCGGGCCGTCGATGGTGCTGGTGGGCGCCATGATGATGCGCGTGGCCAAGGAGATCGAGTGGGCTGACATGAAGGAGGCCATCCCGGCGTTCATGACCATGGCGCTGATGCCACTGACCTTCTCGATCGCCAACGGCATCATCGCTGGCCTGGGCGTGTACATCGCGCTGCACTGCTACGACTGGGCGAGGCATGGCTACGGCAAAGTGAGCAAGGTGCTGGACGAGCGGCGGAACCAGGTCGCCGCCGCCGCGGTCGAGGCTGGCCCGGCGCAGGACGTGTGATATGTTGCGATGTAGGTTCTCTTGTTTATTACTTCTGTTACTAGTTCTTGCTTAGTTTGGACTTCGGACAAAGCATAGTGGGATGGGATTAGGAGCAGTAGGTACTGTATTATGTCTGTGCTTGGAAAAGGAGGTGAGAACAGGGTCTCGAGATTCTTGGTGTGTAAGCTGATGTTTGTACTTTGACCATCATGGCAATGTCCCCATTGATTCCCTTGCACGTTTCTTTTCTGACAAATTCGGGAAACGGGGGAGCTGATAAACTGTAGTATTTCTACAAGGGTCAAAGCTATCATTACTATATGTATGATTAGACTCCAAAAAGAAACTTTGGTGAGTACTGTGACGAAGGGAATCTGGAGTTCTGGATAACCACGGTCGGCTATGCTAACTGTAGTTCGTAAATTGTAGATCGACAAATGCACTAACACATGCACTTGTTACACCGCAACTAGGAGTGCAAATGGGGCGGGTCTATTCGCTAATCCACTTTACAAAAACAGTCTACGTATCTGTCCGTGAAAACACACTTAGTGCTAGCGGTTCGAAGCAGGCCGGCCTGCGTAGCCTGTCAGGCACCGTGTTCCGCGTAACGCTTCGCACTCGCACCGCCAAGTGCAGACTCGGGGTACTTCGGGTTATGCCACCGCACCGCGTACTTGGAGATCACCTACTTCGACCGCTTCTGCCACCGGCGATGCATCGACGTGTGTAACAATCGACATCCATGAATCTCATCCCAAATAGCTAGACAACTTCATCCTATGTTTCTTGAACAGCACGACCATTGATTGATGTGCGCGCGTGCGTGCTTGCAGAGGTCGGTGATGCTGTGGGTGGCGTGGCTTCTGGTCGTGGCGTAGGTGTCGCTGCTGGTGAAGATGGAGGAATACCGCGCGCCGGCGCTGCTGGAGTTTCGCGCCGACGGTGATTACGAGTTCAGCTGCGTCTCCATCCGCCGCATGGAGTTGCTCGTGCTGTCCACTCTCAGGTGGCACGTGGGCGCCGTGACACCCTTTGACTACCTCCCTTGCATCTCCTCTAGGCTCCGTCAGGGCAACGCCGTCAAGGCCGCCACCCTCATCTTCTCTGTCGCCGAAGGTCAGGTTCTTGACAAGCACATCGATCCATTGATGCTTTGGATGCTTCTTGGTTTCTTGCCAAATGATATGTGCTCTCTTCTTGCAGCGATGAGCGTGCTCGACTACCGGCTGTCCATCGTGGCCGCCATTGCCGTCCTGGCGGCAACCCACGGCACGCTGACGAGAGAGGCCCTGGAGTCCAAGATGAGCAATCTCTCTCCGTCTTGCCTCCTCGAGAAAGTCAACTGCCAAGCCCACGTACTTCACCACACACTTATCTTAGTTATTTGCGGGCACTTGCGAGCAGCTGCCAAGCCCACGTACGTATGGTGCAGGTTGCACTTGCGGGTTAGCGGCAGCCGCAAGTGGCTCAGCAACCAGCACGGGTGGGTGCGGGTTGTCCGTAGCCCGCCCCATTTGCACCCCTAATCGCGACTCATGGTCAATTCACAAAAGAATTTAGAGTTTTTTCAAAAATTATTTACATCATATAAGATCTCATAATTTTTTTTACAATTGTACTTTCACAAGATATTACGATTAAAAATATTGTGGAAATCAGTCGAATTTGTCAACATTGCAATGGAAGGGGAAGCATGGCGGTTGGACACATGTAAGCCATCAGAATATGGTGGGATTTGATACAACAGCCCAAAGTTTAATTGATTTTTTGTAAAAACAAAATGAAGTTGACTAAGGTATAGGCAGTCCCCTTTCAAGATCTACAGTCCATGAAAATCTAATCTACCACGAGATGTTTACAAAAAAGTACAAAGGGTCTGCTGGACGGAAACAGAGACAAGAGGGGGTAAATAGGAGCACCTACTCTTTTTAAACCCCGATGGAATTCAACTTCTTCTTTACTCCAATAGCTATAGAAGCTACGAAGATCAGAAACACAAGTACAGCGGAAGTCTTGCGTTGAATTCGAGAAAGCCCTGAGGAAACCTTGCTGGCCAGTCTGACCGCCACGGTGGTCTTAATGCCCAATGGCTGGCCTGACCCTATGGAAGTCAATCTAATCACTTGTGAGGCCAGTTTGACCTCTAGCTGCAAATACAGCAGCCCACGAAGATCACAAATCGATTTAACTTTCAATCCAGTGATCCAAATCCCTTTAGATTTCAATGATATCTCATCAAGAAGGTCAAGAATATATTCCAATCAACGATCGAGAAGATCAAATACAAGGGTCCACAAATTTCTTGTATGAGACCAAGAAGGCACAAGAAGCGAGGAAAATCGAACTTCTATCCAAAAATTTGCTCGAGGGTGGATGATGGTCCAGATGACCCTAGATGGATTTTCACACATCCTAGCAAGCTAGATCATAGCAAAAGACCCATAGAAATCCAAAGGAACACACAAAGACCCAAAGGCATCAAAGAGAGAACAAGAATAAGACAAAACTCATCTTAGGGAAATCCGTGTTTGGATTGATTCAAGAGATTGTTGGTTTACAACCACTCTACCAGGGAGGACAAAAGCTCAAAACATGAGCACTCAATCAATTCATCTCCCTCAAACCCTAGCCTCCTCTATTTTCATTTTTCCTAAAGGACAAATTAGGGTTTCTACTTGGACGGATTCAAGAGGTGCAAATCTTGCACCCATTTTATAGTGGAGACTAGGTCGAGAGACAAAACCTTATCGGGTGCCTGTCCGTTAAGCCCATAGACAAATGTGCCTACATTCACGCACGATCTCTAAGCGTATGACGATCCGGGCTTCCTAAATTCATCTCTTGTTTATCTCCTTGCGCGTGCCTTGGGCCGCGCTTTCTCCAAAGGTCACCAACCTGCGAAGATACCAAAATGCCCCTTCTCGATCCTTCTCTGAAGACTGAGTCCAATCGTTGTCAAGCAATCCCATGCTTTGCCACGTACAGGGTGATCAATGGCTCTCTTCATATCGACAATTCTGTCTCATTCGACTCGCACAGCAACCACCATTGCACTTGTACTAACCCTAGTGCCATTTGATGCAACCCGTCACATCGAACATCCCATCTAGTCATCTTTGTCCATCTTACGCCATGCTTGATTTTGATAACTTCACCCAGCATCCTCGATCGTTCTGGACCTCAGCTCTCCTATCATAGTTCGATCATCCTTGCCGTTGACCATCGTTGACTCCAAGCTACCTG
The DNA here is from genome assembly GCA_036346395.1 of Hsuehochloa calcarea. Taxonomy (NCBI): domain Eukaryota; kingdom Viridiplantae; phylum Streptophyta; class Magnoliopsida; order Poales; family Poaceae; genus Hsuehochloa; species Hsuehochloa calcarea. The sequence continues at coordinate 16,759,153 of CM070614.1, read as the reverse complement.
CACAATAATAGACCCAGAAATTGTTTTCGGCCATAAGTTCTTTGCAACTTGATCCACGTTAGCAAAAATATGCATCATGCAACACATATTCATTGAAACCCAAGACTTTGTCCTGGCCCACAAAGTTCACTGCCTTCCTGGTGCATGAACATAGATCTAGCCGGTCGACGACGCTTATGGTCGGTCCGATCACCGGCTCGTAGTTTCGACCGCCCCTTGGCTACCAAACTTTCCACCGGTCCAGCCACTAACCATTGGCCGGTTAGACCCCTGCAGAAATTTTCCCAAGGACTTGGAAAGTCCCTCTCGGGCCATTTCAGTAAAAATCTATCTACTTTTGCCTCAAAAGTCTATTTTTTGTGAAACTAGGTGCAAACACACCTTCTAACACTCCTACACTAGTGTTTGATCACATTCCTCAAAATTCACAAGGTGGCTTTTTGGCCTATTAGATCGTCACATGTGGCCTGTCTTACCGTCGTACCCCTGGCCGGTCTGACAACCACCCATAGTGTAACATCCCAATTTTCTGAACTCTAAAAATCTTTTGAATAGTTACTAGCTGGAAAATTCACCATTTGAATTTTTATTGATTTTCTTTAAAGCTTAAAATGGACTTTTAATATCAAAATGATTTAATGTGATTAAACCCAACATCAACAACTGCCAAAACTATTTTATTTCAATTATATGTGCTTAGATATATTTTATAGAATTTTCTAAATTTTTTCCAAGTTTATTTGCTATTTTCTAATTGCTATTTGGATTTTTGTATTTTCTAAAAGAAAACCTATTAAAATCCTCGAAGTGTCGCGTAATCCAACACTATTCTGCGCTGCCAAAGATCAGTGTGGCGGCTCGTCCGAGCGCGCCACGCCTCTCGCCGACAGGTGGTCCCTACCTGTCAGTCTCTCTCTCTCTCTCTCGCCCGCACGCTCCCGCCCTCATCTGCTAACGCGTGGCTCCGACCGTTGATCGGACGTGCCCTGCGTCGCGCCGTTTCATCTCGCTGCCGGGTGGGCCTGTGTCTTCATCTCCATGCGTCGTTGTCAACTCTCGCGCGTCCTCTCGCCGCCATTGCTAGAGCTCGAGCTCAAAACAACAACGGCGATTTCCCAACTAAATCTTCCGAGTTTTTCGCACCAAATCGTATCCCTAATTCTCCCACACCCTTATCTGCTGTCAATCGGGATCAAAACAGATTCTATCTCCATTTTCAAACGGGAGTCCGAATAAACCCGATTTTGGGATTCCTTATCACGACTCTCATGAGCTCTATAAATAGCCCCTAGGGTTCGCCCGATCCTCCGCAACCCAGAGCCGCCACTCTCCTTGCCCCGATTGCTCTAGTGCTGCCGCAATTAGCGATTTAGGATTTTCGGCTGAGCTTCTTCTCCAGTGAATTGCGCCGCCGTCGCCATCGCCCTTGCCTCGCTGACTGTGTCATTGTGATCAGCATCGCGTGCGCCCTCCTCGTCGCCAGAGCGTCGCCGGAGCCTCCGTCCGATAAAAGCCGAAAGACTCCTCCACTCCGAGCTCACCGTCGGTCGCCACCGTCGCTCCCAGCTACCCGTAATTGCACCCCTGAGTGCGCAATAGCGCCAGCTACCTCCTGGTACCACTCACCACTGGTAGATCGCCACCGTTCGCTGGAACCATTGGGTTCCGTGCGCCACTCCTCGCCGTCGTCCACATCAGCCGCCACCTCAGCACCAGCGTCAGCTCTCGTGCATGCATCTCATTGGTGTGGCATCCAGTCAGCGCCTGTGTGTGTGCCTGCGTGGCTGGTCCACCGCTCCAGTCTTTCTTCGATTCGATGCACTTAGACCACCGTGAGCCGTGAGACTGACATGTGGGTCCCATATGTCAGATTTTCATTTAATTATTTTATTTCCGAAAATTCATCGCTGACGTGAACGATTGCGCAATAATATGATTTTCCTTTATAAAAATAATTCAGAAATTCCAATTTAGGGTATTTTCTTGAATTTCAATCTTCCAAAGCCCATATCTTTTGCATCCGAACTCCGATTGAGCCTATTCAAATTTCTAAATTTATATAAATTTGAGATCTATTTATTTATAATTTGTATTTAATTTTTAGAGTTTAGTTTGCATCAGTTATTTATTTTTTTTTCTTATTATTTTGTTTACGCGGATACGTTAATTCTTCGGAAACTTTTGAAGAAGGAGAAGTGCCTCAAAACCAAGATCAGTACATAGACCTATTCCAAGGCAAGTTACAACTTTGATCATATTGAACCCAGTTTTCAAAATAGTTTGTTTCAATGTATTGCATTCTATTTCAAGTATTTATTTAAATGCTTTTGAGTTTAGTTATTAATCCAAATTGTTATGTCCACCTTGTCTATTATATGCCATGATCTTTTGTCACCCTAGATTGATTCATTATTAGTTGGTATTATCGTAGCACCAACGTGGGTTGGTTAGATACGAGTAGATTGCTTAGCCATGCCACGAGTCATCATTGCATGTGAGTTGCTAATACAAACTTGACTAAGGGATTATGGAATTGTGTGATGAATCTGTTTGTGTTGTGTGCTATTACTTGTAGATGGCATGTGTTGCACTTAATCAACATGGTGGGAAAAGATTTAGACTAAGGGAAGTGGTGGATTCTGTGTGATATGGTGGAGCTGTGTGCTGGGAATGATAATCTGTGTGATTTAGTTAGAAATTGGAAGTCTTGCCTTGGTCAATTAAGGACTTAACTTTGTGCGCCATTGAACTGAGCCTTACTGTACAACTACATGTCTGGTATGGGACATGCCTAACTTAGTAGTTTATGGAATCTTGTCATTGACAACTCAGTTTGTAGGTTAAGCTGTGTGATGGGCTGGAGGTGTATTTATCACATCGCAGGATGGTTCGCCGCATCCCTGTCCAGTGGTATGTGTCGTACCCAAACGCTGTGTGTATCGGTTGAACGACAGGAAAGCACATCGGGAGTGTCAATGTTGAGATGAAGATTCTGGAGGGTTTTGTTATAGTCAGTGTTGGCCACACTAATTATATCTTGTAGGTAAAGTGTACAACCTCGACAGAGTGTTTTAATCAATCTATTCGAATAGCCATGTCTGCGGTCATGGACATACTCGAAGATTTCACACGAGGGGTAGATTTTCATAAAACATTTGGGAAGGGAGCTGTGTGATCTAAGTCATATAGCTGTGTGAATAACTTGTTTAGACTGTGTGTCTTTGGGAAATCAAATGATAACTTAATATTGTCTTATTTGTTTTGAATTATATTTTCAATCTATTACTGGTATTCAATTGCAAATGTTGTATTTCTGCAAAAGAACCACAGAAGCCATTCCTTTGGAACAAGCCATCATCTATAAATTGTATTATGTGGTATGACTTGCGAGTATGGTTGTGTACTCATACTACAGAAGTGGAGGAGTCATCGCCTGCTTTTGAAGAGGAGTTCTACAAAGGTGTCGATCGTTAGGGTCTTGATCCCACTTAGTTGCATGTGGTGAATTGATGGGATTCCGCTGAAGTTTATTTCTATTCTGCCGCTGCTATTTTATTTATTATCAGCCCTATGTGGCTTAATAAATGTAAACTCGACCATAAGGTCAAAACCAATATTTGCTATTTAAATTAATCGTTTATTCTATTAATCATTTTGTGTGGATCGATATTTATATATGTTGATAATGTGTGCACTAGCGTGATTATGGACTAGTGCAGGATATATAGTGATGCGGACATCCTTAGCTATGTTGTTTCATATAATATTTTCAATTCATTAAATACCTCAGAACAACATGAGCTTACTAAGAGAGTTGAAAAACAAGAGAAGCTTATCCAACAGTGAATCATGCATGAATTTCCTTTTAAATTAGATGGGAATTTCATACTACCTAAAACTAGTGTTTTGCTTGTGCTCAGATTGGAAGATTCAATAATGAACGGAGATGAAGGATATGAGGTTGTTCTTGAAGAAAAGCCATCACAATGGAGGAGAAGCTCGTGGGAGACAAGTAAGGGGAGAGAAGCCCAAGAGTCCAAGTCAAATTCGAAACTTCCACAAGCCCAACCAAATTCAAATTCGGAATCAACTCGGAATTCAATTCGGATTCGGAATCAGCCTCAAATTCGGATACGGAATCAACAGGACAGTCCGGAGTAAAAAGGCCATAACTTTCTCATACGAAGTTGGATTTGAGTGTTTTTGGGCTTGTTGGAAAGCTAACTTCGAGACCAATCCAACGGATCCTCCCTTACTCCGAAATTCATCCTGTATCAAAAGATATGACCGAAACAATATGAAGATTGTAAAATTAGAGTTTCCTTTTTGTTTTAGATTGAGTCGGAATTGGAGTAGGAGTTTAATTCCGAATTAGAATAGGAGTAGGGCATCTTGGCCAGCCATGAGGAGGAGTAGGGGCACTATATATAGAGGGGTAGACCCCCATTGTAACCTCAGACCACGTTTAATATATTTTCAAAGCTTTTGCTTGATTCTCCTGTTGTGCCCATAGCCAAAACAGAGGGAATTAGGCATTGAGAACAAGGGGTCGTTCTTGCTTTTCCGCTGGGAATTGAGGGTTCGACGATCTTCGCTTGTGGTCAGCGAGGATCCAATCAAGTGTGTGTTTGGCGAATTTTCCATAGAGTTGCAAGTCCGTGCATTGGCGCTGGGATCACCTGGTGGTTCGTCAGGATACACAAGTTATCGAGAGGTTCTACGTCGAGAAGATCGGGCACCCCGTATCAGGTGGTATCAGAGCTCCGTTGACTCGGTAGGATCTTTATCCAGTTATCTTTTTCTCCCATACACGAAAAAGCCATACAAAAAAAAATTCAGCCGTAGTATTTAATTTGTTTTTCTAGTGAGTTTTGTTAAGTTTTTGTCCATTAGAATCAAGTTTAGTTTGCTGATCTTGAATTCTTTTGCGTTGCTTTTTATTTGAGCCTAGTTTGATTTTTTTAGTCGTGTCTATAAAAAAACAAAAAGAAGTGAGACATCAATTTATCCTTTGTGAACCTTTCAATCTTTTGCGAATACTTTGAACCTATTTAAGACTAGCTAAATCGTTGCTTAGGGCTGCATATTAATATTTGTGTTCTTGCAATTGTTCAAAGATCAAAAGGTGGGAAAATTTTTTTGCTCATTTTTGGTAGAACAAGAATTTTGGCAATAGTTCAAAAAAAAGAAGGAAGGAAAAAGAGAAGAAAAAAAAGGAAGAGAAAAGGAAAAGAGAAAAAAGAAAAGGAAAAAGAAAACGCATAGCCGAACCATAAACTTGAGCGAAAATCCCCACTCATTCTTGATTCAATTGTTTGAATATCAATATTTTGTGCAATCTTGTGCCCTAGTTTCATTATTTGCAACTAGCTAGTGTCTTTCTATAACTTGTGCAATACGAGCTATTTTGTTCTTCACTTATATCTTACATAGCTCATTCCTTGATTGCACTAAGTTCCAATATCTTTGCGCGTGAGTTGTTTTGATTTTCACTTATATCTTTGTGATCGGCAACTAGGCATTGGATTCTAGTTTGGATATTTACTTAGCCTTACAATACCTAGATTTTTCAAATTAAGTAGGTATCCATACCAAGCTCCACAAAACACCCGTTGTCGTGCTTTGACTTGCTCTTGAAATTCGCTCACACATCACCTTGTGGTTCCTGCATACTCAAGTGTAAGTATTGTTGATCTTAATTCCTTTCGGAACGGTAAAGAAACTTCACCTTGTTATGATTGTGAGTTGAGTAACCTCTACATATACGCATACACATACATACATATTCTTTGCTTTGCTGCTAACAATGGTAGATCGCGAGTATACGTATCTTCCCTTCTATGGTAGTAATGATCCAGAGGAGTATCTTGAGTGGGTACAAGACATGGAGTTCGAGCTTGAATCCCATAAGTTCGAATCAGAAGCCAAGAAAGTGAGAGTGGCCACTTTGTTTTTTACGGACTATGCCTCTAGTTGGTGGCAACAACTAGGTGGAAAACGATTCATTACATCTTGGTACTTTGTTTAAAAGCGTCATGAGAAGAGAATTTGTTCCATCCTATTATGAGCGGGAACTACTACGACATGTGGAGAGCATTACACAAGGATGCAAAGTTGTCCAAGATTACTATATTGAGTTGAATCATGCAATGCGCCGTGCCAATATCACTAGTCCATATCAAGAAAAGACATACTTCAAAGCAGGCTTGAATTATCAGATCGTTGCTGCACTTCAAGATGAATATTTTCGTAGTCTGCAAGATCTTGTGAAATATGCTATGAAGGCAGAAAAGAGACTTAAACACATGCAAGCACATCAATTAAATCTGCACCGGCTCTTTAGTTCTAATTCATTCACTGGTGTGTCACTTGAGAAGAAGATCGAGTATGTGAATTTTTCTTCGACCGAGGTGATGAGTAGTGCTGCCCCGTCACAACCCGCAACACGTGAGGAGGTCGTGGTTGGTGGTAGTTGTGCCATTGTTGGCCCACAGTCTTACAAGGATGAGATGTATCAAAACCCATGTGGGAATGAGAGCCACATAGCCAAATTGAGTGAGAGTGATAAAAAGAGTGAGCTGTGTGATTCCACCATACGCGAGATTGAGAGCATCCCAATTGAGAGTGTGAGAGATACACCAAAAGAAAAGAGAGAGATAGATGATAGGACAAGTAAGATTATTTTTGAACCTAACAACTTACCCTCTATTTCTAGTGTTGTATCCCACATTCTGCAGGTGGACCAAGCAAATAAGGAGTTAGAGATTCAAGAGCCCTCACCATTGGAAGAGAAAGATAAAGAGCTAACCATAGATGGAGAGGGAATACCTGAAGATCAAGGTAACACTATTTGTCCTGAATTGGTCGTTTATGAAAACAAGGTGCGTAAAACTGAGAACTCCATTATTCATTTGATGATTCCACGTTCTAAATTTGATATGCTTAATTTGCATAATGTGAAATTGATTACTCAAAAAGAAGTTCTTAGTAGAATACACATTAATAATTCTTTGTGTTATATCATATTCGATAGTCCTAAACATGTATATAGTGTGATTAAGAAGGTTCTTGAAATTTCACACTTAAGATCACTAGTAAATAGCTATATACACACATATAAATTCAATTTGATTGGTGATGTTGGTGTAGACAACATGTTTCAAGTTTATCAAATATACATTACCTATGATAATCTTGTTGATTTACAATCACATGTTTTGCGCAAACCATCTATTGAGCAATGTCATGATATATTTAAGATGAGTTTAAATACAAGTGTCTATTGTTTAGAATGCAACATGATGCCTACTTGTTTATCTCTTAAATGTATAACTAATCGAGTAGTAGCGATTGAATTATGGAATGGTATCAATTGGTTTTCACCCACTTTACTTGACTTTGGTATTGGGAAGGTGAAATTTTATCATATGAGTCAGTTGTGCAATTTGAAATGTGATTCCGAGCTATCGATTGTACAAAACAACGCGAATAACACAACAATTGATTCATACATATATCACGTATATACGTTGTTCTCTTTGTTTAATACATGTTCGGCAAATCATCATGCGCTACATGGAACTTGTTTGGATAATAAATACATATACCATGCATATACGTTGTTTTCTTCGTCTAGCACATTTTCAGGCTATCAAAAGCCGAGGACGGCTTTTTTTTGAAGAAAGGGAGGATGATGCGGACATCCTTAGCTATGTTGTTTCATATAATATTTTCAATTCATTAAATACCTCAGAACAACATGAGCTTACTAAGAGAGTTGAAAAACAAGAGAAGCTTATCCAACAGGTGAATCATTTCTTGAATTTTCTTTTAAATTAGATGAGAATTTCATACTACCTAAAACTAGTGTTTTGCTTGTGCTCAGATTGGAAGATTCAATAATGAACGGAGATGAAGGATATGAGGTTGTTCTTGAAGAAAGGCCATCACAATGGAGGAGAAGCTCGTGGGAGACAAGTAAGGGAAGAGAAGCCCAAGAGTCCAAGTCAAATTCGAAACTTCCACAAGCCCAACCAAATTCAAATTCGGAATCAACTCGGAATTCAATTCGGATTCGGAATCAGCCTCAAATTCGGATTCGGAATCAGCAGGACAGTCCGAAGTAAAAAGGTCATAACTTTCTCATACGAAGTCGGATTTGATTGTTTTTGGGCTTGTTGGAAATCTAACTTCGAGCCCAATCCAACGGATCCTCCCTTACTCCGAAATTCATCCTGTATCAAAAGATATGACCGAAACAATATGACGATTGTAAAATTAGAGTTTCCTTTTTGTTTTAGATTGAGTCGGAATTGGAGTAGGAGTTTAATTCCGAATTAGAATAGGAGTAGGGCCTCTTGGCCAGCCATGAGGAAGAGTAGGGGCACTATATATAGAGGGGTAGACCCCCATTGTAACCTCAGACCACGTTTAATATATTTTCAAAGCTTTTGCTTGATTCTCCTGTTGTGCTTATAGCTAAAACAGAGGGAATTGGGCATTGAGAACAAGGGGTCGTTCTTGCTTTTCTGCTGGGAATTGAGGGTTCGACGATCTTCGCTTGTGGTCAGCGAGTATCCAATCAAGTGTGTGTTTGGGCGAATTTTCCATAGAGTTGCAAGATCTTCGCTTGTGGTCAGCTGGTGGTTCGTCAGGATACACAAGTTATCGAGAGGTTCTACGTCGAGAAGATCGGGCACCCCGCATCATATAGAGGGTCCAGAATTGCATTTTTGGGTCCCGACAAAGGTGGTATCAGAGCCATACTGACTGTAGGTATTGCCCTTAGTTAGATCGGCTGTCATAGGGTGTTCAAACTTGTAACATCCCAAATATGGGTTTGTGTTTCAAATGTAAGAAAATCAGAAGAAATTAAAACTTTTCTTGCATCTTGAAACCCCTGGTCGTTTTTGTAATTCTTTTAAAAAGAATTATGGAAAATCCAATTTAAATTCTCTTTTGACTCTTATCAAAAACCCTCCTTGGCAAAGGTCTTTTGCCAAACCCTTGGAAATCTTTTCCCTGAGTTCTTGGGAGGCTTGGCAACACCTCTGAATTATCTCATGATTTTTAGAAATTATTTGATAATTTTTGAGGCCAGTCAAACCTTGGTCAAACTCTACATATAGCCTTCTGGAATTTTTGGAGAAAAATGCAGTGCATAAAAGTCTCTGAAAATTTTATATAAGGTTCATCATCCAGTCAGCAACCTCCAGTTAAAATTTCATAAATACTGGAGCTTGTTTGCTATCTCAATTAATTTTCCTAACTCAGCTCAGCAAATAACTCAAAAATCAATCTTTACTGTTCTTCGGGTTCGAATCAAACTCGGGTTCGAGCCATCGGACTCAGTCGGATCAACTAACTGCACCGACTCAGCCGCCTCGGGCGCTTTCAATTTCGACCGTTAGATCTCGATCGTGCGGTCTGCGCTCTGAGGTAATGTTCGGACCGCCGATCCTCCCCTCTGCTCGGAGCCGTTCATCTTTAGATCGTGCGGCCTTCGATCGAAGAATTGTTCGGACCGCCCGGAATATCTAATTGCTTGGGCGCCGAGCGATTGAGATCTGATCTGATCCGACGGTCGTCGTTCGTCGTCTTCCTCCCGAGCACTCGTTCGGCCGAGTCAACTGTAGTCGGCGGCGATTGCGGTCGTTGGCAGTGCACGGTCACTTCTCCTTTTGGCCAACGGCTCTTCCGCATTTATTGCTCCCGTCCTGCCGCCTCCATAGTCGCTGCCGCCTGGCATTACACACGCCTCGTCGCCTCGGCCAACCTCAACACCGGCAAAGCCATTTTCTTGCCGTTGCTCCCTCTTGCTCCTCCGGCTATAAAACTCTACCAGAGGCTTCCTTAGCATCCTTTGAGCGACCTTGAGCTTCAAACATCTCTTCTAGTGCCACCGAGTGAGCTCCTTCGTGGATTTTCTCTCGCGCCATTGGTGAAGCTCAAGCCCTTGGTGAAAGTGGTGTTCGGCCCTCTCACTCGAATCTGTTGCTTCCTCGGTTCTTAGCATCTCATAGAGTATTAACCCTCTGTCAATTTTGCTTTTGTGAAGAAGCGATTCAATTGCGGATTGCCCCTTTTGGCGAAGCGCCACTCTTCTCCACCCGAGCCGATTCGACCCTCCTCTGTGCCTTCGTTGGGCTCGGGTAACTTCTTTAGCCCCTAGTTGCTTGGCACCGCTCCCTTGAACCGCGGTGGCGTTTTTTTGTCGTTCGTTTTGGTCATTTTGAACCACCGGTTCCCTCCGAAACTGCCGCGTTACAGTCCACGCAACCAATTCGTTGGTACCATTAGGTGCGCAATGAAGTTTGGGACCCATTTTGGGCACTTGCTCGCACCGCCGCCGGCGGCCGGGCGCGCGGAAGCCGATCTTCCGTCATTTTTGCTGGGGAAAGCAGGGAGACGGTTTGAACTTGAGTCGACGCGACCGTCGATCCTAAGATCTACGGCCCACGTTCGCGGAGATTTTGAATTCGTCGCGTCTCGATGCGTGACCCGTTTGATCTAAGATCAACGGTCCGAATCTGAATGAGCGTTCGGACCGTCCGAGCGGTTCGATCCGTGTGGACCGTTGGATCCAAGATCAACGGCTCCTATGCGTGTGAGCGTCGGATCGCCCGAGCGCCCCGATCCACGTGAGCCGTTGGATCCGGATCCAACGGTGAGCGTTTAGGCTTTGTGAGAGGCGCGCGCTGCGTCAGTATGGACGCGGACCGTTGGATCAAGATCAATGCTCCTCGTTCGCCACGTCGATTCTCATTTCATTTTTTCGAAAGGATTTATTTATCAACTGAAAAATGTGATAACTTGTAAAATGCATATCTAATTCATTTTAAATCCTTTTCGGTTGATTCAAATTTTGTTGGTTATGTTTTCAACTGAACTTTAATCTGAAAATGTTTCCAACCCTAGTATAGCTCCAGAAATTTTTGCTAATGAATAGTGGCATTTTTGATTTATAAAAGCTGAGCAAAATTGTTTTGGTCATATCTTTGGCATTGAGAATCCAAATCAATTGGTTCTTGTTGCTTTAGTTCCTAAAAATCATGCTCTTTCTACTGTAAAAATTTGAGAGCTTTTTGTTGAAGTTGGCTGTTGGATCTTTTCGGTTTCTTTTGCCTTATTGGTTCCTTTTGGTTCTTTCGATAGGATCCGAAGAGCACATTAACACCGTAGAGTGATCCCGACAAAGAACAGAGCAACTTCAATCGTGCAAGCGGTTTGATCATGTTAATTCCATTATTTTTCAAGTCTAATATATTGATTTCAACTTGTATGTATGCATTGCTATTTTGTGTTGAATTATGGTTAGTATCCTATAGTTGCATAATCTGTAGGAATTGTTTACCCTCTACTACCTTGAGCCTAGGTTATTTGTTTGTGATTTGAGTTCGATGGATGAGCTCTTGTCACTTAGTAGATTCTGATTTGAAATTGCTTAGAAATGCTTAGTTTCGGTAGTAATGGGCGATCATCGATTGTAGTCGATGATCTTGAGCACACATCTTATTATTATTCCATTATGTCCAGCACTTATGCTTTGTTATTTTGTAAAGTCAAAATCGAAAATGGAAAAATATTGTTTTGGACTTGGGCAAGTGGTTGGATGGTGGGTTATTGGGTTTGTGGATGTCTTGCCTAAGTCAACAAGGACCGAACATCTTGTGTCACACTCTCCAAGCACTTTTGCGTACTAACCACATGAGGTTATATGGGACCCTCTTGACCTAGTACTTTGGAGTGTGTTATCTCCGAGTCGCAGGAGGAGCGTTGTGTGTGTTGTGTGAAAAAGGAATTGTGTTCTTGTGTTTGGGTGTGCGGTGTGGAGTTTCCGGGATGGACTCTCCACCTCGAGGGGCGTCATTGATTGTCCAAGGCTTTACCGTGACGGGTAGTTGTCCGAGGTGGGCCACGACCCGACACAACGTATGGGTTTCTATCCATACGGGCGACTCGAAGTTAATACATAATATTAGAAACGTCTCGTAGGACTTAGCCGTGCCGGCATACCTAAGGAAGTGTGCTTAATAGCTTGGCAAAAAGGCGGTCTGACATGTGGGTAAAATGGTACACCCTGCAGGGATAAAACTATTCGAATAGCCTCGTCCTAGGTTATGGACACGCTTGGTTAGGTTTTGCAAGAGTTAGACTACAACCTTTTAAATTAAAATTTGACATGGGTGGTATGAATGGGTAATTCATGCTATTGTTGTGGTGACTAACGGTTTAGTCACTTCCAGGACTGTTGTTGTTCTCTACCTACTGTTATATTGTTGTCATTTTGCGGTTATTTGAACATTAAAAACAGATTTGCCAACTTGCTTTTAAATGTACTACATTATTGCAAATGGAAACTTGCTTTATGCTAAAAATGAAACATATAGCCTCCACTTCAATGAGCTTGCATGTAGTATATATCTGAGTTTGTTATTCCACATGTAAGTCTTGCAGTACATTCAAAGTACTCACCGCTTTTCTTATTGCTTTTGTTTCTGGGGAGGAAGGTGAGCCCCAAGGGCCTCACTTTTGTGAGATGTGCTTCGGGTTTGGCGACTAGCTTGGCGGTCCGGTCGGTTGCCTTGTGGGTTAAAGGCACACTGATTGGCTCTTTTGTTGTAGCCATCTTATGGCACTTTTGCTTCCGCTGTTAAACTTCCTTATGTATATGTCTTTTGACCGGTCGGCCTCTCTTTTGTAATGACTATCTTCTATTTATGTTATCTTCTGGATTGTTGTTTTTGTTTCGGTTCTATGTGAATGAATGGAATTGATGCATGAACTTTGTAAAGAGGTGTGTATCTTTGTATTTAGGAAGTATACATGTCTCGAGTCTCGGATTATCTGTTTTGTGATGCTAGGACCGAATGGATGGTTAAGCATTACAAGCCGGATAAACCGGGGTCTCACAAAACTATTTTCTAAAGCAAAATTAACTTGCAAGATTAATTGAACTGCTTAACTATTCTCATATCTCTCTTGACTCAACTATTGCTGAAATTCTTTCTGAAGGACCTAAATGGCAACAGAGGGGGGGGGGGGTGAATGGTGCCTTAAAAAATAAGAACTCCCCTTTACTGTATTTAAACAAACCTACAAAGCCCTCTGGAAACCTGAAGAAGAGTGAAGCAAAATCAGAGAACGAAAACAAGCTTGGTCATTACGTCGAAATCGGAAGCTCGATTCTACCGATGTAGTTCCGCACTCCGGTAGTTCCGGGGTTCAGTGCGGAAGTTCCGCCTGTGGTAGTTCCGCCGTGGACAATCGGAAGTTCCGATTGTCCTGACCGAAGAACAGTGCGCTCGTGTTTTTTCCAAAAATCCCAAATACTAAATCTTGAATGCTCTTCTCAGGTCAAGTTTCACAGGACATCATCCTAAACAACATCTTGACCTCATGGAGAAGAATCGCAAACAAAGATTCATTAATCAAAGCAAAATCGGAATTCTTAAAGAAGGGGCAAGAAAAACCAAAAACCACAATAGACAAGATTCTCAGATTCTTAGCTCATGAAACTTTGAGGATATATTAGCAATAGCAATACGACTCTAGATATCAAGTTTCATGCCATCTCATAAGACGAATCAAAAGTTTCATCAAAACCCTAGCTATTCAAGAGAAGAACAGAGAGAAGGAAGGAGGCATAAACAAGTAATCAAAACCTCAGAGTTTCATTGATAGAAATCAAACGATTACAGAGGAAAACACGGAGGAATGATTACACAAGATTTCAGTTCATCCTCTCCAACTCAACAAACTCTCAAAAACATAACAACCTCTCCAAAGGCTCTTTAGCAAAAGCTAACCCTAATTTTCTCTCTCAAAAAGTCTAACCCTAACACCAGGGGTTCACCTCTATTTATAGCCCTTGGCTAATGGGTCTCCAACCCATTAAGCCCGCTACACCCGAACGGAACCGCCTCCACTTGTGCGCTGCGAAAAGACCGTTACGCCCCTTGCGCACCTTCTGGAAGCCTCCCGTACACCTTGCTGTCCTTGACTCGCAACCACCTCAAGATTCACGCCGTCTTCAACACATCCCGACCGTTCTGACCTCAACGCCGCCTGCGCCTAGTCCGATCACCTCGTCTCTCGCCACGACTTCGTCTCGATGTCCTGCAGTCAACACAGACAAAAACACATCACATAGCATTGCCCAATATCATAGCATCAATATTTGAACAAGACTCAAACTCATACAAAACCAAAATCACAAACTTTCCTTCTCTGCACAGTTCTGAGCACAATCGGAAGTTCCGCACTTACCATGGCGGAAGTTCCGATTTCCGGAACCTCCGCACTTGTCAGGATTATCGGAAGTTCCGCGCTTACCATTGCGGAACTTCCGATTATCGGAACGACCGCACTCCCAGATTTTCAATTCCGATTTTCGTCTCAGAGGAAAACTCACGTCGAAGATATCGGACAAACCGCGTTCCCAGGTGCGGAAGTTCCGATTACTTCAACCGAAACACAAACGTCAGGATAATCGGAAGTTCCGTTTTACCACAGCGGAAGTTCCGATTTCCAGAACCGGAAGTTCCGCGCTTACAGAAACCAAAACAGCAGCAGCGCAAACGCAATGATTTCAATCACAAACTTCTCACCACAGCGTCAAATACTCATCACTCAAACGGGGACCCTACTCACGTGGTCTCTCAATCTCCCCCTTGATGAGTATATTGACAAACACGAAAAAGTATATAGAAGAGTTTGTGATAGAAGTCAAACATGGTCTAATCTAGACACCAAGAAGGCTCAAAACCATGTTTGTCAAAGAAGAAAGATTTGAGCTTTAAATGAAAGAGCAAATTTTTCTGCAAAGCTCTCTAGAAGACTTTTTCTCTCCAAACTCCAAACCAACTTCTCCCCCTTTTGGCAATAAACACATCAAGAAGTTGAAAAGAGAGGAAATGACTATATGATATTCATTTTAAGCATTTAGGAGCCATGAAGATTATCCAAAATGACTATTGGAGTATTACACCAAGCCATAACACAGAAGAATGCTATCAAGATCATGACAATCGATGTAGAGAATAGCTAAGACAGAAAATCCATAATCTCATTAATGATCCAATTCTTTAGCAAGTCAAATAAACCAAGATTGCAGTCTAGCTAAAGGTATCCAAGGATGATACAAGCCATGTCAAATAATCTAAGTTGAACCAAGAAGACTCATATTGAACAGTTTAGAGTGCTACCAGTTGAAGAAAGACTCATTTTATCCATTACTTGGTCTTTTTAATGATAAGCAATTTTTTTTGCACAAGTTTCTTTTTCTGGAAACATTAATATGGCTTTATCTTAGTGAAGCATGTCCTGGACTAGGTGCCATCCACAACTGCCTCCTAAGCTTCAACCAATTTTCAAATTTTAACCATGTGCTAGATCCCAAGCCTTATGCGATCACTCCAAGCAACAGACTTAAGGAGGTGATCTTAGGTCATCAAGGGCCCCACGAGTTCATGCCTAGTGCAATAGCAAGCGATCTCATGAGAAAGATTTGGTGAGATCAGTTTTTTCGCACAAAGAGATCATTTTGCTTTTGAAGTTTTAGACCAACAATTAAAGATAAGTCATATTTCTTAACGAACTGACATAGCTAACTCAAAAGTTCAAAAGAGATTCAAGACTCAACTCAGCCTACTTGACATGGCGAGAATCATAAAAGGATAACTTCAACAGACTAGTCTCAAGAGCTATTATGACAAGATTATAATTCAAGTTTATCATTTTTAATCACCTTAGCATGGCAAAGACTAAACTACACATAAAAGTCATGATAAATCTAGCGGTTTAGCATAAATCATGGCAAGATGTAAAGCAAGTGAAAGCAGATCATAATGGATAATAGACAAGGCTCCATATGATTATATTACAATGCGGGATGAAATGCACGAAAATCAGATTCCCTTCGAATGATGCACTTTTAATTCAGTTGAGTTATGACAAATTTACTAACATGAAGAAACAAGATGAACTCCCACAACCAAAGGAACAAAAGCGAGAATCGATAAGAGAAGCAGTAAAAAGCGATCCTTAGAGCATAGAAAAGTTATAGAGAATACTATCGCTCAGACGGGTTCTTATCTACCCCATATGATTCTAGGACTATCGGTGATCAACTCACACACTAAGGAGCAACACACTTCCTGTCTACCCAAGGGTGGCCCGACCCTTGCTAGAACCTATAAGAAGTGAGTAAGCTCTACTTAGAGAGAGAATAGACGGCTAATAAGCAGCATCCTAGAAGCACATGATAAAATTAGCAATCAAAGCAACTTGGCAAGAGAACCACTCTAACCTATCTTTGGAAGGACTTAGACCCAAAATATTTAAATGAAATGTAACGAGTAAAGGAGAAATAGCATAAATAAGATATTATACGAAGAGTAGCACATAAGCTCCCCTCACAGCATCCATAAGGACAAACCACCCCAAGCTCTCCCAGCAGAGTGAAAAAGAGCTATCCAGAGGCTTGGTGAAGATATCACCAACTAATGCTCACTCTCCTGGCTGGAGCACAATGTCACCCTTCTCTACATGGTCTCGAAGAAAGTGATATCGATATCAATATGCTTGGTCCGAGAATGTTGCACTGGGTTCTTGGCAATGCAAATCGCAGACGTGTTATCACAAAAGAGTGGAACATAGTAGATTGCTAACCCAAAGTCCTGCAAGGTCGAGACCATCCAAAGCACTTGGCTACGAGAATCGGGCTGCGACAACGTGCTCGGCCTCTGCGTGGGTGTAACACAGGATTGCTTCCTTGAAGACCGGAGACAAGAGAAGTGCCAATGAATTGGGAAGTGTCAGAAGTGCTCTTCCTATCTATCCTACAGCCAGCAAAATCTGCATCGGAGAAGGCTCTAAGAGATAGACAAGAAGAGGAAGAGTACCAGATACCATAGTCAATGGTAGCTCGAAGGTACCGAAGATGCGCTTCACCGCTGACGGTGAGATCTACGCGAGAGAAGCTGAAACCGAGCACAAAGACATACGAGAAATGTATGTCCGGTCTCGAGGTCGTGAGGTACAAGAGAGCCAATCATGCTCTGAACTCCTTTTGGTCAATGGGTTCGCCGTCTTCATACGGATCAAGAGCGGTTGTAGATGCCATCGGAGTTGATACTGGCTTCCCATCATTCATGTCGAAGCGCTTCGGGAGGTCTCGAGTGTACTTGACTTGGTGAAGAAAAGTACCTTCCCGAGTCTGTTTGATTTGGAAGCCAAGAAAGAAGCTCAACTCACCCATCATGCTCATCTCAAATTCCGAGCTCATAACATTGGAAAGCGGGAAGCGAGTGTGTGAGGAGCCGCCAAGATGATGTCGTCCACATAGATCGGGCGAGCAAAGATCGGTGCCAAGGCGGCGGATGAACAATGTCTTGTCTATTTTACCCATTTCAAAACCATGACTCGTGAGATAGGACTTAAGCCTTTCATACCAAGCTCAGGGCACTGCTTGAGTCCATATAAGGCTTTGGAAAGCTTTGTAGACATGGTTAGGGTATTTGGGGTTCTCGAAACCTGGAGGCTGTCTGACATAGACTTCTTCCTCAATAAGGCCATTGAGAAAAGCACTCTTGACATCCATCTGGTAAAGCTTGAAACCCTTAGAAGCTGCAAAGGCAAGCAGGATTCTAATGGCTTCAAGTCTAGCTACAGGGGCAAAGGTCTCTTCAAAATCTAGACCCTCAACTTGGGAGTACCCCTGAGCTACCAGCCTAGCCTTGTTTCGAATGACTAACCCATCTTCACTTTGCTTGTTCTTGAACACCCATTTGGTCCCAATGATATTGTGACCTTGAGGGGCTCAACAAGGACCGGACCTTGTTTCTTTCAAAGTTTTCCAACTCCTCATGCACCTTGTTTCTTTCAAAGTTTTCCAACTCCTCATGCATGGCGTTTATCCAAGACTCGTCAGATAGAGCATGACAAATGTCTTTGGGCTCAAATGAGGCAACAAAGGCAGAATGGAGACAGAAGAGAGACATGCCAGTTTTTGAACGAGTGACTCGCTCAAAAAGATCTCAATGATCCGCTCGAAGGATGGTCCTTTTGAATGTGTCTAGGAGGTCGAGGTGAGATGAAGAAGTGGCCTCTATCTCATGAGCAAATGAGATAGGGGCAGAGCCACTAGCTTCGAAGAAGCGAAGGTAAGGGTGATCTCCTCGAGTGCGGTGGAAGAAGGCACCTCAAGAGGAGGAGGAAGAACTGGATCGGGTAGACAACCCTCATCTCCGTCTTCCTCATCGTCCACAAAGATGGACTCAGACTGCTCTAGAGAACCTGAGATATCAGGCCTAGTCCCCGGACTGGCGTCATCGAAGGTCACCTCACAGGTTTCTACCATTTTGCTAGACTCGATTCCTGGACTCTATAGGCACGAGAAGAAGTCGAGTAACCCAGAAAGATCCCATCACAAGATCGTGACTCGAACTTATCTAGGTTCCCAGACTTCAGAATAAAACACTTGCAACCAAACACACGAAAATGCGAGACGCTGGGTTTTCGCCCATATCTCAACTCATAAGAAGTGCGATGCAAGAGTGCCCGAAGAAAGACTCTGTTAGAAACATGACAAGCAGTAGCAATGGCGTCAGCCCAAAACTTCCTAGGTGTAGAGTACTTATCAAGCGTCGTCCTGGCTATCTCGACCAAGGTGCGGTTCTTCCTCTCCACAACACCATTACATTGGGGGCGTATGGAGGCGAGGCGGTGCTCTACACTGTCTCACCACAGAAACTCTCAAAGTAGGAATTCTTGAACTCGGTGCCATTATCACTGCAAATTGCTCGTAATGCACCTAGGAGCTCAACAGAAAGCCTACTAAAAAGACCACGAAAAGAGTAAGCGTCTCATCCTTGAGGCTAAGAAAAACACCCAAGAGTACCTCGAGAAGTCATCGACCACAACAAGAATATACCACTTCCCTCCTGCGACTCTACTCGAAATTTGGACCAAGCTGTATCCATATGGGCGCTTGTCACAGTGCATCGATCATTATCCTTTGATGGAGAGTGAGAAGCGGCAACCATCTTGCCGCGTTGCGGCATGGAGAGCAAACTAGATCCTTGACCATCTTGAGTTTTGGCAAACCACGAATGAGATCGTGGCGCTAACTCGTGTCAAATGATCAAAGCCTATATGACCTAGTCTCCTATGCCGAAAGTCAAATCACGGTATTGAAGCAATTAAACAGGAGAGGATCACGGAAGACTCGGAAAAATCAGCATGAAAGATCCTCCCATATCGAGAAATCCATAAACTAGGCTACAGAAGAATCAAGAATTTTACAATTGTTTTCTTAAAGCTCACCTCGTAACCGTCATCGGTGGTGAGAAAGAAAGCGATTATCTGCGCAGCTTACTTACTAAGGCAACATCTTTCAAAATAAAAGAATCGTTAATGCTCACAAGTACCTTTACCGATGACGCGCCCAAATGAAGCATCTCGAAGGTGATCGTCTCATCACCTCGAGCACGGGCTAGGGAAGAAAACCAACGAGAGTCTCGGTCATATGGCGAGAACACCGAGTCTACAATCGGACCTTTCCCTTCCGGCCGGCGAACTCGAGTCAAGCAGTAAAGTCTTAGTCTTGGGGTGAATCAGCAGTGATTTTGGCACCCAATCTTGAGTAACACGTCGAGCAGATGAAGTAGTCAAACAAGATGACCTCTATCTACCCTCGCTCTGTCACTCAACAAGTCGGAAGGTGCGTATGCGGACACGAAGTGCATTCTTGAATCCGATTGCTATGGAAGAGCGAGTCGAAGTGCCGCAACATCTTGATCTCGCCATGAGTAGCCATCTCGAAGGGAAGCGAGATCTACCCTCAAAGCGATGAAAGTCACGACCAAAGGGAGCATGAGGGAAAATCGAAAACTTCGGAAAAACCGGTCCTCGATCTTGCCTAAATCATCGGTTGTATCAAACCTAGACCTCATGTTAGTCTTAGGTGCACTCATGGTCTGGGGCTGACTCTGAATGCGCCTAAAGGACTCAACATGATCTCTACGCGCGATCTTGGTGCGCCTGAAGAAATGATCAACCAAATGTCCATCCTTCCGGCGGAAGGTGCAATGATACCATATACGAGAGGCGAAGCTGCAGTGGAATCACCTTCTTCGTCAGAGATCCTTTGAACAAAACCCGCGACTTAAAATTGACTTTCTGATCACGGGCTTAGTTTTGATCACACACGTGCTATGGTTACGAGCACGGACGGTGGATGCTTCCTCATATCCTCATGAAAATCATATCCTAGACCCTGATTAAATCTGCAAATCTTAGATTGGTCTAGAATGAGATTGAGCTTCTTTTTGCCTCCTACAAACCTCTCGAGAGTGTTCATAAGATACTAACACTCACGAAAGAGAGAGGTGCAAGAAGAGCAGGGGGAAGAAGGAACAACAGAAGGTAAGGGAGCAGAAGAAGAACCAACAGCACAGGAAAGATTGGCTTGTGCAAGCACATCCGATTTTGGGGGGACAGTCCTACTGCTAGCAGATTGGTTCACGTTGCTAAGCGTCTCTACCAAACCCTTAGACTTCTTCCCAGCACACACAATACAAGCGGATGATTGTGTCTCTAGAAGGTCCTTAGTTAGCTTCACACATTTTTCATCCAAAGCAACCAAATCACATTTTAGTTTATTACACTGATTGCATGGTGAGCTAACAAGGTCCTTAGAAGCATCTTGAGCGATTTATTCTTGTGATCAATCATTTCTTGAAGCTGTTTGAATCTGATTCTAGTTCAGTGATTAACTTAGGACAGTTTAAACAAGAAACAATGGGCTCAAGTAAAGCGACTTGAATTCAACAATTTTGTGATCTGCCCGTTTTAGGTTCATCTTGAGATTATTACAATTTTCACAAGTCTCGGGCAGATCGAGCAGCATGGTATATAGACCTCTAAACGAGTTGTCCTTAACCTCACAGGAGGTGCAAGCAGTAGCCTCAACAGTAGTAGATGAAGGAGGTGCTACCCTACTTATCTCTAGTTCAGCAAGAAGGCTAATGTTCTCCACTTTAATCATGTCTAATTCGGAGGACACACTATCATGCAAGGTCCTTAGTTTTCCATGTCATCAAGCGAGCTGACATGTATCACAATCATCACGGGAGGGAGCAGATGTAAGTAAGGTAAGCTCCCGTGATAGTCTAGCTACTTCCTTCTCCAACTCAGAACACTTAGCCCTAGACTTAGTATGAAATCTACCTAGCTTAAGAAAAGCATCATTAAGCTGGTCGTAAGTGGGACTAACCTCATCGGACTCGGAGTACAGCTCGCTGTCACTTAGTTCGCCCCCGAGGGCCATGAAGCACATGCCGGAGAAGTTGCCGTCGTCCTTGGGATCTTGATAGTCCTTTCCATCATCATCACTCCACCCCTCCACCTCGCTGGTGTCCAGTTCGTCGAGGGCGGTGAGGACGCGATGGAACAGCTTCTTTGCCTTCCCAAAGTTGCGGAATTTCTTCTTGCCTTAGTCAGGTGCTGAGGGCTTCGTGTTGCGATTCTTGTCGATGTAGTCGTTCTTGCCCGAACCGCCTTAGTCACCTTTGCCCTTCCCCAGCTTGGGGCAGTTTGCTCGGATGTGGTTGGGGCCACCACACTCGAAGCAAATCACAGGACCTCCTCTTTTTCCACCCCTCCTCCTCTTGTAAGCATGGGAAAACTTGCGAGCTAGGAGGGCTAACTGTTCATCCTCAAGTTGCTCTAACTGATCATCAGTTATGTCACAGAGAGCAGCAAGGAGAACCAGCGTGTCGACTCGAAGAAGATCGGAGGTGGGATCGGTGACTAAAGCAATCGATCGTGACTTCGACCTTGAGAGACAATGTCAATCTCGTGAGTCTTGAGACGCGAGTAAAGCGCATCAAGAGTCGGTCGAGAGGTCCGTGCTATCCTTGATGGTAGTCACTTTCATCTCCCAAACACGAAGATCGAGTGCGAAAGCATCTGTCGGCGTTATCCGAGTCGGGTATGTAAGACCGACCGCGGAGGTTGCTCAAAATCTTATGGAAGCGAAAAGCACTCGTCAAGAGATTCACCAACAACCATCTCAAATTTCTTGTATTCTCGCTTGAACTGGTCTTGTCGAACCGTCTTAATCGGGTGGTGCCCTCATGGTATGCATCGAGGGTCATCCGGATGTAAATGTGAAGATAAATGAGAAATGCGATCAAACTCACTTCTGCTCAAACCACGAATGATAATGTTCCTTGCCTTAGCATTGGCCTCAACATCGGGCATGTTTCCCACATTGATGTTTTCATCGGCAGAGCAGACAAATCTAACCTTCACCTTTCTCGGATGGCATACCCACGAGCACGGATGTAAGTTTCCATTCGGCTCTTCGGAAGGGTAATCCGGGCCATCAAAGACTAGAGGCTTGGTGGAATACTTGTCCGTTGCCATGGCTCAACAGACCGGTTAAGATCTATAAAGAAGAGCTAACCGGCTCTGATACCAATTGAAGGACCGAAATGGAAACAGAGGGGGAGGGGTGAATGGTGCCTTAAAAAATAAGAACTCCCCTTTACTGTATTTAAACAAACCTACAAAGCCCTCTGGAAACCTCAAGAAGAGTGAAGCAAAATCAGAGAACGAAAACAAGCTTCGGGCTGTTCTGTCAGAAATCGGAAGCTCCGATTCTACCCGGCGGTAGTTCCGCACTCCGATGAGTTCGGGGTTGGTCGCGGAAGTTCCGCTGCGATAGTTCGTAGTGGACAATCGGAAGTTCCGATTGTCCTGACCAAGAAACAGAGGCGCTCGGGTTTTCCCAAAAATCCCAAATACTAAATCTTGAATGCTCTTCTCAGGTCAAGTTTCACAGGACATCATCCTAAACAACATCTTGACCTCATGGAGAAGAATCGCAAACAAAGATTCATTAATCAAAGCAAAATCAGATTTCTTGAAGAAGGGGCAAGAAAAACCAAAAACCACAATAGACAAGATTCTCAGATTCTTAGCTCATGAAACTTTGAGGATATATTAGCAATAGCAATACGACTCTAGATATCAAGTTTCATGCCATCTCATAAGACGAATCAAAAGTTTCATCAATACCCTAGCTATTCAAGAGAAGAACAGAGAGAAGGAAGGAGGCATAAACAAGTAATCAAAACCTCAGAGTTTCATTGATAGAAATCAAACGATTACAGAGGAAAGCAGGCAGGAATGATTACACAAGATTTCAGTTCATCCTCTCCAACTCAACAAACTCTCAAAAACATAACAACCTCTCCAAAGGCTCTTTAGCAAAAGCTAACCCTAATTTTCTCTCTCAAAAAGTCTAACCCTAACACCAGGGGTTCACCTCTATTTATAGCCCTTGGCTAATGGGTCTCCAACCCATTAAGCCCGCTACACCCGAACGGAACCACCTCCACTTGTGACGCTTTGCGAAAAGACCGTTTCGCCCCTTGCGCACCTTCTGGAAGCCTCCCGTACACCTTGCTGTCCTTGACTCGCAACCACCTCAAGATTCACGCCGTCTTCGACACATCCCGACCGTTCTGACCTCAACGCCGCCTGCGCCTAGTCCGATCACCTCGTGTCTCGCCACGACTTCGTCTCGATGTCCTGCAGTCAACACAGACAAAAAGACATCACATAGCATTGCCCAATATCATAGCATCAATATTTGAACAAGACTCAAACTCATACAAAACCAAAATCACAAACTTTCCTTCTCTGCACAGTTCTGGGCACAATCGGAAGTTCCGCACTTACCATGGCGGAAGTTTCGATTTCCGGAACCTCCGCACTTGTCAGGATTATCGGAAGTTCCGCGCTTACCATTGCGGAACTTCCGATTATCGGAATGACCGCACTCCCAGATTTTCAATTCCGATTTTCGTCTCAGAGGAAAACTCACGTCAGTATTATCGGACAAACCGCGTTCCCAGGTGCGGAAGTTCCGATTACTTCAACCGAAACACAAACGTCAGGATAATCGGAAGTTCCGATTATCGGAAGTTCCGATTTCCAGAACCGAAAGTTCCGCGCTTACAGAAACCAAAATAGGAGCAGCGCAAACGCAATGATTTCAATCACAAACTTCTCACCACAGCGTCAAATACTCATCACTCAAACGGGGACCCTACTCACATGGTCTCTCACTTTCTCTCCCCGTTGTTTTAAGTTGTTCTTACCCGCTTGTCTGTCTTGTCAGATGTCTCATCATCAGAACTATGGAGAGCGCAAGGGAGGACTTGCCACTGAACGTTGGAAGTTGTTACAAGTACTTGGAGGATTTGACCACCCGATGTACCGTGGCAGCACTTGGGTCGTGAACGGCTGAGAAAATGGAGTGATCTGTCGCTTAACCATCTACGTCTGGAAGGACACCAAAGCAAGTGAACCCCTGAACATCTCTGCAAGAAGGATGATTCGGAGCGACACGATTCAAGAGTCTTCACGCCTCGCTATCCTAAGGATCTGCAACATCTACACTCGCGAGCTTCGAGACACTATGTTTCGCTACCACCCTCGTACCTTTGTGTTGGATGTTCCTACACGATACCCGACTACGGAAGGAGAAGGCAACGCCACTGTCGTGCATCTTGCCTAGTTTGCCGCTGCCCAGGAGGAGTCACTGGAGTTGGCCGCCACAGAGCTGGAGTGCGCCTACGAGACCTTGCAGAGAGCAGAAGAAAGGATCACTATTCTGGAAGAGACTCTCTATGGTCAGCACGAGCATGAGGAAGACCCTGAAGAGGAAGATCCTGAAGAAGTAGAGCCAGAAGAAGTAGAGCCAGAAGAAGCCAAGAAACCGGAAGTGATGAGGGCATCTCTAACACTTATACATTTCCTCCTATTCGTGGGGATACACATATTGATCTCCAAGCCATAAGTGAGGCTACAAGTAATACAAGTGCAGAAGTGTTTGTTGGTCCACTAACAAGAGCTAAAGCTAAACTTCTAAATCAACAGGTGCTTTTGTTTCTTAATGAATCTTCTGTTGTCATTGATCATAATTGGGTGCTACCTCATGCAAATGTTTTGTGCATTCTAAGGTTTGAACATTTTGAAGCCTTCGGAACCAAGAGGGACGCCGGAGCCAAAGTAATGGAGGAGAAGCTCGTGGGAGACAAGCAAGGGGGAGAAGCCCAAGAATCCAAGTCAAATTCGAAACTTCCACAAGCCCAACCAAATTCAAACTCGGAATCAACTCAGAATTCAATTCGGATTCGGAATCGACCTCAAATTCGGATTCGGAATCAGCAGGACAGTCCGGAGTAAAAAGGCCATAACTTTCTCATACGAAGTCCAATTGGGGTGTTTTGGAACTTGTTGGAAAGCTAACTTCAAGACCGATCCAACGGATGCTCACGCACTACGAAATTCCTTCAGAGTCAAAAGATATGACCGAAACAATATGAAGGTTTTAAAATTAGAGTTTCCTTTTTATTTTAGATTGAGTCGGAATTGGAGTAGGAGTTCTAATTCCGAATTAGAGTAGGAGTAGGGCCTCTTGGCCAGCCATGAGGAGGAGAAGGGCACTATATATTGAGGTTAGACCCCATTGTAACCTCGAGACCAGTTTATGCATAAGAATAGAAACATAGCTATTGCTTGTTCTTTGAAACGAGTTCATGCGAGGACTTTGAGAGAGGACTAGGCGATCCATTGGTTAGATTCGCAATTCAAGGTCAAGCCGTCGTTCCATTGGGAATTGGGGACTTGGCGATCGTCGTTTGTGGTCTCATGACGATCAACTATCCGGTGTGTTTTGGGCGTTTTCCAAAGAGTTGAGGTTTGTGCATTGCGCGAGTGTTCACTAGCGATATCGTCTACCATCGATTATCCACGGTTCCTCACCGAGAAGATCGGGCATCCCCCGTATCATATGGTATCAGATTCTAGGTTTACTCGGTGAGAGTTCTTTTTACCCTTAGTTTAGTTTCGTTTTTCTGTCCTATAGTCCACTAAACCGAAAATTGCAACACAAAAATTTCAAACCCTAGTTTCAATCTGTTATTTCTTGTGAGTTTTGTTAGGTTTTAGTCCATTAGAATTTTTTGTTTAGTGCTGATCTAAGTGTTTCCTTTGCGTACCTTGTTCCTTGTTTCCTTCCAAAAAAAACCAAAAAAATCCAAAATTCAAATTCAGTCCCTGAACTCAATTTTCGTTAAATCAGAGTTCAATTGATACCTTTGTTTGTAATTCGATTAGTAACTTTGCGTCCGAGCTCCGCTTCACTTATATCCTTTCATCTTGTGAGACTAGCTTTTGATATTGTATTAGGGCTGCTTATTGAACATTGTTTACACATTGCTGAATTTTTGGGCTTATGCACCCACAAGGGTAGCAAAACACTTTCGGCCATTGAGAAAAGCAAAAAAAAAAAAGGCGACAAGACAATAGCAAAACCACGGCATTAAAAAAAGTATAAAAAAAACTAAGAGCAAAAACATAATTTTTGCGAAAGAAAAGAGAGGAAGAAAAAAATTTCTTTGGCCGATTGCTACAGTATTATACATTTTATTGGTTGCTACAGTACCAGCCCATCATTATTTCAGATTGTGTAGTCATTTTTTTGAGCAATCTTGTGCCCTACTATTTTCAATTGCAATTGGCTAGCATCTCTCTTAGTACTTGGTGCAAAAGCAGGCTAGCTTAATCTCTTTTGAGATCCCGTCTCGCTAGCTCATTCCTTTGTTTGCATTGAGTCACATTTGTCTTTGCGTGTGCGTTCATCCTTTTCACTTAAACCCATTGGATCAGCACATAGGCAAAAGAATCTAGCTTGGATCATTACTTAGCATTACAACAACTTGAATATCAGTTTGTATAGGTTATACACATACCTTACCAAGCTCCACCTACACCCGTTCGTGTACTACCTTTGCTCTTGGTTACGCTCTTACATTCTGGGTTGAGGTTCGTTCGCGCCACAAGTGTCATTTTGCCGTCCTTGATTCACTTTGGAGCGGTAAGCTTGTCTTGTTTGCGAGCAGAGAGTTGTGGCGTAGAGAGCACCTTCATTTTCCTAACCCGGATATAATCTCGTTTGCTATTTGTGAGTTGTTGCCATGTCGGGTTATCGGAGGAGCCACCTAATCCGGAGGCACCGATTCGTGGTTAGAGTACACTCGTTTGCGTGAGATCTTTGCAAAAGAGGTTCATGAAGGCGACAATGGCGTGCGCGATGAGCTCGGGGTGGTTCGAGCAGTCTGGACACCCTCGGAGAGGAGGTCGCAGCATTGCGCCGGACATCAATAATAAATTCCAAGAACTTCGTGCCATGTTCGCACAACACAATCTTCATGGAGGTGCGCATGTTGGCGACACAAGTGTGCAAGGCCCTCCATTTGTCTTGCCCAATGAGACCACGGAGGCACGTGGCATTCGTGGGGATGAGGAGCGACTTGACACCAAAGCGCGTCGCATGGTAGTGCCACCACTGCGGCGGAGTGGCACCGTGGTTCGCCCTCATACGGGGGCATGGTCGCGGCAACTCGACCATAATGGGGCCCGGTGGGCGCACCATTGGGTGCCCAAGGAGGAGGTGTGCATGATGCACCTCGTATTTGGTGATGAGGCCGAACTTTGGGGCGACGGCGATTTTCCGGTCAACAACTATGACGGCCGACGGCCCCACCACCACAACAATATGCATCGGCGTCGACACGGCGACACCGAGGAGTTTATCGCTAAGCCCAAATTTACTCTTCCTATATTTTCAGGTGGTACTAATGTGGAAGAATACCTCACTTGGGAGCTGAAAATTGATAAGCTGTTTCGGATGAACAACTACTCCAATGAGAAGAAGCTCGTACTTGCGTCCAATGGTTTGGATGGTTATGCCACACATTGGTGGGAGCAGTTTGTTAAATAGCGTATGGGCGCCACGAGTTACCGATTATTACTTGGGAGCGGATGAAGCGGCATTTGCGGGCACATTTTGTTCCCGCCATTACAAGCGTTCCCTATTTGAAAAGTTGGCCGAAATTGCGACAAGGTTTGAAATCAATTGATGAATATCATAAGGAGATGGAGACCATCATGATACATGCAGATGTTCGCGAAAATGAAGAGCAGACAATGGCGAGATTTCTAGCTGGCATGAATTATGCTGTCAAGCGCATTGTCAATCACCATCCCTACCATGATATGATCGAGTTGCTACACCAAGCACGCAAAGTGGCGCCAAGTAATTGAAGATGCGGTTTCTTTGCCCGTTCACGTTCTTCAACGATCCGGGACATTCATATCACAAAAGCACTCCGGTAGGGAGTAATTGACGATCTGTGATTCCGCAAGTAAGAAGCGGAGAGTACACCACCGCACCGATCGGCGGTTCCGTAGCCACGGCCTCGTCGTAGGGTCGACGGCCGTTCACGGGATATCATTTGCCACAAGTGCAAGGGCATTGGCCACTTTCGGAGGGCGCCGAATGTCGAACTATGCTTATAACAGAGGAGGCGGTTATATTTGACTAGTGATGACGAGTCGCTGATGCTGCGGCCGGTCTTGCAGTGATGACATAGAACAATGTGAATGTGATCCAGAGTTTTCGAGCACTGAGCAGTATTCCATTGTTTGCACACCCAAGGTGCTTAGTGTGATGCCATCACCGTCACTCGAACAACAGTGCAATTTATTTCAGACTTGGGCAAAGCTTGATCAGGGTAAGGTGTGCAAAGTGATTATTGATGGCGGGAGTTGCCACAATTTGGCCAGTAAAGACATGCGTCATAAGTTGGGTTTGAAGTATTTGCCGCATCCACATCCTTATCATGTGCAATGGTTGAGTGACAAAGAGGAAGTGAAGGTGAAATATATGGTGCGTTTGACGTTTTCTATTGGGAAGTACACTGATAGTGTGGATTGCGATGTTGTGCCCATGACGGTGTGTCACTTGTCATTGGGGCTGCCATGGCAATATGATCGTTCATTGTGCACGATGGGCGTAAAATCGCTACACTTTTAGATGGAACAATGTGGAGATCATGTTGAAACCGCTTACCGGGACAGTTGTGAACTCTTCACTGAGAAAAATGAGATGCGTGGAGAGTCCTCAAGAGCAAGCCAATCAATCAAAGAAACACGAGGAGAGAAGAACTTGGTCATGTTAGCTACCAAATTCGAGATCACGAGAATTCAGCGAGGATCCCAATTTGGTGCACTTTGTACTCTTGTACAAAGACATATTGCTTTCAACTAATGACTTCACTACTCTTCCTAGTGGTATTGCTTGTGTTTTGCAGGAATTCGGCGACGTCTTTCCACAGGAGGTACCGGTGGGCTACCACCAATCCAGCTGGATTGAACATAAGATTGACTTGATTCCGGGGCGTCGCTACCAAACCGACCACCGTCTCGCACCAACCCGAAGAAACCAAGGAAATTGAAAAACAAGTACACGAACTTCTCTCCAAAGTGCGTTGGTGAAAGCTTAAGCCCTTGTCTTTGTTCTGTTATTTTAGTTCCTAAGAAAGATGGTTCATGGCGTATGTGCGTAGATTGTAGAGCAATTAATAATATCACTATTCGATATCGTCATCCAATACCTCGCTTAGATGATATGCTAGGCGAACTAAGTGGTCTTTGTTATTTTCTCTAAAATAGACTTGCGTAGTGGTTACCATCAAATTAGGATGCATGAAGGGGATGAGTGGAAAACAACATTTAAAACGAAATTTGGTTTGTATGAGTGGTTGGTCATGCCTTTTGGTCTAACTAACGCACCTAGTACTTTCATGCGCTTAATGAATCATGTTTTAAGGCATTTCATTGGTAAATTTGTGGTTGTGTACTTTGATGATATTACGATTTCTGATCCTGCGAGTTTGAGCACTTTGACCATATTAGACAAGTTCTACAAGTTTTACGCGATGCTAGGCTTTTTGGTAACTTAGATAAGTGCACCTTTTGCAAAGATCGTGTTATTTTCTTGGGCTATGTTGTGTTTGCGCAAGGAGTTGAAGTAGACGAGTCTAAAATTGAAGCGATTAAAAATTGGCCAACTCCTATAAACGTAAATCAGATTAGGAGCTTTCATGGTCTCGCCGGTTTTTATCGGCGTTTTGTTAAAGATTTTAGCACCGTCGCTGCCCCATTGAATAACCTTACTAAAAAGGGTGTTAAATTTGTATGGGGGGTAGCGCAAGAAAATCTTTTCTTGAACTTAAGCGCTTAGTGAAGCACCGTTGCTTGTTTTACGATTTGATAAAATTTTGAAATTGAGTGTGGCCTTGATGGATTGGGTATTGGCGGTGTTTTAATGCAAGACGGTCGACCGGTAGCTTATTTTAGTGAGAAACTGAATGGTGCTCAATTGAATTATCCGGTCTATGACAAAGAGCTTTATGCGTTAGTGCGTGCGTTAGAAACTTGGCAACACTATTTATGGCCCAAAGAGTTTATTATTCATCCTGATCATGAGGCATTGAAGTATTTAAAGGGTCAAGCAAACCTGAACCGTAGACATGCCAAATGGGTGAATTCATTGAGTCATTTCCTTACATTGTAAAATATAAGAAGGAAAGGAAAATGTGGTAGGTGATGCTCTTCGAGGAAAAGTGTGCTCTTAACTCAATTAGGAGTGCAAGTTCTTGGTTTAGAGAGTTTACGTGATTTATATGCTCATGACCATGATTTTTACATTCCTTATGAACATTGCAAACCGGAAAAGGTGGGATAAATTTCATATCCAAGATGGGTTTTTTTTTCGCACTAACAAATTATGCGTTCCAGAATCCTCTGTGCGTTTGCTATTATTACAGAATCACATGCGGTGGATTGATGGGACATTTTGGACGTGAGAAGACATTGTCTATCTTTGGCGATCATTTTATTGGCCTAAGATGAGGCGCGATGTGGAGCGATGCGTCTGTGATGCATTATTTGCCACAAAGCGAAATCGAGTTGAATCCACACGGTTTGTATACCCTCTACTGTTCCCAATGCACCATGGGAGGATATTAGTATGGATTTTGTTTTAGGACCGCCTAGAACTAAGAGGGGAGAGATTACTTTTTGTCGTTGTGGATCGTTTTGAAGATGGCACACTTTATTCCGTGCCATAGGAGCGACGATGCGTCGCATATTGCTGACTTATTTTTCAGGGAGATCGTGAGACTACATGGCGTGCCGCGGACTATTGTGTCGGGCCGTGGCGTGAAGTTCATGAGCTATACGGAAGACACTTTGGGAGTGGCGGGGACGAAGTTGTTATTGGCACAACTTGTCATCCCCAAACCGATGGTCAAGCGGAGGTGGTGAACCGCACACTTCGATGTTACTTGGACCATGATCAAGAAGAATCTACGCGAGTGGGAGGATTGTTTGGCGACGTAGAATTCGCCTATAATCGGTGTGCATTCCACTACGCAGATGTGTCCTTTTGAGGTAGTGTATGGTTTCAAGCCCTTTATGCCGCTTGATTTGCTACCGCTTCCCAGTCAACACCGTACTCACATGGAGGCATCCAAGCGAGCTGAATTTGTGAAGAAATTGCATCTCAAGACAAAAGAAGAGATAGAGTGCAAGGTTAAGTACTATCTTTGAGAAGGCGAACAAAAGAGAAAGAAGATGATTTTCAACGGGTGATTTGGTGTGGGTACACTATCGCAAGGATCGTTTTCGACGCATAAGTCCAAATTCTTTGCCGCGGTGTGGGCCTTTCAAGGTGCTTGCGAAGATCAATGACAATGCCTACAAGATAGAGCTTTCAAGCGATGACTATGGTGTGAGCCCTACGTTCAATGTCGCTGATTTATCACCTTTCTTTGGTGGTGATGATCCAGCGTCGAGGTCGACGCCTTTTCAAGAGGGGGAGGATGATGAGGGCATCTCTAACACTTATACATTTCCTCCTATTCGTGGGGATACACATATTGATCTCCAAACCATAAGTGAGGCTACAAGTAATACAAGTGCAGAAGTGTTTGTTGGTCCACTAACAAGAGCTAAAGCTAAACTTCTAAATCAACAGGTGTTTTTGTTTCTTAATGAATCTTCTGTTGTCATTGATCATAATTGGGTGCTACCTCATGCAAATGTTTTGTGCATTCTAAGGTTTGAACATTTTGAAGCCTTCGGAACCAAGAGGGACGCCGGAGCCAAAGTAATGGAGGAGAAGCTCGTGGGAGACAAGCAAGGGGGAGAAGCCCAAGAATCCAAGTCAAATTCGAAACTTCCACAAGCCCAACCAAATTCAAACTTGGAATCAACTCAGAATTCAATTCGGATTCGGAATCAGCCTCAAATTCGGATTCGGAATCAGCAGGACAGTCCGGAGTAAAAAGGCCATAACTTTCTCATACGAAGTCCGATTGGGGTGTTTTTGAACTTGTTGGAAAGCTAACTTCAAGACCGATCCAACGGATGCTCACGCACTACGAAATTCGTTCGGATTCAAAAGATATGACCGAAACAATATGACGGTTTTAA
This sequence comes from Hsuehochloa calcarea, assembly GCA_036346395.1. Lineage (NCBI taxonomy): Eukaryota > Viridiplantae > Streptophyta > Magnoliopsida > Poales > Poaceae > Hsuehochloa > Hsuehochloa calcarea. Next base: position 16,726,732 of record CM070614.1, on the reverse strand, counting down.
AATTAGAGTTTCCTTTTTATTTTAGATTGAGTCGGAATTGGAGTAGGAGTTCTAATTCCGAATTAGAGTAGGAGTAGGGCCTCTTGGCCAGCCATGAGGAGGAGAAGGGGCACTATATATTGAGGGTTAGACCCCCATTATAACCTCAGACCAGTTTATGCATAAGAATAGAAACATAGCTATTGCTTGTTCTTTCGAAACCAGAGTTCATGCGAGGACTTTGAGAGAGGACTAGGCGATCCATTGGTTCGTTCTGCAATTCAAGGTCAAGCCGTCGTTCCATTGGGAATTGGGGACTTGGCGATCGTCGTTTGTGGTCTCGCGACGATCAACTATCCGGTGTGTTTTGGGCGTATTCCAAAGAGTTGAGGGTTTGTGCATTGGCGCGAGTGTTCAGCTAGCGACATCGTCTACTTCGCATCAGTTATCCACGGTTCCTCATCGAGAAGATCGGGCATCCCCCGTATCAGGAAGAGCCTGTGAGGACCCCGGTTTATTAAGCTTGCAATGCTTAGTCACCTATTGACCCTAGCATCGCAAACAAAATAACCTGTGTCTTCGAGATATGTATACTTTTCAGAAATATAGTATACACACCCCTTTACAAAATTCATGCATCAATTCCATTCAAGACATAGAACCAAAGCAACACTTAACAAATCAAAAGACGTACATACTAGAGTTATGACAAAAGGGAGGCCGGCCGGCCAAAAGTCATACAATTAACTAATTAGACATCGGAAGCGAAATACCATAAGATGACGATAAACAAAAGAGCCAATTAGTGTGCCTTTACCCACAAGGCAACCAACCGGACCACCAAACTAGTCGTCAAACCCGCAACACATCTCACAAAAGTGAGGCCCTAGGGGCTCACCTTCCTCCTCTGCAACAAATAGTTAAGCAAAGCAAATGAGTATAAAAATTATACTCTGCAAGACTTACGTGTAGAGTAACAAGCCTATACATATGCTACATGTAAGCTTATTTAAGTGGAGGCTGTATGTTTCATTTTCAGCAGAAACAATCTTTATTTGCAATAATGTAGTACATTTAAAAGCAACTTTACAATCTGTTTTTATTATTCAAATAACAGTAAATAACAACACAATAACAATAAATAGATGACAACAACATCCTGGAAGTGACTAACCCAATAGTCACCACAACAATAGCATGAATTACCCATCATACCACTCATGTCAAGTTTTAATTTAAGGTTGTAGTCTAATTCTTGCGGGAAATAATCAAGCTTGTCCATAACCTAGGACGAGGCTATTCGAATAGATTTAACCCTACAGGGGTGTACCAATGTACCCACACGTCAGACCTCCTTTTTGCCACATGATTTAGCACACTTCCTTTGGTATGCCGGCACAGCTAAGTCCTACGAGATATTTCCAATATTATGTATTAACTACGAGTCGCCCGTATGGATAGAAACCCATACGTTGTGTCAGAGTCATCGTAAAGCATCGGTCAACTACCCCTCACGGGTAGAGCCTTGGACAACTACGATGCCCCTCGAGGTGGAGAACCTACCCGGAACTCCACCACCGCACACCCAACAACAACACACAGTTCCTTTTTCACACAACACACAAACCACATCCTGCGAACCGGAGCTAACACACGCCAAAGTACTAAGTCAAGAGAGGTCCCATATCCCTCTCATGTGGTTAGCAGGCAAAAGTGTTTGGATCAATGGCACAAGTAATTCGGTCCTTGTTGACTCGGGCACCTTTCCTTGTCACGCCAAACAATCACACCAACATACCATTATGCCCAAATCTAAAACAATTTTATTTTCAGTTTTAGATTTACAAATTAACAAAGCACAAGGTGCTGGACATAATGGAGTAATAATAAGATTTGTGTGATCAAGATCATCGACTAAGTCGATGATCGCCCAATACTACCGATAGCTAAGCATGTCTAAGCATATTAACTCATAATCTACTAAGTGTGTAATATCCCGTTTATTTACAGAGAATATAAGGAGATTGAGATATTCTTTTTTGCCTCGCTCAGAAATAAGACAGAATCTCTAATAGTCTTGCAACGTAATTTTCGCAATTTGAACGGCTTCGAATGAAAAACCTCATAACTACAAAGTTGTAGATTGCTTTCCATAGTCCAATTTAGAGTCCTCATTGACCTAATTTAGAGTTCTGAGGTCTAAGATATGGGGCATGCAATGCAGGCTACATAGAGAACCCTGGTCGGTATGTGAGTCAGCTTCCAAGGCAAATTTCGTAATGAAGACGGCGCTTTCGGAAAAACTCTATAAATAGGAAGTTGAAGTACTATACATTAGCTAAAAGTGAAGATAAAAATCACACAATTACGAGTTCAGGAGAGCAAGTTATGATCTCCAAAGCATTCGCTACCAGAAAGAAAAATTGAGAACACAGGCCTCGGGCCTTTAGCCCGGGGAGGCCTATGAGGGTCGACCACCGATAAATGGAGGAAATCCTAATATGGTACTGTAGCTACAGTATCCACCATGCTACAGTATGTGCTACAGTAGTATCCCCCAAATCCATTGCTATTCCCCTTCCTCTTGGTGGTGCTCTCCCATTGTTGTCACCCAAGAGAAGAAGGGAGGTGAAGAGGAGAAGAAAGGGAACGAAGGAAGAAGAGGAGAGGGAGGGAACATGCATCGCAGTGAGGCGTCCTTCTCTAGCGATTCATCAAGGGTAACCTTGATCCCCGGTAGATCGATAGAATTTTCAATTCAATTTGGTCCAGTACTGTTGCTCATCGGTTTTGGGTAGATTCCATACGTTTTTTGATTTGGCCATCTCTAAAACTGTTGTAGGACTCGTCCTTATCTTTCTTTAGGCGCCAAGATCACTTGATTTGGAGTTACGGTTTAGGAGTTATTGTAGTTTCTTTGCCACTATCCATGAAGGGCTGACGAGAATTAGCAGTTGTCTTGTCTGGCCATTATGAATTATGTAGAAACCGAATCAGAAAGGCCACCCAAAATGCATATTGTAGATAATTCAGTAATATTTCAAAGTTGATAAAGAACACAATTTTTAGATGAGTCAATCAAAAGTTATGGAATTTATACACTTGTTGTTTATTGTTGTCGATTCTTTGAGACGAAACTTTACCTGAATATACGAATTAGTAGGTACCGAATCTGGGGACTTGCCCAACTAGATTATTGTAGATGGTTTTGTCTTGATTCCAAAGAGTCAAAGATCACCCCGGTCCGAGTTGCGTAGTAAAAGTTATATTATTTTTAGCGCTGCTGTCTCGTAGTCCTTTCTACTAGACTGTCGGGAAGGTGGAGTAAAACCTGTATTCGAACCCTAGGTCTTGAGGAGTTGGGTTAAGGGGCGTAAATGGAGTCCACTTTTCAGCGTATTTATTGTTAGCGCTATTCTTGTGTAGGAGGCGGAGTCTCGGAGTACAGGCATCATCTTTGCTTCTTCGCGCGCCACAGCGGAAAAAGGCAAGTACAATTTTAGTACGATATTGGGTGTTGGGCAATATGGTTGAGTTGATGTGTGCTTAATATGACTATGCATGATGAAAGTGTTTATTTCACATTGTTTATATGATGATCGATAATTGATAATTCTTATGAGAACATATTGTGGATTGTCCATGTCATTTCATATCAATTATGCATGTTGGCATGAGATACCCACGGGAGTGGGCATTGAGATCCCCATATTTAAGATATGGGCAATGGGTCCCCATCTGAAAAGGATGGGCAAGGGTCCCCGCATTTGATAATGCGGGCATGAGTGAACACCGACGGGTGTAACATTTCGCAATACCAGTATATGCAAAAGAGAAAAGAAAAGTGCATTTGAGCAATTTGCATAGCATGAGCATATGAAATGTTTATTATTTAGAATTGTGGATGGATGATGATGGTTACAGTTGTTTATGTTATTGTCTTGCTAAATGTACTTTGCTGAGTCTTGGACTCACTTTTGCTGTTAATGTGCTTTTAGGTACCCCGTTTGTGGACGGCATGCATGGGAGGGAGTAGATTTATGCTTGGATGCACATTGGCACGAACCAATTCTCCATTGAATAAACAAATTGAATGATAGTTTAGAATTTGAGTAAACCGCTTAAGGGTTTTTATATTTATGCTTTATGCCTGGATAATTTTTATGGACATGCTTGTGTGTTTGGATAATTGTTTATTCCTATTGTTAGCTTTGCAAACCCTCGGTATTGTTAGTTACTCAAAGGAGAACCTGCCGAAAGTTAGCAAAATGTTTTAGCTTAATTTGTATTTATGTTAGTGTGGTAGCATTCCAGGCTCAGGTTGGACTGGGGTGTTACAGTTGGTATCAGAGCGGGCTTTAGGTTCGTGGTGAATATGTTAATTAAAATTTGCTAGTGGTTAATCAACTTAAAATTTGACACACTGGTGCACAGTAGGATGGGAATGGGCAAAGCATTGCATGTACGTTTCTTTTATGTCGTATTTATCATTGCTGATATGAATTGATTATGAATGCTTATGATTTGATTATGTGATTGTTATTTTTGATGATAGTAGATGTCGAGAGGTAGAGATTGTGGTTATGGCCATAGGTATGGTCCGGTGGTACTACCATTTGTGGTATGGGGAAAGAGAAGTGTTTACTCTGAGTAACTTTGTTACGAATGTTGGAGATGGGTCTCCTTGGGAAAGCTTGTTATTCTTCTTGAGTTTCCATTTGGATATTCTGATTACCCGTTGTTGGTTGATGAATTTTCATGAATTAGTGGGTACAAAGCAACTAAAGTGTTTTTATTGGTTTAATTTGTCCCTTACAGCAACTAATGTTTTCCCAACTGTTGAGTTATTTTTGTGGCTGGTGAACGTGGTTAACTGTCAAGATTGACCTTTTCATTGGATTTCTGTCTTTCTTATTGGAAAATACAACTTATTTGTTTGCTTGATATTTTGGATAATGAAGTCATTCTACTTCAAGTTCTTTACGTGTGGGCGCTTTGACCCTACATATTTATTTTGGAGTAAATTGAGTATTGAAGTTTACTGACTCTCTCTTTTATGAAAGAAAATGTCAAAACTCTTTTGGTAAGGTCTTTTTATGTTTAAGCAACAAGTGGTGCTCATAGAAATTAACTGATTGGTATGAGTTATCAAGTTGGGCCAATAGCGTAATGCATAAAGAATCTTAAATGATGTCATTGCTAGTGTAGTTGATCAATCTATTATTGCATTGCAATAGTTGTATGATGAAGTGTGATTAAGAGTATATCTATCCCTAATTGAAATTAATAGGGTAACCAAGAAGTGTGAGATATTGATGAATTCGTTTGATCATTAAGATTGTGAAATTTGGTAAATTTCTTAGATAAGTTGGAGTAATGGATCTCAACGGATTAAGCTAACCATTGGAGATGGTTATGTCAAGGATGTGGTTGAACGTTGCCTTAAAGGATATTAACCCATAAATTAGCGTAAAATTGGCTATTTGATGATCATATATGGTTGCTAGATTTACATATTCCCTAGTATGATTAATTGTTGAAATTGTGTACAAAAGGTTGGAGGGATTGACAATCGGTGTATCAAGGGTTTATGGATAGAGTTCTGGACAGATCGTCTATATAGAATGATGCGATGAAATTGGTTGTAGTGTCGTTGAGACTTTTGATCGATGAAGGTTTTGATTCTTGAAATTCTAGTGTGAATTGGCCGAAAACTAAATACGAAGAGGAACCGTTGTGTAATACTCCGGAATAGAAGTCGGTTAATAGAATGAAGCTGGAGGGGTAAAAGACAATTGCAAATTCTGAATTTCCAGTTCAGCGGGGGGGGTTTTCTATTTTTATTCGCCAACTTTGGGCGCGGGCATACCAGAGGCCCAAGAGGAGGCCGGCCCAAGGGGCCGGCCAAGGAAGGGGGCGCCCCAACCCTAGCCGCCTCCCCCATTCCCTCCTCTCCCTCCCACCCTTGAGCCGCCACCTCTCCACCCCATGGCCGGCTCCTTGCTGATCCTTGGCGCCTCCTCGCGGTGGTGGTGCTATCCCCGGTGATCCCCGTCGCTCCTCCTCAAGGGCCCCTCCATCATCTCCATTCCCCGCCGCCGTCGGCGCCGTTAAATCGTCTCGGTGGCGGCCCAAGAGAGGAAGCGAGGGAAGCGAGGAAGACCGTGTGCAGCGGATCTTCGTCGTTTTACTGGTCTACAAGGGTAATTAGACCTCCGATTCGTTGTTTGATTCCATTAGAATTGAGGATCCGATTGGATTTGTAGTTTCGTTTTGATTCTGTTAATAGATTGATTCTGTCCAGTAGGTTGTACCTCGGTTTTGGGTGTCTTAGAGGCAGAATTGGATGTCTTCGCCTTCTAGAGATTTGTTCCTTATTTCATTAGCTTTCTTTTGGCACCTGGATCACGAATTTTCACCCAGTAGATTAAAAGTTATAACTGTTTTACTACGTACTGGTCTGTCAGTCAGAAATGTTGGGTATAGTCGGTTGCACCTAGGTTTTGATCTAGTTAGAGTCAGAATCAGGTCGGCCACCCAACTAGGTTTATGAAGATAATTTCACCATCTTTCCAGGCTGATAAAAATAACTTTATTTGGATCAGTGGTTTAAAAGTTAGAGCCTTTTCTTTAGGGCTGTTCTGAATTCTGGACAGACTGCAGTTATAGTTTTTCATTGGATGGTTAGACCTCTGTTTTGGCCGAATAAGAGTTTACCATCAACTAGAGTGTTGTAGCCTGTTACGTTAAGAAAATCTGGGCACTGGTTTCGTGTCGTTTCGAGTTCTAGATAATTAAATATGCTTTTTCTCGTACCGCTGCTCATAAGGGCTGAAATCTGGCAGAATAGTTTAATTTCAATTTGGGTCTATGCGGTATATTGAATAGTCAGGGGTTATTGTAGAACATCGGTAGCAGTGTTATATCATTGTTCTTATTTTGGGAACATGCTTGTGTAGGCGGTGAGACATCCGTGTGGGAACACCTCCGTTGCACGCTAACGAGTCACTACATAAAAGGCAAATCTTGTATGCATAATGATATGTTGTTTACATGAATGTTTTGGGCCTTGTTCATGATGTTGATATCTGCAAGTACCTTGTATACTATGTTTGATGCAAAATGTGATGTGTGAGTGAATGATTATATTTGTTCGTACTTGTAGATGAATGCCATGTGTTTCTTTTCAATTATGAGTACTATTCAATATTGCCATGGGATCACATCATGACATGCATAAATTACATTTGTAAGACCCATCAATTCCAGTATGGGCACTTGAAAATCCCATCAATTCGAATGCGTACATGAGTCCACCATTCCAATGTGGGCCATGTTACGTGAGTCCACCATTCAATGTGGGCCACGTTGAATGATCGTATGAAACGTTCTTCATACGATTACCTTAAGTGAACACCGACGGGTGATTCACTCGCTATCCGATATATCTGACAATATGTCCATTTCCTTCAATGCATCATTCCACTTCATCCATTCATAAATTCGTTTCGATAAATGTTCAAATGATGATTGTGATATATTGCTCATGGAATGTTTGATTGTTACATCTGATTACTTGCTTTGAGTCTTTGGCTCATTCTTGCTTTGTTGTTTTATTTAGGTAAATGACAAGGAAGAATGATCTTGTGGAGGTAGTTCATCACGATGCACTCACTACCATAAACCAAACATTTTGAGGACTTTTCTTGTCGTTAATTATGACTTGTGTTGAATTGTAATAAGCCGGTTTGGTCATAACTACCTTATCTCTCGTAATTGTTTATTTCTATTCCATTGATTAAACCTGATGATGAATTCTTGTTTCCGTATAATCTTTCTACTTGATTAACCGGGTCATGTGATTTGATGTTATTCTTCTAAAGAGTAGTGGTTGTAGGTGACATCTTGACTTCCTTATAGTCAGGGTGTTACAGTTGGTATCGAGCGGGCTTTAGGTCCGTGGTAATTAAGTTATTAAAATGACACCTCGTGCACGATGGGTGGGGTTTGGGAAATCCATTGTTTCCGCATTTCTAGTGATGTTGTTCATTAGGTTGTATGGTATAGAATTGCTTCTGTACTATCTTTCTTGTTATTAAGCTATGACGTGATGCGATATCCTATATATCTATGAATTATTCTATGATTGTCATGAGATGATCCTATATATTCATAATTGATTGCATTAGTTATGCGTATCGGTAGCGGACGTCGGCGCTTGAGATCGTGGTTGTCGTCACAGGTTTTGCGAGCTACACCTTTGTTCGTGTTGTAATAGTAGAGAAGTTCTTACCTGTTCCATAGTTCTGTGTTGAGCCTGAGCTCATTGTTGAAGTTGTTGTCCTTCTCAAGTTTGTATCTGGTTTTCTGGTTGTAGTTTCTGATAGATCGTGAATTTCTTTTGAATGGAGGGTTATAATGAAGTGGGCAATCTCTAGTAAATTTCTGATCGTTCTTTGAAACAATTATCGTTATTTCTACTATTGTGATATTTCTGCTCCACGTGGCGTAGTTAAATTGCAAGATTTACCTTTTCACGGAAGTTACATTTTACCTGTTGGAAAATTCAACCCGTGTGTTCGCTTGGGGTTTCGGGCACTGGCAGATTTCTTTTGCAAGTTCTTTATCAAGTGCACAATTGTAACATCCCAAATCGGGTTTGTGTTTCAAATGTAATAAAAATGAGGATAAATTAAAACTTTTGTTGCCTCATGTGTAATTCTGATGTTTGAAACCTCGTGATCGATTCGCTGCATTCGATCCGAGCAAAAGAGCTATGCGAGATCGTCGTCGTCGTGAGTTGAGCTTTGAGCGAATGACTTTGTTTATCTCAAAGTCTCTCCTTTGAGGGTCATCGCGATTGGCGTCAAGGGCAAGTTGGCTCCTCGATATGTCGGTCCATACCGAGTCGTCGAGAAGAAGGAGGTATAAACACAAGTTGGAGTTACTGCTGCACTTGAGGGTGCATGATGTGTTCCACGTATCCCGGCTCAAGAAGTGCCTCGCGTTCCAAGCGAGGAAGCTCCGTTGGAAACTCTTGATGTTCGGAAGACTTGACCTACAAGGAGCACCTGATTCGCATCCTTGAAGAGGTGAGCGAAGAGCGAGGAATCGTGCCATCAAGTTCCTTAAAGTTCAATGGTCAAACCATTCTGAAGATGAAGCCACTTGGGAAAGGGAAGATCGTCTGCGTGCAGACTACCCCTCTTTCTTTGCCGAATGAGCCAAATCTCGGGGCGAGATTTCTGTAAGGGGGGGAGGTTTTGTAACATCCCAAATCGGGTTTGTGTTTCAAATGTAATAAAAATGAGGATAAATTAAAACTTTTGTTGCCTCATGTGTAATTCTGATGTTTGAAACCTCTTTCCTTTAATTGGTGGAAATTAAAACTCAAAATTTCCCCAATTAAATTCAGGTCATAAATCTCCTCAATGAAAATCTGGTGCCCAACCCCTCAAAATAATTTTCATTGGACCTAGGAGTGATGTTTAACACCTCAGAATTATTTCATAATTTTCAGAAATTATTTGATAATTTTTGAGACAAGTCAAACATTAGTCAAACTCCTAAAATCGCCTTCTGGAATTTTTAGAGAAACATGCGATGCATAACAGTCTCGAAAATTTTATATAAGGTTCCTCTGTTGTCAGAAATCTCGATTAAAATTTCATGAATTTTGGAGTTGTTTGCTATTCCAAATAATTCTCTAAAGTCGGCTCACCAATTAAGTGAAAATTAGTTTCACTCATTGCTCGGTCCGGTCCGACTTTGGTTCGAGCTCAAGGGTGCGGCAGATCAACTAATAGCACCTTAAGGCGGTCTATCGGGCGTTGATCCGTAGCCGTTTGATCTAAATCCGGTACGCCGACGCGGTGAGCGTTCGGACCGAACGAACTCACTTAAGCGCGTTAGTCGTTTGATCTTCGATCAGCGGCGCGATGGAAGGGATGTTCGGACCGTCCAGAAGTGCGGTGAGAACCAACGTTGGATCTTGATCCGGTGATCGACAAGCGATAAACGTTCGGACCCCGGCCCGAATAGCCCGGCGTTTGGGCGCGGTAGCCGCGCGATTGGAATCCTATGTGATCGAGCGGCCGTCCTCTTTTCGTCTTCCTCTCGCTCACGTCGTCGGCGAAGTCAACGAGAGAGCGTGCGAGACAAGCAACCACGATGCATTGTCACCTCCATCGTTCGGCCAGCGTCTTTGAGCATTAAATGCTAGTCTTTGCCGACTGTTGAGTCGTCTTCTACCTCTGCACTGCCCCATCCCTTGGCCGGTTTGGAATGACAAGCTTTTGACCGAAAGTTGCATTGCTTCCTCCTTTGTTCTCTCGGCCTATATAAACTTCTTCATTGCTCCCTTAGCCTCCTTTGAGCGCCTCGAGCTTTAGCATCTGTCTTTGGAGGTCCAATTGAGCTTTATCGCCTCGATTCTTTATGCATCGCCATTGCCGCCATTGCCGAAGTTTCAAGCTTTTGGTGAAGGCGGTACCATTGGGCTTCATCCCTTTCGTCTTGCTCCCTCGATTCCTCTCACCTCGGTGATCGGTAACCCTTAATCAATTTGGGTTTCTCCGCAGAATCTTATCAATTTGGTTTTCCCCTCTTTCGGCCGAAAAATTGGTTATTGTCATCTCCACTCCGGTAAGTCCATATCTGTAGAATTCCTTGCTTCAGTAGGTACTCCATGCTATTGCGATCATCGTAGTAGCTTTAGATTTCACTATTTTTGCTCGAGTCGCCGGCGCATCGTCGGGCTTTGCCTCTGTTCTTTTGTCGATCTTCGTTGTCGGACGAAAAACAGAGAGCTTTCGGTTATCGTTGAGTTTGAGCCGTAGGATTTTAGATCAATCGCTCGGATTCTTGTGGCGTGATCGGACCTTGCGCTAGGTCATCAGCGTGGTCGTCCGATTTTCGATCAACGGTCGGATCTGGATGAGCGTTCGGACCGTCCGAGCGGTTCGATCCGCGTGGACCGTTGGATCCAAGATCAGCGGTTCCGCGTGCGTGTGAGCGTTCGGACGCCGGACATCCTTGGCATCTGGTTCGTTCATCTTTCATCCAACGGTCGGTGCTTAGGGTTGGCGCGTTCGCTCTGTTGCTGCGTGTGTGGGCTGTTGGATCGTTGATCTTCGGCCCATGATCTTCCACGTCGTTTATCTGGGTTATATTTCTCGGGTAGAGTTATTTATCAACTGAAAAATAGTTTTATCTTCCAAAATTCATAAATATTTTTCTGTAACTTCAAAAATGATAAAACCAGTGCCCTTATTTTTCATTCTTAGTAAACTTATTTCCAGTATAGGTTGCTCATTTATCTCGGTAGCAGAAAAGATTTATTTTGAAAGTAAGCATTAAGCGATTATCTTTGCAATGAAAAATAGTGAATCTTAGAAAACTCATAACTAATTTTTGCAAGCTCCTAATGAGATGAATCTGTGGGGCTGTTCATCTTATAAGATGCTTGATTTATCATAAAAGTTTGATAGCTGTATCATCCTAGAAAATTTCACTAAAATCATTGCTTAGGTGAATAGTCTTTGTTTTTCCTTTTCGCCGATTGAAATTGTTTTGGCCATAACTTTTGCATTGAGAATCCAAATCAATTGGTTCTTGTTGCTTTAGTTCATAAAAATTATGTTCTTCCCTCTGTAAAAATTTGAGAACTTTTGCTGAGTTTTGCTGTTGCATCTTTCGATGTTTCTCGCCTTATTGGTTCTTGTTGGTTCTTTCGATAGGTTGCGACAATATTGATAATATCGAGTGATCCTCTGCAGCAAAACAGCGAGCTTGACAAGGCAAGATATTTGATCATAAATGTCCCATTACTTTCAAAGTCTAATATCTTGTTTACAAACTATATGTATGCATTGCTTTTGTGTCCAATTATTTTTGCCTGTTTAGAGGTAGCTATTCCTAATGCATTGTTGCCATTAAAATGTTATCCCCGCCACAACCATAAGTTATTATCATCATTTGGTGAATTAGAGCCGGTGATTTAATTATGCTCTTTTCTTGTCTTTTGCGATGTCATGCTTAGAAATGCTTAGCTACAGGTAGAATTGGGCGGTTATCGACCTAGTCGATGACCTTGATCACACAAATCATTTTGTTTATTTTGGTTCAGCACCTTATGCTTTTGTTTTGTAAAACCGAAAATGAAACAAAATGGTTTGACTTGGGCACAATGGCATGTTGGTGTGATTGTTGGGTGTGACAAGGAAAGGTGCCCGGGTCCCTAAGGACCGAGTTACTTGTGTCACTAAGCCAAGCGCTTTGCGTACTAACCACATGAGGGTTATATGGGACCCTCTTGACCTAGTACTTTGGAGTGTGTTATCTCGAGTCGCGGGAGGGGCGTTATGTGCGTTGTGTGAAAAAGGAATTGTGTTCTTGTGTTTGGGTGTGCGGTGGTGGAGTTTAGGGATGGACTCTCCACCTCGAGGGGCGTCATGATTGTCAGAGGCTTTACCGTGAGGGTAGTTGTCGAGGTGGGCCACGACCCGACACAGCGTATGGGTTTCTATCCATATGGGCGACTCGAAGTTAATACATAAGATTGGAAGCGTCTCGTAGGACTTAGCCGTCTTGGTATACCAAAGGAAGTGTGCTTAATCATGTGGCAAAAGGCGGTCCGACATGTGGGTAAGTTGGTACACCTGCGGGGATAAAACTATTCGAATAGCCTCGTCCTAGGTTATGGACATGCTTGGTAAGGTCGTGCAAGAACTAGACTACAACCTTTTAAATTAAAAATTTGACATGGTTGGCATGAATGGGTAATTCATGCTATTGTCTTTGCTATTGGGTTAGCCACTTCGGAATTATTTTTACATTATTGATTCTTGATTGCTCTGTTTTTATTAAATAAAATCAGATTGCAAAATTGCCTTCAATCTATTACATTATTGCAAATAAAACTTGCTTTATGCTTACAAACTTGAGTCTATCTGCTCCACTTAAATAAGCTTGCATATAGTTATTGTATAGATCATTATCATTCTTATATATCTTGTGAGTACATTCAAAGTACTCACCCGACTTTCTTTGGTGCTTTTGTTCTGAGAGGAAGAAGGTGAGCCCTAGGGCTTCATACGTGAGATGTCTTCTTGAGTTCGACGGCTATTGCATGCACTGGTCGGTTGCCTTGTGGGTAAAAGGCACACCGTTGGGCTCTTTGTTTATCGCCATCTTATGGCACTTTTGCGTCCATTACGTAATATTTATCATTGGCGGTTGGTCTCTTTGTTGTAATTACTCTTGAATATTATTATGTATGTCTTTATTGTGTTACGTGCTTTCGGTTCTATGTGATTGAATGGAATTGATGCATGAACTTTTGTGAGAGGGTGTATCTGCACTGGGAAGTATACATTCCTCGGCGTCCTGATTATTATGCTTATGATGATAGGGTCAAGTGGTGACTAATCATTATAAGCTTAATAATCCGAGGCGTCACAAGAGGTTAGTATCACGACCATCTTGACCATAGAAGCCGCTAGCTTGGTCGTCTTTAGGATGTTTTGGAAAAACCTTATTTTCGAAGTATGAAACGATTTATGAAAGCTTAAGGAGTTCTCAGATTTTACTCCTTACCTATCTTAGCTTTCTCATCTCATCTTACTCTAGTTTGAGTTTTAAAAGTGGTTTTCCTCTCATCTCCTCTTCAAAGATAGTGTTATCGATTAAATGGGTTTGGGAACCACTGAGTTTGGCAAATTGAAGTGCTTAGGGTTTTTGAAGTTCCTGGACTGGAGATTTCGGCTAGAGGCTTGGATGCGGAATCTGGACAGCACGCCTCAATTTCCAGACAGCGGGCTCAATGGTTTCTGATAGGACCACTGAGCTTGGCAAATTGAAGTGTGCCAGATTTTGAAGTTTCTAGAATGGAAGACTTCGACTGGAAGCTTGGATGCAAAATCGCTACAGCAACCTCAATTTCCGGACAGCAAGCTCGATGGTTTCTAGTGGGGTAGAAAATGAGAGTTTAATCAACTAAAATTTGTGGGGCTAAAAGGGTAAGAAGTGATATTCTATGTCTAGTGACTAAAACTAATGCCTCTCTAAGTTGGTTTTTACCCCGATTTTTCCATGCAATAAGCTTTTGGTAGTGTTCTGAAATTTTCTTCTCAAAACGACTACTTGTTCATTCAATACAAGTTAGTCGCATCGAGAAGTTGGATCTTGTGTCTTATGAGTTTTGCATGGATCTTATGCCTCTTTGCAACTATTTGGAGTTCGTTTTTGTAACACCCTGTCTATTCGGAAGACAAGATGTCACCTAACAAGACAATCTACTATTCATTTCATAAGATTAACAACGCATTCAATGCTAAATAAACGATTAACCATGAAAACAATCTATGGCTTAATCACAGTTCATCTATAAATTCAAACGAGAGTTTACCAAAGCGATAATTATGAACCTTCAAATGACAATTATTACAGTCCATTACATGATAAATAAAACTGAAGATATGTAAATAGAACTTTAACGAATGATTATTTTATTCATGTGCAAGGGCCTCTTTGGACTACACCCTCCCGCTAGCAACTGTTTCACTGGAATTCACCTAAAAATAAATAAAAGCAAGAGTGAGTCGAAACTCAAGCAAGCACAACATAAACATTCACATAGAACACTGAATTGAAACAAGCTACCAAGTAAATCATTTACTTCATGAATTTAAGAAAGCATGATATGAATGAATGAATGCATTGAAGGAGAATGGACTTTCCACATGTTTATACGGTATAACTAGTGACACACCGTCGGTGTTCACTTAAGCCCGCTCTTAACCAGGCGGGGATCCAAATCCGTATGAAGAGCGTTTCATACGGAATGTCAAAGCGCCTACATTGGAATGGTAGGTCTTACATGCCCATATTGGAATTAATGGGACTTAAACAAGTATCCACTCCGTGGACATCAAGCTGAATTATGTATGCATGAAATGAAAAACATAACGGCATTCAACTCAATGTATCATCGAATAAGGTATTGGACTCTACCACATCACTCAAATCACATGAATATTCACAATTTACCAAGTTAACATGAAATCAATGAATTTACGAATTAAACATTTGCACTTGCCTTCCGTGTGGTGGCGTGTTGTGAAACAACGAAGGTGTCCTTCCACCCACCGTCTCACCGCCTACACAAGTATTACCACGTATTACGGATAATCGAATATGGCACAGCTTCAAGTGTACTACGATGCTCTCTAATCAAACTACTCATCCCAAGGGTTCAATTTGACATCTACCCCAAAAGTCCAGATTATCGTTCTACGGGCAGTTGCACAAGAAAATTCGCCATTAATTAACTGTAACTCTAAACGACTTGAAACCAGTGCTCACTGATTCTTAACTGATCAGGCTACAAAAACTTAGTTGGCGGAATCTTCTGATTCGGCCAAAACAGAGGGGTATTAAACTGCTAAACCTAACCCATCTACAACAGTCCAGAAAACAGATCAGCAGTAAAGAAAATAGTGTAACTTTTAGCCTACTGATCCAAATGGGATGATCTTTATCAACTTGGAAAGATAAATTCAAGATCTACAATAACCTAGTTGGGGGAGTCTTCTGATTCGGCCTCTAGTTTGAACAAAACGAGGACAAAACTACTGACCACAGATTTCAGACAGATTGGACAGTTCGCATTCAAAAATCATATCTCTCAAACTACTGGTCGGATTTTGCTCATCTTGGTGCCAAAAGAAAGCTAACGAAACCAGGAACAAATATCTAGAAGGGCAAAACCCCAAATTCGGCCTCTAAAGTACTGAAACAAGCCGCGCAACATTCTGATCAATACTGTAAAATCTGGAACTCTAAACCGACGTGACTCAAATGATCTCTACCGCAACAAAACTTGATCAAACAAATAACCGGGTGCTCGTTACCCTTGAAGACCCGTAGCACGACGAAGAACCACTCCCGCTGGTCTCCTTCTTCTTCCTTGGCGGCCACACCACAGCGAACCACGGCGGCAAGCGACCCGCCGGAGGACAGATCGGAGGAGAAGCGCCGGGGCTCTTGGAGACCAACTCAGGGAGCACCAATGGCGGCGATCGGGGAGGAGGCGGCGCCCAAACCAGGGAGGCGCCGGCCTATGGAGGTGGAGGGGAAGGGGTGGCGGCTAGGTGGGGGAGAGGTGGCCTATTAGGGTTGGGGTGGCGCCCCCTTTTATATGGCCGGCCTCCTAGTGGGCGGCCGGCCCCTCCCTTGGCCCAAGTCGAGTGCAAAACTCCGATAACCCCCTGCAATTTGGTAAATTCTGAAAAAAGCGACTTCTTTCTCTCCCTCAGACTTCCCTCTTTTCTAGAATGCGATTAGAAAACTATTAAATCACATTTTCGACTAAAATCCAAACTATCACGAACTATTTGGATTTATGAGGTATTCTGTTTTATTGCGGGTTATGGGTTGAGCAGGTTCTCTCATTGCTTTGGTTGTGCAACCAACCTTGGAGGACCAAATCAAGGCGCACTGTGATCGGATGTCGGTGTGAGTCGCATCAAGGAAAATATCAAGAGTGGCTCCGCTAAGTGCTTTTACGAGGGCGACCATGGGGTCATTTGGTTCGGATCACGCTGGTTGTTAGAAGATCGTGGAATTGCGGAACTTAATTCTCCATGAAGCTCATGACTCTCGTTGTCTATTCATCACAGGGCCACGAAGATGTATCAAGATCTCGGCAAAGATTCGGTGGACCGAATGAAGCGGAAATCGCAAGGTTCATTCCGAGTCGCGGCGTATGTCGTCGTGTCAAGGCCGAGCATCGGCGTCGGAGGCTGCCGGTAGTTGCCTATTCACGAATGGAAGTGGGATTCGATCGGGATGGATTTTATCACCGATGCGCCTCGCACCTCAAGGGCAATGATGCCATCAGGTTGTCATTGATCGGCTAACTAAAGTGGCGCACTTCCTTCCGGTCAAGACGGATCTCCGTGTAGGTCTTTTGGCGGATCTCTACATTGCCCGCATCGTGAGCTTGCATGGTGTACCCAAGACAATTGTCTCGGATCGTGGTTCTCTTTTCACCTCTCACTTTTGGCAAAGGGTGCAAGAGGCTATGGGAACCCATCTCACCTTTAGCACCGCATATCATCCTCAAGCGATGGCGGTGAAAGAGTCAACCAAGTATTGGAAGACATGCTCCGTGCTTGTGTTCTCTCCTATGGGAGGAATTGGGAGAGATGTTTGCCATTCGCGAGTTCTCCTACAATAACGATTCCAAGCTACTCTTGGAATGGCACCTTCGAGGCTTTGTATGGCGAGAAAATGCGAACTCATTGAATTGGTGGCGGTGAAAGACCATTCTTTGGTGAACTCAATCAATGAAGCCGAGCGAGTTGATTGATTCGAGATCGGTTGCGCCTGACTCGATCCGAGCAAAAGAGCTATGCGGATCGTCGTCGTCGTGAGTTGAGCTTTGGCCGAATGACTTTGTTTATCTCAAAGTCTCTCCTTTGAGGGTCATCGGCGATTCGGCGTCAAGGGCAAGTTGGCTCCTCGATATGTCGGTCCATACCGAGTCGTCGAGAAGAAGGAGGCGTAAACACAAGTTGGAGTTACTGCTTTGCACTTGAGGGTGCATGATGTGTTCCACGTATCCACTCAAGAAGTGCCTCCGCGTTCCAAGCGAGGAAGCTCCGTTGGAAACTCTTGATGTTCGGGAAGACTTGACCTACAAGGAGCACCTGTTCGCATCCTTGAAGAGGTGAGCGAAGAGCGAGGAATCGTGCCATCAAGTTCCTTAAAGTTCGATGGTCAAACCATTACGAAGATGAAGCCACTTGGGAAAGGGAAGATCGTGCTCTGCGTGCGAGACTACCCTCTTTTTCTTTAGAATGAGCCAAATCTCGAGGCGAGATTTACGTAAGGGGAGGTTTTGTAACATCCCAAATCGGGTTTGTGTTTCAAATGTAATAAAAATGAGGATAAATTAAAACTTTTGTTGCCTCATGTGTAGTTCTGATGTTTGAAACCTCTTTCCTTTAATTGGTGGAAATTAAAACTCAAAATTTCCCCAATTAAATTCAGTCATAAATCTCCTCAATGAAAATCGGTGCCCAACCCTCAAAATAATTTTCATTGGACCTAGGAGTGATGTTTAACACCTCGAATTATTTCATAATTTTCAGAAATTATTTGATAATTTTTGAGACAAGTCAAACATTAGTCAAACTCCTAAAATCGCCTCCTGGAATTTTTAGAGAAACATGCAGTGCATAACAGTCTCTGAAAATTTTATATAAGGTTCCTCCTGCTGTCAGAAATCTCCAGTTAAAATTTCATGAATTTTGGAGTTGTTTGCTATTCCAAATAATTCTCTAAAGTCGGCTCAGCCAATTAAGTCGAAAATTAGTTTCACTGTTGCTCGGGTCCGGGTCCGACATCGGTTCGAGCTCAAGGGTGCGGCGGATCAACTAATAGCACCTTAGAGGCGATCTATCGGCGCGCGATCCGTAGCCGTTTGATCTAAATCCGGCCGACGCAGCGGTGAGCGTTCGGACGAGCGAACTCACTTAAGCGCGTTAGTCGTTTGATCTTCGATCAGCGGCGCGATGGAAGGGGATGTTCGGACCGTCCAGAAGTGCGGTGAGAACCAACGTTGGATCTTGATCCGGTGATCGACAGCGATAAACGTTCGGACCCCGAACCGAATAGCCGGCGTTTGGGCGCGGTAGCGCGCGATTGGAATCCTATGTGATCGAGCGGCCGTCCTCTTTTCGTCTTCCTCTCGCTCACGTCGTCGGCGAAGTCAGCGAGCGTGCGCGAGATAAAGCAACCACGGTGCATTGTCACCTCCATCGTTCGGCCAGCGTCTTTGAGCATTAAATGCTAGTCTTTGCCGACTGTTGAGTCGTCTTCTACCTCTGCACTGCCCCATCCCTTGGCCAGTTTGGATGACAAGCTTTTGACCGAAAGTTGCATTGCTTCCTCCTTTGTTCTCTCGGCCTATATAAACTTCTTCATTGCTCCCTTAGCCTCCTTTGAACGCCTCTGAGCTTTAGCATCTGTACTGGAGGTCCAATTGAGCTTTATCGCCTCAGTTCTTTATGCATCGCCATTGCCGCCATTGCCGAGTTTCAAGCTTTTCGGTGAAGGCGGTACCATTGGGCTTCATCCCTTTCGTCTTGCTCCCTCGATTCCTCTCACCTCGGTGATCGGTAACCCTTAATCAATTTGGGTTTCTCCGCAGAATCTTATCAATTTGGTTTTCCCTCTTTCGGTAGAAAAATTGGTTATTGTCATCTCGACTCGGTAAGTCCATATCTGTAGAATTCCTTGCTTCAGTAGGTACTCCATGCTATTGCGATCATCGTAGTAGCTTTAGATTTCACTATTTTTGCTCGAGTCGCCGGCGCATCGTCGGGCTTTGCCTCTGTTCTTTTGTCGATCTTCGTTGTCGGACGAAAAGCGAGAGCTTCGATTATCGTTGAGTTTGGCCGTAGGATTTTAGATCAATCGCTCGGATTCTTGTGGCGTGATCGGACGCTGGCGCTAGGTCATCGGCGTGGTCGTCCGATTTCGATCAACGGTCGGTCTGGATGAGCGTTGGACCGTCCGAGCGGTTCGATCGCGTGGACCGTTGGATCCAAGATCAGCGGTTCACGACGCGTGTGAGCGTTCGGACCGCCGGACATCCTTGGCATCGGTTCGTTCATCTTTCATCCAGCGGTCGGTGCTTAGGGTTGGCGCGTTCGCTCATTGCTGCGTGCGTGTGGGCTGTTGGATCGTTGATCTTGACCCATGATCTTCCACGTCGTTTATCCGGGTTATATTTCTCGGGTAGAGTTATTTATCAAGCGAAAAATAGTTTTATCTTCCAAAATTCATAAATATTTTTCGTAACTTCAAAAATGATAAAACCGGTGCCCTTATTTTTCATTCTTAGTAAACTTATTTCAGTATAGGTTGCTCATTTATCTCGTAGCGAAAAGATTTATTTTGAAAGTAAGCATTAAGCGATTATCTTTGCAATGAGAAAAATAGTGAATCTTAGAAAACTCATAACTAATTTTTGCAAGCTCCTAATGAGATGAATCCTGTGGGGCTGTTCATCTTATAAGATGCTTGATTTATCATAAAAGTTTGATGAGTGTATCATCCTAGAAAATTTCACTAAAATCATTGCTTAGGTGAATAGTCTTTGTTTTTCCTTTTCTGCATTGAAATTGTTTTGGCCATAACTTTTGCATTGAGAATCCAAATCAATTGGTTCTTGTTGCTTTAGTTCATAAAAATTATGTTCTTCCTCTGTAAAAATTTGAGAACTTTTGCTGAGTTTTGCTGTTGCATCTTTCGATGTTTCGCCTTATTGGTTCTTGTTGGTTCTTTCGATAGGTTGCGACAATATTGATAATATCGAGTGATCCTCTGCTGACAAAGCAATGAGCTTCAAACAAGGCAAGATATTTGATCATAAATGTCCCATTACTTTCAAAGTCTAATATCTTGTTTACAAACTATATGTATGCATTGCTTTTGTGTCCAATTATTTTTGCCTGTTTAGAGGTAGCTATTCCTAATGCATTGTTGCCATTAAAATGTTATCCCCGCCACAACCATAAGTTATTATCATCATTTGGTGAATTAGAGCCGGTGATTTAATTATGCTCTTTCTTGTCTTTTGCGATGTCATGCTTAGAAATGCTTAGCTACCGGTAGAATTGGGCGGTTATCGACCTAGTCGATGACCTTGATCACACAAATCATTTTGTTTATTTTGGTTCAGCACCTTATGCTTTTGTTTTGTAAAAACCGAAAATGAAACAAAATGGTTTGACTTGGGCACAATGGCATGTTGGTGTGATTGTTGGGTGTGACAAGGAAAGGTGCCCAGGTCCCTAAGGACCGAGTTACTTGTGTCACTAAGCCAAGCGCTTTTGCGTACTAACCACATGAGGGTTATATGGGACCCCTCTTGACCTAGTACTTTGGAGTGTGTTATCTCCGAGTCGCAGGAGGAGTGTTGTGTGCGTTGTGTGAAAAAGGAATTGTGTTCTTGTGTTTGGGTGTGCGGTGGTGGAGTTTAGGGATGGACTCTCCACCTCGAGGCGTCGCTTGATTGTCAGAGGCTTTACAGTGAGGGGTAGTTGTCCGAGGTGGGCCACGACCCGACACAGCGTATGGGTTTCTATCCATATGGGCGACTCGAAGTTAATACATAAGATTGGAAACGTCTCGTAGGACTTAGCCGTGCCGGCATACCAAAGGAAGTGTGCTTAATCATGTGGCAAAAAGGCGGTCTGACATGTGGGTAAGTTGGTACACCCTGCAGGGATAAAACTATTCGAATAGCCTCGTCCTAGGTTATGGACATGCTTGGTAAGGTCGTGCAAGAACTAGACTACAACCTTTTTAAATTAAAAATTTGACATGGTTGGCATGAATGGGTAATTCATGCTATTGTCTTTAGCTATTGGGTTAGCCACTTCGGAATTTTTTTTACATTATTGATTCTTGATTGCTCTGTTTTATTAAATAAAATCAGATTGCAAAATTGCCTTCAATCTATTACATTATTGCAAATAAAACTTGCTTTATGCTTACAAACTTGAGTCCTATCTGCTCCACTTAAATAAGCTTGCATATAGTTATTGTATAGATCTGTTATCATTCTTATATATCTTGTGAGTACATTCAAAGTACTCACCCGACTTTCTTTGAAATTTGCTTTTGTTCTGAGAGGAAGAAGGTGAGCCCCTAGGGCTTCACTTACGTGAGATGTCTTCATGAGTTCGACGGCTAGGCTGCGGCACTCGGTCGGTTGCCTTGTGGGTAAAAGGCACACCGTTGGGCTCTTTGTTTATCGCCATCTTATGGCACTTTTGCTTCCATTGCTCGTAATATTTATCATTGGCGGTTGGTCTCTTTGTTGTAATTACTCTTGAATATTATTATGTATGTCTTTATTGTGTTACGTGCTTTCGGTTCTATGTGATTGAATGGAATTGATGCATGAACTTTTGTGAAGGGTGTATCTTGCACTGGGAAGTATACATTCCTCGGCGCCTGAGTTATTATGCTTATGATGATAGGGTCAAGTGGTGACTAATCATTATAAGCTTAATAATCCAAGGCGTCACAACAATGACCTTGCATATTTCTTTTGGGATGCTTTAGACAGAGGTTCTCTTCTTTGATTTACGATTTTGACAAATTCTTGTCGGTGGTAGTTGATGAATTTCTCTTAGGTTCATGATTCATGGTAGTGATGAGATCCAATAGGTCTTTAATGGTTCTCTGAAAATATTATTGTTTTGATTGTTGAATTTCTTTTATTTTAAATGATCTCAAACAGGTTGGCCATATTGATATTTCCATGTTTGTTCCTTCCTTCTCATTGGAAAATAGCGACTCGTTCTTGGTTTGATAGTTTGTATAATGAGAGTTTTACATTGCAAGTTCGTTAACACGAGGAAGCATTGGCTCCATGTATTTCTTTTGGATCATTCCGTGTCTTGAAGTTTAACGCATCTCTTTTACGAGGATTAGTGTTAAAACCCTTTTTGGGGTGCCTTGTGGTGATTAAGTCGGAGATGGTAATCACACAAATTGAGTAAACTCTGGGTTCCTATTTGTCCCTATATGTTTTTCAAAACAATTCTTGTCTTCGATTCTTGAGCTCTCTTTGCTACTTGTACGGTATTATTGACAAGATCATTCTTTTTGTAAGGGTCCTATCTCACTTGTTGATTAAGGGACACAGTTAACCGTTTGGTATTTTGGGGAGCGGAATTAGCTTTTACAAAGCTTGTCAAAGAAAGTCTTGACTCTACTTGTTTCTTTTGGAGTTGTTGGAATGTTGGAGTTTAGAACCTCTCTTAAAAAAATGTGAACCCCTTTTCTAATGTTATGGTGGAGTTGTGTGAGAGGTTTGTTTTGACTTTGTGGTTTTCATACTAAGTTTCCTTTCTAGAATAAGTTGTTATTACAATTCCATTTGATCTTTGAAAAATTTCTATAACGCGATTTGCCATGTTCTTTTAGAAGGTTTATTGATATGATCGGTAATGTGATGGCAATGTTGATTCCTTTATAAAGAAAGAAAGTTGTCGCCTTTCCTAACATTTCTAAAGCGATCAAATTTCCGATTTTGGTGTTCATGCTCTTTGGGGAATTCAAGTTCTTTGTGGTAAACATAGTTTGTCGAGTAAGCGATATGTTGAAAAAAATTATAATAGTTCTTCCATGATGCGGGTGTTTTGATCTTGAATACCCGTTTGTTCCTAACGGTTAAGGTCGGATATTCTATTTTTGTGAGGCCTATGTTTTCAACTGTGGACTTCCCATATGTTTTCGAGTTCGTTGCCTAATTGGTTTTCCACGAGTTACGTGTTCCTTGCAGTGGTAAGTGATTTTTGATTGGTGAAGATCGTCTCTATTTGCCTCTTCTTTCGAGAAGGAATCAACCCATTCATTCCACGTGGGTCTTCCGAAATATTTTTAAGTGTTGATATGGGCTTGATGTTAATACCTGTAGTAAATTGATCGCCTTTGGTGACATCGTTCAAATAAGAATATTTCAAGTTTAGCTTTCACGGTACCTTGGAGCTCGTGAATCAACTGGTAACTGAAACTATTTTGGGTAACTTGAGGAATTGGATTAACCTATTGTTTCTTAAAGATTTCGTGTGATTTAGTCAGAAAGGCTCCTTGGTTTGAGTTAGCTAAGTGAGGTTGCAATAAAAGAATATTTTCGTTGATCTCTTGAGGCGAAGTTAATCCGTTTGCTTTAGTGAAATCTGTAAAGGGAAATGTTTGAGTTTTGTGGTGAGAACATTTGGATCTCGTGTTTCCCAAGTAGATGAACTATTTGAGCAAGTTGTCTGTTGAAGGATCTTATCGATTCTTAATTAAATCTTGTGATTATTTGAAGCGTCCCTAAATTTGTTGCTCTTTCCGCTCAAGAGATGGCGAATTTCAAGCGTAATATCTTTCTTTCGTGTTTGTTATTTGCTATTCTCTTTTGAGGATGTGTGCCTCCCATTTATGAACTCGACTTTCGTTTTCCAAGATCACCTTTATCGAATATTTCTTTTGGTTTCTGCTTTCGCCGTGATGAGCAACGTCTTTACGTGTGAATAAACTTATCTTTGTTCGCCTCTTCCATTTGAGAAAGGATCACAGTTTTGGGTTGCAAAGTGTTTGCAAAGGATAAGTTTGGCAATTGTTTGGTGGTGGAAGAGTAATCGTAGCGATGATATTTTGCTACCAAGTTATCGGAGGAGTAGTAGAATGTGAAATGGTTTTGATCTGTATCCCTTGGAGGGAAATTGATTCACTGAAATGTTTGACTTCAAGTAAGTCCGAAGAGTGTTCAATTTGAATAACACGGTATAGTGAAATTCTAGAACTTCAATTCGAGATTGAAAAGTTAGTGATTATCGGAGGTATGGAAACCTTCATTGAATTTTTAGAGTAGCGAATTGGATAGCATTGCGAGATGGTGTGGGTGATTTATGATGATGTCATTGATGGAGTATGTTAGAATGGTGGTACTATTGGAGATTTAATTCGATGATTTCACTATCGTTATAAGAACAATCATTGTAGAGGTTTTGGAAGTTAAATTTGGGTTTGCATTGTTATGTTAGACCTTTGGTCATCCAATGATTATGTGTAGAAAGTGGAATAATGGAGTTTCTGATCGGTAAAATGATAATTGATAGAACCCTTTTGATGTAGTACATGTTTGTGCGAGTTAAGGATTACGAGTTGTTGTTCTTGGAAATTGGAGGTAATGTGATGGTTTGGAGCCTATTACGTGGTGCCTTGAGCGCCTTCTATTAAATCGATTTTGGTTAGTAGAATGAATTGTCTAGAGTATTCGGTGGATTCAATTTAGCCTCTCCACAATTGTGTGGATGATGTCCTTGATTTGATCATAATTTGATAATGTTCAATTAAGAGGTTTAATCTCTTGTGGTATGCGATGAATTCAAATTAGAGAAATTTTATTCCTAGAGGAGAGAAGGCATGGAAAGGAATGTTCATCGAGATAATGAGGTGTTTTCTTGATTCTCGTTTGAGTTTTGTGTCGTTGACTTGTATCTTCCGCAATTTTGAGTTGGTATTTGGGTTGGCGTGTTGATTCTTTCCAAATCCGGACAAACCGCAAGTATTAGGTTTGAGCGTTCGAGTGATTTCTCCTTTGGTTGTCGTGGTGTTCCTTTGTAAAGCGCTTATTTGGAGAAGCAGTTTGTTTCGAGATGATTGTCAAATTTGGAATCTAACCTTTTGGTGGAGAGTTAGCATTGAGTGGGCGCGATGAGGACTCTCTATTTTCAATTGGATTCTCTTCGTTTTGAAAGTTGCGAAATTAGAAAGTTGGTATTTCGTTTTGACCGTCTCGGGTACACGCGCCAAGCACGCATAGCGTCGGGTGTGTTCAGTCTTTGAGTGGGCGGTGAACTATTCAAGATTCGAGTTATAGTTTAAGGCGTTGACCATTGAGTATGGTCTTACCTTGATCCTCTTCGATGAGGTACCTAGAAAGTTTAGGTTGAATGTTAGGTCGGCGTTTTGGGTCTTTGGGTGGTGGTTTCTCTAGTCGAAAGAGAGGCCGTTTGAGAGCTGGAGACCCTCGTGCGCGATAAGTATCCGCACTGTTCGTTTATGGTACGTGTTTTTCGTTAATAATTCGATCGCGATTTTATTTGAATAAGATCGTGTTTAGATTCGAGAGTCGAATCTGTTAAGGGGTAGAATGTAATACTCAGGAATAGAAGTCGGTTAATAGAATGAAGTGGAGGGTAAAGACAATTGCAAATTCTGAATTTCCAGTTCGTGGGGTTTTCTATTTTATTCGCCAACTTTGGGCGCGGGCCGCTACCAGAGGCCCAAGAGGGGAGGCGGCCCAAGGGGCCGGCCAAGGAAGGGGGGGCGCCCCAACCCTAGCCGCCTCCCCCATTCCCTCCTCTCCCTCCCACCCTTGAGCCGCCACCTCTCCACCCCATGGCCGGCTCCTTGCTGATCCTTGGCGCCTCCTCGCGGTGGTGGTGCTATCCCCGGTGATCCCCGTCGCTCCTCCTCAAGGGCCCCTCCATCATCTCCATTCCCCGCCGCCGTCGACGCCGTTCGTGCGTCTCCGGTGGCGGCCCAAGAGAGGAAGCGAGGGGAAGCGAGGAAGACCCGTGTGCAGCGGATCTTCGTCGTTTTACTGGTCTACAAGGGTAATTAGACCTCCGATTCGTTGTTTGATTCCATTAGAATTGAGGATCCGATTGGATTTGTAGTTTCGTTTTGATTCTGTTAATAGATTGATTCTGTCCAGTAGGTTGTACCTCGGTTTTGGGTGTCTTAGAGGCAGAATTGGATGTCTTCGCCTTCTAGAGATTTGTTCCTTATTTCATTAGCTTTCTTTTGGCACCTGGATCACGAATTTTCACCCAGTAGATTAAAAGTTATGACTGTTTTACTACGTACTGGTCTGTCTGTCAGAAATGTTGGGTATAGTCGGTTGCACCTAGGTTTTGATCTAGTTAGAGTCAGAATCAGGTCGGCCACCCAACTAGGTTTATGAAGATAATTTCACCATCTTTCCAGGCTGATAAAAATAACTTTATTTGGATCAGTGGTTTAAAAGTTAGAGCCTTTTCTTTAGGGCTGTTCTGAATTCTGGACAGACTGCAGTTATAGTTTTTCATTGGATGGTTAGACCTCTGTTTTGGCCGAATTAGAGTTTACCATCAACTAGAGTGTTGTAGCCTGTTACGTTAAGAAAATCTGGGCACTAGTTTCGTGTCGTTTGAGTTCCAGATAATTAAATATGCTTTTCTCGTGCCGCTGCTCATAAGGGCTGAAATCTGGCAGAATAGTTTAATTTCAATTTGGGTCTATGCGGTATATTGAATAGTCAGGGGTTATTGTAGAACATCGGTAGCAGTGTTATATCATTGTTCTTATTTTGGGAACATGCTTGTGTAGGCGGTGAGACATCCCGTGTGGGAACACCTCAGTTGCTCGCTAACGAGTCACTACATAAAAAGGCAAATCTTGTATGCATAATGATATGTTGTTTACATGAATGTTTTGTGCCTTGTTCATGATGTTGATATCTGCAAGTACCTTGTATACTATGTTTGATGCAAAAATATGATGTGTGAGTGAATGATTATATTTGTTCGTACTTGTAGATGAATGCCATATGTTTCTTTTCAATTATGAGTACTATTCAATATTGCCATGGGATCACATCATGACATGCATAAATTACATTTGTAAGACCCATCAATTCGGTATGGGCACTTGAAAATCCCATCAATTCGAGAATGGGTACATGAGTCCACCATTCCAATGTGGGCCATGTTACGTGAGTCCACCATTCCAATGTGGGCCACGTTGAATGATCGTATGAAACGTTCTTCATACGATTACCTTAAGTGAACACCGACGGGTGATTCACTCGCTATGCGATATATATGCGACAATATGTCCATTTCCTTCAATGCATCATTCCACTTCATCCATTCATAAATTCGTTTCGATAAATGTTCAAATGATGATTGTGATATATTGCTCATGGAATGTTTGATTATTACATCTGATTACTTGTTGAGTCTTTGGCTCATTCTTGCTTTGTTGTTTTATTTAGGTAAATGACAAGGAAGAATGATCTTGTGGAGGGTAGTTCATCACGATGCACTCACTACCATAAACCAAACATTTTGAGGACTTTTACTGTCGTTAATTATGACTTGTGTTGAATTGTAATAAGTCAGTTTGGTCATAACTACCTTATCTCTCAGAATTGTTTATTTCTATTCCATTGATTAAACCTGATGATGAATTCTTGTTTCCGTATAATCTTTCTACTTGATTAACCGGGTCATGTGATTTGATGTTATTCTTCTAAAGAGTAGTGGTTGTAGGTGACATCTTGACTTCCTTATAGTCAGGGTGTTACACGTTGAACATGTGTTTGTGAAAAAAAAATCATGTGATTTGTAAGGAAAAGTTGGAAACAACTAACTTTGTAATGAAGCCAGTCGATAACAACGATGGTTGGGGTGCAATGGTTATGTGTTAAGGTGTAGTGTTGAGCATCACTACGAGTTGAGCTGACATGATTTAATAGGTGGCTTATGCCTATTTGATTGTGGAAATCGTTGGATGATAGCATGACCTTGATGAACGGGTTTTGGTGTAACATCTTATTGCGTAGTAGATTCCCTCTAAAATAAAGTGCATCTTATTGCGTAGTAGATTCCCTCTAAAATAAAGTGCATCTTATTGCGTAGTAGATCCCCTCTAAAATAAAGTGCATCTTATTGCGTAGTAGATTCCCTCTAAAATAAAGTGGTTGTTGTAGTGAGGCTGAAAATTTTTGGTCTACTCTTAATTTGAGGATGAAATGAAACTAGTAGTATGTAACTATTTGGTCAGCCTTGGGGATTTATAATAAAAAGAGTTGACGACAAAGATTCTGGTTAAGAGTGTGTTATTCTTAATGTTAGTAAGATTGCCTGTAAGGGACTATGACTTGTGGGTGTGGTGACGATTCTTATAGAAAGAATGTAATTTGATCGCCTTTCATAATATGAGTTAAATAAAAAGTTTAGACACTCATGGTCTTTGATAGTTCCTGAATTATGTGGTAACTGAAATTTGTTGAGCAAAGCGACGTGTTGGAAAGTTCTATTTGGTCCTTGAGTAATTCATGCGGTTTGCTCTTAAAGGCTCTTGAGTTGGCCAAGTGAATTGTAATCAAAAAAATTATTTCTTGTTAAAGGAAAGAGTGTAGTAGAAGTATTTGAGATTGCAGTTAAGTTTTGTAACATGCAACTTATTTAAGTGTGTTTGAATTTTACTTCATTGCCACTTAAGAGTTTCTTGAGTTTCAATAACAATGCTTATTTTATTGGCTGAAGCTTGATATTCTCTTCTGGTGGGACTTATGTAAATATCTGTGGTCTCATCTTTTATTTTCTGAGTTCATCGCTATTTGACTATTTCTATTGATATTGTATTTACTGTGAATTGAAAATGTTTTTCAAAGTGCTGAAATCATTATTGTTATTTGCCTCTACCCTCATAGAGGGTAGGGCAACGGATTGGTGGTAGTCAAGTGAACGATTTTGTGAGACTCTAGGTGTCAATTTGTTGAGATGCATTGAGTGATAAGTTGATTTCTTAGAGTAATCCTTGGTGAGGGTTTCACTTAAATAGAAAGTTTTGTTTTTGGGGCTAAACCGATGGCAATATTTGCAACTAATAGAACCTATAGAGGTTTGCGGTCAAAGATCATTTGTGCATGTAAAGTGGAGCATTAAAATAGTTGAAAGCATGGAAATCTTGGTCAGTTTATTATAGTACCGCAATTGGATAATTTGCCGGGTTGTATAGGCAAAATATGATGATGTAATTTAATGAGAGTAGAATTAGCAAAGTAACCTAATCGTAATGTCGATTAATGGGATAGTAGGGAGTGTTGAGATGTCAGCAGGTATGCCCTGGCTTTAGTGGATAACCTTCTTGGAGAATGAATTCTTCTAAAAGATAATTTGGTCGAGAAAATTTTTACGTGTGGATGATAATGATTGAATATGTTTGGAATGTGGGAATTTTAGTGATTGAATATGAGGATTTCTCGATCTTTTATACGGGAAGTTTGATGTAGGAGTCTTGGAGGTTGAAATTGGGCTTTGCATTTTTATGATGGAACCTTGGTGGCCAATGATTTTGTGTACAGGTGTAACACCCTGGCTATTCGGAAGCCAAAATGTTACCTAAAGGTTCTAACTTGTAATCAACCAACGAAAGAATTCAAACATAACTCATAAGAGGAAATAAAGAAATCGAACTTGCATGAAGTAATGGCAATAATAAAGATTGAATCCAAACGATTAAAACAATGAAGTGATCAAGGACCACAAACAGTACTAGTACTAAACAACCATGGCATCGCGAGAATTATCAACAACAACAACATTACTTATTACAGTTCAACATTCTACGAATGATAGATATAATCAAATCTTAAAAATAAAACTGAACGAAGGTGAAAAGAGTTAATAGTATGGGTGTGACTACTCCCGCCCAGCGTCAACCTCAATGATCACCTAAAATAAACAACAAAGCAAGAATGAGTCGAAACTTAGCAAGTATGAACATACAAGGTTATGAACCAGCCAATCTCAATACGAATGAACAATTCTCGGAACACATAAATGAATGAATGAAATGAAAGAATGCATTGAAGGAATGGACTGCTCATGTAATATCCCAAAGTTCTGTTACCAAAATAAAAATAAATAAAGTTATTATTTTATTTGATTTTCTAACTGAAGAGTTTTCTCGATTTTCTGTAACCTAAAAAGAGTTTTCGCTGTTAAAAGGAAGAAGGAAAATTAATTATTTAATTTCTTGGTTTTAAAGTCAAAAATAAATTTTATTGAGTTTTATTAAATTTCTGGAATTTTCTGGTATTTAAAAATGCTTTTCCTATATTTCAGAAAATAAGTTTAATTACTGTACAAAAATAATATATAAATTTAATTTTTCATTATTTTTATTAAGTTAAAAATAAATAAAGGAATTTCTCTAAATGTTTCTAGAATTTTTGAACACTGTTTGTTATTTTCTAAAAATCCCTATTTGATTTTTGTATTATCTAGCAATTAAAAATGAATTTCTGTTCGCAAGGAAAAGATAAAGTTTTGTTGAAAATATTTTATTTAAGATAAAAATACCCTATTGAACTACTCTAAAAAGTTATAGAATTTTTAGACCTATATTACTATTTTTCAAGATTAAAAATAATTTTCAGCAATATAAAAATAATTACTGTATAATAATAAAATTATTATTTTTACTTTTATTATTTTATTTGCGTTCAGAATCTGGTGTTTAATATCTGTGATTTGTTTCGGAATTTTTGGAATTTATTTGCTATTTTTCCAGAATTAATTAATGCTTTTCGAATTTTTTAAAGAAAGAATATTCCTCGGAATATTCTGGCTGCTACAGTCCGCGCCCAAAAATTCAGCCCAAAAATCCCCATCCGGCGCTCCGTTGTGCGTCAAATTTTATCAGTGAGTTCATATCGAGATTCTCTACATTTCTATTGAAACCGAATTTTGATTTGTCTACTGTTTCACCTCAGCCACAAAAGCACCGACAGTTTTCTTCTCCAACTCCTGCGAGCTCCATCTCTTCATCCGTTGGGTAATTGCTCGAGCCCTTTTACCTACATGTTCCTTTCAATATTATCTACCTTTCTATTCAAGCGAAATTTTGAATTTTGCAACAATTCACCATCGTCATGGACCGTCAGATCTAAATTAAGCGGCCGATCATAATGGCGCATCCGACCGATCGATCATTTT
Source organism: Hsuehochloa calcarea (assembly GCA_036346395.1). Classification (NCBI taxonomy): domain Eukaryota; kingdom Viridiplantae; phylum Streptophyta; class Magnoliopsida; order Poales; family Poaceae; genus Hsuehochloa; species Hsuehochloa calcarea. The sequence goes on along the minus strand of CM070614.1, from coordinate 16,695,404 downwards.
GGCGCGTCCGTCGATCGATCGATAAGGCCCGTCCGATTTAAATCGAGCGCCAAGCACCATCCGCTCTGTTCCTTTATTCTTGTCATTTGGCGGTGGGCCGTCTGCGTGTCGTCTCCTCTCTTTTTCTTCCGCGTGAGCGCGCCGTCTTCCATTCTTGCGAATGAAGCTTCATCAATTTTCCGTTTCTCTCCCGAATTCTTCTCGCATTATTGCACATTCAAACCGCCGGTTTCCGCCGCAATCATTCCCGACCATTCCTCCCCTCAATAAATGCCCAAATCAGCGAGAGCAGCGCCATGTCAAGCCATGACACTGCTCCTTGATCTCCGCTTCCCGACCTCCCCTCGTCCTATAAAAGATAACCCCGGGTGCGGATTCGTCTCCACCCAACGCCCAACTCTCCTTTCACCCAAGTTCCCTCTATCGTTGGCATTTGGAATTTCTCCGGCGATCCCCGAAGCACGGTTCTTCGCCGATTCCATCGTCAACGACCCGCTCCGACCGCCATTGCATCATCGGCATCGCGACTTCATTGCGATCCTTGTGCGCTCATCGCTTCGCCCCAGAGACCTTTGGAGCGCCTCGCCGCCAACCACTCCGTTGAGCTCTGCCGTCGTAAGGTACCCCGTAAGGTTCAGCATCTCCTCCTCTTCGTTTTGGCACACCTTCGTGTGGATTTCATGGAAATATGTTCCAGATCTTAGGATGATGTGACAATTGGCAATGGCGTTCTGGGTTGTCGTTTCACATGTTTTCGACAAAGTTCTGAGCTTCTTGGGCGAGGCGATCCAGCCGGTCCTAAGCGCGGTGGTCAGCCAGGTCCCAAATCGGTCGGGCCAAGCCATGTGGGCGATCGGACGGTGGTGACCAAAGTGGTCAAAGCAGTGGGCCAAAAATAGGTGTTGTAGGCAAGTGAGGATCCCAATGCACTTGGTCTCATGATTTTTGGAGTCTCGATAAAAGTTCTATTGGTTTAAAGTTTCCGTAGGTTTGGATTTTCGGGGTTGAAATTGGCTAAGTCCCAAGGCGGTCCGGCCGGCTCACGAGGGCAGTCCGGCCGGCCAAGCGGGCGGTCCGGCCGGCTCACGAGGCGGTCGATCGGTCCCAAAGGCGGTCCGACCGGCTCACCTAGGCGGTCGGCCGTAATAACGAACGTCGGCCAACCGTGGCGATGTTGTTTTATTAGGTCAAAGTCATTGGTATCGTGGCATATGGTTTGCATGATGCATGTTTTGACTAACATGGGTCAAGTTGTGAAGAACTTGTTCCCGAATTCGTGTTTGCTTATGCGTGGTTGTGCGAGGTTGCTTGGTGGTCAGCGACGGTCAGCGGCGAGGAGGATCGGGACTAGACTTGGAGAGTTGAGGTCGAGCGATCGGCGATGCGGGTGAGTTAATGACTCAAGCGTGACACAAGATGGACAAGGGTGACCTATTGGCGAATCCATGGCGCATGGTGAAGCGGTTTAGGTCAAAAGGTTAAAAACGGCGCTTTGCGAGCGTGCGTGTGTGACTGTTTGTTAGTGGGCCTTAACGGGAGCCCAATTGAGTCAAACCCTAGAGAGTTCTAGGCCTCCACTATAAATAGGAGGAGGTGGTGGCTGCACCCCTTTCTCTCGCCTTTTTATGTTTCAAAACCCTAATTGTCTTAGGGAGAGTTGAGGTGGAGGCTAGAGCTTTTGGTGGTTTGAGGTGAATTCGTGATCTTGGATTGACCAGCGATCCATGATGGTGTGGGTGTAATCCAAAGAAGCGATCACGTTCTTAATCTATGCAAGGTTTGCTTGAGATAAGTCTCTTTTCGTTCTTGCTTTCAATTTCGTGATTTTAGGGCTTTCCTTGATCCGCGAGTTTGTGATTGATTTTTTCACGTGGATTAGCTTGCTGTGATGTGTGGGAACCCATCTAGGATCAATTTGATCATCAATCACCCACGAGCAAGCGATTGGATCTAGTTTTCACCTTTGCGGTTTTGCACCCTTCTTCAATCAGATCGTAAAGATCTTTGTTCGTCCAGAATTATCTTATTTGTTGATTGGAATAGGTCCTTAATATCATAGAAGGTGTGTGCAAAGTTTCGTGAAGTTTGGAGTTGAGAATCAAAAGTTAGACCTAATTGCAACCGTCATCGGTGATTTTCTTGTTACGGAGCTGCCGGTCCGACCGCCCCACACCGTCGGACCGATTTGGTGCGGTCGGACCGCCCCACACCGAGGTCGGACCGATTTAGTGCCGGTCGGGCCTTGAGATAACAATGATCGGACCGGCCGACCTATGATTAGATTTGATTCTTCTTGATTTTTGTCGCATTGCTTAGGGGTTTAATTGGATTCAATACTAGTCTTCCATTTGTCTTGGTATATTGATCTTCATAGCTTCATCATAGCTATTGGAGTGAAATTGTGTTGAATTCATATTTTGTGAAAAAGTGAGCGTGCTCCTATTCACCCCCCCTCTAGTCGCCTTTTCGGTCCAACACTTCGCATAGCTCGCCGTTGCGCATAACACCAGCAAGCCGTAGTTGAGCACCGTCGTTGCTGCATTAGATGATCGTAGCTTTCTTCGATTAAATAGTCGAAGTTTCTACCGACTAGGTAGTCGTAACCTTTCCTTCGACCAGTGCTGTTGAAACCCTTCTTTCGACCAGTGCTGTTGGAACCTTCCTTCGACCAGGTAGTCGTAGTTTCCTTCGACCTGGTAATCGTAGCTTCTGCCGACTAGGAAGTCGTAGCCTTTCTTTCGACCAGTGTTGTCAAAATCACTTTCGACCAGTCAGTCGAAACCTTTCTTTTGACTAGTGCAGTTGAAATCTCTTTCGACCAGTAGAAACCTTTCTTTTGACCAGTAGAAACCTTTATCTCGACTAGTGTTGTCATAACTCCTTTCGACCACGCAAAATAAATAGTACTTGGAGATGAACAGTGTTCGAAGTGAACAGTAATCGGAAGAAGAACAGTACTGAGATTCTATCTTTTCTTGTGATATCCAAACTTCTGGATGTTCGTTCTTCTTCATACGAACTCCGATTCCATCGATTCAAATTCCTATATTCATATAAATTGGATATCTTCCTTATAGTATTTATTTTATAATTTTTGGATTTTATTTGGATTTTGTTTGAATTTGGCTTATGTACGCGTATAGATTTCGACGACTTCGGAGAGTCAGATTTCGACGCCGTTTGAGAACAGCATATAACCAAGCAAGGCAAGTTATACCTTTGATCATATTTGATCCCATTATTTAAAATTTATTTAAATTCTGTTTTAAACTATTATTGCATGCTTATTTATATTCAAATAATTTAACTACCTGTTTTTCAATTATAGTTATTCCCATTACCATTGTATAGCCCACTTTGTTATTGAATCAAACATACCTTGACACCTTAGATGAAAATCTAGTTTATGCAATAGTATGACTAGAATATTTTGGGAAAAATTATGCAAAGACATGCTTAGACCAAAAATATTTAGATTGGGAAATTTTAGCCAAATAATCAACTATTGTTTCAAACCCTATGGCATTGGTTTGTCATGGAAGATTTTACAAATGTCTTTGAAAAGCAAAAATGAAAATTTGGTTTGTACTTGGGCGGAATGGATGCTTGGTGGGTGCAGGTTTATGCACGGGCTCAATCTGGGTAGGATTGAGGCCCATGGGTTATTTTGAAAGTCGCCCAAGTCAGTTAAGAACCGGTCTTCGAGCCGTATCTTGCAAAGCTCCACCGTACTACCACAAGTCTGGAATGGGACAGGCTAGGCTGAATAATTTGCAACGTTCCATTGTTAGTTGTGCCATTTTGGTGTGTGGGTGTCGGTTAGACAGTATTCCCACTTGGTGCAAGAGGGGGTTTCCGGCGGGTGGTTAACCCAATGGAAGTGAAACCTTAGCGGCGCAAGAGGGGGCTTCTAGCGGATGGTTAATCCAAAGGAAGTGAAACCTTAGCGAGCATGACTACTTTGGAATGACGCATTGTAAAGGTCTCGTGATAATCACTTAGTCGCACACCTACGGAAGTGTGTCAGACGGACATTAAAAGTTGATTATCTCTTGTGGGTAAAGTTGTACAACCTCTGCAGAGTGTAAAACTATTCGAATAGCCGTGTCCACGGTCATGGACATGCTGAGCAAAGCCACTCAAAGTTAGACTTTGATTTTGTTTAAAAAATGATTTTTGCAAATGATTTGAGGATGGTTAATCCTTATGGTAAAATTGGGCGGTTAGCCTTGTGATAGGAGGGTATCCATCACCATGTTTCATATGGAGGTTATCCTACTATAAAACTTGAGAATTTATAAAATGAATTTTAGTTATAGAATAACTGCTTTGGAACTTAATAGCAAATATTTAAAGAAAATATTGTTTTATGCAAATTCAACCAATAAGACTTCCTTTGATATATCCATACATGCATTAACTCTGTTATTGGGTGTAACTTGCGAGCACGGTAGTTGTGCTCACCCTTGCTTCATGCAAATAAATTTGAGAGGAGAAGAACTTGGTTCTCGGCGACTAGGCCGCTACCGATCGATTGCTGTGGCGGATCAATTTGGACTCCACTACTTCTTCGTCTTCCGCTGTGTTTGTTTAATGTTGGCTTGTAAGCCTTTCTTGTAATCAACTCTGATATTTATTAATAAAGTTGTGCGATTTATGGATGTTACCATATACATTTCTTGTGTAAACTAGCTCACGATCATGGGACTAGTTCGAGAAATACGAGAGGATTACGGGTGTTACTCCGGGTCCGACGACTCAACGACTTATCTGGTATCACTAGTGATACACCGTCGATGTTCACTTAAGCATGTACTTAACAAAGTTCGGGGACCCAAATACAGTATGAAGAGCGTTTCATACGGTGTCCAAGATTGCCCACATTGGAGTGGTGGGACTTACATGCCTATCTTTGGAATTGATGGGTCTTTTGATTTTCCACTCCGTGGTCACAATGAAAACATGGTATGAATAGAATGGATGACACGAAATGAACTTGAATCACATACAAATGAAGAATAATACTCGGCATATGAATATGTCTAGCAAGCCTAGCATTATATTCACAATCAATCATCCACATTCATTAACATCAAACAAAGTACTTACCTTCCCATTGCGTGGCGTGATCGGAGGCAACGAGCGTGCGCCTCCACTCACCACCTCACCGCCTACACAAACATAAATTTAGAATAAGGATAACACGGGTTGTCATAGCTACGGAGGACTACATTAACCCTTGACTAATCAATGTAATCAACGGAGTTACAACTAGTATTACACTATTCGGACTCTGCCCATCCTCTTTGGACAGCGGTATTAGAAAAATCATAATTAATTATCTGAAACTTGAAGCGATATGAAACTAGCGCCTACTAAAACTTAACGCGAACAATTATGAAACTCTAGTTGACGAGGTTCTTTGATTCGGCCAAAACAGTTGGCTAAACTATAGTTGAAAACAACTGACAGACATCTGTCCAGAATACAGAACAACAGTAAAGAAAATGATGTAACTTTCATTCTATTGATCCAATAGAGGTGATCTTTATCACCTTGGAAATATTATTTAAAAGGCTACAATAACTTAGTTGGCTGGAAGTTCTGAATCTGATTCTAACTAGATCAAAACCAAGGAACAAACCGACAGTCCCCAGATCTCAGACAAATAGAACAGCGCGCGGTTTAAAAATTCATATCTCCTAAATCGTAAGCATTAGGAGCCATGTAGAAAAGGGAGGAAAAGACTATATGATGTTCATTTTAAGCATTAGGAGCCATGTAGATTATCCAAAATGACTATTAGAGTATTACACCAAGCCATAACACAGAAGAATGCTATCAAGATCATGACAATCGATGTATAGAAGAGCTAAGACAGAAAGTCCATAATCTAATTAATGATCCAATTCTTTAGCAGGTCAAATAAGCCAAGATTGAAGTCTAGCTAAAGATATCCAAGGATGATACAAGCCATGTCAAATAATCTAAGTTGAACCAAGAAGACTCATACTGAACAGTTTAGAGTGCTACCAGTTGAAGAAGGACTCATTTTATCCAGAACTTGGTCCTTTTAATGATAAGCAATTTTAGCACATTTTTTTAAAGCTCTTAATGGTTTTATCTTAGTAAAGCAAGCTCTGGACTAGGTGCCATCCACAACTGCCTCCTAAGCTTCAACCAATTTTTTTTTCAAATCTTAGCCATGTGCTAGATCCCAAGCCTTATGCGACCACTCCAAGCAGAGACTTAAGGAGGTGATCTTAGGTCATCCAAGGCTCCCCCTGAGTTCATGCCTAGTGCAATGGCAAGCCGTCTCATGAGAAAGATTTGGTGAGATCAGTTTTTTCGCACAAACGAGATCATCTTTGCTTTTGGAGTTTTATGACCAGTGATTAGAGATAAGTCATGTTTCTTAACAAACTGACATAGCTTACTCAAAAGTTCAAAAGAGATTCAGAACTCAACTCAGCCTACTTGACATGGCGAAAATCATAAAAGGATAGTTTCAACCAGACTAGTCTCAAGAGCTATCATGACAAGATTTTAATTCAAGTTTAGCATTTTTAAATACCTTAGCATGGCAAAGACTAAACTACACATAAAAAGTCATGATAGATCTAGCAGTTTAGCATAAATCATGGCAAGATGTAAAATAGTGAAAACAGATCATAAGGGATAATAAACAAGGCTCCATTTGATTATCATGCAATGCTTGATGAAATACACAAAAATCCAGATTCCCTTCAGAATGAGATGCATCTTTTAATTCAGGTTGAGTTATGACACAATTAAGAATATGGAACTGAACCAAAGAAACAAAAACGAGAATCTGATAAGTAAAACAGAAAAGGCAGTCCTTTAGAGCATAGAAAAGATATAGAGAAAACTATCGCTCAGGCAGATTCTTATCTACCCCATATGATTCTAGGACTATTAGGTGATCTACACAAACACTAAGGAGCAAACACTTGTCCTGTCTACCCAAGGGTGGCCCGACCCTGCTAGAACCTATAAGAAGTGAGTAAGCTCTACTTAGAGAGGAAGAGGCGACTAATAAGCGACATCCTAGAAGCACAAGACAAGAAGTAGCGATCAAAGCAATGTGGCAAGAGAAACACTCTAACCTATCTTTGGAAGGACTTGACCGAAATATTAAAAGAAATGAAACGAGAAAGGAGTAAGCGTATAATATAATATAATATAATATAATATAATACTGAGAGTAGCACAAGCGCTCCCCTCAAAGTGATCCGTAAGGACAAACCACTAAGCTCTCCCATGAGTGAAAAAGAGGTATCCGGAGGCTTAGTGAAGATATCGACCAGCTGGTGCTCACTCTCCTGGCGGAGCACAATGTCGCCCTTCTCTACATGGTCTCGAAGAAAGTGATATCTAATATCAATATGCTTGGTCGAGAATGTTGCCTTTGGGTTCTTGGCAATGCAAATCGCAGGCGTGTTATCACAAAAGAGTGGAACGCGATCGATAGATAGCCGAAATCTGCGGTCGAGACCATCGAGCACAGCTCTGACAGAATGGCTGCGACAACGTGCTCGGCCTCTGCGATGGGCTGCGCAACACCGGATTGCTTCCTCGGCGACCGGGAGACAAGAGAAGTGCCAATGAATTGGCAAGTGCGGAAGTGCTCTTCCTATCTATCTCTGACCGACAAAGTGCATCGGAGAAAGCTCTAAGAGATAGACAAGAAGAGGAGGAGTACGGATACCATAGTCAATGGTAGCTCGAAGGTACCGAAGATGCGCTTCACCGCTTTGACGGTGAGATCGCGAGAGAAGCACGAAGCGAGCACAAAGACACAGAGAAGTGTATGTACGGTCTCGAGGTGTGAGGTACAAGAGAGAGCCAATCATGCTCTGAACTCCTTTTGGTCAACGAGTTCGCCGTCTTCATGCGGATCGGAGCATTTGTAGATGCCATTGGAGTTGATCTTGGCTTTCCATCATTCATGTCGAAAGCGCTTGGGAGGTCTCGAGTGTATTTGCCTTGATGAAGAAAGGTACCCTCCAGTCTGTTTGATTTGGAAGCCAAGGAAGAAGCTCAACTCGCCCATCATGCTCATTTCAAACTCCGAGCTCATGACATCTAAAGCGGGAAGCGAGAGCACGCGAGGAGCCGCCAAAGATAATGTCATCCACATAGATGCGGGACGAGCGGAAGATCGGTGCCAAGGCGGCGAATGAACAAGGTCTTGTCAATTTTACCCATCTCAAAACCATGGCTCGTGAGATAGGACTTAAGCCTTTCATACCAAGCTCAGGGCTGCTTGAGTCCATACAAAGCTTTGGAAAGCACTGTAGACATGGTTAGGGTATTTGGGGTTCTCGAAACCGAGGTCAGTGTCGACATAGACTTCTTCCTCAATAAGGCCATTGAGGAAGGCACTCTTGACATCCATCGGTAAAGCTTGAAACCCTTAGAAGCTGCAAAGGCAAGCGATTCTAATGGCTTCAAGTCTAGCTCTGAGGGCAAAGGTCTCTTGAAATCTAGACCCTCAACTTGAGAGTAACCACGAGCTACCGGCCTAGCCTTGTTTGAATGACTAACCCATCTTCACTTTGCTTGTTCTTGAACACCCATTTGGTCCCAATGATATTGTGACCTTGAGGGGCTCAACAAGAGACCGGACCTTATTTCTTTCAAAGTTTTCCAACTCCTCATGCATAGCGTTTGTCCAAGACTCGTCGGATAGAGCATGACAAGCGTCTTTGGGCTCAAATGAGGCGACGAAGGCGAGAATGGAGACAGAAAGAGACAAACCCGCCTTAGAGCGTGTGACACGCTCAAAGAGGTCTCCAATGATCACGCTCGAAGGATGGTCCTTTTGAATGTGTCTTGGAGGTCCAGGTGAGATGAAGAAGTGGCCTCTACCTCATTAGCGATGAGATAGGACAGAGCCACTAGCTTCGAAGAAGCGAGAAGGTAGGGTGATCTCCTCGAGTGCGGTGGAAGAAGGCACCTCAAGAGGAGGAGGAAGAACTGGATCAGGTATACAACCATCATCTCCGTCTTCCTCTTCGTCCACAAAGATGGACTCAGACTGCTCTAAAGAACCTGAGATATCAGGCCTAGTCCCCGGACTGGCCTCATCGAAGGTCACCTCACAGGTCTCTAACAACTTACTAGACTCGCAGTTCCAGACTCTATAGGCACGAGAAGAAGTCGAGTAACCCAGAAAGATCCCATCACAAGATCGTGACTCGAACTTATCTAGGTTCCCAGACTTCAGAATAAAACACTTGCAACCAAACACACGAAAATGCGAGACGCTGGGTTTTCGCCCATATCTCAACTCATAAGAAGTGCGATGCAAGAGTGCCCGAAGAAAAACTCTGTTAGAAACATGACAAGCAGTAGCAATTGCCTCAGCCCAAAACTTCCTAGGTGTAGAGTACTCATCAAGCATCGTCCTGGCCATCTCGACCAAGGTGCGGTTCTTCCGCTCCACAACGCCATTTTGTTGGGGGCGATGGAGGCGAGGCGGTGCTCTACACTGTCTCACCACAAAAACTCTCAAAGTAGGAATTCTTGAACTCGGTGCCATTATCAGTGCGAATTGCTCGTAATGCACCTGGGAGCTCAGCGAAAGCCTACTAAAAGACCACGAAAAGAGTAAGCGTCTCATCCTTGAGGCTAAGAAAAATACCCAAGAATACCTCGAGAAGTCATCGACCACGACAAGTACGTACCACTTCCTCCCTCTTCGATCGCACTAGCTGGTGGTCCTCGTGTCCATATGGAGTAGTTGACACGGTGCATCTGTCATAGTCATTATGGCGGAGGATGTGAAGCGGCAACCATTTTGCCGTCGTCGGCAAGGAGCACAAACAAGATCCTTGACCATTTTGAGTTTGGCAAACCACGAATGAGATCATGGCGCTAACTCTGGTCGGATGATCAAATCCTACATGACCAAGTCTCCTATGCTAGAAAGTCAAATCACGGGATTCAGAAGCAATTAAACATCGGAGAGGATCACCAGAAGATCCAGAAAAATCAGCACGAAAGATCCTCCCATAACGAGAAATCCCGCAAACTAGACTACCCGAAGAATCAAGAATTTTGCAATTGTTTTTCTTAAAGCTCACCTCAAAACCGTCATCGGTAAGCTGAGAGACTGAAAGCATATTATACTGCAGCTTACTTACTAAGGCAACATCTTTTAAAATAAAAGAATCATTAATGCTCACAGTACCTTTAGCGATGACGCGCCCAAAAGAAGCATCTCCGAAGGTGATCGTCTCATCACCTGGAGCGCGGGCTAGGGAAGAAAACCAACGAGACTCACCAGTCATATGACGTGAACAACCGGAGTCTACAATCCAGACCTTTCCTTCGGCCGGCGACCACAGAGTCAAGCAGTAAAGTCTCGATCTTGGGGTGAATCAGCGATGATTTTGGCACCCAATCTTGAGTAACACGGCGAGCAGATGAAGTAGTCAAGCAAGGCGACCTCTATCTACCCTCGCTCTCTGTCACTCAACAAGTCAAAAGATCTCGACTGTCATTTGGATCCATTGCTATGGAAGAAGCGAGTCGAAGTGCGATAATATCTTGATCTCGCCATGGTATCTATCTCGAAAGGAAAAATGAGATCTACCCTCGGGGCGGTGGAGAGTTACGACCAGAAGGGAGCATGAGGACGAAACTCGAAAACTTCGGAAAAACCAAGTCCTCGATCTTGCCCAAAATCATCGGATGGAACAAACCTAGACCTCGTGTTGGTCTTAGATGCACTCAAGATCCGGGTGACCACGAATGTGCCTAAGAGACTCAACACGGTTTCTCTGCGCGATCTTGCGCGCTGAAGCAATGATCAACTAAATGTCCATCTTTACGTGAAGGTGCAATGATACTTCGCCTTACGAGAGGCGAAGCTGCGCAGTGGAATCACCTTGCCGTCGAGAAATCCTTTGAAAAAACCCACGACTTAAAATTTACTTTCTCGACCTGGGCTTAGTTTTGATCACACACGGTGCTATGGTTTTGAGCACGGACGGTGGATGCTTCCTCATATCCTCCCGGATATCATATCCTAGACCACGATTAAATCTGCAAATTTTAGATTTGTCTAGAATGAGATTGAGCTTCTTCTTGCCTCCTACAAACCTCTCGAGAGTGTTCATAAGATCACGACACTCCCGAAAGAGAGAGGTGCAAGAAGAGCGAGGGAAGAAGGGACGGCAGAAGGTAAGGGAGCGGAAGAAGAACCAACAACAGAGGAAAGATTGGCTTGTGCACGCACAAATGACTTTGGGGAACGATCCTCATCGCTAATGATTGGTTCACGTTGCTAGGCGTCTCTACCAAACCCTTAGACTTCTTCCCAAAGCACACACAATACAAGCGAGATGATTGTGTCTCTAGAAGGTCCTTAGTTAGCTTCACACATTTTTCATCCAAGGCAACCAAATCACATTTTAGTTTATAACAATGATTGCATGGTGAGCTAACAAGGTCCTTAGAAGCATCTTGAGCCAATTTATTCTCGTGATCAATCATTTCTTGAAGCCGCTTAGATCTGATTCTAGTTCGTGATTAACTTAGGACAGTTTAAACAAGAAACAATAGGCTCTAGTAGCGCGACTTGAAATTCAACAATTTTGTGATCCGCCGTTTTAGGTTCATCTTGAGATTATTACAATTTTCACAAGTTTGTGCAGATCAAGTAACATGGTATAAAGACCTCTAAGCGAATTGTCCTTAACCTCACATGAGGTGCAAGCGATAGCCTCAATAGTAGTGGATGAAGGAGGTGCTACCCTACTCATCTCTAATTCAACAAGAAGGCTAATGTTCTCTACCTTAATCATGTCAAGTTCGGAGGACACACTATCATGCAAGGTCCTTAGTTTTCCATGTCATCAAGCAAAGCACGACAAGTGTCACAATCATCACGGGAGGGAGCGGATGTAAGTAAAGTAAGCTCCGTGATAGTCTAGCTACTTCCTTCTCCAACACAGAACACTTAGCCCTAGACTTAGCATGAAATCTACCTAGCTTAAGAAAAGCATCATTAAGGTGGTCGTAAGTGGGACTAACCTCGTCGGAGATGAGTACTCATTTGTCGCTCGATTCGCCCCGAGGGCCATGAAGCACATCTTGGAGAAGTTGCCGTCGTCCTTGGGATCATGATCGTCCTTCCCATCATCGTTACTCCACCCCTCCACCTCGCTGGTGTCCGTTTCGTCGAGGCGGTGAGGACGCGATGGAGCGACTTCTTTGCCTTCCCAAAGTTGCGGAACTTCTTCTTGCCTTGATCAGTCTTTGAGGGCTTCGTGTTGCGGTTCTTGTGGATGTAGTCGTTCTTGCTTGGTCCGCCATAGTCACCTTTGCCCTTCCCAAGCTTGGGACGGTTTGCTCGGATGTGGTTGGGGCCACCACACTCAAACAAATCACATGACCTCCTCTTTTACCATCCCTCCTCCTCTTGTAAGCATGAGAAAACTTCCGAGCTAGGAGGGCTAGCTGTTCATCCTCAAGTCGCTCTAGCGATCATCGGTTATGTCACGAGAGCGACTAGGAGAACCCACGTGTCGACTCGAGAAGAAGATCCGGAAGTGGGATCGGTGACTAAAGCCATCATTGTGACTTCGACCTTCGAGAGACAATGTCAATCTCGTGAGTCTTGAGACGCGAGTAAAGCGCATCAAGAGTCGGTCGAGAGGTCCGTGCTATCTTTGATGGTAGTCACTTTCATCTCCCAAACACGAAGATCAAGTGCGAAAGCATCTGTCGGCGTTATCCGAGTCGGGGTATGTAAGACCGACCGCTCGGAGGTTGCTCAAAATCTTGTGAAACGCGAAAAGCACTCGTCAAGAGATTCACCACCAAGCATCTCAAATTCATGTATTCACGCTTGAGGCTGGTCTTGTCGAACCGTCTTAATCGAGTGGTGCCCTCATGGTATGCATCGAGGTCACCCGGATGTCATAAGCGAAATCAAATGAGAAATACGATCAAACTCATACGCTTAAACCACGAATGATTATGTTCCTTGCCTTAGCATTTGCCTCAACATCGGCCATGTTTCCGGCATTGATGTTCTCATCGGCGAAGCGACAAATCTAACCTTCACCTTTCTCCGGATGGCATACCCCGAGCACGGATGTAAGTTTTCATTCGGCTCTTCGGAAGGGCTAATCCGGACCATCAAAAGCGGAGGCTTGGTGGAATACTTGTCGTTGCCATGGCTCAACCGACCAGGTTAAGATCTATCAAGAAGAGCTAACAGGCTCGATACCAATTGAAGGACCGAAATGGCAACAGAGGGGGTGAATGGTGCCTTAAAATTAATACTCCCCTTCACTGTATTTAAAACTAGCCTACAAAGATCTCTGAAGATCTAAAGAAAGTAAATGAAGCAAGATCAAACAATCAAAAACAAGTTTCAGTCGTTCTTCCGAAATCGGAAGTTAGAGGCAAGAGTGCGGAAGTTCCGCTGCGTAGTTCCGATGTATAGCGCTGAAGTTCCGCGTGCGGTACTTCATTGCACAAAATCGGAAGCTCGATTATCCCGATCAAGAACAGAGCTCTCGGGTTTTTGCCCAAAAATCCAAACTACTTAATCTTGAATGCTCTTCTCAGGTCAAGTTTTACAGGACATCATCCTAAACACCATCTTGACCTTATGGAGAAGAATCGCAACCAAAGATTCAATAATCGAACCAAAAGCGGATTTCTTGAAGAAGGGCAAGAAAGACCAAAACCAATGATAAGCGAGATTCTCGATTCTTAGAGCATGAAACTTTGAGGAAGTAATAGCAATACCAAAGCGATTCTAGATATGAAGTTTCATGCTATCTTATAAAACAAATCAAAAGATATGCCAAAACCCTAGATATTCAACATGAGAGAGAGAGAGAGTTGCAAAATCAAGTAATCGAAACCTCAGTTTCATTGAATTGAAACATGGATTACAGAGGTAACACAAAGATGAATGATTACAATAGGTTTCAGTTCATCAACTCCACAACTCAAAAAGCAAAACACACCCTTTTGGTGGAGCTAACCTAATTTTCTCTCTCAAGCTCTAACCCTAACTCCGTGGTTCTCCCTATTTATAGCCTTTGCTAATGGGCCTCCAACCCATTAAGCCCGCTACACCGAACGGAACCGCCTCCACTTTTGCCGCTTGCGAAAAGACCCTTCGCCCCTTGCGCACCTTCCGAAGCCTCCGTACACCTTGTTGTCCACGACTACGCAACCGCTTCAAGATTCACGCCGTCTTGACACATCCCGGCCGTTCGACCTAAACGCCTCCTGCGCCTAGTCCGGTCCACGTGTCTCGCCACGACTCCATCTTGATGCCTGCGATCAACACGACAAAAACACATCACATAGCATTGCACAATATCATAGCATCAACAATTGTATAAGACTCAAACTCATACAAAATCAAAATCATAATTTAATCTTCTACGCACGATTACGGACACAATCGGAAGTTCGCGATTTAACACGGCGGAAGTTCCGATTTCTAATTTATCCGCGCTTGTCGGGAATATCGGAAGTTCGCGCTCAACACTGCGGTACTTCCGATATCGAAACAACCGACTTTCCAGATATTTAATTCGATTTAATATCTCGAGAGAACACTCAATGTCGGTATTATCGGACACTCCGCTACCCTTGTGCGGAAGTTGGATTTCCTTCACCGAGAGCAAAACCGGATAAATCGGAAGTTCCTATTTCCAACACGGTAGTTAGATTAATCGAACTTCCGCTCCATACGCGTGTAGTTCGATTTCCTGACTTCGACCGAAGCAGTCCAAACGAAAACCTCAACTCTCAATCTAATCAACACACTTGTCAAATACTCATCACTCAGAGTGGAGGACCTCTCACATGGTCTCTCATCTGTTTACTGTGTGAACTAGCTACTGATCATGGGACTAGTTCAGAAATGCACAGAGGATTCTGTGGTGTTACTCCCGGGTCCGACAGATGCTCACCCTTGCTTCATGCAAATAAATTTCAGAGGAGAAGAACATTGGATCTCGACGACTAGGCCGCTACCCCAGTCGATTGCATGTGGCAGATCAGCTGGACTCCACTACTTCTTCGTCTTCCGCTGTGTTTGTTTAATGTTGGCTTGTAAGCCTTTCTTGTAATCAACTCTGATATTTATTAATAAAGTTGTGCGATTTATGGATGTTACCATATCTGTTTACTGTGTAAACTAGCTACTGATCATGGGACTAGTTCAGAAATACACAGAGGATTCTGGGGTGTTACTCCCGGGTCCGACAGCTCAACAGCTTATACCGGTATCACTAGTGATACACCCGTCAGTGTTCACTTAAGCATGTACTTAACAAAGTTCGGGGACCCAAATACCGTATGAAGAACGTTTCATACGGGTGTCCAAGATTGCCCACATTGGAGTGGTGGGACTTACATGCCCATACTGGAATTGATGGGTCTTTTGATTTTCCACTCCCGTGGTCACAATGAAAACATGGTATGAATAGAATGGATGACACGAAATGAACTTGAATCACATACAAATGAAGAATAATACTCAGCATATGAATATGTCTAGCAAGCCTAGCATTATATTCACAATCAATCATCCACATTCATTAACATCAAACAAAGTACTTACCTTCCGCGCTGTGACGTGATCGGAGGCAACGAACGTGCGCCTCCACTCACCACCTCACCGCCTACACAAACATAAATTTAGAATAAGGATAACACGGGTTGTCATAGCTACAGGAGGACTACATTAACCCTTCAACTAATCAATGTAATCAACGGAGTTACAACTAGTATTACACTATTCAGACTCCTGCCCATCCTACTGGACAGCGGTATTAGAAAAATCATAATTAATTATCTGAAACTTGAAACGATATGAAACTAGCGCCTACTAAAACTTAACGCGAACAATTATGAAACTCTAGTTGACGAGGTTCTTTGATTCGGCCAAAACAGTTGGCTAAACTATAGTTGAAAACAACTGACAGACATCTGTCCAGAATACAGAACAACAGTAAAGAAAATGATGTAACTTTCATTCTATTGATCCAATAGAGGTGATCTTTATCACCTTGGAAATATTATTTAAAAGGCTACAATAACTTAGTTGGCTGGAAGTTCTGAATCTGATTCTAACTAGATCAAAACCAAGGAACAAACCGACAGTCCCCAGATCTCAAACAAATAGAACAGCGCGCGGTTTAAAAATTCATATCTCCTAAATCGTAAGGCGGAATTTCATGATCTTGCTGGAAAATGAAAGCTAATGACCTCAGGAACAAAACTCTAGTAGATGAAAACCAGAGATTCGGCCTCCAAGGACCCGAAACTGGCCACGCAACCTACTGGACAGATCTGATCTAATACTGACGCCGCCTACGCACGAAAGTTAAACACCAAAATAACGAGTTTGGGATCATTACCCTTCGAGCCATGCTAGCCCAACGAACACCCAGCGAGGTGCTCCTCCCTCTTCACCTCGCCTCCCTCCCTTTCCCCCTTGGTTCTTCCATGGCCGGCCACCACGGCGAGGATCCGGCGATCCCGGGAGACGGCAGCGCGTGGGGGAAGCGGCAGGAGCACTCGTGGTCGGGGGAGTAGGAGCACCACCACCACGGAGGGGCAGCAGCAGGGGAGGCGCCAATCTGGGGGAGGGGCCGGCGGCTTGGAGGTGGGAGGAGGAGGAGTGGCGGCTAGGGTTGGGGGGAGGAGGCGCCCCCCCCCCCTTTTGGCCGGCCACCCCTTCCCTCTTGTGCCTCCTGGGTCGTGGCCCGCGGTCCAGGTTGGCGAAGAAAGGCATAAAACCCCCCGCCAAACTGGAAATTTCAAATTAGAAAATGTTTTCCCCCCTCCAGCTTCTTCCTATTCCGAATTTTTCAAATATGTCCCTCACCCAAACTAAAATTCTCTCAAATCGAAACTTGGGATATTACAACAGGTGGTAAAATAAGAGTAGATTCCGAATAGTGTGATGATCATTGATAGTATTCTTTGGGTGTAGTAAATGAGAGTGTGTGATGTGAATTTCAAATTGATTATCCTTCACAGATTAAGGGATGTGATTGTGTTGGGAATTATTTGTCAAAAAAAAATCATTTGGTAGAGATGTTGGCTAGAGTGTCATATTGTGCATTGGAAGAGTCTCCTGCCAAATGTGGAATTTGCATTCGGTTCAACATAGCTTTGAGGATGACAATTTAAGAGGAAGGACCTAGTGTGGAATACGATGAATTGGAATTACAAAGTTTGAGAGGAATGTTATTCCTAAAAGAGAAATTGGAAGAAAAAAAGTTACCTCGGGTAATGAAGCACTCCGTTGACTATTGTTTGAACTATGTGTTTATAATGAATGTCTTTCATAAATTGAGCTTGGCTTAATGTTGGCATATGTGGTTCTTACTGGTTCAAAAAGAATAAAAGGAAATGATTGTCGGCACCCCGGGAGTCACACAACCCCGAGACCCTCTGTGCATACCAAGCTAGTCCCATGATCAGTAGCTAGCTCGCACAGTTGCAACAATGATGTTATCATAACCATTCAACAACGAACTAATGAAACAGACAAAGTAATATTAGTTAACAGCAAAAGACCTTATGGTCAAGTTCTTACAAAAGTCGCCTCACAGGGCTTAGCAATAACAGACTTCTTGCAGCGGAAATCCAAAATACGTGGAGCCCAATCGACATGCCCACAGGCAATCGAGTGGAGGATGTGACCTAGTTCGCGAAGTCTTCAAAGTAACCTTCCTCGTAGAACTCAACATTTCCATATTCTTCTGCTGGGACTGATCAACAAATGGCATAAAGCCGTGAGTACATAAAGTACCCAGCAAGTCGTAGAGAAATGTATGCACATAGTATTCATACGAGGCTTAAGCAAGGATGGCTTTATGGTTAATTTGCAGAAAATCAAGTTTAACAGTAAATACAATAATTAGATCGCAAGCAGGACTTTAAAAGATTAATACATAAATAACCAAGTTCTTTGAAACAACAGTGAGTCTCCCCTCCCGTTCACTTCCCAACCATTCCAACCAAACCATACCATCGAACCAACACCACATTTTTGAAAATGCTACCCCTTGCGTGAAAGAATCAGGGCATGTCATAACCGGGGACACGGCTATTCGAATAAATTTTGACACTCTGCAGAGGTTGTACAGCTTTACCCACAAGAGATAAATCACTTGTACTGTCCGCTCACACACTTCCGAGGTGTGCGACTAAGCGATTATCACAAGGCCTTTACAAAGGTTCATTTTGCCTCGGTTCTGGTCGCTAAGGTTTCGCCCTCACGGCCCCTCTTGCGCCTTTTCCATCCAAAAGCAGGCCGACTCAAAACTTTCCTAATTAGTTGGCCAGGTCCACCCCATAATGGACTTGTGGTTGCACGATGTGACCCAGACCAATGGCGTACAAGGTTAAGTCCTTAGTTGGCTGCTCAGACGAGACTTTTCGCTTCCCAGTGACTTTCCGCTTCCCAGTGTGCCTCACGCACCCACCTTCACCGCCACCCCACAAGCCCGAGTATAAATCATTTTTGGGTTTATCCCGACCAAATGACAATCCCTGCCATGGTTCCACATCTTTTAATAAAAGTGGCCTCACACCACAGTTCCATAATATCATTAGTCAAGTTCATTCATTCTTTGAGCATGAGATCGTAAAACCCACGGGTAACTAAAGCAAGGCTAAAGCAATAATACGCGCCCAAGTTGGTAATACATTTATGTCCAACTAGTATTAACCATCCTATGGTATCCATGGATTTATGTCATTGAAGGAAACATTTCATTTTCAATTTATCAGGGAGGCATAATGGCAATTTGGTAATTATCTACTCCCAAAACCATTTTTAATAAAACTAGCCATGCATGATAATTTAAAACAATATACTTTTGCAAAATGGGTACAACATGATCAAAGGCCTACGACTTGCCTTCGTTGACGAGGAGAGGGTCTTCGGTCGTCGGGTCGATGAAACCTTCCTAACAGGAATCTACACGCGTAAAAGAGCACAAATAAATAAAACAATACCAAATGAACTCCAAAAATTACAAAACCAGAACCAAATGAAAGATCTTGATTTTATAAATTTTTGGGCACAAGTTTCATAATTTTTGGAGCTAACGAGGCGGTGGGAGGCTCCACGGCAGGGAGGAGGTGGCGACTTGGGAAGGAGAGGGAGGGTGGTGGCTTTGGGGGGAAGAGGGAAAGTGGGGGCGGCTAGGGTTTGGGGCGCCCCCCCCCTCTTGGCCGGCCTCCCCTCTTGGGCCTCCTGGGCGCGGCCCAGGTTGGCGAAAATTTACAGATTTCCCCTTTTTTAGAAAATCCCACTCTTTTAATTTGGTTTTCTCCCCCCGGCTTTTTTTCTAATTACCCGATTAAGTTTTGGAATATTACATTCTACCCCCGTTCAACGGAATTCGACCCCGAATTCTAATCAAACTTAACACACCATAATAAAACCTCTAGAACTTTATCACGTACCTGCTGAGAATAGCTCAGGATACTGCTCGCGCATGCGAGACTCTAACTCCCAGGTGGCTTCTCTTTCGGACTGATGTGTCCACAGCACCTTGACGTAAATCAATATCTTATGTCTCAGCACTCGCTCTGACTTCTCCAGAATACGTACCGGACGCGACTCAACTATGAGGTCTTGCTCAATAGTCAGCCGCTCCAAGGAAATCCTATACTCTGGGTCTTTCAAAAACTTCCTCAGCATCGAAACGTGAAACACATTATGGACTCCCCACATGGACTCTGGAAGGTCCAGGCGGTAGGCTAGCTTCCCAATCCTCGCAACAATCGGGAACGATCTGACGTACCTTGGGCTAAGCTTCCTTTTGGTACCAAATCGGACAATGCCTTTAGTGGGAGACACTCTCAAGAGCACCTGGTCTCCCACTGCAAACTCCAAGTCGTGCCTTCGCATATCTGCATAGCTTTTCTGTATGCTCTGCGCTGCTAGCAAATTCTTTCTAATCTCTGCTACTCTGGCCACAGTCTGCTGAACCCAATCGGGATCCAAAACTGCTCGCTCTTCAACTGCATCCCAACACAATGGGGATCTGCACTTCCGCCCAAAAAGAACCTCAAACGGAGCAGCTCGAATACTAGCGTGATAGCTGTTGTTATAGGCGAACTCTGCCAAAGCCAAGTGATCTTCCCATCATCCCTTCCAAGACATAACACAACATCTGAGCATATCCTCCAGTGTCTGTATGGTGCGTTCGGACTGACCATCCATTTGGGGATGAAATACGGTGCTAATACGAAGCAGTATGCCCAAGGCGCTCTGGAAACTCTCCCGGAACATAGAGACAAATTTAGCATCTCAATCAGAAACAATGGTTTTAGGAACCCCATGCAACCACACTATTTCTCGCACATATAGAGGAGTCAAATCACTTGCTGATTTGTTGTACGAATAGGAATAAAATGTGCAGACTTACTGAACCGGTCCACTATGACCCAAATAGCATCCTTTCCTCGCTGCGTGTAAGGTAAACCAACTACAAAATCCATGGATATATCATCCCACGGCCATACTGGAACCTCCAAAGGCTGCAGCAAACCTGCTGGTCGCTTATGCTCATCCTTGACCCGCTGGCAAACTCCACAAGATGCTACATATTGAGCGATATCAACCTTCATCCTTTTCCACCAGAAACTCTTCTTCAAATCATTGTACATCTTGGTCTCAACAGGATGTACGGTATACGGAGTACGATGTGCTTCCCTTAGAATCTCATCTTTAACCTGAGCCGCCTGTGGTACACAGAGGCGACCTTTAAAACGCAATGCACCAGACTCATCTACACTGAAGTGGTCTTGCTTGCCCTCAACAAAACGCTTCCTCACTCGCTGGAGCATCTAATCATGCTATTGTGCTTCCCGACTTTCGCCTCGGGATGGTGACTCAAGAAGTAACCGAGTCTCGATTTAATGTACTCGTCAAGAAAAATGAGATATCCATACGCACAAAATCAGCAATAAGGCAACTGAGAGTAGGAGGTGTCGCCTTGCGACTCAAAGTATCTGCTACAACATTAGCCTTGCCAGGGTGATACTAAATAGTGAGATCATAGTCTTTGATCAGTTCTAGCCATCTTCTCTGTCTCAGGTTCAGGTCTTTCTGGGTAAAGATATATTTTGGACTCTTATGATCAGTGAATATATCACAAGATTCGTCGTACAAATAATGGCGCTAGATTTTCAAAGCAAGAACCACTGCAACAAGCTCTAGATCATGAGTAGGATAATTCTACTCATATTTCTTCAACTACCTCGATGCATAGGCAATCACTTTGCCATCCTGCATGAGTACACAATCAAGTCCAACTATAGACGCATCTAAATAGATGGTGAACCACTTTCCAGGCTCAGGAAGGGTAAGAATTGGAGCAGTCACCAACCTATCTTTCAAAGTACAGAAACTGCGCTCACACGCATCTGACCACTGGAATTTGACACCTTTCTGTGTCAGCTGGGACATCGGTCTAGCAATGGTCAAAAAACCCTCCACAAAACGCCGGTAATAGCCAGTCAAACCCAGGAAACTCCTCACTTCCTTGATATTGGTTGGCCTTTTCTATTCTACCATTGTTGAGATCTTACTAGGATCAACTGAAATACCCTCTTGATTAATTACATGGCCCAGAAACCCAACTTCAGAAATCCAGGATTCGCACTTCTTCAGCTTGGTATAAAATTGGTTCTCTCTTAAGGTCTCAAGAACCAACCTCAGATGCTGGACATGATCCTCTTCCGTCTTGGAATAAATCAGGATATCATCAATGAATACTACAACGAAATCATCTAGGTATCGATGCAGCATGCTGTTCATGGCTTCCATGAAAACTGCAGGAGCATTTGTTAGTCCGAAAGACATAACCTTATACTCATAATGGTCATACCTCGTAGAGAAAGCTGTCTTCTCAATATCTTGCTCCCGAACTCGAATCTGGTTATAACCTGACTGAAGGTCAATCTTGGAGAATATTTTAGCCCCCTTAAATTGGTCAAAGAGATCCTCAATGCGGGGCAAAGGATATTTATTCTTCACAGTAGCCTGATTAAGAGCTCAATAGTCCACACACATACGCCAACTGCCATCTTTCTTCTTAGTGAACAGAACAGGTGCTCCCCATGGCGAAACACTACGCCGAATCATACCTTTGGACAGCAGGTCGTCCAATTGCTTCTTTAGCTCCTCTTGAAAGGGTCGAGCCAAACGGTAAGGAGACATCGATATGGGTCGAGTTCCCGGGATAAGATCAATCTGGAACTCCACTTTCCGCTCTAGAGGCATTCCAGGAAGCTCTACAAGAAAGGCATCGGGAAACTCATTCACGACAGGAACCTCCTCGATACGCAGTGAAGAGTTAGTCTTCTCACTGAGAGACCAAAGCAACCCAATGATTGAGGCCCGGCGACTAGGAAACAGACTAGCCAACACGAACAATAAATCAGACGGTGCACTACCCTAAAACACCAGTTCCTCACCGGACGGGGCCTGCAAAGTCACCGTCTTCCAGAAGCAACAAATCTTAGCACTAGAATGAATCAACGGTCCTACCGAATAACATCAAAAGGTGACAACTGAATTACCATAAGATTAGCAGTGAAAACCTCATCATCGATAGTGATAGAACAGCCCAGACAAGCTGTAGAGCTAGAAATAAGACCCCCCGGAGAGCTGACTACCACAGACTCAGAAATACGTTGTAAGCTCAAACCCGCCCTTCTAGCGAACTCTAGGGACACAAACGAATAAGTAGCCCCTGAATCAAACAGAACGAAAGCATCATGCGAATCGACTAGTAAAGTACATGTCACCACGTCGGACTAGTTTATATGACCCAAAATTTCAATTTCGATTAAAAATAAGACTTTATTAATTTTTGTGGATTTTGGAATTTTTAAAAACTTTTCCTAAAGTATATTAAGGCTAAAAGAATTTATGTGCAAAATCTATTACCAACTAAAAGTTGGAATTAATTTATTTAAGTCCAGAATGCCTCATAGAATTTCTGTGAATTTTCTCAAAATTTTTGGACTTCATTTACTATTTTCTAAAGCCTATTTAAATTTCTGGAATTAAATCAATTGAAAAGGTTTAAAATCTTTTGCTCTGATCTTGGGCGAAGCCCGCCTTGTCGCGCGTCTCGCCCACTTTCTCCCAGCGCTGAACGCTGGCCGTCCGTCGAAATCGGACGGCCGACATCAATCCACCTCGCGCCTCTCTCCTCTCTGTCTCGGCGACGGTGGGCCCGCCTTTGCAGTGTCGTCTTCCTCGCCTCCTTCTTCCCCGCGACGCCGCCATTACCGCCCTTCTTCTGCCGCCATCAAGTCCGCGATTCCTCCTCTCTTCACTGCGCCATCGTGCGCGTTAACGACGCCGCCTTCCACGCGTTCATTCCGCCATTACCCCCTCTTAACCCCGTGCGCCCGCGCCGTCTCGCCGCCATTAACGCCGCGCTAACCTCGACTCGGCCTCCCCTCGCCTATAAAAGCCGCCCCATTGCGCATTCTTTCCCGCAACTCATTCCCCACCTCCGTAGCTTCGCTCGCTCTCAATCGCCGGCATTTGAAATTTCCCCGGCGGCGGCCGAAACTCGTTCTTCTCCGATTCCGGCGCCACCAGACTTCCCCCGGCCACCTCGACTGCACCTTCGACATCAGCATCCTCAGGCGATCCTCTGGCGCACCTCGGCTTCGCCTGAAGACCCCCGGAGCTCCTTCGCCGCCAACAACCGAACCACACGCCGCCTCTCTCCGTCGCCGAGCGACCTTCCGCCACTCTCCCGCGCCCGGTGGCGACTCGCCTCGATGTCTCCCTCTGAACCTTTGCGCACCTCGCCGGAGCCCGCCGCCGCGCCGTTCGCCGGTGCCCTCGGCTCCGTGCTCCTCCCTCTCCGGTGCGAAGTGGATCGCCACCTCGGCGCCACACCGGCGCCACCTCACCCCTGGCGTGTGCGTGGCGACCACGCGGGCGCCGGCCTGAAAGACGCCGCGCCAAAGCCACCTCCCTCACACCTCTTGCCGTGGCCGAGTCCACCGTGGACTTGTGTCTCGCTGTGCACTCAGTCCATACTGTGCGGGCCCACATGTCGATCTCGATGCACAAGATGATCTGCTGGCGTCGGTGGCGCAATAAATAGAATTTCCTTTAGAAATTTAATTCGGGAAAATCAGAAATTCTGATTTTAGGATTTAATTTAGGTTTTAAACTTCCAGGAGCTCGTATTTCTTCATACAAACTCCGATTTAGGTGATTCAAATTTCTAAATTTGTATAAAATCAAGATCTAGCTAACTAAACCAAAATTATTTAATTTGGAATTAATTTGAATTTATTTGTGTTCATTTGAATTCTGTTTGAATTTGGAATATTTTCGCGTATAGATTTTGACGACTCCGGAGAGCTTGACCCTATTGAAGAAGTAGAATACCAGGAATTTGAACAAGGCAAGTTACACCATTGACCATTTTGCCCCAATATTTAAAATTATTTAATTTACATTTTAAATTAGTATTGCATGCATAATTGTATTTAATTATTTTAAATTCCTGTTTTAAATATTTAATTATTCCAATTCCTTTGTATAGCCAAATTTGATTGTTGTATTATCAATTCCTTGTAACTTTAGTCAAATGAATTTAAAAATAAATATCTGCATAGCAAATGCTTAGACCATGAAATATTTGTCTTTGGGAGAATTTAGCCAAAATTTCATAAATTGATAAAAAGCCTATGACATTGCTTTGTCATGGTGGACTTTTGCAAATGTCTTTTATAAAAATAAAAGAAAATGGTTTGTACTTGGGCAAACATGGACCGTTGGTGGGTGCAGGTTTATGCACGGCTGTGTCAGTTAGGACCGAGACCTGTGGTTTTTATTGAAAGTTGCCCAAGTAGATTAAGGACCGGCCTTTGAGCCGCATCTTGCAAAAGCTCCACCGTACTACCACATGTTCTGTATGGGCAGAACCAGGCTTAATAATTTGTATTACCTCATTATTGTTTATGCCATTTTTGTTGTGTGGGTGTCGGTTAGACTTTATTCCCACTTGGCGCAAGAGGGGGTTTCCGGCAGGTGGTTAGCCTAATGGAAGTGAAACCTTAGCGGGCATATTGGTATTGAGGTAATGCATTGGAAACGCCTTGTGATAATTGCCTAGTCACACGCCTAAGAAGCGTGCATTGGCCGACATAAGGCAAATTATCTCGTGTGGGTAAAGTTGTACCACCTCTGCAGAGTGTAAATCTATTCGAATAGCCGTGTCCACGGTCATGGACATGCTGAGCAAAGCCACTCTAAGTTAGATTTGTTTTGGTTTTAAAATAACTTTGGACATGATTTGAGGATGGTTAATCCTTGTGGTAAATTTGGGCGGGTAGCCTTGTGATAGGAGGGTATCCTTCACCATGTTTCATATGGAGGTTATCCACATATAAAATGATCAATTTTAAATCTGATTTTAGCTATGTAATGAAAATGTGCCTTGAAACTTAGTATAACTATTTAAACCAAAAATGCTGATTTATGCAAATAAACCCTACAACCTTCCTTTGAATGACTTATGCATGCATTCTAAATTCTGTATTGAGTGTAATTTGCGAGCACAGTTGTAGTGCTCACTCTTCTTTGAATATTATTATTCGGAGAAGACGCTATCCGAAGGTGAGGAGCAGGACGATTAGGCAGCGACCTCCAGACGATTGCCTGTGGCGTATCGTGTGGCTTACCATTATATTTTGCTTCCGCTTAATGTTTTATTTGGCCTCCGGGCCCAGTTGTAATAAACTCTATGCTTATTAATATACACGCTGGATATGTTTGTGATAACATTTTTGTGACTGTGTACACTGGAAATCCTGGACTAGTGTATGAACACAGAGAATTCGGGATCCTTCGTTCCCGGGTTCGACAACGGCCCATAGTATCAGGGGTGGGCATGGCGTAGACTCCCGGTGGTGCTGGATCAAAGGATGCACCAACACTCGGCGAAGGATAACCAGGAACTTCTACGGGGGAAACGAACGACGGCGGTGCAGACAGTTCGGGGTTCCAGTAGAACCCCGCAGGAGGTGCAGGAGTAAATGCTGCAAGAGGAACCCATCCCAAAGAAAACTGAGGCACAGGCACAGCAGCTAGGGTCTGAACTGAACCCCGATGAACACTGGAAGAAGAAGCTGCTGGGACGGACTCCCACCTAGTGATATTCTCTAGGTTCTGCTTGCATACAGACAACTGGTGGCCATCCCGTCCACACTGACGACATGTCCCTCTGAAAGAACACTCTGAAGCCCGGTGCCCCTCACCACACCTGAAGCATTTCATACCCTGACCTGGAGCAGGACGAATCTGGGGTGTAGATGATGAAGAACGTGGCACCGATGAAGAAGATTGCCCTTCTTGAGCAGGCGCGAGGATGACCTCCCTGAAACCTCTTGGGAGCAGGACGCTGAGAAGACCCACCTCCCCCACCAAAACTCCGCTTCTGGCCACCACCAGCACCACCAGCAGGGACAGGGCCACTAGCAGCCTACCTCTGTGAAGAAGGATCCCTCTCCAGCTCCATCCCCCTGGACTATTCGACCATAGAGCTGAAGTCACGCAAACCGGTCGCCCCCAGAATCTGAGATACTCCTGATTGAGGCCTCGATAGAACCTCTTGGCCTTCACCTGGTCGTCACTGGCCACCGCTGGTACAAAGCGTACCAGGTTGTTAAACCCAGTCTCATACTCAGACACTGACATCTTCCCTTGAACAAATGTCAGCAGTGATTGCTCCATCTTCTCAATGAAGGAGTCTGGATAGAACTTTGTCCTGAATTTCTCCACGAATACCTCCCAAGTACCTGGTCCTCTGACATTGGGGTCCTAGCGGACAGAACCCCTTCCCACCAGATATCAGCTTGGCCCTTCAGCTGAAAGGCCACAAATCGCGCCTTCTGCACCGAAGTCAGCTCTAATGCCCCAAATTGTCTTTCCATATACCTCAACCAGTCTGCAGCCTGCACCGGAGTACCTGCTCCGTCAAAGGTGTCCAGGCAAAGCGACATCCACTCGCGGAGACTCATCCTAGCCTCGGGTGGAACTACTGCAGCACCTGGTTCCGCTGCAGGCGCAGCTCCCACAGAAATGCCGCCTACAATTGCTAGCGCAGTTGCTGGTTCTCCCTCAGGAGATTCTGAATGACATCTTCTGACACAGCCTGAGCCTCTGCGACCGGAGGAGCAGCTGAGGCAATATATTCAGTAGCAGCACCAGCAGATCTCTTGGACGAAGGTGAAGACACGACCGAACCGCGTCCACGACCACGACCACGGATCCGTGGACGACCACGGCCACAACCTCTACCCCTTGCCATCTAAGAACATCACAGCCGATAAAACCAAACACTTAGCTTAACAGCAAAATATCACAAAACAAGTCAACAACGACTCATTAATCGAGTCTCATCAATAGAAATGCGGAAGCAATGAATTACCCATTCCCTCCTAATGTGCACAGTGTGTCAATTTTAAGATGTTTGAACGAACCACGGACCTAAAGCCTGCTCTGATACCAACTGTAACACCCTGGCTATTCGGAAGCCAAGATGTTATATAAAGAACTAACATACAACCACAATGCGGAAGAATTTAAACTGTAACTCCTCTAAGTACATAAAGAGAACAACTTTAATAGTAGCATGGCATGAATAAAGAATGAATTCATCTTAGTATAATCAGAGAGTAATTAAAACAAACCACTATCAGCAATTAACTAAACATACTATGGAGAGAAATAGCATCTGGTCTTAACTTTATTTATTACAATTCCTTAATTAACGAAATGAAGACACAATCGAAACTTATTATTTGAAGGTAAAATATGGTGAACTGAGTGAAAAGTGCTTGTCTACTCCCTCCCAACAAAGTCATCATCAACTGTCACCTAAATAAATAAACAAAACAAGAATGAGTGAAACTCGGCAAGTCTGATAAACAATTGATCATACAATGTTAAGAACAAGTCAATCTCAATACGAATTATGAACTTATCTAGGAAAACTTATGTGTATGAATGGAATGAATGGATGCATTGAAAGGAATGGACTGCACACATGCTCATACTGGTATAGCGAGTGACACACCTGTCGGTATTCACCTAAGCCCGTACTTAACAAAATCCGGGTACCAAATCTCCGTATGAAGAACGTTTCAAACGGGTGTCTGAAATTGCCCACATTGGAATAGTGGGTCTTACGTACCCATACTGGAGTTGATAGGTCTTAACAATTCCACTCCCGTGGACGGAACACGAACAACGCATGAATTGAATGAAACATATGCAATGAATGTCACTACTTTCTTCCACATGGATTACCGATTAAGAATGGAATATATATAACATGAAGTATGAACATGTATCCTAACATTAACAGCACATCAACAACATTCAACAGAAATCAATATATCTTAACGCATTGTACTTGCCTTCCGCGATGTGACGTGCTAGGAGGCAACGAAGGTGCTCGTACACTCGCCGCCTACACAATTATGTACTAAAAATAAGAACAACATGATATGGCAATGCTACCGATGATCTACAATAACCCCTGACTACCCAATACAACGAATATACCCAAAACTGAAATCAGACAATTCAGTCACCTGAAACCATACTGGACAGCGGTACAGAAAAATTCATATCTATTGAACCGGGACTCGGAACGAGGTAAGTCTAGTGCCCAACGAAACTTAACGAGCAAACCTACAAAACTCTAGTTGACAAGATTTCCTAATTATGCAAACATATTTGACTAAACAGTAGGTGAAAATGCCTAACAGCAATCTGTCCCGATGAACAGAACAGCAGTGAAGAATATAACATAACTTGTAATATATAAATAAAATTAAAGTGTTATTTATCAATATTGAAAGATAATAAAATTATCTACAGAAATCATTTGGGATGACAAATCTGAATTTGATCCTAACCAAGTCATATTTCATTAAACAACTATACTGATAATTCTCGTAAGGTTTCTCATGACAGCAATAAAGAATCAATCATAACTTTTGAACCGCAGATCGGATTCTGGTGAACTTGGCGGCTATGGAAAGCTAAGAACCATGTCTACAAATATCTAGGAGACAAAAACCTCAGATTCGGCCTTTAAGGTCACGAAACTGACCACGAAATCTACTAGACAGAACGGATAGACTACTGACAGATTTCAATCCAACCAAACCTATTCGAATTCGCATCTACCAAATTGTCACACGACCAAGAACGATGATTGTTACCCTTGATGAACCCAGGGAGGTGATGAACAGCACTTGGGGAAGACGATCTCTCTTCTCCTCACCCTCTTCTTCCCTTCAATTGGCCGAACGGGTGCTGTCCTCCTCCTCTCGTCCTCGCGACAGCCGGCAGCGGAGCAGCACCAAATGGCGGGGAGGAGCAACACGAGGGGGTAGCGGGGGAGGCGCCACGGCAGGGAGGAGGTGGCGGCTTGGGAGGGAGAGGGAGGGGTGGTGGCTATGAGGGGGAAGAGGGAAAGTGGGGACGGCTTGGGTTTGGCGCCCCCCCCTCTTGGTCGGCCCCCCCAAGGCCGGCCTCCCCTCTTGGGCCTCCTGGGCCGCGGCCCACGGCCCAGGTTGGCGAAAATTTATAGATTTTCCCTTTTTTCAGAAAATTCCCCTCTTTTAATATGGTTTTCTCCTCCCGGCTTCTTTTCTAATTACCCGATTAAGTTTCGGAGTATTACAGATCCAGATAGACTTATGCATAGCGACAGGTGAGAAGGTTTCATCATAATCAACACCTTGAATTTGTCTGAAACCCTTCGCAACCAATCGTGCCTTATGAATGTGAATATTTCCATCCATATCTATCTTTTTCTCAAAAATCCATTTGCACTCATTGGTTTTAACACCATCAGGTGCATCAACCAAGTTCCAAACTTGATTGTCATACATGGACTTTATCTCGAATCAAATGGCTTCAAGCCATGACTCAGAGTTTGGGTCCTTCATTTCTTCCGCATAAGTTTTAGGCTCATCATTATTCAATAATTAAATGTCAAGCCCATACCTTATAGGCAATTAACGTGGCCTTTTTCATCTATGTGGGGTTGATCCCTCATTTACAGGTTCAACAATATTTTGTTCATCATGTAGAGGTTCAGTAGGAGTTGAAACATTTTCAGATGGTTCCCGAATTTTTTCGAGTTGCACTTTGCTCCCACTGACTCCTTTGGAAAGAAACTCTTTCTCCAAGAAGACACCATTACAGGCAACAAACACTTTGTTATCTTCCCACTTATAAAAGTAATATCCTTTAGTTTCCTTATGATATCCCATAAAGAAACACGTATCATACTTGGGTGTGAGTTTATCAGATGTCAAACATTTTACATAAACCTCACAGCCCCATATCCTGATAAAAGACATAACAGGACACTTCCTGGTCCATATCTCATATGGTGTCATTTTCACAGTTTTTGAAGAAACCCAATTTAAAGTGAAAGCCGCTATTTCTATAGCGTATCCCTAAAATTGCAATGGAAGATCAGATTGGTCATCATTGACCGAACCATGTCCAACAATGTTCGGTTCCGTCATTCAGACACCCCATTTCATTGAGGCATTCCCGGCGGAGTGAGTTGTGGAACAATTCCATATTTCTTCAGATGATCACAAAACTCATGGCTCAAATATTCTCCTCCATGATTTGATCGTAGATATTTAATTGGCTTGCCAAGTTGATTCTGTACCTCATTCTGAAATTCATTGAACTTTTCAAAGGATTCAAACTTATGCCTCATTAAGTAGATATAACCATATCTACTAAAGTCATCAGTAAAAGTTATGAAGTACTGAAAACCACATCTAGCCGAGGTGCGCATTGGTCCACATACATCCGTATGTATAAGAGCCAATAAGTCACTTGTACTCTCACCTCTGGTCGTGAAAGGCGATTTTGTCGTCTTGCCAAGTAAACAAGATTAACATGTTTCACATGATTCAAAATCAAATGAGTTTAGAAGACTATCTTTATGGAGCTTCATCATGTGCCTCTCATTTATATGACCTAAACGACAATGCCAAACAAAAGTGGGATTCAATTCATTAGGTCGAGGTATCTTAGCATTAACGTTATAGACAGACATATCCTCAAGATTCAGAACATACAATCCATTTACCAATGGAGCATGATCATAAAGCATATCTTCAAAATAAATTGAACAACAATTGTTCTTTATTCTGAATTCATAACCTTTGTTCCTAAACATGAAGTAGAAATAATGTATTTGCTTAAGGCTGGAACATAATAACAATTATTTAATTCCATAACTAATCCTAAAGGTAAAGCTAATTGTTGGACCGAAAAGGCGACTAGAGGGGGGGGTGAATAGGAGCACACTCACTTTTTCACACAATATGAATTCAACACAATTTCACTCCAATAGCTATGATGAAGCTATGAAGATCAATATACCAGTACAGCGGAAGACTAGTATTGAATCCAATTAAACCCCTAAGCAATGCGACAAAAATCAGCAAGAATCAAATCTTAACAGAGGTGGACCGGTCGACCCGTTATATCTGGTGATCGACCGGCACCAAAATCGGTCGACCTCTGGTGTGGGGCGGTCGGACCGGCACCAAAATCGGTCTGACCTCTGGTGTGGGGCGGTCCGACCCGCAGAGCTCGAGCAGTAAAATGTACCCGATGACGAAGTTGCAATTAGGTCTAACTTTTGATTCTCAACTCCAAACTTCACGAAACTTTGCACACACCTTCTCTATGATATTAAGGACCTATTCCAATCAACAATTATGATAATTCTTGGACGAACAAATATCTTTTACGATCTGATTGAAGAAGGGTGCAAACCGCAAAAGTGAAAACTAGATCCAATCGCTTGCTCGTGGGTGATTGATGATCAAATTGATCCTAGATGGGTTCCCACACATCACAGCAAGCTAATCCACGTGAGAGAATCAATCAAAAACTCGTGGATCAAAGAAAGCCCTAAAATCACGAAATTGAAAGCAAGAACGAAAAGAGACTTATCTCAAGCAAACCTTGCATAGATTAAGAACGTGATCGTCGCTGGATTACACCCACGCCATCAAGGATCAGTGGTCAATCCAAGATCACGAAATTCTTCTCAAACCATAAAGAGCCCTAGCCTCCACCTCAACTCCCCTAAGCCAATTAGGGTTTCGCAACAAAAGAGGCGAGAGAGAAAAGAGCTAGATGGTGCAGCCACCACCTCCCCCTATTTATAGTGGAGGCCTAGACTCCTAGGGTTTGACTCCATTGGGCTCCCGTTAAGGCCCACTAACAAACGGGTCACACACGCACGCTTCGCAAAGCGCCGTCTTTAACCTTTTGACCTAAACCGCTTCACCATGCGCCATGGATTCGCCAATAGGTCACCCTTGTCCATCTTGTGTCACGCTTGAGTCGTTGACCTCACCCGGCATCGTCGATCGTTCTGGACCTCAACTCTTCAAGTCTAGTCCCGATTCTCCTCGCCGTTGACCGTCGTTGACCACCAAGCTACCTACACAACCACAGACAAGAAAACACGTATTCGGGAACAAGTTCTTCACAACTTGACCCATGTTAGTCAAAACATGCATCATGCAAATCATATGCCACAATACCAATGACTTTGACCTAACAAAACAACATCGCCACGAAGTTGGCCGACGTTCAAGTAGAAACCGGTCTGACCGCTCCAGGTGAGCCGGTCGGACCGCCCATGGCGGTCGGACCGCTCCACGTGAGCGGTCGGACCGCCCTGGGACTTAGCGAAATACAAACTCCCAAATTTCAAACCTTACGAAACTTTAAACCAATAGAACTTCTTACTGGAGACTCCAAAAATCATGAGACCAAGTGCATTGGGATCCCCTCACTTGCCTACAACACCTATTTTTGGCCCAGCCCATTCTGAGAACTTTTAGGTCATTGCCGGTCCGACCGCCCCTCATGACCGGTCCGACCGATTTGGGACCGGTCGGACCGCCGTGCAAGGACCGGTCGGACCGCCCTGTCGAGAAGCTCAGTAACTTTGTCGGCGCGTGAAACGACAAACCGTAAACGCCATTGCCAATTGTCACATCATCCTAAGATCTGGAACATATCCCCATGAAATCCACAATCTCCCCCTTGATGAACACATTGGCAATTATCCAGAAAATTTAAGTAAGAGGTTTGAAAACGAGTTTACTCGCAGTTTTCGCACAAAGGCACAACTTGGTCCATAAGCAAGAAAAAGCAGTGAAAATGACCAAGCTGGCATCAGAATAGTATAGGCATGTGAGACAAGGCAAAAGTAAGCATAAAAACTTTGATTTCCAGAAAAGGGTCAAAATTCTCACATAAGGTCCATATGAAAGAACAATTGTTCAACTGACCTATGATCATTGTGAGGATAAAAGAATGCAATTCAAGTTCAGAATATTCAATAAGACAATAAGAATGCAACTCAAGAACTCCCCCTCACTATGATCCTCGATTTTCAAAAACTTTCCACTTTTCAGTTACTCCCCCTTTGTTTAATCTTCTCCCCCAACAAAGAAATATCTTCTCATTAACACATCTTCTCCAAACAAAGAAATATAACACATCTTCTCCCAAAGAAATATCTTCTCATTAATTAACACATCTTCTCCCCCTTTGACAATGGATTCATCAAGGAATCACGTCTTCCTCTCATCCAGAGATAACCAATAGATGATAAAGAAAGAAGCAGAAATAAAAGAAGCATAAACAGGAGCATGCATGAAGTGCAATGGAGTGGCTTCATTTTTGTATTTTTTAATTTTTGATTAAAAGAAGCTTTGGAGATTACCCAAAAGAACAATCTAGTATCTCTAATATTGCACAAACAGCATATCAATCCTGACAGCGCAAGCAAGATCATGGTAAAACATATATATCAAAGCTAAGCACAAAGGCTCAAAAGTAAAGCAGTAGATTTGATCAATTTAAGCAACGCTTCAAATTCAGCAAGTTCATCAACAGGATCCTAAAGTGAAATTGGCCATGTCAAAATGTCAAAGTGAGATCAAAAATCTAACAAAGACCACATTAAGAGTCAATCAAGTCCCGTATTGAATCATTTTGCTCAATATTTTGTAAACGCCCATTTGTCAACATTTTTCTCATTTGCATTGAATATTGAAGTTGACTAATGATCTAACTTAGTGATAAGATCCTGGACTAGGAGCCATCCACAAACTCATCCTAAGCTTCGACCAGAAGTTGATTAAAGGTATATCTTAGTAAAGAAGATCTGGACTAGGAGCCATCCACAAACTCTTTCTAAGCTTCTACCGGGGCGACAAATCTTAAGGTTCATGTCATTTCTGACAAGCAGTCCCCATGAGATCGTCTGGTTCATCAAACTATCTCCAAGTTCATGTCATTTGACAAGCAATCTCGTAAGAATAGTTTGGCACAATTTAAGCATAAGACAATCTTGATTTTCATTTTTCACATGAGCAGTTTTAGAATCTCAAGAACACAAAAGCTCAAGTAATGGTCAATTTTAGATCAAAGAGCTAACAAAGCAATTCTGACAGGGCCAATGTCACAAGAGGAGCACTAATTGCGCAACTCGCTAAAACATCCACAAATTGCAATTTCTTAGTTTGAGTTGTTTAAAAGGTTCTAGCTCATATAGCAAAGACTTAGCTACACATGTAAAAGCATGATAATTCTAGCAAGTCAAAGAACTAGACATGACATTGAGCAAGAATTGAAATACAAAAGCTCTAAAGGGTAATAGGCAAAGCTTCATCAATTTTAAAGATAAGCGAAAAACTTATATTACAATGCATTTTTTTCATACCACTTGTTGTAACCACTTGTTGTTACCACTTGTTGTTATACCACTTGTTGGATTTTTCATATGAATGCAATATGACACAATGAGATGCAATTAAAAAGCCTAAAAACCTAAAAAGTTCAAAAAGATCACTAAGTCCAGGAAAAGAACAATAAAAGATCAAAAGAACAAGGAAAGATCAGAAAAGATCGAACTCCCCCTCAAACCAACCCATAAGGATAAATAACCCCTAACTCGCTTCTCAAGGTGGCAAACCTAGTTGGGTCTAAAGATTTGGTGAGGATAAAAACAAAAGACAAAAGAAGTGCCTAGTGGGTGACAAGCGCCTGAGGTACTCTTCCTATCTAGCCGATGACCCGCACAATCGAATAAGAAAAACCCCCGAATGGACAAGGATAAAGAACAGGAATATCAAATGCCATACAAAGAGAGTAGAGTGTAAGTACCTGAATAAGAGCTTAACGGCCTGGCGATGGGAAGTTCTCGGAGATGCTTGAAACCCGTCGACCGCGTGAAGGAGGTAAACCATCTTGAGTCTCCGGTCATATGGCGTGAACAGCCGGAGTCAACAAAGCACGTGCTCTTCCTCTTTCCGCGGCAGTCCTGAAAAATCAAGGCACAGAAGAACAATGTGTCTCGATACTGGGGTTAGTTAAACAAGACTTGGGAACCCAGTACTGAGACACACGTCTGCGAGTAGTATGCAAAGCAGAAGTGTTATCCTTGATTTCATCTAAAATTCTGTTATGAGCAATGTTTAAGTTAACATGGGAATTAAACTGTCCAAGGGCGGTCTGACCGGCGTTGTGCTGGCGGTCAGACCGGCGACCAAATCGGTCAGACCGGTGACCACCGTGATCGACCGCGACTGAAGAACATGAGAATTAGGATATGTAGAAGCATGATGATTAACATGTGAGAAAAATCCTAATCCAGGTTTATTCCTTTCAGTGTTACCATGTCTCATAAAAGCTCTAGGTTGCCTGAATGAAATTCTATCAAGATTTTTCCTATCATTTTTCAACCTCACGCCAATGAATTCAATCAAATGCCCACTTTTCTTGCAATAAGTGCAATGGTACTTGGTACCACTAGAAGAAGCACCATTTGAATTAATACAAGGTTGGGCAAAACCTGCAGATTTAAAAGATGTTTTTGCAGGTTGGGTTTTGAATTCAATTAAACCTTTTTCCAAGACTTGAATGACTTTTGGGTTTGAATTGTCTTGAAAAGAATTGAATCCTAAACCTTGCTTCTTATAAGGAGTTTTAGACTTGTCAAGAATCATGTTTAATTGTTTCTTACCTTTAGAAAATTTCTCTAATGTATCATGAAGGTAAGCATTTTCTTTTCTCAAGTTAACACAAGCATCACAAGTTTTATCCATTGATTTCTCCTTATACAAAGCAATTTCAAGCTTAAGAGCGGAACATGAAGCACAAGTAGTATTTTTAATATTGTCCTTAAGCTTAGCATATTTGACTCTAGTAGCTTCTAAGATATCTTTGATTTCACGTTCTTTTTCTAAGCATGAAGTGCAAGGGCTAGAATCAATCACATCAGAAGCAATCAACTTGCTAGACTATAAGCATTTTTCACAAGGAGCAGATTTAATTTCAATTAGCTCGGTTCTAGCATTTTCAAGTTGTTGTAAAGCAATATTATGAGCAGATTGTAAATTGGTAATTTCTGAATGCATAGCATGACAAGATAAACATTCATCAGGTTCAAGAGTCTTAACATTTGCAAGTTCTAGTTTCAGTTTACCAATTTTTGACTCTAGTTTCTTATTTTTAGTCATGACAAATTCTAGCGCTTCATCTTGACTAAGCACTTGCTCAACTATAGAATCATATTTAGCAGAAAGCTCATCATAAGAAAAAGATACCTCATCATTATCAATGTCGTCGGTGTCAGCCATGAAGCACATGCCGGTGAAGTCCTTGGCCTTCCCTTTCTTATCCTCTTCGCTCCCGGAGTCCACATCGCTAACGGATTGCTCTCCAAAAGCGGCAAGGACCGGTGAGCGGCCTTTATGAGCTTGTGACATCATACTCGAGTTGTTCTCATGAGGCTTCTTCCAAGTCGTCTTCTCCTCCTTGTGCTTACCCTTACCTTTTAGCTTGGGGCAATTGGCGGATGTGTAAAGCTCTCCACACTCATAGCAAATAACAGGACCACCTCTCTTTTATTTCTCACATTGTTGTAAGCCCGTGTGAATTTTTTAGCTAAAAGAGCTAACTCTGTCTCAGAATATTTTCAAGCTCCTCCTCGAAATCGCAGATAAGCAAGCAAATGAAAATCCGTAAGAAGATTCAAAAGAGTCATCAAAAGCCTTTTGTGAGGATCGCTACCAAAGCTAAATTATCTTTCTTGGGATGATCAACTCTTTTAATTTCATGAGTCTTGAGTTTACTATAAAGCAATTCTAAAGTAAGACTCGAAAGATCAACATTCTCTTCTATAGCAGTAGCCTTCATCTCCCACTCCTTGGTGTTGATTGCAGCCAAGAGGTGGGTGGCATTTTCAGATTGAGAATATTCAATATCAACAGCTTTCATTTGATTAATCACTTTATTAAAACGACTGAAAATGTCATCGATGCTCTCTCCAGGACACATCTCAAATTTGTTATAATCACGCTTATAGATTGTTTGGCGCACTTTCTTAATTTGGGACGAACCCTCATGATATGTTTCGAGAGTGCTCCAAATCTCGTCTTGTGATGCAAAATTGCAAATCCTATCATATTCTTGTCTACCAAGCGCACCATATAAAAGATTCTTGGCCTTGTTGTTGTTAGCCAAAAGAACCACAGAAGCAGGAGTTTCAACCTCAGGAATAATGAGCGGGGATCGAACAACGTCCCATATAGCTTGTCCCTCGCTCTCAAGGAATACTCGCATACGATTCTTCCAATAGGCATAGTCTTGTCCATTGAACATATGCGGTTTTGTAGTGAATCTATCCATCGCCAAAGTTCAGTGACCGGTTAAGATCAAGAGTGAACTAACCGGACTCTGATACCACTTGTTGGACCGAAAAGGCGACTAGAGGGGGGGTGAATAGGAGCACACTCACTTTTTCACACAATATGAATTCAACACAATTTCACTCCAATAGCTATGATGAAGCTATGAAGATCAATATACCGATCAAATGGAAGACTAGTATTGAATCAATTAAACCCCTAAGCAATGCGACAAAAATCAAGAAGAATCAAATCTTAAGAGGTGACCGGTCGATCATTTGTTATCTGGCGATCGACCGGCACCAAAATCGGTCGACCTCGGTGTGGGGCGGTCGGACCGGCACCAAAATCGGTCGACCTCGGTGTGGGGCGGTCCGACCGTGAGCTCGAGCGATAAAAGCGACCAGATGACGAAGTTGCAATTAGGTCTAACTTTTGATTCTCAACTCCAAACTTCACGAAACTTTGCACACACCTTCTCTATGATATTAAGGACCTATTCCAATCAACAATTATGATAATTCTTGGACGAACAAATATCTTTTACGATCTGATTGAAGAAGGGTGCAAAACCGGGCAAAAGTGAAAACTAGATCCAATCGCTTGCTCGTGGGTGATTGATGATCAAATTGATCCTAGATGGGTTCCCACACATCACAGCAAGCTAATCCACGTGAAAGAATCAATCAAAACTCGTGGATCAAAGAAAGCCCTAAAATCACGAAATTGAAAGCAAGAACGAAAAGAGACTTATCTCAAGCAAACCTTGCATAGATTAAGAACGTGATCGTCGCTGGATTACACCCACGCCATCAAGGATCAGTGGTCAATCCAAGATCACGAAATTCTTCTCAAACCATAAAGAGCCCTAGCCTCCACCTCAACTCCTCTAAGCCAATTAGGGTTTCGCAACAAAAGAGGCGAGAGAGAAAAGAGCTAGATGGTGCAGCCACCACCTCCCCCTATTTATAGTGGAGGCCTAGACTCCTAGGGTTTGACTCCATTGGGCTCCGTTAAGGCCCACTAACAAGCGGGTCACACACGCACGCCATAAGCGCCGTCTTTAACCTTTTGACCTAAACCGCTTCACCATGCGCCATGGATTCACCAATAGGTCACCCTTGTCCATCTTGTGTCACGCTTGAGTCGTTGACCTCACCCGGCATCGTCGATCGTTCTGGACCTCAACTCTTCAAGTCTAGTCCCGATTCTCCTCGCCGTTTACCGTCGTTGACCACCAAGCTACCTGCACAACCACAGACAAGAAAACACGTATTCGGGAACAAGTTCTTCACAACTTGACCCATGTTAGTCAAAACATGCATCATGCAAATCATATGCCACAATACCAATGACTTTGACCTAACAAAACAACATCGCCACGAAGTTGGCCGACGTTCAAGTAGAAACCGGTCTGACCGCTCCAGGTGAGCCGGTCGGACCGCCCCATGGCCGGTCGGACCGCCCCTTGGGACTTAGCCGAAATACAAACTCCCAAATTCCGAAACCTT
The DNA here is from genome assembly GCA_036346395.1 of Hsuehochloa calcarea. Lineage (NCBI taxonomy): Eukaryota > Viridiplantae > Streptophyta > Magnoliopsida > Poales > Poaceae > Hsuehochloa > Hsuehochloa calcarea. The sequence continues at coordinate 16,656,042 of CM070614.1, read as the reverse complement.
CTGGAAACTTTAAACCAATAGAACTTCTTACTGGAGACTCCAAAAATCATGAGACCAAGTGCATTGGGATCCCTCACTTGCCTACAACACCTATTTTGGCCCACCCATTACGAGAACTTTTAGGTCATTGCCGGTCCGACCGCCCCTCATGGCGGTCCGACCGATTTGGGACGATCGGACCGCCGATGCAAGGACCGGTCGGACCGCCCATCGAAGCTCAGTAACTTTGTCGAAAACGCGTGAAACGACAAACCGTAAATGCCATTGCCAATTGTCACATCATCCTAAGATCTGGAACATATCCCCATGAAATCCACACTAATGTTAAAGTGCCAATAGCTAATGCATCAACTCTTGCTCCATTGCTCACGCGAAGATCAACATCTCTTCTTACCAAACTTCTACTCCTTATCAGTTCCTGCATCCAATTGCAAATATGAGCAACCGATCCGGTATCAAATACCCAAGAACATATAGGAGAAGTAACAAGATTAATTTGTATAACATTTATGCATGAACTAGAAGTCTTACTTCCTTTGTTCATTTTCATCTCTGCCAAGTACTTCTTTCAATTTCTCTTCCAATGCCCAGTCTCATGACAATGGTAACATTCTGTGTCAGGCTTGGGACCCAGCTTCAGCTTCTTAAACTTAGCTTTGAGACTTTCGATCTCATCTTTAGCCTTTCCTTTGCCCTTACCCTTTCACTTTGACTTACCCTTCTTCTTGAAGCCAGTAGTCTTTTGAACTATCATCACATGATTGGAGCTTTTCTTGATACTCTCCTCAGCACCCTTAAGCATGCCATGTAACTCAGTCATTGATTTCTCCATGCCATTCATATGAAAATTCAATATGACAGGCTCAAAGCTCGTAGAGAGCGATTGAAGAATCACATCAGTAACCAACTCTTGACTAAGGGGAAAACCAAGCTTTTCTAAGCTCTCAATGAGACCAATTATTTTGATCACATGAGGACTAACCGGGTTACCTTCTGACAGTCTACAAGAAAACAATGCCTTAGAGGTGTTAAACCTCTCTGCCCTTGCTTGATCCTGAAACATACCTTTCAGACTCACAATCATATTTTTTGCATTCGTGGTCTCATATTGCTTTTGAAGCTCAGAGTTCATGGTTGCAAGCATTACGCAGTGCACATCGACTGCTTCATTACAATGCTCCTCGGGGTAAGGACCCTCTAGATTATATTCCTTCTTTTTCTTGTTTGAGAACAATTCTCATATTACGAAACCAGTCAATGAAGTTTGTACCATTCAGTTTTTCCTTATCAAGAATAGATCGCAAATTAAAGGTAGGTGCAGTAGAAGTAATAGGTGCCATGATCTACAACAGAAATATATGGAAAGATTCAACACTGTGTTTATGTAAGATCTTCTATTAGACACTTATGTTGGTGGTTATGTTCGACCAGTCTACAACAAGCTCATATCACCATACGACTAGTCTGGACCTGGTCGTATCACCATATGACTAGTCTGGAGCTGGTCGTATCACCATACAACCAGTGCTCGAACTCAATCAACAACAGATAATAAAAGATACTCCCACTAAATGTTCTAAACCATGTTTCCCTATAATATCATTTAGTGAGTTCAAGATCCAAAAATCATTCAGTCCTAGCGAGCTTTGGCATCATTGCTAGAAACCTAGTGATTTAAGGTAAGCAGCCCTTTGCCAATCATATCACATATTACTCTTGTTTGTTGGGTGGCATCTTTATACCCCGGTGACCAACACTATGCCCCTAGGCCGAAAACTATTTTGATAGTCTTGTCAAGTTAAACCAACACTATGCTGTGGGTGTCCGACACCCACCCTATCTTATTAAGATAGTTAATGACACCCTACTTTAATAGACTTGCCAATTAATGATCAAAATCGTGATAGGCGCAGCTATTGGAAATGCATCAATTTTACTTAATTTTTCTTGAGGGATACTACTTTATCATGTCAAAACATCTAATGACAGAACATGAACAAATAGCATAACAGGAATAGACACAATCATTCATAGATAATCGTATTAAATTGTGAAATAGTATAGCCCTTAACATGTCAATCGCTATCAGCATGCTTCATGTTCTCCGATCACCATGCTTGACCTCTTCGACCGCATTCATCTACTAGGCATTTACTTCTAAAAGCTAGTAATGAATTACATAAGATAATATCAAGCATCACATGTCAATACACATACCGTTATATAATAATATGTAGCTCGATGGCTATCTCACAATATGAAACGCAGACCATGAAAATCCATTCATGCATCACATACACAATGGGCTATACTATTCACATCAAACCCTGCAAAAACGAGTTATGCATAGAATCCAATTCTATCGGGCGACATGAACACACACTACCTAAAACGTGTGGTACGATTACCCAGCAAGGCGGTCCCGCTAGCCTATTAGTGGGCGAGGTTCGAAGGGGCGGCGCCCCTCACTGGTCGAGAGCAGCGCGCTTGGAAAAATTTTTCGGAATATGAATCTTATTCACATAGCCGAGCCTTGGAAATTATCGGATTAATCATATTAACCCTATTTCGAACCAATATGATCATGGCCTTGATACGACCAAGCATTGCGGCATACTCCGATAGCGGAATTCCGACCGGTAGGAGTATTATGTAGTGTGGTCGTGAACAAGCACAGTAAAACATCTGATCCTTTCAGCTCATACCTCCTCGTAGACCCATCTACTACCACCGAAAACCGATCGATCTTATCGAGCAGTGCTTAGATCGTTCCATCCACATGAACCGAATTAGGTTACCAAACCCGACCAGTAATAGATCCAATCTACTACTGCCACATATCAAGTATATGCAGCCGATCTAGATCAAAAACTATGCAGGATGGCTCTGATGCCACTGTAGTGATACGGGTAGGCTACGATAGCAACAATTCAAAATTTCTACCACGTAAACCAGAAAGCCAAACAAGTAGATGATCACATATCATTACCACCAGACGCTTACTGCAGAGGAAGATGAGTTGGAGTAGAATGATCCAACGAAGAGCGCATCGGTGAAGTGGTTGTAGGTGATCGTCCACACCAGCAACCTCTACAGTTCCTCGTGAAGATTGTGGATCGTCCTCAAGCATAACAGTAACCGCAGTAGCGCCTCTACGGTATCCACATGTCCAGGGAAGGAACAACCGAACACCGGTGTGCTAGCACCAAGTTGCACGGCGAGGCTCTCAGGAAGATGGCGGCTAGGGTTTTGGTAGAACAACTCACATTAACTCATATATCATCACTTTTCAAATATCCTCAAGCATCTCCTTATAAAGTGTCCATGACAGATCCTATCTGAACACATTTTTTTCAACCAGTTAAGTGTGTGACCCGTTAGGTTCATGTGCAGTCGGTTGTGACTCGAAAACCCTTTCCGACCACAAGTCGTTAGCGGTTCCTAGCAGGACATAACGATTCCCGAACACACATAAATTATATCGGACGAACCTTAATGCAATACGATCTACGACTAGGTCCTCATCACTTATGACCGTGTCCTATCTCTATACGACCAGTTCGTATTTGGTCATGACCAGTTCGTAACTTTTTACGACCAGGTTTCGACCACTTTGTGATTACGTTCGACTAGTCTATGACTAGCTCGTATCTCCATACGACTTGTCCATAACTGATCGAACTAAGCGACCTACTCATGTTATCCATGGACTGTTCAATATTTTCTCGATCGAGTGTTAGATAACCTTATGTGGCCGAACACTTCAACAACCAGTGGCATGGCTATGCACTTTCGTTATCTGATCACTTCAATGGCCCTAGTGATATCTCTCATGTTATGTTACGAGGGGATCTGACCTGCCACATCCCTCCACATGTTTCATAGCATACCCAAAGTTACCTTTATAATTACCTAGTTACGAGCACTGTTAGGCAACCCCTAAGAGTGCTATTACGCATATAGGGAACCATGCTGATCACAGGTCTAAGAATTATACATCATCATTGCTTGAGACCAACTAATGACACATAGAATGATAACAATCTCAATAGTGTCTCAAGGTGGGTCAATCCAACACTACGTTCTCTAATATGTGTTCACATTATTGATTCGATATCCCTATATCCATGACCGGTGAAACATTACCATCAATCAATAAATGTGTTGGCCGATAGAGTCACTAGTGTTCCGACCAGTGACATTCGACCAGGGATACATTTAGAACGACATCATCATAAGTTAAAAGAACTTCACCAACAAGTCATATACTTGTCAATCTTCATAACTGATGATTCATTCTAAGGAACAGAATCACACTTATTCAATAACTCATAAACATAGACGTGATACAATCATCTCTATGATTGCATCTAGGAAATATCACCAACAAGTCATTGTCCAGTGCAATGATGAGAAGAATGTGCTATATGCATCTTATCAACTGCAAGAAACAGTAGCGCTTTGTGGGAGAACCATCAGGCTATTCTGGAATATGGCCAGACTCTCACATGGGCCGCCTTCAAGAAGGCGCTTCGTGATGCATGCATCCCAGTGGGTCTCATGGATATCAAGAAGCGGGAGTTCTATGAACTCCGACAGGGGAACCTGACGGTAATGAAGTTCCTCCATCGCTTTAACTATCTTGCCCACTATGCTACTTCTAATATACCGAACGAAGAAAGAAAGGTTGCTCATTTTTGGGAGTGCTTTAATGATGATATGAAGTGGTCACTCGCTGGCCATAACATCCCCAACTTCCAAACCTTGGTTAACAAGGCCATTTAGGTTGAAGATAGCACCCGAACAGTTGTGGAGAGCTGCAAGCGCATGTGGTTAGTGCAGAAATCAGTAAGCAGCGGCACACCAAGACTGCACTTTTGGCAACCATCAAACACACGTCCTTTGGCACCACCACCTCACAGGTTCCAAGCCCAATGTCCTCTCCCATAGCAAGTCGTGGCTCAATGATATAACGTGGAGGCGATCGTCCGATGCAAAGCGGGCAGCGCAGCGTCACTGTTATGGGCATGTGGTGAATGCGGCGCTGCGAATGTGTGCCCAAAAAAGACGTTTCTTGTGCCTCAACCTCAACCTCATGGCGTTCAGCAGTGACCCCAGGGCCTTACACAAGGTCAAGGAGGGCAGGAAGCTCCCAAACTGGCTCAAGGCTTTGGACGCAGCCGTCTGAACTATACGTTTGCCGAGGAGGCCAACGCAGCAGCCGATGCAGTGATGGGTATGATTCTCATCTAGTCAGTATCTATATTGGTGTTATTTGATTCCAGAGCTTCCCATTCATTAATTTCTAAGAAGTTTGCCATACGACAAGAATTAATACTACATCCCTAGAAAGCATCATGCAAGTTCACTCACCTGAGTCTATCATGAGGGAACAACTCGGATGTTTTGATATACAAATTGAAAGGAATGGGATAGAAGGGATGCCGCCGGACCATAACATGGAGTTTGTCATTGATTTAATACCTGGGACAACACCTATGTCTAAGCGACCTTATCGAATGGCATCTGACGAGTTGGTTGAACTAAAGCAACAACTCAAACAACAATTGGACAAATGGTTCATCTGTCCTAGCTCGTCACCATGGGGAAGCCCCATGCTATCCATAAAGAAGAAAGATGACAATCTACGTTTGTGTGTCGACTACCATTCTTTAAATGAATTCCCCATCAAGAACAAATATCCCCTCCCGAGGATTGATGATTTGTTTGATCAAATGAATTATGCTTGTGTCTTCTCCAATATCGATTTGAGGCTCGGTCGCTTCCAACTCAAGATCAGGCCGGAAGACATTCCAAAGTCTACATTCACTACCCGTTACGGCTTGTACGAGTACACCGTAATATCATTCAGACTTACTAATGCTCCCGCAAGTTTCGTGAACCTTATGAACAAGATTTTTAGGGAGTATTTGGATCAGTTCATGGTGATTTTCATCAATGAAATTCTTATTTATTCTAAAAATTCAAACGAACATGAGCTATACTTTCGTTTGGTGCTAGACAAGCTGCGCCAACATCAACTATACGCAAAGTTTAGCAAGTGTGAGTTTTGGCTAAAAGAAGTCAGTTTCTTAAGCCATGTTCTTTCTGAAGGAGGTGAGACCGTGGACCCAACCAAAATATAAGATGTCCTAGCTTGGGAACAGCCCCGCACTATTCCAGAAGTCTAAAGTTTTCTCGGCCTAGCCGAATATTATCGTCGGTTCATCGTGTTGGATCGAAAAGGCGACTAGAGGGGGTGAATAGGAGCACGCTCACTTTTTCACAAATAATGGATTCAACATAAATTTCACTCCAGTAGCTATGGAAACTATGAAGATCAGTATATCAGTACAGCGGAAGACTAATATTGAATCCAATAAAAACCCCTAAACAATACTACAAAAGATCAAACACAAGATAGCAAATCTCAGTGCACTGCCGGTCGAACCGCTGGGTCAAGGGCGGTCGGACCGATTTCCTACCGGTTTGACCGGTGATCTTGCTGATCGACCCGGCCTCGAGCAGATCAAACAGCCCGATGACGAAGTTGCAAATAGATGAAACTTTTGATCTACAACTCCAAACTTGATGAAACTTGGAACACACCTTCTCTATTATATCAGGAAGCTATTCCAATCGAAGATTGTGATAATTCTTGAAAGAATAAAGATCATTTTCTGTTTGACCAAAGAAGGGTTCAAAACCGGGTCAAAACGAAAACTTGATCCAAGATCTTGCTCGTGGGTGATTGATGATCAAGATGATCCTAGATAGGTTCCCACGCATCGCAGCAAGCTAGATCACGTGAAGAATTCAATCAAAAACTCGCGGATTAAAGAAAGACTCAAAAATCATCACATATAGAGAACGAACGCAATGAGACAAAACATTGATCAAACTTTCCTTTGATTGATTGATATGATATGGGCTTACAGCCCCTCCATCAATTGAGGACAATGCTCAATCCAAGAGCACGAAAATCACATCAAACTATCAAGAACCCTAGCCTCCACAAAATCTCTCCCTAAGAAAATTAGGATTTACAAAAATAGCAAAAGAGACGAAGGGAACGTGCAGCCACCTCCCTCTTCTATTTATAGTGAAGGCTTAGACATTCTAGAAGTTTGACTCAATTGGGCTCCCGTTAAGGCCCAAAACAAATGGGACACTTACGCACGTATTTTAATGCGCCGTCTTTAACTCCCCTTGACCTAACTAGCTACACCTAGCGCCATCTTGGGCCTCGGATTAGCCAATAGGTCACCCTTGTCTATCTTGCACCACGCTTGAGTACATTGACCTCACCCGGCATCGTCGATCGTTCTGGACCTCAGCTCTCCAAGCCTAGTCCCGATCATCTTCGATGTTGACCGTCGTTGACCACCAAGCAAACCTGCACAACAATAGACAAGTAAACCGAATTTGGGAACAAATTCTTCACAACTTGATCCATGTTAGTCAAAACATGCATCATGCAACATATATACCCTGAAACTCATGACTTTGACCTAACAACCGAACAACGTCGCCACGACGGGCGACGATCAAAGTGAAAACCGGTCAGATATGCATCATGTTGATTGAAGCAATTCAACTGGTATTGCATGAAGAGTTGCAAAAGATCAATTTAGAAGTGGTTGAGGAGGGCTATGTTGCTGCCCTAGTGCTGCAACCTACCCTCGAGTCTCAAATCCAAGCTGCTCAACTTAGGGATCCAACGATTGCCGAAATCAAGCACGACTTGCAGGATGGTAGGAAATCAAAATTCGCTGAGAACCTGAGTGGATTGATTATGCATGGACATCAGCTCTACGTCCTAGATAATCATGATATCAAGGAGCTAATCCCCCGAGAAGCTCATGATTCACCACTCTCCATTCACCCCAGAAGTAAAAAGATGTATCGGGACCTCTGGACATGATTCTGGTGGCCCGGTAGGAAGCGGGACATTGCCGTACATGTTGCCATGTGCGACTTGTGTCAATGGATAAAAGAAGAACACCAACGGACAACAGGGTTATTTTAGCCCCTGAAGGTTCCCGAATGGAAATGGGATGATGTCGGTATGGATTTCATTACCGGACTACCGAGCACCCGAAACTGGCATGACTCAACATGGGTTATTGTTGACCGCTTGACTAAAGTGGCTCACTTCATTCTGGTAAATACCGCCTATAAAGGCGCTAAACTCACAGAACTCTACCTGAACAACATTGTCTGCCTGCACGGTATGCCAAAGACGATAACTTCTGATCGAGGTCCTCAATTCACCTCACAATTTTGGGATAGCTTGCACGAGCTATTGGGTACCGAGCTATTCTTTAGCACGGCTTTCCATCCACAAATGGGAGGTCAAATGGAGAGGACTAATCAGACCCTAGAGGATATGTTGCGAGCTTGCATACTGTCCTATAGCACGAATTGTGAGAGATGTTTGGTGTTCGCCAAATTCTCCTACAACAATAGCTTCCAATCAAGCCTCCAAATATCCCCGTTCGAGGCACTATATGGGAGAAAGTGTAGATGTCAAACTCGGGAGTTTTAAGTGCGAATATCGCACAATTGCTTAGTCGGGCTATAGTCTTTCATAAAAATTGTAAAAAGGGTAACATGATAAATATGAGTTTGAGAGTTTTTGAAAAGAAAGTCCATATGGGTGTACCTCTGTTATTTCCGATAAAAATAAATATGAAAAACTTAATTTGTGACGCGGGCGAGTTATATTATATTATGAGGAGTGTGGAGGAGTATCTCACAAGTTGATAGGGGAAGATCCTCGCTCGGGTCAATTAAGGACTGAACGCCAGCAAGTCCTATCTAATCCTAAGTGTAGAACCACATGTGTCAGTATGGGACGATATTAGCTAATTAAGTCATTGAAAACTAACCTTGCACATTTATAGGCCGTAGTAGTGAGAGCATGACTAGTGTAGCCATGTTCGAAGGGGCTCCCTTCACCACAATGTTGGGCACAAAGCTTGCCGACACAACGGTGAATGCCTCTCTGAGATGAGGGTGTACCCGGGTGAACTGAGGATGTTCATTCGTCGGACTAGTGTAAAGTTAGGACTAGGCGATGTGAAGGTTTCGACATAGGCTTTAGGCTACTTACCTAAAGTAGTGAGTGGTTGTATCGATAGATGCAGAACAAACTAAAGTGAGTACTTTTGCTACTCAACATGCTATTTATCATTTAGTTATTTTGTTGAACACCGTAAGTTTGCTTCCTTAGAAAAATAGGTTTCAAAATCGTAGTACTCCCTTCAGTCACAAAACAAAGTCGTTTTGGGTAACAGGTCTGAGTATATAAAGGAGCTGAGCACGTATTGGTGTGGATCTCTTTTCTTTTCTTTTCTTTTTTTTTATAGCAGTTTGTTTCAGGCTATAGCACGTAATAAAGGTGGTATGGAATGTTAGCTGCTGAGTAGCGATGCTAGGAAAAATGCTAAAGGGTTGGTAAATACTATTGTAACAAACGAAGCGTTGATCGAAACAGAAGACAATATCTAAGAAGAAAGTCATCTACATATTGATGTATCCATATAAACGAATGGCATATTTTAATTAGCGGCTAACAACATGGCAGTAATATCTGACGTATTGTATAGTAGTGATAGACAGTAGCAACGAAACATGTATGCAAAAATCATTCGCTGCTGCTGGGGAAGCATCGATATCGGCGGCTGTTGTTGGTACTGTTTGTAGGAACTGTACAGATCATCAGTGAGTTAAAAGAGATTGTACAGTAGCATATTATACTTGAAGCTGTGTTGAACTGTAAAGAGTACTTTGATCATTCAGTAGATTTTTTTTGTGGACGATCGTCTTCTTTTTTTTTTTGTGGGTGGATCGGGTGTAGAGTGGGCAGGAGGTGATGCATATCTGTGTATTTAAATAAGATGCACCGTTAGGTCGAACAAAATTAAAGTAGCTAATCTAAGGAACTCTTGCCATAGTACGTGATATAATTGATCGGGCTAACATACCTTTTAGATGGGAAGAGTCCGCGGAGTTCTATCAGGTGATAAAACATCTTTTTCAGGTCGCGATTCTTCACTCTGTGGGTGTAGACAGGAGAGATGTAACAGGTATAGATCTTTAGGGAGACTTAAAGTAAACGATAATCTGTTGTGTCTAGGCAAGTGTCTAAAAGCTTCTGACGCTAACGAACTTGGAACAGATGTACATGCAGGGGATAGACCCTTTTTTTCGGTTCAGTTTCTTTTTATCTCCTTTTTTCATGCATGTAAGCTAGAAGGTGGTATGGCACTATCTAGATGTAATTAAGTAGCCTGGCACGATGAGGAAATGTAACGTAAAATTGGCATTGTTCTAAAATATTCTAAAGTTGTAGCAAATAAGCCTGTGTAGGTGTGCTTGTAATCATATGATTTTGTAGGCTAAGAATAGTATGAATAACAGGTGTTGTATCGAAATTTGAAGTTGTTGTCGATTTTGTAGGCATACTACCTCTGTGTCCATGGATTGGTCTGTGCATGTGCGATCAGAAAATAAGTTTGTGCGAATAGGATGCGATGGAGGCATGTTTCTTATACTACATTAAACAATGTATAGATATGGTTTTACCGATAGTAAAAGCTTGTTGGTAAGAATCAGTGGGTTGTTAGTGCTAATAGAAACTACTTGATACAAAGCTAAATACCTGGAGGAAGTGTTCGTCGTTGCTGTCTGTGTAGTTGCTGAAACCAGTGTAGTTGCTGAAACCAGTGTTGTTTGGGGATGATCAGCTCCGATCTGCTACGGTGTCGAAGAGTAAAGTTGTTACGATAAATCAGGAGATAATGGGCCAAGCTGGCCCATGGCCCAACAGGGGCGACCACCACTTAAGTAGGAGAGGGGAAGGCCAGCAAAACCATAGCTCCCCTTCCAACCCAAGGCCATAGCTGCTGCTGCCTCCTTACTCCGAAGAAAGGAGGAAAAAGGGAAGAGAAGGGCAGGAGGAGAGAGGATCAATGGGATTCCGTGTTCATCATCTTAATCTCCAAGGGTGACGATCAAATATCTATTTCATTTGTTTAGCAATTTTTTCCAATCGGTAGAAATCGTTTAGTAGATCACTATTCATTTATACATTTGCCTTTGTAATTTGGTACCAATGGTGCAAAATTTGAGAATTTCGTCTGCAAGAGAATTGTAGAGGATCTCGGTATATTTATATAGATTATTTGTTCATGTCGATCAGATGGGTAGATTTTAAGTTATAAATTTTGTAAGCTTGTTTTCTGATCAGTTTGACGGGTTCCGGCAGCGTGCATAAATAGGTAGATTAAAAATAGTAGATGGATTATTTTGGGGTTTTTAATCTGCATAAAAAAAATTTAGATAACTTCGTAAGGATTCCAGAGAGTCCTAGATCGTGATTTTTTTAACGGGTAGAGTAGAAGTTAACATTTATGGAAGTCTATGGTCCAGAACCGGGTTGCCGGTAGAAACAGTCATCGGGAAACTTTAATTTGACAAACTTAAGAATAGAATGGAATTTTTTTAATAACTATATTATGTTAGATAATTCACTGTAGTTTCTGAAAAGTCCTAGATCGTTATATTTGCATGTGTGGATATCATGGGGATATGTTCCAGATCTTAGGATGATGTGACAATTGGCAATGGCATTTATGGTTTATCGTTTCACAGGGTTTTCGATAAAGTTCAAGCATTCTGGACAGGGACGGTCCGACCGGCCATAGCATGGCGGTCCGACCGGTCCCAAATCGGTCGAACCAGCCATGTGCGTGGTCGGACCATTGTGACAAAACATGTTGAATCGGTGGGCCAAAAATAGGTGTTGTAGGCAAGTGAGGGGATCCCAATGCACTTGGTCTCATAATTTTTGGAGTTCCCAAGCAAAAGTTCTATTCGATTTAAGTTTCCAGAAGGTTTCGGAATTTCAGGGCTTGAATTTCGGCTAAGTCCCTGGTGGCGGTCCGACCGGCCAGAGGGGCGGTCCGACCGGCTCACAGGGAGCGGTCCGACCGGTTTCCACTTTGAACGTCAGCCAACTTCGTGGTGATGTTGTTTTGTTAGGTCAAGTTCATTGGTATCATGGCATATGTATTGCATGATGCATGTTTTGACTAACATGGGTCAAGTTGCGAAGAACTTGTTCCCAATTCGTGTTTGCTTATGCGTGGTTGTGCGAGGTTGCTTGGTGGTCAACGGCGGTCAACGGCGAGGAGGATCGGGACTAGACTTGGAGAGTTGAGGTCCAGAACGATCGACGGTGCCGGGTGAGGTCAATGGACTCAAGCGTGACACAAGATGGACAAGGGTGACCTATTGGCGAATCCATGGCGCATGGTGAAACGGTTTAGGTCAAAAGGTTAAAGACGGCGCTTTGCGAAGCGTGCATGTGTGACCCGTTTGTTAGTGGCCCTTAACGGGAGCCCAATTGAGTCAAACCCTAGTTGTTCTAAGCCTCCACTATAAATAGGAGGAGGTGGTGGCTGCACCACGACTCTCACCTCTTTTATGTTTCAAAACCCTAATTGGCTTAGGGGGAGTTGAGGTGGAGGCTAGAGCGCTTGATGGTTTGAGGTGAATTTCGTGATCTTGGATTGACCACTGATCCATGATAGTGTGGGTGTAATCCAACAACAATCACGTTCTTAATCTATGCAAGGTTTACTTGAGATAAGTCTCTTTTCGTTCTTGCTTTCAATTTCGTGATTTTAGGGCTTTCGTTGATCCGCGAGTTTGTGATTGATTCTTTCTCGTGAATTAGCTTGCTGTGATATGTGTGAATCTATCTAGGATCATCTTGATCATCAATCACTCACGAACAAGCATTAGGATCAAGTTTTCGTTCTTGCCCGGTTTTAGACCTTCTGTTTCTCAATTGACAACTGTTCAGGATCTATCCAAGAATTATCATTATATTCGATTGGAATAGGTCCTCAATAGCATAGAGAAGGTGTGTGCAAAGTTTTGCGAAGTTTGGAGTTGAGAATCAAAAGTTAGACATAATTGCAACTTCGTCATCGGACTGTTTTTACTGTTTCAGATCGGTTCTGGAGCCTGCCGGTCAGACCGCCCATCATCACCGGTCCGACCGATTTGGCAGCGGTCCGACCGCCCGGCAATCGGTCCGACCGGTTGGGTCAGAGGTCGACCGCGATTACCTTCGTGTTGCTTTAATCTTAGTTGATTTTGTCATATTGATTAGGGGATTAATTTGAATTCAATACTAGTCTTCCGCTGTACTGGTATATTGATCTTCATAGCTTCCTAATAGCTATTGGAGTGAAATTGTGTTGAATTCATAATTTGGGAAAAAGTGAGCGTGCTCCTATTCACCCCCTCTAGTCGCCTTTTCGGTCCAACAAGCATGAGTATATTAAAAGATATGAAATTGTAAAGCTCATTGTCGAGAAGATGACAAATCATCTTACGGGTTAGAAACAGGGATTTAGACAATTTAATTTGAACTTTTCATCAGCGAAGAAGTTGTGGACAATTGTGTATAAATTATAGAAAGATATAGTTTACTATTTTCGCTGTGGAAGTTGAAAGTTATAATAGTTTTATTACCGGGACATAATTGTGGGAATTGAGAGCGTGTAGGAGCATTGTATTTTAAGTGTTGATTTTATTTTGCCATGGCTTGTTTTGAGTGGGGTGTTTAATGTAGGCGGTGTGGCTTCGGGGTTAGTAGCACCCTCACTCTATTCTGATTGTTGCAACTAGCAAGGCAAGTACATGTTAGAATGAAAATGAATGAATGGCAATATCATTTGGTTAATTAGATGAATGCTTATTTTGATTATTCATGTGAAGTATGCTTATTTCATCTTGTCTGTATGTTTTCAATAATTTGATGGTGATTATGAAAAAGAATGTTAATTGTTCATCGTATTACGTATCAAGCATTCATGTAGGAATGATATAACCCACGGGAATGGGATAAGATCCCCATATGAACTATATGGGCAATAAGGTCCCCGTCTGAAAAAGGACAGGCAATGGGTCCCCGCATTTGAGAATGCGGGTATGAATGAACACCGACGGGTGTTACACTCCGTTATACCGGTATAAGCAGAAGTGAAATGGTGGCATGTGCATGTGTTGCATTGCATACATGAAGGATGATTATGTATTTTCTTTGGATAATGAAAACAAATTGTCTATGTATTGATGCCTCCTGTGTTGTTTTTACTTATACTTGCTGAGTTCTGGACTAACTCTTGCTTATTTGTTGTTTTAGGTGAGCATTGATGATGACATGCATCGGAGTGCAAGTCGCTCACGGGATGATTGCATTATGTTGCACTTCATACCACCAAAATACTATTTCATTTTGATCATAAACTAGCTAGAAATTTCTATTGTAATAAATGGATAGTTTATGATAACTCTTAGTATCTTATATATGGTCCGTACTGTTGTTAGTTGGTGCATTCCATAATTGAAACTTATTTACGTTGTGTAACAGCCCAAAATCCCTAAGTTGGATTAGTTAAGCATCTAATACACATTTGTGAAATTTTGAACTTTTTAAAACTTTTTGTGTAAACCATATTTGGAAAATCATTTGATTTTTGAAGACTAGAATTTCAAACCTAGAATCCAATATTTCTTCTCCAATTCAAAAGCTCATATTTAATTTAAGGCAAAACTAAAAAGGTTTCAAGTATGGGAATATTTTAGTTAGATTCTATCTTCTATGATATGCTTGTTTGAATTTTCTGAAAAATTGAGTCAAGCGTGGCGCAAGATGGACAAGGATGGTTGAACGGGAAATTCAGTGCAACGGGTTGCACCAAGCGGCACGAGAGTCAGTGCAAGTGTCATGGTGGTTTCGGTGATAGCCGAATAGGAGAGACTTGCCAACATAAATAGAGCCGTTGATCAACCTATGTGGTGGAGCATGGGATTGCTTCATGATGATTGGACTCGGACTTTAGAGAAGGATCGCAAAGGGGTATTTTTGTATCTTCACCAAAATACCGCCTTAGTGACCTTTGGCAAAACCGTGGTACAAGATGGTGCAAGCAGAGGCAGTCTAGGTAGGTCAAGTGAAGGTGAAGTTCACGAGAAAATGAATTTGGGAAGCCCGATTTATCATCCGCTTAGAGAAGTGTACGTGAGTGTAGATCTGTTTGTATGTGGGCTTAATGAGTGCGCGTTAAGGTCTTCTCTCTAAACCTAGCCTATACTATAAAAGGGAGATGTTCATATTTAGAACCCATCGTGCCTTCCAAGTGTAAACCCTAATTTGTGATTGCAGAAAGTGGAGTAGCTGAGGCTAGGGTTTGTGAGAGATAAACTGATTTAGTGTTGTCCTTCATGATGGAGTCGCTGTTAATCAACAATCTTCTTAAATCAATCCAGGCAAGTTTTCCTTAAGATGAGTTTCTTCTTATTCTTACTATCTCTTTAGTAACTTTTGGGATTTTGCTTGATCCTTTGGTTTTCTTTGCGTTCTTGTTGTGATCTAGCTTGCTAGGCCACGTGGGAATATATCAAAGATCATCTTGATAATCTTTCACCCACAAACAAGTTTTTGGGTCATAGTTTGAATTTCCTCATTTTTTGTGCTCTATTTCACTCATCTAAGAAATTTGTGGAATCTTGGCTTCAATCTTTCTGATTGTCAATTGGTATAGGTTCATGATCTTCTTAATGAGCTATGTTTGAAATTTCAAGGGATTTGGATCATTAGATCAAAAGTTTAGCTGATTTGTGATCTTGAAATCGTGTTGATTTTACTGTTCATCTAGATAAAAGGTCAAACCGATTGAGCAAAGGTCGGACCGCCCTACTTGAGTGGCCAAACCGACCATAGCTACGGTCAGACCGACATCTGTTATATTTTTAGTGTTCTTGGTTACTCTCTAGGGGGAAAACGGTTTCAACACAAGATTTCCGCCACCGTACTTATAATATCTGATCTTCGTAACTTCTATAGCTATTGAGAAGAAGAAATCGAAATCGATCAAGGATCAAAAAAAGAGTATAACACTTATTCGCCTCCTCTAGTCGTCGTTTCACATGATCAGGTGTTGAGCTCACAGGAAATGTCCGAGAGAAAAATGTTGCAACAATAGCTGGAAGTTTCCGAGCAGTTCACTGTTTTGAGAACCTTACGTTGCCAAGTAATGGCAGAGGCCATCTGACTCGGATAACAGCCTGACAGGATTTCCATTCATCTGCCAGGAAGGATTTTTATTCGTCTTACCATACAAGCTACTGACAGCTTCCTAAAGGAAAAAGCATCGACAAACGATCCATCCCAAGCCCAATTAAATGGGTTCATGCGTACCAATAACTCACAAATATAACTGGGCAAGATCATGTGTAGATTAATCATGAATTGTGTAGCCTTTAATATCATCGCACATTAAGAACAATAGAGATGATTCAACCAGAAGACAATGACAAATAATACTTGTCCTGAACTGAATTAAGCTACAATTAACTTGTAAAATTGAGCTCTCCCATTAGTAACAGCTGAGTGAACCAATGATATCCAATTCTACATTTCTTTTCATTCCTTGGTCACCATCTTCTCACATGATATCCAGTAGCTAGCTTCTTTCGAAGGCTCAAATGGCAACATCACGAGCCAGCTATCTATCCTTTAAATTACCTACACCATCAAGGAATCATGAATCATCATGATACAAAATTAGTGAGAAACATAAGTGCAAAAAAAATAAAAATGAAGTGTCCGTCCAATTACCAAATTGTTTGATTTTTCCAGCAGTGACGACAAAGAGAGTCTAGAGAAAATATCTCCTTGAAGATGCCATCCCTGATACACCTACCACACTGTGCACATCTTCTTATACACTGACCACACGCTCTACAAGTCTCTGACAATTTCTCCTTACAACTTTCCAAAGTGCAATCATAAGTGATCTTATACTTTTTGCAAACAAGGCACATCTCAATATCAAGACGTCGATCATCATCACACTCTAATAAACATCGAGCAATGTGAAAATACCGTGGTTTAGCTGTTAGCTCCTGGATTGGGTCAACTCCCAGCAACGATCTCAATTCTTCGTATTGTTCATCTGACACATTAAACAACCTTCCAAGTTTAAGATGCTTTATTCCTGAAATAGCCGAAATTTTGAAAGCTTGAAGGTTGCTGATAATGCCTCCAATACTTAGCTGCACACAACTTGGAACACATAACTGAAAGAAAGCAATAATGAAAATGTCAACAACTCACAAGTACAATAAGAATTAAATAAAATATCCGTGGTGAAATATTTCCATGAAGCAATACGAACAAGTCAATAATAGAACCAAAAACTTGGAACCAAAAGCTATTCACACAAGTCCCAAATACAGTTGGGTAGATAACAGTAGAGCACATATCAAGTATAATGCCCATAGTCACCAGATTCCCGGTTCATTGGTTTCATGGTTCAGATTTAGGGTTTGCGGTATGACACTTCACAAAAGTAGAGTTCGTCAAGGGGTCACAAAAGTAGAGTTCGTCAAGGGGTATACCTCATTGGTTCGTCAACTCAACGTGTGGTATGCCAACTCTAGTGTGCAACATATTTTTATCTCTACAGTGATCAAAATATTTTAATCTCTACAGTAATCAAAACACTAAATAGTAGATTTTTACAAGGAAAAGATGCCACCTGAATCTCTACTACTTAAAAGAAGCAATTGGTGATCGTCCGTCCTCCCACCAGCTTTCTCATCCGTCAGATCGAGGTTCGAAACACCAACGGACCAGATCAGCTTACGTGGAGAATAACTATCCGACACCGCCCACATACGTACTATTAAAATCGGTTTCTCCGATTTTTCTGTGCTACCATGTTCCCCTCGCACAAACATCCACCTGCCTCCCCTCCATCCGTTGCATCGCCCACCTCCTCACCACCGCTTTCGCCGCTGCTCGCTCAACTCCCGCTCTCTTCCTCCCCTGCCCTCGCCCGTGCTGCACCGCGCCGTGCACCTCCTCCCTTTCGCCCGTGCCACCGTTGCCGCCGCCGCCCCGGCTCGCTCCTCTCCCGCTCTCTTCCTCCCTCTCCCACGCCGCCGCTCGTAGCCTTCCTCCTCCCATTTGACCGTGCCCTTCGCCCGCTTCGCCCACCTCCTCTTCTCTTCCCCAACCGCTCCCCACAGCGCACGCTCTCTTTCCCCTATGCAGATGCATCCCCATCCTCTTCCCCACGCCCGACGACACCAACCTCCCTCTTCCAGAGGAGGACGAGGAGGCAGAGGTGGAGGTTGAGGAGTATGCCTGCCTGGAGAAGCGTCCCAAACCGAGCTGGGTTAGGCACAGGGAGGATTCCACCTTCACTGGCAAGAAGCCCGACGACTCGTCCTTTCCCTCCTCCGACTCCTTCTCCCTCATTCGTCAGTCCCTAAGGTTTGATAGGGTGGTGGTGTTTGATTTAGGTTTTTTGGTTTAATTGCAGAGTTCGCGGATACACGAGGAAACCTAAGCCTGCACAGCAGTAGTAGGAGGAAGAGGAGGCAGCACCTCGTCATGCCCCAGCTTTCCCTCCCCCATCCTATCCGCCAAGTTCCTCACCGACGGGGAGAGCACATCTCAATTAAGCCCACACTGCCTTGTTGCTGACCACATTTCTCCCAATTTTGGTAGGGTTGTCTTGCGTAGACCTAATGATGGCTGATTTCCAAGCCCTCAAGTTGTACATCGGCCACTCAAGGCACAATTTCGCGCTCCGATTCCTCGGAAGCGAGCAGCAATCTCAATCTCAACAAAGATCTAAACCCAAACCCGATTCTGACAACAATAGCAAAGAAGCAAAGAAATGCTTCAACCCCGACCTCTCCCTTCCCTCCTACCCACTGGGTTCCTCACGCTACGCAATGAGATTAGATATGAACTAAGCTTGGTGATCACATTGTTAACTTATTTTACGATTTTTGTAGGGTTGTCTTGTATGGGTGATGATGGTCAATCTCAAGCCCTCAAGTTGTACATCAACTACTACTTGGCCATTCTCACCACTCCTCCGCAAACATTACGATCCCGACCTCCTCGGCCAGGACTTCACCTCGCGTCCTCATATCCTCGCATTTCGCACCATTCAGATAAGCTACAGTTGAGCCCCCTCTTTGCTTTTACTAAGCTTTACTTGCTTCCGCTGATCTATCTAATGGTTCGATGTGATATGCATATCTACTCTGTAGATACTCTTCGCATTTGTCTCAGCTGCGATAAAGATGCAAATTTCTAAACGAGTCAACTTGATCACAGATGCTACCTACAACGGTAACATCAACAGCAAGCGTTTCAATGCTTCGTAATACATGGTTGGCCAACTTTTCAATGAGACGTTTCTTGACCTTGGGCCTACTTTTGTTAACGGTATGGTATTCATGTTTGATAGCTTTAAGCAATGGTAGACCACACGGCTCGGGTTGCTCTTGACATGTCTGTCTTATCTTATGTATGCAGTTGGACAATCCCTCTCAACGAGGTCCGATATCATAGGCTCGGAGATTTCTGAGGTTAGGTAAAATTACTCTAGGATACCACCACATTTCTGCATTTTCATTGCTTCATCTTCGTAACAAGCATTTGCTTAAAATTTAAATAGTAGTACACGTATTCTTTCACTGGAAATAGCTCTTCCATTTTAGGCACTCGCCGAATTACATGAAAGAGTTCCTCCTTTCCCAAGAGAGGATGCAATGAAGATCATTGAGGGAGAATTTGAGCGCCGCATCATGAGTTTTGATTACATTTCGATGAGCACATGTCATGACTTCCTTTGGATAGGTAATTGTTTCTACTATCCTACAAGTTGTTTGAAGTTGCCGATGTATTCTTGTTCTTTTTTTTGGGGGTATCATCTCCATAAAATATAACTATCTTTACTACTCTATAATTTTCGGTTTACCCCGCCCACCCTCTCCCGTTCCCCTCTCGCCCTCTCCCTCCCACTCTCCCCGTTTCCGCCTCTCCAGCGACCACCACTCTCTGTTTCCCCTTCTCTCTCCCCTCTCCTCTCCTCTCGCCTCTCCTCTCCCCCGCCTCGCCCCGCCCGACCCCCCACCGACAAGCCGTCCTCGCCTCGCCCCGCCATGACCCGCATGATTCCCTTTTCCGTCTGTTCCTTGGCGACTTGGCGTCGCCGCTTTGTTCCTTCCTCATCCTCAAGTCATCCCTCCGGGTCTCCATCCGATCTCCTACACGCTTCTCCTCCTCCTCCTCCCGCCCCGCCTCAATCCCATCCACCTTCCTCTCCCCAACCCTGGACCCATCCCTCCACCTTCCCCGAATCTCCACCGGTCGGCGACCTCGACGAGTTCATCAAGGGGCGGTCGTCTTGTCCGCGGTGCGGCGTAGGTCAGCAAGAAGATGGCCTTCGTCGTGTTGCGGCAGAGCATGAGCATCGTCCAATGCGTGCTTGTCGATAGCGCCGACGTCGGCATCAGCATGCAGATGGTGCGCTTCGCGACCTCCCTCAGCAAGGAGAGCACCGTCGACATCGAGGGCGTCGTCTCCCTCCCCAAGGAGCCCCTCAAGGCCACCACACAGCAGGTTCCTATCTTTGGAATTCTTTCTTGTAACTTTGTAAGGCAATATGATTATGTCTTTTTATCAGTAGCAGCCATCAGACGACAATTGAACCGAATACACATTCGTGTAGTCTTAATGTAACCATCTGGTAGCCTAGGATGGTGAATAATCATGTGAGATGGTGGTTTCGTAGGGTTTTAAAGTTGCAACTACCTTCAATTATTGTCACAATAATCTAGGTTTACTGTTGTCGCCTAATTCATACTGCATAAGCGCACGCATGATGCAACTATGGTTTGCTTGAGTTATTGTCATGTTTGTATCTGATGAATTGTTTATGTGTTCGTGTGACTAGAAGGTATAGATTCAGGTTAGGAAGATCTATTGCATCAATAGGGTGATCCCAGCCCTTCCTATTAATCTTGAGGATGCAGCAAGGAGTGAAGCAGAATTTGAAAAGGCCGAACAAGTATGCCCTGTGCAAATTCTGTTTTTTGCTTGTTTTCCCTTTTCAGGAAGCACTCAATTTTGTGCTCTAGCTTTCCTGCCTATTATTCTTATAATCTTATTCTGGTTTAAGGAATTAATCTTCCCATGATTGCAGCCTGTGTAGAGAAACTTGTTCGTGTTGGCCAAGATACGCACTTGAATTATAAAGCTATTGATCCGCGAACTCCCACAAATCAAGCAATATTCCGAATCCAACGTCAAGTTGAAAACGTGAGTCTTTGACCTTGTTTTTGTTGTCTGCTATCATTTATGCATTAATGGATTGTGCTATTCCAAATAGTGTGCTATGTGATCTATGATTCTATGGTTCAGCTAGCACCTTGTAATCTGTCATTCAATAAAAGCTGAATCTGTACAACCTTAATAATTTCATCATAGAATCATTATATTCCAAAAAAAGGCCCCCGTGTCTCGGGCACCAAGCTTAAATTGCATAAGCTGTTACTGTTGTTTAGAGACTCTGATCCAGTGATCCTTACATTTTTACCCTATAACTTGTGCCATGCAATTATGTCTGGTTGCACTATTGCACAAATTGAGTTTAACATTCACTGTGAATTGTGGATTTGTCGAGACCATGCATATATAGTTTAGATTCATGTCTCCATCTTATGTAATATACTAATATGTATATTGGTATGTGGATGGTCCAAGAAATTAATTTTTATTATGTATATTCCTATAGAATGTAATGTTTTTTATTGGTTCAAAAATGTAGATCATTGTTGGATATTATGCAGAAATTCAGGGAATTTTTGTTGTCAAATAATTTTTTTGGGATCCACAGCCCAAAGCTAAATGCTAGATCAAGTGAAGGTGATGCATCTGTATTCAACCTGCAGTACAATGGTCAGCCTGCTTGTTTAGCACAATCTCCTCAATTATACAAGCAGATGGCTATTTGTAGTGGGTTCGAACGTGCATTCGAGGTTGGTCCTGTATTCAGATCTGAGAATTCAAACACACAAGCATCTGTGTGAGTTCGTTGGGTTGGATGCTGAAATGGAGATTAAGGAGCACTGTTTCGAGGTAAGAAAGATTGTAAGAAAAATGCTTTAGTTCATTTACCGAAATGATGATGACTAAGTACTGATTTCCTTACACAGGTTTGCGATATTATAGATGGCTTATTCATAGCAATATTTAAACCAAACTTTGAAATAAATCTGGTGCCTCTAGGCCCTTTCGGGTCATATTACTTTTTTTATGTGGATTCCGTGTGCATGCTGTTTGAAACATTTCTTTTCGTTATTTGATTATGTTATTATGTGCGAAGAAAGTACTGTTGAATATAAGGATTTGGGATTCCGTTGTAACGCACGGGCACCCTACTAGTAAGCAACTCAAAAAGGAATCCCAAAGACCACACCACACCATGGAGTACCGATCTCACAGACTCAATAAGCTCCGAGCCTCTCCTCCCCCAAATCCCCAAATCGTCTACGTCCTTCCCAAATTGCTCCATATCTCCTTCCAAAACTCGTCCATGGAGACTGCTTCAATCGAGCATTTGGCTCTTCCGACCATTTCTGCCTCTCTTGTGCCTCTGGAAGCTCCTCCAGCCTGTGCTTGCCACAAGAAGACGAAGGACGAGAGATACCGCTGCGAGATGGGATCAATGCCTCCTACTCACCGCTCATGCATTCGTGCTCCTCGCCTTGCCATCAAGCTAACCTCCCATAATCAATTTATCATCATGTTGTCCCTTTGTTTTGGGTTTGCCACTGTCACAAACCTTAGTTCATAATGGGGTAAACACTGCCAGGAAGAAGGCCGGGCGACGTCGGCTTGGTGGGATGAGAGATTAGACTATAAACTGGGATAATAGAACCTTAGAAGGGAGACTAGATTAATTTATCTTCCTTGCCTGATTGATAATGCATACATGCTTCCCTTTTTATAAGGATGACTCGATTTGAGCCATAAGAAACAATCTCTATTTCTAAGAAAATATCTCTAATAGATGGAATATATCTCTAAGAAAGTAAACTCAACTAACAAGGAAACTAATTATTCTTATCGCTATTTCCCAACTACCAATGCACCCACGAGCTGGGCATGAATAGAGCGCGGTTGCTACAGTACCAAGGGTACTATTCACAAAATAGTAGATTTTTACAAGGAAAAGATGCCACCAGAATAAGCAACTCAAAAAGGAATACCAAAGACCACACCACACCATGGAGTACCAATCTCACAGACTCAATAAGCTCCGAGCCTCTCCCCCAAATTCCCCAAATCGTCTGCGTCCTTCCCAAATTGCTCCATATCCTTCCAAAACTCATCCATGGGGACTGCTTCGATCGAGCATTTGGCTCCTCCGACCATTTCTACCTATCTTGTGCCTCTGGAAGCTCCTCCAGCTCATGCTTGCCACAAGAAGACGAAGGACGAGAGATATCGCTGCGAGATGGGATCAATGCCTCCTACTCACCGCTCATGCATTCGTGCTCCTCGCCTTGCCATCAAGGTAACCTCCCATAATCAATTTATCATCATGTTGTCCCTCTGTTTTGGGTTTGCCACTGTCACAAACCTTAGTTCATAACGGGGTAAACACCGCCAGGAAGAAAGCCGGGCGATGTCGGCTTGGTGGGATGAGAGATTAGACTATAAACTGGGATGAGAGATTAGACTATAAACTGGGATGATAAAACCTTAGAAGGGAGACTAAATTAATTTATCTTTCTTGCCTGATTGGTAATGCATACATGCTTCCCCTTTTATAAGGATGACTCGATTTGAGCCATAAGAATCGATCTCTGTTTCTAAGAAAATATCTCTAATAGATGGAATATATCTCTAAGAAAGTAAACCCAACTAACAAGAAAACTAATTATTCTTATCGCTATTTCCCAACTACCAATGCACCCACGAGCTGGGCATGAATAGAGCGCAGTTGCTACAGTGCCAAGGGTACTATTCACACATGTGCACAGTAATTCCTGCATGTGACTGCCACCCACAACGATTCGGACAGCAAATCATCACGTAACAAATCGCATACGGAACACAAACTAGTTTACACGATCAAGACTTGTTGCCTTCACCGTGGTTGTCATCACCAGCTTTGTCGATGTTGCCGCCAGTCGCCAAGAAGATGGTTAGGTGAGCATAAATAAAAATAATCCTCTTTTGGATCTACAATCCCTTCTGAACTACCATCCATTTACCCTTCTTCTCCTTGCCACTAAGGATAGGATGTGTGCATAAATAAAATCTTCTTAAACAGTATTCTCGATCTGTTATATTTGCTTGTTAGGAGATAAATATCATATTTCCAATTAGTTGCATTGCTTAACTCTTAAACCATTTGATAAGGGATAAGATTAGATTGCATTCTATTAGTTTTTGTTAGGACCTATCACTATAAAAGGGAAGGCAGTACATTGAGATGAAAATATATGCAAGTTCCTTAGTCTATCTTGTCCATGTCCCTGTGGTGCGACTGCCCCCATGGCTTCGTCGCCATGCTTGGGTCCAGGGCCATCTAATCCATTCTATATATGCTAAAATTAGAACATTCACAATCTAGTGACATCCAAAAATGACAGAGGAGCATAATCACTAATGTGCAAAATTTTCTAAAAAGGTATTTATAACCACAAAGTATGAAAAATTACAAAGAAAGGAGTGTTTACTGACCTTAACTAACTTTGGATTGTCCACAAGAATACGTTTAAGACCATCATCAGTAATTTTTGTGCAACCCACCAAACTCAAGCAATGTAAGCTCCCTTGTGCTCTTTGTGTCAACCGGAGAAGAGCATCATCGGTTATTTTTTCATGCAAATCAGAATTTATTTTAATACATTTCCACAAAAGGGGATCATCTATAATTGCAGTGCGCAATGATTTGCACACCATCTCAACTGAAAGTAGATCGCGAATACCCATGTAACCAAGTGTGTAGAATAGGGCTTCATGCAAAACCCCTCTCCAAGTTTTCTGCGATGGCATACCACCTCAGAATCACTCGAATCAAAAAAATGTCCAATACCCATCATAAGCTCGGTTGCTTCACCTTCAATATCCCAATCTGAAAAAGAAAGATGTGCATTCTCAAATGGTTATGGTTATTTATCTGAAATTCTAGTGACAGCGCATTAAAAAAATATTTATACCTGAAAGAGAAGAATTTGCATCCGATGAAGCATAATCAGATGTATTCATTAAATCTTCACTCACATCAACAACACTTGTTTCTGCCGTTGAAGTGTATTCTGATTCCATATCAAAAGGATCCGACGGTAAAACACAATCCACCATTGTGTACTCCTCAGATAGAGTATCATCCAACCAATAATCAAACACAAACCGATCATCTGTTACATCAGTTACAGAAACATCTTGGAAATCTTCCATCAAACCAGCAAGAATCGCTGACAAAGTGGACTGTATTTCGAAGATATCATCCGATGACGAACAATTAGCACCATCGAAATAGTCACCAGTATCTTCAAGTTGATTAGTATTTCTCTCGCAGCAGCCATAAGTAGCCGTGAAATCTTCTATCAGGCTTGCAACCACCGTCTCCAAACTCATCCCGAATGGGTCCAAAGGCAACATAGCATCCGAATCGAAGCAGTCCATCCAATAATCACCGAAGTTACCAATAAAGCTAGCCAAATTCATTCCAAAAGGATCCATAGGAAGAAATCCCACAGCGTCGGGGAGGAAATCGGAGCAACTCCACCCCATATCAGAACCAACTGGGCTAGTAATATTAACATCCTGGTATGGTGTATTAAGAATGCTGATTGTATAACACCCAACTTCTAGTCTCTCCATAGAAATATTGTTCACAGAAAAATTCACGGCCATCCCAAATCTCGGAAATTGTTTGGTAGCAAATAAAAACCGCTGTATTCAGAAAAGAATTGGGAACAGAAAAAACTCCAAAATTTCTCCCTTTTTCCTCCTACGAACAAGTAAATAAAGGAAGGAATATATTTTTCAATAAGATATATTCTAGCAAATTAATAACCCACATAAACAAGAACCAGATCTCTACAAAGAAACTCTCGATTTCCGATCGCGAGAACAAAAAACTGAAGCGAACAGCATAAACTTCATTGAGTTTCTCAATCTCTTGAGAACAGATCTACCAAGATACCAACAAACCAATGAATCAATTAACCTATATTCACACACAATTAGCCGAAAAAAGGGAGAAAAAAAGAGGAAAAAATAATCAAAAACCAAGAACTCCCACCAAAATTTTAATACTACCAATCAGATCACCGAAATTCGGAGGACTTTCGATACGACCGTGAGAAATCTCCCTCTCCCTCTCCCCCTCAGACCGAACCGACTATTTCCACCACCCCTTGAGAGACGAGGGGGCGAACGGGGAGGAGTCGGATGCTAAAATTGGCAAATGTATACGAACACGTGGTCGCGCAGGGAGTAATGGCTTGCCAAGAGGCGCATGGGCTCGGTCTACGCAGGGAGTAATTGATGGTTGTTTGGTGGATGGGTGGGCCTAGGTCGTCAGCATGGATCGGGCCGATCTCCTGTCTGGGAACCCGTAACGTAAGCGTGCAATGCAGCTGAACGTTTTCCATAATACTAGTTTCCTTTGGCGCGCTCGTGACTGGAGGCGAAGGACGCGCCGAGACGGACGAGCATGACGTGGTGGATCGAGCGGCGAGAACGCGCGGAAGCAAAAGCGAAGGCTCAGCGCAGAGCTAAATCAGACGACCGACGAACGAACCAAACAATATCGAGCGGTCAAAAGAAAAACGGCGACGTGGCCCGTTTCTCCACAAAGAACTTCTACGCCCCTTTACCTGGTAAGATGTCTTGCTTCGAAATGATATTACCAATAAGCAGGGCCGGTGTTTAGTGAAAGATTTGACTTCTAAAACTACGAGGACGAGGATTTCAGGCAAAAAAAAAAAATCATGATACCTCTGTTTTTAACACGTACGAGTTCATCTCCAGTTTAACTTCAATTATCTCATGAACACACATGGATCTCATGAATAGGTAGCAATAAATCAAGCCAATAATTCGAAATCAATCAAACATGAAAGCGTAGGCTTTGTGGTTGCATTAGATGCCAAGAAATTAAACTGGTAGCATTTCCATGTTTCACCAAAATTGGTTATGTCCACGCCACAGGTAACATCCAGCTCAAATACTTGCTGTACATTGATGATCCATGGATCTGAATCCGGAATCCTGAATCAATCAAGAAAAGGACGCGCTCGAGTTGTGTTGCTACGAAACTACAATTGCAATGCCATTGCCACACAAATACATGCTCAAATACTTTATGTACATTGATGATCGATTGATCTAAATCCGAAATCTTGAATCAATCAAGAACAGGACGCTCGTCTTGCGCTGCCAATCAATTAAAAAGATCATGCGTTCAACATCCAAATGGGAATTTTCAGCTAATTTAGCACTTTTTTGGGGTGGTATTTGCTGGATTGATCACCTCTGCGGAGAATTTGCGGATATAGCACCGTTGTCGCACGACCGCCGAACATCAATGCGCCTCTCACCGCCACGTGCCCCCCCCCAGCTAGCCCCGCCGCCAAGCAAGACGTTGTCGCGCGGCCGCTGTGCGGCAACAGTTCTCAGCCGGCTAAGTGGGTTTTTTTAAAAAAAATTAGGGTTACTGATTGCGGTTGTTGTACGAATTTTACAAAATAGCAAATGAGTTCAAAAAATTTAAAAAATTTTATGCAGAGCCTCCTGGTATAGTGTACTTGCTTGTGTAAATTTTTCATAATTTTATTCGTTCAGAATTTTTCTCACAATTTCATATAAGTATCATGTTTATACGAAATTGTGAATGTAAAAATTGAGCTCTAAAAATTATGAATTTTATTATGAAGGCTCTTCAAGCAGTGGACTTAACTGTTTTTTGTTTGGACAATTTGATATGTACTCTGGAATTGTCTCGAAATTTGGATTTTATGTTTCAGAAATTAGGGTTTCATGATTTCATACAACTTGGAGAAGTCAAAATTGTCAACCATGTCCACGCTCGCCAAATTGTTGCAACTTCCTCCATTAATGATCACTCAACATGAACGCTCTTTGATGACAAGCTTTGTTTAGAACAGATTGTGGCGTTGATTCTTCTCAGCACGCTCGATTTGTGTACTAAGTACACGCTTCACTATCAGGCTTAAATACTTATCTGAAATTTCAGCACCATATTGTTCCTCGTCGCTCTCAGATTCTTGGTCATCACCTGTGAGGTCAGTTGCAAGCATAGCATATTCTTCCTCAATGTCACTAGCTGAAGTATACTCGCCATTATCCTTTATCAAGAGAGCCCGCTTGGTAGGGCAATCCCGCATCATGTGTCCATAGCCCTGACAGCGATGGCATTGTGTTTCTCGTGCTCTACCCGTTGAAGCAATCAAAGATAAACTTTATGCTAGGCTTGTACCATGCTCTTGCTCATTTCCGGTGCGCGTGATGGTGTAGTGGAAGTAGATGGACGTCGGCTGTTGGAGGGGTTCGTAGGTGCAGGTGTTCGGCTGGAGGGAGCAAATGGTGCTCTTGATTGCCCTTGAGTTGTGCGACCTGCAAAAGAACCTGCAAAATTTCCTTTATTTCTAGATTGATGTCCCTGCATCTCTCTTTTAGTTTTACAAGCAAAATGAAACAAACGAGTGATAGAATTGTAATCTTTATAGTCAAGTATGTCATGAATTTCACGGTGTAAACCTCCCAAAAATCTAGTCATCTTAGCATTTTCAGTTTCTTTTAAACCACAACGCAACAAACCAATTTGCAATTCTTGATAATAATCCTCTATGGAACTACTACCTTGTCTTAACCATTGCGATTTATTAAGCAAATCACGATAATAATATGAAGGTACAAATATATACCTCATTGCTCTCTTCAAAGCATTTCATATTCTAGGTATGTTCTGATTAGTATGACAATATTCGCTCCACCAAATAGACGCAAAATCAGAAAACTCGCTAGTAGCAGTCCGAACTTTCTTATCTTCAGGAAATTCATGACAACCAATTTTTTGTTCTACGATAAGCTCCCGTGTAAGATAAGCATCAGGATCATATTTTTCAACAAAAGGGGGCATAGTGAATTAAATTTTACCAAATACATCATTATGGTCACGTACCTCACGTTGATTTCTTCCTATACCTTGACGATTTTGTTGAAGCCGACGATGGTTGCGATCATTGTGAACATTGAATCCATCGGATTCCGTATCAGCAATGTAGTTGTTCACGTCTTCTTCCACCTCATCTGCCCAATAGCGGGCAGCAGGTGGTGTGTGGCGAGCAGGAGGCTCCTCCACTCTTGGCTCACCCTGGGTCGTGGTTTCAGCAAGTAGCTGACGTTCAAGGAGCGCAACACGTGTGTGCAGCGCCGCGAGGTTGTCGTTGATCTTATCCAAGGTATTGCGTACGCCCTCACCGAGCGAGTGCTCCATGTGTCGTACGAGCTCTCTCGTGTGAGGTGTGAGAGACCCCGCATCCGCATGCTCCAAAGAGTGATCGGTGTTGTTTCCGCCATGTGTAGATCCGCGTGACCCTACCATTGTTAGTAGAAAATAAAGAACAAATCATAGTGTATATGTCACTATAGACTACTTGGTTCTGGAGTTTCACGAGTCACTCTCTCACAATGCCATACCAAGTTCTTACAAGATCTTACCAATGTAGCAAGAATGTGGTACAACCGATGGCTGGTTCGTGATACTCTCACTTGTGAATAGCTCAACGATTGCGAGGAAACGGTACCTGCTGAGTTAGTACGAAATAGAGCTCGGAAGGCTAGTACGTAGCAAAGGAGTAGCAATTGTTCAAATCAACATGCAAAGTTGTTAAGTAGTTTAAGGTATGAGTCACAACTGCTGGTCCTAGTTTAAACCAAGCCTAATTAGTGCAACTCGCAAGAACGACTAGGAGCAACAATGGGAAGGCTAGCACAAGAACTATCAAAGCAAGCGAGCAATGTATTAACTATGCCAAACTAACACAAGGAAAAAAAACAAGAAAGGAGCTAGCTCTGAATTTCCTTTTTTCTGTTTTTCTTCTTCTCTTTTTTTTAACCTCTCTTTTTTCCCCTTTTTTTTGCGAATCCGCACTTGACTCAAATCTCTTCGAAATCCTCTTTTGGGCTTAGTGAGGTATATAGGTCACAAACTTTTTTGTAAAAGGCAGGGGTATAAAGGTAATTAAAAGATACTCTCTCCTCTAAACTATTTTTTTTTATCGCGTTGCCGAAGTGAGCGGGGGCCCGATCTTCTCGACGTAGAACCTCTCGATAACTTGTGTATCCTGACGAACCACTAGCTGATCCCCCGCGCCAATGCACGGACTTGTAACTCTATGGAAAATTCACCCAAACACACACTTGATTGGATCCTCGCTGACCACAAGCGAAGATCGTCGAACCCTCAATTCCCAGCAGAAAAGCAAAAACGACCCCTTGTTCTCAACGCCCAATTCCCTCTGTTTTGGCTATAAGCACAACATGAGAATCAAGCAAAAGCTTTGAAATTATATTAAACGTGGTCTGAGATTACAATGGGGTCTAACCATCAATATATAGTGCTCCTTCTCCTCCTCATGGCTGGCCAAGAGGCCCTACTCCTACTCTAATTCGGAATTAGAACTCCTACTCCAATTCCTACTCAATCTAAAATAAAAAGGAAACTCTAATTTTACAACCGTCATATTGTTTCGGTCATATCTTTTGACACAGGAGGAATTTCGTCCATTGGATCGGGCTTGAAGTTATCTTTCCAACAAGCCCAAGAACACTCGAATCGGACTCCATTTGTGAAAGTTATGACCGTTTTATTCCAGACTGTCCTGCTGATTCCGAATCCGAATTTGATGCTGATTCCGAATCCGAATTTGATTCTGAGTTAATTTCGAATTTGATTTCGGTTGGGGTTATGGGAGATCTGATTTGGGCTTGAAAATCTTATCCAAAACTTGAGCTTTAAGTTCTTGGGCTTCCTCCCCTTTTGCTCTCCCATCACACGGCTTCCTTTCTCCTTGATCAGCCGCATGGGCTGCTTGACTTTCTCCTTCCCAACCACTTTGACCTTCTTGTTCTTCATCACTAGGCAACAAATACGGGTACCCTCCACCTTGTGCTCCTCTATTTCTTTGGCTCCGGCCTCCCTCTCGGTTTCAAAGACTTTAAACTTGTCAAACCTGAGAATGCACAAAGTATTGCTTTTACGTAGTATCCAATTCTCACAGAAAACACAAAGAAATTTGTTAAGAAACAATTGCACCTGTTGTTTGAGAAGTGTAGCTCTTGCTTCATAAACAGCCTCATAAGTAGTCGGGATATACTCATCATCCTCCCTTTCTTCAAAAAAAAGCCGTCCTCGGCTTTTGATAGCCTGAAAATGTGCTACACAAAGAAAACAACGTATATGCATGGTATATGTATTTATCATCCAAA
The DNA here is from genome assembly GCA_036346395.1 of Hsuehochloa calcarea. Taxonomy (NCBI): domain Eukaryota; kingdom Viridiplantae; phylum Streptophyta; class Magnoliopsida; order Poales; family Poaceae; genus Hsuehochloa; species Hsuehochloa calcarea. Next base: position 16,624,613 of record CM070614.1, on the reverse strand, counting down.
CAAGTTCGCGTAGCTATGATGATTTCTTAGAACATGTACTAAACAAAGAAAATAACGTATATACGTGATATATGTATGAATCAATTGTTGTGTCATTCGCGTTGTTTTGCACAATCGATAGCTCGAAATCACATTTTAAATTGCACAACTGACTCATATGATAAAATCACCTTCCCAACATCAAAGTCAACTAAAGTGGTACTACTACAGAAAAGCTCATCACATACGGTTCGTAACAGTCATCACAGACGGTTTTTGAACCGTCTGAAATGTTATGTCTGTGATAACAGGCGGTTTGAAGGACCGAAATGGCAGAGAGGGGGTGAATGGTGCCTAAAATTAATACTCCCTTTCTTTGTATTTAAAACGACCTACAAAGATCTCGAAGATCTAAAGAAAGTAAATGAAGCAAGATCAAATAACAAAACCAAGTTTCAGTCGTTCTTCCGAAATCGAAGTTCGGAAGTACACTGCGGTAGTTCCGCTATGTAGTTCCGTTGATGTATAGCGCTGAAGTTCCGCTATGTACTTCACGCCTAAAATCTAAGTTCGATTATCCGAGCTAAGAACGAACGTTCGGGTTTTTGCTCAAAAATCCAAACTACTTAATCTTGAATGCTCTTCTCAGTCAAGTTTTACAGACATCATCCTAAACACCATCTTGACCTTATGGAGAAGAATCGCAACCAAAGATTCAATAATCGAACCAAAACCGGATTTCTTGAAGAAGGGCAAGAAAGACCAAAACCCAAAATAGACACGATTCTCAGATTCTTAGTTCATGAGACTTTGGGAATCCATTAGCAATAGCAAAACGACTCTAGATATTAAGTTTCATGCTATTTCATACGACGAATCAAAAGATACATCAAAACCTTAACTATTCAACTTGAACGAGAAGGGAATAGAAAGGCATAGGCAAGTAATCAAAACCTCAGAGATTCATTAATGGAAATCAAAAGATTACAAGGAACCACAGAGGAATGATTACAAGATTTTTGGTTCATTCTCTCTCAACAAACTCTCAAAGCAAAACAAACCTTTTTGCTAAGGCTAACCCTAATTTTCTTTCTCCCAAAAAGTCTTACCCTAACTCCAGGGTTCTCCCCTATTTATAGCCTTGGCTAATGGGCCTCCAACCCATTAAGCCCGCTACACCCGAACGGAACCGCCTCCACTTTTGCCGCTTGCGAAGACCCTTTCCCCTTGCGCACCTTCTGGAAGCCTCCCGTACACCTTGTTGTGCACGACTCGCAACCGCTTCAAGATTCACGCCGTCTTCGACACATCCCGACCGTTCTGACCTCAACGCCTCCTGCGCCTAGTCCGGTCCACGTGTCTCGCCACGACTCCATCTTGATGCCCTGCATCAACACATGCACAAAAACACATCACATAGCATTGCACAATAACATAGCATCAATATTTGTATAAGACTCAAACTCATACAAAATCAAAATCACAATTTAACCTTCTCTGCACAGTTCTGGACACAATCGGAAGTTCCGCACTTACCACAGCGGAAGTTCCGATTTCCGGAACATCCGCACTTGTCAGAATTATCGGAAGTTCCGTGCTTACCACTGCGGAACTTCCGATCTTCGTAACATCCGCACGCCCAAAAATTCTATTCCGATTTTCGTCTCGGAGGAATCTCAATACGGTATATCGGACACTCCGCTACCCCATGCGGAAGTTCCGATTCTCTTCACCAAACCAAAACCGGATAAATCGGAAGTTCCTCTTTCCAACATCGGTAGTTCGATTAATCGAACTTCCGCTCCATACACAAATGTAGTTCCGATTTTCTGACACGACCTGTAAAAAATGCACCCAAACCGAAAACCTCAATTCTCAATCTAATCAACACACTTGTCAAATACTCATCACTCAGAGTGGAGGACCTCTCACATGGTCTCTCAATCTCCCCCTTGATGAGTATATTGACAATTACAAAAAAGCATAAGATGAGTTTGAGATTCCAGTCAACCAAGGTCTAAATAAGAGAAATTAAGCACAAGACCAAGTTGACACAAAGAAAAGACTTGAGATGAGATGAAAGAGCAATTTTCGCACAAAACTCAAGGCTTTTCTTGTAAGGCTTTTCTCACAATCATTCTCCCCTTTGGCAATAAAATCATCAATATGTAGAAAAGGGAAGAAAAACTATATGATGTTCATTTTAAGCATTAGGAGCCATGTAGATTATCCAAAATGACTATTAGTGAATTACACCAAGCCATAACACAGAAGAATGCTATCAAGATCATGACAATCGATGTATAGAAGAGCTAAGACAGAAAGTCCATAATCGATTAATGATCCAGCTTCTATAGCAGTCAAATAAGTCAAGATTGAAATCTAGCTAAAGATATCCAGGATGATGCAAGCCATGTCAAATAATCTAAGTTGAACCAAGAAGACTCATCTTGAACATTTTAGAGTGCTACCGGTTGAAGAAGGACTCATTTTATCCAGACTTGATCTCTTTAGAGATAAGCAATTTTAGCACATTTTTCTTTTTCTGAAGACATTTTGTTTTAAGGCTCTTTAAGGTTTTATCTCAGTAAAGCAAGCTCTGGACTAGGTGCCATCCACAACTGCCTCCTGAGCTTCAACCATTTTTTTAGCCATGTGCTAGATCCCAAGCCTTATGCGACCACTCCAAGCAATGAGACTTAAGGAGGTGATCTTAGGTCATCCAAGGCTCCCCCTGAGTTCATGCCTAGTGCAATGGCAAGCCGTCTCATGAGAAAGATTTGGTGAGATCAGTTTTTTTCGCACAAAAGAGATCATTTTTGCTTTTGAAGTTTTTAGACCAGTGATTAGAGATAAGTCATGTTTCTTAACAAAGCGACATAGCTTACTCAAAAGTTCAAAAGAGATTCAGACTCAACTCGACCTACTTGACATGGCGAAAATCATAAAAGGATAGTTTTAACGGACTAGTCTCAAGAGCTATCATGACAAGATTTTAATTCAAGTTTAGCATTTTGAAATACCTTAGCATGGCAAAGACTAAACTACACATAAAAGTCATGATAGATCTAGCGGTTTAGCATAAATCATGGCAAGATGTAAAGTAGTGAAAAGCAGATCATAAGGGATAATAAACAAGGCTCCATTTGATTATCATGCAATGCTTGATGAAATACACAAAAATCCGATTCCCTTGAGAAGAGATGCATCTTTTAATTCAGGTTGAGTTATGACAAAATTAAGAGTATGGAATAGCCAAGAATAACTCCCCCTGAACCAAAGGAACAAAAACGAGAATCTGATAAGTAAAACAGAAAAGGCAGTCCTTTAGAGCATAGAAAAGATATAGAGAAAACTATCGCTCAGACAGATTCTTATCTACCCCATATGATTCTAGGACTATTAGCTGATCTACACAAACACTAAGGAGCAAACACTGTCCCTGTCTACCCAAGGGTGGCCCGACCCCTGCTAGAACCTATAAGAAGTGAGTAAGCTCTACTTAGAGAGGGAAGAGACAGCTAATAAGCAGCATCCTAGAAGCACAAGACAAGAAGTAGCAGTCAAAGCAATGTGGCAAGAGAAACACTCTAACCTATGCTGGAAGGACTTCGACCCGAAATATTAAAAGAAATGAAACCAGAAAGGAGTAAGCGTATAATATAATATAGTATAATATAATACAGTAGTAGCACAACGCTCCCCCTCACAGCAGTCCGTAAGGACAAACCACCCCAAGCTCTCCCCGCAGAGCTGAAAACCGAGAGCTGTCCAGAGGCTTAGTGAAGATATCTGCCAACTGGTGCTCACTCTCCACAAACTGGAGCACAATATCACCCTTCTCTACATGATCTCGAAGAAAGTGATATCTGATATCTATATGCTTGGTCCGAGAATGTTGCACTGGGTTCTTGGCAATGCAAATCGCAGACGTGTTATCACAGAAGAGTGGAACGCAGTCGATAGATAGCCCGAAATCCTGCAGGGTCGAGACCATCCAAAGCACTTGACTACAGCAACTGGCTGCAGCAACGTACTCGGCCTCTGCAGTGGACTGCGCAACACCGGATTGCTTCCTCGACGACCAGGAGACGAGAGAAGTGCCAATGAATTGGCAAGTGCCAGAAGTGCTCTTCCTATCTATCCTACAGCCAGCGAAATCTGCATCGGAGAAGGCTCTAAGAGATAGACAAGAAGAGGAAGAGTACCAGATACCATAGTCAATAGTAGCTCGAAGGTACCGAAAGATGCGCTTCACCGCCTGACGGTGAGATACGCGAGGAGAAGCCTGAAACCGAGCACAAAGACACAGAGAAGTGTATGTCTGGTCTCGAGGCTGTGAGGTACAAGAGAGAGCCAATCATGCTCCTAAAATCCTTTTGGTCAACAGGTTCGCCGTCTTCATCTGGATCCAGAGCAGCTGTAGATGCCATTGGGGTTGATACTGGCTTTCCATCATTCATGTCGAAACGCTTCAGGAGGTCTCGAGTGTATTTGCCTTGATGAAGAAAGGTACCCTCTCGAGTCTGTTTGATTTGGAAGCCAAGGAAGAAACTCAACTCGCCCATCATGCTCATTTCAAACTCCGAGCTCATGACATCGGAAAAGCGGGAAGCGAGAGCATGCGAGAGCCGCCAAAGATAATGTCATCCACGTAGATCCGACGAGCAGAAGATCAGTGCCTCGACGGCGGATGAACAAGGTTTTGTCAATTTTACCCATCTCAAAACCATGGCTCAGCAGATAGGACTTAAGCCTTTCATACCAAGCTCTGGGAGCCTGCTTGAGTCCATACAAAGCTTTGGAAAGCCTGTAGACATGGTTAGGGTATTTGGGGTTCTCGAAACCAGGAGGCCGGTCGACATAGACTTCTTCCTCAATAAGGCCATTGAGGAAGGCACTCTTGACATCCATCTGGTAAAGCTTGAAACCCTTAGAAGTCGCAAATGCAAGCGAGATTCTAATGGCTTCAAGTCTAGCTACAGGGGCAAAGGTCTCTTCGAAATCTAGACCCTCAACTTGAGAGTACCCTGAGCTACCAGTCTAGCCTTGTTTCGAATGACTAACCCATCTTCACTTTGCTTGTTCTTGAACACCCATTTGGTCCCAATGATATTGTGACCTTGAGGGGGCTCAACAAGGGACCAGACCTTGTTCCTTTCAAAGTTTTCCAATTCCTCGTGCATGGCGTTAGTCCATGACTCATCAGAAAGAGCATGACAAACGTCTTTGGGCTCAAACGAGGCAACAAAGCCAGAATGGAGACAGAATAGAGACATGCCGGTTTTGAGCAGTGACTCGCTCAAAGAGATCTCAATTATCTCGCTCAAGGATGGTCCTTTTGAATGTGTCTTGGAGGTCCATGGTGAGATGAAGAAGTGGCCTCTACCTCATTAGCGAGATGAGATAGGAGCAGAGCCACTAGCTTGAAGAAGCGAGAAGGTAAGGTCGATCTCCTCGAGTGCGGTGGAAGAAGGCACCTCAAGAGGAAGAGAAGGAACTGGATCGGGTAAGCAACCCTCATCTCCATCCTCCTCATCGTCCACAAAGATGGACTCGCATGCTCTAAGGAACTCGAGATATCGGCCTAGTCCTGGTGGCCTCATCGAAAGTCACCTCACGAGTTTCTAACAATTTACTAGACTCGCAGATTGGACTCTATAGGCACGAGATGAAGTCGAGTAACCCGTAAAGATCCCATCACAAGATCGTGACTCGAACTTATCTAGGTTCCCGGACTTGAGAATAAAACACTTGCAACCAAACACACGAAAATGCGAGGCGCTGGGTTTCGCCCATATCTCAACTCATAAGAAGTGCGATGCAAGAGTGCCCAAGAAAAACTCTGTTAGAAACATGACAAGCGGTAGCAATTCCCTCATTAAAACTTCCTAGGTGTAGAGTACTCATCAAGCATCGTCACGCCATCTCGACCAAGGTGCTGGTTCTTCCTCTCCACAACGCCATTTTGTTGGGGGCGTATGGAGACGAGGCGGTGCTCTACACTGTCTCACCACAAAACTCTCAAAGTAGGAATTCTTGAACTCGGTGCCATTATCGGTGCGAATTGCTCGTAATGCACAGGAGCTCAACAGAAAGCCTACCAAAAGACCACGAAAAGAGTAAAGCGTCTCATCCTTCGAGGCTAAGAAGAACACCCAAGAATACCTCGAGAAGTCATCGACCACGACAAGCACGTACCACTTCCCTCCCTCGATCGCACTCTAGTTTGGTCCCATCGTGTCCATATGGGCGATTGACACAGTGCATCTGTCATAGTCATCCTTTAATCGGAGGATGTGAAGCGGCAACCATTTTGCCGTGCGGCAAGGAGCACAAACAAGATCCTTGACCATTTTGAGTTTCGGCAAAACACGAATGAGATCGTGGCCGCTAACTCGGGTCAGATGATCAAATCCTATATGACCAAGTCTCCTATGCCGAAAGTCAAATCACGGGATTGAAGCAATTAAACATCGGAGAGGATCACGGAAGATCGGAAAAATCAGCACGAAAGATCCTCCCATATCGAGAAATCCGCAAACTAGACTACAGAAGAATCAAGAATTTTGCAATTGTTTTTCTTAAAGCTCACCTCGAAACCGTCATCGGAAGTCGAGAGAATGAAAGCGATTATCTGCACTTACTTACTAAGGCAACATCTTTTAAAATAAAAGAATCATTAATGCTCACAGTACCTTTAGCGATGACGCGCCCAAATGAAGCATCTCGAAGGTGATCGTCTCATCACACAGGGCGCGGGCTAGGAAGAAAACCAACGAGACTCACGGTCATATGGCGTGAACAACCGAGTCTACAATCCGGACCTTTCCTTCCCGGCCGTGACCACGAGTCAAGCAGAGTAAAGTCTCGATCTTGGGGTGAATCAACAGAGATTTTGGCACCCAATCTTGAGTAACACGGCGAGCAGATGAAGTAGTCAAGCAAGACCGACCTCTATCTACCCTACGCTCTCTGTCACTCAACAAGTCAAAGATCTCACTATTCTTTGGATCCATTGCTATGGAAGAGCGAGTCGAAGTGCGAGAATATCTTGATCTCGCCATGAGTAGCTATCTCGAAAGGAAAACGAGATCTACCCTCGGGGCGGCGGAGATTACGACCAAAGGGAGCATGAGGACGAAACTCGAAAACTTCGGAAAAACCAAGTCCTCGATCTTGCCCAAAATCATCGGATGGAACAAACCTAGACCTCGTGTTGGTCTTAGGTGCACTCAAGATCCGGGTCGACCACGAATGTGCCTAAGAGACTCAACATGGTCTCTACGCGATCTTGGCACGCTGAAGCAATGATCAACTAAATGTCCATCTTTACGATGAAGGTGCAATGATACTTCGCCTTCTGAGGGGCCGAAGCTGCAGGTGGAATCACCTTGCTGTCAGAAATCCTTTGAACAAAACCCGCTGACTTAAAATTGACTTTCTCAGTCCTGGGCTTAGTTTTGATCACACCTGGTGCTATGGTTTTGAGCACGACAGGTGGATGCTTCCTCATATCCTCCTGGATATCATATCCTAGACCACGATTAAATCTGCAAATTTTAGATTTGTCTAGAATGAGATTGAGCTTCTTCTTGCCTCCTACAAACCTCTCGAGAGTGTTCATAAGATACTGACACTCCCGAAAGAGAGAGGTGCAAGAAGAGCAGGGGGAAGAAGGGACAGCAGAAGGTAAGGGAGCAGAAGAAGAACCAACAACAGAGGAAAGATTGGCTTGTGCACGCACAGCCGACTTTGGGGGGACAGTCCTACTGCTAGCAGATTGGTTCACGTTACTAGGCGTCTCTACCAAACCCTTAGACTTCTTCCCAGCACACACAATACAAGCAGATGATTGTGTCTCTAGAAGGTCCTTAGTTAGCTTCACATTTTTCATCCAATGCAACCAAATCACATTTTAGTTTATTACAATGATTGCAAGGTGAGCTAACAAGGTCCTTAGAAGCATCTTGAGCTAATTTATTCTTGTGATCAATCATTTCTTGAAATTGCTTAGATACAGATTCTAGTTCAGCAGTTAACTTAGGACAGTTTAAACAAGAAACAACAGGCTCTAGTAGCGCAGCTTGAAATTCAGCAATTTTGTGATCTGCCCGTTTTAGGTTCATCTTGAGATTATTACAATTTTCACAAGTTTCAGGCAGATCAAGCAGCATGGTATAAAGACCTCTAAACGAATTGTCCTTAACCTCACATGAGGTGCAAGCAGTAGCCTCAACAGTAGTGGATGAAGGAGGTGCTATCCTACTCATCTCTAATTCAAAGAAGAAGGCTAATGTTCTCTACCTTAATCATGTCAAGTTCAGAGGACACACTATCATGTAAGGTCCTTAGTTTTTCCATATCATCAATCAAAGCACAGCATGTGTCACATTCATCACGGGAGGGAGCAGATGTAAGTAAAGTGAGCTCCCGTGATAGTCTAGCTACTTCCTTCTCCAACCCAACACACTTAGCCCTAGACTTAGCATGGAATCTACCTAGCTTAAGAAAAGCATCATTAAGTCGGTCATAAGTGGGACTAACCTCGTCGAGTCGGAGTACACTCATTGTCGCTCGATTCGCCCGAGGGCCATGAAGCACATGCTTGGGAGAAGTTGCCGTCGTCCTTGGGATCATGATCGTCCTTCCCATCATCGTCACTCCACCCCTCCACCTCGTTGGTGTCCGGCTCGTCGAGGGCGGTGAGGACGCGATGGAATGACTTCTTAGCCTTCCCAAAGTTGCGGAACTTCTTCTTGCCTTGGTCAGTCTTTGAGGGCTTCGTGTTGCGGTTCTTGTCGATGTAGTCGTTCTTGCTTGGACCGCCATAGTCACCTTTGCCCTTCCCAAGCTTGGGACGGTTTGCTCGGATGTGGTTGGGGCCACCACACTCAAACAAATCACAGACCTCCTCTCTTACCATCCCTCCTCCTCTTGTAAGCATGGGAAAACTTCCGAGCTAGGAGGGCTAGTATTCATCCTCAAGTCGCTCTAGCGATCATCGGTTATGTCACGAGAGCGACTAGGAGAACCCACGTGTCGACTTAGAAGAAGATCCGAAGTGGGATCGGTGACTAAAGCCATCATTGTGACTTCGACCTTGAGAGACAATGTCAATCTCGTGAGTCTTGAGACGCGAGTAAAGCGCATCAAGAGTCGTGGTCGAGAGGTCCGTGCTATCTTTGATGGTAGTCACTTTCATCTCCCAAACACGAAGATCAAGTGCAGAAAGCATCTGTCGAGCGTTATCCGAGTCGGGGTATGTAAGACCGACCGCTCGGAGGTTGCTCAAGATTTTGTGAAAACGCGAAAAGCACTCGTCTAAAGATTCACCAGCAAGCATTTCAAATTTACTGTACTCACGCTTGAACTGGTCTTGTCGAACCGTCTTAATCTGAGTGGTGCCCTCATGGTATGCATCGAGGGTCACCCAGATGTCGTAGCGTAAATCAAATGAGAAATACGATCAAACTCATACGCTTAAACCTCGAATGATTATGTTCCTTGCCTTAGCATTTGCCTCAACATCGACCATGTTTCCGGCATTGATGTTCTCATCGGCAGAACAAACAAATCTAACATTCACCTTTCTCCGGATGGCATACCCCGAGCACGGATGTAAGTTTCCATTCGGCTCTTCCAGAAGGGGTAATCCAGACCATCAAAAACTGGAGGCTTGGTGGAATACTTGTCCGTTGCCATGGCTCAACCGACCGGTTAAGATCTATCAAGAAGAGCTAACCGGCTCTGATACCAATTGAAGGACCGAAATGGCAACAGAGGGGGTGAATGGTGCCTAAAATTAATACTCCCTTTATTGTATTTAAAACCACCTACAAAGATCTCAAGATCTAAAGAAAGTAAATGAAGCAAGATCAAATAACAAAACCAAGTTTCAGTCGTTCTTCCGAAATCGGAAGTTCGGAAGTACACACGCGTAGTTCCGCAGTGTATAGCGCGGAAGTTCCGCTTGCGGTACTTCCGCTGCCTAAAATCGGAAGTTCCGATTATCCTGAGCTAAGAACAGAACGTTCGGGTTTTTGCTCAAAAATCCAAACTACTTAATCTTGAATGCTCTTCTCAGGTCAAGTTTTACAGGACATCATCCTAAACACCATCTTGACCTTATGGAGAAGAATCGCAACCAAAGATTCAATAATCGAACCAAAACCGGATTTCTTGAAGAAGGGGCAAGAAAGACCAAAACCCAAAATAGACACGATTCTCAGATTCTTAGTTCATGAGACTTTGGGAATCCATTAGCAATAGCAAAACGACTCTAGATATTAAGTTTCATGCTATTTCATACGACGAATCAAAAGATACATCAAAACCTTAACTATTCAACATGAACGAGAAAGGGAATAGAGAAAGGCATAGGCAAGTAATCAAAACCTCAGAGATTCATTAATGGAAATCAAAAGATTACAAGGAACCACAGAGGAATGATTACAAGATTTTTGGTTCATTCTCTCTCAACAAACTCTCAAAGCAAAACAAACCTTTTTGCTAAGGCTAACCCTAATTTTCTTTCTCCCAAAAAGTCTTACCCTAACTCCAGGGTTCTCCCCTATTTATAGCCTTGGCTAATGGGCCTCCAACCCATTAAGCCCGCTACACCCGAACGGAACCGCCTCCACTTTTGCGCTGCGAAAAGACCCTTCGCCCCTTGCGCACCTTTCCGAAGCCTCCGTACACCTTGTTGTGCACGACTCGCAACCGCTTCAAGATTCACGCCGTCTTGACACATCCCGACCGTTCGACCTCAACGCCTCCTGCGCCTAGTCGGTCCACGTGTCTCGCCACGACTCCATCTTGATGCCCTGCAGTCAACACAGACAAAAACACATCACATAGCATTGCACAATAACATAGCATCAATATTTGTATAAGACTCAAACTCATACAAAATCAAAATCACAATTTAACCTTCTACGCGCGATTCCGACACAATCGGAAGTTCGCACTTACCACGGCGGAAGTTCGATTTCGAATTATCCGCACTTGTCGAATTATCGGAAGTTCGTGCTTACCATCGCGAACTTCCGATCTTGAACATCCGCACGCCCAAAAATTCTATTCGATTTTCGTCTCGGAGGAATCTCAATACGATATTATCGGACACTCCGCTACCCCATGTGCGGAAGTTCCGATTCTCTTCAGCCGAAACCAAAACCAGATAAATCGGAAGTTCCTCTTTCCAACATCGGTAGTTCCGATTAATCGGAACTTCCGCTCCATACAATGGTAGTTCCGATTTTCCGACATGACCAAAAAGCACCCAAACCGAAAACCTCAATTCTCAATCTAATCAACACACTTGTCAAATACTCATCACTCAGTGGAGGACCTCTCACATGGTCTCTCACGGTTATCACAGACGGTTCAAAAACCGTGCGTGATTATAACGAGCGGTTCCAACCACGAACCGTCTGCAGGATTTCAGTATCACGAGACGGTTCGTGGTTGGAACCGTCGTGATTCTCAGAGTCACGAGCGGTTCTAACCACGAACCGTCTTTGATACTACATAATCACTGAGCGGTTCGTGGTTGGAACCGCTCAGTGATTTCATATCACGAGCGGTTCCAACCGAGAACCGCCTCAGTGATTCTATAAGTATCACAAACGGTTCGTGATTAGAACCGTCTATGATAAGTATTTAGACCTAATTAATTTTTATTGTATTTTCAGCTAGCCTCAGGAATTGCCAGCCATGCTCTCTGAAAACTAGCAAGTAGAAACATGTCACAGATAATTGTTGACAACTCAAAGTGATCATTTAACTCAAAATCAATTACAAAAGAATGTTTCAAGTATATATTGTCGCTAGAGTTACAAATTGAATTACAACCAGTCAAAGTGAATTACAATATTGAATCAATTGTTTCGAGGTCGTTCATCGGTGTCGACGGCGTGAAACTCTCGGGTCTTGCGCAAGTACCAATCATGCAAAGCTTGACAAGCTACTCCTGAGCTCTTTATTTCTGCGCCGGAGACCAACGGACTTCCGAGTGAGTATTTCACGGGTTTGGGAGGTGCCTTAATGTTCTTCGATTTCGATTTCTCCTTAACGAGGCGGCCGAGGGACGTCTTCCCGTGAGATGCCTCAGGGACCGATACGGTGACACGCTTTTCTTGTCCCTTCGCCGTCTTCTCGACGGGAAGCGATGTGGCGGCCTTCTGAAGCTTTGGTTGAGGCGGACTCATCGAGGGTCCTATTGGAGAGGAAGGGTCCTCTCGATATCGCGTCACTGAAGGGTCCAGTGCGATGTCCTTCTTGGGCCACTGGATAAAAGTGTGCGCGGCATCCCCTAGTGTTCTGATTTCTTCGTTCGGGGGAATCTCTAGTGTGATGGCCATGAAATTGTCATGTACCATGTCCACCTGCACCCTGGCGTAACCCTGCGCCAGCTGGGCACCGTGCTGCACTGCCCCTTCCTGGTATGGATACACTATACCATGCCCAGCCTCAATAGGAATCGACCCAACCATCCTCACTTAGAGCTTGCAGGGCGTCGGCTCCTACAAAATGGTACACAATTAGCTAAGGCGTCCTATAGGTCTATCTTTGGAGCATTCCAGAGATGTACATTACCTCGATATCGTCGATCGGTAATTGCACGTCGCCGTGTCCAGAATTATGTGTGGACGCGACGCTACTCCGATGTCGAGGAGGACTTGCTCCCAAATTAACAGGGGCAGCTTGCGCCTGCTTGAGTTGATTTACATGGTTCTGCAAGTTTGTTATTTGTTCTTGAAATTTTCCAATAATAACATGTTCCAACCGAGCGTCGTGCTGGTCCTTGGATCTCTTCCTACTCCTATATGTGTCGGAGTTGTGTGGGAATCCATCCCTCCAAGGTACGTAAACCCCTACGCCTCGCGTACGACCCGGGTGCTCTTTGTTTCCCGGGCCGTAGATAGTACATCCTTTTCCTTGTCTACTTCGAAGGAACCTTGGGAAGATGCGGAAGTCAATGCTTCCTGCAAGAGGACATCATGTTATTGTAGACACCATGAAGTTATGGACTTATTAACAATTAAGTGGTTCGAGTTATTTACCAGGCGTTGAAATACTGCCTCGTCTGCCGGGTTTGTAAAAGAGATGTTGCCCGAAGACGTGGTTGATGCCCTCGCTCTTAACCAGGCTCGAGCGCGCTCGTCTGAGATCTCAACAAACGGTCGTGCAGCGGTTCCGTCCTCCGCCGCCCACTGCGTGGCTTTACCCGCGTACCCAGCGGTGTGTGGGGGTTAGTGTTTTGTGCCTAGATAGCTCTGTGAGCCGCACTTTGCTCCTGAAATTCGGCCGTCGTCTTCATATGCATGAAGGCGTCCCATGTATCCCGCGATAAAAATTGATACGTTGTGAAGGGCGTCCGACCCGTGTTCACGTACTGCGTAACAAGCTGGCTCTTGAAGGTCCTCCACGCGTGGGACATCGCCAGCAGCGCGTACCATCGCACACATGCCTGGTCTGCTTCAGGGAAAGTGAACGAGGTAGAAAGTTCAGTCCACAACTGGTCTCTCTGTACATCCGTCAGAGACTTCCAGGTTGGGGTGGTGATGGAGACCCGTTAAACACAAGTACCCATGAGACGGTCGAGAATATCGCGTTGCTCTCTTGGGACTCGGCGGGATCCCGGCGTCAACGACCTCCGTGATCGTCATGCGGCGAGGGCAATTTGGAGATTCCTCCGCCTTTCGCCTGCGTACCACCTTGATCGGAGATCCAGACGCATTTGGCGACGTCGCTGACGGCGGCGAAGACGATGCCTCTGCCATCTCGCTTGCTTGCTATCTATATAAGTTACGTATGCAATGATTACATAAACAAATAGAAGTTACCCATTGAACCTAAATATATGATACGTAGGCCCTGTTTGAGTACGGCTCTGCTCCAATTTTTTACACTCAACTCACTTCACTCTTGGATCCACTCCTATGAGAAGTTGGAGTAGTCTCTGAGGTGTTTGGTTAGAAAGTTAACTCCGGCTCGAGGGAATGAGAAAGATCTTTGTTAAAAGACTATACTACCCTTGTTTTATTGGATGGGCGAGGGGGGTTTTATTGGATGGCATTTGGTGGGTAATTTTATCTTAATTTTAGGGGTATTTTCGCATGGGATGATCGCTCCATGGGAGCGACCTTCTCGCGACTCGAAAAAATACACTACACTGCTGCATTCTCAAACTCCAAATTCAATTTTTTGTTGGAGCTGGACCGTTTGGCATGGCTCCACCTACTCCAATTAAGAAGCTGGGAGTTGGAGCCATACCAAACAGGCCCGTAGTAAATAAAATATATAAAATTGCACAAAAAAAACTGCAAAGGAGAAGGAAATATTGCAAACAGTGCAGTTTTAACATATAGCTGAAATATTGCATGGTTTTTAGTGCTCTCAGAGAGCGAGTTGCAAAAAATTAACGTTTGCCATCTCAGCCCTGTTTTGTAGTAGTGCCATACCATAAAGAAACAAAGAGAAGCAATAATCACCTCACCCTAACAATTTATGGAATAAATCATTACACCAAAACCGATCAAAACAGAATGAGGTAAATGGTATGTTAACCATCAAGGGATGGCAATGAATATATTATGTCTTATTACCAATCTAGTGGGTTGTGTGGGCGTGTTTGCTTCGTAGGTTATATGGATGAGGTACAGGAGGGCATGGCCTCTTCCTGTGTGCGGGAGCCATCTTAACGGAAAGATAACAGGAGCTATCATGATATTTTGTCATAGTTTCAATTATGTGACTTCTTATTATTTGGAACTAACCACACAAGATTTATGCAACCTGTGTGCAGGTGTGATAACATGGACATTGCAATACATTATAGTACAATATTGAGGGATTGCATACGCCACCAAGTTGTTGCACGGTATAACTATGATTTACAATATTCTATTATAAAAAGTGCAATGTCCCTATGGATATTTTTATCAAATAGCAACTAATTTTCATGTAGCCAAACATTGAAAGTTGTGCATAATTAATGTATCATTTTCACCCTTTTTATCACAAACATAAAAAAAGTGTAATGTCCCTATGGATTTAACTCGAAACTGCTATCATCTTCCAACTATATGTGCTAAAGTTCAGTTTGTGCTTTTAGCAGTCAGAAATGTAAGTCGATGTTAGTATCATGGTGCTTGAATTTGCATTTATTGAATACCTTCATAGCTAGCTGCTATTGAGTTTCTTTAACTTGTCATGTTCACATGACCAGGAACAAAGCAAGGCTATACAAGTAGAGGCTTTTTGTGTGTTTTCAAGGTACAATACTACAATATCAAATCCCTATCTTTCAGCACATACTCATAGGGGAATAATAAGGATTCCTCAAGCCAATTTGCAATTCATTTTTAACACTAACAGATCCATCAATTAATATCGAGATCGAAGCATGCACAAATATGTAATCACAAGTAGCACAAAAACTTCTAGAACCTGAAGAATCCACCAAGGAATTCTCTCACCGGGAGGTCGGCAGGGGCGGGGACGACACCGAGGGAAACCCTCGGCTCTCACGACAGAGAAGGGGGGAAGCGTGCACAGGCATTGGGGCGGCGCGGGAAAACTCACCGGGTGGTCGGCAGGGGCGAGGGCGGCACTGGACGGAGGCAGGGACAAAGGGAGGCGGCACTGGACGGAGGCAGGGACGAAGGGAGGCGGCGCTGGTCGGAGGTGGCGTCAGCGGAGGAGACCGAGGGCAGCACCGGGCTGGTGGAAATAGACTAAGACAGAAGAGTGCACAACCGTTCGAGTCGGGCCCTTATATAGCTGGATATCACAGACGGTTCTATCATAAATAGACTAAGGCAGAAGAGTGCACAACCGTTCGAGTCGGGCCCTTATATAGCTGAACCGTCGGTGATAATAAATCACAGACGGTTCCATAAACAAACCGTTTGTGATATTAACTATCACAGACGGTTCTGTTATGAAACCATCTGTGATGAGTTAACAGAGAAACCCTAATTTTAATATCACAGACGGTTATGTAACTGAACCGTCTGTGATATGTTGATATCACAGACGGTTCATTAATAGAACCAAATGCGTGATGTGAATGAACCACACATATGTAGAGCCGTCAGATCTCAACGAATGGGCCAGATGCATTGGAACGTTCGGACCGTTCGAAAGTTCTTTCGCTGTGAGCCGTCTATCTTTAGATCAACGGTCCACCTTCATTAAAACGTTCGGATCGCCCGTTTCAGACGCGTATAACTTGGATCGTTTTAGACCGTTGGATGTATAATCGACGGCTCAGATTTAGTGGGCCGTTCGGACCGTCCGAAACGCGTCGTGAATCTTAGCCCTGCGATGCCAAATGAATGGTCGAGATTCGATAGGCCGTTCGGACCCTAATTTTAATATCACAGACGGTTATGTAACTGAACCGTCTGTGATATGTTGATATCACAGACGGTTCATTAATAGAAAGCAAGTTAGAGTACTCTTACAGTAGTTTCGGATTACTGTTCATGTGCTATATATATTTAGGGGGTAGAGCCCCATTGTAAGCAAGTTAGAGTTGAAGAAAATTCAGAAAAGTCATAGGTTCATGTGGCGCAAAATGAATACATGTGTTTCGGAAATTCCCAGCTAGGGTTTTGTGATTGCGTGAATATTGGAGGGAGGTTGTTCTTCCAAGATCTGTGATTCCTTATGGATCAGCTCACCAATTCGTGGCATCCTCAATTGCTCACGATTTGGTGTTGTTCTTCTGGTTTTGATTTTGTTTCTCTCTTCGGATTGATTCAAAATCAACCAAGTATTACTTGCTTTGGAGATACACTTGTTCTTCCATTTTGCCGAATCAAGAAAGAGGAAAGTGAGAGTTTTTCTTCAATCAGAATTGAAATACAAGTACCGTGAAAGATTGGGTCACATTACGCATCAACACACGTTGATCCGTATCATCTTGGTATCATAGCGTGGTTGATCACGGTACGTGGATTTTTTTTCTTTGGTACTTTGAGGTTGATCATTATGTCAAGAACTAGCCAGCATGGTTCTAATGGTGGATTGGACGATGAGCCTTTGTACGGTGATACACTATTACCGGACGTACACGCTCAATTTGATGCTACTGCTGGCTATTTTCTTCGTCGCGAGAAGGTGTTACGCCATCAACTTGAAGCTCAAATCCAAGGGGTCAAGATACATTGAACGATCGTCTCAACGCGAACGAACAGCGTATGATGGAAGGTTTCGACAACCTGAACCTTGCTATCCGCGCCTGGAGGAGAGGCTACCACCGCCACGAGGAGCTAATGTACTAGTGCTACGCCAACCACAACATGGATGTGCACAACGTGTTGTACGCCATGCCAGAGATGACTTCTATGGTGCTGATTCGGAGGAGGCCGTTTTCGATGATCGTGGAAGACAAGAACGACGTCCACGACGTGAGTACTTTGATCATCGAGGTGCTGGACATGGTGGACGTCATAATGGAGGTGATGAACGTGAAGATGACGTTGTTGGGAGAATCAGAATCAACATACCAGAGTTCAAGGGCAGATCTGATCTGTGATCACCATACCAGAGTTCAAGGGCAGATCTGATCTGGAGGCTTATTTGGAGTGGGAGATACGTGTCAATCAAATTTTTGACAACCACCACTACTCCGAAGAGAAAAAGGTTCGTGTTGCCTCGATTGAGTTCACTGAATATGCTATTATTTTGTGGGATCAATTGAATCATGCAGGGGAACGTCCTACAACTTGGGAAGTAATGAAACAAGCTATGCGGGAACGATTCGTGCCGGCATACTATACAAGGACACTGCATACAAAGCTACGACGACTTACTCAGGATGCTAAGACGGTAAGTGAGTATTATTAAGAGATGCAAGTGCTCATGATCCGTACAAGTGTGCGTGAGTCGGCGGAAGCGACCATGACACGTTTCTTCGAGGGGCTGAATGAAGATGTGCGGAACCGTGTTGATTTAATGCAATACAATACCGCGCAAGAATTACTTCATCAAGCGGAGCGTGCTGAACAATGGGTGAAGGACAGTCAAGCAAGGGGTGGTCGAACAACTCATAGCACTTGGAGGCGTGCAACTTTGCATGACGGAGATGCGGGATCAACTCCTAAACCAGTTGCATCCATTATACCGGTTCGGAGTACATTCAAGGATGCTTCGACACCTCTGAGTGTTGCAGGTAAAGAAGTCTCACATACTGATTCTAGTGCATTCTCTACGGCTAGAACTAGCAACATTGAATGCTTTAAATGCAAGGGCCGAGGTCATATGAAAAAGGATTATCCAAACATGAAGATAGTGTTGCTTACACATGATGGCTATGCAACGGAGAGCGACAACGATAAATCTGAACCTTCAGATGAATCTGAGAAGCTAGAGCCAATCATTTGTTATCCAGAACAAGGTATTAGCTTGATGGCTCAAACGGTACAGCATGATAATAGCGTTATTGTGCGAAAGGGGCAGCGACATCATATCTTTCAAACCGATTGCAAGATCAAAGAGAAGGTATGTAAGCTGATTATTGATAACGGGAGACGGGAGTTCAAGCAACATGATTGGTAAGGATGTGGTGTAATCACTCTCATTGTCCACATGGAGGCATCCTAAACCATATTACATCCAATGGCTCAACAACGTCGACAAAATCAAAGTCACACATAAGGTGAGAGTGCCATTCAACATTGATGGCTATGTCGATAAGGTGGAGTGTGATGTGGTACCTATGCATGCTGGTCATATTCTATTGGGACGTCCATGGCAATTTGATCTGAATGCTACACATCAAGGACGGTCCAACCGATATACTTTCATGCACAAGGGAGAATTCCATGCTTTGCTGTCAAAGACTGATGAAGAAATCAAGAGTGATTTGATTGTAGTTTGCAAGAAGAAGGCCGTAAAGACTACAATAAAACCGAGGACGGTTTTGCTTCAAGAAGGGGAGGATGATGAGACCCTAGGTGCATCTACTATGACATTTAATATTCCTAAGCTGCAAGTATGTGCTAAGCCTCAAGTTGAGCCTATTATACATCAATGGAGAAAGAAACAAGAACCAGGTTCGGCAAAGAGCAAGGAGAGGGAGGAAGGCCGACCGGAGAGCTTTAGCAGACATGGGAAGACACAAGAACAAAGTGCTTTGCATGTTGCAAAGTTTACAACAGAATTCGGCCAAAAAAAGACAAAAGGACCAAACTCAAACTCTATTCCGAAATCACTACATTTTCAGCCTAAGAATCCAAAATGGGTTTGGATTGGAGCAATTCCAATTCGGATCTTTCTTTAAAAGAAATTAATTATAAATTACTCATAATGGGATAGTTTAATCTATTTTCAGTAATTAGAGTAGTTTAAATTTCAAATTAAATGAGTTTGCAATAGGAATATTTTTTGGTCTTGTTCATGAGCGATGAAGGACTCGGATCTTGTTCATTGCTACGATACCAAGTCGGTTTCTTGCTCATTGCTCTGATGAGTTTGATTCTTGTTCATGTGCTATATATATTTAGGGGTAGAGCCCCATTGTAAGCAAGTCAGAGTTGAAGAAAATTCAGAAAAGTCACAGGTTCATGTGGCGCAAAATGAATACATGTGTTTCGAAAATTCTCATCTAGGGTTTTGTGATTGCGTGAATATTGGAGGGAGGTTGTTCTTCCAAGATCTGCGATTCCTTATGGATCATCTCACCAATTCGTGGCATACTCAATTGCTCACGGTTTGGTGTTGTTCTTTCGGTTTTGATTTTGTTTCTCTGTTCGAGTTGATTCAACATCAACCAAGTATTACTTGCTTTGGAGATACACTTGTTCTTCCATTTTGCCGAATCAAGAAAGAGGAAAGCGGGAGTTTTTATTCAATCAGAATTGAAATACAAGTACCGTGAAAGATTTGGTCACATTACGCATCAACACACGTTGATCCGTATCAGGCGGCCAACGGCACAAGCTCGGCATGGAGGGCTCGACGAGTGGAACACAAGGATTGGCATCGTCAAGAGAGCGCATCAAGCATTATGGGGTGTTTGTTGAATAATCCTTGATGATTGGTTATTGCATTTGCTGGTTATTGTTCTTAGTTTCTTGTAGCAGTAGTTTCAGTTTCTTACATGATATTGAGATGCCACACCATTGAGTGTGTTCAGTTTCTTTGCATGGCCAAATGATGCTGCATGAAATTATGACATTGATGTTTTGCATGCTGCTGGTTTGTGTAACGTAGCATTAGAGCTAGTTACTGGTGCATGAAGTAGCATTAGAGCTAGTTACTAGTGCATGACGTGTAGTGAGCAGTTACTCGTATTGGCTAGTATCACTACTACGAAAAGGTCATCACAGACGGTTCGTAACGGTCATCACGAGCGGTTTTGAACCGTCGAAATTTTATATGCGAGATAACGGCGGTTATCACGAGCGGTTGGAAAACCGTTTGTGATAACTCTTATCACGACGGTTCCAACCACGAACCGTCGTGATACTAAAATCGCTGAGCGGTTCGTTGTTGGAACCGTGCGTGATACTCTGAATCACGAGCGGTTCGTTGTTCGTGATACTCTGAATCACGAGAGCGGTTCGACCACGAACCGATGCGTGATTCTCTGAATCCTGAGCGGTTCGTTGGAACCGTGCGTGATTCTGTAATATCCTGACGGTTCGTCGTTGGGAAATGTGATAATTCATTATCACGAGCGGTTTCAATTACAAACCGTGCGTGGTTGTCCGATATCTGCGAGCGGTTCGTAGTTAGAACCAAATGCGTGATAAATCACTAACCTAATTAAATTTTTTCGTATTTTACTAGCCTCGGGAATTGCTAGCCATGCCCTCTGAAAACTAGCAAGTAGAAACATGTCACAGATAATTCGACAACTCAAAGTGATCATTTAACTTAAAATCAATTACAAAAGAATATTTCAAGTATATATTGTCGCTAGAGTTACAAATTGAATTACAAACGGTCAAAGTGAATTACAATATTGAATCAATTGTTTCGAGGTCGTTCATCGGTGTCGACGGCGTGAAACTCTCTGTTAGTGTTAACTATGTCTGCCTTGATGAAGCCACAGAGCTCCTCGAATGTGCGTGACTTGGTCCATCTCGAGTGCATTTAACTCTATGTTCAAGCCACGTCGCTAGCGAGTAAAGTAGTAAGCATATATATTTAAATTTATAATTAGGAGATAATTATTACGAGATTGACAAACACGGGATCGTTAGTCCTAGAAGCAATCAATAGCGACATATGATGGCATCGTAGAATGCGCATAGGTGATCTCGTTTTTGCTAAGCGGCCTTTGCAAAAATAGAATTACATATATATATACGATCGATTCGAGGCGCAATATTACGGAGTATGATATATGATTATTGTGTTGTAGCGCTGCATGAAAATCGCATCTGTGAGTCGGTGTGGCGCTCGTTCCCTTGTATAAACCTCCCTCGGCAACATAGCCGATGAGCGCCCTACATGATTCAAAAAGTTATCCTTGTCCATTTAAAGCGAAGGAAGACTACAATAGAGTTATGTGCGGAAGAAATGAACATACACATCGAGTATTCCTTTAAGAATGGTGAAGTCGTGATTTTTGTTGAGTAGAGAATCAAGGTACAATACCATGTTCCTCTTTGGCACAAGAATCGAAGAATCGAGTGGAACCTACTCGTGTATGTCGCTATAGTCATAAACCTATGTTGAAGCGTAATTTGTATAGAAAATATTGAAGCACTTACTTACGGTTGTAGGGCACCATTATGTACTCCACATCGTTACGAGCAAGCAATCCCATTTTATGTAATTCTCGGCGTAGGATGCGTCTTGGTTGATTGTTTGCTCGGAGACCACGTGTGGGTCGAGAAACCCACGGTTCTTTGATTCGACAGACACGTTTCATAATGTATCTGTACATAAGCAATGAGTTATGATATTTATCGGTATCACGTGAGTGTAGAAATTGATTGCACACACTTACAATGTCCAGCATCGTAGAAGTGAGGCGTCGAGGGCAGTTAGGTTGTATAAGTCAAATAAGTCTTGAAGCCCACGGCGAAGTGGCGTGCTCGTGGAGAAAATGCTCCCTCCGTATGTGGCGGTGATTCGATATGACCCCCTTCGCTCCGGTCTTGCGCAAGTACCAATCATACAAAGCTTGACAAGCTACTCCCGAGCTCTTTAGTTACTGCTAGGAGACCAGCGGACTTAGAGTGAGTATTTGGTTGAGGTTGGACTCATCGAGGGTCCTATTGGAGGCGATATGGTGGTCCTCTCGATGTCGCGTCCTTGAAGGGTCCGGTCGATGTCCTTCTTGGGCCTTTGGATAAAAGTGTGCGTGGCATCCCTAGTGTTACGATTTCTTCGTTCGGGGAATCTCGGTAGGATGGCCATGAAATTGTCATGGACCATATCCACCGCACCTGGCGTAACCTGCGCCGGTGGGCACCGTCTTTGCGATTGCCCCTTCTGGTATGGATACACCATACCCCCCGACCTCAATAGGAATCGACCCTACTATCCTCACTTGGAGCTTGCGGGCGTCGGCTCCTACAAAGCGTACACAATTAGCTAAGGCGTCATATAGGTCTATCTTTGGAGCACTCGAGAGATGTACATTACCTCGATGCCGTCGATCGGTAATTGCGTCGTTATGTCGAATTATGTGTGGGCGCGGCGCTACTCCGATGTCGGCGGGACTTGCTCCCAAATTAACGAGGCGGCTTGCGCTGCATGAGTTGATTTACTTGGTTACGCAAGTTTGTTATTTGTTCTTGAAATTGTGCAATAATCACATGTTCCAACCGGCGTCGTCTTTGGTCCTTGGATCTCTTCCTACTCCTACACGTGTCGGAGTTGTGTGGGAATCCATCCCTCCAAGGTACGTAAACCCCAACGCCTCGCGTGCGACCCGGGTGCTCCTTGTTTCCCAGGGCCGTAGACAGTACATCCTTCTCCCTGTCTACTTCGAAGGAACCTTGGGAACATGCGGAAGTCAATGCTTCCTGCAAGAGAACATCATGTTATTGTAGACACCATGAAGTTATGGACTTATTAACAATTAAGTGGTTCGAGAAATTTACCAGACGCTGAGACACTGCCTCGTCTGCCGGGTTTGTCAGAGAGATGTTGCCCGAAGACGTGGCTGATGCCCTCGCTCTTAACCAGGATCGAGCGTGCTCGTCCGAGATCATAGCAAACGGTCGTGCAGCAGTCTCGTCCTCTGCCGCCCACTGCGTGGCTTTACCCGCGTATCCAGCGATGCCGAGTCTGTGGGGGTGAGTGTTTTGTGCCTGGATAGCTCTGTGCGCCGCACTTTGCTCCTGAAATTCGGCCGTCATCTTTATCTCTTTCACATGGTGACGTAGGAACACAGGGCCGCATATCTTTATCTCTTTCACAAGGTGAACAATGAGATGGACCATGATATCAAAAAAAGACGGAGAGAAATACATCTCAAGATGACATAGAGTCGTCAACACCTCGGCCTGCAGATCGTCGAGTCCTTCGAGATCGATGACCTTCTGAGCAATTGAGTTAAAGAAATAACACAGCCTAAAGATTGCCACTCGGACCTTGTTTGGCAAGATACTCCTAATTGCAACAGGAAGCATCTGTGTCATCAACACATGATAATCATGAGACTTCATACCAATTAATTTCAAATCTTTCATGGAAACAAGTTTCTTAATATTGGCGGAATAACCGGATGGAACTTTCACACCATGCAAACTTTGACACAGTTCATTTCTCTCGGCCTTGGACAAAGTGTAGCAAGCTGGGGGAAGGTACGTTCGTCCTTTATCAGTCTCTTTCGGTGCTAACTCGGATCTTATGTTCATATCAACCAAGTCACGCCGTGCGTTAACGCAAATCTTTTGTTTTGCGGTAATGTTGAGAAGAGGCCAATCAAGCTATCACATACATTCTTCTCCACGTGCATGGCGTCGAGCGATCTGCGAACTTCTAAGTGCTCCCAATAAGGCAAGTCCCAAAAATTGACCGCTTCTTCGGATATTTTTACGAGGGTCCTTAATTTACCTCCCTTTCCAAGCACAACATCGATATCCTTAACCATATCATAGACCTCTTTCCCTCTAGAATCCCTTGGAGCTGAACCGTCCTAATTATTTCCGTCGAATTATTTTTTCATCTTGCGGTATGGGTGAATCCTGGGAAGGAACCTACGGTGGCGATATATACGATTTTCGTGAGTTGTTGACCATACACTCTCGGTACCATCTATGCGGTCTTGGACGGGCTTTGTCTCCTTTTGTACTGAACCCCGACAGATTACCAAGGGCAGGAAAATCATTGATGGTGCAGAATAACATGGCGCGTAAAGTGAAGTTCTCTCGTTTGTACACGTCCCATACTTGTACCCCTTCGTTCCAAAGTGTCACAAGATCTTCCAGCAATGGTGCTAGGTACACATCAATATCGTTCCCAGGTTGCTTCGGCCCTTGGATAAGTAGTGTCATCAAAATGTATTTCCGCTTCATACACAGCCAAGGAGGAAGGTTGTACATACATAGATTCACGGGCCAGGTGCTATGTCGGCTGCTCATGTTACCGAAAGGAGTCATTCGTCCGTACTCAACCCTAACCTTATGTTCCTCGGTTCCGCACCGAACTCTTGAAGCTCGATCGAAGTTTCTCCTTTGGCGAGAATCGGCGCAGGTGTCGAGCTTCCCATCTTTCTTACGCTCCTCCGAGTGCCAGCGCATCAATCTTGCCTCCTTTCGGTTCGCAAATAAGCGCTTCAAGCGTGGGATCACGGCGGATACGACAACATCTTAGCGGAGGTCCTTGCTTCGCCTTAGCGATATTCTTAAGCTTGTATCGGGATGCTCTGCACACAGGACATGCATGCATGTCTGCATACTCTTTACGGTAGAGGATACAATCGTTCGGACATGCATGTATTCTTTCTACTTCCATTCCCAATGGACAAAGAACCTTTTTAGCTTGGTAGGTCGTCTTTGGGCAACACGTTTCCCTCGGAAGGATGTCGACTAAGAGACCTAACAACGCCAGTAAAACTCTTGTCGGACCAACCATTGCTTGCCTTCAATTTCAGCAGTTCAAGCACGGTTGACAACCTTGTGTATTCGGCTGCGGCCGCCGGGAACAAAGGTTTCTCGAGTCCTCCATTAAGCCCTCGAATTTACAAAACTCTCTCTCACCGTAGTTCCTTACGCATCGCGTAGCATCGATCTAGATTGTCATCATGCGATCTATCCTCATCAAAAGCACATTCCATACCACGCATATCGTTGACTTCCTCGGCGATGTCGTCATTCTTGACTTAGGTATAATCTGCTCTTCACCGTGATTGCTCCAACATGTATATCCTTTTTGAAACCTCTTCGTATTAAGTGAGCTTCGATCTGCGCGGGTTGTTAAACATTTTCATATTACCATAATCAATGCATGGACGGTACATATATTTTATCCCTTCTTCAACATATCACCTTTCGCGGCTCTTCTAAAAGCAAACACGCCATTAATATACTCTTCACTCACACGGTTCTCAATATACATCCAGTTTGGTCCATCTACACGTATCGCATACGTAACAAATTAATTAGTGTTAAATTATATATTAATAAACCGCAAGTACCCTTTATAATGACCAAACACATTAGTGAGTACTCTATAGCAAATATAAAGGGTTCTGAGATCGTTACACATTAGTGATTAGTCTAGAGTAAAAATAAAGGGTTCTGGATCGTCGTTACCCTTCTCTCCAAAGTGGCGCAATGTGGGAGGAGGCGCAAAGGTGCCGCAATGGGCGGGGAGGAGGAGGCGGGGTAACAACTCAAAATGGGAGAGGAGGAGGTAGGGTAATGACTCAAAATGGGGAGGGCCAGCGGCGGGAGGGTGGCGGCGGTTCAAATGGAATTAATAGAAATGGGGGTGTCGGCGGCGCCTACTTATAATGCTAATATATATGAGCGATTCTTTTAAATAAGCATGCGTGATAGCCCATATCCTGAGCAGTTCTTTTAAAGAACCGTCTGTGATAGACTTGTATCACACGAACCGTCTGTGATACTTCACAGACGGTTCATTACACGAACCGTCTGTGATACTTATATATCACAGACGGTTAACGAAGAACCGTCTGTACTAATTTTATCACAGACGGTTCCAGTATAGCATGTTTTGTAGTAGTGTATAAATAAAGAGAAGAAAAGAGAAAGGCTGTGGAAGTTAGACAGCACCAAAATTCATTTGTTCTCGCTTGTGATCGGTGTCCAGACGTTCGTCCAAGTCGGCATTGCTAACATCGATTTCAATATGGACCTTCTGATTTGCCTATCTCCAAGACAAACCTTCTCGGACCAAAGTCTGATTTGATGATCCATTTCGATTCGGACCTTTCGACTGCAACACACAAGAAGATTTTAACTGCCTGACCATGGTCGTTTTTGATAGTCCAATACGACTTGGACCTTCCGACTTGCCAACATGCAATCTCCACAAAGCAAACACCAAATCCATTAAACCAAGTTGGCAATTACTCGGCACCACAACATATGGAACACATGGGACCATCACATGGTCTTTCAATTCACAAATATTCAGGCATCACTCATCACAATTGAATTGACAGCATATGAGCTTAAGTACTAGTACATCAGCGTAAGCATCAGCCATCAGCAGTATTAACTATTAACTAGCAGCAGCAGTGTAGTGCAGTCTAGTACTAGTACAGCCATCAACACCATTAGACTTAGTATTCTAGAGTCTAGACTCTACTAGTAGTAGTAGCAACTAGCAACTAGCAACTAGCAGCAGACAGCAGTTGAGCACAACGGCAGTCATCAGCGGCGCAGAGAAAGAGCACTAGAGCAGCACACAGCAGAGCAAGAGCAGAGCAGAGCAGCAGGCCAGCAGCTCACCTGCTGGATGGACGCGGCGAGGGTGAAGGATTGGAGGCGGCGACCGGTTGGACACTTGGAGGAGGAGGCGGTGACGGGTTAGAGAAGACGACAGATCCAGGTGGCAACGACGAGGCGGATGTGGAGGAGGGGATGAATTAAATCCCTAACCCTAGGTCAGGTTTGGGAGCAAACAATTGTTGGGCCGGCACCTTTATACCCCTTCCTTTATCCCAGGCGCCACCCAGCTCCGCCTTGCACCGCTTTGGCCTGCATTTGACTGTCGTTGACTGTCCAGGGGGTCCAGCGCCTAGGGCACCAATTAGCACGAAAATAAATATATTGCGGCGAAGGGGATGAACCTAGCACCTACACTGTCCAGGGGCACACCGTCGACAATGTATATGGCTTAGAAGATTAATTCATCGTATTCATGAATCATATGGTGTAAAAGGTGTATAAAAATATCACAATCCTTTATCAAGATAATACAACTTACATTGTATAGATAATAATAGTTTTGTCAAAACGCATACGACAAAGCATATGAGTATATGAGCCGCAAGAGAATAGGAATATAGAATACAAAAAATCCAAACAAGTGATAATCTTACGGATTTCTTCACAAGGCCTTACCATGTTGTACTTTTACTAATCATGTCCATGGTATTGACATGAGGAGACTTTAGAGAGTTGTCATCCTTAGAGGAGATATATATTCATAATTGAAATGAATGATGTATCATTTTTCCCTTAGTTAAGTTTTGTCCTAATTGTCTTTCTCAATTGAAAGTTTTTAAGGAGGTAACATGTGTAATGGCAAGAATACGAGTTAGGTACTCTTTTATTCTTACCATTTCCACTGGATTTTTGGAATGAGGCATGACATGGTATTAAAAAAGTGTCCAAGGGAGAGTGTTGTATATTGGACCGTTTCTGAGGGTCCGATAGATGTAAACACTTTACCTAAGTTGGCTCATCAGGGGCAATAGGTCCATTAGTATATGTTAGACAGGATGGTGCCTCGGCTTTCTACATGCATGACGCCTTTTCTTCCGAGGGATCATGCGTTCACATAATAGATGTACGCGTTCACATGATAACTGTACGCGTTCACATAATAGCTGTAATCTATATATGTGTAACTCATGTACTCTGATTGTGTATATCATGGGGATATACTCCAGATCTTAGGATGATGTGACAATTGGCAATGGTGTTTACGGTTTGTCGTTTCACGTGTTTTCGGCAAAGGTATAGTTCTTTCAGGTCTCAACCGATCAGATCGGCCAACAGGTGGCGGTCAGACCGGTCCCAAATCGGTCCGACCGGCCATAAGCGGCGGTCGGACCGGCCAACTTCAGAAGGTGAGGGATTGAGCTGGGCTAAAAATAGAGGGTGTAGGCAAGAGAGGGGATTCTATTGCACTAGGTCCCATAATTTTTGGAGTCTCCAGTCAAAAGTTCTATTGGTTTGAAAATTCCAGTAGGTTTCGGTTTTCAGAGGTTGAAAATCGGCTAAGTCATAACTGGCAGTCTGATTGGCCAATAGCTGGCGGTCAGACTGGCCAGGGTGGGCGGTCAGACCGGTTTCTACTTGGTTTGTCGCCTGTCGGGGCGGCGTTGTTCGGTTGTTAGGTCAAAGTTATGAGTTTCAGCGCATATATGTTGCATGATGTATGTTTTAACTAACATGGGTCAAGTTGTGAAGAACTTGTTTCCAAATTCGGTTTACTTGTCTATTGTTGTGTAGGTTGCTTAGTGGTCAACGACGATCAACGACAAAGATGATCGGGACTAGGCTTGGAGAGCTGAGGTCCAGAACGATCGACGATGCCGAGTGAGGTCAATGTACTCAAGCGTGGTGCAAGATGGATAAGGGTGATCTATTAGCTAATCCAAGGCGCAAGATGGGGCTAGGTGTAGCTAATTAGGTCAAGGGGTGTTAAAGACGGCACATTAAAATGTGTGCGTAAGTGTCTCGTTTGTTTTGGGTCTTAACGGGAGCCCAATAGAGTCAAACTTCTAGAAGGTCTAAGCCTCCACTATAAATAGGAGAGGGAGGTGGCTGCACCTCCTCTTCGTCTCTTTTGCTATTTTTGTAAACCCTAATTTTCTTAGGAAGAGCTTTTGTGGAGGCTAGGGTTCTTGATAGTTTGATATGATTTTCGTGCTCTTTGATTGAGCATTATCCTCCATTAATGGAGAGGCTGTAAGCCCATATCATATCAATCAATCAAAGAAAAGTTTGATCAATGTTTTGTCTCATTGCGTTCTTTCTCTCTATTTGATGATTTTAGGTCTTTCTTTGATCCGTGAGTTTTTGCTTAGTTTCTTCACGTGATCTAGCTTGCTGTGATGTGTGGGAATCTATCTAGGATCATCTTGATCATCAATCACCCACGAGCAAGAGTTTTGACCTAGTTTTCGTTTTGACCCGGTTTTGAACCCTTCTTCGATCAAACGGAAAAGGATCTTTATTCCTCCAAGAATTATCATAATCTTTGATTGGAATAGTTTCCTGATATCATAGAGAAGGTGTGTTCCAAGTTTCAACAAGTTTGGAGTTGTAGATCAAAAGTTACATCGATTTGCAACTTCGTCATCGGGCTGTTTTGATCTGTTCTGGAGGCGGCGGTCAGACCGCCTAAGGCCAGAGGTCAGATTGCCAGGGAATCGGTCAGACCGCCAGTGAATCGATCAGACCGCCCAAGGCCAGAGGTCAGACCGCCAGTGCATTGAACTGTTTCAATCTTTGTTGATTTTGTCGTATTGCTTAGGGGTTTGAATTGGATTCAATATTAGTCTTCCGCTGTACTGATATACTGATCTTCATAGCTTCTATAGCTACTAGAGTAAAGTTTTGTTGAATCAATTATTTATGAAAAAAGTGAGCGTGCTCCTATTCACCCCCACCCCTCTAGTCGCCTTTTTGGTCCAACACTGATTTTATCAATCAAAGATAGCGTTACTTTCCTCGTTTACATGGTATCAGAGCGGTGCTGCTCCTGAGCCGCCGCCTCCACAGCTTCCGCCGCGCCGCCCTTGGGAGATGATCTCATCTTCATGATCTCTCCCGGGGGCTGCGTAACCCATAGTTTAAGTCGTGTCATCGATCATCCGATCGGCTACCAATTAGAGTTTTCTCCGGTCATCTTCAAATCAGGTTTTCTCTATTTTTTCGATCATAGATCGGTTTGCGTCGCCCTGCCGACCTGTCGACGTTTTTCGGCTCTAGACTTCACCGCCTCGGCCGACCTCTCCGGTGCTCCCTCCACGGCCTTCCGAGCATCCTGTCTACCGTCGTCACCACGCTGGATCATCATCCGCGAGACTTCCGTCTTCACCGAATTTAGGTCCAGTCTGAATTTAGGTCCAGTCTGAATGTCCACTTTGACGACGTTCCGACTGCGAGGGCGTGTTAGACAGGATGGTGCCTCGGCTTCCTACATGCATGACGTCTTCTCTTCCACGGGATCACGCGTTCATATGATAGCTGTACGCGTTCACATGATAGCTGTAATATATATATATATGTGTGTAACTCATGTACTCTGATTTTATCAATTAAAGATAGCGTTACTTTCCCCGCTTACAGTATAATTTAGTCTTGTATTGCTTATTCTATTCACAAGGGGGACCTCCACTGCCTAGATAAAGGGCGGTAGGGAGCTCTCGTACACCCCATCATATCATGTATCTTTATACTAATTTGAGGTTTCTCTAGAAGCCCTCACGATAACTCTAGAGATAAAAAAGCTAGAAATTACGGCATTAATTTGAGAAAAGAAAAAAAAGCAAGAAATTCTCAGATTAATTAGGAAAAAGAGAACATGTTAACCGTAGAAACTTTGTACTTGTAAAATCGATAAGTATCTCAGTCTTATTCTTAATATCTTATTCTTAAGATGGGCTATATAGTAGATGCTGAAATCGAATTAGACTCCAAGAAAAAATAATGCCAGCCGACTGGATTTTTCCTGTCGAATTCAAGTAAGACAGAGATACTTATCGATTTCACAGGTACAAAGTTTCTACGGTTAACATGTTTCTCCGGATCAGTCATGCTTGCTAGGATCCGGATGAAAACAATTGGTAGCCAGCTTAATTAACGTCTTAAAGTCCAATTCAAGTAATAATTAATGTTTTAACTATAAAAATAATTAATACCTTCAAATCCAATACACTTTCCTCCTGGCAGAAAAAACACACTTTCTCCATCCATCTGTTGTAGCTAACAAATACATGTATGTACTAAATAATAAAATTAAAATAGATGAAACATAATCATTAGAAAAGGCTAGAAATCCTATATTAAAATTGAATTGAACTCGAATCGGTAATAAATTGAAACACAAGTATCGTTATCTTATTTTTAAGATGGACTATACAGTAGACGCTGAAATCGAATTAGACTCTACGAAATGTCAGCCGACTAGGTACGTGGAGGTCTAATCATGCATGTCAACACATGCATGCTAGGGTCCGGATGAAACAATTGGCAGCTCAGTTTAATTAACGTCTTAAAGTCCAATTCAAGTAGAAATTAACGTCGTAACTGTAAAAATAATTAATACCTTCAAATCCAATACATTTTCCTCACAGGAAAAAATCACTTTCTCCATCCATCCATCTGTTGTAGAAAACAAATACATGTATATATTACATAATAAAATTAAAATTAAAATTGATGAAATATAATCTTCATAAAACACTAGAAATCCTATATTAAAATTGAATTGAACTCGAATTGGTAAAAAATCGAAACATATTCAAATTTCAAACAAATACTAATTTTGAATTGGCATGAAAGTGAGATTTAAATTCAAAGTATATACAAACTAAAATTGAGAAATAAAATTAATTTATAAATATACAGAATTTTTTAGTACTAACAAAAATAAAATATCTAATGCAGTTATTTTTTTAGTATAAAAACACACACAAAAAGTTGATACAAGTTGCAGATATTTTCAACTCCCATAGTATAAAAGAGGTAATCTTATATTAGTCCCTCGTTTTGCAATATTAGTCTATTTTCTTGTGAAATATTGTTTCACAGTATAGCTCCATTCATGAAATCAAAGGCATAATTATTGCAATAATTCCACTCTGTACCCTCATTCAATGTTGTAAAAGAGGCTAAGCGGTTACAATATGTAATTTAAAAGGGGTATGTGGGTCCAATACCATTAACTTTTCTTAGTGATTCAATATATATAATTAGCTATTTCTTAAATTTGGTGCCTCTTTGGTATGTGGGTATGAGTGTATGGTGAGCATATACTAATATTGCAAAATAAATGTAATAATTAATGGAATTATAAAGTTTTTAAAAATATATAAAGAGAGTGACCATAGTGTATGTGCATGTAAATTATGCATTTTACACCCTTTCCCGTCATCCACTAACCATCCTACAAATGTGAGCGGTGCAGAGTGGAAAAATAGTCAGGGAACAAAAGCTTTAAAACTTTTTGTAACTAAAAGTTGTATTTTTCATCCATAGCCACCCTGCTCTATTAATATATAATAATTAATGTCTTATATGCAAGCCCTTTCACCTGCATGAGTTGATGACTAGTATAAATAAAGAGAGAGAAGCATGTTGGGACTACATCTTATATTCTTGTTCATCTACTTTTGTTTATGTGTTTGAGTGTTTAATCTCCAGGTATTGCTACGCTCCTGACGTTTGGAGCAACGAAACGTATCAGACATTCCTGGCCACTCACTCCTTATCCACCACCCACGTGAGTCTCTTTTTAACCACCTCGACCAACTTCCCCCAAGCACATTGTCTTCTCTACCAGCCCACCAAGGCACCAACCTATCTTCTCCTTCTCTCCCCTTCTCTAATTTTCTCTCCGTATCCATCTGGAATGGTATGCTACAGCAGGCTAGGGCCAAGACACAAGTCATTGGCAGTGTGGGGGTGTTGTCGCTCTTTGGTCCAACGAGCTCTGGCCGAGGCGCACATCGTCGAGCAACACACAAGCACCCTGCTCCAGCAAGCTCCACCGATGCCCGTCGTGAGCTCCCGCGACATCTCGAGCTCCACCGCCGGCGATGACCTCCATGAACAGCCCTTGAGCTCCACCATCATGGGCTGCTCACCGGTACCGCAACAACACCCTCAATGATGTACTCTTACTACTCGTTGCCATCCAAGTGCCTCCTCGGGGTACAATTTGTTGCAGACATTTTCTCAATTTGTTGTAGCAGATCGCTCGAAATGTTGCATGAACTATTTTTTTATTGTTGTGATGTTGTTGCGTCATTTAATTACTATAATGAGGATGTTGCGACTGAAGCAGATTTTTATTGCACGGGTAACAACTTGTTCATGTATATTTGCTGTAAATCTTATTGTGGTCATGTAGGGTTGTTATTTCAGTTGCAGTTCATGTTAGACTTTGTTGCAAACATTGTTATGAATTGTTGGGCCGGAGCGTAGGATGGTTTGGGTTTCATCGGATGTCCGGGATCTAGTTGTACCTTTAATATCCGGCAACGCGACCATGTTATATAATAGTGATGCGGGGGGCCCGATCTTCTCGACGTAGGACCTCTTGATAACTTGTGTATCCTGACGAACCACCAGCTGATCCCCCGCGCCAATGCACGGACTTGCAACTCTATGGAAAATTCGCCCAAACACACACTTGATTGGATCCTCGTGACCACAGCGAGGATCGTCGAACCTCAATTCAGTGGAAAAGCAAGAACGACCCCTTGTTCTCAACGCCCAATTCCTCTGTTACGGCTATAAGCACAAGGGAGAATCAAGCAAAAGCTTTGAAAATATATTAATCGTGGTGCGAGGTTACAATGGGGTCTACCCTCTATATATAGTGCTCCTACTCCTCCTCATGGCTGGCCAAGAGGCCCTACTCCTATTCTAATTCGGATTTGGAGTCCTACTCCAATTCGACACATTCAAAACAGAAAAGGAAACTCTGATTTTACAACCGTCATATTGTTTCGGTCATATCTTTTGATACAGGACGAATTTCGGAGTGAGGAGGATCCGTTGGATCGGGCTTGAAGTTAGCTTTCCAACAAGCCCAAAAACACTCAAATCCGACTTCGTATGAGAAAATTATGGCCTTTTTACTCCGGACTGTCCTGCTGATTCCGAATCCGAATTTGAGGCTGATTCCGAATCCGAATTGAATTCTGAGTTGATTCCGAATTTGAATTTGGTTGGGCTTGTGGAAGTTTCGAATTTGACTTGGATTCTTGGGCTTCTCTCCCCTTGCTTGTCTCCCACGAGCTTCTCCTCCATTGTGACGGCCTTTCTTCAAGAACAGCCTCATATCCTTCATCTCCGTTCATTATTGAATCTTCCAATCTGAGCATAAGCAAAATACTAGTTTTAGGTAGTATGAAATTCTCAACTAATTTAAAAGGAAATTCGGTGAACAGATTCACTGTTGGATAAGCTTCTCTTGTTTTTCAACTCTCTTAGCAAGCTCATGTTGTTACGAGGTATTTAATGAATTGAAAATATTATATGAAACAACATAGCTAAGGATATCCGCATCATCCTCCTTTCTTCAAAAAAGCCGTCCTCGGCTTTTGATAACTGAAAATGTGCTAGGCGAAGAAAACAATGTATATGCATGGTATATGTATTTATCATCCAAACAAGTTCCGTGTAGCGCATGATGATTTGCGAACATGTATTAAACAAAGAGAACAACGATATATCGTGATATATGTATGAATCAATTGTTGTGTTATTCGCGTTGTTTTGTACAATCGATAGCTCGAATCACATTTCAAATTGCACAACCGACTCATATGATAAAATTTCACCTTCCCAATACTAAAGTCAAGTAAAGTGGGTGAAAACCAATTGATACCATTCCATAATTCAACTGCGCTACTATGATTAGTTATACATTCAAGAGATAAACAAGTTGGCATCATGTTGCATTCTAAACAATAGACACTTGTATTTAAACCCATCTTAAAGATATCATGACATTGCTTAATAGATGGTTTGCATAAAACATGTGATTGTAAATCAACAAGATTATCATAGGTAATGTATATTTGATAAACTTGAAACATGTTGTCTACACCAACATCACCAATCAAATTGAATTTATATGTGTGTATGTAGCTATTTACTAGTGATCTTAAGTGTGAAATTTCAAGAACCTTCTTAATCACACTAGATACATGTTTAGGACTACCGAATATGATATAACACAAAGAATTATTAATGTGTATTCTACTAAGAACTTCTTTTGAGTAATCAATTTCACATTATGCAAATTAAGCATATCAAATTTAGATCGTGGAATCATCAAATGAATAATGGAGTTCTCAGTTTTACGCACCTTGTTTTCATAAACGACCAATTCAGTACAAATAGTATTACCTTGATCTTCAGGTATTCCCTCTCCATCCATGGTTAGCTCTTTATCTTTCTCTTCCAATGGTGAGGGCTCTTGAATCTCCAACTCCTTATTTGCTTGGTCCACCTGCAGAATGTGGGATACAACACTAGAAATAGAGGGTAAGTTGTTAGGTTCAAAAATAATCTTATTTATCCTATCATCTATCTCTCCCTTTTCTTTTGGTGTATCTCTCACACTCTCAATTGGGATGCTCTCAACCTCGCGTATGGTGGACTCACACAACTCACTCTTTTTATCACTCTCACTCA
The DNA here is from genome assembly GCA_036346395.1 of Hsuehochloa calcarea. Taxonomy (NCBI): domain Eukaryota; kingdom Viridiplantae; phylum Streptophyta; class Magnoliopsida; order Poales; family Poaceae; genus Hsuehochloa; species Hsuehochloa calcarea. Next base: position 16,589,073 of record CM070614.1, on the reverse strand, counting down.
ATTTGGCTATGTGGCTCTCATTCTCACATGGGTTTTGATACATCTCATCCTTGTAAGACCGTAGGCGGCAAGGGCACAACTACCACCAACCACGACCTCCTCACGTGTTGCGGGTGTGACGGGGCAACACTACTCATCACCCCGGTCGAAGAAAAATTCCGATGCTCGATCTTCTTCTCAAGTGACACACCAGTGGATGAATTAGAACTAAAGAGCCGCATGATTTAATTGATGTCTTTGAATGTGTTTAAGTCTCTTTTACGCCTTCATAGCAAATTTCACAAGATCTTGCAGACTACGAAAATATTCATCTTGAAGTGCGACAACGATCCGATAATTCAAGCTTTGCTTTGAAGTATGTCTTTTCTTGATATGGACTAGTGATATTGGCACGGCGCATTGCATGATTCAACTCAATATAGTAATCTTTGACAACTTTGCATCCTTGTTTAATGCTCTCCACGTGTCGTAGTAGTTCCGCTCATAATAGTGTGGAACAAATTCTCTTCTCATGATGCTTTTAAATGGACCCAAGATGTAATGAATCGTTTTCCACCTAGTTGTTTCCACCAACTAGAGGCATAGTCCGTAAAAACAAAGTGGCCACTCTCACTTCCTTGGCTTCGATTGAACTTATGGGATTCAAGCTCGAACTCCATGTCTTGTACCCACTCAAGATACTCCTCCGGATCATTACTACCATAGAAGGGAAGATCATTATACTCAACATACGCCATTGTTAGCAGCAAAGCAAAGAATATGTATGTAGGTGTATGTGTATATTTATAGGTCACTCAACTCACAATCCTAACAAGGTGAAGTTTCTTTACCATTCCGAAAGGAATTAAGATCAACAATACTTACACTTCAGGGCAGCAGGAACCACAAGGTGATGTGTGAGCGAATTTCAAGAGCAAGTCAAAGCACGACAACGGGTGTTTTGTGGAGCTTGGTATGGATACCTACTTAATTTGAAAATTCTAGGTATTGTAAGGCTAAGTAAATATCCAAACTAGAATCTAATGCCTAGTTGCCGATCACAAAGATATAAGTGAAAATCAAAACAACTCACACGCAAAGATATTAGAACTTAGTGCAATCAAGGAATGAGCTATGTAAGATATAAGTGAAGAACAAAATAGCTCGTATTGCACAAGTTATAGAAAGACGCTAGCTAGTTGCAAATAATGAAACTAGGGCACAAGATTGCAAAAAATATTGATATTCTAACAATTGAATCAAGAATGAGTGGGGATTTTTGCTCAAGTTTATGGTTCGGCTATGCGCTTTCTTTTTTCCTTTTCTCTTTTCTCTTTTCTCTTTTCTTTTTCTCTTCTTTTTTTTTTCTTCTCTTTTTCCTTCTTTTTTTGTGAACTATTGCCAAAATTCTTGTTCTACCAAAAAATGAGCAAAAATTCTTTCCCACCTTTTGATCTTTGAACAATTGCAAGAACAGAAATATTAATATGCAGCCCTAAGCAACGATTTAGCTAGTCTTAAATAGGTTCAAAGTATTCGCAAAAGATTGAAAGGTTCACAAAGGATAAATTGATGTCTTACTTCTTTTTGTTTTTTTTATAGACACGACTAAAAAAATCAAACTAGGCTCAAATAAAAAGCAACACAAAAGAATTCAAGATCAGCAAACTAAACTTGATTCTAATGGACAAAAACTTAACAAAACTCACTAGAATAACAAATTAAATACTACGGCTGAATGATTTTTTTTTGTATGGCTTTTTCGTGTATAGGAAAAAGAAATTAGATAACTAGATAAAGATCCTACCGAGTCAACGGAGCTCTGATACCACCTGATGCGGGGGGCCCGATCTTCTCGACGTAGGACCTCTTGATAACTTGTGTATCTGACGAACCACCGGTGATCCCCGCGCCAATGCGGACTTGCAACTCTATGGAAAATTCGCCCAAACACACACTTGATTGGATCCTCGCTGACCACAAGCGAGGATCGTCGAACCTCAATTTCGGTGGAAAAGCAAGAACGACCCCTTGTTCTCAACGCCCAATTCCTCATTTCGGCTATAAGCACAACAGGAGAATCAAGCAAAAGCTTTGAAAATATATTAATCGTGGTGCGAGGTTACAATGGGGTCTACCCTCTATATATAGTGCTCCTACTCCTCCTCATGGCTGGCCAAGAGGCCCTACTCCTATTCTAATTCGGATTTGGAGTCCTACTCCAATTCGACACATTCAAAACAGAAAAGGAAACTCTGATTTTACAACCGTCATATTGTTTCGGTCATATCTTTTGATACAGGACGAATTTCGGAGTGAGGAGGATCCGTTGGATCGGGCTTGAAGTTAGCTTTCCAACAAGCCCAAAAACACTCAAATCCGACTTCGTATGAGAAAGTTATGACCTTTTACTCGGACTGTCCTGCTGATTCCGAATCCGAATTTGAGGCTGATTCCGAATCCGAATTGAATTATGAGTTGATTCGAATTTGAATTTGGTTGGGCTTGTGGAAGTTTCGAATTTGACTTGGATTCTTGGGCTTCTCTCCCTTGCTTGTCTCCCCGAGCTTCTCCTCCATTGTGACGGCCTTTCTTCAAGAACGACCTCATATCCTTCATCTCCGTTCATTATTGAATCTTCCAATCGAGCATAAGCAAAATACTAGTTTTAGGTAGTATGAAATTCTCAACTAATTTAAAAGGAAATTCAGTGAACAGATTCACCTGTTGGATAAGCTTCTCTTGTTTTTCAACTCTCTTAGCAAGCTCATGTTGTTCTGAGGTATTTAATGAATTGAAAATATTATATGAAACAACATAGCTAAGGATATCCGCATCAAACAGTCTCCTCTTATATAGACAGACAGCAGATGGACCGAAGGAAAGTGTGTTAATGCATAACAATTTGGAAAGCACAGTGATACATATCGGGACTCAAATATGCAAATCTGGACCCTTTGTGTATACCGCACTAGTCCAGAATCACGCTAGTGCACACAGTGGCAACATCGATGAAATATCACTCTATATGCAAAGATAAATAAGAAATAGACAAATAACATTAATTATCATAGTAACGACCTTAAGGTCAAACCTTACAATTAATGCCTTGGAAGGTGAGTAGCTCAAATAAGTTACAACAGAAGGTAACAGAATAGCTTTAGTGAAGCCCATCCATATGCCCACAGGCAATCGACTAGGGTAGCGCGACCTAATTCTCCACGATCCTTGAAGTAGACCTTATTGACTAACGATGGACTGTTGCAGCCATCTCAACTAAACAACATTGTTTATAGTAAGAATGAGTGCATAGAGTACTCAGCAAGTCATACCACATAATACAATTATAGATGATTGCTTATTCCAAAGGATATGGATTCTATGGATCTTTTGCAAAAAAAACAGTTGCAAGTGAATATGAATAATAGATTGAAAGTGTAATTTAAAACTAATAACAACAATAAGTTTAACAAGTATTTTCACAAAACTCACATAACCTAATCAAATTCTTTCACGCAGCTGTATAAGTTTCCCCACAAAGCTGTCCCTTCCCAATTATTTTATAAAAATCTACCCCTCGTGTGAAATCCCCGAGCATGTCCATGGCCGCAGATGCGGCTATTCGAATATATTGTTAACACTCTGCAGAGATTGTACACTTTACCCACAAGATACAATTAACTTATCATTTCTGCCATGATTCGCCATGCGGAAGTATACAATTGAGCAATCATAACAAAACCTTTCGGGTGTTTTATCTCAACAATTGACTCTCCCGGTGTGCAATATAGTCGATCCCAACCTCACTCGCTGGAACGACGCACACTGTTGGAATAGAAGCGGTGAACTATTCATCGATGTGACTTTCAGAGTAGCCCACACATTCACCCATCACTAACCTACTACCTAAGTACTCAATGTTGAAATTCCACAACTTACTAAGTTTGGTCTGTCCCATCAGCCATATGGTTGTATAGTTGTGGATCAGTTCAATGGCGTACATGGTTAAGTCTTTAATTGACCAAGGCGAGACTGCCAAAATTCTAACTAAGTTATCTGTAGGATCGCGGGAAGGCTACGATAGCACAAAAAAATCTACTGCGCAACCAAGGAACCTCTGCTAGTAATAGATCACAAGATTACCACTAGACGCGCCGACTCGTAGCGGAAATAAAGTCGATGTAGCGAGTTGATGCAATAGTGGTCATACTTGTCGCGCATCTTCTCCTACTACTACGATGATCGTCACGAGTTGCAGATCATTCTAGTGCTGATGCTTCGCAACAACATATCTAAGGTATCCACAAGTACGGGGAAGGGACACCACACGCTGGAGTGCTAGCGTCGTCGGCGTGGTTGAGGAAGGCATGGCTATTAGGGTCTCGGGAATTCTTCAAAAGGATTACTACATCCCTTGCCACTGCCCCTCTATTTATAGGCATCCATAATGGGTCTCAAACTTGAGGTCCATTAGGAACTCGTGGCCTACAAGAATTCAGATCACTATCCAAATTAAATCATTGCCCTTTAAGTATGTGACCCTATAGGTTCATGTGTAATCGGTTGTTCCTTGAAAACTCTTTTTCGACTACAAGTCGTCAGCGGTACCTAGCAGCACATAATGATTTCCGAACACACATAGAATATATCGGACGAACCTTAATGCAATAAGATCTAAGACCAGATCCTTATCACTTACGACCAGCTCGCACTTAGTCACGATCAGTCCATACATAGTTACGACTAGTTTGTAACTCCTTACGATCAGTTGGGGATTATGTTTGACCAGTCTACGACCAGCTTCGACTAGTCTACGACTAGCTTCAACCAGACTACAACCAGCTCGTATCTCCATATGACCAGTTTACGACCAGTCGCGAGACCATGTTCGACTAGTCTATATATCTATACGACTAGCTCGTATCTGGTAGAACCAAACGACCTGCTTGTGTATTCTTCCTTTGCCTCACGATATCTGGTTGAACTCCAGGTGAGATATTTTTTCATCCATAAACTGTTCAATACTTTCTCGATCAAGTATCGAATAACTTCATGTGGTCGACACTTTGACCACTAGTGGCATGGCCATGCACTTTCTTTATCCGACCACAACGAGGGGCCCAGACATCTCTCCTAGTATATTAGGAGGGGCAAATCCTATATCCGACCTGTCACATTCCTCCGCATGTTTCATAGTATACTTGAAAGCTACTTTTATAACTACCCAGTTACGAGTAGCGTTTGGCAACCCCTAAGAGTGCTATTACACATGTAGCAAACCATCCTAATCTCAGGTCTAAAGATTATACATCATCATTTCTTAAGACCAACTAATGACACATAGAATTATAACAATCTCAATAGTGTCTCAAGGTGGGTCTTATCCAACACCATGTTCTCAACACCATGTTCTCTAACATGTGTCCATATTATTGGTTTGATATCTCCATATCTATGTCCTATGAAACATAGTCATCAACCAATACACATGCTAGTATATTCATATGTGTCCTCATATGTCTCCGACTAGGGAATGTTTAAGAATAATCATCGTAGAAATACAGAATTTCACAATCAAGTCACATACTTGATAATAAATATTAACGATATTATTCCAGGAACAAGATAGCATATTATCTAGTGTTATGAACATAACAAAATATAATCATCTCCATGATTGCCTCTAGGGCATATTTCCAATATTATCATCATTCACTTTTTCTAGTCACACATCCACCATATTACTATTTACTTTTCCCAATCACACATCCACTATATCACACAGTTTCATCCACTCGTCTCAGTCTAAATTTTTTTCCCACCTTGTTGGTTAAGTGCAACACATGCCATCAATGAGTAAATGCATACTACACATAGTTTTACACAAGTACCATAATCACTTAGTCAAGTTATATTTGCAACTCAAATGATATCAATGACCCGTTGCATGGCTAAGCAGATTATTCGTATCTAACCTACCCAAGTTGGTGTTGGAAATATGCCCTAGAGGCAATCATAGAGATGATGATATTCATTATGTTTATGTTTTTGATAATATGTTATCATGTTCCTTGAATGAATCATTTGTTATAGATCAATAAGTGTGGATATCATGGGGATATGCTCCAGATCTTAGGATGATGTGACAATTGGCAATGACATTTATGGTTTGTCGTTTCACAGGGTTTTCGATAAAGTTCAGGCTTTCTGGACAGGGGCGGTCCGATCAACCATAGCATGGCGGTCCGACCGGTCCCAAATCGGTCGGACCGACGGTGACCAAGAATGGACAGAACGGGCTGGGCCAAAAATAGAGTATGTAGGCAAGTGAGGGGATCCCAATGCACTTGGTCTCATAATTTTTAGAGCCTCCAAGCAAAAGTTCTATTCGTTTTAAATTTCCAAAGGTTTGAATTTGGGGCTTGAAATTGGCTAAGTCCTGTGGCGGTCCGGCCGGCTCACGAGGAGTGGTCCGGCCGGCGGAGGCGATCCGACCGGCTCACAGTGAGCGGTTGGACCGTTTTCCACTTATGGACGTCAGCCAATTTTGTGGTGATGTTGTTTTGTTAGGTCAAGTTCATTGGTATCATGGCATATGTATTGCATGATGCATGTTTTGACTAACATGGGTCAAGTTGTGAAGAACTTGTTCCAGAATTCGTGTTTGCTTGTCTATGGTTGTGCAGGTTGCTTGGTGGTCAACGACGGTCAACGGCGAGGATGATCGGGACTAGACTTGGAGAGTTGAGGTCCAGAACGATCGACGATGCCGGGTGAGGTCAATGACTGAAGTGTGACGCAAGATGGACAAGGGTGACCTATTAGCAAATCTGAGGCGTAAGATGGCGCTAGGTGAAGCTGTTTAGGTCAAAAGGTTAAAGACGGTGCTTTGCGAAGCGTGCGTGTGTGATCCGTTTGTTAGTGGGCCTTAACGGGAGCCCAATAGAGTCAAACCCTAGGAGTTCTAGGCCTCCACTATAAATAGGAGGAGGTGGTGGCTGCACCCTCTCTCTCGCCTCTTTCATGTTTCAAAACCCTAATTGGCTTAGGGGGAGTTGAGGTGGAGGCTAGGGCTCTTGATGGTTTGAGGTGATTTTCGTGATCTTAGATTGACCACTGTTCCTTGATGGAGTGGGTGTAATTCAGCATCAATCACGAATTTAATCTACGCAAGATTTGCTTGAGATAAGTCTCTTTTCATTCTTGCTTTCAATTTCGTGATTTTCGGGCTTTCTTGATCCACGAGTTTTTGATTGATTCTTTCACGTGAATTAGCTTGCTGTGATACGTGTGAACCTATCTAAGATCATCTTGATCATCAATCACTCACAAACAAGCATTAGGATCAAGTTTTCGTTCTTGCCCGGTTTTAGACCCTCTGTTACTCAATTGACAACTGTTCAGGATCTATCCAAGAATTATCATAATATTCAATTGGAATCGGTCCTCAATAGCATAGAGAAGGTGTGTGCAAAGTTTCGTGAAGTTTGGAGTTGAGAATCAAAAGTTAGACCTAATTGCAACCGTCATCATCGGGCATTTTTTGTTTGAGATCTGTTGCGAGTCTGCGGTCGACCGCCCATCATCACCGATCCGACCGATTTGGCAACGGTCCGACCGCCAATATAACAGCGGTCCGACCGCCAGGAAATCGGTCCGACCGTTCCAGGCCAGAGGTCAGACCGCCAGTACATTGTATTGGTTTGATCTTTGATGTTTTTGTCATATTGCTTAGGGGATTAAATTGAATTCAATACTAGTCTTCTGCTGTACTGGTATATTGATCTTCATAGCTTCCTCATAGCTATTGGAGTGAAATTGTGTTGAATTCATAATTTGTGAAAAAGTGAGCGTGCTCCTATTCACCATCCCTCTAGTCGCCTTTTCGGTCCAACAATAAGTATGTGACTTGTTGGTGGAACTTTTTTAACTTATATGATGTTATTCTAAATGTATCCCTGATCGGAGGTCACTGGTCGGAACACCAGTGACTCTATGACTAGCACATGTATTGATTGATGACCTGATTTCACCGGTCATGGATATGGAGATATCGAATCAATAATGTGAGCACATGTTAGAGAACATGGTGTTGGATACACCCATCATTGAGATATTATTAAGATTGTTATGAATCTTTGTGTCATTAGTTGGTCTCAAGTAACGATGATGTATAATCATCAGACCTGAGATCAGCATGGTTCCCTACATGTGTAATAGTACTATTAGGGGTTGCCAAACGCCACTCCGTAGACAGACGTGACGGAATGGTTTTAGGCGTCGTGGGCGTAGGCAGACGTGAAGAAGAAGAAGCAGGCGACGGTGCACGAGGCTTTTCCAACAACGTTGTCTGGTGTAGCGGATAGAGGAGACCGAGGCGGTCGTAGTGACGTGGTCAAGGCGTCCCGAGGAGGTGCGACGATGGAGAACATCGAGGCATGGGTGGCACCGGGCTTGAGGAAGACGACGGAGCGGCGGCGTGCGGCGATGTCTTAGGTGGGGGTTGTTAGGTCAACGGTGGCAGCTCGACGAGAGGGACGCAGTGCGTACGAGGGCGACACCTTTTATGGCCTTGGGAGGCGTGGTTGGCTCGGACTTCAAGTGGCTGTAGCGATGTTCAGGGCGGACACGGCTATTGCGGTGTGGGCGGCTCGGGCTGACATGTGGGCCCAGGCGAAGGAGGCGGCAGGCTGGGCTTGGTGTGCTGGCGGGCTAACAGGGAGAAGGTGAGGTGGGCTAAGGGAAAGACTGGGCTGGGAGAGGAAATTGGCTCGAGGGGACAGAAACGGGAATGGGCCAAAGGGCTTCGGCCGACGAAGGAAAAGGAGAAAAGAAATTTATTTATGAATTTTAAAAAAGGCCAAAATTCAAAAATAGATAAAATAACTTCATAAAAATCCAAGAAAATACAGAAAAATTCCTTGGAACACAACGAACGCAACTAACATTGTTTTTCATTTAATTGATGTTCACATTAGTCAAATTAAATATTTTAAATTTAAAAAAATTCCTAATTAAGCTTTATTAAATCAAATAAGATTGGTGAAATTTTTCATGGACCTAAACTACTCAAAAGATTTTAAAAACTTAAATTTTAGGATGTTACAGTGCACCAATCACTCAACGTTCATATTTGAACTAGCCCCCTTATCCTACCGTTTACGCTTCGATTGCCACATAAGCATGCATGGTTTTGAGTTGCAGCTCCGCATACAACCGAACTCAAAATTGCCACAATTCACGTGTACACTACCCGTGGTCGGACGAGCAGCACATATATACTTCTTTTACTTGCTTCCACTAGGTGATCTATACTCGCACTTATAACTGTGTGGTTCCTCCACCTAAAGCAGAAACGTGGTACTAGTTATGTCATAAACCAGCAGCTAATTGCCCTCTCCAGATCTTCACCATGTTATTTGCAGACGGCCCCCCTCGTGCACCCATGTTACCTCCCTAATCAAGTCCGTAAGAAAGCTTCCTCCCTCCTTAGTCCTTCCTCCTGTTTAGAAGTACCTCCAAAGGAAAGCCTTGCTTTGCTTGGCACGAACAAATTAAATAACCAGCAGCATGCACCCTTCTCAATCGCGAGTACCTTTACAATCCCTCAGTAAGGAACTCGACGTGCACATGCTACTGTGTTGTTAAAAATGTTTCGTGTAACACCTGCATAACCGAAAGTTACGAATGGGTGTGAAGGATATATAGGACAGATGTACCGGGGGTGATTTTAGCTTTACGGCCTCCACTGTCTTTTTAATCTGCACCAACCATTTCTTGGGTGTAAACAGCTAGAAGCAGTATCTGCATGTGCGAAGCAGTACCAGTTGGGCCAAGTTGCAGAAATGCACGTGAACACTGCTAGCTAGGACCATGTAGCTTGCTGGCTGAGGTTAACCCATTGACAAGCAAATCTTGTTAGTAATTACGAAATTCTCGAGTTTTTCTCTCCTTATTTGGCCTATTTAACCAACCGTTGGTAAATACAAAAATGGCATCACAATAGGTTAGACAAGCGATAGGTATCCCTTACAGTGTTCTCGGACCGCGGCTGTCACGCTTCAGGAGCGTTGCATGTGACATATCGCGGTGCATGAGGCCTGGAGGCCTGTAACAGCCTGGCCCAACACGGAGCCCATAATGCTACTAAATTACCTCAACTACTAATTTAAACCACTTATTACATTAAATTCCAGCAAACGCATAACAAATCAAATCCCATCCACGGGACATAATATGAAATAATAAAGACATTCGAACCGCTTAATGATCAACACAATCAATAGTGATACTGGATAAGGAACCAAATTGAGAATAAACAAGTCACCGAATGAATAATCAAGTTATAATCGACACCTAAACCTAATCAATAATTATCAAATCCTAGAAGGAATTATTCATCACGCCAAAGTAAATGTTCGCATGACCAATTAAATCATTTGAGTGTATGTAGTCTGATTGTCCATATGTGCTAGCCATACCCATGCGAGATGCCGTCAATTACCACCTAAAGCAACAAAACAATAAGGGTGAGTCCACGACTCAGCAAGCACTAGATACAATAGTAAGAACACAAGCTCATTGACAATCGATGCATTATCAAAAATCTCATCATTACCATTCTCAACAATATAATTCTCATGTATGCAAATACCATGATGCACCTCTTTCAGCTAATACTGGTATAGCGAAGTGTTCACCCATCGGTGACACACTTTTCTCCCCCACCTTCTTGAGGGTGGGGTCCCTACCTCTGTAGGATTTTAACACAGGATATGCCGGATTAGCCATAAACATGGCAGTACTCACCACCCTAGCCCTTATGCAAGTGAATGATGCAATAATTTATTAAACAACAATAATCTCACCATGTCATTCCCATGGTAGTTGCATCAATATCACAATATATTTGTTTTCATCAATATTACAATGACAAATATTTAACTCAACACAATATAAATAAATCTCAAAGCAAATAAACCAATATAACAATGGCAACCACTCGTTGTTCACCATTATATCAAGCATTTGCCTCTTTAGCTTCTAGGAGCTGGATGATGCAAAGGTAGCATGATGCTTGAGGCAACACTCCCTATACAATGAGTTTATATACATTCAAAAACATGTCAAACACAGTACCAAAACATCACATAATCCACCCTAGCACGATTACGCAAAAACAATTCAAATAACTTGATTCTACTGATCGACATACTCGTTGTCATAGAAGTAAAATGACTCTAACTTATTCATCCGAATACCAAATTCAACCCTCCAAGCCTTTATGGAATCCTCACAAAAAAACCTACAACTTTCTAGTTATGACGAACCTCTAATTCTACCAATTTCTACCCCATTTGTTTCCCCGAAGACCGTTCCAGAATCTATCAGAACAACCCGCTTCACAATTTTATACCTTTAATTCTAAATTTTGAAAATATTTGAACGATATCAGTTTTGGAAACTACGCATAATTTCCCAAATGACTCGAGTTGTCACCATATTTTAATTTTTTTTTTCTATCTACTATATGAAATTAACTCACATTCACGACATCTACCAGCTATGTACATATTATAATAATCAAGACCTTCTTAGAAAACTAACAAGATTATTGAAATTTTCCCTAACTAGACCGACCTCTGAATCCTTGCCTAAATACCCCAAATCGCCCCCGCAAGGTTCTATGTCCAATCTTGACGAACTAAGGCAGACTGAAAACTAACTTTCCCTTAATCAAAACGACCTACAAACTTAACAACGACTAATCCATTTAAAACTTTGGTATTAATAAGGTTTACCCTTGGTGATCGCGATGAATCACGGAACCCGCGAAAACCTCCTCTTTTCCTTCCTTTTCTTCTTCTTCTCCTCTCCTCCTTGCTCATTTCCTCCTTGCTTCTCATCTCCTTCTGTGAGCTTTCTTCTCCCCTCGGTAGTAGTACCAGTGGTCAGGCTGGTGGTGCGACGTGGCAAAGAAGCGAGGCGGCTGTGATGGCGAGGCGGCGACGACCTAGGGCAAGGGGCAGGGAAGGCACACAACAATGGGAAGAGGGCACCTAGGGTAGGGCTGTCGCCCCTCTGGGCCCTTTTTTTATTAGCTCCGGCCCACCTTGGACCATGGTGCCGTGGGCCAAAAGATCATAGCCCAGGTTTTCTTCCTTTTGCAAAAAAAACCCCTCTAAATCCTTTTTTATTCCTTCTTTAATGTGTTTCAGAATATTACAAGGCTAGTTGTCACGCACGGGGAGCGCATGAGCATGCCTGCCGCGCACGGGGTCCGCACGAGGTGGCGCGCTGGGCCCACGACATTCCACGCCACACCACTGGTTCCTGTGCCCGCCTGTCTTCCGCCCCTAGCCCCGCCGTTCCACGCCCTCGGTGCGGGAAGTTCTACACGTCAGCCTCTTGTTTTTCTGCTCTCACCAGGGGGTAAAATTTGTACTTTTGATTTTAACGGAGTTAATTTTGCAATTAAGGCGGGAGTACGGCCCAAATTAAAAAAACCAAGAATAAACCTGCTAACGAGTTTTTTAGGCATCCAAGTCTCACATCAATCCAATCCCCGCGCACAAATCAGTACTGCAGTCAAACTTAGAAAAAAAAAGGTAAAGTGCTGCTATTTGTTTATGAGAAAACTATTGGTGTGTATGCTAGCTGTTTCTTTGTGTTCTCTGATCATATTCACGTCTTCTGCCGTTGCATTTGTAATGGTGGGCAAAAATGCCATGCCATTCATCCTATTATCACCTACGTGCAGACTATTGCCCTCCATGCATGTTAATGACAATGGGAAAGAACAGAAGCATGGAAAGGAAATAGGCAACCTTTGCCAAACAATGTCGTGAAAACGATTGGTAACTGATTGACACTGCTGGTGATTAGGAATCATGAGGAGTACTAGGATTCATCAAACCAGCTAGTTTTGTGGATACTTAATGCAATATCATCGGACTGGAACTAATGTTGTTATAAGGTTTAGGAAACAACAAAAATTAACAAAAACATAAAGAAAAAATGAAAGGAAAAACTCTTGATCCACAAGAAACCTGTCCGGCTATTAACATTTCCAATTTAGTTATATGTGGATCATATTCCACGGGTATGCGACCCATTGAGGTAGAAAGGCCACAATTAATACAAACACATTTTGTCACAACCTAATTACTTTGATAGGAATACACAATTAACTTGATGTAATCTATAGGATCGTAATGTCAATGAGAGGGGGTGAATGATTGTAATTCGCAGTGGAGATTTTTTCCTCAAATCTATTATCTTTTGATTTTCCAACCTATCAACACAATTAAGAGCACAGAAACAAAAGACGGCAAAAAGGGAAAAATAATATTTTCTGATACTGTAGCAATCTTGTGAACTCAGTAAAACTGTAACCCATGTCTACTGTAGCACCAGTACGCTAGTAAAAAAACTACCTTTCAATGTAAAATCTCGGCTGCTGGGGGCCAAGAGAGGAGGAAATTGCACTGCCCCAGACACACGCACATCTAGAACCACCAAAAACAATGTATGCATATACTAGCCCAAAGATCACACCTAATTACTACTAGCTATAGCAATCTCACGTGATATAAATAAATAAAAACAAATTCAAGCAGCAAGCACTCACCTCATCAAAAGCCACAGCTAGCTAAAGCATATACGTGCATGCACAAAAAGTTGGCTCACATAATAATCAATGCTGTACCAAAACATCAATCACTAAAAGCTATTATCACCAATCAAATCCATAGCAATAAGGTCTGTTGTAGGTCTTGCAATGTATCAGATGCACACATGCAAAGAAAAACCGAACTAGCAGTTGATCATCAATCTTGTCACTCGAAGACGGAGAAGCAGCCGCAGCCTTCCTGATATTTTTCTTGCATCCGGCAGCATTGGATCTCACGTAGCACCAGCTGCCAGCCTTAATTGCCTACAGCGGCATGCACAGCCGCCCAAGAACCAAGCCGCCGAACCGAAGACTACGTTTTCTTCTCTGCTCCAACCACGTAAGCACAAAGCCGTCGGCAATATCTTCTCTGCGTGGGCAGCCGCCTCACCTGGTATTGGCCGTCGTCTCTCCGTTTTTCCGTCAAACACGCCCGTCTCCCCAGAACGACCTTTTATACTCATATATCCTCCAAACCCTAATTACCCACGTACAGGCCAATTACATGGGCCTAATCCATGGGTTTATAACTTAATTACAAAATATCATATTTTAGACACTCTAAAATATGTCACGTGTCGTAGCCTCCGGACCGCACCTCCGTAGCTCTAACACACATCATCCATCTTTAATCTCCATGCACTCCAACTCGAGCTCGACCGCCTCCACCATCATCCTCGACCCTCTGGACCATGACTTTGCACCAAGCCATCTCCCGGTCACCGCCGTAGACCACGATCGCCTCCGAGTTACGTTGCACATGTAAAGACCAAAGAAACATATCTTTTCGGCACAAGTTCTTCCCAACTTGACCGACATAAGTCCACACAACACGACACGCCTCAAATAATATCTGTAACTAACATTGTCAATTATTCATCAGTTAAATTATTTTAGACTTAGCCACATGGTCTAACAATCTCCCCCTTGATGAATACAATGACAACACTTCAAAATCGAGAGTTGAATTTTAGAAAGAGGAATTTTTATTTATTTTTTTGAAAATAAAGTTTCAAAGCTGCAAAGCAAACAGTTAAACACCACAGCTAAAAACCTCCCCCTCAACACAAGGAAAGCAAATTCCTTTCATTTTTCTCCCCCTTTGACAATGTAATCATCAATAATTTTAGAGAAAGAATAATTCTAAAATAAAGGATCAAAAAGAGTAAAAATCAAGAAGCTTTGTAGATTATCCAAGTCACTTCGCATTGATTTATTAAATTAACCAAACCATCATTTTTAGTAGAGCTATCTGGATCATATAAAGTCATATACCATATAACAATGTCAAAACAAGTCTTTAAAATGATTAAGCAAGTTAAATTAATGACAGACATCTCAACAATGACAAAGACGATTATAAAGAGCACAATGGATATCACATTGAAAAGTCAAAGCCTAAAAGTGAAGCAAACTTTAAATCTGGACGAGCTAGTAGTCTCTTAAAATAACCAATTGCTCCACACTCAATTCTTAAGCATGTGGTATGCTTGTAGCATACTTCTTTTCAATGGTGGCATACTTGTAGCATACTTCTTTTCAATTGTGGCATGCTTGAAGCATACTTCTTGTCATTTGAGCACATTTTATACTCCTTTTATCTTTTTTTTTTTAAATTTGGATACATAGATATGTATAGCATGCTTGAAGCATACATCTTTTCAATTTTTATTTTCATCATTTTTTCTTTTGATAACATGCCAAATTAAGTGAGCATAACAGGATTGCAATAAGAAACATACGAGCTTCATAGTCAAGATTTAAAATAAGACTCACAATCAAGCTAATCCTTTTCGATGAACATCGCAAGGTACTAACTATAATCAATCTAGTCAAAGTATACTGCCATGTCATATTTTAGTTCAGATATGGTAAAAATATTTATAACTAGTCATGAGCCAAGCTACACAGCACATGAGTAAATATGATAAAGAGAGCTCTACATCTCAGATGATTTCAATGGCTTGGACTTGATTATTTATTTAACAAGTATAATAAACAAAACTTCTGATATTTTAAACGACAAGCACCCCCTCAGAATAATCCCATCGGATGCAACACAGTCAACTCACTTTGCAAATAAGATTTATGAATCCAGTATTGAGATATACGATATGGAGGAACAACAACAAAACTAGAACCAGAACCACGTGTGCGTGCGCGATTAGAACGCGAATTATGTGAATCAAATTCCAAACCAGTACATGAAGCAGATATAACACCATCATGAAAATCATATAAAAACCTAGCTTTCTCACTGGTTCTAGGGACAACAAAAGAGGTTGCACGTTTTTATCTTAAGGCATTCAATCTTTCAATTTTCTCTTTCTTAACACGTCTAAGGCAGAATTCATGCAAGTGCCCATCTCTACCACAATAGGTGCAATGAAATTTAACATAATTAGAATTCCTTTGAGATGATGAGTTAGCACCTACAACATTAGCAGAAGAGCTTTGCACAAAACCAGCAGATTTAAACACAGTTTTGTGAGGCTCACTTTTTGTTTCAATTTGCTCACTTCCAATGACCGTAACTACCTTAGGTGGATTGTTCTTGGCATAATTAGCAGTATTAAATCCTAGACCAGTATTTTTGACACTCAGTTTAGACTTGTCTAGAATCATATTTAAAATTTTCTTGCCAAAAGAAAATCTCTCTAAGGTGTTCTCAAGGTACTCATTTTCTTTAGCTAAAGTGGAACAAGTTGTGCATTTAACATATTCTTAGAAGCACTAAATTGAGCCAATCTTTCCTTTTCAACAAAATCATTAAGTTGTCTAGTCAAAACTTCTATTTCTATGGTGAATTTAGGACAGTTAGAACAAGATAATATCTCATGATAAAGCATTTGTTGAATTGTTTCCTGAGATGAATTAAGTCTAGCTTCTAATATTTCACAATTAGAGCAAGTTTTAGTTTGTGTGTTTGAAATACTTGACTCTAAACATGTAGAAGAACCAAACTTAAGCTTTTCAATTTCATCATTTGCAAGTTTTAACTTTTCATCACAAGAGTCATGTGCCAACATTAAATCATCAAGTTTCGCAGTTACATCCCTAAGTTGAACCGAGGTTGATGCATTAATTGTTCTAGCAGTCTCCAACTCAGAGTGTAAAACTTGACAAGGCTCACAAGATTCATCATCAGGAATAGAAGCTCTAAATCAATCAATTTCAGAAGTTAAACTTTCAACGAGACAATTATTTTCTTTCAGTTTCTTTTTTATCTTTTTTAATTCAATAGCAAGTTTAATCAAACCATCTTCTAGCTCATCATATGAAGGTCTTACCTCATTGGGATCACTGTCGTCGTCGTCGTTGTCGTTGCTTGCCATGAAACACATACCCGTGAAGTCACTGTTCTTCTTTTTACCTTTATAATCATCATCATCGTCGATGTCGTTGCAACTCTCATATTCCACATCACTCAATTCAAGACGTTCGATAGCCGATATGATCTTTTCCGCAAACTTGCGACGAAAATTGTCACTCTGGGTGTTGTTGTTCTTGGATGACTAATGACGATAATTCTTGTCATCCTTGATCACCTTCCCTTTAAGCTTGGGGCAATCTACCTTAATGTGACCTGACTCGCCACACTCATAGCACTTGATTGAACATGAAATGCCACCTCGCTTCTTTATCCTCATATTATTGAGAGCTTTGTATGCCCGTGAGGAAATCAACACTAAATCCTCTTTAGGAAGCTGTTCGAACTGTTCCTCTGAAAAAGAAGACAAAGTAGACACAACAAAAGAATTCAACGAAGCAGCCTGCATGGGGTTAGTCACAAGTGCTAAAGATGAAGATTTATCCATCTTAGATGGCAAAGCTTCCATCTCATAGGTTTTCAATCTAGAGAAAAGATCATCCATGGTTAAAGTATCTAGATCGACAATTTGATTAATAGTTGTGACAACCATCAACCACTCAGAACCTAAAGATCTCAAAATTTTAGTTGCATTATCTTCATCAGAAGGAATACATTAACACCGTAAATTACTCAATATTTTTTCAAAGCGAACAAAAAGATCATCAATAGTTTCACCAGGCTTCATAGTAAAATCAGAATATTCTTTTTGATAAAGATCTTTACGCACTTTCTTAATTTTAGTGGTTCCTTAATGATAATCACAAAGAGTTTTCCATATTAAGTGGGTAGAATTAATATGAGCTACACGATCAAATTCTTTACGAGAGATCCCTTGAAATAACAAGTTACGAGCTTGAGCATTTAAATCAACATCGGTTTTATTTAGATTAGTAATAGTAACTGGAACCTCATAAGGACTAGAGACCTTTTTTCAACCTTGAGCCTCAATATATACTTGCATACGACACTTCTAAAAAGCAAAATCAGTACCATCTAGCATGGGGGACGATTCACATACCTCTCTGACGCCATACTAACCTTGCTCTGATACCACTTGTAGGCAATCAGAGGGGGGGTGAATGATTGTAACTCGCAGTGGAGACTTTTTCCTCAAATCTACTATCTTTTGATTTTCCAACCTATCAACACAATTAAGAGCACAGAAACAAAGGACGACAAAATGGAAAAAATAATGTTTTCTGATACCGTAGTAATCTTGTGAACTCAGTAAAACAGTAACCCACGTCTACTGCAGCACCAGTATGCTAGTAAAAAAACTACCTTTCAATGTAAAATCTCGACTGTTGGGGGCCAAGAGAGGAGGGAATTGCACTGCCCCTGACACACGCACATCTAGAACCGCCGAAAACAATGTATGCATATACTAGCCCAAAGATCACACCTAATTACTACTAGCTGTAGAAATCTCACGTGATATAAATAAATAAAAACAAATTCAAGCAGCAAGCACTCACCTCATCAAAAGCCACAGCTAACTAAAGCATATACGTGCATGCACAAAAAGTTGGCTCACACAATAATCAATGCTGCACCAAAACATCCATCACTAAAAGCTATTATCACCAATCAAATCCATATCAATAAGGTCTGTTATAGGTCTTGCAATGCATCAGATGCACACATGCAAAGAAAAATCGAACTAGCAGTTGATCATCAATCTTGTCACTCGAAGACGGAGAAGCGTATGACCTTCACGATATTTTTCTTGCATCCGCAACTTTGGATCTCACATAGCACCGGTACCGGCCTTAATTGCCTCTGATGACACGCATACGGTAGCCCAAGAACCAAGCCGCCGAACCGAAGACTACGTTTTCTTCTCTGCTCCAACCACACAAGCACAAAGCCGTCGGCGATATCTTCTCTGCGTGGGCAACCGCCTCACCTGGTATTGGCCGCCGTCTCTCCGTTTTTCCGTCAAACACGCCTGTCTCCCCAGAATGACCTTTTATACTCATATATCCTCCAAACCCTAATTACCCACGTACAGGCCAATTACATGGGCCTAATCCATGGGCTTATAACTTAATTACAAAATATCATATTTTAGACACCTTAAAATATGTCACGTGTCGTAGCCTCCGGACTGCACCTCCGTAGCTCTAACACGCATCATTCATCTTTAATCTCCATGCGCTCCAACTCGAGCTCGATCGCCTCCTCCAGCATTCTCGACCCTCTGGACCATGACTTTGCACCAAGCCATCTCCCGGTCACCGTCGTAGACCACGATCGCCTCCGAGTTACCCTGCACATGCAAAGACCAAAGCAACATATCTTTCCGACACAAGTTCTTCCCAACTTGACCGACATAAGTCCACACAACACGACACGCCTCAAATAATATCTGTAACTAACATTGTTAATTATTCATCAGTTAAATTATTTTAGACTTAGCCATATGGTCTAACATAATCTATGAGAAACACATGATATTAAATTATGAAAATTCGTTGCTAGTTGGTATGCATATCATATTTTCACTTACCTCTTGTTTGTTCCATTGTTTTGGCCATCTCAGGATATTTCCTATTTATACGACGCAATGAAGTCTACAAGTTGGGCATTGGTGGCACGCTGCAGTCGATCAGATTCCGTTGTCCATGTGCAACCTGCTGTGCTGCTCCTGCGCCCAAAGCCAATGGAATCTGATGATGCCAAGAGCCCGTGGAAAAGATGGAACCTAAACTACACTAGTAGTCAGTTTGCTCTCTGCAGTCTCTGCCATCCTCCTCCCATCACCCAGCAGGCTCTTACTTCCAAGGTCAGCTCTTTGCACTGGGTGGCGATCTCCACAGCAACAACTTTTATGCTTTATTTCAAGCCTTTTGTGCAATTGCTTTCGCCTTTCAGTGATAAGGATTTGACAAATTCAGTTGTGTAACTGTAAAAAGGGATAAAGAGAACTTATAGTGTCACATTGGCTTCTTCATTTGATGGATGGCATTGCTTTCCATGGAAAGGGAGAAAAGGAGCTTCTGTAATTGGGGAATTATGAAAAGGGATTTTTGTAGACTAACAGAACCTCGCATGTCCCAGTTCCAACTTTATTGAAACCATCTTGTTTAGCTTAAAGCACATATTTTTTTTTACATCATCTTGTGGCTTTGTTGGAGGAGTTGGCTTGTAAATGTGGGGATATGGCCTTGCTTTCTGTTGGGGAAATGGTACAATCTATTCCTTGGGTGTCTGTGCTGGTGTTGGACATCGAGCAAATTTTGGCAATTTTTTAGCCTAGCATTTTCTTTCATACGCAAATGTAGCTTATTATATCTTCTGAACTACAGGCCTCCGAGAAACAAGATCCCGGATAAATGGAAATCCACTTGCATTGTGTTTGAGTGTTTCGTTTACCCTTTTTCCCCGCTCTTCAGATAACAAATTCCGAACCTTTTCTGTAGCTAGATCTGGCTCAGTAGTTCTCAAACCAGACAGAACAAATTTGTTGCACAGGAAGAGAGTTTTCAAGCTCTGCTCACATTTGCTCGGACAATGCAAGCAATGCGACCGGTGGACGACAAAGAGTGCTACAGCTACACCACAAATGGCGCGGCCAACGGACGGATGCAACGCAAGAACCCGGCGTCCCGGGCCAAGCCGACGCCGTCCAAGTGGGACG
Organism: Hsuehochloa calcarea; assembly: GCA_036346395.1. NCBI lineage: Eukaryota > Viridiplantae > Streptophyta > Magnoliopsida > Poales > Poaceae > Hsuehochloa > Hsuehochloa calcarea. The sequence goes on along the minus strand of CM070614.1, from coordinate 16,568,409 downwards.
ACGCGCAGAAGTGGCTCGTTGGCTTTTCCAACAGCGGCGCCGACGGGATTCACGGAGGCAAGGTCAAGCCCCGGAACTCCAACGCCGACGACCGGCGCCTCCTGAGCTCGAATTTGCAGGACGGCCGCATCTCTTGCAGCAGCCTGGACGGCGCGCTGGAGTACAACATGGTGGCCGCGCCCCCGACGCCGCCCCAGATGGGCGAGGGCGACGATGTAGGCGAGACCAAGAAGATCGACTGCATGGTGCAGCAGCATGGCTCGCCCGTGGCGGTTGTCCGGTCGGTGTGCCTGCGGGACATGGGCACGGAGATGACCCCCATCGCCAGCAAGGAGCCGTCCAGGACCGCCACGCCACTGCGGGCGTCCACACCCGTCGCACAGAGTCCGATGTCATCGCGGTCGTCAACGCCCGTAAGGCGGCGGCAGGAAGGGCCTCTGGGTGTTACCTCCGTCGTGGTCAGGACGGCCGAGCCTGTGGCGGTAGGTAAGGTTGGTGGCGGCGGCGGCGGCGTGGACAGTCATGTGCCGGGCGCAAACTCGCTCGAATCCCGCGCGGCGGCTTGGGACGAGGCCGAGCGAGCCAAGTTCGCGGCGAGGTGAGATTGTTTATTACCATTATTTTTTGCTTATGAAAATTGTTTCTGTTTTATGCAGATCTTCCTGTTATTTTTAATTTCTTGTTTTTGCTATTATCAGATACAAGCGTAAAGAGGTGAAGATACAGGCCTGGGAGAACCATGAGAAGAGAAAAGCTGAGATGGAGATGAAGAAAATAGAGGTACGGTTTGTGCAGTTCCATTTTTGTTTCGCCCAATTTCTAAAGTTTTCATTTTGTTGGAAGGGCCGACAGAAAAGTACCTGCAGAAGTGCCCGATACCATCGTTTTTCTTTTATTTTTCGTTTATTCTCGTCTACGGAATAGGATTTTGCTTCAAATGGCTTGAATAACACTGAGAGTTTGTGTGGTCCAATCAGAATTCAATGCATAGAAGGAAAGCACACAAGTAGGTCTGCTAATCTGAATATCCTGAGCAATTTAATTAACCTGACCAGTAATTTTCACCGCACTGCTCAGAAGTCAGAACTGTCTGGACTTTACCACAGTGGATATAAATTCCTCTGAGTTGCACTGCAACGTACTTGATGTGCCATGTCCAGCTCATTTGGTTGCAACACTTTCCGATGCCTAATTAATGATCTCTGTAAATTATTGCAAATGCATCTGACCAGCTTGTTCAAACAAAAATTCTGCAGGTGAAGGCGGAGCAGATGAAAGCACGGTCGCAGGAGAAGCTAGCCAACAAGCTGGCGGCGGCACGGCGGATGGCTGAGGAGAAGCGAGCGAGCGCCGAGGCCAAGCTGAACGAGCGCACCGCGATGACGTCGGAGAAGGCGGATTACATCAGGAGGACGGGACACCTGCCCTCCTCATTCTTCTCCTTCAAGATGCCCTCCCTGTGCGGCTGAAGCTACTACCTACATAACTGCGCTTTTACGGCCTACGTATACATACTTTGATCGTGTTCTTCCTCTGTCATGCCTGCGCCATTTTGGGTGGCCTGATTTCACTGCTCCACTGCGTCCTTGTGTTTACTGTGAGTGTTTTTCCTTTATGTGATCAGCGTAGCTTGTTTATCTGTGATCCATCAGCCCTTTATGGCACCGGTCGGAAAGTCCAATCCATAGGAAATCCCCTTTATGGCACCGGTCGGAAAGTCCGATTCATAGGACATACCTGCAGTTAGTTTCTGAGAACTATACCCAACTCATAGTAACTTTTTTAAAATATTAATTAACATATTTTTTAATTTATTTTTATTACTAACCCCTAGTCATATGACAACACAACACTGTCACGCAACATGGTAAGTCTAGCTAAATAGTATTTCTTATCACACCACCGGTTATGGCGTGATTAAACAATTATGTCACGCCACTGGTGGTGAAATGATAGGATTTAGCCACACTATGATGCTAGCGTGATAATATTGTTTTGGCACTTCACATGTAGTGGCACGACCAAAAGTGTTAAAATTGAAAATAAAGTTGGCGATGGGTTAATAATAAAAATAAATTAAAAGTGGGTTAATTAATAAAAAAGTTCAAAATGTACACGTAAAGACATAAAATTCTAGTCATTAGTTCTGAGGGGATCCGGAGTTGCATCCAGACTCTCTGTGTATTTTGAGCTAATCCCATAGTCAGTAGATAGTTTACACAATACAAATATCGGTGAATATCACATCCATACAATACATACATAACAATAGTTAAATTTTATTATATAACATGGTAAATAGGCCTTAAGACCAGAGTTTACAGAACGGGCCGACAAGCCAAATGGTTCAGAAGTTCAGAGTAACAGCGGAAAGACAACATAGTAGCAGCGGAAAGACTTCAAAAGAGCGTGGCCTCTATGATTTGCCACATGCAACCGATTAGGGCTAGGACCTAGTTAGCGTCGTCTCCATCATTTCCATAACCGGATGCATAGAAATATCCATACACTGGGTCTTCAGTTTTGTAGTATGGATCCACATCTTTGAGCAACCATGAGTATAAAAATTACTCAGCAAGCCCTTACCGCAAATACCATTATATAGATGCAAGGCTTCTGAGGCATGGGTTTTATGTTTGTTTTAGCACAAAGCTAGTTTTCTCAAATACTATAATTATTTACCAAACCTATCACTTATCATTTTTAACTTTGAAACTAAAGATTATTTTGTATAAGCAATGTTATCACGACCATGCCTAAACCAGCATGACCACGTCCTGGCGACCACGCTTACCCCAGCTGTCGCAACCTTAACGGCCATGCTTACACTAGCATGCTGCAATTCCACTCATAAATCTTAATTTACCAGTGACTATGCTTATATCAGTATATCGCGTTCCCAGCGACCGTGCTTAAACTAGCACGTCGCAAACCACATAGGGCATGCTTAAACCAGCATGCCCTAACTCCAACGATCATGCTTAAACCAGCATGTCCTGTAACCAACAACCGTGCTTAAATCAACACATTGCACAACTCATCACAAAGTTTACTCAACTTGTTTTAGTTCACAATTTTAAGTTAATAATGTTGGTGATATGCCCTAGACTAAATCATAGAGATAATTGTATCACGCAACTTTACCTATATGGAATATGGCTTGTTTGTTTGAGAATGATAATGGCATTAACTAAATGGATGATGATGATAACTTTGATTATGGTTAATAAACTATGTTTATGAGTTATTGAATAAATGTTATTTGTGTTAATGCGACCGTGGATGGGTTTTAATGTTGTTATGCTTGCTGAAATTTTATAGTAAGTTGATGTAAATTAGATGGTTATAGTAGTTTAGTGGCATTCCGGGCTCAATGTTGGGTCAGGTTATTCTGATTAGTATCGAGGCGGACTTGAGTCCGTGGTAAATAGATTAATAACTCGAGTTAACCTAAAATTGCTAAAACTTGTTTTAGGACTTGTAAAATAAACCAAAATTTGATAATGGTTAATTAACTTAAAATTTTGACACCTTTGGTGCCTGTGAGGATGGGAATGGGATGAGTATCATTATTACGCTTCCGTTATGTTGTATTGATGTTTTATGTTATGAATTGGTTCGACTACTTATGATTTGATTATGTGATTGCTATGGGTCATGATAGTCGAGAGGTAGAGATTGTGGTTGTGGCCATATGCATGGCCAAGTTATATCACCGTTTGTTGTATGATAGTGGTGAAGTGTTTACATCGGGTAACTTAATTCACAGTGTTGAGGATATGTTTCTTTAGAAAAGTTGTTTTCTTCCTTGAGTTTGAATTTGATTATTCTGTTATAGTTGCGGTTGATGAATTTTTTTGGGTTAGTATTTACAATGCGATTGATGTATTTTCATTGGTCTTTGTTGGTTATATTAAGTTATTATTTGTTCTCATTTGTTGATCATTGTTGTTTCTTGTGAGCGTCGTTAATTTGCAAGGTTGATCTTTTCACGAGAGATCCGCCTTTCTTGTTGGGAAAAAATGACTCATTTGTTAGCTTGGTATTTTGGATAACGAAAGTTTTCTTTTTCAAGTCCTTTAACATGTGGAAGCTTTGACCCAATGTATTTCTTTTGGGTATTTTGAGTATTGAAGTTGAATGCTTCTCTGTTATAAAAGAAAATATTAAAACCCTTTAGCGATGTCTTGTTGTGGTTAAGTTAAAGGTTGTAATTAAATAAATTAATAGATATGGTATGTGTTATCAAGTTGGAGTGCGTAGTGTGGTGTATAATCAATCTTAACCAAGAACCTTGGAAGGATAGTTGATTAACTTGATGGTGTCATGTGGTAGTTCTTGATGAACTATGATTAATAGTAAGGCTATACCTAATTGGATTAAAAGGAGTTATTAAGAATTGTAGAACATTGATGACTGGTATGATCATTAAAATTATTTAGTTTTGCTAAACTTGTTGGATTAGTTCGTCTCGGTGGATTAATCTTCTTTGTGTGGGAAGGAAAAGTTAGGAGATGCTAGATTATTACCATAGTAGATATTAATCTTGGAGTTATCTTATCTGTAGATACTAGATGATTTTATATTATGGAAGGAGTTTCTATATAGTTATTTTAACTAGAATAATTGGACGAATTTGGTAGCAGAGTTGTTGAGATTTTTTGATCGATGGAAGGCTATGATTTTGGAAGTTTTGTCGGGATTTTGCACCGAAATATGAATATGAGGATGGACAGTTGAACATGTATTGGTGATTGTTCATGTGATTTTAAAAGGAAAGTAGGTAGCATCTAGATTTCTTGATGAAGTCAGTTGATAGCAACAGTGGTTGGAGTGCAACAATTGTGTGTTGACGATTGGTGTTGAGCATCTATAAGAGGTGAACTGTGGGATTAATTGGTGGCCTATGCTTTCATGATAGTGGAATTGTCAGACGATAGCATGTCCATAATGAAAGTGTTTTGGTATAACATTTTGATTTGTGTAGTAGATCTCTGCTAAAATAAAGTTGTTGTTGTAGTAGTTTGTAAGCTTTTGGTGGACTCTTGATTTGAGGACGAGATGATAAAATAGTATGAAACAATTTGGTGAGTTTTTAGAGATTTGTACAATGGAAGGGTAGACTATGATGAATTTTCATTACGGTGTATTATTCTGGATGTTAGTAAGATTATCAGCAATAGATTGGTAGTGTGTTGTCGATTCTTATAGAAAGAAGGTAATTTGATCGTCACTCGTGGTATCGCTCAAATGAAAATTTTCAAGTTTTGCATCCGTGATCTTTTGTAGTTCATGGTTTATGTAGTAGCTGGGATTGGATTGAGCAAGTGGCTTGTTGGAAAGCTTTATTGGTTCTTAAGTGATTCATGTGATTTGGTCTTACAACTTTTCTTGTTTGAGTGGGCAACGTGACGTTATAATAAAAAAAAGAATTACTTTCTTTGTTAAAGAAAGAGTGAAGTAGAAGTATTCGAGATCGAAGTCAAGTTTTGTAACTCACAGTTTACTTGAAGTGTGACTAAACTTTCTATTTTTGCCACATAGGAGTTTCTCGATTTTCAAAAGTGGTGCTTTGTTTTATTTGAGATTTCATATTCTCTTTTTGTGGGACTTGTGCCCTCAATTGTGGTCTCCGCTTTTGCTTTTCCGAGATCCTTGTTATTTGTCTATTTCTCCCGGTCTTATGATTGTTGCGAAAAGAAAATATTTTTTTCCGGATGCTGAAAAAAAACATTTTATTTGCCACTTCATCAATTTGTTTTACAAAACCTTATGGGGTATACAGTGGCATCCGGTTAGTAGTGTCAAGTATATGTTGATGTGAGACGTGAGGTTGTAAGTTATTTCAAGAGCATTGGAGGAAGAATTGAGTTTGCGATATAAATCTTGTGGAGAATTGGATCCAAAAGGAATGATGGTCGTTGATGTAAAACTGATTATGTTGTTACAACTAGTAAAACCAATAGTGAATTGTAATTCAAGAACCCTTGTTTATGTCGGTGGAATATTGAAATATTCAAAAGTTTGAAACTTGGTCAATTAGTTAAAGTCTTGCGAATGTGTATGTTGCGGTCGTGTGGGTGAAATGGAATAGTGTGGTTTAGTGGGTTCAAGTTTGGTGAAGCTAATCACATTAGGTAGTTACTTGATTAGTGAGGAATATTGATATTAATGATTGAGGATATTGTTTGGATTCTAGGAATTTTAGTTATCCGATCAAAGAATTCCCTATCAAGTATACCAGAAGTTCATTGTAAGAGTCTTAGAGGTTGAATCTGGGCTTTACATTTTTATGCTAGACCTTTGGTCACACAATGAGTGTGTGTAAAGAAAGTGGAATAATAGAGTTTCCTGAGCAATGGAATGATCATTGATAGAACCTTTCTGATGTAGTACATGAGCGTGTGTACTGAGGATTCTGAGTAGTTCTTGAAAATTAGAGGTAATGTGACTGTGTGGGATCTATTTTGTGGCGCTTTGGGTGCCTTCAATCAAATTAATGTTGATTAGTAGAATGAGATGCCTAGAGTAATTGGAGGATTCAATGGAGCCTCTTCACAATGGTGTTAATGATGTATTTTAGTTCGAGCATAATTTGAGGATGTTCAATTAAAGGTTTAAGCTCATGTGGTATGCGATGAATTCAATTCAAGGTTCGAGAGAAGTTTTACTCCTAAAGAGAAAGCGAGAAAAGGATGTTTCTCGGTTAGTGAAGCGTTTTCGATTTCGTTTGAGTTATGTGTTGTTATCGTTGTTTTCCATAATCGAGTTGGCGTTGTGTTAGCATGTCGATTCATTTTAATTCGCACAAACCAAAAGAAGTATTTGATTTGGGCATTCGAGTGGTTTCTTCTTTGGTACGTCGTGGTGTTCATTCAAAAATGACTATTTAGAAAATGGATTTGTTTTCGTGTTGAAATGTCAAATTTTGGGATTTAACCTTTTGGTGGAGAGTTAGCATTGCGTGGATGCGATGATGACTCTCTAGTTCGATTGGATTCTCTTGGTTTAGAAAATTTTAGAAATTTGGAAGTTGGCATATCGCGTTGACCGTCTCGGGTCCTTATCGCGAAATACGCATCGTTTGGTGTGCTCGAGTGTTAAGTGAGTGGCGAGCAATTCAAGCTTGGGATATCGTTATTTAATTCGATTGCAGTTTCTTTCGGAAGATCGGTGAGTAGATTCGGGTCGAATCTGTTTAAGGGGTAGAATGTAATACCCCAAAAGTAAATCGGCGTACTAGAAGAAGTTTGGAAGAAGGAGCTAATGGGAAAATATGAATCGTTTTTCTTGAGGGTTTTCGTGTTTTTCAAAGACTTGGACTCTGGGCCTCGGCCAGGGGTGGCCCATGGGGGCTGGCCAAAGGGGTATCTCTCCCCTAAACCCTAAAACCTCTTCCCCTTCCCCTTTTCCCTCCCCAAGCCGCCACCCCTCCTCCCCCTCTCCAACCGGCCGCCACCCTCGTCCCTGCAGTACAGCGCTTTTGTTCGTCAGATTTGGGTAAGTTCCGTACGTTTTCTAATCTTATCACCTCTTAGAAAGTTGTAGCCCTTGGTCTTAGCTTTCTTTTGGCACCGAGATCATTTGATTTGGAGTTACGGTTTAGGAGATATGAATTTTTAATCGCGCGCTGTCCTGTCTGCCTGAGAATTTGGAACTATCGGTTTGCCCCACGGTTTTGATCTAGTTAGAGTCCGATTCAGAACTTCCACCAAAATAGGTTTTTGTAGACCTTGAAATTATCTTTCCGAGTTGATAAAGATCATCTCAATTGGATCTGTATATTAAAAGTTATGCCATTTTCTTTACCACTGTTCTGAAATCTGAGCAGATATCTGTTAGTGTTTTCAACTGTTGTTTAGGCCACTGTTTTGGCCGAATCAAAGGATTCCACCAACTAGAGTTTCGTAGCCTGTTACGTTAAAAGTATTTGAGCACTTGTTTCAAGTCATTCGGAGTTATAGATATTTAATTACGATTTTTCTCGTACTGCTGATCGAATGGCGATATTGGTGATTAGTTAATTCGTCATTTTGAGTTTTGGTTATGTTGATTAGATAGAGGGTTATGGTAAAGCGCTTGTACGTCATAACTTATTATTCTTATTTCGAATAAATATTTGTGTAGGCGGTGGGGCAAGGAGTGGAGAAATTCGTCGTTGCCTCCTAACTCGTCCACAGTACGGAAGGCAAGTATATGGTAGAGTGGTGAACAATGGGGTGTTCACCATGATCATTGATGTTACTTATCATGCTATTTATTATACTTTCGTTCAGCTTATTCTTATACATGATATTGATGACCTTGAGTGAATGAGATTATGATAATGAGTAATGAGTAGATATTGAGTTAATGAGATGGACTATGTTGATGAATAAATAAAGATATCGCATCATTTACATTCATCATGACATGGGTTGCATGAGCAGTCGGTGAGAAAGTCATGTAACTATTCGGTGAGGTCGGTGAGAAAGATACATGACTAGTCGGAGAGCTCTAGATAAAATCCTACTTTGGTGGGGACTTCACGGGAGTGAATGATAGAGTGTGTCATCGACGGGTGAACACTCCGCTATCTGATGTATCGGTGATGAGATGCATATGAGCATGAGCATGTTGGTGCATTCGCATATCTAAGTAAATTGTTAAATTGTGCAACTTTACCTATATGGAATATGGCTTGTTTGTTTGAGAATGATAATGGCATTAACTAAATGGATGATGATGATAACTTTGATTATGGTTAATAAACTATTGTTTATGGCTTTATTATGTATTTGCTGAGTCTTGGACTCATTCTTGCTCTATTGTTGTTTTTAGGTGACCGGTGATGACGTTTTACTCGGGAAGGGCTAGCACACTTGGAATCATGCACTTCACCCAATTATTTGATTCATTAGACATGAGAAACTTTTAGAATAACATGAATATTTATGTCTAGGACATGATGGTATTGAATAACCATAGATGCTTGGTTTATGTTAATCTTGGTTAATTATTTTGCTATGCTCCTAGGTCTAATTTATCTATGATTGTCATAGTGTTATGCTTGTGTTAATGCGACCCGTGGATGGGTTTTAATGTTGTTATGCTTGCTGAAATTTTATAGTAAGTTGATGTAAATTAGATGGTTATAGTAGTTTCGTGGCATTCCAGGCTCAATGTTGGGCTGGGGTGTTACATCTATTCCCTGAATGAATCATCATTGATAAAGACTAACAAGTATGTGACTTATTGGTGAGGCTCTTTAATTTATATGATATCGTTCTAAATGTATCTCTGGTCGAATGTTATTAGTCGGAACACTAGTGACTCTATCGACCGCCATATGTATTGATTGATGACTATGTTTCACCGGTCATGGATATAGGAATATCAAATCAATAATGTGAACATATGTTAGAGAGCATAGTGTTGGATTGACCCACCTTGAGACACTGCTGAAATTGTTATGGTTTCATGTGTCATCAGTTGGTCTCAAGCAATGATGATGTATAATCCTTAGACCTGAGATCAGCATGGGTTTCTACATGTGTAAGAGTACACTTTAGGGTTATAAATGCTACTCCGTAACTGAGTAGTTATAAAGATAGTCTTTAGGTATGCTATGAAACATGCAGAGGAATATGACTGATCGGATATGGGATTTGCTCCTCCTAACATAACAAGAGAGATATCACTGGGCCCCTCGATCTGGTCAGATAAAGAAAGTGCATGGCCATGCCACTGTTGGTCGAAGAGTTCGACCACGTGAAGTTATCCGACACTTGATCGAGAAATTATTGAACAGTCCATGGATGATATAATATCTCACCTGGAGTTCAACCAGATATCGTGAGGCAAAAGGAGGATACACGGGCATGTCATTTAGTTCGATCAGATACGGACTAATCGTATGGAGATACAAGCTAGTCGAAGTCTGGTCAAATATGATCACTAACTGGTTGTAAAGAGTTACGAACTGGTCATGACTAAATATAATCTGTTCGTATAGAGATACGAGCTTGTCTTTAGTGACAAGGACCTGGTTGTAGATCATATTGCATTAAGGTTCGTCTGATATTATTTGTGTATATTCGGGAATCGTTATGTCCTGCTAGGAACCGCTAACGACTCGTGATCAGAAAAGGTTTTTGAGTCACAACCGACTATGCATGAACCTAACAGGTCACACACTTAACGGGTTGAAAAAAACATGTTCGGATAAGATCCATCATGGGCACTATATAAAGAGATGCATGAGGCTGATGGGAAAAGAGAGAGGCACGAGATAGACGTGACGTGAGTTGCTCCATCGAAACCCTAGCCGCCATCTTCTGGAGAGCCCTACCGTGCGATTTGGTGCTAGCACACCGGCGCACGCTGTTTCTTCCCTAGACGTGTGGATACCGTAGAGGCGCTACTGCGGTTGTTGTTGCACTTGAGGACGATCCACGACCTTAGCGAAGAACTCGATTGGTTGCTGGAGGAGACGATCGCCACCGAGGATGATCGACTACACTGGACGATAGACTTCGACCGCTTCATCGACACGCTCTACGTTAGATCAGGCTGCTCCAACTATTCTTCCACTGCACTGCGCATTTGGTGGTAACGATCTATGATCTTTTGCTTACTTAGCTTTCTGGTTTACGTGGTAGAATTTTTGAATTACCAGCTAGTATAGCCAACCCGTATCCCTTCAAATATAACTAACCAGTGGTGGCGAACTTCACATATTTGCCCGTAACTGGGAGCACAGCTATTCGAATAGGTTAAAATACTCTCTATAGAGGTTGTACAGCTTTACCCACAAGATAGGATCAACTCTCTTAATGTCGATCATGACACGCTTTCTTGGGCGAGCGAATGAGATGATTATAACAAAGCTTTTCCAGTCCCTAGCATCAACACTAAACCTGCTCCGACCGATTTATAACCCCTCAATGGCTGAGGCAGTGCTCACCTATGGGTCCCTTAACAGAACATCCATGTTTAAGCAAGACATTATACATGAGGGACCCGCCGTTGTTGGGGACCCGCGGTCCTTCTTCACTTAGTATAATAGGGGAGCAGGTCTGCGTGTTGAAACTAAGTGAAGTAATAGGCCATGTCTGTCAAATACTAGACATGTGGTTGTACAGCTTAGTAGATATGAATATAACACATGATTCGGTACTTAATTCAGGCGAGACAATCCACCAATCCACTGCATGCACATAGCAGCAATCTCAATCAACTACTCGCCCAAGTCTCAACCATTTATAAATACATTTTTCTATTTCTAGTGGTAACCCATGTCACCACTCTATTATTCAAAGTATCAAAGTTCTCGTTGTAGCAATGTTTGTGTCATATTCTTGTTCACTCATTACGCATTGTCTAAGCACAACCAATAGTCTGTTTATTTAGTCAACGAAAGTTTTTACTCAAGTAAAATTTATCCTTAGGGTGATAAGGTAAAATGGAGTCAATATTCAAGAAAGGGATTCATAATGATATTCAACTTTGGTATAGCTAAGCATCAACATTTGACATAACAATTCATAAATAATAATAAGCATGCAAGTAGTAATTTAAACCGAAATACTTTGCATTTGAAAAGTAAGTTCAACATGATCAAAGGTAAGGACTTGTCATGCTCAAATGTGGATATTTCTTTGTCTTGTTTTTCATTTGAAGTAGTGATGAAGCCTTCGGCGACGTTTGAATCTATTTAACGTGGAAACGACGACTTCAAATAAATACGCATAACACTAATAAATTCAAATGAACTCCAAAAATTATGATTTGTGTACATTCAGAAAGATCTTGAATTTAGAAATAAAAATCACTTGATTTGGATTTAAAACGAGAGAGAATGAACTCCCCAAAGTTGGAACTGAAAGAAAATCCATAACTTTGGAAATTTCTAACAAGTGGGGTCCACCATGATTTTCTTTTTGTTTTCTTTTATTTTTATTCTAGAAAACGTATTATGACCTACAGTTGGGGTCCACTGGGTTTTTATTTCCTTTTCTCTTTAGTTTAACTCGGGAATTCCGAGAGGTTGACAAGTGGGGCTATGGTCCATTCGACAAGGTCCACTCAATGGTCCATCGGGCATGGGGCCAACTGGTTAGATACTAACGGTCTAGAGACTTGGTCCACGAACTAAACACTTAATCGTACCATTTAACTTATCATTAAAAACACTATGGGGCCACATGTCATACACTCAGTAATTAACTAACTACGTTATTAAGCACGGGTTAAAGCTAACGATGTCCACATGACTGCATTGTCGGTGTCCACGTCGGATCCACGTGAGCTTCCATTCAGAACAGAGCAGAGTATAAGGTACACCATGGTAGGCGTGGTGAGCTCGCTGCCAGAGCGGGGTTCGACGAACTCCCGAAATCAGCAAATTGGGTTGTTGGCGTCACAGCAGAGCTAACAGTGGTGGCGGCGCGACGGTGAGGCCATGGTGGTGGTATTGTGGTTACAAGTGCATCTACACAAAGGAACTACTAGGAGCTATCCTATGCGCGGGGGAAGTATTACGGGCTACAACGACACTAAACGCGGTGGCGACGTGCAAGAAGGTGCATGGGAGCGCACGGGTGGCTGCAACCGGCCATGTAGAAGATGATTGAGAATGCTACGACGTTACAAAGGGCTAACGGGCACATTATCTAGCCTAGGAGGTTCTCTGGACCAAAGCAAATGACATGATGCGACAAAGAGGGAGGAAGACTCACCGGAGGTGAGGCGAGGCGAACAGGGTGACTTTCGGGATCCGAACCTGCAAATCCGGACCCTCTGTGTATTCTGCACGAGTCCAGAATAACGCTAGTGCACATAGTGGCAACATAGATGAAATACCAACCAAACCACGAAATAACTAAGATAAGAACTTAATAAATAATAACAGAAGTGGACCTCAAGGTGCAGGTTTATAAAACTTGCAACACAATGCTTAAGAGATAAGTAAAACTCTTAAAGTAGAAATAAAAAGACTTTAGGTGGCCAACAGTCATGCTCACATGCAATTGAGTGGGGAGCGCAACCTAGCTCGACAAAGTCCTCAAGGAGCTCCTCCATGAAGAACTTTTAGCTCCCGGATTCTTCCTCATCAATTTATCAACAATGGCATAAAGCCGTGAGTATAAAAAGCACTCAACAAGTCATAGGGAAAATTATGCCATTAATATTCAAGCAAGGCTTGACCAAAGAATAATTGTATGGTTATTTTGCAGAAAGCAACATTTTCAATGAATAGGATAAATAGATTGTAGAGCACATTGGAAAGATATAATAAATAATGTATCAATTTTCTTTGAAACAACCAGTGAACTACCCGTTCACCTCTCAACCAAACCACTAGTGAACTAGCTATTCACTTTCCAACCACTCTACGATCCAACATTTTATGAAAATTCTATACCCGTGTGAAATCCCCAGGCATTGTCCATCACCGGGGACACGACTGTTCGAACAGTTTTTAACACTATAGAGGTAGTACAACTTTACCTACAAGAGATAAATCAACTTATAATGTCCGTCTGATACACTTCCAAAGGCGTGCGACTAATTATTATCACAAGGCTTTTACAAAGCTTTGACTTAACCTAGTTCTGTTCGCTAAGGTTTCAGCACCGAATGGACCTCGCACCCATTTGGGGGCCCCCTCTTGCGCCATTGTGAATGTCCATTCCAACGTTCACGCTTCCAAAAATAGAACTAAAATCAAGATTTTGCTAATTAATTAGCGAGGAGAATCGGGACTAGACTTGAAGAGTTGAGGTCGAGCGATCGGCGATGCGGGTGAGGTCAACGACTCAGCGTGATCCAGTGGGCCTTAACGGAGCCCAATTGAGTCAAACCCAGTTCTAGGCCTCCACTATAAATAGGAGGACATGTGGTTATACAATAAGGCCAAACCAATTGCGCGAAACAAGATTAAATCCTTTCTTTGATCCGTGATTACTTAGTGAATCTATCTAGCATCATCTTGACAACCTCATCCAAAATATGCTACAAGAATTATCCGCAGCATAGAGAAGGTGTGTGCAAAGTTTCGTGAAGTTTGGAGTTTTAGATTGCACAATCATTCGATGCGAGTATGAAAACATTTTTGTTCAGCCAGGCCAAATGGCACCCCCTACCATTGCATGATAATTTTTATAACAGCTGCCTCGCACCACAATTCGATATATCATTAAGTCAATTTATCATGATTAATCTTGTGAAAAAGGGTCCGACATACAACTAAGCATGGAGAAGCGCAACTACGTTTCCCATGTTGGTATTAAAAATATGTCCAACTAAAATAATCCCTTTATATGATTTCAAAAGATACATGACATTCACAAGTTTTCAAGGCAGCATAATGTGGATTAGGTAATTAGCTATTCTCAAAAACAATTGATATAAAATTAGCATGCATGTTGATATATAAAAAATATAAATTTTGCAATAATGGTACAACATGATTAAAGGTCTACGACTTGCCTTCGTTGAAGGACAGAGATACACCTGCAGACTGATCCATGTCGGCGTCGATTACGACGGAATCTAAACATGCAAAACAAGACAAATAAATAACAAAACAAAATTCAAATTCAAAAATTATAAAATTAGTAACAATAGAGACATATTGAATTTAGGAACAAGAATCGACGGAATCGGAGGTCGTATGAAGGAGAACGAGCATCCAGATGTTTTGCGAGAATGAAAATTCCTAGAAATTGAGAAAGATAAACACATGGTATGATATCTTGGGCCCATTTGCTAGGGAAAGAAATAGAGAAAGACAAAAGGAAGCCTATGTATGACGAGTGGGACCCAAATGTCAATGAGTGAGAGAGGGCTAGAGACAGAGGAAAACAGGGGAGAGCGTAGGTGGCATGGGCTTGCGGCAGCGCGGGGGAGGGCGGCGACTGGCAAAATGGAACCACAGCGGGGTGAGGGTCCAACGGGTAGCGGTAATGACGCATAGGCGCACGACGGCAGCAGCAGTACGGTGGCGTGCGCATGGGCTGGGCAGTGGCATGGGGAAGTGGTAGGGCCACTTGGGGAGACCGGAGAGTGGCCGAGGCAGTGGGGTGACAACGACTAGCAGCGAGGATTCACTACTACAAAACATGCTATACTAGACACCTCATCACAGACGGTTCCTTTTGAAACCGTCTGTGTTGTAGTTATCACAGACAGCTCTAGAACCGTCTATGATAATTCACAGACAATTCTTAAGAAGAACCGTCTGTGACAATAGCAGGGATCACAGACGGTTTTTGTTATGAACCGTCCTTGAAGTATCACAAACGGTTCTTATTAAGAACCGTCTGTGATGACTCCGAATATCATAGCTTGGAATTTTTCATACTCTCTTAGGTACAACTTTAATCTAGAGTTGTATTGCCTCTCACGTACAACTTTAATCATCAACCCTAAACACCATCATAGAAATATATAAAAAATTACTATGAAAACTTTTTACAAATCTATATAAATGTGTAGATATTAACACCTAAATAAGTTTGAAATTTTGACCCGTAAGCGACACATATTTTGGATCCAGATCGTGTACTTCTCTTATAACTACTATACTTTGGAGTTTACCCCCGTAAGGGGCATCGTCCCACCCTGTAACATCCCAAAACTTGGTTTGTGTTTCAAATGTATGAAAATAAGGATAATTTAAAACTTTTGACGCATTATGTGTTATTTAATTTTTTGGATTTTATTTATAAGGTTTTGTTGATTTCAAAAACTTAATGATTTAATTGAATAAAAGCATAACCCTTTGAAACTTTTTAACTAAATCTTGTGATAATCCTGTGAAATTATTTTTCCTAGTTTCTAGATCATCTTAGTGACTTCCCTAAAATTTTTATAATTTTTAGATTTTATTTGCTATTTTTAAAGGACTAGTCAAACCAGTTGGTCCCTTAGTCAAAACCCTAAGGCAGAACATTGAGAAATGTTTAGGAAAAATGCAATCCATGAAAACCTTTGAAAATGGTATACAAGGTTAAGCATACAGTCAATAACGTCCCATAAAATTTTGGAATTTTTGGAGTTGTGAAACTCTATCTAAAAATTCTTCAAAGACTGAACCTTTTACTTTTAAAACCTATTTGCACTATTCCTCTGACCGGGCTCGAGTCGCACCGCTCTTTAGCACTCGGTCAAACCCAACCACTAAAGTACGTCTGAACTAGAATCACGCATGGACCATCCACTCTCAATCGGACCACCCACATCGCTTGGAATCGTTCGGACCGTCCGGACGATCAATTTAATCATGACTATCCAATCTCAATCGGATCGTCCTCATCGCTTAGGAACGTTCGGACCGTCCGAACGATCATCTCGATCAGGACCGTCCATTTTCAATCGGACCACCCGAACTTTCTGACCTAGATAATTTGACTTAGCCCGACCCACTCTTTCAAACCTACCCGAGCCACTTTCGTATGTTTTGTGTGATGAGATACTTATCACAGACGGTTCGTATCAAAAACTGACAGTGAAGTTCATAGATGGTTCATGATACGAACCGTCTGTGATATATCGTCAGAGACGGTTTTTGTGTGAAACCGTCTGTGATTCGCAGCGTGTGAGTTTGTGTAGAACCGTAAAGGCGACTAGAGGGGGTGAATAGGCGCTTTCTCGATTTTTCGCCTAAATCAAATTCAACACGAACTTTTCTCCTTTAGCTATGAAAGCTAAGAAGATCAGTAAACACAGAGGAAGCCTTGTGCTGAATTCGATAACCCCCTTAATCACAAGACCCAAACAAAAGGGAAATGATCTCAGGAGATCGGCTCGAATCTTGGCGGTCGACCGTGATTGATTGTGATCGGACGGTGTTGACTAATGATCGGACCGGTGGTCGATCGGCGGTCGGACCGTTGGGAATCGGTTCGACCGGAAGCTACCGGGCGGTCTAAAAAGCGGGCGGTCGGACCTCCGTTGCTAAATCGATCAGACCGATTTAGTCCAGTACCAAAACACAAAGCCCAAATCCAAAACGAAAATTGGTCTAACTTTTGATTCAACCAATGAAACTTGACCAAATTTGGAGCACACCTCCCTGAGGATATCTAAGACCTATTTCTAGCGACGATCGTTCAGATCCACTTCAAATAAACGATCTCTTTAGGTTTTACCAAAGAAGTGCTAAAACCCTATAAATATGAAAAGCTTGATCCACAACTTGCTTGTGGGGGATTGAAGATCTAGATGGTTCTAGGAGTATTCCCACACATCAAAGCAAGGTAAATGAGGTCAAGAGACCAACCAAAATCAACCGGATCAAGGAAGCACCACAATCATCAAAAGAGAGAAGAAAGCAAATGGGACTTCACCAAAGAACAAGCATTCATGAATTGATTGATTCAATGTGATGCTTGTCAAAGCCACCCCCTCAAGGAGGACAAGAGCTCAATCAAAGAGCACACATACAAATCTCTCCAAACCCTAGCCTCTCCTCTCCTCTCCAAACCCTAGAAAAAGGTGGAGGAGTCCAAATGAATGCTTCAAGGGGTTTTTCCACCTACCCCTTTCTATTTATATGGAGAGCTAGGGTTTCACTCATGGGCTCCCATGAAGGCCCACACACACATGGGATACACACACAAAAACATCTGTTGAAGCAATCGAATGCTTCACCACGTATACGTTGATCAGCGGCTCTCTTCATGTCGGCAAGTCTCTCCCGTCCGAATCCCATCAGAACCTCCCAGGGACTTGCACCGATTTCCGCACCGCCTGATCCAACCAGCTGAAACGAAGTGCCCGTTCGATCCATCTTGCCTATTATGCACCATGCTTGAGTCACACGACCTCACCCGGCATCCATGATGTTCTGGACCTCAGCTCTCCAAGCGTAGTCCCGATCCACCTCACCGTTGACGTCGTTGACCTGCAAGCCACCTGCACAGCAATAGATAAAGAAATCGTCTCCGGGAACAAGTTCTTCACAACTTGACCCACGTTAGTTCAACAATGCAATATGCAACAATAAAGCACTGAAATTCATACATTAAACACAATCAAATCACAACAATGCCAAAAAGGACCGATTCCACAACGGCGGTCGGACCGCCCGAAAAGACTTAGCCAAATTTTCATCTCGAAAATCCAAAACCTTCTAGAATTTTCAAATGAATAGAACTTTTGACTGGGATCTCCAAAAATTATGTGACCACATCCAGGAGACTCCCCTCACTTGCCTACACATCCTATTTTTGGCTTAGCTTCAAAATCCAATTTTAACCATATGCGGTCGGACCGGCAAGCACTGTCGGTCCGACCGCTCCACGGGCAGTCTGACCGCCAATGTCACCGGTCAGATCGCCTGTGGTCTGACAGAACTGAAGCAAACCCGAAAACGCGATAATTTGCAAACCAATAATGTCATTGCCAATTGACTCATCACTCTAAGATCATGCATATATCCCCATGATATCCACAATCTCCCCCTTGATGAACACATTGGCAATTTCCCAGAAAATATAGTTTTACGGTTTGAAAAGTAAAAATTCGCAGTTTTTGCATAAAAGCACAACTTGATCCACAAGCAAGAAAAAGCCTAGAAAACAACCAACCTGGCTTCAGAATAGCATAAGCAAGTGAGATAAGGCAAAGAAAGCATAAAAGGATTCAAATTCCAGAAAGTAGCCAAAAATCTCACTTAGGTCCATATGAAAGACAAAAGTTCTATTTGACCTTTGATCTTGTGAGTCTTCTTCAATTGCAAATAAAATCAGAAAAATGCAATAAAACCAAGAGACTCAACTCACTATGATCACAAATTTTCAGAAGGTTCATTTTTTATGAATCAAACAGCTCCAAAACAACATTTTTCACAATCTTTCTCCCCCTTTGACAATGAATTCATCAAGATGCATGGGAAAAGATAGAGTATGAAGGAATGACTTTATTTTGAACTTTAGTAAAAAGGAGCCATGACGATTATCCAAGAAGACAGTACAAGTATTACACCAAGCCATATAAAGAATAGAAACTATATTCAATCATGGCAAATCATGTACTGCACACACAGGAGAGGCTAGGGTTTCTCTCATGGGCTCCCATTAAGGACCAACACAAATGGGACCTACACACACACACAAATCTGTTGAAGCAATCGCCTGCTTTACCACATGTAGGTTGATCAGCGGCTCTCATCATGTCGGCAAGTCTCTCCGTCCGAATCCTATCGAACCTCCAAAGCACTTGCATCGACCCCCGCGCCGCTTGATCCAACCAGCTACAATGAACTGTCCGTTCGATCCATCTTGTCCAATCTGCACCATGCTTGAGTCACACGACCTCACCCGGCAGCCATGATCGTTCTGGACCTCAGCTCTCCAAGCTTAGTCCCGATCCACCTCACCGTTGACGTCGTTGACCTGCAAGCCACCTGCACAGCAATAGACAAAGAAACCGTCCTCGGGAACAAGTTCTTCACAACTTGATCCACATTAGCTCAACAATGCAATATGCAACAATAAATGGTTTGCAAAATCTCACATTTTCGGGTTGCTTCAGTTCTGTCAGACCACAGGCGGTCTGACCGGTGGCATGGGCGGTCAGACCACCGTCGAGAGGTCCGACCGGCCGTGTTTGCCGGTCCGACCGGGTTTGGTGAAAAGTGGATTTTGGAGCTGAGCAGAAAATAGGTTGTGTAGGCAAGTGAGGGGAGTCTCCTGGTTGTGGTCACACAATTTTTGGAGCTCCCAGTCAAAAGTTTTATTCATTTGAAAATTCCAGAAGGTTTCGGATTTTCGAGATGAATATTTGGCTAAGTCTTTTCGGGCGGTCCGACCGCCGTTGTGGAATCGGTCGGACTGGCCTGAAATCGTCGGACCGGCTGTGTGGGGCGGTCAGACCGCCGATCACTTGGAGGTTGGCCTTTGTGGCATTGTTGTGTATGGATTGTATTTAATGTATGAATTTCAATGCCTTATTGTTGCATATTGCATTGTGGAACTAACGTGGGTCAAGTTGTGAAGAACTTGTTTCCGACGTCGATTTGTTTGTCTATTGCTGTGCAGGTGGCTTGCAGGTCAACGACGTCAACGGTGAAGTGGATCGGGACTACGCTTGGAGAGCTGAGGTCCAGAACGATCATGGATGCCGGGTGAGGTCGTGTGACTCAAGCATGGTGCAGAATGGGCAAGATGGATCAAGCAGGCGATTCGTTGCGGTGGTTGGATCAGGCGGTGCGGAAGTCGGTGCAAGTCCCCGGGCGGTTCCGATGGGATTCGGACGGGAGAGACTTGCCGACATGATGAGAGCCGCTGATCAACCTATACGTGGTGAAGCAGACGATTGCTTCAACAGATATGTGTGGGTGGGTCCCATGTGTGTGTGGGCCTTCATGGGAGCCCATTAGTGGAAACCCTAGGCCTCTCCTATAAATAGAAAGGGGGGAGAGGAGAATCCCCCAAGCACTTTTAGCCCTCATTTGCAAAGCCCCTTGTTAGGGTTAGGGTTTGGAGAGATTGTATGTGTACTCTTTGATTGAGCTCTTGTCCTCCTTGTTGGAGTGGCTTTGACAAGCATCACATTGAATCAATCAATTCATGAATGCTTGTTCTTTGGTGAAGTCTCATTTGCTTTCTTCTCTCTTTTGATGATTGTGGTGCTTCCTTGATCCGGTTGATTTTGGTTGGTCTCTTGACCTCATTTACCTTGCTTTGATGTGTGGGAATACTCCTAGAACCATCTAGATCATCAATCCCCCACAAGCAAGTGTTGGATCAAGTTTTTCATATTTCTAGGGTTTGTGCACTTCTTTGGTAAAATCTTCAGAGAGCGATTCTGTGAAGTGGATCTGAAGGATCATCATTAGAAATAGGTCTATGATATCCTTAAGGAGGTGTGCTCCAAATTTGGTCAAGTTTCATTGGTTGAATCAAAAGTTGGACCAATTTTTGTTTTGAATTTGGGCTTGGTATTTTGGTTCTGGACTAAATCGGTCGGACCGATTTAGAAACGGCAGTCAGACCGTCAACATTCGGACCGCCCGTTAACGGCCGGTCGAACCGATTTCAATCGGTCGGATCGCCCTTTGGCAGCCGGTCAGACCGCCCGTGTCCAGACCAGCCCAGTGAGATCAACTCTCCATATTTGTGTATTGTGGTTAAAGGGGGTAATTAAATTCAGCACAAGGCTTCCTCTGTGCGTGTACTGATCTTCTTAGCTTTCTTAGCTAAAGGAGAAAAGTTCGTGTTGAATTTGATTAAGGCGAAAAATCGAGAAAGTGCCTATTCACCCCCCTAGTCGCCTTTACGGTCCTTCATGCTCAAAATAACACTTTTTAAGTTCACTGGTCCGACCACCGCCTATGGCCGGTCGGACCGATTTGGGACCGGTCTGACCGCCACGCTACCACCGGTCAGACCGGTTACTGCCTGACAGTTCTGAAACTTTATCGAAAATACGTGAAACGACAAACCGTAAACGCCATTGCCAATTTTCACATCATCCTAAGATCTGGAGTATATCCCCATGATATCCACACTGACCTAGAAGCCCAAACCAGGGACAGCTCGCTGATCTTCTTCTCCTCCCAAAGTGTCTTGAGAACAGACGGTGTCACCAGCGAACGGCCGAGGTCGTTTGTCAAAACCAACAAAGCACCATCTCGAGAGTGCTTCGCCATCATGCTACAATTTCAAGCGGGAGCGAATGGGGGCAGATGAAGGTGTCAAGAGGAAATGCGAGCGAGTCAACAAATGGAAAGAAAAGTGAGCCTGACTGAGCGATCATCACCATATATATAGCCACCCGGGCGAGAGAAACGAGATGGGAAAAGTTGACATGTGTAACGCACTATACCATTCAAGAACGATTCAATGAAGGTGCCATGCCCCAAAGAACGTTGTTTTAACAGTACAGGAAATTTATTCAGGGAATCGACGAATGCGACATCTTCGCCGGGCCGAAGGGGACGGTGTGCCTGGACCCTTCGGGAAGAACTATGCGATTTCAGCCTCGGCGAAGCAGGACCTCGTCCGTGAGGGGCTTGTCGTAGGAGCGGCCCCACCAGCCCCAATGGCCAGGCAAAGTTGTCACTCGCAAGTTCCAGAGAAGCCTCCCAAGACAGACTCGAAGTACCAATGGAGGGTCTTCGACGCGTCAAAAGGTTTGAAGCACCGGACCCTTCGGGTCACCTTCAAGCAAGACCCGAAGGGCCCCCGAAGGGTCTCCGGCACTTCGGAAGCCCCAGGCAGCAGGCCCTCCGGACCACCTTCGTTGGAGGTCTAGAGCCTACCCGGAGGGTCCCCGAGGCCTCGAGGAGAGCCCGTAGCAGCGGGCCCTCCAAACCACCCTCGGGACGGAAGTGAAGCCTCCGTGGAGGGTCCTCGGCGCCCTAGGAACCTAAAGGGCCTCCTCAAGGCAAGACGCTCCGGGCATACATGGACTAGGTGCCTCAGCTAGCTGGAGCAAGTGCATGAAGACCCGCCATGGACCAAGACCTACTTGTAGAGAGATGAAAAGTCCCTGCAGCTCCTATGGGAACAGTGCTCCGGTAGGGTTAAGATAGTCACCTAGAAATGGGCCTATAAATAGGGGGGTACCCCCATGTAAAAAAGGAAGGATTTTTGTTTTCCCAATTGTCCGATCAATATACGTGTTACTGTTGTTTCCCGCTCCGAGGATCCTTTGGCTTCCTCAAAAGCAGCGAAGGTCCCCCTCTCTTACTGTTTAGTCCTTCTTTCACTATGACAATTATCAAGAATTACAAATTGGTTTATTGCGTTGTAGTTTAGATGAGACTAAAGATGCTAAGATGGCTAGATTTTTAGATTATAAAGAATATAATTCTATCACACGTTTGTTCCATCTTGTTTGCAAAGCTGAAAGAGAAAAGCAGTGTCGATAATCTCGCTCTATGGGCAATATTGGAGGATCTTTTGCAGGTCATCCAATTCAGCAACAACACATGGTACCTTCATCCACTTCTGGCCGAGATGCACCCTCCTTTAGCCGTGCACCCCCTGCTACTCCTTCCACTCTTGAACACACCCTTGATGCAATCAAATCAGCAAAGGTACGAGTCCCTAAAAAAAGTGCTTCTTACATTGCTTCTACAGGGAGATCTAGAGATGTACAATGTAACCGTTGCAAAGGATTTTGGCACTTGATGCGCGATTGTCCAAGGCACCGAGCTGTACTTATCAAGGGCAATGGTGAGTACACTTTAGCTAACGATATTGAGGAAGAACATGTTTTGGTTGCAACTAACAATGCAGGTGATAAAATTGAGAAAGAACAATTAGGCCATGAGATATCTGACAAGTACCAAAGCCTAGTTGTACAGCGTGTGCTAAGTGCTCAAATGAGCTTGCTGAACAAAATCAATGCAACACCTTGTTTCAATCAAAGTTCGTCATCAAGGAACGTTCATGCAAAGTCATTATCGATGGCAGATGTTGCAACAATCTTGCTAGCACCGACATGGTCGACAAGCTTTCCTTGATGACAACTCAACACCCTCATACTTACTACATTCAATGGCTGAATTCTTGTGGTAAGTTGAAGGTGACTAAACTTGTACGTGTACAATTTTTCTATTGGATCATGTCATGACTATGTTGATTGCGATGTCGTACCTATGCAAGCATGCTCGTTATTATTAGGTAGACCTTGGCAATATGATAGATATACTAAACATCATGGTAGATCTAATCATTATACTTTCACTTATAAAGAAAAGAAAATCTCTTTGCTTCCAATGTCTCCTGCTGCCATATTAAATTATGAATTAGTAAAAACTGAGAAAACAAGTCAGAAGAAGAGAAAAGATGATCATAAAATTATAGCTCGAAGTGAAATTAAATTGAAATCACCTGATATGTTAGCTACAAAATCTAATTGCATTGACTTGGAGAAACATGAATCTTAATGCTATACTATGGTTTGCAAAGAATCTTTGTACCCATTAGAAGATATGCATGTTTCTTTGCCTCCTGTTGCTACTAACCTTTTGCAGGAAAGTGCTAACTTGGAGAACACGATTGAGTCGAGGATAACTCAAATTCAAGAAATGGAGGATGATGAGGACATCAACCCTAAGGATGCAACCGTTGCTTCGATCCACTGCACGACATTCTCTACTTCAACCACATCTTCTCTAATAGGACTTTCAGCTACTGCAATGCCATTTTCCCCAATTGGATCGAGCTATTTCTACTCTTACGAGCCGAACTACGTCTATATGCTATCGTACTACATCTACATTCCATGGTGCTGCACCACCTCTTGTTGGCCCATGGTCTATGTAATGAATATGCTGATTTGGCCCACATAGCACGCATGAACAGTACCGCCACCCCTCCATTCCCCTCTATTTGAGATGGCCACCCCCTCTAGTCTCCACGTGTTTTGTTGATTAAAGTTTAGCTTTGCTACTTTATACTTTGTCATCTAGTTCAGCGAGAACAACAGTGACATCGTCTTTGAAACCCCACTTATCAATACCAATTTCATTCATATTTGTAATACATCATATTGCGTTTTTACCTTGTTCTTGTGTGCTTCTTTGGTGTATGCAAGAGTTGATCTTCGTGATCAGGTCATCCGGGTATTCGTGCACGGTTGATAACGACTTATCGAGCAGTTTAGCGATTGCGTGGTTTCGAGCCTTGCGAGTTCGTAGCCAGGATCGTAAGAGTTGAGCGAATTTTATCGAATTTATCTTCTCAATGAAAGATTGACCCAAATCAGGACCTCCGTGGTTCATCAATGTGTGACCTCCTAGAAGTTCTTGTATTGCATCCGTCATTTACGATCTTTTGTCACCAACAATACCTATTTTTTGCAAGTATATTTTTTCTCATTCCAAGGCCATGAATTCCCAATCTAGCATGAAGTATGTTGCACACGGCTTGGCCCCGCACCATCTCGGCTAGTGGGGGCAGCAATAGCTGCTCGTTGCGTCATGCCCTACTGCAGCAGTGGTAGGCATTAAGGGGAAAGTGGATGCGCCACATGTCGAAAGCACCGGATCTCATGAGAAATCCAAAGTTAAGCGTGCTTGGGCTAGAGTAGTACTAGGATGGGTGACCTTTTGGGAAGTCCTTGAGTTGCATCCCTTATTTTTTGCTTTTGTCGACGGGATTACATATTTTATGTATGTATGTTGTTTCTCATTCCAAGGCCGTGAATTCCCCATCTAGCGTGAAGTATGTCGCGCACGACAGGGGCCGCACCATCTTGGTAACTTTGCAACTGGGAATGTGTCGTCGGGCCTCCTCGGGGAGCATGAGAGAGCTGACAAGAAGGGCCATGGGCCGAGGTGGAGAGCACAGGAGTGGACAGTGGCGTGGGGGCAGCGGCAGCTGCTCGTTGCACCATGGCCTGCCATAGCGGCAGGAGGCGTTAAGGGAAAAGTGGATGCGTGTCGGGACCCAAATATGAAAATCTAGACCCTTTGTATGTACTGCACTTGTCCAGGATCAAGCTAGTCCACACAGTGTCAGCATAGATTAATATCATTCCACGCAAGATAAATATAAGAATAAACGACTAATTTGAATAATATATACCAGTGTTGACCTTATGGGCGAGTTTACACTTATTAAGCCACGCAGAGCTGGCACCAAAAAAAGAAACGATAGTGGAACAAAAGCAACTTCAGTGGGAACCCATCGACTAACCACAGGCAACCGACTAGGATCAAGACCTAACGATCACCATCCATGTAAAGCTCCTTCTCGAAAGCAAGCGACGATTCCCCCACTTCAACTGAATGATTACAGCAAGAATGAGTACTCAACAACTTGTACCACTGTCACATACCTAAATAAATAAAGGGAGTTATTATGCATCTCATGAGCATACATAGCATTTTTTGAAACTTTGCACCAATTTTTGCATTTAGAAAATCTCAATCACAGTTTAAACCTACACTTAAAAATCTAGCTCAAAGAGAAAACAGAAATAAAAATATATTAACATCTTATAAAAATAATTTATTCAAATACTATATTAATTATCATGGATTAATATAATTTTTTTCCAAATTTTTGGACCTGAATTGAAACCACAGAAAATTCAAACTTGATTTATTGACCCATCCTAAATATGAATTTGAATTAAGCAAATAACTCATGAACAGTGAGGTTTCAAATTTTATATAGGTACTAGGTCACCCCAAGAACCCCTCTGATTTATTTCAGATTTTTAGGATTTTTTTGCTATATTTTGTATCTCAATCAAACTTGAAACAAATGAAATTCAAATCAGTCAACCCTAGCACTGTTGGACCGACTCGAACCAACCGCACAGTACTCCGACTCAGCCGAACCAACTCATGCACTAACCATCCTATCTAGATCAAGCGGCCCAGACGCACCGACCGAGCCATTCTCGCGTGCGCAGTCGAGTCGTTAACACGGCGGGCCCCGCTGGTCAGACCTTTCTTCCTCCTCGAGCGCGCAACATGCAAAACAGTCGCGCCATGCCGCCGCAACACTATGAGCTGCTCCAGTCACGGTGTCAATCCACCGCCCCTCCCGACCGCTCCTGGAGCTCCTTCACTTCATGTTGCTTCCATTGATGTCATCGCCCCGAAGATAATACCCCTCGCACCCCCTTCTTTTTCGCCATTCTTCCTCTCGGTGGCTGAGGAAGGAGAAGCTCTCCCGTGCTCCATTGTCGGGTAAGCTTCCATCCAGTGGTTCCTCGTATGCCCTCTGATCTGTGCCGAATCCATTTTGGCTAACCTCAGCTCATGTGTTCGCCTATAGCTCCCGAACCTTGCCCGACGCTCTCGATAGTTCCAGAGTGTGCTCCAACGAACATCCCCGAGCCTTTTTAATCTTCGGGAGGTATTGACCACAATCATTTGCATCATATCACGTCTTAGTATATGACATTCAAAACCCCTAAGTTAATTCCAACAATGCAGGACAGGTTTTCGTGGAATTGAAGGAATTGTGTTTTTGGCCGAAGAACAGCCCCTTCGTCTCCCACCTTGCTCTGGTAAGCTATTCTCCGATTCCTTGCCCCTATGGCATTCTCTAATGGTCCTTGAGATATCCCGAGCATTCACTCGCTCTAGTTCTTCTCGAGGGTCTTCCCTCCTCGTTTAACCACACCACCGCCGTGGCCATTGTCGACGTCAAGCTAGCTTCAGCCATCACCTCTTCTCTCCGACCTTCAGGTAGCCTCACTGGACCTCACTGATGCTCGGGCACCCGCTATCTTGGATGTTGCAGAGCTCATTTGATGCATGCACATTTGCCGTATAAACACCACCGCACAACTCCGGCTGGTCATCGTGTAGACCACCTCGTTGTCGCCACCAGTCCGAGGAGGTGCATACTGCTATTGCGCATCTATTCCTGGTCTTGGTTGGCGCCGCCATGGCGCGTAGCGCTGGCGAGCCGCCAGGCAAGCGGCCGGGAGGCCCTCTGTTGTCAGCCACGTCTGGCAAAGGACTGTAGATAGGCGATTAGGCGCTAATGACGTTGATTAGTGTTTAAGTACCGTCTTAGCAAGTAATGTGTCACTTACATGTGGGGTCCCATGCATAGAAATCAAATGAGATATGTGAAAGCAATAAAGAGTATGACATGTGGGTCCCATGGGCTTAAGTGCACAGTCGTAGACCCTATGAACCGAACATAGACTCGCGGTTCATGCACTATTTTGTGGACTGTGTCTATGGCATGTGGGTCCCACTTGTTAGTCGGAATTAAAATCCAGAGTTTAAATGAAAAATAGCACCAATCATTAGGTCCCGCTAGTCAACGACTGCGTCTAGCACAACGCCTAGTAAGAAAAGTAATAAATGCTTTAGAAAATTTGAAATCCATTTATTTACACACTGAAAAATTGAATAACTTCAAAAATGCATAATTAATTCATCCTAACTCCAAATTGAATGAAACCAGTGTTGATAATTTTTATTTTTGATGAAATTTATTTTAAAATAGTTTTCAAACATGTATCTGTAGTAGAGAATATAGTTTTGAAAAATAATCCATAACTCTATTATTTTTACAATAGAAAAAGGCTGATAACTTTGAAAAATCATAACTAATTCATAAAAACTCTAAATGAGATGGACCAAGTTAATTTGGGCTTATAATATTAATCTAAAATTACCTATGAAATATCTTGTCTCCCCACTACTCCACAATTTTTGGCCAAATAATTAAATTGAATGAATAGTAACATATTGCATTATCTGGAAGTCTTAAATTCAAACTACTATAAATCTCACATACTAAAGCCAAATGGAATAATTCTTTCACATAAATTCATATAAAATCATGAACTAGACAATGTAGAAAAATCATACATTTTTTAGCACTATGATTTTTGTGGTATTTCTCGATGTTTATCGGTATCTTTATTCTATAGAGCCCGAAGTGATCAACGTAGACTTTTACGCCACCAAGAGTGAGAAATTTAACCTCCATCAAGGCAAGCATCGTTTGAACGTTCTTTTTGCACCATATTGATCCTAGTTTTAATACACTAGTGTTTGAAATGCAATGATATTGCTCGCATGCTATTTTCGGTATATCATTATGTTGTGAGTAGTTAGCTATGTCCTACACTTTGTTGGTTATCCTTGATAATTCCCTTATAATTATACTTAATATAGATGCTTGTGATGTTGTGAAGGTTATGTGTTGAATTCTTAGCTATTGTGGGTCTAGAAAACACAATAGATAAATTAACGGCATTAGCTCGTCAATTGTGGGAGACACATAACTCTTCTCATATTTATTTTTGTCCAGAGCGTTGTATCTGGTTGTAAAGTCAAAAATTTGTTGTTGTTAAATGGTTTGGGGTCTGGACAAGTGATTTTAGTGTGGGTGCTGTTATGCACGAGACTCGGGTTTGTGGTTATCTTGTCCGGACCATTGAGGACCGAGCCATGGGCTTTCATTCCAAGTATTGATCGTGCTATCACACGCGTGATATGGATACCATGCGGTTAAGTAAGGGGAAGGTTTTGTTGTGTTAAGTCCCAAGGTGGTATGAGGACATTTGTGTTTGATCATTTGTCTATAGGATCCGATGTAATTTTCTATAGTGTGCATGGGAGCACCATTTTTTGTTATTTACATTGCATCGGTATTTCTAATACAACTTGTGTGCCCGCTTAGCAGGCACTATCCGTAGCTTGTACTAAGTATGGGAACAACTCATTAGGACTTATCTCAATAGGGCTTTCTTGCTAAAAAAGATTGTATCTCGATTCTCCCCGGCCGGTATACCTAAGGAAGTGTGTCATTTTTCAGAGGCATCCGGAGGCTTACGGGCTAGTCGAGTCGTGTGGGTAAAGTAGTACACCTCTGCAGAGATAATCTATTCGAATAGTCATGTCTACGATTATGGACAACACTTGGTTTGGTATGCGTCATCGTTAGACTTGAAATTAAAGGTTGACATGGTTATAACTAGGTTACAGCATGAATGGGATGTCCATGCATATTAGTTTATCAAAGTGGACATCCAATTTGATATTGATTGATCTATACAATTATATATGTCTTGTGAAATCCTTTCTTGAAGAAATGATTTACAAATTGGTTTTTGAAAACTAGAAGGTCTAGGAATGTAAGTTGTTGTGTTTTATGCAAAACTAGAGCCACTAATTCTATCATTTGATTGCCCAATATGCATAACTAATTTTTTTTTCTTTATATAAGACTTGCGAGTACCTTTGTACTCAGCCAGTTTGTCTATTGCTTTTAGGTGAGGAAGACATCGAGCCCGATGAGCTCGTTAGTGTCGATTTAGGCGACACTGACGAGTAGTGTTATTATTTAACTCCCAATTGGTTGCCATGGGTTATGGGACACACCATGCTGGAATTTTGGTTTATTTACATTGCTTCCACTGCTACTTAATGTTATCATTTGAATTTGGCCGGTCGGCCACTTGTAATAGTTGTAGACTTGACTATTATTGATGTATGTCGTTTGAATTATCTATGTATGAATGTTGTATGGATGTGATTAACGTTGAATGAGAGTATGAGCATGTTGGTCACTGATCTTGGGAGTCAACATGATTTGATGCTCGCTGTTGATGAATTCCATTTTAACTCACTAAGTGTGAACTTTGATTGTTTAGAGAACCGGTTATGATGTAGTGCTTGCAAGGGAGCAACACACATGATCGTCGGATCTCTAGTTTCAGTCAAACCTCCTCACTTAGATGGAGTTAAGTTGGAATCCATTTACTTGAGGCCTAGAGTTATTTCCATAAGACCGGGACGGCCTCGGTTGTAACATCCCAAAAATGGATTTGTGTTCAAATGCTAGAAAATCAGGAGAAATTAAAACTTTTCCTGCATCTTGAAGTCCTTGATCATTTCTGTAATTCTGGTAAAGGAATTATGGAAATCAAAATCAAAATCCTCAATTAACTCCAACCAAAAACCTCCTTGGCAAAGATCCGTACCAAACCGTGTAAACATTTTCCCGAGTTCTAGGGAGGCTTGGTAACACCTCTGAATTATCTCATGATTTTTAGAAATTATGTGGTAATTTTTGGGGCAAATCAAAGCTTGGTCAAACCCTAATTCACACCTTCTGAAATTTCTGGAGAAAAATGCAGTGCATAAAAATCTCTGAAAATTTTATGAGAGGTTCCTCCTGCAGTCAGCAACCTCTAGTTAAAGTTTTATAATTTTTGGAGCTTGTTTGCTACCTCAAACAAATTCCTCAAAAATCAGTGTTTAAATTTAAACCCTAACTGGTTTTCACTGTTCCTTGGGTTCGAATTGGACTCGGGCTCGAGCCACTTGACTCGGCCCAGTCAACTAATTGCACCGCCTCGGTCGTTTGGGCGGCGTTGCAGCGTCGTTGGATCGGCATCGAACGGCCCACGATCGCGTGAACGTTCGGACCATCCGAGCGCGCTGATCCATTTGAACCGCTGGATTCTAAATCAACGGCTCACGATCGCGTGAACATTCGGACCGTCCGAACGCCTCGCGCAACGTGAACCGTAGGATCCAAATCAACGGTCCAAGATTAAGTGAGCGTTCGAATCGTTATAATCACCCCGTTCGATTTGAACCGTTCGATTTCAATCCGACGGTGGATGAGTCGTCTCCTTCCTCGGGTCGGAGCGCGCATCTGAGTCAAGCAATGGCGTGAGCAGAGGAGAAGCGCTCAGTGTGGAGTCACCTCTGTGGTCACCTTTAAACGGCTATCTCTGCGCGCATTAAATGCCTGTCGTGCTCCTCCCTCAGAAAGTCCATGGTTCAACCGCTCCGCCGCTCTCAAGTGCTCTCATGGCGATTGACCGAGGAGAAATATCGCCGTTGCTCTCTGCCATTCTCAGCTATTTAAGCTCCATTGCTTCACCCTTGGCTTCCTTTAGCACTTCCGCAACTCCAGCTAGCACTCACGAGCTTGATTAAGCTGCAATTATTCGGGATCCATTCGGCCGCCATTGTTGAGTTTGGAGCTTCGGTGAAGGCGGTACAGCAGGGGTTCTCTCCTTCCAATTTTTGCTCCCTCTGCTCCACCGTTACTCACTGAAGCTTAACCCTCACTCAATTCGGTTCAATTTGTCCAGGACGAGTGAACTGGATTTCCCTTTTCGGCCGAAACCGGCGTTCCTCCTCGCCCGGGCAGCTTCGACTCTCCTCGGCGCATCCATTGCGCTCAGGTAGCTCCTCTTTAGTCCCTAGTGGCCTGGCACCTGCTCCCTTGAACCGCAGCTGAGCGCTTTTGTCGTTTTCGTTTTGGTCATTTTGGATCACCTCGGTTCTCTTCGCTTTGCGTTACGACCGACTCCGTAGCCGAATTCATTGGTACCTTTAGGTGCGCAATGATGTTTGGGACCCATTTTGGGCACTTGCTCGCACCGCCGCTGGCGGAGCCGCCGGGTGGCGAAGCCGTTCTTCCCGTCGCTTTTTGCGGACGAAAACAGACGGGTGTTTGAACGTGAGTCGACGCGACCGCCGATCCTTAGATCTACGCCCACGTTCGCGGAAATTTTGAATTCGCGCTCTCGGTGCTGTGACCCGTTGGATCCAAGATCAACGGTCCCGATGCGATAGCGTGGATCGTTGGATCCCGCATCCACGGCTCGCGCGTGTGTGAACGTTCGGACGCCGAACGCTCCGATCCACGTGAACCGTTGGATCCGAATCCAACGGTTGACGCGTTTAGGGTTTGGGGCGCGCGCGTCGCGTCGTGGGTCGCTAGGACGCGGACCGTTGGATCCAAGATCAACGCCTCGCTCGCCCACGTCATTTTAAATTTCTGATTTTCCCGAAAGGATTTATTTATCAACTGAAAAATGTGATAACTTGTAAAATGCATAACTAATTCATTTTAATTCCTTTTCGGGAGATTCAAATTTTGTGGGTTATGTTTTCAACTGAACTTTAATCTAAAAATATTTCCAACCACAGTATAGCTCCAGAACATTTTGCTAATGAATAGTAGCATTTTTGATTTATAAAAGCTGAGCAAAATTGTTTTGGTCATATCTTTTGCATTAAGAATCCAAATCCATTGGTTCTTGTTCCTAAATTCTTTATAAATCATGCTCTTGCTACTGTAAAATTTTCAGAATTTTTGGAGAAATTTTACTGTTGGGTCTTTGCATTTTCTTCGTTCTTATCGGTTGTTTCTCGCTTTCTCGGTAGGATCCGAAGAGCACGTTGACCACATTTTTGATCCTCAGCAACATCTTGACCCACAGCAAGCAGGCAACCAGTTTGATCATGTTAATCCCACTATTTTTCAAGTCTAATATATTGATTTCAACTTGTATGTATGCATTGCTAGTTTGTTGTTAAATTATGGTTAGTATCCTGTAGTTGCATAATCTGTAGGACTTGTTTATCCTCTACTACCATGAGCCTAGGTTATTTGCTATGATTTGAGTTCGATGGACGAGCTCTTGTCATTTAGTAGCATACGAATTAATTGCTTACAAATGCTTAGTTTCGGTAGTAATGGGCGATCATCGATTTAGTCGATGATCTTGACCACACATTTATTTATTATTCTATTATATCCAGCACTTGTGCTTTGTTACTTTGTAAAGTCAAAAACTGAAAATAAAATTGTTTTAGACTTGGGCACAATGGTATGTTGGTGTGATCAGTTGGTGTGAATGGAATGGTGCCTAGGCCATCAAGGACCGAGTTACTTGTGTCACTAAGCCAAGCGCTTATGCGTGCTAACCACGCGAGAGGGATATGGGACCTCTCTTGACTTAGTACTTTGGCGTGTGTTATCTCCGAGTCGTAGGAGGGGGTTGTGTGTGTTGTGTGAAAAAGGATATGTGTTCTTGTGTTGGGTGTGCGGTGGTGGAGATTCCGGGTAGGCTCTCCACCTCGAGGGGCATTGTAGTTGTCCAAGGCTTTACCTGCGACGGGTAGTTGACCGAGGCTTTACAATGACTCCGACACAACGTATGGGTTTCTATCCATACGGGCGGCTCGTAGTTAATACACAATATTGGAAATGTCTCGTAGG
The DNA here is from genome assembly GCA_036346395.1 of Hsuehochloa calcarea. NCBI lineage: Eukaryota > Viridiplantae > Streptophyta > Magnoliopsida > Poales > Poaceae > Hsuehochloa > Hsuehochloa calcarea. Next base: position 16,534,954 of record CM070614.1, on the reverse strand, counting down.
ACTTAGCTGTGCCGGCATACCAAAGGAAGTATGCTAATCATGTGGCAAAAGGCGATGCAGCGTGTGGGTACATTGGTACACCTGCAGGTATAAAACTATTCGAATAGCCTCGTCCTAGGTTATGGACATGCTTGGTAAGGTCGTGCAAGAACTAGACTACAACCTTTTAAAATTAAAATTTTGACATGGTTGGTATGAATGGGTAATTCATGCTATTGTTGTGGTGACTAATGGGTTAGTCACTTCCAGGACTGTTGTTGTCTATTTACTGTTATTAATTTTGTTCTTTCGGTTATTTGAACATTAAGAACAATTTTGTTAAATTGCTTTCAATCTATTACATTATTGCAAATGGAAACTTGCTTTATGCTAAAATGAAACATACAGTCTCCACTTCAATGAGCTTGCATGTAGTATATGTACAGGTTTGTTATTCCACATGTAAGTCTTGTAGTACATTCAAAGTACTCACCGCTTTTGCCACGCTTTTGTTTTGAGGGAAGAAGGTGAGCCCCTAGGGCCTCACTTTTGTGAGATGTGCTGTGGATTCGACGACTAGCTTGGCGGTCTGGTCGGTTGCCTTGTGGGTTAAAGGCACACTGATTGGCTCTTTTGTTTTATAGCCATCTTATGGCACTTTTGCTTCATTGCTCAAATTCTATATGTATATGTCATTTGGCGGTCGGCCTCTCTTTTGTAATAACTATCCTTTATTTATGTTATCTTCGATGGTTGCTTTTGCTTGGTTCTATGTGAATGAATGGGATTGATGCATGAACTTTGTAAGGAGGTGTGTATACTGCATTTCTGGGAAGTATACATGTCTCGAGTCTCGGATTATCTGATTTGTGATGCTAGGGCCAAGTGGATGGTTAAGCATTACAAGCCCGATAAACCGGGGTCTCACATCGGTCTTACGGAAATAACCCGGGGGTCCTCACAACTACATAATGTAATTATAGATGATGGCTTATTCCAAAGGAAATAGCTTCTGTGCTATTTTGCAATAAAGCGGCATTTGCACTTGAATACAAATAATAGATTGAAAGTGTAGTTCAAAACAAATAAACAATAATAATTTCAATAATTGTTTTCACAAAGACACTAAGCCTAATCAATTTCTTTCACACATCTACATAAGTTATCCTATATAGCTATCCCTTCCCAATGGTTGTATGAAAATCTACCACTCGTGTGAAATCCCCGAGCATGTCCATGACCGCTGTCGTGGCTATTTGAATAGATTGATTAACACTCTGCAAAGGTTATACACTTTACCCATAAGATGCAATCAACAGGATCAAAGCTGATCACAACAAAACTTTTGCGAAACTTCATCTCGACAATTGACTCTCCCGACGTGTTTTACCATCGTAGCAACCCTGATACAACGCTTTGGTACAACGCACACCGTTGGACCAAAAGATGGTGAATCGCTTATAAATGTGACCTATAGAGTAGTCCACACCTCCACCCATCACGGAGCACCTAACCTACTACTTGAGTAGCCAATGTCGAAACTCCATAACTTACTAAGTTAGGCCTTTCCCAACAAGCATGTGGTTGTACAGTTGTGACTCAGTTCAATGACGCACAAAGCTAAGTTCTTAATTGACTAAGGTGAGACTGCCAAATTCTAACTAAGTAGCCATTTTCCATTTCCCAATCACTAAGCTCCACCATATCACACAGTTCCATCTACTCGTCTAAGTCTAAATCTTTTTCCACCCTGTTAGTTAAGTATAATGCATGTCATCAACAAATAACAGCATACTGCACATAGTTTTACACATATTCCATAACCACTTAGTCAACATATTTGCAACTCAAATGATATAAATGACTCGTTGCATGGCATAAGCAGACTATTCGTATCTAACCAACTCACGTTGGTGCTATGATATTACAAAGTAATAATTTACCAAACATGGGTGACAAAAGATCATGATACTACAATAGGCAAGGTAGATGTAATCAAATGGTGTATAGCTAATCCTAAAACATTTAATTAAATACTTAAAGTAAAATGCAATAATTTGAATCAAGACAATTTTAAAAACTGGGTTCAACATGGTCAAAGGTACAACTTGCCTTGGAACAAGTCCTGGTACTGGCCTGGGCATGATCAACTCCTCCTTTCTCGAAAGTTCCCGACGTATCATGGTTGTAAATACCCCTAAGCTAGAAGTTTGTGTTAAACCTCAAGTTGAGCCTATTTTGCATCAAATGAGAAAGAAACAAGAACTAGGTTTGGCCAAGAGGGAGGAGAGCGAGCTAGGCCGAAGAGGGAGCTTGAGCATGCATGGAAAGCTTATGGTGCATGAGCCAAGCACTAGTCATGGTGAAAGGCATGCGGTGCATGAGGGAAATCCTAGTCCAAAAGAAGTTAGTCGAGAAGGAGAATACCCTAGGCAAGTGCATGTACATGAAAAGCATGTGGCACATGGAAAGACACGAGGACTGAGGGCTTTGCATGTTGAAAAGTTTACAAGAGAATTCAACCATGAAAAGACAAATGAGCAAAATTCAAACTCAATTCCGAAATCAATGCATTTGTAACCTAAGAATCCAAAATAGATTTGGATTGGAGCAACTCCAATCTGTATCTTTCTTTGAAAGAGAAATTAATTTCAAATCGCTTGTAATAGGATAATTTAATTTATTTTCAGAAATTAGAGTAGTTTAAATTTTGAATTAAAGTAGGAGTTTGCAATAGGAGTTGATTTTGGACACCATTCACATGATACTATTCACCAAGTCCTACTACTGTTCACATGGTACTATTCATAAGTTCGGATTACCGTTCGCCTACGTGTACTATTCGCCGAACCTATATATTCAGGGGTAGACCCTCCATTGTAAGCAAGTTTGAGTTTAAGAAAATACAGAAAAGTCACATGTTTATGTGGCTCATAATGAGTACATGTGTTTCAAAAATTCCCATCTAGTGTTTTGTGATTGCGTGAATATTGGAGGGGGGCTTTTCTTCCAAGATCCGTGATTCCTTGTGGATTATCTCATCAATTTATGACATCTTCAATTGATCATGGTTTGATGTTATTCTTTGTGTTTTATTTTGTTTCTCTCTTTGGATTGATTCAACAGCAACCAAGGATCATTACTTTCTTTGGAGATACACTTGTTCTTCCCCTTTTGCCAAACCAAGAAGGAGGAAAGCTAGGGTTTTGCTTCGATCAAGATTGAAATTCAAGTACCGTGAAAGATTGTGTCACATTACGCATCAACTAGATGTTGATCAGTATTATCCCACCGCCATCGCCTGCATCTCCGTCCAAGCCGCTACCTATGTTGACACCTCCCTCGGCCACTGCTGCATCTCCTGGCGAAGGCGGCCCTCCTACTGTGGGCGGTCGAGTCCAAGGTGGCATGAAGATGACGACCGGCGAAGGGGGCAGCCGCGAGGAGGGCGAAGGAGTCATTGGGCGGCGGAGGCATGGGCTTGCGGGGACTTGCCGGGGTCAGGGGCGGCCACGGCCATGAGGGCCACCGGAGCGAAGGTCGCTGGGGGCGGAGGCGTGGGCGTATAGGGGATCGCTAGTGTGAGAATCCGGGGTATTTAACTTGTAATACTTAACCATCCGATTGGTCCTAGTATTACAAACCAAATATCCGCTCTCGGTGCATTGTATACCTCCTAGGAGTGGTATACATACACCTTTACAAAATTTAAAGCATCAATTTCATACACAAGTCATTACAATACCGATGTCTTCATAATTTACAACACATAACTCATTCAAAGTTCATATTACAACAGTAGTGCTGACCGGCCAAATAAAATAATAAAGTACTAAAACGTAGTAGAAATAACAAGCTATAAGATGGCAATAAACAAAAGCCAACCTGCTGCCTCTACCCACAAGGCAACTGACCGGAAACACGCTAAGCTAGTTGTCATGTAGGAAGTCGGTCTCACAATAGTTGATCTCTTGGGGATCAACCTCCTCTGAAATTGCAGCAAGCGGGTTGAGTACAAAGTTATACTCGTAAGACTTTACAAACAAAAGAATATATAGATGCATTCATGTAACAAAGGAAAGGCTTCTACACTAGACAGTTTTCAGCATAAAGTAGTTTTCTTTGCAATAGAGTAATAGATTGTAAAGCAATTTAGTGAATCTATTTTTAGATGTTTAAATAATAGCGAGATAACATTTTAGAACATAAATAACATCCTAAAGGTGACTTTCCAATAGCCACCACAACATAGCACGAATTACCCATTCGTACCACCCAATTTCAAGTTTTAATGAAAATGTTGAGTCTAATTTTCACAAGGCGTATCCAAGCGTATCCATAACCTAGGATGAGGCTATTTGAATAGTTTATACCCTGCAGAGGTGTACCAATGTACCCACACGCTAGACCGCCTCTTTTGCCTCCGGAATAAGCACACTTCCTAACGTATGCCAGCAAGGCTAAGTCCTACGAGACATTTCCAATATAATGTATTAACTACGAGTCGTCCCGTATGGATGGAACCCATACATTGTGTCAAAGTCACCAGCAGCGCGACAACATACCGATGCTCCTCGGTGTGGAGAACCTGGATAGGAACCCACCCCCGCACACTCAACACACACAGATCATTTTCTTTTTCACACAACACACACAACCTCTTGTGACTCGGAGCTAACACACGCCAAAGTACCAAGTCAAGAGAGGTCTCATATCCCTCTCATGTGGTTAGCACACAAAAATGCTTAGTACAGTGGCGCAAGTAATTCGATCCTTCTTGACTTAGGCACCATCCACACACCGATAACCACACCATCAACCATGTGTCAAAGTCTAAATCTTTTTGCTTTCAGTTTTAGTTTTTCCAAATACAATTACATACATGAGTACCCGGACCCAAGTATCTAAAGTGATGATGTATCGACCATCGCCGAAGCGATGATCCCCATACTACCGTTCTAAGTATTGCTAAGCATACCTACTCGCATACTATACATATACATGACTAGAGTCCATTCGTCGGACTCCACATCATTAACCAATATCTAATCTAGGCTCAGTAGCCATGGTAAACATTTACCTACAGCTCATGCATCTATTCGGATTAACTACTTCTAACGAAAATTAACATCAAAATAGCATGTGCATACATACATTTGTAAGCAAAATATTTGAATGATGATCAAAGCGGGGGCTTCTTGCCTTGCTGGAGATATCACCTTATTGCAAATTATCACTCTCGTATACGATAGAATCATTGAAACCTAGCGAAAGAATCGAAAAGGACCAATAAGAACAGATAATACCGAATAAACTCAAAAAAATCAAAATCATCCAAAAATCATAAAATTTACACAGAAGGTAGAGCATGATTTTAAATGAATCAATTGATTTGGATGTTGTAAGCAAAAACATTTGATTTGGATGTTGCATGCAAAAGTTATAGCCAAAATAATTTTTACCGGGAAAGAAAATATTTTCGATTACTGTTCATTCGCAAATTTACAGAGAGTTGGTGTTTATGAAAATTTAATGGTAGACAGAGCATGACATTCTAAGAACAACAAAATTTTATTCACACCATTTGGAGTTAAAATGAATTTCTTATGATTTTTCAAAGTTATAAAAGTAACACATAAATCAATTATAAAACAAGATTTTCAGAGAGAGTAACAAACTTAAAACATATTCTAATATAAAGTACAGTAATAGAGGAATACTACAAAATTTATTTCACTCCATTTGGAGTTACAGAGAAATACTTATGTATTTTTAAAGTTACACGAATATTCAGTAAACAAATAATTGATTTTTGGATTTTCTTTTAAACCCTGAGCTGAGAACGTTCGAACCGTTCATATCTAATCGAACGGACCATGTGATCGGTTACGTTCGGACAGTTCGAACGGCTCCACTCATCTCGAACCGTTGAGATCAAATCGGACGGTCTAAACTCTGACTCAAGCGAACTGACAGGTGGGTCCTACACGTCAAAGACTCAAGCTTTAATCGACGTTTAAACCTCTTGTTTTCTATTCAAGGGCCCACACGATAGTGAGACATTAGGACCTTTAACCAATCATTTAGATTATCTTAGTAATAACTCTGTCCTAATGACCGAGATTATGGTAATAAACGACGATGCTACAGTGTTGTCGGTTTTCCGACAACACAATGCTCTTGGCCTCGAGCTTGCCTGGCGGCTCGCTATCGATCTAGACCACGACGATGCCGACCAAAGGCTAAAATAGACACCTAACACTATTGCGCACCCCGACCATGGCCGGAGCTTTGCTGGAGATGAGCTGGAGCGGCGGATAGCTTACGGCCAACAAGGCATAACGCGAAGTAACGACGCTCGCGACAAAATGGTTCACGCACGAGCACTAGTCAGATTTGGAAATCTTACCGGAAGCACGAGAGTGACTGGAGAAGGTCGGAGGCGTGCTGGTGGGGAGGAACTGAGGGCAGCGGCGACGCTCCAATGAGGATGGGATGACTTGAGGATTGAGGAAGGAAATGGGAGGTAGGAGAAGTATTAGTAAGTCCCATAAATGGTTCTCGAGCGAGCAATTGGGAAACAAAACACTTCACTGGAGATGGGAACGAAGGTGGCTGTTTTTGGCTGAAGAGAAGAAAATCCAAAATTCGATGATTCCTGTGAATACAAACCAAAATTGGATTAGGGGAAATGATAATGGTGATTATGGGTGCAAAGAAGACAATGAAGCCATTGATGAACTTTCATAGGCTCTGGGGCGGAGAGCTCACGAGGAGAGAGCAGCGAGCTGAGCTCGGTCCATGGGGCTCGGGCATGGACATAGTGATTGACATGGAGGCGATGGTGAGGTGATATGAGCATGGACGACCACGGATACGACGGCCAAACCGTGAGCGCAAGGTCTCAAACGGTGGGCGGACCTTGACCGTTGTCCCTGATGCATGGAGCGGTCATGGCGAGCGCGGGAGAGCTGGTGTGGAGCGAGCGGCCACGTGGAGAAGAAGGTCTGAAGCCGGAGGCCCACACGTCAGAGGTACAAGGCAAAAGAGCGTGGTCGAAAGGGCCGATCGGACCAAGTGAATGGACAATCAGATCAAAATTAGATGGTCCAGATCGCGCTTGTTTGGACGGTCGAACGGCACCAATCAATCCAGACTGTTGATCTCCATTTAGACGGCTCAGAAGCTTGCATCATCACGGACTGGACACGAGTTGGTTGGGTTCAACCGAGTGACTTGAGTCCGGTCGGAGGAACAGTGAAGGTTGGGTTTTAAAGGTAAAAGGGTTGAGTCTCGAGGAATTTTTAGATTGAGTTGCACAACTCTAAAAGTTCCAAAATTTTTACAGGAGGTTCCTGACTCTAAGATTAACCTTGTGTAAAATTTCCAAAGGTTTTCATATGCATTACATTTTTCTCTAAAAAGTTCTCAAGGTTTTGCCTTAGGGTTTGACTAAGAATCTAATTGGTTTAACTATTCCTTTTTAAAATAGCAAATAAAATCTATAAAAAATAAAAAATTTCAGAGGAGTCACTAGGATGATTAACAACCTAGGAAAAATATTTTCAGAGGACGATCACAAGATTTTCTTAAAAAGTTTCAAAGGGTTATGCTTCTAGTCAGTTAAAGCATTAAGTTTTTGAAATCAACAAAACCTTAGAAATAAAATCCAGAAGATTTAAATAACAACATGATGCATCAAAAGTTTTAATTTATTCTCATTTTAATACATTTAAAACACAAACCAAGTTTTGGGATGTTACAAATCTCCCCCCTTACAAGAGTATCATCCCGAGATTTCGTTCACTCAGGAAAGAAAGACAGGTAGTCCGCACGTAGTAAGGAAGAAGAAGGGGAAGAAGAAGACCTTAACAAAATTTGCATTTTTTCTCCAAATTGGCAAATGATAAAGTGGTTCATGAAAACATGTGACATTTAATCTATTACCTAGAACTTAGTCCCAAATAATTGAAACCAAATATAAGGTGTGGCAAATGATCAATTGCCCCTTAATTTTATGGAAGTAACTAACGCCCGGACGTACAAGGTTCCCATCGTACGATCCTGACTCTTCTCAACAAAAAATTTCAACATATGCAACAAAAGTACTTGGATCTCGAAAAATGGTGAGGGGATCCATATTATATATATATATATATATACATGAAAAATTAGCACAAAAGTTTGAAAAAACATTAATCGATGATGCTATAACCTCTGCAGCATTTTGAAAACACATAAGCAACATTTTGGGGGCACACTTGTAGCAAATTATTAGAACCCCTACAACAAATGTCAGATATCAGGCGTCTCAAGAGGTCCAACATTTAAGGCTAACTTATGAAATATTTTGATTTTATTTTGTGCAACAACCAGCAGAACATTAAAAAAAATTCTGAAAACTCATTTTAATAATTTGTTACTGCAACACTAAAAAATATAGTCCCAACATCTCAAATCACCTTTTGCAATGAACAACATCTAAAATAACAGGCGCAACAACATCAGCTCGTGAGGATGCAACATCTCAAAATTTCAGCTGCAACATTCCAAACAAGAGGATAGAACATCTCAAAATCTCAGATGCGGCATTTCAACAAATTGTTGCAACAATCAAAATAAATAGAGGAAACATCTGGAAGCACCTATTGCAACATCTCATGTTTCTGATGGCAGGGGGTGTACATTGTCACCGAGATTCATCGCGCTGCGTCGTTCTCCTCCTCGCCGGCGTGTAGGGCCTTAGCGGGGGTGGCGGCGGGGTCGGCACTGGCACCTCTCGACGAGCAGACAACGTTGGATGGAACGGACCTACCACTGTGCTCGGAGGAGTCGACGTTGTTGGACCGACCGAGGGATGCGAGGAAGAACCGACGGGATGCGATGGTGGTGGATAGTCTGCCAGCCTCCACGTCCGAGTCGTCGGGGTAGAGCGGCGCAAGCTCGTCGAGGAACACCGAGGACGAGGTAGGCTACCATCGCCACACCATAGTGTCGGGAGGCCACACCGCCACCGTCGTTGCCGCATAGGGTGGATCGCGAGTGTGAACCATGGCGACACAACGAGAGAATGAGACAGGGCCGAGTTAGAGTTGTATGCAGCTATCGAAGTGCGGACAAGAAAAATTCAAAGGGGAAAAGAGTATACGTGGTGGATATAGATAAAAAAATAGGGTGCGACTAGCGCTCGGACGTACGGTTCGAGCGCTAGTGTCATACACTATTGCATTCAACATTTTGTTGCAACATCTGAGGGACGGGAGGCGCCTGAGTGGCTCGTTGGCATTGCAAGAGGCACAGGAGGCTCGTTGGCGGCGCGAGGTGGAGTTCGGGCTCGGGAATGGCCGAGGGGGCCATGTTTGCCGATGCTGGGGGCGGGGTCGACGGTGCCGTGAATATTTAGAATAAAAACAAAGCATCTGAAAAAACACGTTGAAAAAAATATTACAACATCGCCGTGAACAGTATGCAACATTTATTTTCTACAGACACAACATTTTTTTTTCTACTAATGCAATATTTTTTTACGGGGCGCAACATCTCAAAGAATAGTACACAATATTCTTTTCAACATGACACAATAATTTTTTCAACATACCACAACATCAACATCAAAACTAGAAATCGATGGCAACCCGAGAGCACCAACATGTACAGTGGTAGGAGGAGGAGGTGCCGAACCTTCTTCGTCCATCCAGAGGGCGCCGCGAGCACGACGGCGGCGACGTCGAGCTCCCCCACGGTCACCTTCCTCGTCCAACCGGAGGACGACGTCGTCGCGGGCGCCCTACAGCTTGGTCCACCTGATGATTGCACACAACGCCTTGTCCTCGGCCACCTCTGCTTCCTCGTAGACGCTGCTTGTCGCGCCGACCGGGGGCACATTAAAGGCAGGTGTGTGCGGCGAAGAGGTCGGTGATGGAAAGCTTCTTTGGGGCTCTCAGCTGGATTGGGAAGGAGGAGAAAGGAAAGGTGAGCTTTGGGGGAAAGGGACCAGGGGGGAGAGGCGAGCTAGAGAGGGCGTGGGAAAAAATTGATGAAAAGCTTCTTCGGGGCTCTCAGCTGGATTGGGAAGGAGGAGAAAGGAAAGGTGAGCTTTGGGGGGAAAGGACCAAGGGGGAGATAGAGGCGAGCTGGAGAGGGTGTGGGAAAAAATTGAGCCGCATGAGATATGAGTGGCTAGAAGGCGCTTTGAGCTCTCCATCTTGTAGAGTAGGTGAGGAGGATGGATCGTCCGACGCAAATATTTAATTGGACGTAAGGTTTGTATTGTTTTCTTAAAAAAAAAAGAGGTAAGTATGAACGTAACGAGAAAGTGCGGACTGCAGTTGTAGGTGTCCGAACTCCAGGCATAGTCTTATCTTTTTTATTTTATTTGAAAGGGAAAAAAAAGGCATAAAGCCCTGGTAAGCCGCGGCCGTTCACAAACCAAAACCCCTTCCCGAGCAAAACCACGCCCTTAGCCACTTAGCAGCTGCGACATGGCGGTGGAGACCGACGCGTCGGCGGTTGGCCGGCTCGCCTGCTCGATGGAGGTGGAGGCGTACCGCCACCTCTTCCCCCTCGCCTTCCTTGAGTGCCACCTCCGCTGGTCCGTCCGCCCTGACGCCCACCGCCCCGCCGAGGCCTGCCCCACCACCGTCGCGTCGCCCTCGGCGCCGTCTCTTCTGCGCATGTCCCCGCCCTTGTTCGCCTCGGATACACGGTGCGCCCCCACCCATCTCTTATTCCTCTCCAGTTTCCGTCCCCATTTTGGCCTTGTACGCAACCTGTTTGAGGAAATGCCTCCGCCTATGTTGCCGCAGGCCATGCTCGCGTCGATCAAGCTCGAGGTGATGTCGCCCCCTGCGGAGTCCCCCGACGAAGGATCCGTTGGTTCGTGTGCCGTTGCTCTCCCTGTAGCTGCTTTTGCTTCGTGTAATGTAGCTCACTTATCTTTGTTTGTGTTCTGATGTGGTGTTCTGCAGCAGTGGAGTTCCAAATGCCGCCTATCTGCACCCCGCTCGTGAGGCCAGGACTTCTTCCGGAGGCACCTGTCATATCCAAGGTTCCGGAGGATGTCCTCACGAGATTTCTGTTGTGTCTTGCTGTTGCCGCATTTCTTCCGTATCTTCACCTCTTTGACTGAATGAATGGATGAATAATTATGTTCTGCAAGATAATTAGAGAGAGAGAGAGACAGTGCATAGAGGACACACATCCCACTCATGCCACACGCACGCGCACACACGTGTGCGTCCATTACACACTAGGTTGTCCCAGCAAATCATGATAGTTCCCGATGATGGAGTAGTAGGGCTTAAGATAGCGGGGAGTATTGTTTTGGCCGAGACATTCGTTTTAATCGGCAAAGTAGTCATGTGAAACATAAATGAACACAATTTGAATAATCTTCCATTGATTATCTTTTTAGCTAGCGACGCAAGGCAAGTTATATGATTCTCGATATAGGACAGCTAGTTAAAGATTTTTTTTTTCATGGATATTTTCTGTGAATTGAAAGATTAGAGGGTTAATTTACATTTTTTTCACTGCTTAATAATCTCTGTTGATTGTTTGATCGTTTTGCTACTTATTATTTTGCTGTGACACCTCTATATCCTTTTTCTTATATGGCATATCTGAAGAAACTTTGTTTTATCTTCTCATGCAGCTCTGGGATGTTAAATTTGAAAGATCTCTGTTTGAGTGGGAAAGCTTCTTGGCTAGCATACCTGGTAATACATCTCCGATTTTATCATTGATGGTTTCAGTGTAGATAGAATGGAACAGTGCCGTGACCAGGCATTTCCATTAATGGCTTCACATGATAGTGATAAGTTAAAAAAGATGTGCAGTGCCTATCCAAGCATCCAGGGGCTCGCTCACTCAGGGTCAACACTCAACACTAGTGCTCCTCAAGAGATCATGGTAGTCCCAAACTGGCATGATATTAGGTAAGAATCGGAGGGCTACAATCTTATGTACAGGGCCAGGTCTTAGAGGCTGTCAATGTTAGAATATCCTTTCCCTTATCATGTCTACTCATCCTGGACTACAAATACTCGTATGTTTTATCATTTCCTTGGGATGTTATAAGCTAATTTCTTAAAGTTCAAGCAACAATTGATGTATCAAACCTAGATTAGACCAAATTGGCCCAAAAATCACTACATTGGAACAAGAAAGGACACAAGGTCACGCTCCATTGCAACAAACAATATAAGATAAAACACAATAAAGATTAAACTAAAATGAGAAAATATACAAATTACTACTGATGTCTCGATGATACTGTGCCGATCTAGTTAGAACTTAATAGTTCATATGATAGTGGATAATTGTAGCGTGGTGCCTACCTCTACACACTTTTATGAATTTCTATCATAATTTGACATTCATTTCTGGTAGGTTCACATGATAGCACCAAATAGGTTGTTTTCACTAGATTGCTACACTGTACGGGCTTGAGATGTTGCTGATCCTAAACAAGTTAGCAAAAAGGGGTGTTTTGTTCTTTTCTTGACATTTCAGTTTTACAGGATGTCTTTTGTTGAATGCTGATGGATCTCTGTTCGATGCTGCATTGATTTCAGCGGTGGCTGCATTTACACATTGTATGTTCATTTATTATCACTGTTTTAATTGACTTGATATTCTTCCACTATTTCATTACCCTACAGTTGGAACTTGGAAGTATCAATATGCTATAGTACTCTGCTTCTGCTAGCAGTTACTTCATCAATGAAGTATGAATTCTATTACTGCTTTAATATCCCCTTATATATATTTTTTTGTATATTACAATCAACACATGGAGTTAAGTCAGTTAACTAAGGAAGTGTGGATACATCCTGTTGTCAGATCTGGCCATGAAATTATTGATTGTTAAATGTTAATCAATAATCACCTAAACATTGTACAGGTTTGTTTATAAGTTACGAAGTCTACAGCACCTTTTGAAATTATGTATGATGAGAACCATACAAAATACGACGTTGCAAATAGTAGTTTGTGATTGTTGATTTTCTATTAATCTATTAGAGCCCATGTGAAACTTGAGCAAGACCCCAAGCCATGATTGACGTAATTATTATATTTTACTGCCAGCAAGTGGATGCATATGTATGGCTATATGGCCACAAACATATTCCAGTTAGAACACTTATTAACTTCTTAGGACTATAAAGTTCTTTTAAAGGGAGATCTTCAATTGGAGATGACACTCCCCTAGAATGGACAATGAAGAAATGAGAGACTTGTTGGAGTTGGGGTGCAGGCTGCAACATGTCCTGGTCCATGGTCTGCTTTCGCATCTTTGACCTCTACAAAACTTGTAGAGACTGATTTTAACTTATACTACAATTGATACCCCAACAGGAGTTGAAGGAATACAAATATTTACTTGCTGTGTCTATTGTCAAGATCAGCTAAGAATCACTGAACAAACAAATTACTAATTACAAATAGACAACATGTGAACTTTCTAGTTTTGGAATAAGTTAACAGGGCCCCTTAACAGTTGTTGTGCCTAGGACTTGTGCCCTTAACAATAATATAGAGGATCTAAATGAAAATTACTGTTGGGCTTAGTTTGTTTTGACTCGAGATATTGTAGGCTTTATAGCTAGACTCCTCTTGATTTCTTTAACCCTTGACGAAACATAAGATTGATGCCAAAGAAAAAGAATAAACTTGTAAGATTCAATGTAGAGGAATTATAATACAGAACGTTTAACTTGTTCTGTTCAGGTAGAATACTCTGGTGGTTTTATTTTATTTTCGGAACAAGTATCTTTTTGCTTCTTGAACTTGGGGGTTCAGTGCGTTTTTTTGTGTGAAACTTTCAAATGAAATCAATTAATCTCTTATACTACAATTGATACCCCAACAGGAAATTCAATGTTGAAGGAATACAAATATTTACTTGCTGTGTCTGTCACCATTTGTCAAGATCAGCTAAGAAATGGATCACTGAACAAATTCAAATTACTAATTACAAATAGACATTTGACTAAATATATTATTTTAATCCTTTTTTTGGAATAAATTTTTTTTAATTCATTTCTAGAATTAAAAAACTAGTTTTTCATTTTGTTTCTAGTTTAGTGGAATAAGTTAACATTTTGTTTTTCAAAAAAATTGAAACTAGCGGTATACAGAAGACAAAATTAGGTGGTTACATTGTAAGAAACATAAAGTAATGTGCCTAGGGACATTCAAGATATGACAACACAACTAAATATGACATATGTCATCACATGGTTGTTCGACAAATCACAATGATTGTAAGCAAAATATTCAGCACAACATATTTCAATAAGATAAACCATGCTATGGCCTCTAAATGTCAAAAATTACTGTTGGGCTTATGGCAATTCTTTTGTTTTAGAGACTCGAGATATTGTAGGCCCAAACCTTTCCCTTTAGTCTATATAGCTAGATCCTAGATCCTCTTGATGAAATGTCTTATAACCCAAAGTTGCACCACCTCTTCCTTGGTGAAATATTCAAAAAGGTATTGGACGAGATGTTCTTTGTCATGTAGACCACTTCACTATAGGCCCGTGTACAATCCAGTCTAAAACACATTTCACCTGCCCCCTTATTTTCCTCGTCACATTAGGACCATCTATGGGTAACTCAAGCAATGTAAGATCGGAAGTGACTTAATAATCGAAGTAGAGGATCATGTATATATAAGACGGTCATGTACAGTAGAAACCTTCACGTTCCTCAGAAACCACAACTAATTGTCCGTGTTTTCGCTTTCAATGAATGCGAAGGCCACAGAAAGAACCTGATTGTTCTTGTCTATCACAATTGTAGTAAGTATTTGCCCCCTGTACTTCCCGGTTAGGAACGTGTGTTCCACCATTCAGGCACCAAATGCGAAGAATGCTCGCTTCAATACCCTCTTTTTAGCCCACCGCAGATGCGTGTCATCTTGAAGGTCAACATGAGTACCGGGATTCCTGTCCTGTATGACTTGGAGCTGTCCGAGCAGGTTGTGGTAGGAGTCCTCAAATGTATCGAGCCTTACTTCCAATGCCTTCTGCTTTGCCCTCTACGCCTTAACATAGCTGATGGTGTACTAGAACCTTGACTCTATTGCCCAAATGATGGATCGTGGCTCGAAATCCAGGTTATCCATAATCTTGTCGTACATGACGTCGCAATGAAGTTCGATGACTGATTCTTGTGGGATTGCATTGATTCAGAGATGACACATATGTGAGTGATTACTATAGAGCATTTCCAGTAGGTGTCCCACTTACGTTGGAATGTGTGCACTCGCCAAGGGCATCCCACTATCTCGCACTTCACGCCGTTGCAACTTGTGTTAGACTTCACCACTGTGAAATTGCGCCGCAGTGATAACGTTGATAATTTTACGGCTTCCTAGACCACCTCTTTGCATTTGTACAAAGCTCCTTGTATGTCCTCATTCTGGTGATACTCCCAGAGTACACGGGATCCTTCGTTCGCAACGAGGTTGTCGAATTGGTACGGGTTCCACTCGGATGGAATCGCCTGCTGTTATCCACCATCCTTGTATCCAAACCTTCATCTTCCAACAATGCCTCAATAGTCTTGGTCTTCGAGCGCTATCCTTTTGACTAGGGTTTCGATCTCCTTATCTTCGTCTGCAATCCCACTAGTTTCCTGGACCAAGGGAGCTTCTTGAACCCTGTCTTCATCGACGACATCGGCAACTCCCGGTCTTTGACCGTTGTGTGTGTCGTGCTGTGTCTGGAGTCCCCAACTTCTTCAGCATCACCACCAAGTATCCCTTGTTCAACCGCAGATGCAGGCGAAGCTTTGACATATGTCTAGGCATGAAGGACCAAATCCCACCCACGATCCCTCGCCACCTCGTTCCCTTGAGGTGCAATAACTCCCAATGTGTGACGTGTGATGATCGGGTGACTAGGTGACAAGGAAGCTCAATTTTAGATTGTGCTGAAAATGGTTCAACTCGAAGGTGTAATACAATCACTGCATCATAGTACCCCATGTGCGCTGCTTTGGTCTTGTTAGGCTGACGATCACCGATTGAAAATAACGCAAATCAACCCCCTGGGGATCATCAAGAACAGTCTCTTAACCGTAGTAAATTTTAAAATTGATTGCGTCCGATATATTTGACGTACTGCATCATAAACAAGATTTAAACGATTAACTACATATCTAAAACTAAACTACACGCAACTAAACTACCATATATCTTAAACTATCTAATCCATTCAGTTAAAAAAATTACATGCAAGGTGGACAGCCGGATAGACAGCGCTTTGCTAGCTCCTCTCCTCCCCTCTACTCCTTTATGCTCTCTGCTCCTTCCCTCTTTCTCTTTTTTCAGAATAAAAGTGAATTTCGAACAAATTTTGTGGCCTATTATAGGGGAGGTTTTGTGGGGTCTCTGTCGTCATTTGGAATGATGATTTGGCAAATCACCATTTCAACTGGCGATATAGGTATTTGGCATTGTTCGGTAGGCGACAAGGCCATTTCGCCATTTTGAATGCGATGTAAGTCCATTTTTGTAATTTTATTAAACACATGTTTATTTCTGTAATTCTATTTAAAAAATGTATTATATAAAAAAGAACTAACCCTAAAAGTTCAAGTACTACAAGGGTGCATATCCTTTTATGGTCCTAACATATTTCAATGTGTTAGTTTAGAATTGAGAATCGGGGTTTAGTAATAGAATTGCTTCCTATTGTACCAAGTTTATGCCTGATTGTTCAAACATGATATTTTTTGGGAGCACTGGTTTACAGTTGTGCACATAATTTTCCTCGAATATAAGTGAAGCTCTTAGAGGAAACAATGCTTGTTATTTAGTTACTGTCCTAACAAGGCAGTTGGTGACTGATAATATTTGGTTTATTTTCAATACAACAATATCTTGCTTGTTTTTTGGTAGTTTGTCATGTAGTCAAATGTGTTACGAATAATGTATGTGTATTAAAGGGGGTCTAATGGGCAATATATAGGGAGTACAAAGGAAGGTTACAGATAAGGAAACCAAATAATATCCTATTCTAGAGTTCTATTCTAACACCCCCCTTAAACTCATGGTGGATCACACACACTGAGTTTGGAGAGAAAATACAAATGTTGTGCCCTAGTTTGTGGTTTCGTAAAGAAGTCAGCAATCTGTAGTTCTGATAGCACAAACTGTAAAGCAAGTACTCCCTCCTGCACCCGTGAGCGAGTATATGGAGCATCCATACCAATATGCTTGGTGAGCTCATGTTTCACTGGGTCCCGAGCAATACTGATAGCACATGTACTGTCAGACAAAAGAGTCGTAGGTCTCACCACAGGTACTCCAAAATCTGCAAGTAGCCACCTCAACCAAGTAACCTCTTGCCATCGCCGCTATAGCTCTCAACTCACTCTGTGACTCAACGGAAGCTGCAGTCTAATTCTTAGTCTTCCAGGCAACCAGGGAGGAGCCAAGAAAAACACAGTAAGCAGAAAGAGAACGACGATTAGAAGGATCACTAGCTCAGGTTGCATCGGAGTACGCCTGAAGCTGTAGTGAGGTGGAGCTAGAGAAAAACGAACGACGAGAGATAGTCCCACGCAAGTAGCGAAGAATACGAAGAAGGTGACTGTAGTGAATATGGGTAGGACGGGCCATGAACTGACTCAAGATATGAACAACATAAGCAATATCAGGATGAATGCTCACAAGGTACACCAAACTCCCAACAAGATGACGATATCGAGTAGGATCCTCAAGAAGATCGCCATCAGTGGCACGAAGCTGGAGGGATAGCTCCATGGGAGTCTCAGCAGTGCTAGTATCAATCAGACCAGATCGGTCAAGAAGATCCTGGACATACTTATGCTGGGAGAGGTAGTAGCCCTCAGGCATGGAAGAGACTCAATCCCAATGAAGTATGTAAGAGAACCAAGATCAGTCATCAAAAACTACTCACTGAGATGCTTCTTCACATATGTGACGAAAGATGAATCATCACCAGTGATGAGCATGTCATCAACATATAGAAGAAGCAGTGTCCTATCCCGAGATGAGACATGAACAAAAAGGGCAGGATCGTGGGAACTGACAGTGAAACCAACAGCAGTAATCACTGAGGTAAAACGTGCAAACCAGGCACGAGGAGCCTGTTTGAGGCCATAAAGAGCACGACGAAGACGACAGACATGCCCATCAGGAACAGAATACCCAGGTGGTGGCTGCATGTAGACCTCATGCAAAACACCATTAAGAAAAGCATTCTTAACATCCAGCTGAGAGATAGACCACCGGCGAACAGAAACAACCGCAATAAGAGTGCGAATAGTGGTCATATGAGCAACAGGGGTAAAAGTCTCATTATAGTCCCGACCATACGCCTGCTGAAAACCGCGGGCCACAAGGCGAGCCTTGTAGCTCTCAATAGTACCATCAGACCGGGTCTTAATCTTGTACACCCACTTGCACGTGATCGGACGAGCATGCACAGGTGCGGTACAATATCCCAAGTCTCCGTACGTCGAAGAGCATCAAGCTCTTCTGCCATAGCGAGCTGCCACTCAGAATAAGGAGCAGCCTCATGATAAGAACTAGGCTCAGTGACAGAGCATGAGCTATTGGAGCAAATCCAAGGCGATCAGGAGGTCGAAGCGATGTCCGGTCACAAAGGACGTAAGGAGGAGCATCATCAGGAGGATCAGATGTGGGTGTCGGCAAGATACCAGAAGAGGAGACTGGTGAAGAACGAGGACGTATGGAGTAGTGAACACCAGAGAAACGAGATGATGGTGCTGTGGGAACCAGAGACTGTGCTGTAGGAGACACCACCGAAAGCGGAGGTACAGAAGGAACCACTGGAGGCAGACCAGGGGAAGACTGTGATAGTGGAGAAATGGGTGAAGAATTCGAAAGAGTCAACCATGAAATCGACTCGACAGTGGAAACATGAGAAGAAGCCGAATCTCGATAGAAGAAAGGTCGAGATTCGTCAAAGACAACGTCTCGTGAAATTGATCCGCAAGCGTAATGATCCCAACAAATGATAACCCTTATGCTCAGAACTATAACCAAGAAACACACACTCAACTGACTGGGCTGATGTTTAGTGCGCTCACGAGACTGCAGCAGAACAAAACAAGTACAACAAAAAACACGAAGGTGAGTGTACTGGGGGGCTCGAGAGTAGAGACGCTCTATAGGATTGACACCCGTAAGAGCAGTGGAAGGCTGCAATATGAGATATGCAGCCGTAGAAACAGCCTCAGCTTAGAACTGTGGTGGAACATGAGAGGCAAGAAGAAGAGTGTGAGCAGTCTCAATCAGATGACGATGTTTGCACTCAGCAACCCCATTATGAGCTTGAGCACCAGGACAAGAAGACTGGTAAAGAGTGCCCTGCTCAGAAAGAAAATGTCGAAAAGCACTAGAACAGTACTCGCCAGCAGAATCACAGCGAAAAATACGAATGGCGGAATCAAACTGAGTACGAATCATCGTTGCAAAGCTACGATAGATTGCAAGGAACTGACCACGATTAGAGATAGGAAAAATCCATGTAAAACAGGAATAATCATCAATGAAGATGACATAAGATTTATGCCCGCCTTTAGAGACAATAGGCGCAGGTCTCCATACATCAGAATGAACTAAGTCAAAAGGACTAGAAGACAAGGACTCACTAGAATGATAAAGAAGTTGTAGCTGCTTGCCCAGCTTACAACCCTGACAAAACATTGTCGTGTCAACAGTAACACATCCAAGAACACCCTGACAAACTAATGAAGAAAGGCGGGAACCACACAAGTGACATAAACGGTGATGCCACCGCGCAAATTCGCCAGAGGTGGTAGCAGTAGTGGCGAGGGAAGTAGACGTAGGGGTGACAGGAGCAACTGAAGTGGACGGAAGATGTAGGCGATCAAGGATGTAGAGAACCTGACGATCCCTACGACGCCGGCCAGTTCCAAGAACCGTCCATGTCTGTCGATCCTGAATAAAACAGGTGTGAGAGTCAAAACCAACCCTACAGCCGAGATCGGTGAGCTGACCCACCGAGAGAAGCTGCATGGTAAGATGAGGAACGTGGGAAACAATGGAACAGAAAAATTAGTGGACAAAAGAGTGCCCTGACAGCTGACAGACAGAGGAGTACCGTCAGCTGTCTGAACAGAGATGGGAAAAACAGGAGATCCTACTGAAGTGAGATGTGGAATCCGGTGTCATGTGGAAAGAGGCACCAGAATCTAGAACCCAAGAGGTACCTGGAGGAGACGTCTGAGCTTGACTGGCAGAACTTGCTGAGTTGTGAGAGAGCTGCTGAAGTAGAGCCTGACAGAGCTGCCGAACAGAGTCACCTCGCTGAGAAGATCCTGATGTGCTAGTATGCCCTCTAGTCGAGGAAGGGCCTTCCTGCCCTTCCTTGGAGCGTGGACCTCTATGTGCCTTATTCTGCTTTTTCCGCACCGCACAACGCTGATAGTCGTGCCCGAAGTTCTTGCAATAATTGCACTGAACCCCAGTTGGTGCAAAAACAGGAGCAGAAATAGACACCTGAGGAGGAATCAGAGTCGGCGAAAAACTGTGTAGTCGAAATAAGAGGTAGCAAATACAGCCGGAACAAGCTGTGCTACTAACCCGCGGCGAAACTTCTCAGCACGAAGCGTCGAAAGAGCCTCAGTGATTGTCGGTCATGGTGAACGGCTCAGCAGTTGAGCCCTGACAGGCTCAAACTCTAGGCGAAGACGGCAGATGAAATCATAAAGACGAAGGCGATCATGATCCGCCTTCTACACTTTATGACACGCCGCGAGCGAGAAGTTACCATCCACCGGGCGCCGAGATCGCCGTGGCGGGAAGAAATTGTCGACGGAGGAGTTCTCCTGGCGAAGCGTCTCTAACTCATGCTGAAGTGAAAAGAATTGAGCATCGTTGCTCTGTTGGTATCGCTCACGCAAGTACTTCCAGATCTGACGAGTGGCATGCAGACCAACAATGTCTGGCTGGATGGAGTCGTTGACGCTGACCACCAGGGTGGCTCTAACACGGGTCTCATCAGCACACCAGCGCTCAAAAGCATCTATGCCATATTGATAAGCCTCATCAGTAGCATCAGAAGCAGCAGCGGTGTCTGCCTGCTCCTTGACGGCCTCATCATCTGTAGGAGATGTAGAAGTAGGCTATCTGGGAGGAGGCTGAACCGGCGAAGGCGGACAAGGTCGGGTACCAGTAACATGTCCCCAGAGGCGAAGACCATCGAGCGTGATCTCCATGAGTGAAGACCACAACTTGTAGTTCGTTTCATTAAGTTTTGTTTCCGAGAATGGAATCGTAGCAGATGGAACAGAAGCCATCGGTAGGCGGCGCTCGACGGCGCAGCGACTAAGGCAACGAAGTCTAACAGGCGGCGCTGGACGGCGCGGCGGTTAGAGCGACGTATCTCTCTCCTGTTTTTTTTACACCGGGCCGAATCTTTTAAAACAGGCCGGATGGACTTTGGCCTGTTAACTCACGACGCACGTGGGGAACTAGGGTTCCCCCCCCCTTTGCTGCTCGGGTGGCGGCAGCGGCGAGGGCGGCGGCGACTTGGAGTTGGCCAGGCGACGCCCGGAGCTAGCCAGGCAAGGCGAGTCCTCGTGCAGCAAACCAAGGCGGCGTCTCCTCGTGGTCGGAAGTGGCCGGATCCGAGCGGCAATGGGCGTGCGCGAGGGGATCCGAGATGAGCGACGAACACGGCGTCGGCGGAGACCGGCGATCTTCTCTGAAGAGCGGCTCGGTGAGGAGCCGCGGCTCGGCGAAGGGCGGCGGTAGCGACGACGACGGCGACGGGAGAAGAGATCTGCGGCGACGGGCGTCCAGGAGCGGCCCAGCGACCTGCGATCTGCTTTCTGGCGACGAGCGACAGGCGTCTTGGCGAGGGCTCGGCAACGGGCGACCGAAGAGATCTGCACGCTAGCGTCGAGCGACTCGGCGAGGGCGGCGGTAGCAACGACGGGCGGCCCGGCGATGAAGGGCTCGGGCGGCCACGAAGCCGGATGTGGCAGCGCCGGATGGCAGCGGAAGGAGTACTAGATAATCCTAAGCTCTGATACCATATTACGAATAATATATGTGTATTAAAGGGGGCCCAATGAGCAATATATAGGGAGTACAAAGAAAGGTTACAGATAAAGAAATCAAATAATATCTTATTCTAGAGTCCTATTCTAACAAAATGAACATTGGAGTCTCCCATTCACGACTGGCTCTGAGCTGTGCTTAGACCTAAAGGAAAATTGTGAGTACAAACACCCTCTGCTATCATTGAAGATGTGTTTAAAAAATGGTCATAAATTTTATCTTGCTCGGTGGCATGGATGACTTCTGAGTGGAGTGCAGGGATTCATGAGCACGTGGTCCTGGGTTTGATCCCCAGTTATGCAAGGGGTGAAACCACCCTAGTAGAAAAAAAACTATTTTGTTTTTTCTAGATGGGTTTTTTACCAATTATTTGGAGGTCATGCACCAGTGCACGTATCACTCTTGAACTGTATCCAAGAGTATGACAGTTCAGACTTCAGAATTTTTTTGTATTTACTTTTCGCTAGAGAACTGATGGCTATGTTTATTTGATGAAAGAATTCACTTGGGCAGGGTAAGTTTTGTTATAATATTTGACATAAACGTTGAGGGAGGCAATAGTACTTTCTTTATTGGCCAAGTTCTCAACTATGCTATGCTTCTTTATTCTCCTTTTTTGTTCTTTAAATAAGTTTGCCTCTATAAATCTCCGCTGCACTCATGATAACAGTTGTCAGTACTAGTACTCTGTATTCGCAGTGGAGATTCCTCTAGTATCTGTTGGTGATGATGGTAGAGTATTTACTGTTGGCAGCAATGAAGGCAAAACCAAGTATGAATTGGTAAACAGAGAAAAGAGGAAGCTTACTCTTAGCGACATTCCATTTTCCCTTACGTGCGCAATTCACAAAGATAATGTCCTAGCGCACCCAATTGCTGAAGAAGAATCAATAATAGACACCTCCGTGACTGTTGTTCTAGATTCTTCAGACCACCTAGTGTCAATACAAAAAAAACTGGTGGTCGAGTGACATCCATGGCAATATTTCGTGGAATATACGAGGGATATATTTATATTAAACTTTTTGCACCTTTTTTGGTAAACGTGCTGCTTTTTAGCTATTGCAGTAATGCGTCATTAGCAGGGAGAGATTTCATGTATTCGATAAAAGGGATATTATCGTTATATAGTATTTGACTGAGGTCAAAAGACAGCTAAGATAATAAAAGTTAGAAATTAAGGGGTTTTCATGTCGTGATAACATTTGATTGGGTTTTCTGAGAGTTGGTTCCTTTTGTTATGCTTTTATCAAATTACCACGTGTATAAGCATTCCTCTGTGACAAATATTTCAGCTAATCGTTGTTAATTGTACTGATCCTGCAAATTATAATATCTTGTGGTCATGGACTAATGATGGTTTGGAAAGGATGCTCCATAAGAGCTAACGACCTATAATTTCTGCACGAGTGCATTAGTTTGGCGAAAGAAATGAGGCGAAAGTTAAAGAGAAATTCTGATGGTCTCTGTTGAAGCCATGGAAGTCGACCAAACCGAATGATTCTGCAAATAGCTCTAATTCAGTGAATCTAGTCAGATTATTTCGTGGTGGCTCGTTCTCACCTTGGATGTACTGGTAGTCTGGTTGTGGTACAAGAACTTATTGTTTTACCTTTGATAGTATCTGTTTAGTTAATGAACACAAGTGGTGAGCCCTACCCTGCATCATATTTCTGTGTACTATGGCTGTAGCAAAGCTAAAAATTTTGTTAGTAGTTTCATCTCCGGTGTTGCACTGTTGCTTCTGTGTGACCCACTTATCTGTGATAGTCTTCTGTTCACATCCTTCACTTGATTAGGTAAGCTCTATAGTTTGTGGTGTACTCGATCTAAGTGGAAATTTGGGCAAGATGTGAAATTCCCTGAACAGTTTTGACTTTTATTAGCTGTAGTACAATTGAACTCCAGTGTTTCTGGTAAACCGTTTACTGAGCTCTAGCGGTTAAGTCATTCAAAGCATGACCTTGTTAGATCCACCATGTATGAAACATGTGCCATGGACTTTTCGAAGTGATGTTTTGTCAGGTTCTTGTGCATATCTTGTTTCTATTTCGATTTTGCAGCACCGGCAATCGCGAAGTACATTTGGAGCCTTAAATAACTACAGAATCGGACCAATCGTTTATCTAATTAACTGTTGGCGACCAAAGAATTTCCTTGTTTTCTTCTTCCCAGACTCAAAGCAGAGACTTTGTTTAACTAGCAGGATCGCTGTCCAAACTGATGCAAATTAAGAGTAGAAGCAGAACTTTTGCATGGAGCAATTTCAAACGTGAATCCTCTTTTGTTGATTCATTTTAAACCACTCAATAGCAGATGCATTGCACACTGTGCCGGATGCGAATCCTAATTAGCTACCAGGCTTCACGGTTAAAAGAAAGCCAATTGCCTTGTCTCCCAACTCCATTCCTCTATAAATGTATATAAATCTGACCTGACATGCATAATCAATGGATCATCGTAGAGATGTAGGTTAGTTCACAAATGTGATTGTTTATCAGGTCTCCATATGAGATAATGCAATTGCCATTGCTTGGAGTTGACTCTGCCGTTGAATTATTGCCCCACCTACAATGAGCGGACCATCAATCCCCAGTCACCATCCATGACTGGCAATAGGATCTAGTGTGCTTACCCTTTTGGAGTTGAGCGTGGTTCCTCGCCGCTTGGTTGTGCAACCAACCAACTTGGTAGATCGGATTAAGGTCGCCAGAATCTGGATGTCGGAATAAGCCGCATCAAGGAAAATGTTAAGAACGAACATGCAAGTGCTTCTCCGAGGATGAGCATGGTGTTGTAAGGTTCGCAACGCCTTGTGGTTCCAAAGGACATGGAATTGCGGAATTTGATTCTCCGCAAGCCCATGACTCGCTTTTTGTCTATTCATCCCGGTACACAAAGATGTATCAAGATCTCCGCGAGATTTTGGTGGACCCGAATGAAGAGGGAAATTGCGGTTCGCTGTCGAGTGCGACGCGGTGTCGCCGTGTCAAGGCCGAGCATCGGCCCAAAGAGATCGCTTCACCATTGCCTATTCCGAATGGAAGTGGAATCGACGGATGGATTTTATCACCGGCCTACCTGTGTCGCTTAAGGGAATGATGCCATTTGGTCGCCATCGATCGCTGACGAAAGTGGCTCATTTCATTCCTCACTGGCAGCAAGCGCTGGGACTCTAGCCGAGCTCTATATCGCCGCACTGTGAGTTTGCATGGGATCCGAAGACGATCATTTCTCGATCGTTCCTGCTCACTTCGATTTTGGCATAGTCTGCAAGTGGCTATGGGAACCCATCTTAACTTTAGCACCGCATATCATCCTCAAACCGATGGTCAAACCGAGAGTCAACCAAGTGTTGGAGGACATGCTCCGCTGCTTGTGTTCTCACATATGGAAAGCATTGGGAAAATGCTTGCCATTCGCCGAAGTTTTCCTACAATAGCTTACAAAGCCAATTTCTAGATGGCACCTTTCGAGGCCTTATACGGAGAAATTGCGAACCCCGCTGAATTGGTCCGAGACCGCGAAGACCATTCTTTGGCCCTGACTCGATCAATGAGGCCGAGAGTCAAGTCCACTTTATTCGTGGATCGCTTACGCACACTCAATCCAGCAAAAGAGCTGCGCGGATCGCCGTCGCCGTGAGTTGAGCTTTGAGCCCACTTTGTGTATCTCAAGGTCTCTCCTTTGAAGGGCCATCAACGCTTTGGCCAAGGGCAAGTTAGCCTCGATATGCTCTGGCCCCACCGTGTTATCGAGAAGAAGGAGCGCTGCTATAAGTTGGAATTGCCACCGCACTTGAAGGGGTACATGATGTTTTCCATGTGTCCCAACTAAAGAAGTGCCTCGTGTTCCAATTGAGGAAGCTCCGCTGGAAACCTCGATGTCCAAGAAGATTTGACCTATCGCGAGCACCCGCTCGTGATACTGATGAGGTCGAACGAAGAACAAGGAATAAAACCATTAGATTCTCAAAGTTCAAAGTGGTCGAACCATTCCAAGATGAAGCTACTTGGGAAAGGGAAGACTCGCAAGTGCATCACCCTCCTTCTTTTCTGAGCGAGCCAAAGACGAGATTTGTAAGGGGAGGTTTTGTAACATCCCAAAATTGGTTTGTGTTTCAAATGTAATAAAATGAGGAGAAATTAAAACTTTTTCTGACCATATTTTTGTAAATGAATTATGTGAAATCAAAAATCAATCTTTGGAAATAATTTTTCTTGGGTCTAGGGTTGATGTTTAACACTCGAATTATTTCATAATTTTCGAAATTAGGATAATTTTTGAGGCAAGTCAAACATTAGTCCAGTCAGGCTTAAAATTTCATAAATTTTGGAGTTTGTTTGATACCCCCATCCGTTGATCGCATCAAACGCAATACGATCGCGTGAACGTCGACCATCCAACGCGCCGACCGCTGGATTATAAATCAAGGGTCCACAATCGCGAACGTACTGAATGCTTCCGCCCCGCCGCCTCCATGGTCGCCGCCCTCCTCGAGTGCACGTGTTCTATCTTCTCGCCGACCTCAACACAAAGGCGGCCATTTTTCTTCCCGCTGCTTCTTCCTTGCTCTTGCAATGCAATAGCCCTCAGGCCGAATCCACCCATCTTTGTGCCTTATTTGGGCTCCGGTAATCTAGTCAAACTCAAAGCAGAGACTTTGTTTAACTAGCAGGATCGCTGTCCAAACTGATGCTAATTAAGAGTAGAAGCAGAACTTTTGCATGGAGCAATTTCAAACGTGAATCCTCTTTTGTTGATTCATTTTAAACCACTCAATAGCAGATGCATTGCACACTGTGCCGGATGCGAATCCTAATTAGCTACCAGGCTTCACGGTTAAAAGAAAGCCAATTGCCTTGTCTCCCAACTCCATTCCTCTAGAAATGTATATAAATCTGACCTGACATGCATAATCAATGGATCATCGTAGAGATGTAGGTTAGTTCACAAATGTGATTGTTTATCAGGTCTCCATATGAGATAATGCAATTGCCATTGCTTGGAGTTGACTGCCGTTGAATTATTGCCCCACCTACAATGAGCGGACCATCAATCCCCAGTCACCATCCATGACTGGCAATAGGATCTAGTGTGCTTACCCTTTTGGATAAATGAGGTAGAAGAAATGAGCTTGGATCTCCACAGTCGGTAATCCATGACTGGCAACAGGAGCTTGGATCATCAGTGCACGATTTGGATGAATGAGGTTGAAGAAAAAAGAGTTAGGACTGCAGCTAATCTTTGTCCAGGTTTGGACAGTTAGCAATGCACACTTGTGACCAGAGTAAAAAATACCGGCCGGTAACCAGTTTACCGACGGGCGGCGGTAAAAAAAACTGTTTAGGATATTTAAATTCAAATTTGAATTTTTAACTCTATAATATCCTTCCTTAGTTGGTTTAGGCATTAGCCATTGTTATGCTAGATTATGTATTGAAATTTTAGTTTTTAGTATATTTAGGACTTTTAAAATTGTATTATTCTAAATTTCAAATTGCTAATTACAAATTTTCTCTATTTTCGGTTTTTTCCGGTATTTCAACCGGTTTTTCCGGTTACCGGTTACCGGTTCCGGGAAAACTTCAATTCAAAATTTGAATTTTAAAATTTGGTAGTATTTTTCGGTTTTACTGATTCACGGTGATCGCGGTCGAGATTCCGGCCGGATCCGGTTTTTCGATCCCTGCTTGTGACCAACCACGAGTCAAGAACATAAAAATATGCCCTTTAAATTTAATTGACGACACAAGCATCAAAAGCGAAAAAAGAACATCGAATCACAACAACGCCATTTACATAGAATGAAATTGTATATGAAAACGAACTTCTCGTAATTGTATATAATTCGAACCCACGAATCTCATCAAAGAAACAAAAGCTCAATCAAGTGGTTTTCTTCTTTTTCTTTGACTTGAGCATCACAAGACCAACAAACACGCTTAAGAAAGAAAGGAGAACTACACCGGCAAGAACCGGAATCAAAATGGCATACTCTTGAGGCAGGAAGTACTTGTGGGCAAAGTGATCGCTGTCAACAAATGGCTAGGTCGGAAAAGTGAAGCAAAATCACCATCTAGAAAAAAAAAAGTTTTATTTGAAATTGAAAATTTTAAAAGCTTAGAAGTTACTAACCAGGATGATCACCCAGAAAGTATAGTATGTAAAGATGGACAGGCTTGTCACGGTTAAAAGAAAGCCAACTGCCCTGTCTCCCAACTCCATTTCTCTAGAAATGTATATAAATCTGACCTTGATTTCGGATGCAAAAACCGGCTTCCTGCATGAACAAATGCAAGTTGCATGAGAAACCAAACCATATGGCAATTAAATTGGAGTTGTACAAAAGTAAAATACCATCAAAACAATCCTATGTGGGAAAGAGTAGACTAGACTGTCAAAACCCCAAGTTTTCTGAGAGAAAATTAGGCTAGTAACACTCCAAACATGCATATTTAGAGGAATAACAGTGCAATCAGAGTCGACTTCAAAATGACATCGCAAAGGCTAGAAATTATGAAAAATAACAGCCTCGTGGAATATTCCATAACATAAATTTGATAATGACACAAGTGCCCTTCCTCCCCCAACACCGGATGCTACTCGAGCTCCTCCGTCAGTCGGCATGAGCTCGTCTGATGCCATCAGCTCACCATCCCAAGAAAGGGAGGAAGAAGTGGGAGGGTTTCAGTTGCATCCAGGGTTGAATCATGAAGAGCTGATCCGCTCTTCCTATCCTCGACATCCACAAGACAAGGTCGTCTTCTTCCTTCGAGATGGACACAAGAACTCCTGAAATCCTGCATCTCACGCTAGTTCCTGTCCTCCAATTTCCCCGATATCCACATCCATGCAGCTGCCTTGTCCTCTCCAGATTCAATTTGTCCTACAAGCAGCTAATTGGCAGAGCAGCTGTGCGATTTCACGGACACCTGTTGGCTGAGGCCCGACCAGCATTGTCCCCAAGCTCAATGTGGCCTCCCGTGGTGGAGCAGTAGCTGATGCCGAGTTCTCTCCAGTTGCGCAAGTATTGTGGTCTGCGGATGCAACTGTGGAGCTTCATTTAGTATTTGCCATAGTGCCACCGCCATTATAGTTTGACCAACTTGCTTCCACAAGCTCCTTAGCTATCTCTACCAAGAGCTTCTCCTTCGTTGAGGGAGATCATACACACATAGTGGTCGTAAGCTATTCTACGACCACTCTATATGATCGTAAGTTCTTTTACGATCACTCTATATGATCGTAAGTTCTTTTACGACCACCTATTGATCGTAAATTACACTACGACCACTTTATGATCGTAAGTTCTTCTACGACCATTTGCGTGCCCGCCATCTTGCCTACTTGGTTCGAGACGAAGCCAAGCGAGACATACTATATAGACGAAGGAAGCGCCCCACCCAGCAGGAGGGCTAAAACCTATAGTTTTGAAGTTGCAAACACCAGCTTTGAAGCTGGAGTGCTTTAGCCCTTTAGTTTTGAAGGAAGAATCACCGTCTAGAGCGTTTTCCATTCATCCAATAATTCCTCTGAATATAGGCAACTATTATTTCTCATTCACAAATCTATCCTTGTCTATGCGGCTCAGCTCATTCTCCACTGCCACTATTTTCTATGGTTACCTCCAAAACACAACATGGGCAAACACGACTTTTTACCCACGAGGTTGTTATTTTCCATAATTTCTAGCATTTGTGATGTCATTTTGAAGTCAACTCTGATTGCAAGTGTTACTGACCTAATCTTCCCTTTCTTAAAATAGGAAGGTGGTGAGCTAGCAGTCACTCCATTGTTAAACCCACTTTAGCAATTCAGTAAAGTGAATTTAAGAGCATTAAAGCAACAATAAAAATACTGTTAGAACAAAACAACAGTATTACTGGCTTAGTACCACCGATTTACTATGATGAACCATGTCACATACTTCTATTGCCTCAATTTAGGCATTGCATGATCAAAACGCCTACTATTCCCTCAAAAATCAAAATTCGCCAATTAGAATTTCCAAGCATTAAGCACAGAAAATAGCATCATATTTCAGTTGGTTTTACAAAAAGTTCAAAGGTGTTCTATTTACTATGGATCTGCTTGCTTCTCCTTAGCCATCTTGCAGAGATGGCTGTTGAGCTGAGATAACACTCAAACAAACAAAAGTAATATGAAATTGCTAAACAATACAAATAATTTCTTTTTAGGAAAAACAGCAGAAGGACTATATTATGTGTTACATTTTTTTTTTGTTGCAATTCTATGTTTCTACTGAACTTCATATGATATTTCTTTATCAATATACTATAGCACTCTATAACAAATATAACTTATCATTTAGCACAGTGGAACAGTATCCTAGGATTAGAAAAATCTAAAGATAATTTAAAAGAATAAAGGTGCTGAGATAAGGTACACTAACTGATAAGCATCTGCACTGTTTACCGTACACAGACCCCAACCGTACACAAGTTCCTCTTCCCTAGTAGATAAAATGCTTAAACATTAACTCACTTTCTTCCCTAGCAACCTATTTAAAACATGGGCCAATTCGTTGTATGCCACTGAATAACTTCAAATCTTCACAATATTCACCTGTGTCTCAACGACATATGGGACCTAGGCCCACATGCCAACCTCACAATGAGTGGCATATTCTGAATCATGTAGTTATTCAGTGGCATATTATGAATTTTCTCTTAAAATATTCTTTGTTTACGTTACATACGGATGTTTCATGCTTTAAATTCACAAGCTCTTTACCATTAATCAAGATAGGTAGAAGCACTAGTATGATTTCTGAACGAAACAAGAAAAGCACCACACAGAAAAAATAAATGTAAGTCATTCCACATGGAATTTGACTTTTCAATATTGTTGCCAACTTTGGTCAAGTTGTGTTTGGAAATATAGATATTCACTTGTGTTTTTCCTATCCTTTCCCTTTTAACATTTGCAAACACATATGACATAATTAACAGCCTTGGTGCGAACAAATGCACATTTTTCAATTTCCACTTGAATGCAATAGATAGTTACAATAGTTGGATGCTAGCATATCAGGATATCAACTCATGAAGAGCATAGGCATATACATACATATAACATCACATCTAATATTCCAATGTATTAGTATATGTGATTTATAAAATTCAGGAACGTGCTTCATTGCTTCTAGTGTACATGCTTATAAAGTCAGAACAACCCAACGAAACAGTGTTATTTTCTAGTGAACGATACTAAACAGAGGATACAAGTAAATAAATTCCGTAAGCACACCATACAGTAGCAATGTGCTTAACCAGATCCCGAAAACACTCCAGCAATGGATGCACTGACTACAACTAGTTTGAATTTCAGCACTGCGCATTTATCAGTGGATGTCCACTCTCATCAGGTCTAGAAATGCTCTGATCATGGTTACTATCTAGCACTACATAACAAAATGAGGGCCATAAAAAATCCTTTCTTGACTAAATTGCAATTTGCAACGCCTCACCACTGAAAGACCTTGTCAGAAGACTCGGTTCACCAAACAGATAGACTATAACTGAACCAAGAACGGAAATCAGTAATTTTTGGCAGGTACGAGGGAAACAAATCGATGGGGGAATGTAGCGCCGGAGTTCTTGGCAAGAAAGACTCCGATCAGAGCAAACCAGGGGCTCAAAATAGATGCGTCACCTAGGTCCTGGGCGCTGGATGGCTTATGAGTTCTAGAAAGCGCGAACCCTGCGACAGCTCAACCTACGAGGCGAGAACACCAGTGGCGGCGCAGATCCGCGAGAGGGGGGAAGGGGAGAAGGTGAGACAACAGAGAAACCGATGTGGAGGAGGCGAAGGAGGAGACCAACCGTAGCGGCGAACCTGGCAGGCGAGAACGGGGTCGAGGCGGTGGCCGGCGAATAGGAGGAGATCACAGCAGAGTAGCAGACGGGATTCGGACGAGGATGGTTTGTCGTGGGGAAAACGGGTCATTTGACCTCGTGCCTGTCGGGTCTCCTCACCGACACTGTTGGCCCGGCCTGCCGTGCCTCGGACGGTCCGACGAGTTATGACAGGCTTGGGTCACCAACCCAGCCCCAGTTGGTAATTAGCTCATTTAGGTCTTGTTTGGTTAAATTACAATTTTGACCTATCCATGTGGATGGATTAGAATTTTAGTTCAAATTCCTGATTCATCCACTTGGATTCCGGCCGGAAATAGGTCTCCCAAACAAGCCGGCTTACGATACGATCCGCCGGTACGATTACGTTTGTTCAGACACATTAACAGTCGTAATTTTTAAATTTTTAGTCACCGGAGAGCTTTCAAAGCACAAAAAAAAAAATCTATAAATAGGTAGCATACCCCATTCAGTCACTATCCAATCTTCAGTCTCTTTCTGAATTATGTTGTGCCAATTTGGATCCTTTTGTGATAATTTGACAAAATTTGAAAATTTTGTGCTAAATATTTGAAATTTTGAGATCCACGAAAAGAGGCACAATACTTATTTTTGTATATATTATTGTTCTAATTTTTATATAACAATGAAATAAATAATAATTTAATTTTTAATTTACCGTTTTCATGATGGAAATTACAATAGTTTTGCTAATGGTGATTTTGGAATATCATTGGAGGATCTTGCATCTTTCAAGGATGCAGCGGTCCCAACTCAACCGCAAGAGCACAACAATACCATTATCAGGCTCTATGACTGCCTTTGAGTCTACAAGCACAAGAGCAAAGAGATCTAGGTCAAGCACATCGAGTGTTTCGAAAGATTTCGATAAGACAACCAAGCTAGATGGACAAGGAGTTCAGGTAAGATATGTTGTTTGTAAAATTTGTAAATATGAATCATCTGCAAAGTCTTTCGATGGAACGGGGTAGTTGCTTAGACATGCTGCAAAATGTAAAGCAAGACAAGGATTGGCAATGAGACAAACGCAGTTGCAGTACAACCCCAATGGTACAGTACGTAGCCGGGACTATAGTCTTGAGGTAGCTCGTCAATCTCTTTTTTGTTTAATTGCTTTAGGGAATCTACCTTTAAACTTTGGTGAGTCTAAATCGTTTGAAAATTACATTAGGACTGCACATAATCCTGGATTTTAAATACTATAGTGAATGTCATGACAAATTAAAAAGAATTATTTAGTACATGTACATTTTCGGTGGCTTTGAGTTCGGACATATAGAGTGGTCAAGCTAGGAAGTATTATCTTAGTGTAGTTGCTAATTATGTCAATGACAACTGGGAAATGGGAAAAAAATTATAGGCTTCAAACTAATTGATGTAGCAAACACTGGTGAGAATATTGCGGACTATATTATCAAAGTCGTGGATGATTTTGGTCTTACAAATAAAAAATTCAATAACTTAAGACAATACCGCCACAAACTCTAGGCCAATGGATATTCTCATTCCATTATTTAGTACATACGTTGAATCCTTCTTGCTACATCAGTGATGCGCCTGTCATATTATTAATCTTATAGTTAAATGTGGTTTGAAGAGTTTGGATCCATATATTACAGATTTCCGCGATGCGATATCTATCTTAAATCATTCTAATCAACGAATAACAACATATATGAACTTTTTCAAGGCAATGAATGTACATCCAAGAAATTTTGGTTTGGACATGCCGGTAAGATGGAACTCTACTTACTTGATGCTTAAGGTCCTTTTACCGTATCAGAGCATATTTTCTATTTTTATTCACACGCACTATCACAACCATGATGGTAATACACTATTGGTTTAGCAGCATTAGTTTGTTGATGAAAAGTTACTTCAGTTTTTGGAAAAAAAATTATGATTCCACTGTTGTTTTATCTGTTGTGTATTATCCAACATCTCATTTAATTGTGCATATGAAAATCCAAAAATTGTTTTTAGACTTGGACGGATGGAAAGCATGGTGGATGCATATAGGAGTACACGAGATGGGATTGGGGAAGAACTACCGAGTCGATAAGGACCGGTTCCTATGATGACCTCTCATGTACTAATAGTGCAACCACAAGTCTACCATGTGGGCTTACTAATTTGCTTTGTCTCAGCGTTGCTCCATCATCTTGCTAATGTGGCATGCATACAGTCTACAAGTGACAACCACCTCAAGGGTGATGCGGCTATAGCATGGTAAGAAACCACTACGACGGAAGCGGGGGCCTCCAGTGTCATCACCTTCGGTAGCGAAACCTTAGCGGGTGGGAATGCATTGAGGTTGGGGCATTGTAATGACCTTGTGAAGATTTTCTTAGGTCTTACGCCTCAGGCAGCGTGTTTACATTATAAGATGATCGTCTCTTATGGGTAAAGATGTATGAGTTTCAGAGTGTAAAACTGTCCAAATAGTCGTACCCACAGTCATGCTTGATGCCCAGGGATTTGATTTATCATAGTGATAACCAGTGGAAAGTGTCGGGTGTGTACAGCCGCGAGATTCGCAAGAGGAATGCGACTTGGGGTTCGCGATCGGATGTCACCTGGGATTGGCAGTCTAATACGATCTGGAATTGGCGGGGGATTGCACCCTGGAATTCGCGGGGGGTGCGACCTATGTTGATAGGGGCATTCAGCCCAACATTTCTCGTGGCAATCGGCCTGGAATTGCCATTGGCTTTCGGCTCGGAATTGCCAGAGGTATTCAGCCCAGGATTGCCAGTGGTATTCCGCCCGGAATTACCAAGTGGTTGCAGCCTTGGAATCGTCGAGTGGATGCAGCTCTGGAAAATGATATAGCATGAGGTAAATGGAACTGATATCTATGTGTGAGTGGATGGGACCTTCGTGCACTGTTCTCTACTAGCCGGTGAATGGAATATTCGCTATCGTTATACAACAAAACTCAATTTTCATTAAAACTTGTGTTATTCAAAATGCTAGGTCTTAGGACTTCTCTACTATTTAGTCTAATTCAAAGGCAGCTTTGAGCAAACAAAAAAGCGATAAGCCTTCCCTTGAATAGCCTTGTATATATTATAACTGCATTTTGTGTGTTGGCCCACTGGGTACGACTTTGTACTCATACTCACTCAATGTTACCATTCAGTACGTAAGAATGGAGAAGGTTATGTGGGCGCTAATCATAATTGTGAGAGCCCGGGGTATTTAATTTGTAATACTTAACCATTCGTTTGGTCCTAGTATTACAAATCAAATATCCCGCCCTCGGTGTATTTTGTACCTCCTAAGAGCGGTGCACATACACCTCACAAAACAATATGAACATCAATGCCATACAACAATATTACAATACCATAGTCTCAAAAGGTTACAACATAGTTGTCATACAACTTCAGTTTTTATACATACGGTCGACCGACCAAATAGCAATAATAAAATCCAAGTATGTAGTGGAATACCAAAAGCTATAAGATGGCACAAAAGAAAGCCAACCGGCTGCCCTTATCCACAAGGCAACCTGACCGGAAACCCACCAAGCTAGTTGTCATCATAGAAGGCAGTCTCACACTGATTTACCCCTTGGAGGTCAACCTCTTCTGAAATTGCAGCAACTGGGTTGAGTACAAAGTTGAACTCGCATGTCTTACAAGCAAAAAAAATATTTAGATGCATTCATGTATCAAAAGAATGCTACTACACTAGGAAATTTTCAGCATAAAATAACATTTTATTTGAAGTACAAGTAATAGATTGAAATGGCAAGTGAGCATATATTTTTAATACTTCAAATAAAAATGATTAAACAATATTAGACAACATCTAAACAACAATAGGTGGCGCTGCCACGCAGCTCACAAACGTAACAGTTTTAAAGTTTAAATTCTAAATTGTTAAGTCTAACTCATGCAAGTCCAATCCCAAGCGTGTCCATAATCTAGGACGAAGCTATTTGAATAGTTTATAACCCTGCAGAGGTGTACCAATGTACCCACACGTCAGACCGCCTCTTTTGCCACCGGATAAAAGCACACTTCTGAAGGTATGCCAGCAAGGCTAAGTCCTACGAGATATTTCTAATATAATGTATTAACGATGAGCCGCTCGTATGGATATAAACTCATACGTTATGTCGGAGTTACCGTAAAGTCTCGGTCAACTACCCCTCGCGGGTAAAACCTTGGACAACTATGATGCCCCTTGGGGTAGAGAACCTAAACCCAGAACCTACCCCGCACACCCAACAACAACAAAATATTATTTTAATAGAACAACAACCACCATGCGACTCGGAGCTAATACACGCCAAAGTACTAAGTCAAGAGAGGTTTCCAATACCCACGTGTGGTTAGCATGTAATAATGCTTGATTTTGGTGAAACAAGATGTTCGGTCCTTGTTGACCAAGGCAAGACATCCACACACCCAACAACACACCATCCAACAACTTGTCCAAGTCTAAATCATTTCATTTGCATTTCTAGTTTTCAAATTAATATAGCATATGGTGCTGGACATAGCATAATAAAATGATTTGCGTGATCAAGGTTATCGACAAAGTTGATAACCGCCCAATCCTACCGGTCTAAGCATTGCTAAGCATCAATTCGCATAAACATATATAAAGACTGTATATCATCCACCAAGAACTACCTTCAGCGGGAATATTAACTTAGGATAGTGGAAAAGAATAAAATATTGCTACAACTCATGCATCTAATAGGAATAACTATCTCTAACGAAAAAGAATCATTCAAATAGAACATGCATACATACAAGTTGCAAACAAGATAATTGTAATGAAAGTAATATGATCAAATATAATCAAAGGGGGGTGTTTGCTTGCCTTATTGAAGATAATCTGCTTGCTATTGTTGAGGATCACACTCGAACTCGTTCGGATCTTCGTAATCTAACGTTTGAATACGAAAAGTAAATAAGAATGTGTAACACCAAATATATCCAAAAAATCGAAGTCATCCAAAATGCATGAATTTTTACAGTAGCTAGATTATGATTATAGATGAATTTCGAAATAAAACATATTTCATTTGGAGTTTGTATGTGGAAGTTATGGTCTTTGTAAAATCAAAAGGGAAGAAAAATATTCATCCAAAAATTATCTTTTTGTTGAAATTTTTTCAGTAAATGTGGTGGAGATAAGAATTACATGGCTAGATAGAGAATAAAAAGTTATGACTAGAATAACTAGATTCTCCTTATTTGGAGTTTATATGAATTTTCTATATATTTTTGAAGTTAAAGCATTTTCTAGTGTAAAAATAATCCTATTCCGAGAGCAATATTAAAAGCTATTTTTCGGGATAGTAACATGTACAAAAATTATACCAGACTAAATTTCATTAAAATGAAATCTAACAAAATTGATTTCACTTAATTTGGAGTTAATTTGAATTAGTTACGAATTTATGAAGTAATTCAATTTTTAGTGCAAAAATAAAACATTTTAGAATCTCTAAAAGCATTAAATACCTTTCTTTCTGAGCTGAAGCTAGCCACAGTCGATGACAAGTGGGGTCCACTACATAGTGTACTTTTCATTTTAATTTCTGATTTAATTTCTACTAACAGGTGGGTCCACCTGCCAAACTCCTGGTTCACAGAATAGTGCATGGACTAAAGTCCATGCACTCGGTCTACAGGACTATGGACCACGGTGTGTTGTGCACTTAAGGCCTCGGCCCACTTATCGGTGACTCAACGCAAGACTAGGTCACTAATTCATCTCATTTTCTATTCATGGGGCACGCATGTAAGCAAGATTTGGCCGACACATTAGCGCATTAAAATAGGATCTACACGGTAATGCATGCTTAAGACAGTGATTGGCTCTAATCCCGGTGCTACAGTTCGATCAAAACTTTCGACCACAGAGAAGGGTACGACTGCGAGTTTGCCATGGCTATCGCGAGCGACTTCGGCCATGGCGGCACCGGATAAGAACTAAAATGGATAGCTGACGTTAAGGTGAAGCTATGGGCGGTTGGGACATGGCCGGAGAAGGTCCGACATGGCAGCGCGACGATGGAGAGCGGAGGTGACGCTAAGGCCTACGGTGCATGTTGCAACCCGATGGCTTAATGAGCTATCTAACGCGCACATTGTTGGAAATATGCCCTAGAGGCAATCATAAAGATGATTATATTTCCTTATGTTCATAATATTGGATAATATGTTATCTTGTTCCTTGAAGGAATCATCAGTTATAAAGATCAATAAGTATGTGACTCATTGGTGAAACTCTTTTAACTTATATGATGTTGTTCTAAATGTATCCCTAGTCGGATGACACTGGTCGGAACACCAGTGACTCTATGACCAGCACATGTATTGATTGATGATCATGTTTCACCGGTCATGGATATAGATATATCGAATCAATAATGTGAACACATGTTAGAGAACATAGGGTAGGATAGACCCACCTTGAGACACTATTGAGATTATTATGATTATATGTGTCATTAGTTGGTCTCAAGTAATGATGATGCATAAATCCTTAGACCTGAGACCAGCATAGTTTTCTACATGTGTAATAGCACTCTTAGGGGTTGCCAAACGCTACTCGTAACTGGGTAGTTATAAAGGTAGCTTTCGGGTATGCTATGAAACATGCGGAGGGATGTGACTGGTCGGATATGGGATTTGCCCATCCTAACATAACAGGAGAGATGTCTCTGGGCCCCTCATTGTGGTTGGATAAAGAAAGTGCATGGCTATGCTACTAGTGGTCGAAGTGTCGACCACATGAAGTTATCCGACACTCGATCAAGAAAGTATTGAACAGTCCATGGATGACACAACATCTCATCTGGAGTTCAACCAGATATCGTGTAGCAAAAAGAGAATGCATGAGTTGGTCATTTAGTTCGATCAGTTACGAGCTAGTCGTATGGAGATACGAGCTGGTCGTAGACTTGTTGAACGTAATCATAGAATGGTAAGAACCGGTCGTAAGGAGTTACGAACTGGTCAGGACCAAATACGACCTGGTCGTATAGAGATACGAACTGGTCGTAAGTGATGAGGACCTGGTCATAGATCATATTACATTAAGGTTCGTCCGATATATTCTATGTGTGTTCGGGAATCGTTATGTGCTGTTAGGTACCGCTAACGACTAGTGGTCGGAAAAGAGTTTTCGAGTCTCAACCGATTACACATGAACCTATAGGGTTGCACACTTAAAGGGCTAGGATCTATTTTGGATTGTGATCCGAATTCATATAGCCCACGAGTTCCTAATGGGCCTCAAGTTCGAGATCCATCATGGATGCCTATATATAGAGGGGCGGTGGCATGGGGTTCAGGGTGAGGATGATCTTTGGAAGAACTCACGAAACCCTAATTGCCACGTCTTCCTCAACCACATCGCCGGTTCTAGCACTCCAGCGCGTGGTGTTCCTGCCCGTATGTGTGGATACCTTGGAGGTGTTGTTGCGAAGCATCAGCACTAGGACGGTTCGCAACTCGTGATGATCACGACTAAGCGGGAGGAGAGCACACGCGGAGACTACGACCACTCGGAGGAGAAGGTGCATCGCGAGTACGACTACGACTGCATCAGCTCGCTACAACGACTCTACTTCCGCTACGAGTCGATGTGTCTAGCTGTAATCTCGTGATCTATTATTAGCGGAGGTTCCTTGGTTGCGCAGAAATTTTTTATTTTGTGCTATCATAGCCTTCCCACGTTCCTACACGCATAACTACCAAGAGGGGTCAGTGAACCTACCTGAGTGTCGCGGAGAGGATGAGCTAGTCGGAGGTTCGCCGACAATGTAGACCCGTGACGGCGGCGAAGAGGTGGACGAGGGTAGCTTGACCTGAGCAAAAGAAGACGCAATGAAGGGTCGAGGAAGCTTAAGCTAGGCCAGGAGATAGTGCTGTAGCAAGGAATTGGAGATTGGCTCACCTTGCTGGAGATAGGGACGAAAGGGGAGTTTTCGGCCATGTTTGGGGAAAATCCATGATCCCGAGGCTCCTATGAACGAAAGCCAAATCAATGAAGGGGAAAGCTTCCTGACACTCTAGAACATGCGCTGACACACCAAAGAAGGAGAATGGCTCACCGAAGCAAAGGTTGACATGGTGGCGGTGCTCTGTGCTTGGCCACCATCTTCCAAGGTGAACACCGCGTTCCGGGCGCTACGTGCAGAAGCAAGGGCTTGCATTAGCGCGGATGAGTGCGGCAAGGAAGGTAGATGGAGAGGTACAAGAAGGAGGGAAACCTACCAGAAAGAGTTGCAATTGATCGCCTCCTTTACCTCTGCCACCGAAAGGGAAAGTAAGCTCTACCCGGCGAGAGAGAGCGGGATATAGTGCTCCAATGGTCGGGAAGGAAGCGGCGTGAGTAGGCGAAGCTATCGATTGGCTCACGAGGATGGTGGCATCACAGCGTGAGGCGCATGGACGGAGCTTGCTTTGGCGTGTGCTCCATGTGGCGTGCATGAGCTGAGCGCCCGTCAACGAGTGGTGGACGAAGGGTCTGACCGGTCGGTGGGTGGCTCGAGTTGGTTTGTTAAGTGGGTTGAGTCTAGTCAAGTGATCTGGTTTGGTGATTGGTGCGGCTAGCTCGGTTGGTTGAGTTAATTGGTTGGGTTAAGTCAAATGGCTCGGTCGGGTTGGAGGCCAACAGTTGACTGAAGATTTAATTCAAACCTTCAACTCTGAGGTGCTTAAAAATAGCAAATAAATTTCTAAAATTCTAAAAAAAATTTAGAGAGGTTCTTCGGATGATCTAGTACTCATATAAATTTTATAACCTCACTGTTCATATTTTATTTTCTTATTTTTAATTCTTTAACCGTAAGGGTTAATGAAATGTGATTTGAATTTTCTTAGGGTCGATTTCGTTTCTAATTTGGAAAATTTATATTTATTCAAGGTAAATATTATAAGAGTTAAATAAATTGTTTCCGAAGGAAGATCATAAGTTTTATTTATGTTTTCATTTTGAGCTTCGATTTGAGTTGTATGTTTTATTTTGATTTGAAATTTTCAAATGCAAGATTTTGTGCATATGCTCTAGAATTCAAATGCACGTTCAAAAGTTTCAAATAGTTCACCATTTTATACATTTAAAATATAAACCCAAGATTTGGGATGTTACAATAATCATCATGACAGGAGATCGAGAAGGCCAAGAACTAGGTCGCGATACGCAGTCGATTGCATATAGGTATATCCTAGGGGTCCTACATGATGCATTTTGATACTGCTTCCGTGGCTGTTCTTTAAAAGCTATTTGGCCTGGTCGGTCCGTTCTGTAAGTCAAAAGTCGTAAGGTATATTTTTGTTTTGTTTACTATTATGCAATAACTTTACATTTAAGAGATATGTGTGTGATATTCAATGATGTAACTATGGGTACTAGCTACTGATCTAAGGACAAGTGTTGTCAACATAGAGGGGTCCCG
Organism: Hsuehochloa calcarea; assembly: GCA_036346395.1. Classification (NCBI taxonomy): domain Eukaryota; kingdom Viridiplantae; phylum Streptophyta; class Magnoliopsida; order Poales; family Poaceae; genus Hsuehochloa; species Hsuehochloa calcarea. The sequence continues at coordinate 16,493,547 of CM070614.1, read as the reverse complement.
ATTACAAAGAGGGTTCCTGATTACAAATTCGGGGTCCGACACTAGCTCAATTTGAAAGTTCAATTTAGAGTTTCAAAGTTTGGATTTCTAGTTGGTTAATCTACTTCTCAAGTAGAAAGTCCTCCTATCAAATTTAAAAGTTGGATTTTTGAGTTTTTTTAGTGAAACTCAAAAGTTGAATTTTTTGAATTTTGATGTTATGCTTTTTGTTGGAACTTTGATTTTTTTTTTTTGAGTTGAGATGGGGAAGATAGTGAAAGAGGCAAGTTGTTGCGATGGTACGTTGTAGTTTAAGTGCCTCTAAAATGACAAAAAGAGTTTGCTCTAACCTAACTCGAACACATTATGTTGCTAGCTCGCTAGGCTCATCAGGCTTTGATAGGTCATTAGTATGTTACTCTTTACTCTCTCTGTTTCGCAATATTTGTCCATAGTCTCGGGAGTACCCGTTTCCATATATTTCTCTATTGAGAGAATCTATAGTGTAGATATTGTGAATTTTTTTCACACTCTTCCCCTACATAAACTAAATGCTTTGGAAGAGATTAAGTAGTTGGTATGCATGATCATTTCTTATTGACTTTTTTAGATTATTATGTGCATTATGAGTTGTGGACAAATATAGCGAAATAATTTGCAAAAGTATAGTCCGTACTCGTTAGGTGTCGGGACATGAAAATACATCTCAGGAACCCTCTGTGTATTCTGAATTAGTCCCAGATCAGTAGCTAGCTCACACAGGAAATAGTGATAAAATATCATCTATTTATTCGATTTAACTAAAAGATCTTAAAATAACAAATAATAATAACTGGACCTTATGGTCAACATTTACTTAACTTGCCACGTAGGGCTAAAGAAACAATTAAACTCTTGTAGCGGAACGAGAAAACTTCGAAAAGCCAATCAACATGCCCACATGCAATCGAGCGGAGAACGCATGCATTCTAATCTGCAAAACCTACATAGTCCTCCTTCTGAAAGAACTCTTGTGCAACTTGGTATTCATCAACTGATCAACAAAGGCATAATCCGTGAGTACACAAAGCACTCAGCAGGCCGTAGGGAAATGTATGCAAATAGTATTCATGCAAGACTTGCCAAAGGATAGTTGTATGGTTCTTTTACAGAAAGCAGTATTTACAATAAATACAATAAACAGATTGAAATGCGTAATTGAAAAGAATAATAGATAATTAAAAAATTTCTTTGAAACAACCAGTGAACTACCCATTCACTTCCTAACCAAACCAATGATAAGTGAATTCCCCATTCACCAATCGACACAAACCACCAAGTGAATTACCTGTTCATCGAACAAACATTATATTCACCAAGTGAACTTCCTATTCACACTCCGACACAGTTTATAAGAAACTCTATCTCTCGTGTGAAATCCCCGAGCACATCCATAACTGCGGACACAGCTATTCGAATAGTTTTACACTCTGCAGAGATTGTACAGCTTGACCCACATAACACGACTTCTCTAGTTTGTTTGGCATCCGTCGATACCACTGCTCACTACCTTAGGTAAGTAGTCTAGAGCACGTGATAAGGCTTTTACAAAGCTCCTTCTTAACCCAGTTATGTCGGCTAACGTTTCAACACTGAATGTCTCCATCCGACCAGATAGGATCCCCCTCTTACGCCATAGTGAGTACGTACCCCGAAACTCACTCTTCCAAGAAAGAAACGAAATTAAGACATTGCTAATTAATTAGCCAGGTCCTGCCCATACAAGATATGTGGTTGTACGGTTAAGGCCCAGTTCAATGGCGCACAAGATTAAGTTCTTGACAAGTTATTCAGGCGATTTTTCCATGAACCCACAATGTGCTAACCACACCCTGACTAACCACTGACCACTCGCCTGAGTGAAAGCCATTTTGTATAACTGAAACCAATGACATCCCCTATCATGGAACACAAATTTTTAACAATAGTGGCTAACCACCACAATTCCATATATCATTAAGTCAAGATTAAGCATTATGGCAGAGGTGATGCTGAACCCATCGTAACTAAGCTTGACTAAGCATTCATACGATACCCATGTTGGTGATACAAATATATCCAACTAAAATTTACCATGCTAGGGTGACAAAGAATTCATGGCATTCAAGTAATCAACGGAGCCATAATGACAACATATAATAACTAATCCCAAAACAATTGATATAAGATAGCATACAATTGTATAAAAAAAGATACTTTTGAAATCATAGGTTCAATATGATCAAAGGACTACGGCTTGCCTTGCAAAAGATCCTGGTATTGATCTTGATCTTGGTGTACTCCTCCTTGCTCAAAATTACTCAAAGTAGCAATGTCTACTCACAAACAAAGCAAATAAACTAAATAAATACAAAATCGAGATAAAAAAACTCCAAAAATTAAATACAAATCCTAGATAAATAGAGCTTGAATTTAGATGAATTTAGATATTTGAATGGGCTAAATCGGAGTTCGGATGCAAAAGATATGGGCTTTGGAAGTTTGAAATCACATAAAATCATGAAAATCAGATTATATGGATTTACTGAATTATTTTTCAACTGAAAAATAAATTAATGACGTCAGCATCAAATTTCAGCCAAAAATTAATAAGAAAATCCACCTTACATGTTAACCCACATGTGAGCGACTTGGTGCACCGTGGACTGAGTTCACCGAAGCTTGGACTTGCTTTGGGGGTGGGAGTGCTACATGGCTGCTGACCAGAACGCCACACAAGCAAATTTGATGACGTGGCCGAGGAGGTGGCAGCTGAGGTGGATTGGCACGCTGGCGCAGAGAACAACGTAGAGAGAGCAGGGCACGAAGTACCAAAATGGAACCCTGGAGAGTTGGTGAAGCTACTGGAGGTGGTGGCTTGGCCCGGGTGGCAGTGGTTCGTCGGCGGTGGCGTCAATGCCGATGGCAAGATGATGGTTGTCGGAGAAGAAGGAGATGACCGGCGGCGGCACTGCGGCGGCGGAGAAGCAACGAGAGGCGAGGGGTTTGGACGAGAATAGCATGGAGCACAAGCTGACACGCTTGAAAGAGCTAGGTGCTTACCGGCCGAGTAGATCGGCAAAGGGAGGCGGCGGCTAGTTGTCAGACGAAAACAACAATGGCGCTCTGGAGTTCCTCGGATGATGTAGCTCTTGCTATTGCGGACCAGTTGGCGGTGGAATCACGGCCGGAGGTGGACTGATGGCGGCGAATTCCAACGTCGAAGGAGCTTCGGTGGTCAACGGCTCTTCGGCGATTGCGGCGCAATGAAGACGAGGCAGGGTCGGCTCCTTAGGGTTTTGAGGAGAGGAGCTCCGGGTGAAGAAATTGGTGCGGATGGTCGGCTTTAAATAGCACCGGGGAAGGAAGAGTCCGAGGGAGAGACGGCGGAGGCAGCGCGAAGAACTCGGGCGCTAGGAGTCCCGAAGGAAGACGACGACGCGTTGGCGCAGCGACGGGTCCACCGGACAACGGGAGAAGGCAACGACGCGCACGAGTAGGAGTTTGGGCTGCGGCTCGGGAGCGGACAAAAGAAAACAGGGCCGGCTGGGTTGGGACGACTTGGAACAGTGTTGGGTTTCGGCCCGCTACTGTTCTGGGAATTTAGAATATGTTTTTCTTTTTAGAAAATAGCAGAAAATGCAAATAGCAAATGAACTCAAAAAAATTCTAGAAAATATATCCAAGCACATAGAACCCAAATAAAATAATTTTGAGAATAGTTAATGTTGGAATTAATCATATTAAATTGTTTTCGACCTCTAAAAATTCCAATTAAGCTTTAACTTTAGTAGAAAAAATTCAGATGGTTATTTTTCTTTTTAAAACTTGAAAACAAACCAAATTTTTGGGATGTTACAAACCTCCCCTTAAAGGAATCTTGTCGCCGAGATTTGGGTTGACTAAGGAATAGGTTCAAACGCAGGTCTAACTTAAAGGCTTACTGGAAACGACATTCTGAACGATTTGAACATCTTCTGCGGTGACGTGATTCAGTATTCCTCTTGCTGTAGTTGATGGAGTCCTGATAGCTTGATTTGGAGTTTGAGGCATTCCTCTTCCTGCTCTTGGCAAAGGAGTCCTGGCTGGTGTAGGTCCCAAATGGAAAGGAATTGGTGTCGGCCCTTGCTTCTACGAACATGTAACACCCTGGCTATTCGGAAGCCAAGATGCTACCTAAAGATACAACATACCATCAAATTGCGGAATAAGATTCAATATGACTCTAATCAGACAACAATACCATGGTAACGAGGTGAAAATAACCAATTCATCAATGGTGAATAATCAAGGAACTAATCATGGAACGACATGACATGAAATATAAACATTACTTATTACAGTTCATCTCTCATCAAAGATTAACATAGTTGAATCCATTAATAAAAATATAATGTAATAAACTGTGTGGAACGTGCTGGTCTACTCCCTCCCATTAACATTATCATCAACAAGGTTCACCTAAATAAACACAGAAAAACAAGGGTGAGTCGAAACTCAGCAAGTACAATAAACAATTCAACATACCAGGTTATGAACAAGTCAGTCACATTACGAATTAAGAATTAATCTCTAAAAATTTATGTATATGAATGGAATGAATGGATGCATTGAAAGGAATGGGCTAACACATGCTCATGAATTGAATGAACATATGCAATGAATTTTATCACTTTCTTCCACATGGATTATCAAATAGGAACGGAATGTGCATCATGGAATATGAACATGGATCATCAACTCATCGGCACAACAACCAACAGCGAGCGTTCCACAGAAATCAATATATCTTAACACATTGGAATTGCATGTAATGGAATATGAATATTGATTAACATCTTTGACTGAAAACATGGATCATAGAAATATTAGCATGAACACAAACACAGATCATTCATCAATGTAAAGAATTCCAATGTACTTGCCTTTCGCGTCGTGATGCGTTAGCAAGCAACGAAGGTGTTCCCACACGCGATGCCTCGCCGCCTACACAAGTACATATTTGGAATAAGGATAACGTGGCACGACTTAGCTACAGGAGACCTACACTAACCCTCCGACTAACGAACACAATTAACGGAGTTAAACTGACATTACACTATTCAGCCACCTGCCCATCCTACTGGACAGTAGTACAAGAAAAATCATAATAAATTATCTGGGACTCAAAACGGCATGAAACCAGCGTCCAATGAAACTTAACAGATAAACCTTCAAAACACTAGGAGACAAGATTTCCTAATTATGCCCGTACAAAAGGCTAATCTGCAATTGAAAGTGCGTAACAGACATCTGACCAGACTACAGAATAGCAGCAAGGAAAAATACCCTAACTTTCATTTTACAGATCCAATGGAGGTGATCTTTATCAACTTGGAAAGATTATTTAAAGGGATACAATAACCTAGTTGGGTAGAAATTCTGAATCTGACACTAACTTGATCAAATCCGAGGAGCAAACCGACAGTCCCCAGATCTCAGACAGACAGAACAGCGCGCGGTTAAAAATTTATATCTCCTAAACCGTAAGACGGAATCTCATGATATCGGTGCCAAAAGAAATCTAACGAGCTCAGGAACAAAATTTGAGCAGACGAAAACCCAATATTCAGCCTCTAAAGAATCAAAACTGGCCCGACAAGACAATCTGCCAAATCACGTCAGCTCTCTTGGACAGTCGCGGTAAAACTACCATATCTCCTAAACCGTAACTCTAAATCAAATGATCTCGGTGCCTAAAGAAAGCTAAGACCGAGGGCTACAACATTCTAAGAGGTGGACAGATCAAAAAAACGTATGGAACTTACCCAAATATGACGAACAAATCTGGCGTAGGGGGAAGGAGAAAGTGGCCTACGGCAGGGAGGAGGGTGGCGGCTCCAAGTGGGGGAAAGGGGGAAGGGGGTTTAGGGTTTTTAGGGGAAGGTCATCCTGATGAGGACATCGACCCTAAGGATACAACCACTGCTTCAACTTGCTGCACTGCATCCTCTACTTCTTTTACTTCACCAACATCTTCTCCAATTGGACTTTCGGCTAATGCAATGCCATATTACCCAATTAGATCGAGCTACGTCTACATGCCATGGTGCTACGTCTACACACCATGGTACTATGTGTACATGCCATGGTGCTACTACATGTGCCAGCGGGAGTTCAATTTGGATACATTTTGGTCGATCAGTTCGGAATCACCGGCGGCACCAACTTAAAACAGATATAACTTTTGCAAACGGAGTCCGATTCGGGTGTTCTTGGGCTTGTTGGAAATCTAACGACGATATCTTTCCAACGGATCCAGCTTCACCTCCAAATTCCTTCTGTAGACTTCGAAATCGTCAAAATAAGGTGCTATGTCACTAATTTGGGCCGATTTAGGCCTTATAATCGTCTAGGAATTGGCCCATATGCAGCCGCCCACTGGGGTGTGATTACTATTCATGTGAACAGTAATTCATGCCTTTAGTCCCACCCCTCTACTTCTTTTAGATTTGTGGCTCCTCATCCCCTATTTAAGGAGGACGCACCCCCTCTAGTTTCCTTGGATTTTATTTAGTTAAAAGTTAGCCTTGTTGCAACTTCGTGTATTGGCTTGTGTCGACTAGACCAACCATAATACCGCTTTTCGAAATCCCAATTTTAATATTTCAATCTTTATTTGCAATTTCAGATTGCTTTATCTTGTTCTTGCGTGCTTCTTGATTGTATGCGGGAATCGACCTTCGTGGTCGAGTCAGCGGGTATTCGTGCATGGTTGATAACGACTTGTCGATCAGTTCAGCGATTGCGTGGTTTCGAGCCTTGCGTGTTCATAGCCAGGATCGTCAGAGTTGAGCGACGCCTACCGGACTTATCGTTCTCATCGAAAGATCGGGCCAACAAATCAAACCTTAGGGTTCATCAATCCCCCCTTTGGCCGGCCCCCTCTTGGGCCACATGGGTCGTGGCCCAAGGCCCAGGTTGTCGGGAATTCACGGAAACCCCCTTGTGATCACTGAAAATTGTAATCCTTGTTTAATTCTTTCTCCTGAATACTCTCCTATTCGCCCGAATAAATTTCAGGGTATTACAGAACACTTGTTGGCATAATGACCTATCTCATGGCAATTGAAACAAGTAAATCCTGCGGTAGGATTGTTGGTCCTTTGAGGCTGATGATTGTTGTTGTTACTAAAATTGGCAATTCCTGAGTTTCCTGCATGCAACACTGGGGCAGGGGTTTTGAAACCGGTAGATGAATTACTAGCACGAAAAGGCTGTTGAGCATTGGTCCTTACTCTTTGTAGCTGATTCTGATGAACTCCATGTTGTATTATTCTTCTTTTACAAGATTCATCCAACTCACGACGAGAATCTTTTATGAGTACGGCTTTATCCACCATATGCTGGAAATCCACATAATCATTCCCGATAATATGCACTTTCAAACTGGGGTTAAGTCCACACTTGAATCGCTTCTGATGTGCATTACCTGTAGTGACATCTTCTGGAGCATAGCGAGAAAGTTGAGTGAACTTGTTGAGATATTCACCCAAAGACATGTTTCCTTGTTGTAGCTCAAGAAATTCATTCTTCTTCATTTCCACTATACCATCGGAACATGCGCTTAACGAAAAGCTGTTGAAAATTCTCCCCAAATAATGGCTTACGAATCCCCATGAGCTGTGATGTAGTTCTCCCACCATTCTGCGGCAGCTGTACCTTCCAATTGATGTGAAGCATAAAGAACTTTCTCACGATCATTGCATTGAGTAGTGGCGAGCTTTTTCTCAACGAAGCAAAGCAAATCTTCTGCGTCCAAAGGTTCTAACAAAAGAGCAAATGTAGGTGGACGAGTCCTCATAAACTCTGCTAACTTAGAATGATGATGAGCTGGCGGCTGAACAGAGGCCGCTTGACTATTCTGATTATTCTGATTCAACAAGTTAACTATTGCAGCGGCAGTTTGACTTTGCTGAGTCATCATACTGCTCATATTCTACATCATTGCACTAATGAATTGAGTTTGAGCTGCTAGAAGTTGTGCCATGCTTGGTTCTGTGGCTCCAGGGATTGGTGACTAGCCACTAGCATTGACATTGGCATTGACATCATCTAACTGAGTATGGCTCGATGTGTTGCGAGTGTCAACTATCTACGATGATTCTCCACGGGTTTGTTAGATAAGGTAGACAAGCAATGTAGATGAGAGGGAATAGCACAATAGATGAGATAAACAAGGTAGAGTGGATAGAAACAACTTATTTAGGGGAAACAGATTGTACCCAAAGACAAGAAACAAGAAAGCATAGCTGGAACGCTATGAAAGAACAATTAAACTCTTCAAATTAAAGCTTAGTGTGACTGCAACATAATACTTGACAGCAAAACTGCAGGTCCCACTTTACACACAACCCAAATAAAGACCTATGCAATAACGAACTAAAACGCTACTAAAAACTCTAATAGGACGGCTCCCACTCTAGACTAGAAAATGAAGACTCTTCAACTTCTGGTTCTGAATCGCTGTAGAACACCCGCGAGTTGCGAACTGCCGGTGGAGACTCTAGACGAACAGCTGGCACAAAGTGATGAAGATACTCCTTACGATTGCCGGTGATTCGTTGCATTTCTTCTAGACTGGGTGGAATAGGTGACGACAATGGAACTGGTGATGGAATAGGGACTTATTCCTATTCTCCTTCTGGTTCAGGAATGGCTGGTACTGACGCTACTTGCATCACATACTTCCGAACCAACTTGGACAAACTGATCTGGTGCAATCGATAAATCCTTCGAACAACTTTTTGGGCAGCCATGACTGCTAACATATCTTCAAGCTTGTCGTAACACTTCCTACTGTGATGACTGCTAACATATCTTCAAGGCTTCCAATCCTCACGATGAAATATACCTCATTTTGAATCCAATTATGTGCCCCTTCACTTTCTTTTCCTTGGTGAAGTAAGTTGCACCACTTCTTGTTCCCAAACTCTGCAGCAAGCACTGAAGAACTCCAGGCCAATCTCCTCTTTGATCGGGATACACTTGAACCATCTAGAGAAATTAACAGGATCAGACTGTCAAATTAAGATCACAACAAAGTTCAAATTGTAATACTCAAACTTAATCGGGTAATTAGAAAGGAAGCCGAGGGGAGAAAACCAAAGTAAAAGAATGCAATGTTTCTGAAAAAGGGGTTATCTATAAAATTTCGCAAACCTGGGCCGCGGGCCGTGGCTGTTGGAAATATGCCCTAGAGGCAATCATAGAGATGATGATATTTCGTTGTATCCATGATTTAATAAATGTTCCTTGAATATTGCCTTTGTGTTGATTAACAAGTATGTGACTTGTTTGTGAAACTCTTTTCTTGTATGGTTATTCTAAAGTTGTCCCTAGTCGGAGTTCATGTGAGGACACACGTGAATGGTGGATTAGCACATGTATCGGTTGATGACTATGTTTCACAGGTCATAGACATGGAGATGTCAAACCAATAATGTGGACACATGTTTAGAACATGGGGTTGGACCGACCCAAACTGAGACATAACAAATATACTTATGGTTCTCTCTACACAACGTGTACGCCTTGTCCTTAGACCTAAGATTGTCGCATGTACTTGAGATGTGAATCGACCTACTTAGGGGCTATCAAACACTACTCGAATGGCGGGTAGTTATAAAGGTAGTTTTGGGTTTGTCATGAAGCATCTTTGCAGGTATGGTCGATCAAGATGGGATTTGCACCTCTCTACGAGAGAGATATCTCTGGCCCCTCGGTGATCGGATCCGAAATGCATGGCCATACTACTTAAGGTTAAGAGTTAACCTAGTAAGGGATTAGGATCACAAGATCGAGAAAGAGTGGTCGACTTGGAGCTCGAGAATATCGTGAGGCAAAGGGATTGGCATGTACATAACGTTGCGTTGGTTCGTCCGATATGATCTTTGTGTACGTTTAGGAGTTGGGGCGTCTTGCTAGAGGCCGCTACCAACTATTGACCAAGTATGTGTACTCGTGTCATGTCTAAGCGTCACGTGAACCTAGAGGGTCACACACTTAAGGGATGAAGCCTAATCGGATTAGATCCGAATTAGAGTGGGCATTGAGTCCTAATGGGCCTCTATTGGTAGAAGCCCATTGTAAGGGCGTCTATAAAAGGAGGGCAAGGCGCTCGGGTTGGGTGCGATTTTGGGACCCTCAAACCATGGCCGCCACCTCTCCCATGCCCTAGTCGCTCGCGCGGATCTAGCAGTCCGGTGTGCGTCGCTTTTCTCCCGTACGTGTGGATACCTTTGGAGGCGCTGCATCTGTAGCGTTTGGACGAACCGCAAGAGGGAGCTGTGCGTGGGACGCCGCGATGAGGACGAGGAAGTAGTACGACTACTCTGCCCCGACGTGCTGCATCAACTTAGTACGACTACTCGCCTGACGTCTTTGCATCGGTTTCGCTTTCTTGGCGTCTAGTGGTAAGACCGTGATCTATAACTGCAGTGATCTTGGTTTACGGGTAGAATTTTTATTAATTTGCACTAGTGTAGCCTACCCTTGACCCTTCAGTGGTATCAGAGCCAGGTTGCTGTCTTGTTATAGGTTCGGGTGATTTGCATATGGCGATATGTAAGTCGGTATGATCAATGTGATCGATTGTATAGTTCTGGTACTAGATTGATAATCGATGTTACGTGATCATTACGCTAAGGTCGTGAAACAACATACCCTACCGGTCGGAATCACCATCGGGGTGAAGCGGTGACACGAAACCCGGTTGCGAATCACGAAGATCAATATGATTGGTCGAATCGAACTTAGATTGATAATCGATGTTCCGAGATCATCTTTGCTAAGGTCGTGAAACAACATACCCTACCGGTCGGAATCACCATCGGGGTGAAGCGGTGACACGTAAAACCGATTGCGGAATGCGAAGATCAATATGATTGGTCGAATCGGAACCTAGATTGATAATCGATATACCGTGATCGTGCTATCGGGCTCCATGAGCCGAAAGTTGTCTGGGTTCTCAAACCACGGCATGCTGCACGCAAAGATCTATACAAATTGGTCGAATCGGAACAATAGGTGTTTTGTGGTAAATATGATTTACCGATCAAAATCCTAAGTAAAAATTGCATAGATTGGATCTCTGTTTTTGCGGCGCGCGCCTTGAATCCTGATGAAACCCCTCGACCCCCTATCTGGTAGATTGCGATTCTATGCATAACTTGTTTTTGCAGGATGTATGTGACCAGTATGGCCTAATGTGTATGTGATGCATGTTTGTAATATTTTCATGACCTGCATGTCATGGGTTCGGCAACACGGCTGGAGCCACTGTGTTGTCAAAATATTGTATTAACGGCCTGCGTGCCAACTTGTGATGATTCCTGGTATCCATGTATATTATTACTAGCTGTTATGAGTAATAGCTTTTATTAGTACTCGGAGGACACATCACTTGGAGGGATGGCATACATTAACCATGGAGATGGAGATCAACATGGTGGACAGATTCTATGGCGATGGAGATCACCATGAGAAAATGGGCCATCTTGAGTCACTGTGTGAATGCTATTCCTGTTTGTTTTACTCCTATGCATGTTTGAATGGTAGAAGTATAACGATCCCTCACAAAATGTTAAGTTAAACATATGCCCTCCCAACTAAACTCTGCACCATCCCATGTCTTGTAAATTGATGGTGGGTCTATAAAATTAGGGCACCATCAAATTTCCTTGACTAGATGGGTTTGTATCGGATACATACATGCATAAGGATTGGTGAACTTAACAAGGTTATCATAAAGGTTATGGGCCTTGGGGCATAAAGGTTGGGCGCCGGGGCATAGAGATGTCACCCAACAACAAGAGTCATATAGAGATATGATTAGTAAGGTGTTGCTTACCGAATTACGGTGTCTCCTAGCGGTGATGCAAAAGCTCACTAGTAGACTCGTTAATTGCGGATCTTGAATCGCTAAGAATCAATGGAGGGATATTGATTTTAGTGGGAGTACATTCTATTAAATTTGTTTAATACAGTTTACTCCATCATGGTTTTATTTGTCTTAGTATTTTGCATTTTCTATTGTAGATCAATGGCATCTAGCAACCGCGCACACCCTTTTGCTTTGCGATCGATTCTTGAGAAAGAAAAATTAAATGGAACAAACTATTCGGACTGGGTCCGTAACCTGAGAATTGTTCTCAGGGCAGATAAAAAGGAAAACGTTCTGGACACCCCAATCCCAGAAGAGCCTGCTATCAATGCGACTGCTGCTGTTAAAAATGCCTACAAGAAAGCATGTGATGACTCTCTTGAGATTAGCTGTCTTATGCTTGCATGCATGGAACCTGACCTTCAAAAGCAGTTTGAGGATCAGGAAGCGTATGATATGATCATGGCGCTTAGGACATGTTCGAACACGAGCCGGGGTGAGCGATTCAATGTCTCTAAGGCTTTTTTGGAATGCAAGCTAATGAAGGTGCGCCGTAGGCCCACATGTAATCAAAATGGTTGGTTATAGTCAGACTTTGGATAAACTTGGTTTTCCAATTGGCCAAGAGTTGGCAACTGATTTCATTTTGGCGTCTCTTCCACCTAGCTATGGACATTTCATTTCGAACTACCATATGCATGGGGTGGAAAAGGGCCTTAATGAGCTTTGTGGGATGCTCAAAACAGCAGAGAGTGATATTAAGAAGTGTGCAGGCCCTAGCCATGTGATGGCTGTGCAGAACAAGTCTAGCTTCAAGAAAAAGGGTAAGAAGCCATGGGCAAACAATAAAGGCAAGGTTAAAGATATGATCTCGAAGTCAACGCTGTAATACCCCGAAGGTGATTCGGCTTATTAGAAGAAGTTTCGGAAGAGGGAGCTAATCGAAAAACCAGAATCATCTTTTCACCGGGGGGTTTTCTGTGATTTCACGGCAACTGGGCTGGGCCACGGCCCGGAGGGGCCCATGTGGTGGCTGGTCATAAGAGGGGGGGTTCCCACCCCCCAAACCCTAAACTCCACATTTCTCTCCCCTCCCACCCTTTGGGAGCCGCCCCCTTCCCCTTGCTGTGCACCGCCTTGTACGTCGATTTTGGGTAAGATGCGTTCGTTTTATGTCTTGTCCATCTCTTAGAAAGTTGTAGGTATTGTTCTTAGATTTCCATAGCCACCGAGATCACGTGATTCCGCCTTACGGTTTAGGAGATATGATTTTTTTAGTGCGCGCTGTTCTGTCTGTCTGACGAGAAAGATCTGTCGGCTTGAATCTAGGTTTTGATTTAGTTAGAGGCATTTCCAGAACCTCCACCCAAATAAGTTATTGTAGCCCTTTAAATTATCTTTCAAAGCTGATAAAGATCATCTCCATTGGATCTGTATAATGAAAGTTATGATATTTTCTTTACCACTGTTCTGAATTTTGGGCAGATAATTGTTAGTGTTTTCATCTATTGTTTAGACTACTGTAGAGGCCGAATCTGGGTTTTTTCCCTTCTAGTGTTTTATTTCTGGGAACGTTAGCTTTCTTTTGGCACCGAGATCAGGAAAATCCGATTTGTAATGTGGGAGATATGAATTTTTGATTCTAACTGTCGATCTCATCAAAAGCGAGGTCTTTGTTCAAATTAGGGGCGAATCGAACCTTCACCCAACTAAGTTATTTTAGACCTTAAAATTATCTTTCCAAGCTGATAAGAATCATTCTTATTGGATCAATAGGTTGAAAGTTCGCCATTTTCTTTATCTCTCGATCGTATTCAGACGGAGCGTAGATGGGTTACATTTAGGTGTTAATTAGCCCTCTGTTTTGGCGAATCGAGGATTCCACCAACTAATATTTTGTAGCTTTGATCTGTTAAGATTCGGTGAGCACTAGTTTCAGGTCTTTTGGAGTTACAGATAATTAATGGTGATTTTTCTAGTATCATTTGCCAGTTTAGCGTGTAATCGGTCATTGGGTAAACTTGGTAAAATTGATGCCGTTGTTTGGGTGGGAGAGATAGAGGGATGGAAGGGCTCTTGTAGCAATGTCATACCTTGTTATTCTTATTTCGATTATACATTTGTGTAGGCGGTGAGGCGGTGAGTGGAGGGCATCTTCATGTCCTCCTATTACGTCACATCGCGGAAGGCAAATACCCTATCTTTGTTTGGTGATGTTTCCAATTGTTTGTTTGATGTTGGGATAAATTGTGAATACCTTTTTCTATCCATCCCGATGTTTATTTCATTTCAAGAAGATGATTCTTGTGATTAAAGAATTAGCATTCATTTCGGTTGTTGCATTCCATTACATGCAACTAACTTGTGTGGCATCCTTGATATATTATGTTGTGTGGGAATGCATACTCATACTTGTTTACACATGTTGTTGAATGCCACGTGTCTTTTCCACTAATGTGTGTTATTCATTCATACCATGAGAAATCATCATATTCATTCATAAAATTCATTATGACCACGGAGTGGATTCTTTTAGTAAGTCCCATCAATTCGGTATGGGCATTTGAAAGACCCATCAATTCCGGCATGGGCATTTGAAAACCCACCATTCCAATGTGGGTAGTGTTGACCACCATTCCAATGTGGCAACTTAGACACCGTATGAAACGTTCTTCATACGGTGATTGGGTCCCGTGATTTCATGGCACGGGCTTAAGTGAACACCGACGGTGTATCACTCGCTATCTATTATATAAGTCGTGATTAGTCCATTCCTTCAATGCATTCTTTCATTCCATCCATTCATGTATTCATTCCATTCAATCATATATGTGTTCCAAGATTTGTTCGTAATTCAACCTGGATTGTGTTGTCCACTCTATGTTTGATTATTCTTGTATTTACTTCTGAGTCTTGACTCACCCTTGCTTTGTATGTTTTAATTAGGTAATTGAGGAGAAGACAAGGTGATTTGGTGGGGTAGTTCGACACTTGCACTTCACTTTTATCCAATCGAATAATTATTATTACCTTTCAGTCAAGCTAACTTGTTAAATAAATTTCAGTTGTAATAATCCAACTTTGGTATTGCTTGTTCGTCGTGGTATTATATCTGTTTATCCATTCTTTTCCATGAATCGGTGATCGTTTATGGTCATTCTTTAGAAATTATTGTTGATTGAATCAGTATAATCCGGCTTTAATGCTATTCTTAGTAGTTTGATAGTTTTGCGTGACATCTTGGCTTCGAATAGCGTGGTGTTACAAGCGCCTAAACCTATTCTTTGGACACGAGGTGAGACAGTATGCTTCTATTGTAAAGAAACCGCCACTGGAAGAGAAAGCGCAAGAAGTACATGGATTCCGAGAATGCAAGAAGAAGAAGGTCGGAAGTAAGACTTCCACCCATGGTACACTTGTCATAAATGTTTTAGACATTTTCTCGTGATTCTCCTATTAACTCTTGGGTATTTGATCTTTGGATCGCTTGCTCACATTTGCAACTCGATCACGAGGGCTAATAAGAAGTAGAGGAGTCGCAAGAGGTGAAGTTGATTTTCGCGTCGGAAATAAAGCAAGGGTTCTTTGCGTTGACCGTCGGCACCATGCAACTTCAACTTCCTTCAAGATTTATTATGGAATTGAATAATTGCTATTATGTTCCTAGTATGAGTCGAAACATTTTATCCCCTCATGTTTGATGAGAGATGGTTATACATTTGCAAGTAAAGACAATGGTTGTTTGATCTCTAAAATGAAATGTTTGTGGCTTTTGCACCCATTGTGAATGGGTTATTTATTTTAAATCTTGATGATCGCCCATCTTTAACATAAATGCTAAAAGACTTGACCTAATGATTTGAATCCCACCTATGTTTGGCATTGTCGTTTGGGTCACATAAGTGAAAAGCGCATGAAGAAGCTCCATGATGATGGTCTTCTAACTTCATTTGATTTTGAATCATACGAGACATGTGAAGCTTGTTTGCTTGGTAAGATGACCAAATCACCTTTCAAAGGTTCTTTTGAGAGGGCGTCAGACTTGTTGGAAATCATACATACTGATGTATATGGACCAATGAGCACGACTGCTAGAGGTGGATTTCATTACTTCATAACTTTCACTGATTATTTTAGTAGATATGGCTATGTCTACTTAATGAAACATAAGTCTGAAACTTTTGAAAAGTTCAAAGAGTTCCAGAATGAGGTTGAAAATCAACGTGCCAAGAAAATTAAGGCTCTGCGATCTGATCGTGGTGGCGAGTATTTGAGTCATGAATTTAGCAATCATCTGAAGAGTTGCGGAATTGTTCCTGACTAACACCGCCTTTAGCGCCTCAAAGAAGCGGGGTATCCGAAAGCGTGAATCGGACCTTGTTGGACATGGTTCGATCTATGATGAGCCGATCGGATCTACCATTATCATTTTGGGGTTACACTCTAGAAAGCGACTTTCACACTTAATAGGGTACCATCTAAATCGTAGTTAAGACACCATATGAGATATGGGTAGGAAGAGTCACGGTTTGTCTTTTCTAAAGATTTGGGGATGAGGCGTTTGTCAAGCAACTACGATCGGACAAGCTCACACCCAACTCGGATAAATGCATTTTCGTGGGATATCAGAAGGAAACCTTTGGATATTACTTCTACAACCGACGAGAGGGCAAAGTGTTTGTCGCTCGAAGTGGTGTTTTCCTATAGAAAGAGTTTCTCAACAAGGAGACAAGTGAAAGAACGGTGCAGCTTGAAGAGGTTCAAGATGAACCAATCGGGGAAGACTCGACAAATGATGCCCACGTGGCAGAACAAGTTGAGGAACCCATGGCAAAGGAAGCACCACCACCACGAAGGTCGAAGGCTCCAATGTCGTGAGATATATTATTGTTAGACAATGATGAGCCTACGACCTATGCGGAAGCAATGATGGACCAGACTCTGAGAAATGGCATAGTGCCATGAGATCCGAGATAGCATCCATGGGAGACAATCAAGTTTGGAACTTGGTTGACCCGCCTGATGGTGTTAAAACCATAGAGTGCAAATGGATCTATAAAATGAAGATTGATATGGATGGAAATGTTCATATCCATAAAGCTCGACTTGTCGCAAAAGGTTTTCGGCAAGTTCAAGGAGTTGACTACGATGAGACCTTCTCACCTGAGCGATGCTTAAATCTATACGGATCATTCTAGCTATTCTTTGCATATTTCGACTATGAGATATGGCGGATGGATGTCAAAACGGCTTTCCTTAATGGAAATTTAACCGAGGATGTGTATATGATACGGCCAGAGGGTTTTGTCGATCAATCAATGCTAGAAAAGTATGCAAACTTCAAAAATCCATTTATGGATTGAAGCAAGCATCTCGGAGTTGGAACATTCGTTTTGATGAAGTGGTCAAAGGGTTTGGCTTCATCGAAAACGAAGAAGAATCCTGCGTGTAATATTCTGAAAATAATAATAATAACAATAATAATAATAAATTAATTAGTTAAGGAATTTAGGGCTTGTGCGTAATTAAAGAATTTAGTATACGTGGAAATAGGATATTTGAAATTTTATGAGCTATATAAATAGATTTTGGGTTCTCTAGAAACCCTAGTTTTTTTCTTTTGTTTCCAAGCAGCGCGTATACGATTTTCTGCCGCTCGGTCTTGGCGCCCTGACGGCTATTGCCTTGCTGCGTCGCCAAGCCGAGCCGGCCGCCGACCGATTTCGCCGCTTAGCCGATCTCTTGATTTTGTCGCTTCTGGCTTTCTTCGCTGCCGTCTGCTATTTGGGCTGCTTGCGATCTGGCTGATTCTGTTCTTGCTTTTCCTGCGATTCGAGCGCTTCGCTGCTGTATTCTTGTTTCTACGACAGTGAAGCCATCTGCCTGTTGTCGTCGGTCATTCTTCTTGCTCGCTCGACTTCGCCTTGAGCCGTGCTCTTCCGCGATCAATCGCTTGGCTGCTGCGTTCTTTGTGCCAAGTCTTGTTCTTGTTCTCTGGACGCCACCGTAGGCCGAGCGAAGCGAAACTCTTGAGCTACCGCCGACGCCTGCGATCATCGCGTAGAGGTCAATTCTTTGCCGCCTTTTTTCTTGGCAAGGTCTATTGATTTGCTAAGACACTGCCGTCCTTTTTGTCTTCATGCAAACAAATTGTTAGCTTCAGTGGATACTGGATTGCATAATTACTTTGTGTAGTGGCGTACTGCCTTGCCTTGGTTGGATAGTAGATGGGAGTGTTTGATCTGGTGGTTTCCCAAGACATATGAATACGTAATTCATTGAGAGGTGCCGAATTAGAAGTAGATGTATTAAACTCTGCTAATTAGTAGTTGATTAATTAATGTGATTTACATGCCTGCACCTGATTAGCTAATTGCTTTAGGATAAATTAATTGAGGATAATTAGAGAAGGTTCTATAGTTTTTAGTCAAAGTGCCGATTAATAGATCTAATTATTATGCTGTTTTGTTGTACGATTTGTTCGGGTACCTTAAGGGCGAATCTTGGAAATATCATCTACTAGTTAATTGTAGATAATTTTGATATCTTTCTTTAGCATATTTAAACATGTCAATCGGACAAGTAGAATTTGAGTTATGATTTTCGGAAGACCGCTGTTTTTACGGTTGTCGTCTTTCGGCGCTGTTTTGGTAGACTGTGGATTAAAAATAGTAGATAGCTTAATTAGAGTTTTTGATCTACACGAAAGTTGTAGATAATTGTCCAATGGTTCTGTAGAATCTGAGAACGCGAGTTTTGGTTGAGTAAATCAAAAGTTATGAAGTTAGTAAGGCTGCTGTTTCGAAGCGGACAGACCGACTTTCTGGGCTAAATACGGAGGGTTAGATGATTTAATTAGAAGTCTTCGTAATCTAAGAAAATGTGGGTAATTTTATGAAGAATCCAGAATGGGGTGGTTTGTGGTGATCGGACTTTCGAGTCAAAAGTTACGCTCTTTTTAGTAACAGGACAGCAATGGGTAACTATTCGGTACCGGAGTAACGTGGTATATTTGGGGACGTGTAGGAGCGATGTCGGTTGATTGTTGTTCTTATGATGCTGTAGCTTGTTTTGAGATTTGTGTATTTAATGTAGGGGAGGCGTCGTACTTGTTGCCATCTGCTAGTCAAATTGTGCGTCGCAACTAGTAAAGGCAAGTGCATGGTAGACAACGATTAATGATCGATCACTGTTTTCTTTATCTTCTATTACCATTATTGTTGTGCTTTTATTTTATTTAATTGCAAGCAATAGAATGGTATGGATTTATATTGTTAATGGACATGATGAAAAGTTGGATATGATGTTTATGATGGAGTTTGCATGTTTGCATTCATAAGCATCTTTGCATAAGAGAAGGTGATCATGATTGATCACAACTCCACGGGAGTGGAGAAGGTCCCCGATCCTTGAGGAGGAACGGGCTTGAGAGTGAATGTTGTCGCGAGCATTCACTCACGCTATACCTGATATCTGTGAAAGAAGTGCATGTGGACATGTAGAGTAGATTTGCATTGATACATGAGATTAATGGATGTGAATCAAATAGAAGTACTGTGATGATAATGAAGTTATTGAATGCTGTTGATTTATTATTGTTCGTTGTTTATGGATGTGTTTGCTGAGTCGTGGACTCACCCTTGCTCTATTGTTGTCTTTAGGTGATCTTCGAGGATGCCGTAACTGAGGGCGAGTAGAGCACATGGACAACACATGATCATTTGCCATAAGAACCTTTTCATTCACAATTGGATTACACTTGGACATGTTAGTTATTGAATAAAGTTTAGGACATCATTTGGACTAGACTATTTGCTTTATTAATTCGGATTCATTGGTTGAGGCCATTTTGGATTATTTATCTGGTTATAATTCCCATTGCTTATTTACTATCGTTTGAACCATAATTATGCATGTCCTGTTTGTGGTCCATTGATATGTTTATTGCTGATTTCTTCATGTAATTTTATAGTGTGTCATTAATTATTGGTTTAGAGGGTAGTGTGGTGGCATTCTAGGCTCAGTGTTGGGCTGGGGTGTTACACTGCGTTTACAAGAAGGCAAGTGGGAGCTCGCTCGTATTTCTAATCTTATATGTAGATGACATATTACTGATTGGAAATGATATTCCTATGCTCGAGTCCGTTAAGACCTCACTGAAAAATAGTTTTTCAATGAAGGACTTAGGGGAAGCAGCATATATTTTGGGTATAAAGATCTATAGAGATAGATCAAAAAGGCTAATAGGATTAAGCCAGAGTACTTACATTGAGAAAAGTGTTGAAACGGTTCAACATGGAGGAGGCAAAGAAAGGGTTCTTGCCCATGTCTCATGGCATAAATCTTGGCAAGACTCAGTGTCCTTCGACAACTGATGAGCGAGATCGCATGAGTAAGATTCCATATGCTTCGGCCATTGGATCTATCATGTATGCTATGATATGTACTCGCCCAGATATTTCCTATGCTCTAAGTGTTACGAGCAGATACCAAGCTGATCCCGGTGAGAGTCACTGGACAGCGGTTAAAAACATCCTCAAGTATTTGAGAAGAACTAAGGATGTGTTCCTAGTCTACTGAGGTGAGGAAGAGCTCGTTGTAAATGGTTACAGCGATGCAAGCTTCCAAGCGACAAAGACGATTACAAATCGCAATCGGGTTTTGTGTTCATTTTGAGCGGTGGTGCGGTCGATTGGAAGAGTTCCAAGCAGGAGATCTGCGACTCTACAACGGAGGCCGAGTACATTGCGCTTCAAGCGGCAAAGGAAAGTGTTTGGATAAGGAAGTTCATAACCGAACTAGGTGTGGTTCCTAGTGCGTGCGATCCTGCGGATCTTTCTTTGTGATAACAGTGGGGCCATTGCGCAAGCCAAGGAGCGAGGAATCACCAAAAGAACAAACACATCTGCGGCGGTTTCATCTCATTCGAGAGATCCTCAATCGAGGAGATTTAAAGATATGCAAAATACACACAGTTTGAATATTTGAGATCCTTTGACGAAGCCTCTCCCCTGACCTAAGCATGAGGCACACACAAGAGCTATGGGTATTAGATATCTTCTAGATTGACTCTAGTGCAAGTGGGAGGCTGTTGGAAATATGCCTAGAGGCAATCATAGAGATGATGATATTTCGTTGTATCCATGATTTAATAAATGTTCCTTGAATATTGCCTTTGTGTTGATTAACAAGTATGTGACTTGTTTGTGAAACTCTTTTCTTGTATGGTTATTCTAAAGTTGTCCCTAGTCGGAGTTCATGTGAGGACACACGTGAATGGTGGATTAGCACATGTATCGGTTGATGACTATGTTTCATGTGTCATAGACATGGAGATGTCAAACCAATAATGTGGACACATGTTTAGAACATGGGGTTGGACCGACCCAAAGCGAGACATAACAAATATACTTATGGTTCTCTCTACACAACGTGTACGCCTTGTCCTTAGACCTAAGATTGTCGCATGTACTTGAGATGTGAATCGACCTACTTAGGGCTATCAAACACTACTCCGTGAATCGGGTAGTTATAAAGGTAGTTTTGGGTTTGTCATGAAGCATCTTTGCGAGGCATGGTCGATCAAGATGGGATTTGCACCTCTCTACGAGAGAGATATCTCTGCGCCCCTCGGTGATCGGATCGTAAATGCATGGCCATGCTACTTAAGGTAAAGAGTTAACCTAGTAAGGGATTAGGATCACAAGATCGAGAAAGAGTGGTCGACTTGGGCTCGGCCGAATATCGTGAGGCAAAGGGATTGGCATGTACATAACGTTGCGTTGGTTCGTCCGATATGATCTTTGTATACGTTTAGGAGTTGGGACGTCTTGCTAGAGGCCGCTACCAACTATTGACCAAGTATGTGTACTCGTGTCATGTCTAAACGTACGCGAACCTAGAGGGTCACACACTTAAGGGGATGAAGCCTAATTCGGATTAGATCCGAATTAGAGTGAGCATTGAGTCCTAATGGGCCTCTATTGGTAGAAGCCCATTGTAAGGACGTCTATAAAAGGAGGGCAAGGGCGCTCAGGTTGGGTGCGATTTTGGGACCTCAAACCACGGCCGCCACCTCTCCCACGCCCTAGTCGCTCGCGCGGATCTAGCAGTCCGGCGTGCGTCGCTTTTCTCCCGTACGTGTGGATACCTTTGGAGGCGCTGCATCTGTAGCGTTTGGATGAACCGCAAGAGGGGAGCTGTGCGTGGGACGCCGCGATGAGGACGAGGAAGTAGTACGACTACTCTGCCCCGACGTGCTGCATCAACTTAGTACGACTACTCCGCCTGACGACGTCTTTGCATCGGTTTCGCTTTGCGGCGTCTAGTGGTAAGACCGTGATCTATAACTGCAGTGATCTTGGTTTACGGGTAGAATTTTTATTAATTTGCGCTAGTGTAGCCTACCCTTGACCCTTCAGTGGCCCAGGTGGCCCAAGAGGGGAGGCCGGCCAAGAGAGGTGGCTCATATCAAAGGCTTGTAGAACAAAACACAAACCCCACATTTCCGAAGACCAGCTATCAACCAAGACCACCGCCGTTACCTCTGTTGCCTTGTCCATCTCATAGAGGGAATTAGACTCAGTTGTTCTTACCTGAAATATCATCAAGTCAGGATCCAAATCCTACAGTGTAATATCTCGGATTCGAATCGGGCTAATTGAAAAGACACCGGGGATGAAAATGCAATGTAAAGAAATAGAATTTCTGGAATTTCTGGTTAAGAGAGGGGGCTATCAGGTTTTTCTCGACAACCTGGGCCACGGGCCACGGCCCAGGTGGTCCATTAGGGGTGGCCGACCAAGAGAGGGGGGGGTGCCCCTAACCCTAGTCGCCCCCCATAGCCGCCACCATCCTGCTCCACCAACCGGCGCTCCTTGCTGGCATTGAAACCGTGTCCCTCAATGTGGTGCAGCCTTGGTGTTCCCCCGGTGCCGCTCCCCAAGATCTTCCCCCAAGCCGCCTCCTCCCGCCGTCGCCACCGGCCGTTCGTCTCTCTAGTGTGGCCGGCCATTGAAGAGAGGGAGAAGGACAAGAGGTGAAATCTTTTGGGGAGTCAATCCACGCCCTTCTTGAGGTTCTACAAGGGTAACAATAGCTTCCCCTCACTGTTTGATTCTTGAAAGATGAGAAATCGATTCGATTGTTGGGATAGTTTTGCCTCTGTTATTAGATCCAATCTGTACAGTAGGTTGTGCGCCCAGTTTCGGTGTCCTAGAAGCAGAATATGGTATTTTCGTCTCCTAGAGTTTTGTAGCCCTGGTTTTTATCTTTCCATAGCGACCGAGATCACGAGATTCCGCCTTACGGTTTAAGAGATATGAATTATTCTTTGCGCACTGTTCTGTCTGTCTGACGAGAAGAAACTGTCTGTTTGTTCCTTAGTTTTGACCCTGTTAGTGTAAGATTCCGAACTTCCACCCACCTAGGTTATTGTAGCCTGTTTAATAATATTTCCACATTGATAAAGATCACCTCCATTGGCTCTGTAGAGTGAAAGTTATGTCATGTTCTTTACTACTGATCTGTTGTTTGGACATATATCTGTCATTCATTTTTAACTGTTGGTTAACCGAATATTTTTTCAGATTTAGCAAATCTTGTCAACTAGAGTTTCATAGTCTAGTTCGTTAAGATTCATTGGGCACTGGTTTCATGTCATTCCGAGTTACAGATCTTTAATTATGATTTTTCTCGTACTGCTGTCCAGTAGGGTTTCAAGTGGCTGAATTGTATGTTTTCAATTCGGGTCTATCCATTGTATTGGATAGTCAAGAGGGTATTGTAGATCGCTGGTAGAATCATCATATCATGTGTTCTTATATTTGAATACGCATTCGTGTAGGCGGCGAGGCGGCGAGTGCGGGAGCACCTTCGTTGCCTCCTAGTACGTCACATCTCGGAAGGCAAGTACAATTTGTTAAGACATGTTGATTTCTGTTGAATGTTGTTAATGCGATGTTACTTCCATGATCCATGTTCATACATCATGTTATACAGTTGAATGTTGTTGATGCAATGTTATTTCTGTGATCCATGATTCAAACTTCATGATATTTATTTGTTCTTAGTTGATAATCCATGTGAATGAAAGAGGTGACACTCATTGCATATATTCATTCCATTCTTGCATTGTTCGTGTTCTGTCCACGGGAGTGGAATTGTTAAGACCCATCAATTCCAGTATGGGCACGTAAGACCCACCATTCCAATGTGGGCAATTTCGGACACCCGTATGAAACGTTCTTCATACCGTGATTGGATCCCCGGACTTTGTTAAGTACGGGCTTAAGTGAGCACCGATGGGTGTGTCACTCGCTATACCGGTATGAGGATGTGTGCAGTCCATTCCTTTCAATGCATCCATTCATTCCATTCATACTCATAAGTGTTTATAGATAAGTTCATAATTCGTATTGAGATTGACTTGTTCATAATCCTGTATGTTCAATTGTTTACTGTACTTGCTGAGTTTCGACTCATTCTTGCTTTCTTTATTTACTTAGGTGATCGTTGATGATGACATTGTTGGGAGGGAGTAGACAAGCACATTTCACACAGTTCACCATAATTTACTTTCATTAATAATGTCGATTATGTCTTTCGTTTGTTAACTGAGGAACTGTAATAAATAAGTTTACCACTGCATGATATTTCTCTCCACGTTATGTTTTCTTTTCAAATGATGCTAGTGGTTCGTTTTAATTATTCCTTGATTATGTTCTGAATTCAGTCTTTATTCCTGCCATGTTTCTATTAAAGTTGGTCTCTATATGTACTTAGAGGAGTTACAGTTTAAACTCTTCCGCGGTTTGGTTGTATGTTAGTTCTTTAAGTAGCATTTTGGCTTCCGAATAGCCAGGGTGTTACAGTTGGTATCAGAGCGGGCTTTAGGTCCGTGGTAAGTAAAGTATTAAAATGACACACTGTGCACAGTAGGAGGGGTTTGGGAAATCCATTGCATCCGCATTTCTAGTGATGCGGTTCATTATGTTGTATTGTATCGAATTGCTTATGTAATGTCTTTCTTGTTGTTAATCTATGATACGATGTGATATCCTATATATAACTATACTTTACGATTACTATGAGATGGCTTTATATTCATAATTGATTATTTTGGCTATGCGTATTGGTAGCAGACGTTGAGAAGTTGAGTTCGTGGTTGTTGTCCTGGGTTTTGCCAGGCTACACCACTGTTCGTGGTATGAAAATAGAGAAGTTCTTACCCCTGTTCCACAGTTCTGTGTTGAGCATGAGCTCGTTGGTGAATTTGTTGTCTTTCTCGAGCTTGTATTTGGTTTTCTGGTTGTAGTTTCTTGCGGTTGATGAATTTCTTTTGAAATGGGGGTTATCACATACATTGTCTCGGGGTCATCGTAAAGCCTCGGTCAACTACCCCACACGGGTAAAGCATTGGACAACTATGGCGCCCCTCGAGGTGGAGAACCACCGGAACTCCACCACCGCACACCCAATAATAACACACAGATCCTTTTTCACACAACACACGCAACCCACCACCTGCGATCCGGAGCTAACACACTCCAACATACTAAGTCAAGAGGGGTTCCCAATACCCTCATGTGGTTAGCACGCAATAATGCTTGGTCCAGTGGAACAAGATGTTCGGTCCTTGTTGACTCGGGCACCATACCACATACCAATAACCACACCATTCAACCAATGTGCCCAAGTCTAAATCTTTTTGTTTTCATTTTTAAATTTTTCCAAATATGATACATACATGAGAATCATGACTCAGTTATATAAGGTGGTGTTGTATTAACCATCGCTAAGGTGATGATTCCCCGTCTATCGTGCTAAGCATAACTAAGCAACATAACTCGTATACTGTATATAATGTGACTATAGCCCATCCAGCGAGCTCTAAGTCCCAACGAATATAAACCTAGGCTCAGTGGTAAAGGATGGATATTTACCTACAGTTCAAGTAACTACTATGTAAACTATCGCGACTAAGAAATAATTTGACAACATAGCATGCATACATACAGTTGAAACATATGAAATATTAGTATGCACAAATAGTAGGATCAACGTGCATCAAAGGAGAGACTGCTTGCCTTTATTTGCTGGAATTCTGGACATTCTCACAATTATTTGGGTTGCACTCTTGCATCATCGTCGTCTAACGATAAGAACTGACAAAGTGAAAACACCGAATAAATCCCAGAAATCAAAGAGTCTCCAAAAATTAAGAAAGTGATACAGAAGATAGAAAATAATTTTAGGTGCATTTAGGTGATAATTTTTAGTTCAATTGGAGTTCATTTCAATTAGTTAGGAATTTATGATGTTTAACAAACTTAACAGTACACCTGGTACTCACAACACTCTCTCTAGGCATTCTATGTATACATCCACGATGATCATACAATCAAATTCAATCCCCTTATATTCTCTCCCTTTTATATTCTCATTCCAAGATATCGCAACACTACAGTGAACTAGTCTCAACTAGAAACTCTAAGGGAGGCACTTAATGATGTAGGACCACACTATTATGCATGCACTTTTATATAAAATAGTGTTTTGATAATGTCTAATTGTTTGGGATAAGTTCTGAATTGATTATTAGTTAAGTTGGTTTAGAGAAAGCATTGACTAATTGAATATTTATCACCCAGATAATTATCCTACTACATACTAGCTTTCAAATTTGTTAATCCACTATAATGACCTAGTTGTCATACTAAGTATTTGTTAGCAACATATGTTTTGATCTATAAGTGGGTTCAACCGACAATACAACCTTTTCACACAACACCTTCCTAGTTGATTTTCTGGAAAATCTCCTTCATTACTAATTTCCAAGACTGGTTACTTCTGTAAGATAATGGTCCAGAGACTAATTAAGTCAAGCATATTTCTAACTATTGCATTAACAATGTTACAAGACTATTGACAAATCTGATTACCCTCAGCTTACAGTTCATATACCTACAATAAAAGGTTTTTCTAACTACACTGCTATTACTAAACTTCCTTTAAACTCATCCTCCCAGGTTGCTAACAACAGACAGATGGTTACTGACATTACACCTTTCTACAATAACTTGAGTGCCCCTACTGACAGTTAACAACAATGTTCCCTGTTGGTTTTTTGAAACTTCACCTCAATACTTACTTTTCAGATTTACTACTACTGATACTTAAGTGACCAATGGCTAATGTAATACTGATACTTAAGTGACCAATGGCTAATGTAATCCAGGCATTTCTAGCTTCAACCTTGATTAAGTCATTGGTCCAAAGATGAATCTGATCATCTTCAAAATTATTCATTTACCTACAACAGCACATGTTTCCACTGAACCGAAAAACTACCCTTCAACTTGCTAACTTATTGAATGATTTAGCATACATGCAAAAATTCTACAAACAAACTTTTATAGTCTTGACAGCTAAGTTTTCACTAAATCCATCATTCATATATCAATTTCAATTGACAGAGGTGGCTTGACTGGAGCTGCCCAGTGGCGGCCGGGAGCTACCCAACGGCGGCCGAACCTAGAGGAGAAACGAAGCGACGACGCACCGGAGAGAGAAGGGGAAAAATCAGGGTAGCATGAGCATAAGGAGGTAGAGAGCAACTCACCGGTGCCGGAGATAGCGACAAAAGTGCGCCGAGGCGAGCTGGCGACGTACGGCTGCCGCGCGTAGGGAAAACCGAGGTGCTGTGTCACTCGGTTGTGTTGGCCCGGCTGAGGTGGTTAAGCTGGCCGGCGCGGCGCTGGTCAGGAGTGGCGGCTGAGGAGGATTCGAATGGTAGTAGGGTCGATGGAGCTCGGGCGGTGCGGGCTGGGGCCGAGGGAGACGGGCGGAGGCGACGGGCCGGCATCGAGGCTTCTTGGCTCTCGGTGGAGAAGAAAAAGGGAGGGGAAAGGGAATGGTTGTGTGGAGGGGGAGCTCGGCTTGGGTGCGGAAGAAAAGCCGGGGGCGGTAGCCGAGGCCGTGGGTGAGCTGGCGGCGGCGCTGCTGGGACCGAGGGAGACGGGGCGATGGGGGAGATGAAGGGGGAGATGGGGGCGATGCAGAGATAGGCGGGGAGGGAGGTGCTTCGGTTGGCTGTGTGGAGGGGAAGGAAAAAGAAATGGCGTGGCGAGCTGGGCGGTAGAGGCGATGCGGGCACAGCGTGGCTTGGCTCTCGGCGTGGAGAAGAATGGGGGTCGAAGAAATGGCCGCAGGGAGACGGGCGGGCTGGCCGGAGCAGCTTGGTTCTCGGTGGAGAAGGAAGGGGAATGGGATGGAGAGTGGCGGCAGGGAGCAGGGGGCAATGCCAATCGGTGGAAGGCGAGCTCGGTGGAGAAGAGTGGGGGAGGAATGGCTGGATGGTAGAGGTAGGCATGGCTTTGTGAGGCTTCGTTCGGAAGAAAACCAGGAGCGGTGGGTGTAAGTGTAACTCGGTCGGCAGAGATGGGGAGGCGTGGCGCTCATGCGTGATGGATGGCAGGGAGATGAGGCCGCGTGGCCAAGGAGCTGGCGAGCGCTGACACAGGCTCGGGCTTGTGCGTGGAAGGGAAAAGCTTGCCGGTGGGGCCCTAAAATTATGTTGAGGGTTTGAGAAATTTGTTGAGGGTTTGAGAAATTTGTAGATATAGCGAAAGAGCTCCTAAAATTATGAAATTTTTAGCGAATGTTTCTGCCGTAGATTAAATTATTGTGTAATTTTTGTAGGATTTTCCGTGTGATATATTTTCCCCTATAATTATTTTAAATTTCTGATGTTGTGTTTGACTTTTGATTTCTTGAGTTTGACTGGTTGTTTTAACCTAGCAAATAATTTTTAAAAAAAATTGTGAAATTTTTAGGGTGAGTCCCTAACATGTTCTAGAACCTAGAAAAAATACTTCCAGTCACTGTCCACTTGATTTGATTGTATTTTAATTTCAATTTCAAATTAAACATGCAAATAAAATGGAAACCAACTAACTTCCAATAAATTCCAGAAAATCCAGCCAAGCATACCAAAGAATATCGAATCCAATTGAAATATTTCCCACACTTGAACTTATTTGCTGCAACAAAAAGTTTTAAAAAGTCCAAAATTTCATAAATGTACAGTAAATGCTTAACTAATCTAACTTATTAATTTTGGGCTGTTACAAATCTACACCCCTTAAACAGAATCTCATCCTGAGATTCCGGTAGTTTCGAAATTGGAACGAAAGACTGGGGAAAACTTAATTGAGTTTGGTCACAAAGTCACTCCTCAAATTTCGTCGCTAACCGAGCTTAGTTCCGAAATGAGAGAGGTCCTTCATGAATTTTAGGCCCTATGGAGGTAAGTTTTGTCGAAGGATTTATGTGATCCTTCTTATAAGTGTTTGCTAAACGGTTCTTTCAACTCTAAACGAAATGCACCATCTGTTGTCTTGATTTCCTACAGAGATAGTGCTAGAAGATCCTGATGAAGTAACATGATGTTGCTGACACATTTTTCTTTCCATTGCTTTGTTTAACCTTTCTTTTCTTGATTCGAAGTCACTTCAAACATACCAAACTTCACTGTAACACCCTATCTATTCGGAAGACAAGATGCCACCTAACAGATCAACATACTAATCAACTCCTAAGATTAATATCGCTTTCAAAGATAAAGAAACGAATAATCCAGATAACAATCTAGAGTTTACTATCAGTTCATCAATATATTAAAACAAGAATTAACCATAGAGAGAAAGATGAACATCCAAGTGACATTTATTACAATTCATCACATTATAATTAAACCAAATAAACGTAAATAGAATCTTAATAAATGTATGATTTATTCATGTGTGTGGAACGTGCTGAACTACTCCCTCCCGCTAGCAACAAGATCACCAGAATTCACTTAAACAAATAAAAACAAGGGTGAGTCGAAACTCAGCAAGCACAATGATTATATCACAACGGGTTCTGAATCAGAAGAATATGCCAAGTAATAACAATTGCATCCATGAGTTTGCGAAGGTATGGTATGAATGTATGCATTGAAGGAGAATGGACCTCTCACGTGATTATACCGGTATAACAAGTGACACACCCGTCGGTGTTCACTTAAGCCCGCCCTTAACCAAGAGCGGGGACCCAAGTCCGTATGAAGAACGTTTCATACGGAATGTCCAAAACTGCCTACTTTGAAATGGTAGGTCTTACATGCTCATATTGGAATTAATGGGACTTAGTCAAGTTTCCACTCCCGTGGATGGCAAAGAAAGCATGCGTGCATGGAATGGAATGCATAACATGACTTCATCTCAATTTATCATAGAAGGTGATATTGAAATCTATCACATCATACTCAAATCACAAGAATATTCATAAGGTAATGACTTTAACATGCAATCATTAAAATCACACAAATTAACATTGCACTTGCCTTGGTCTTTGTGGACGTCTTGAGGAAGCAACGAAGGTGTCCTCCCACTCACCGTCTCACCGCCTACACAAGCATTGCCACGGAATAAGGATAATAGAATATGGCATAGCTACACGTTTTCTACGATACTCTCTAATCAACCCACACGCCCAAAGGTTCAATTTGACTTCTACACTAAAAGTCCAGATTACCTATCTTCTGGCAGTCGTACGAGAAAATTCACCATTAATTATCTGTAACTCTAAAAGATCTGAAACCAGTGCTCCTTGAATCTTAACAGATCAGGCTACAAAACATTAGTTGGCGGAATCCCCTGATTCGGCCAAAACAGAGGGCTAATTATCAGCTAAACACAACCCATCTACGTCTGTCCAGAATACAGATCAGAGATAAAGAAAACGGCGTAACTTTCAACCTATTGATCCAATGAGAATGATTCTTATCAGCTTGGAAAGATAATTTTAAGGGCTAAAATAACTTAGTCGGGTGAAGGTTCTGATTCGGCCCCTAATTTGAACAAAACCGAGGGACAAACCTACTGACCTCAGTTTTCAGACAGACCGGACAGTTCGTAATCAAAAATTCATATCTCCCAAACTACAGATCGGATTTTCCTGATCTCGGTGTCAAAAGAAAGCTAACGTTCCCAGGAATAAAACTCTAGAAGGGCAAAACCCCAGATGCGGCCTCTACAGTAGTCTAAACAATAGATGAAAACACTAACATTTATCTGCCCAGAATTCAGAACAGTGGTAAAGAAAATATCATAACTTTCATTATACAGGTCCAATGGAGATGATCTTTATCAGCTTTGAAAGATAATTTAAAGGGCTACAATAACTTATTTGGGTGGAGGTTCTGGAAATGCCTCTAACTAAATCAAAACCTAGGATCAAGCCGACAGATCCTTCTCGTCAGACAGACAGAACAGCGCGCACTAAACAAATCATATCTCCTAAACCGTAAGGCGGAATCACGTGATCTCGGTGGCTATGAAAAGCTAAGAACAATACCTACAACTTTCTAAGAGATGGACAGGACAGAAAACGAACGCATTGTACCCAAAATCGACGTACAAGACGGTGCACAGCAAGGGGGAAGGGGGGGCGGCGTCTCCAAAGGGGGGAGGGGGAGAGAAATGTGGAGTTTAGGGTTTGGGGGGTGGGAACCCCCCCCCCCTTATGGCCGGCCACCACATGGGCCCCTCCTGGGCCGTGGCCGAGCCCAGTTGTCGAGTTTCTGGAAAACCCTTTTATTTTCAGGAATTTCTACTCCTTTAATTGTGTCTTCTTTCCCCGGCTTCCATTCAAATTACTCGATTCGATTCTTTACTCTTTTCGTTTCCGGGGTATTACATTCTACCCCCCTTAATAGGATTCAACCTCAAATCTACAGGCCAATCCACTCGAACAAAAACTACGCCTGGAAATTATCAAGGATAAACACGTGCTTAAACGAGCAGTGCTGGATCTCGCTCGCGCATGCAGACTCTATCTCCCAAGTGGCCTCTCTCTCGGAATAGAGAAACCACAAAGCAAAGATGTGAAGCGACGTCTGACCTAACAATCAACTTGAACTTTCTAGGTACACTCATCAGAAGAGGATCGAAGGTAAGACCTTACTCGATGGTCAACGTTTTTAACTTAATCTCCAACTTTGAATAGTCCTGCTGCTCACTCAGCACCAGCACGCACCTTATGTTGCGTACTTCGCGTATGTACCCGTGACGGTCAAAGCGATAAGCCAGCTTCCTAATTTCTTCTACTGCCGGAAATGAAGAGAATCCAATCGAAAAATAGAGAGTTCTCATCGCAACCACGCAATGTTAACTCTTCACCAAAAGGTTAAATCCCAAATGTGACAATTCATCAAGAAAGCAATTCCACTTCCAATGAATCAATTTGCGAAAGAACACCACGAAACTAAAAGAGAAATTTGCTTGAATACTCAAATCAAATATTTCTTTTACTCATTGAGCTGGAAAGATTGATCATGCCAACACTGACCCCAAGTCAAAGTGCGAAAACACTTATCAATAGCACAAAACCCAAACGAGAAGCAAGGAAACGCATCATTTTCCGAGAAAACATCCTTTCTTCCGCTTCTCTCTTC
Source organism: Hsuehochloa calcarea (assembly GCA_036346395.1). Classification (NCBI taxonomy): domain Eukaryota; kingdom Viridiplantae; phylum Streptophyta; class Magnoliopsida; order Poales; family Poaceae; genus Hsuehochloa; species Hsuehochloa calcarea. The sequence goes on along the minus strand of CM070614.1, from coordinate 16,461,127 downwards.
GAGGAGTAAAACTTCTCTCCAATATTGAAATTCGAATTCATCGCATACCTCAAGAGATTAAACCTCTTAATTGAACATTATCAAATTATGCTCAAACTGAAATACATCATCCACACCATGGTGGAGAGACTCCATTGAATTTTTTTTTTCGATTGCTCTAGACATCTCGTTCTACTATTCAACCTTAATTTGATTAAAGGCACCCAAAGCGCCACAGGATAGATACCACACAATCACATTACCTCAAATTTTCAAGAACAACTCAGAATCGTCAGTACACATGCTAATGTACTGCTTCAAAAGGGTCCTAGCATAAACATGCTCGGGAAACTCATTTATTCCACCCTCACACAATCAGTAGGTGACCAAAGGTCTAGCATAAACGAATGCAAAGCCCAGATTTAACTTCCAAAATCTCTACAACAGATTGCTCTTATAACTGATAGTGAAATCATCGAATTAAATCTCCAATATTACCACCATTCTAACATACTCACTCATTGACATCATCAGAAATCACCCACACCATCGCGCAATGCTATCCAATTGCGTTACTCTAAAAATTCAATGAAGGTTTCCATACCTCCGATAATCACCAACCTTTCAATCCTGAATTGAAGTTCTAGAATTTCACTATACCAGGTGTTAATCAGCCGTAACACTTTTCAGACTTACTTCGAAGTCAAACATCTCAGGTGAATCAATTTCCCTCCAAGGGATACAGATCAAAACCATTTCACATTCTACTACTCCTCCGATAATTTAGTAGCAAAATATCACCACTACCAAAACTTAACAACCACCAAACAGTTGCCAATAAACGCTTTGTAAAACCCTGCAATAAAACTTTTGGGTCTTTCTCAAAAGAAAGAGGCGAATAAGGACAAGCTTCGTCACACATAAAACGTTGCTCATACCAACGAGCATGAATCCAAAAGAATATTCTGATAATGGGGATCTTGGAAAACGAAAGCTGAGTTCACAGTTGAGGGCACACATCCCTCAAGAGAGAATAGCAAATAACATCCGATACGAAAGAAAGACATTGCGATTGAAACTCGACATCTCTTGAGCGGAAAGAGCAAGAAGTTTAGGAACGATTCAAATAATCACAAGTTACAAAACTTAACTCAAATTATCAAATACTCTACTGCACTCTTTCCTTTAACACAACAATTAGTTCTTGAACTAATAACACCTTGCCACATGAACAAAGTAAGTTCTTTAGTTCAACCCACGGAACTACTTAAGAACAAATAAAAAAATTTAACACGCCAAATTTGTTCGAAACAGTTCATCTACTCATGAAACATGTATTCCAAATGACCTCAGCCACAAAACAAGCATTTTCTTTTACAGGACTTCACGAAAAGCAAACGGATTCTCAACGAAAGCGACAAAAATTTCCTTTGATTGCAACCTCACTTTGCGAACTCAAGCCAAGGAGCCTTTAGGACTAAATCACACGAAACTCTTAAGAAGCAATAGGATATCTCCATGCACCATTTTACTTAAAACAATTTCAGTTACCAGAATATTCACGAACTCCAAAAGGTCAAGGAAACTAGACTTGAAGTATTCTCATTTAGGCGGTATCACAGAGGTGATTATTTTACTACAAGTTTCAACATCAATCTCACAACGTGTGGATTTCATGGGGATATGCTCTAGATCTTAGGATGATGTGACAATTGGCAATAGCGTTTACGGTTTATCGTTTCACGCGTTTTCGACAAAGCTACAGGTATTCTGGACAGGGGCGGTCCGACCGGTCCTTGCACGACGGTCCGACCGGTCCCAAATCGGTCGGACCGGCCATGTGGGGTGGTCGGACCGGCGGTGACCTAAAAGTGTTCAAAACGAGCTGGGCCAAAAATAGGTGTTGTAGGCAAGTGAGGGGATCCCAATGCACTTGGTCTCATGATTTTGGAGTCTCGATAAAAAGTTCTATTGGTTTTAATTTCGTAAGGTTTGAATTTGGAAGCTTGAATTTGGCTAAGTCCCAAAGGCGGTCCGACGGCTCGAGGAGCGGTCCGCCCGAGCCATAAATGTCCGACCACTCACTGGAGCGGTCGGACGGTTTCTACTTGAGCGTCGGCCAACTTCGTGGCGATATTGTTTTGTTAGGTCAAAGTCATTGGTTTCATGGCATATGATTTGCATGATGCGTGTTTTGACTAACATGGGTCAAGTTGTGAAGAACTTGTTCCCGAATTCGTGTTTTCTTGTCTGTGGTTGTGCAGGTAGCTTGGTGGTCAACGACGGTCAACGGCGAGGAGAATCGGGACTAGACTTGAAGAGTTGAGGTCGAGCGATCGGCGATGCGGGTGGGGTCAACGACTCAAGCGTGACACAAGATGGACAATGGTGACCTATTGGCAAATCCATGACGCATGGTGAAGCGGTTTAGGTCAAAAGTTAAAGACGGTGCTTCGCGAAGCGTGCGTGTGTGACCCGTTTGTTAGTGGGCCTTAACGGGAGCCCAAGAGAGTCAAACCCTAAGAGTTTTAGGCCTCCACTATAAATAGGAGGAGGTGGTGGTGCACCCTCTCTCCTCGCCTTTTATGTTTCAAAACCCTAATTGTCTTTAGGGGAGTTGAGGTGGAGGCTAGGGCTCTTGATGGTTTGTGGTGAATTTCGTGATCTTTGATTGCTCACTGATCCATAATGGTGTGGATGTAATCCAGCAACAATCACGAAATCAATCTATGCAAGGTTTGCTTGAGATAAGTCTCTTTTCGTTCTTGCTTTCAATTTCGTGTTTTTAGGGCTTTCTTTGATCCGCGAGTTTGTGATTGATTCTTTCACGTGAATTAGCTTGCGTTGTGATATGTGTGAATCTATCTAGCATCATCTTGATCATCAATCCCTCACAAACAAGCTTTAGGATCAAGTTTTCGTTCTTGCCCGGTTTAGACCTTCTGTTAATCAATTGGCAATTGCTCAAGATCGTTCCAAGAATTATCATAATATTCGATTGGAATAGGTCCTCAATAGCATATAGAAGGTGTGTGCAAAGTTTCATAAAGATTAGAGTTGAGAATCAAAAGTTTCACCTAATTGCAACTTCGTCATCGGGCTGATTTTACTGTTGCAGATCGGTTCTGGAGTCGGCCGGTCAGACCGCCCGTCATCACCGGTCAGACCGATTTTGGAGCGGTCCGACCGCCAGCATAACGCCGGTCAGACCGCCCGGCAATCGGTCCGACCGATTGGGTCCAGCGGTCAGACCGCCCGTGCTGTGAGTCTTTGCAATCTTAGTGATTTTGTAGCATTGCTTAGGGGTTTAATTGGATTCAATAGTAGTCTTCCGCTGTACTGGTATATTGATCTTCATAGCTTTCTAATAGCTACTGGAGTGAAATTGTATTGAGTTCATAATTTGTGAAAAAATGAGTGTGCTCCTATTCACCCCCTCTAGTCGCCTTTACGGTCCAACACAACGTCAATTAGAAAACACATCGAAAGACTCATGCGAAAAGAATGGGTCGAATATTTCTCAAAAGAAGAGGCACATGGAAACGATTTTCACCAACTAGAAAATCATTTACCACTCACCACAAACACCGGACCAAGGAGAAAACCAATTAAGCAATGAACTCATTGAACATAAGGGGATTCCACAATTGAAAACATGAGCCTCACAAGAAGAGAATGTCGGATCTTTACAGATAAGAACAATGAGCATTCAAGATAAAACGCTCGCATCACTGAAGAACCATTATAACTCTGCAACAAATCGTTTTACATGGCAAACTTCGTTTATCATAATTAACTGGGACCTCCAATAGGTCATGAACACAAAACTCGAAATTGAATCATTTTGGAAACATCAAGAAAGGTGGTCAAACTTCTTTCTCTATAAAAGAATCAACCTTACTCTCACATTACTGATCGTATCAATAAACCTTCTAAAGAGAACATGACAAATCGGGTCATAAAAATTTTCAGCATCAAATGGAATTGTAATAACAACTTATTCTAGAAAAGAATTCTAGTACGAAAACCACAAAGTTGAACAAACGTCACACCCAGCACTACAAAACTCTAGAGAAAGGGGGTTTCGACACTTTTCTTTTCAAAGGGAGGTTCTAAACTCCAACACTCCAAATATTCCAAAGAAATGAACATAGTCGAAATTTTCTTCAATGAACTTTGTGAAAGGAAATTTTCATTCTCCGAACTGTCAAACGGATAACCGAGCTGCCCTTATCAACAAGAGAGATAGGACTAACATAAAGAGAACGATCTTGTCAAGAATAACGTTCACAAACAGCAATAAGAGCTCCGCAACCAGAAAGGCAAGAAACTATTTTGAAAAACAAATAGGGCCTAATAGAAACCCGTAGCCCACAATCTTTGTTTGGGTGCAACCCCCGACTTAAGCATAACCAAGCACTCCAAAAGGGTTTTAACGCTTTTCTTGTAAAAGAGATGCATCAAATTTCAACAAGCGGGGTTCCAAAGGAATACATTGAGCCAATGCTTTTCGTGTTAACGATCTTGCAACAAGAATTCTCATTAGGCAAACCATCAAACGAGTAAATGAGTCGCTATTCTCCAATGAGAAAGAAAGAACAACCATGAAAATATCAATGTTGCCAATTTACAAAGATCATTCGTAGTAAAAACAATTCGACAATCGAAAAACAATAATGTTTTCAGAGTACCATTAAAGGCCTATTTAAACTCGTCTACCAAAATCATGAACCCAAGAGAAATTCATCAATCGCCACCGACAAGAATTTGTCAAATTCGAAAATCAAGGAAGAGAACGACTTACTAAAGCAATTCAAGAGAAACATGCAAGATCAATACACACTTGAAAAGAACTTGCAAAAGAAGTCTTCCAATACCGAGATTCCAAGCGAGCGAATGAGTTAAATTTCCCCAACAGGGTAAAACAAGTCTTTTGTGAAAAGAGGAATCTTGCATTTGAACTATGCTCACGTGGAGCGAAATATCACAATAGTCGAAAGGGCAATATTTGTTTCAAAGAACGAATCGAGAAGCTACTGGAGCTTGCCTTCTTCATTAAAACCCCAATTTCAAAAGAATTCACGAACCGCCAGAACCACAACCAGAAACCGGATATCGGTTCGAGAAAGGCAACAAGTTCATCAATGAGCTCATGCTCAATACAGAGATTATGGAACAGAGGTAAGAAGTTCTCTAATATCATACTACAGACAGTGGTGTAGCCTGGCAAAACCCAGGACATCAACCACGAACTCAACTGATCAACGCCCGCTAGCGAAACGCATAACTAATGCAATCAATTATGAATATATATATTTATATCGGATCATCTCATGACGATCATAGAATAATTTCATAGATAGAGGTTATCACATCATATCATGGATTAACACATCATAGCACAACACAATTTAACAACGACTCAATACTCGAGTCACCACAATTGAAATGCAGAAGCAACAGTTTACCCAACCCCTCCTAATGTGCACAGTGTGTCAATTTAATATGTTTGAATGAACCACGGACCTAAAGCCCGCTCTGATACCAACTGTAACACCCTGTCTATTCGGAAGACAAGATGCCACCTAATAGACCAACATACTAATCAACTCCTAAGATTAATATCGCTTTCAAAGATAAAGAAACGAATAATCCAGATAACAATCTAGAGTTTACTATCAGTTCATCAATATATTAAAACAAGAATTAACCATAGAGAGAAAGATGAACATCCAAGTGACATTTATTACAATTCATCACATTATAATTAAACCAAATAAACGTAAATAGAATCTTAATAAATGTATGATTTATTCATATGTGTGGAACGTGCTGAACTACTCCCTCCCGCTAGCAACAAGATCACCGGAATTCACCTAAACAAATAAAAACAAGGGTGAGTCGAAACTCAGCAAGCACAATGATTATATCACAACGGGTTCTGAATCAGAAGAATATGCTAAGTAATAACAATTGCATCCATGAGTTTGCGAAGGTATGGTATGAATGTATGCATTGAAGGAGAATGGACCTCTCACGTGATTATCTGGTATAACAAGTGACACACCGTCGGTGTTCACTTAAGCCCCCTTAACCAAGGCGGGGACCCAAGTCCGTATGAAGAACGTTTCATACGGAATGTCCAAAACTGCCTACTTTGAAATGGTAGGTCTTACATGCTCATATTGGAATTAATGGGACTTAGTCAAGTTTCCACTCCCGTGGATGGCAAAGAAAGCATGCGTGCATGGAATGGAATGCATAACATGACTTCATCTCAATTTATCATAGAAGGTGATATTGAAATCTATCACATCATACTCAAATCACAAGAATATTCATAAGGTAATGACTTTAACATGCAATCATTAAAATCACACAAATTAACATTGCACTTGCCTTGGTCTTTGTGACGTCTTGGGAAGCAACGAAGGTGTCCTCCCACTCACCGTCTCACCGCCTACACAAGCATTGCCACGGAATAAGGATAATAGAATATGGCATAGCTACACGTTTTCTACGATACTCTCTAATCAACCCACACGCCCAAAGGTTCAATTTGACTTCTACACTAAAAGTCCAGATTACCTATCTTACGGCGATCGTTGAGAAAATTCACCATTAATTATCTGTAACTCTAAAAGATCTGAAACCAGTGCTCCTGAATCTTAACAGATCAGGCTACAAAACATTAGTTGGCGGAATCCCTGATTCGGCCAAAGCAGAGGGCTAATTATCAGCTAAACACAACCCATCTCGTCTGTCGAATACGGATCGAGATAAAGAAAACGGCGTAACTTTCAACTTATTGATCCAATGAGAATGATTCTTATCAGCTTGGAAAGATAATTTTAAGGGCTAAAATAACTTAGTCGGGTGAAGGTTCTGATTCGGCCCCTAATTTGAACAAAACCGAAGGACAAACCTACTGACCTCAGTTTTCAGACAGACCGGACAGTTCGTAATCAAAAATTCATATCTCCCAAACTACAGATCGGATTTTCCTGATCTTGGTGTCAAAAGAAAGCTAACGTTCCCAGGAATAAAACTCTAGAAGGGCAAAACCCCAGATGCGGCCTCTACAGTAGTCTAAACAATAGATGAAAACACTAATATTTATCTGCCCAGAATTCAGAACAGTGGTAAAGAAAATATCATAACTTTCATTATAAAGGTCCAATGGAGATGATCTTTATCAGCTTTGAAAGATAATTTAAAGGGCTACAATAACTTATTTGGGTGGAGGTTCTGGAAATGCCTCTAACTAAATCAAAACCTAGGATCAAGCCGACAGATCCTTCTCGTCAGACAGACAGAACAGCGCGACCTAACAAATCATATCTCCTAAACCGTAAGGCGGAATCACGTGATCTCGGTGGCTATGAAAAGCTAAGAACAATACCTACAACTTTCTAAGAGATGGACAGGACAGAAAACGAACGCATCGTACCCAAAATCGACGTACAAGGCGGTGCACAGCAAGGGGGAAGGGGGGCGGCGTCTCCAAAGGGGGAAGGGGGAGAGAAATGTGGAGTTTAGGGTTTGGGGGGTGGGAACCCCCCCTCCCTTATGGCCGGCCACCACATGGGCCCCTCTGGGCGTGGCACGAGCCCAGTTGTCGAGTTTATAGAAAACCCCTTTTATTTTTCAGGAATTTCTACTCCTTTAATTGTGTTTTCTTTCCCCGGCTTCCATTCAAATTACTCGATTCGATTCTTTACTCTTTTCGTTTTCGGGGTATTACATTCACGTCGTCTTCCGGTAGGATGAAGGACTCGGCTCCATTCAGTCGACTGAAAGGATATGGATCGATAAAAAAGAAAAGTTGGCTAGCGGGTAATTTAGCATCAACACCGGGATTCGGTGTAGAGAAGAGAAGTCAAAGTAAGGTTTAAGGTGGTCTCGTAAAACCCTCGCTGTTCTAGTTCTAGTTGCCCGGCTTAGAGAGGAATGCATTAATTGGATGAACAAAAAGGATGCATACATGCACTCATTTTTAAGACAAAGTAGGCTTGGTCAAAGAGAGTGCAAGGATCACATGCATGCTTACATGATTTTATCAAAATGCAGCCTAACATTTTTCATTGAAGTTCGGTGAGTATAAGGTTCCGTAAGCAATAAGGCTTCATACTACCATGAGCTGGTCCTTAATATAAGCATCAAACAATAAATTTTGACAAGTTGCTCACGTGAAAATTCTACATATTTTTTTTCACTAATGACACTGGAATACATTTCCATCTATCTAGGTCAAAAATTGTACAATAGCAAGGAATGGGTTCCATTTTAACAAAGAGCATAGAACTGAAGGTACAACCTAATCTGGTTTAATTGCTTTTAACTAAACACAATTAAAAATGAGCTACCCTTAGTTCATGTTATGATAAGTTCACTTATTAATATTCAAAAGACAAACCTACTCTTTAACTTTACAACAATCTAGCATGTCAAGCTACTTACCCAAAACATCTAAAATTTTTAGATTTACGAAAGGAATTTATGTGATCATAATAAGAGGTTAAATTCCATTTTAATTAACAATTTTAAGCTAAAGCAACTTTCAATTTATATTTCTATAGACTAGTCACTTTCATGCTTCAATCATCAAAACGAATTACTAATTATGCATCTGGATTTATATAAATCATTTCAAGTTATGATTTCTTGCTAACAACCTAAGTAACCAAATATGCTTAAGTTAACTTAAAACTATATGCATGATCAAAGTGTAGGAATGATGATGCTTAACACATATTGGGGGTATCTTCTACCCCCCTTAAACATTTTAATGCATAAAGGATGGGTGAGGAAAGAATGAGCATAAGGTGAGTAAACGGCAACGTTTATGCAATAATTCCTATCATGAATGCACAATCCCGAAACCTTGAAACTCAAAATCCAAATAGGTGTACTAAGGTTCAAAGACCAGTACAAGATTCAATCGAACCACTGTTAGTTTTCCGATATAGTTGCTTCACATACTGCCCGTAAGCGATGCGCAACTACTTGGAACAAAAGAGGGCAAATGATCGTATTACAAAATCCAGCGTCTACAAACCAAGTAATATCATTAGGGTGTATATTTTCAAAGCATAACCCTAATTTATTCCTAATATCGCAGCAAGATGTCGCCTTCTCGTCTTTCGCCATTGCTCTCACTGATGACTACTTAGCGTGTCTATTATTGTAAAAGAGAGGTGAGCAATGGAGAAAAATCATTTTGCACAAATCAATTGAATCATGGGGTAAGGATCAGATGCTAAGATGGGTAAGAAAGAAAAGAATTACATCACTTGTATTTTTGCCAAATCTTTGCTAGTTTGAAAATACTCTTTGCAAAACAAAAATCCTAACAATCCATTGCTATGGCTCAACTTACAGTCAACACGGCTCTGATACCAACCTTGTGAGAACCCGGGGTATTTAGCTTGTAATGTTTAACCATCCACTTGACTCTAGCATCACAAATCAAATATCCCACATCTCAGTGTAATATGTACCTCCCAGGAGCGGTACACACACACCATCACAACATCAATATCAATCCGTACACAAGTGCTTACAATATTAAAACTTCATAATTTACAATATATTGAACTTACAACGTTCAGTTTCATAAGAAGGACCGACGGGCCAATTAACAAGATAAACATCAAGTACGCAGCGGAAATCAGCAAATAAACTAAAATAAAATAAGGACTTAACCATTTATAGAATCCCAATGGCTTGCCATAACCCGCAGGGCAACCGACTGGGTTGAAACCATAGCAAATTGACGTTCTGCGCATGTTTCTTTACTAGATTCAATCTCATTACCTGCTGTCCAGATTTGTAAATAAAAGCAAACAGTGAGTACAAAAACATACTCCACAAGACTTACGAATAACAAACCTATAATTAGCTACATGCAGGCTTAATTCAAAGGAGATGGCTATAGAGTTTATTTTCAACATAAATCCACATTTTGTTTGCAATAATGTAGTAGATTGAAGGCAATTTGTTAAACCAGTTTGTAACAGTTCAAATATCAGTTTCAACAACAATAAACATAAATATCATCCTAGAAGTGACTAACCTTAGTCACCACAACAATAGCACGAACTACCCATTCGTACCACCCAATCTCAAGTTTTATCAAAATCATACTCTAACTCTCGAAAGACCTTCCCAAGCGTGTCCATAACCAAGGACTTGGCTATTCGAATAATTTATAACCCTGCAGGGGTGTACCAATGTACCCACACATCAGACCGCCTCTTTTGCCACGCGATAAAGCACACTTCCTTTGATATGCCGGCAAGCCTGAGTCCTACGAGACGTTTTCTAATATTATGTATTAACTACGAGTCGCCCGTATGGATAGAGACCCATACGTTGTGTCGGGGTCATCGTAAAGCATCGGGTCAACTACCCCACACGGGTAAAACCTTGGACAACTACGACGCCCCTCGAGGTGGAGAACCTACCCGGAACTCCACCACCGCACACCCAATAATATCACACAGATCCTTTTTCACACAACCCACCACCTGCGATCCGGAGCTAACACACTCCAAAGTACTAAGTCAAGAGCGGTTCTCAATACCCTCATGTGGTTAGCACGCAATAATGCTTGGTCCAGTGGAACAAGATGTTCGGTCCTTGTTGACTCGGGCACCATACAACATACCAATAACCACACCATTCAACCAATGTGCCCAAGTATAAATCTTTTTGTTTTTATTTTTAAATTTTTCCAAATATGATACATACATGAGAATCATGACTCAGTTATATAAGGTGGTGTTGTATTAACCATCGCTATGGCGATGATACCCAGTCTATCGTGCTAAGCATAACTAAGCGACACAACTCGTATACTATATATAATGTGACTAGAGCCCATCCAGCGAGCTCTAAATCCCAATGAATATAAACCTAGGCTCAGTGGTAAAGGATGGATATTTACCTACAGTTCAAGTAACTACTATGTAAATTATCGTGACTAAGAAATAATTTGACAACATAGCATGCATACATACAGTTGAAATATTTGAAATATTAGTATGCACAAATAGTAGGATCAACGTGCATCAAAGGACAGACTACTTGCCTTTATTTGCTGGAATTATGGATATTCTCACAATTATTTGGGTTGCACTCTTGCATCATCGCTTTCATCTTCTCGAAAATTTCTAACGATAAGAATCTCCGACAAAGTGAAAACAGATCTTTAAAATTCAAATAACCCCAAGAAATCTAAGAGTCTCCAGTCGTTGGAAAATTAAGAAAGTGATCGCTTTTAAATGACTAGCTCTGCGCATTAAATGCCCAAGATAGAAAATGATTTTAGGTGCATTTAGGTGATAATTCGCGCGAAAATTTTAGTTCAAGGACTTGGAGTTCATTTCAATTAGTTAGGAATTTATGATGTTTAATAAACTTAATTCAAATTTTGTTGGTTATGTTGTTAACTAAACTTTAATCTAAAAATACACCCAGATACTCACAACATTTTTATTTATAAAAGCCGAGCTCTCTCTAGGCATTCTATGTATACATCCACGTTCGATGGATGGGCTCTTGTCATTTAGTAGAATACGATCATCAATTTTATCATATAGTCAAATTCAATCCTCTTATATTCTCCCCTTTTATATTCTCATTCCAAGATGCATGAATTTTGTAAAGAGGTGTGTATCTGCATTTTTGGGAAGTATACATGTCTCAAGACACGGGTTATTTCGCTTGTGATGCTAGGGTCAATTGGTGACTAAGCATTACAAGCCCAATAATCCGGTCCTCACAAACACCGAATAAACCCCAAGAAATATCGCAACACTACAGTGAACTAGTCTCAACTAGAAACTCTAAGGGAGGCACTTAATGATGTAGGACCACACTATTATGTAGGCACTTTTATATAAAATAGTGTTTTGATAACGCCTAATTGTTTGGGATAAGTTCTGAATTGATTATTAGTTAAGTTGGTTTAGAGAAAGCATTGACTAGTTGAATATTTATCACTCAGATAATTATCCTACTACATACTAGCTTTCAAATTTGTTAATCCACTATAATGACCTAGCTGTCATACTAAGTATTTGTTAGCAACATATGTTTTGATCTATAAGTGGGTTCAACCGACAATACAACCTTTTCACACAACACCTTCCTAGTTGATTTTCTGGAAAATCTCCTTCATTACTAATTTCCAAGACTGATTACTTCTGTAAGATAATGGTCCAGAGACTAATTAAGTCAAGCATATTTCTAACTATTGCATTAACAATGTTATAAGACTATTGACAAATCTGATTACCCTCAGCTTACAGTTCATATACCTACAATAAAATGTTTTTCTGAACTACACTGCTATTACTAAACTTCCTTTAAACTCATCCTCCCAGGCTGCTAACAACAGACAGATGGTTACTGACATTACACCTTTCTACAATAACTTGAGTGCCCCTACTGACAGTTAACAACAATGTTCCCTGTTGGTTTTTTGAAACTTCATCTCAATACTTACTTTTCAGATTTACTACTACTGATACTTAAGTGACCAATGGCTAATGTAATACTGATACTTAAGTGACCAATGGTTAATGTAATCCAGGCATTTCTAGCTTCAACCTTGATTAAGTCATTGGTCCAAAGATGAACCTGATCATCTTCAAAATTATTCATTTACCTACAACAGCACATGTTTTCACTGAACCGAAAAACTACAGCTAGACATTCTTCACTAAAAACCTTCAACTTGCTAACTTATTGAATGATTTAGCATACATGCAAAAATTCTACAAACAAACTTTTATAGTCTTGACAGCTAAGTTTTCACTAAATCCATCATTCATATATATATTTCAATTGAGTGATCACTTCTCTAATGACCATACTTAGCTAATCCTCCCTCGGGTTGCTCTTCAGTTCAAGGACAGACACAAAACACAGACAGAGAATTAGAGAGGTCATCACAGAGGAGCCCAGGGTGGCTCAGTTCACAGCTTGTCGTCGGCGATGGGGGCAATGGCGCTGGTTGAATAAGGGCAAAATGGAACCAGGATGCAGAGGGGAACCGAATGACAGAGGTGGCTTGACTGGAGCTGCCCAGTGGCGGCCGGGAGCTACCCAACGGCGGCCGAACCTAGAGGAGAAACGAAGCGGCGACGCACCGGTGAGAGAAGGGGAAAAATCAGGGTAGCATGAGCATAAGGAGGTAGAGAGCAACTCACTGGTGCCAGAGATAGCGACAAAAGTGCGCCGAGGCGAGCTGGCGACGTACGGCTGCCGCGCGTAGGGAAAACCGAGATGCTGCGTCGCTCGGTTGTGTTGGCCCGGCCGAGGAGGTGAAGCTGGCCGGCGCGGCGCTGGTCAGGAGTGGCGGCTGAGGAGGATCCGGATGGTAGTAGGGTCGACGGAGCTCGGGCGGTGCGGGCTGGGGCCGAGGGAGACGGGCGGAGGCGACGGGCCGGCATCGAGGCTTCTTGGCTCTCGGTGGGGAAGAAAAAGGGAGGGGGAAGGGAATGGTTGTGTGGAGGGGGAGCTCAGCTTGGGTGCGGAAGAAAAGCTGGCGGGCGGTAGCCGAGACCGTGGGTGAGCTGGCGGCGGTGCTGCTGGGACCGAGGGAGACAGGGGCGATGGGGGAGATGAAGGGGGAGACGGGGGCGATGCAGAGATAGGCGGGGGAGAGAGGTGCTTCGGCTGGCTGTGTGCGGAGGAAGGAAAAAGAAATGGCGTGGCGAGCTGGGCGGTAGAGGCGATGCGGGCACAACGCAGCTTGGCTCTCGGTGTGGAGAAGAATGGGGGTCGAAGAAATGGCCGCAGGGAGACGGGCGGGCTGGCCAGAGCAGCTTGGTTCTCGGTGGAGAAGGCCGGCAATGGGATGGAGAGTGGCGGCAAGGAGCAGGGGGCGATGTCAATTGGTGGAAGGCGAGCTCGGTGGAGAAGAGTGGGGGGAGGAATGGCTGAAAGTTATAGGTAGGTAGAGCTTTGTGAGGCTTCGTTCGGAAGAAAACCAGGAGCGGTTGGTGTAAGTGTAACTCGGTCGGCAGAGATGGGGAGGCGTGGCGCTCATGCGCGATGGATGGCAGGGAGATGAGGCCGCGTGGCCAAGGAGCTGGCGAGCGCTGACACAGGCTCGGGCTTGTGCGTGGAAGGGAAAAGCTTGCCGGTGGGGCCAGGAGGTAAGAGAGAGTAGAGGGAAAAAGGTTTTCCATATTTTTACTAATTATGCTGAGGGTTTGAGAAATTTGTAGATATAGCTAAAGAGCTCCTAAAATTATGAAATTGTTAGGGAATGTTTCTACCGTAGATTAAATTATTGTGTAATTTTTGTAGGATTTTTCATGTGATATATTCTCCCCTATAATTATTTTAAATTTCTGATGTGGTGTTTGACTTTTGATTTCCTGAGTTTGACTGGTTGTTTTAACCTAGCAAATAATTTCAAAAAACAAATTGTGAAATTTTTAGGGTGAGTCTCTAACATGTTCCAGAACCTATGAAAAATATTTTCAGGCACTGTCCACTTGATTTGTTTGTATTTTAATTTCAAATTCAAATTAAACATGCAAATAAAATAGAAACCAACTAACTTCCAATAAATTGCAGAAAATCCAGCCAAGCATACAAAAGAATATCGAATCCAATTGAAATATTTCCCACACTTGAACTTATTTGCTGCAACAAAAAGTTTTAAAAAGTCTAAAATTTCATAAATGTACAGTAAATGCTTAACTAATCCAACTTAGTAATTTTGGTCTGTTACATTAGTGTAGAGGAGTTGCGTGGAGGAGGGGGCCAGGGCGGGGCTGGACTTGAGGTGGTGGTTCTGGGTGGAGTTGAGCATGGGGACGGCGGCCAGAGTAGAGCTGCTGGAGGCAAATAGAGTCAAGAATGGAGGCCAAGGTAGGTGGCACCTTAAGAGGTGGCAGCGGCAGCTGGACTCGAGGACGAAGGCTGCAGCCGAACTCAAGGATGACGTTGCCGGAGCGTGAGAAGATGATAGAAAGGGGGACAAACCAAGCATCTGCTCCATGCGAGGGAGGGGTTTAGGGGAGAGTGGGTGGGGGAATGCTTACCGGGGAAACCTGATCTCCAACGGAGGACGATTGCTGCGACCAGCGGCGAAGATGGTGGAGAAGATGCGGAGGAGGCCAGGAGCCGTCTCTCTCGGGCTGGACGGGGGAGGAACCAACAGAAAGGGGTAGTGTGGGCTTGAGAGGGGGTCGCGGCGGCAGGCGAGGGGCGAGCGCGGAGGCGAGGGAGGCGCGGGGTAGATGGGAGAGGGTAAGACGGCGGCGGGGCCGGGGCGGGGCGGCTCGTCGGTGGGGGGGCATGGCGGCTCGGCCAAGAAGTGGGCGAGGAATGGGAGGTAGAGGCGGGGCAAGGCCGACTCGCGGCAGACGAGGGGCGAGCGCGAGGCGAGGAGCGCGAGGTTGATGGCAGAGGGTAAGACGGCGGGGCGAGGGGCGAGGACGGCTCATCGGTGGCGAGGCAAGGCCGGCCGGCGGGCAAGGGCGAGGTAATGGGAGGTAGAGGCGGGGCAAGGCTGGCTCGTGGCCGGGCAAGGGCGAGGAACAGCGTTGTTTTAGTGGCGACAACGGTTTTCTCGTGCAAGGCAACGAGGTGGGTGGGCGAGTGGGGTGAGTCGCTGGAGCGAGGGCATTTTTTGGGTGCGTGGACAGTGGGACGATGGGGTAAACTCAGAAATATAGTAGTTAAGATAATAAATATCATGGCAAATTAAAAGAACTATTTAGTACTTGTACATTTTCGGTGGCATTGAGTTCGAACATATAGAGTGGTCGAGCTAGGGAGTATTATCTTAGTGCAGTTGTTAATTATGTTAATGACAACTGGGAAATGGGAAAAACTTATAGGCTTCAAACTAATTGATGTAGCAAACACTGGTGAGAATATTGTGGACTGTATTATCAAAGTCGTGGATGATTTTGGTCTTACAAATAAAAAATTTCAATAACTTGAGACAATGATGCCACAAACTCTAGGGCAATGGATATTCTCATTCCATTTATTTAGTACACTAGTTATGTGCCCGTGTGTTGCAACAAAAAATTATTTTGGTATAGAATATGTTGTTACAACTCACCAATCTCCCTAGTGTCATTCAGAAGTTCAAACTTTAAGGGTTTAGTGCTTGCTGTGAGTTAATCCGGACCGTTGGTTGATGGTTGATCTGACAGACGTGATTGATAATGGGAGGATGGACCGCCACCAATTCCTTCTTTTAAGTAGTAGAGATACGCTGAATCCTTCTTGCTACATCAGTGATGCGCCTATCATATTATTAATCTTATAGTTAAATGTGGTTTGAAGAGGTTGCATCCATATATTATAGATTTCCGCGATGCGATATCTATCTTAAATCATTCTAATCAACGAATAACAACATATATGAACTTTTTCAAGGCAATGAATGTACATCCAAGAAATTTTGGTTTGGACATGTCGGTAAGATGGAACTCTACTTACTTCATGCTTAAGGTCCTTTTACCATATCAGAGCATATTTTCTATTTTTATTCACACACACTATCACAACCATGAGGGTAATACACTATTGGTTTAGCAGTATTAGTTGCTAAAAAGTTACTTCAGTTTTTGGAACTTTTTTTTATGATTCCATTGTTGCTTTGTCTGTTATGTATTATCCAACATCTCATTTAATTGTGCATATGAAAATCCAAAAACTATTTTTAGACTTGGACGGATGGAAAGCATGGTGGATGCGTATCGGAGTACACGAGATGGGATTGGGGAAGAACTACCGAGTCGATAAGGACCGGTCCCTATGATGACCTCTCATGTACTAATAGTGCAACCACAAGTCTACCATGTGGGCTTACTAATTTGCTTTGTCTCAGCGTTGCTCCATCATGTTGCTAATGTGGCATGCATACAGTCTACAAGTGACAACCTCCTCAAGGGTGGTGCGGCTATAGCGTGGTAAGAAACCACTACGACGCAAGCGGGGCCTCTGGTGTTATCACCTTTGGTAGCGAAACCTTAGCGGGTGGGATTGCATTGAGTTGGGGCATTGTAACGACCTTATGA
Source organism: Hsuehochloa calcarea (assembly GCA_036346395.1). Classification (NCBI taxonomy): domain Eukaryota; kingdom Viridiplantae; phylum Streptophyta; class Magnoliopsida; order Poales; family Poaceae; genus Hsuehochloa; species Hsuehochloa calcarea. The sequence goes on along the minus strand of CM070614.1, from coordinate 16,444,088 downwards.
AGATTTTCTTAGGTCTTACGCCTATGGCAGCGTGTTTACATTATAAGATGATAGTCTCTTGTGGGTAAAGATGTGTCACCTCTATAGAGTGTAAAACTATCCAAATAGTCGTACCCACAGTCATGGTTGATGCTAGGGATTTGATTTGTCCTAGTGATAACCAGTGGAAAGTGTCGGGTGTGTGCAGCTGCGAGATTCGCAAGAGGAATGTGGCTTGGGGTTCACGATCGGATGTCACTTGGGATTGGCAATCAAATACAGTCTGGAATTGGCGGGGGATTGCACCCTGGGATTTGCGGGGCTGCGACCTATGTCGACAGGGGCATTCAGCCCAACATTTCTAGTGGCAATTGGACTGGAATTGCCATTGGCATTCAGCCCAGAATTGCCAGAGGTATTCAGCCCGGGATCGCCAGGGTATTTCGCCAGAATTGCCGAGTGGTTGTAGCCTTGGAATCGTCGAGGGGATGCAGCTATGGAAAATGATGTAGCATGAGGTAAATGGAACTGATATCTATGTGTGAGTGGATGGGACCTTCGTGTACTGTTCTCCACTAGCCGGTGGATGGAATATTCGCTATCGTTATACAACAAAACTCAATTTTCATTAAAACTTGTGTTAGTCAAAATGCTAGTTCTCAGTACTTCTCTACTATTTAGTCTAATTCAAAGGCAGCTTTGAGCAAACAAAAAAACCATAAGCCTTCCCTTGAATAGCCTTGCATATATTATAATTGCATTCTGTGTGTTGGCCCACTACTACACTAGGCAATTTTCAGCATAAAGCAATATTTTATTTGAAGTACAAGTAATAGATTGAAATGGAAAATGAGCAAATATTTTTAATACTTCAAATAACAATGAGTAAACAATATTAGACAACATCTAAACAACAACAGGTGGTGGGTGCCCCGCAGCTCACAAACATAACAGTTTTAAAGTTTAAATTCCAAATTGTCAAGTCTAACTCCTGCAAGTCCAATCCCAAGCGTGTCCATAATCTAGGGCGTGGCTATTTGAATAGTTTATAACCGTGCAGGGGTGTACCAATTGTAACACCCTGGCTATTCGGAAGCCAAAATGTCACCAAAGAATCTACATACAACCACAATGCGGAAGAATTTAATCTGAACTTCTATAATCAATTGAAGAGTTCAATGGTAATACTAGCATAACAGGAATAAAGAACGAATCCATCAACATATAAACAGTGAGAACTTCATAGAAGCCACTAACAGCAATTACCAGAACTAAATAACAGGTAGTCTTAACCTTATTTATTACAGTTCCTCATTTGACAACTGAAAGACATAATCGAGCTTAACAAGGAAGATAAATAATGGTGAACTGAGTGAAATGCGCTTGACTAATCCCTTCCCACAAGGCTATCATCAACGTTCACCTAAATGAATACAGAAAGCAAGAATGAGTCGAAACTCAGCAAGTACCATACAAGATAAATCAAGCATAGAGTGGACAAACCAACTCAATTGAAGTATGAACAATTCTTGGAACACATATATGAATGAATGGAATGAAAGGATGCATTGAAGGAATGGACTGCTCAACAGCTTATACCGGTATAGCGAGTGACACACCCGTCGGTGCTCACTTAAGCCCGTACTTAACAAAATCCGGGGATCCAATCACTGTATGAAGAACGTTTCATACGGGTGTCCGAAATTGCACACATTGGAGTGGTGACCAACATTGCCCACATTGGAGTGGTGGGTCTTACGTGCCCATACTGGAATTGATGGGACTTACAATTTTCCACTTCCGTGGTCAACATGAAACAAATACGTGAACGGAATGAACTTCATGCAATAAACTCTTATCACATCATAATGAAGAAATATACATGGCATACGAACATGAATAACAAGACTAACAATTCATCCACACACAATCATCACCATTCATTATGATAAGACAAGGTACCTGCCTTCCGCGCTGTGACGTGTTAGGAGGCAACGAAGGTGCCCCTCCACTCACCGCTTCACCGCCTACACAAATATTTATTCAAAATAAGGATAACAAGGTAAGACAAACTACAAGTGTCCTACCATAACCCTCTAACTATCCAACACAATAAATGGGTTCAAACTGACAATCTAACTAATCAGCCAGATTACAGCCCTACTGGGCAGCGGTACAATAAAAACCATAATTAAATATCTGTAACTCGGAATGACTTGAAACCAGTGCTCAATGAATCATAACGAACCAGGCTATGAAACTTTAGTTGACGGGATTCTCTGATTCGCCAAAACAGTTGGCTAAACAGCCGTTGAAAATAACTGACAGACATATGTCCAGATTACAGAACAGCAATAGATAAAATGGCATAACTTTCATTCTACTGATCCAATGGAGGTGATCTTTATCAACCTGGAATCATGGTGAAATTATCTTCAAAAACCATTTTGGGTGGCCGTCCTGGATCTGACTCTAACTAGATCAAAACCGAGGAACAAACCGACAGTCTCTAATTCTCAGAGAGACAGAACAGCACGCGGTTAAAATTCCATAACTTTTGATTTACAACTCTAAAAGTTGTGTTCTTTATCAACTTGTAAAGCTTACTGAATTATCTACAATATTTATTTTGGGTGGCCTTTCTGATTCGGCCTATAAATAATTAATAATGGCCAGACAAGCAAACTGCCAAATCCCGTCAACTCTCCCAAACAGTCGCACGAAAACGGCCATATCTCCTAAACCGTAACTCCAAATCAGATGATCTTGGTGCCTATAGAAATATAAGACTAAGGGATACAACTTTCTAAGAGGTGGAAAGATCACAAAACGTACAAAACTTACCCAAATCTGACGAACAAATCTGGGCAGGGGGAAGGAGAAAGTGGCGCACGGCAGGGAGGAGGGTGGCGGCTCCAAGTGGGGGAAAGGGGGAAGGGGGAAAGGGGTTTAGGGTTTTTGGGGAAGGTCATCCCCCCTTTGGCCAGCCCCCTCTTGGGCCACATGGGCCGTGGCCCAATGCCCAGGTTGTCGGGAATTCGCGGAAACCACCTTGAGATCACTGAAAATTGTAATCCATGTTTAACTCTTTCTCCCGAAGACTCTCATATTCGCCCGAATAAATTTCAGGGTATTACACCAATGTACCCACACGCCAGATCGCCTCTTTTTCCACCGGATAAAGCATACTTCGGAAGGTATGCCAGCCAGACTAAGTCCTACGAGGCGTTTCCAATATAATGTATTAATTATGAGCCGCTCGTATGGATAGAAACTCATATGTTGTGTTGGAGTCACCGTAAAGTCTCGGTCAACTACCCCTCACGGGTAAACCCTTGGACAACTATGATGCCCCTTGGGGTAGAGAACCTAAACCCAGAACCTACCCTGCACACCCAACAACAACAAAATATTTTTTAATAGAACAACAACCACCATGCGACTCGGAGCTAACACATGCTAAAATACTAAGTCAAGAGAGGTTTTCAATACCCTTGTGTGGTTAGCACACAATAATGCTTGGTTTTGGTAAAACAAGTGTTCAGTCTTTGTTGACCGAGGCAAGACATTCACACACCCAACAACACACCATCCAACAACTTGCCCATGTCTAAATCATTTTATTTGCATTTTTAGTTTTCAAATTAATAAAGCATATGGTGCTGGACATAGTATAATAAAATGATTTGCGTGATCAAGGTTATTGACAAAGTCGATAACCACCCAATTCTACCAGTATAAGCATTGCTAAGCATCAATTCGCATAAACATATATAAAGACCGTATATCATCCACCAAGCACTAATTTCAGCGGGAATATTAACTTAGGATAGTGGAAAAGAATAAAGATTTGCTACAGCTCGTGCATCTAATAAGAATAACTATCTCTAACGAAAAATAATCATTCAAATAGAATATGCATACATACAAGTTGTAAACAAGATAATTGTAATGAAAGTAATACGATCAAGGGGGGTTTCTTGCCTTATTGAAGATAATCTGCTTGCTATTGTTGAGGATCACACTCGAACTTGTTCGGATCTTCGTAATCTAATGTTTGAATATGAAAAGCAAATAAGAACGTGTAAGACCAAATATATCCAAAAATTCAAAGTCATCCAAAATGAATGAAATTTTTACATTAGCTAGATTATGATTTTAGACGAATTTCAAAATAAAAAATATTTTATTTGGAAGTTTTTATGTGAAAGTTATGGCCCTTGTAAAATCAAAAGGGAAGAAAAATTAAAAAATAGTGATATGGTACTATTCATCTAAAAATTATCTTTTTGTTGAAATTTTTTATTAAATGTGGTGGAGATAAGAATTACATGGCTAGATAGAGAATAAATAGTTATGACTAGAATAACTTGATCCTCCTCATTTGGAGTTTATATGGATTTTCTATGATTTTTTGAACTTAATGCATTTTCTAGTGTAAAAATAATCCTATTCCGAGAGCAATATTAAAAGCTATTTTTTCTGGGCTAGTTACATGTACAAAAATTATACCAGATTAAATTTCATTAAAAATGAAATCTAACAAAATTGATTTCACTTAATTTGGAGTTAATTTGAATTAGTTACGAATTTTTGAAGTAATTCAAGTTTTAGTGCAAAAATAAAGCATTTCAGAATCTCTAAAAGCATTAAATACCTTTCTTACCCAGCTGAAGCTAGCCACAGTCGATGACAAGTGGGGTCCACTGCATAGTGTACTTTTCATTTTAATTTCTGATTTAATTTCTGCTGACAGGTGGGTCCACCTGCTAGACTCCTTGTTCACAGAATAGTGCATGGACTTTAGTCCATGCACTTGGTCTGGGTCCATGGACCACGGTGCGTTGTGCACTTAAGGCTGATAAGTGGCTCAACGCAAGACTAGGTTATTAATTCATCTCGTTTTCTATTCATGGGGCATGCGTGTAAGCAAGATTCGGCCGACACATTAGCGCATTAAAATAGAATCTACAAAGTAATGCGTGCTTAAGACAATGATTAGCCCTAATCCCGATGCTACAGTTCCGGTCGAAACTTTTGACCACAGAGAAGGGCACAACTGCGAGTTTGCCACGGCTATCGCCGGTGACTCTGGCCATGGTGGCGCTGGATAAGAACTAAAATGGATAGCTGACATCAAGGCGAAGCTATGGGCGATTGGGACATGGCCGGAGAAGGTCCGACATGGTAGTGCGACGACGGAGAGCGGAGGTGACGCTATGGCCTACAGTGCATGTTGCAACCCGATGGCTTAACGAGCTATCTAACGTGCGCATAACTACTAGGAGGTGTCAGTGAACCTACCCGAGTGTCATGGAGAGGATGAGCTAGTCGGAGGTCCACCGACAACGTAGACCCGTGACGACGGCGAAGAGGTGGACGAGGGTAGCTTGACCTGAGCAAAAGAAGACGCAATGAAGGGTTGGGGAAGCTTAAGCTAGGCCATGAGATAGTGTTGTAGCAAGGAATTGGGATTGGCTCACCTTGCCGGAGATAGGGACGAAAGGGGAGCTTTCGGCCGTGTTTGGGGAAATCCAAGATCCCGAGGCTCCTATGAACAAAAGCCAAATCAATGAAGGGGAAAGCTTCCTCACACTCAAGAACATGTGCTAACGCACCAAAGAAGAAGAATGGCTCACCGGAGCAAAGGTTGACACGGTGGCGGTGCTCTATGCTTGGCCACCGTCTCCGAAGACGAACACCGCGTTTCGGGCGCTACATGCAGAAGCAAGGGCTTGCATTAGCACGGATGAGTGCGGTGAGGAAGGTAGATGGAGATGGACAAGAAGGAGGGAAACCTGCTAGAAAGAGTTGCAATTGATTGCCTCCTTTACCTTTGCCACCGAAAGGGAAAGTAAGCTCTACCCGGCGAGAGAGAGCGAGATGTAGTGCTCCAATGGTCGGGAAGGAAGAGGCGTGAGTAGGCGAAGCTGCTGATTGGCTCACGAGGATGGTGGCACCACGGCGTGTGGCGCATGGACGGAGCTTGCTCTAGCGCGTGCTCCACGTGGCGTGCGAGAGCTGAGAGCCCATCAACGAGAGGTGGATGAAGGGTCTGACCGGTCGGAGGGTGGCTCGGGTCGGTTTGTTAAGTGGGTTGAGTCCAGTCAAGTGTTCTGGTTCGGTGCCTGGTGTGGCTAGCTCGGTTGGTTGAGTTAATTGGTTGGGTTAAGTCAAATGGCTCGGTCGGGTTCGAGTCCAACAGTTGACTGAAGATTTAATTCAAACCTTCAACGTTGACCGGTGCTTAAAAATAGCAAATAAATTTCAAAAATTCAAAAAAAATTAGAGATGCTCTTGGGATGATCTAATACTCATATAAATTTTATAACCTTACTGTTCATATATTATTTTCTTATTTTTAATTCTTTAACCGTAAGGGTTAATGAATCTTAGGGTCGATTTCGTTTATAATTTGGAAAAACTATATTTATTTAAGATAAATATTATAAGAGTTAAATAAATTATTTCCCAAGGATGATCACAAGTTTTTTTCTGTTTTCATTTCGAGCTTCGATTTGAGTTGTATGTTTTATTTTGATTTGAAATTTTCAAATGCAAGATTTTGTGCATATGCTCTAGAATTCAAATGCATGTTGAAAAATTTCAAATAGTTCACCTTTTTATACATTTAAAATACAAACCCAAGATTTGAGATGTTACAATAATCGTTAAGACAGGAGATCGAGAAGGCCAAGAACTAGGTCGCGGGTCGTAGTCGATTGCATGTGGGTATATACTAGGGGTCCTACATGATGCATTTTGATACTGCTTCCATGGCTGCTCTTTAAAAGCTATTTGGCCTGGTCGGCCATTCTGTAAGTCAAAAGTCGTAAGGTATATTTTTGTTTTGTTTATTATTATGCAATAACTTTACATTTAAGAGATATGTGTGTGATATTCAATGATGTAACTATGGGTACTAGCTACTGATCTAAGGACAAGTGTAGTCAACATAGAGGGTTCCCGATTACAAATTCGGGGTCTGACACTGGTTCAATTCAAAAGTTCGATTTAGAGTTTCAAAGTTCATATTTCTAGTTGGTTAATCTACTTCTCTAGTAGAAAGTCCTCCGATGCAATTTAAAAGTTGGATTTAGTTGAATTTTTTGTATTTTGATGTTATGCTTTTTGTTGGAACTTTGAATTATTTTTTAGTTGAGATGGGGAAGGTAGTGAAAGAGGCAAGTTGTTGCGAAGGTACATTGTAGTTTAAGTGCCTCTAAAATGACACAAAGAATTTGCTCTAACCTAACTCGAGCACATTATGCAGCTAGCTGGCCAGGCTCATCAGGCTTTGTTAGGTCATTGGTATGTTACTCTTTACTCTGCCTGTTTCACTATATTTGTCTATGGTCTCGGGAGTACCAGTTTCCATATATTTCTCTATTGAGAGAATCTATTGTGTAGATATTGCGCTTTTTTTCACTCTCTGCCCCTACTTAAATTAAATGCTTTGGAATAGATTAAGTAGTTGGTATGCATGATCATTTCTTATTAACTATTTTTAGATTTTTCTGTGCATTATGAGTTGTGGACAAATATAGCGAAATAATTTGCAAAAGTATAGTTGGTACTCATTAGGAAAATAAGGTCTCCTGTACCTTGCTTCCAAAATGAGGAAATTGGACATATGTTAAGAACTAGAGGGTTAGAGGGTTGGTGAATGGTTGGTGACTTGGTGTGACTAGCGGCCAGCCCTGTTTCCCGTTCTACCAAAACAGGCCTCACAAAAAGCTCCACAGAACCTAAGAAGGGATTTTCTTCAGCCGATTGTATCCACAGGCCATATCTGGGCCACCCATTGATGCATTGAGATTTGTGGAGTACTTTCTCTAATTGGAATACAATGTTTTATACAGAAATGAATATAATACATGTACAGCTAGGTGGGTCCCACCATGTCGAAGAACCGTTTGTGAAATCCCTTTGTTAATAGGAGCCCGCAATGGTTTGCACCCTAACTCGTCACTCTCCAATGCCCTTACTCTTGCACATTCCCCTCCCCAGCCAAGTGCCACCAACCTCGACGCTCCCCCCAAATCGCGCCTTCTCCTAGACGTCGCCCTTCTTCCTGTCACCGCCGGTTGTGACACCATGGTTCACTTCATAAGACACTATTACGATAAGAGTGTCATATGAAGTGTCACCATCGTGACACAACTACGGTGATGTCGCCCTTCTCCCGGACGCCGCCCTTCTTCCTGTCGGCACCGGTTGTGACACAACAGTTCACTTCACAAGACACTCTTACGATAAGAGTGCCCTATGCAGTGTTACCGTTGTGACACAACTACGGTGGCGCCACCCTTCTCCCGGACACCGGTGGTCCAATCGACCTCCCCCCGGCAAAATCCACCTCCTTCAAAGCAGCCGCATATATATCACATTTCTCACTACAGATAGATCTAGATCCGAGGGGGACGACCAGATATTTAATGGCGCATACACAGACTGTTCATGGCAAGAACTGTCTGTGATACATATCATAGCTAGTTATAAACTATAACAGACTGTGATGTTTACTTATCACAGACGGTTATTAACAAGAACCGTCTGCGATGTTTACTTATCACAGACGATTTTTAATTGGAACCGTCTGTGATGTGTATCACACACGGTTATGAACAAGAACTGTATCTGATATTCCTTTATCTCTGATGCTGCTGCATTGAAGAAGATGGTGAGCACACCTAAGAAAACAACCAAGCCCACTATGAGGACCCAGGGTATTTACTTGTAATACTTAACCATCCATTGGTCCTAGCACTACAAACAAAATATCTTGCATCGATGTATTGTGTACCTCCCAGGAGCATTATACACACACCGTTCACAAAACAATATCAACATCAACGCCATACAACAATATTACATTACCGCAGTGAAAGTTATGGCATTTGGAAATCTATTACTATTCATCCAAAAATTTTCTTTTTGGTGAAATTTTTCAGAAATGTGGCGAGGATAAAAATTACCTGGAATGATAGACAATAAAAATTTATATCCACAATAACTTGTTTCTCCTCATTTGGAGTTCATATGAATTTTCTATGAATTTTTGAAGTTAAAGTATTTTCTAGTGTAAAAATATTTTTTTCTAGAATAGTAAAATATTCAAAAATTATACCATATTAAATTTCATTAAAAATGAAAATTACCACAGTTGGTTTCACTGGATTTGGAGTTAAAATGAAATAGTTATGTATTTTTAGAGTTAATTGATTTTTTAGTTCAACAATAAATCATTTCAGAATTTATAAAAGAATTAAATGCTTTTCTTACCGAGAAGAATCTAGCCACAGTCGCTGACAGGTGAGGTCCAGTGCATAATATCATTTTCTATTTAATTTATGAATTTTAATATGGCCTGACATGTGGGGTGCACATGTCATATTCTCGGTCCACGGGTCTACGACTGTGCACTTAAGTTCCCGGGCCCACATGTCATACTAAAATTTAAACCGCTATTTACCCCTCATTTACTGTTCTCGGTCCCACACGCCAGTGACTCACCAACACACTTTAAGACATCCATTAATTAATCTAAGCAATCATTAGCTTTAATGACCCAAGATTTGCCCTAATGACTTGCTACAATGGCTGTCCAAAGACGCCACGCAGAGTAGCTCGCGCCCGTGGCCTTGTCGTGCTCGTCGTCGGTGACTCAAGCCATGGCGGCGCCGGTTAAGGACTGAATTGGAAAGCTGGTGTGTAGGCAAAGCTTTGGTTGACCGGAGCATGGTCGGAGAAGGTCTGATGCGGCGGGGCTGCGGTAGAGAGTGGAGGTGGCGCTACGGCTACGTTGCACTCAGCAACCGATGACGTTTTAGACCATCTAACGCATGCATGAGTACCTATGGAGGGCTAGGAGCATACCGGAGTCGAGAGGGAGGACAGGGGTGGCCGGAGAAGGGTTGTCACCGTTGAACCAAAGCGGCGGCGGAGGCTTCACCGCGGAGAGCTCGCCCTAAGCAAAGAGAGAGAGAGAGAAAGAGATGTCGGAACAGCTAGAGAAGCTCACTGTGATGGTCATAGAGCGAGGAATTAGGCAATGTCTCACCGTGCCATCGTCGGAGAAGAAAGTAGGTCTTCCGGCTGAATATGGAGCAAAACTGGAATTCCCGATCTCCTTTGAAAGGAAGGTCGAAATCAAGTGAGGGGAAGACTCATTCGTGCTCAAGAACACGATATGACACACCTAGTAGGAAGAATGGCTCACCGGAGTAAAGGTTGACACGGCGGAGCCTTGCGGACCACACAACGGGGCCGAAGGCGACAAGCTTTGTGTTCCGGGACCTACACACGAAGACAAAGGCTCAAACCAGCGCACAAGAAACGGTGAAGGATGAGCAAGTGGAGGGGCAAAATGGAGGGAAGCTCACCGGAGCAAAGGTGAGGTTCTTGCACCTTTCCCTTTTTGGTCGAAAGGGAATGTGAGCTCTAGCGGGAAGGAGAGATTGGGATATAGTGCTCCAACGGCCGGGAAGGAAGCAACGTGAGAAGGTGACGCATTCCATTGGGTCTCGAGGGCGGTGGTGTCATGGGCTCACAGCGTGGACGGAGCACGGCAGAGCAGCGCGACCGCGTGGCGAGCGAACTCTGCGTGCAAGTCGGTGCACTGGAGAAGACAGGTCTGATACAGCGGGCCCACGGTGTCAACGAGTGACACGGCGCAACACGACGCAGTTGGCTCAGTTGGTACCGGTAGTTGGTTCGACCAAGTCAAGTCGCCCTAGTCGGTGGGACAGTGGTTCGATCCGAGTCTAAATCGGGTCCAGTCGATTGGATTAGGCGGTTAAGTCGAGTCAAGTCCGAGCGGTCGGACTCGAGTTCGAGGAACAATGCTTGGCTCGGAATAGTGCTAGTGTTGACTTATTTTGAAATTTAAACCTCTCACTTTGACCGAGCTAGAAAATATCACAAATAAATTTCAAAAATTCTAAAAAATTTCAGGGAGCTTCCTGGGGCGACCTAGTATCCATATAAAATTTGAAACCCCACTCTTCATATTTTATTTGCTTATTTTAAAGTCAAACCTACAATATGTTATTGATTTGAGTCTGAATTTTCTGTGGGCTGAGTTTAGTTCCACACGCCTAAGGAAGCGTGTATTGGCCGACATTAAGGGCAAATTGTCTCTTGTGGGTATAGTTGTACCCCCTCTGTAGAGTGTAAAACTATTCGAATAGTTGTGTTCACGGTCATGGACATGCTGAGCAAAGCCACTCTAAGTTAGACTTTGTTTTTTGTTTTAAAATGCTTTTAGTAAATGATTTTAGGATGGTAAGTCCTTATGGTAAAATTGGGCGGTTAGCCTTCTGATAGGAGGGTATCCATCACCATGTTTCATATGGAGGTTATCCACTATACAACTATCAATTTAAAATCTGATTTTAGTTGTAGATTAAAAATTTCCCTTAAACTTAGTATGAATATTTAAAATTGAAAATGTTGCTTTACGCAAATAGACCCTATCAGCCTCACATGTTTACTTATGCATGCATCATATTTCTTTATTGGGTGTAACTTGCGAGCACAGAAGTTGTGCTCACTCTTGCTGAATAATATTTATTCAGGAGAAGACTTCTATCCAGACGGTGAGGATCCAGACGTTTAGGCCTATGCCCCCAGATGATTGTCTATGGCGCATCGTGTGGTCTACTACTTATTTGTTTTCCACTGTGTTATTTTATTTGGACTCAGGCTCCATTTTGTAATAAACTCTAATTCATATTAAATAAATGTGTGATATGATTGTGATGAGACTTTTGTTAGACTGTGTGCACTAGCAATCCTGGACCAGTGTGGGAAACAAAGAGAATTCAGGATCCTTTGTTCCTGGATTTGACAAAAGTGGTATTAGAGCCATATCGATTGTAGGTCGTGGCCTAGAAAGGATCAAACCCTTAAGGACTAATTTTTTAAAATTAAAAATATGTTGGTCTTCTGGTGTCCTATATCAACCCTTCTCTTTAAAATGGTTACTAACTCATCTCTCTCAAAAATTGTAGATGGCCGAGATACCGAACGTCATTTCCCACGGAGTTTTTGCTGGACATTGGGCCACTGTTCTTTTGAAGATAATGCAACACTTGGACTTCGACGAGGGACCGACTTACCAGGGTTACAAGTACAAGGTGGAAAATCAAGACCGTTGGAGGGTAGAGGTGATACTCTACTCCAACCTGTCACCAAACACCGATTTCCACATCTTCGACGCTCTAATACGACGAGACACTTTCTCCGAAGGCCTCCAGGATGCGGAGAAGGAAGCAATCCGCCGACTCCGCCACATTTATGATCACCGCCTCAAAAGCACCAAGTTCCGTTACTATTAAGAGGGGTCTTGACTAGTAGCTTGAGTTAATCATGTGTTGATAGCTCATTGTGCTTACTCTAACTCATCTAGGCATGATGCTATTATTTGCAAATGTGTTTTGCAAATAGTTGAGGCTCATGCATAACCCTTGTAGCACGTGACTTTAGTTTGCAAATGTGTTTTGCAAATGGTTAAAGTCCATGTACCTACTCCTTGTGGTATGTTGCCGATATTTGCGAATCTATTTTGCAAATAGTCGAGGTTCGTGTATAATCCTTGTAGCATGTGACTGTAGTTTGCGAATGTATTTTGCAAATAGTTTAAGTCCATGTACCTTATTCCTTGTGGTGTTGATTCTAAAAGTTGGTAAATGTCTTTTGCAACTTGTTAAGAATCTTGCCTTAATCCTTATTGGCATGGCTCATCAATTGGCAAATGTGTTTTACAATTGAGTTTATTTTGAAAGCTATTGTTGTGTTTTTCAGGATGATCGGTAGTACCGACGTTATGTTGGTGGAACTACTGTTGTGCGGTATGACCAGAGTTTCTTGAGCGAAACTACCGCAACTTAGATGGATTGATATCCCGCAGTACGTGTTTTACAGAGAGACGCTTTTTGAGTATGTTTTGCTCTCTTGGAAGTGCAGTAGTATTGGCGTGTTGGCAGTGAACCTACCGCAGCTTGGTATTTCTGGAAGATGAACGGCGGTACGTTATTTCCAATAGGTGCCGTGTGTTGGACCTAAGTGGAAGCGGTAGTACCGCCCTTCAGAAACGGAATGACTAGAGATCGAAACTACCGCATGATCAACGACGGTAGTACCATGTCGCATTTTCAATGGCTAGTTCAGAGGTCTGATATAGCCGTTACTATGCGACAGTGGAGGTGTGGTGGTACCGACCGTTGAACGGCGGTACTACCGCTCGTGCTGATTTTTCAGTAGCCTTTCTTTCCAACGGCTAGTTTTGTATGTAGGCTATAAATACTCAATTTGGCCGATTGTGAGTTGTGTTTTGCTATCATTGCAAAGGTTGCTAGTGTCCTATTCATTATCTTGAGCAAAGAGCAAACCATCTCATCTCTTATGTGCATGTGTTGCACTTAGTGAGCTTGGAGAGCAAACTCTAAGTGCATGTGTTACCTTAGGTAGTGGATTATGTATCTATTGAGCTTAAACACTTGATTAGTTCAAGTGAGAGCATAGACTTATTACTGTTGGTGCTTGCCGACACCTAGACGGCGTGGAGGCGTCGTGGACCGGTGATCTTCTCAAGAAGCTTGTGAGAAGGCCTGGCGCGGTTGTGAGTGGTTTGGTGCTCGCCATCTCCGGAGTGGAGGAAGAGCAACTCCAAGTGGATCGAGGTGTTGGTTCCTGTTAGAACCGGTCCAAGTGGTTGGACTTACATCGGAGGTGTTATCTTAATTTGTGGAGTCATCCAATTCGTTTGAACTTACTTCAACGTGGATTAATTAGGGGAGACCGAGCAAGTCTCCAAATACCACAGTAAAACATCATTGTGTCCTTGTGTTTTGTTCCATTGTGTTTTACCTTATGCAATTTACATTCATAGTATTAAATTGCTTACTTGCTTTTGGTTAATTGCTTATATTCAATAGTCTTCATGTCGGTGCACTTAGTAAAGCCTAGTTGTTTTAGGCTTTAATTATGCAAAATCAATTTGTTGTTAGCTTTCGCATTAGATATTGATTTTAGCCAAAAGAATTTTTAAAACCGTCTATTCACCCCCCCCTATAGTCAGCCTCCTTGATCTTACAGCGGAGCAGCACCAGAGGATTCTTATCGTCGTTAATGGCACTAGCGACGAAGAGCTCAATGTGGGGAAGGCACCCTGAGCAAAAAGAAAGACCATGAGGGTACGGGAAAACATCAAGGAGCTTAGGGGACAATGTCATTGCAAGGAATCAGAGATACACTCACCCCGCCGGAGATGAGAACAAAGCTAGGTTTTTCGGCTGACAAAGGAGAAACCTCAAAATTCCCAAGCTCCTATAACACATTAAGGGAATTAGTGGAGGGGAAATCATAACAATTTCCAAGCACACGTTCTGACGCATAGAGACGGAGGAATCTCAACGAGATGGAACAATGGTGCGGTGGTGCTTTCGATGCACACTCTAGAGGCGACGGCGACGCATTCGTGTTCGAGTGCTACAAGTAGAATCAAAGGTTCGGGTTAGAAGAAATGGAGACGGTGAGGGAAGTAGACGATGAGGGACAAGAAGGCGAGGATCCTACTCGAGAGATATGCACACAAGAGCTTCCCTCTCCTCAGCCACCGAGAGGAGAAGTGAGAAAGAATGTAAGGACCCAAAAATACATCTCATGAACCCTTTGTGTATTCTAAACTAGTCCCAGATCAGTAGCTAGCTCACACAGAAAACAGTGATGAAATACCATCCATTTATTCGATTTAACTAGAAAGATATCAAAATAACAAATAATAATAATAACTGGACCTTATGGTCAATGTTTACTTAACTTGCCACGCAGGACTAAAGAAACAAATAAACTCCTGAAGTAGAATGGGAAACTTGGAAAGACCAATCAACATGCTCACAGGCAATTGAGTGGAGAATGCATCCTAATCCGCAAAACCTTCATAATCTTCCTTCTGAAAGAACTCTTGTACACCTTGGTATTCTTCAACTGATCAACAAAGGCATAAGCCGTGAGTACATAAAGCACTCAGTAGGCCGTATGGAAATGTAAGTAAATAGTATTCATACAAGGCTTGCCAAAGGTTAGTTGTATGGTTCTTTTGCAAAAAACCAAGATTTGTAATAAATACAGTAAATAAATTGAAATGCGTAATTAAAAAGAATAATAAATAATTAAACAATTTCCTTGAAACAACAAGTGAACTTCCCATTCACTTCCCAACCAAACCAATGATAAGTGAATTCCCCATTCACTAATCGACACAAACCACCAAGTGAATTACCCGTTCACCGAACAAATATTATATTCATCAAGTGAACTTCCCATTCACACTCCGGCACATTTTATAAGAAAATCTATCTCTCGTGTGAAATCCCTGAGAACATCCATAACCGCGGACATGGCTATTCGAATAGTTTTACACTCTGCAGAATAGTTTTTCCCACATAACATGACTTTTCTAGTTTGTTTGGCATCCATCGATGCCACTGCTCACTACCTTAGGTAAGCAGTCTAGAGCACGTGACAAGGCCTTTACAAAGTCCTGTTTTGACTCAGTTCTGGTCACTAAGGTTTCGCCTCCCTGGCCCCGTCTTGCGCAAAACACATCCCATACAGAACCAAATCAAAATATCACTAATTAATTGGCCAGATCCCGTCCATACAAGATATGAGGTTGTACGGTTAAGGCCCAGTTCAATGGCGCACAAGATTAAATCCTTAACAAGTTACTCAGGTGATCCTTCCACAAACCCACAACGTGCTAACCACACCCCCACTATCCACCGACCAGTCACCTAAGCAAAAACCATTTTGTTTAACTAAACCAATGACATCCCCTATCATGGCACACAAATTTTCATAACAGCTGTGGCTAACCACCATGATTCCATATTTCATTACGCCAAGATTAATCATTATGACACATGTGATAATGAACTCATCCAATAGGTAATAACTAATCTCAAAATAATTGATATAAAGATAGCATGCAAATGTATAAAATAATATACTTTTGAAATCATAGGTTCAATATGATCAAAGGACTATGTCTTGCCTTGGAATAGATCCTGGTATTGGTCTTGATCTTGGCGTACTCCTCCTTGTTTAAAATTACTGAAGTAGCAACGTCTACTCGCAAACAAAGTAAATAAACTAAATAAATACAAAATAGAGATAAACAAACTCTAAAAATTAAATAAAAATCTTAGAAATTTGGATAGGCTCAATCAGAGTTCGGATGCAAATGATATGGGCTTTGGAAGTTTGAAATCACATAAAATCAGATTTTATGGATTTACTGGAATTATTTTCTAAAGAAAAATAATTTATTGCTTCATGTTGACGTCATCAAGGAATTTCAGCTGAAAAGAAATAAAGGAAAAAGAAATTGATTGGGGTCCCATTGGTCATTAACTGGGTGCATGGTGGAACTGGTCCATGGACCTTTGCCGAGGGTGGGATTTGGTCTGCCACATGGCTGCTGACCAGGGAGCGACTAGGATGCCGCCTGGGCGAAAAAGCTGATGCGGCGCTGGCGTGGAGGATGACCTGGATTGCCACGCTGGCAAAGGAAGGAAATCATAGAGGAGCAGAGTGGCACTGGCCGATGGTGGAACTGACGGCATCGACGGTGAACCACGATGTGGCAACTCCGGTGAAGTAGCAAAATGGGTTGCCGAGGAAGAGGCGAAGCTCTGGGCGGTGGTGTCTTGGCCCAGTTGGCAGTGTATCGGTGGCGGCGGCGACAATGGTGACGGCGATGGTTCGGCCCGCGGTAACTTTGGGCATTAGGTGGCGCCTGACGAAATTGGAGAGGAGCGCCGGCTTGGTGGCTACCCAAGGATCACAGAGGTGAGTTCAGAATAGCGCTCAGAGCGGCAACAAGAGCAAGGTGGCCGGAGATGAAGGAGATGAGCGGCGGCGACGCTTCGGTGGAGGAGAAGAAATGAGAGGAGAGGGGTTCAGACGAGAATAGACTTGGGCACGATATGACGCGCTAGAATAGCAAGGAGGCTCACTGGTCGAGTAGATCGGCAAGATGACCGGCGATTGGTTGTCGGACGAAAACGACAACGGCGACGCCGAGGTCCTCGGGAGAAGATGATTGAAGCACGGCGTAGCTCTTGTTAATGCGCATCCAATGGCAGTGGAATCACGGGCGGAGGTGGACTGACGGCAATGAATTTCATCGGAGAAGACTACGGCAGTGGCTCTGTTCTTCAACTCGATTGCGGCACTAGAAGGACAATCCCAGGGCGGCGCCTTAGGGTTTCGAAAGAGGGAGGCGAGGCGAGGGAATTGACGTGGGTGGCGGCCTTTATATAGTGCCAGAGGAGGGAAATCCCGAAGGAGCACGGCGCGGCACTGGACACGTGAAGCGCTCGGACTCTGGGAGTCCTAAAGGGAGACGAAGACGACGTGACAAGCGGCGGGTCCACCAGGCAACGGGAGAAGGCAACGGTCGTGCAAGCAGACGACTGGGCTGCGGTGTGGGAATTGGGCTGCCGGGGTTGGGCTGGCTCAGAAACAGTAGTGGGTTTCTGCCCGTTCGGGAATTTTAAATAGGTTTTTCTTTTTAGAAAATATTGAAAATCCAAATAGCAATTAGAAGATAGCAAATGAACTCAGAAAAATTCTATAAAAATCTAGAAAATATATCCAAGCACATAGAACCCAAATAAAATAATTTTGACAATAGTTGATGTTGGAATTAATCATATTAAATTGTTTTTATCTTTAAAAATTCCAATTAAGCTTTAACTTTAGCAGAAAAATTCAAATGGTTATTTTTCTTTTTAAAACTTCAAATCAAACTAAATTTTTGGGATGTTACAAAGGAGTGCAACGCGGCAGTTTTGTTCGAGCCAGAGGACGGAGGACGAAACAGCGTGACCTAGCGAGCTCTGGGATAGGCTAGGGAGGGCGGCGGGAATGACGTTAACAGAGTGGTTTCATAGGCGCTCGGCCGCATGGAGCTCAACGCATGTGCGTGTGCCAACGAGAGGAGGGAGACGAACCCGATAGGTAGGTCCAGGGTGGCAGCGGCGCAGGTAAGGTGCGGCTCGGGCGAGTGGGTCAGGTCGAGTCAAGTTGGGTTGGGTCGGTCGGGTCGGTCCGCTCGGAACGGTGCTAGGGTTCGGTTGGTGCAACAGTGCTTGAATATGAGTTTTGAAGTCAAATTGACCAAAACGCAGCAGCTTAGACCGAGCAATTAAAAATAGAAAATAAATTCTAAAATTTTTGTGAGTGCTGTTAGTTTCAATTAGAATCTAGGAAAAATTGTTTCAGGTACTGTTTGTGCTCTAGTTCTTATAATTAATTCATTTTCAGATCCGTATTTATAAGTTGGTTTGAATTTTGGTGAGGTCAGTTTGCCTTCTAAAAATTTAGAAAAATTTATATCAATTCAAGATGAATAATCTAGTATTTTAATATATTATTTGCAGAAACTTCCATGCAAATAATTTTCTTGAATCAAAAGAAAACTTGAATTCCAGTTAAAAGTTTTGAATTTAAAATTGCTTTTTTTTTAATACGCCCTCCACGCGAGCGGAATACAGTCACCCAGAAACAAACCAAACCCCACCCGGAAGGGAAAGGAGGACGAGACGAGAGGTCTTGTGCGGCGATGGCGGCCTCGGCGGCGATCCTGGAGGACGTGCCGTCCCTGGATCTGATGCACGAGCTGCTCCGCCGCATGAAGTGCAGCTCCAAGCCCGACAAGCGCGTCATCCTCATCGGTCCGTACGCTGCCTCCAGCCCCACACCTCCCTTCACTTTTCTTTTCTTTGCGCATACCGTACGCTTCAAGATCCGATTAGGAAGCAGGAGATCCCAATCATCGACCGCCATTGGTCTAGGCTCTAGATCCGCGTAACTTTGTGGTTCAAATATTGGTTTCCTTTCGTTCTTTTCACCTCATGTTTGTTCTTTAATTATGGTCAAATTTATCTCCTTTTTCTCTTTCCATGTGCACGTAAAAATGAAATTAGAAGGTGAAGCCGTAGCTAGTTTTGTGTAATCCTGGTCAAAGTGCGTGTCGTTGCGCAAGATCCCACGAGTAAAATTGTTCATTTTTATAGCTTTTCGCCTTTACTGATGGGTAATTGTGGGGAAAAGTGTTAATTTTCTAGAATGTGTGTGGTTCTCAAGAAAAAGCTAATCTTTTTTGGCTGAATGGTGCAGATTTATTTGTCGAGAATGTTATTTCTTGTTTGGGTAGGCAGATTAGGTTGAGGAAAATAATGCCCTTACTATCTTGAAGAAAATCTTTATAGTCTTTACGGTACCAATAAATTTGGGGTGTCAAGTTGGCTTGTTCTTTGAGGCCCAATGATTAAAAAAAATATGTTGTGCACATTGAAGTCACCGAACAAAAAAGAATAAAAGACTTCTTTTAAAAAGGAAATTTATAGCTCTTTACTTATGACATTTGTGAAATCTGAGGCAAAGAAGTCTCTTTGGAACTAATTATGAATTTATGGATGCAAAATGCTTGATGAAATCAAAATTCTTTGAACACAGCTAAATCATAGCTAGTCTCTGCTTGCACTACTGAAACATTCAGTGACAATAAAACATTTTGTTGCCTTAATGATGGAAAGTTGTATATACACCTATTGATCTTAGTGTAGATTTAGATGGCAAAGAAACTCTTATCCCTTTAGCTAATTTGGCTTGTATTTCTTTTTCTTTCATGAATGTTTCTTGTTTTTGTACAAATATGGGGTTGAGAAAAAGGTAAAGGTAAGTCCTTACTTATGACGTCGTGAAATATGAGCTCAAGAAGGCCCTTTTGACCTAATGATGTAAAAGATTCAACCGTTATCGGTATGCAAAATTCTCGATGAAATCAATATTCTTTTAAGTTCCAATGAGGATAAATCATATCCAAGTTGATCCTTGTTCAGTTTGTGTGAATAAGATTGTCATGAAAAGAATTATTTTTTTTGTTGCCTTAAGCATTGTTGTTAAGTTGTGTGGTTAGTCGCGACTAGTCGACGATTAGTCGACAAGTTGGCACACAACCTCCGACTAGAGTCATCGACTCTACTAGGAGGCATATTCGTCCGACTTGCCGACTAGTCGGCCAGATCTAGCCGCCCGACTATGGAGAGGAACCCTAGCTATACACCCATACCAGATCGTCGTCGAGCTGGTCGCCAGCCCCACGACGACGACGCATCCAATCGCCAGCTGTTTCCATCCTCCTCTGCCCTTCCCTGTCTCCCCCATCTCCCGTCCACGATGCAACCACCACCACCTGTGAAGCGAGGGCGAGTGCCGACCGGCGCCCTAGCCCCCCGCCGCCGCTAGTCGCCGTCTCCATCCTCCTCCGCCCTCCCCTGTCTCCCGTGTCCCCCATCCCCTGTCTCCCGTGTCCCCCATCCACGACGCCGCCGCCGCCGCCACCCGAGCTGCGAGAGCGAGCGCCGCCGCCGAGTGGAGCCCTAGTCCCCTGCCGCCGCCGCCGGTCACCGTCGACTCCAGCAGCCTCGGTGAGCACTCCTCTCCTTCTCCTTTCCTTCCTCTGCTCCTCTCTTGTGCTGTGCTGTGCTCCGCCTTCCTTCCTCCCCTCGCTTTCTCTCTGTTTTCCGCTGTGCTCTTCTTTGCTCATTCATGCTCTGTTTTTCTCTGTGGTCTGTAGTAGTAGTAGTAGCAGTAGCAGCAGCTGCAGCTGCAGCAGTAGTACTATTAGTAGTAGCAGCAGCTGAGCAGCAGCAGCAGTAGTAGCAACAGATGTAGTATTAGCACTACTACTAGTACTAGTATTAGCACTAGTACTAGTACTAGCAGCAGCAGCAATACTTCCTAGTCTGCCGACTAGTTGCGGCTAGTCGGCCTTCTTGCGACTCGACTCGACTCAACTTTACGACTTAATAACCTTGGCCTTAAGATGGAAAGGATTTTTTTGTTATACAAGGAGTGTTCTCGTATAGATTGAAAGCTGCTATTCTATTAAAAAAAAGGTAAGGGCAATCTGCAAAAAATCAAAACTGCATGAACTATCCTCACTGTTGAAGTGCTCCAAGATTCGTACTCCATTTTTGCCAAAAAAAAACTCTCTCTTCCTCTCCTCCACCCTCTCTCTCATCTCCGGTGCCGCCACCACCCTCCTCCCCAAGCCGCCCGAAGCTCGTGGTGAGGCCGACGGGTGGCACAACTAGGGTGGCGTGGCTGGAACCGGGAAGAAAGAAGAGAAGGAAGAGGGGAAGGGAGAGGAGAGGAGAGGGGAAGAAAGAGAAATTGGAGTTTTTTTTGCAAATTGAAGAGAGGGTGGCGCGAATCTCGATGCATTTCGTGCGGTGTAGATAGTGCATTCGGTTCCATGTATATGTGCACACTGTTATTAAGTCACGCGACTAATTAGTCGACAAGTCGGTACACAACCTCCGACTAGAGTCATCGACTCGACCAGGAGGGCTAGTCGCCCAACTTGCGGCTAGTCAGCGGCTAGTCGCGACTAATCGAGATTTGCTAGCTGCCCACTTCAATTTCAAAGAAATCCATTCATCAAGAAAGTTTTGTTACGATCAAAACGAGTAGGTCATCAACTCATCATCATGATTATGTTGTTCTTCTCTTTATTTCATGATTTACAATATGTATATGTGTTTAATTGTTATACAACTTAGTATATTACATGCATTGTTTAAATACTTTTTAGTCTGTGACTAGTATGTTGTTCTTCTCTTTATTTCATAACTTACAATATGTATATGTGTTTAATTGTTATACAACTTAGTATATTACATGCACTGTTTAAATACTTTTTAGTCTATGGACTAGTCGACAAGTCGACAAGTCTCTCTTGCGACTCGACTCGACCTTACGACTTAATAACCTTGCATGTGCAAAAACCGCACTCAGGCAATCTGGCCTTTATTCTTCATTTTGCTGTTAGTCAATGTACTGTGGAGATTTAGTATTGATTGTAGTAGACATTTAAATTCCTTTAGTAAACTCTTATAACAACTCAGTGACTTTGTGGTAGTAGCAACTCAATTTGTCTTTTTGGTTGAGTATTGAACAAGTTAATGATGTTTTGTACTCAGTATTGTGGTTTTTATTTATTTGCCCCAAAATTGGGCATTAGGCTCTATTTGCATGAAGGAATCCATTTGCATCTGGTCAGATGGTGGAAATCCACAAAAGTAGCAACATCTAAATTGACCCTAGTCCATGTTTTATTTCCAACAATAACCTTCTGTGTCCACAATAGTTTGTTTCTTTGCCATGCATGAGTTACAACCGTATAACAAGTAGTCCAAGGCTTATAGTTTACCTATTTGGATTTTAAAACGTAGTTTGTCTGGCTGTCTGGCTGCAACATCCAAATTGACCCTAGTCAGACGGCAATGATGTGAAAGATTACAATTCATGCTCTTATATAGAGCTACTTAACTTGACCCCCTAAGACTAGGACTCTGACTTGTAAACAAACTCAACTCCTGTTATATCTCTTTCCTAATTCTTCTCCTGAACTGCTGCTGCGCCCTCCCTCCTCACGACTACTACTTATCTCTAACTCCTAGCTTTCCTAATAAACTACTACTGATACCAACAGTAGCTGACCGGCTGGTCGGCAAGATGTCCACATCAATTGTAGTGTGCTCTTTGTTGGAGAGTTTACAACTCTTAGTTTTGCTGATTTGTAGGTCCACCGGGATCTGGAAAGGGAACACAGTCGCCCCTTATTAAGGAAGAGTATTGCTTATGCCATTTGGCCACCGGTGATATGTTGAGAGCTGCTGTTGCTGCTAAGACTCCTTCAGGAATTAAGGCGAAAACAGCAATGGACAAGGTATTGCTTTTGGAACCCAACTAAAAGTAAAGAGAGGAAATAATGGGCTAATGAATAGCCAGCCAAAAATGTTCTAATGTAAAGAAGACGTTCCATGACATTGGTTGCTAACTTCCTGTTTGTTAGGGAGAGCTTGTTTCCGATGACTTGGTCGTTGGAATTATTGATGAAGCCATGAAGAAACCTTCATGCCAAAAGGGTTTCATTCTTGATGGATTCCCCCGCACAGTTGTTCAAGCACAGAAGGTGAGGCATTTGAACTATTTGTCATTTAATCCATACTTGTATTATTGATTTTCAGTAACAGACTCAATATTTAGTTATAGACTATAAAGCTGTGTTTTGGAATGTAATATTTTCTTACTGTTTCATCAAATATTTGTTCAGCTTGATGAGATGCTGGAAAAGAAGGGTACTAAGGTTGATAAGGTCCTTAACTTTGCCATTGATGACACAATTTTGGAAGAAAGAATTACTGGCCGTTGGATCCATCCCTCCAGTGGCAGGAGTTACCACACAAAATTTGCACCTCCAAAGGTTCCTGGAGTTGATGATGTAAGTGGAATACTGGCTACTTAGCATGTTTTCTAAATATGTTTTATAGCCTCTTTTTCCATAGAGTTTTGGTTCACCAGTCTAATGAAAGTTTGGATAAGTTCTTTTTCTATGTGTATCTGCTATCATTCTTTTGGACAGCTTTCCTTAAGCTATGGCATGGTGTTTAGCCTATATAAATATCTCACATGATTTATATCGTCAACTCTGCAAAATACTTATATTGCAGTGTCAGAGTTTTGGTTTGCCAAACATATTGTTAAAATTGCATTCATAGTGATACAACTGTGAATACTGTTAGTTTTATTTTCTTTCTGAATGCATTTGGTTTGATTTGTATTGTTTTGACTTAATATGCATCATTTCCGTAGATGTTATGTCACTAATGCACCCTTTTCATTACTATTTCATGGATGTTTGTGTGACGTCGCATAATTTCTCCTGTCAACTAAGGACCATGGGTGTAGCAAAAAATGTTAGTAACATATGAATAATACACATTGTTCACTCTTAAAAAAAACACATTGTTCAAGAAGAATAGAAGACAAATTATTGCAGGTAGTTTACTGTTTTCTTTCCTTTGCATTCAAGTCGACTGAGATGCTAAAGATTTACAGCTATTATATAAGATTCTTCTTTGAGGTTGTCTGTTTCCACACTGTCAATATTTGTGAACCGTTATCCCCTGACTGGTGCTTTTTGCCTGTTTTTTTACCAAGGTAACCGGAGAACCACTGATTCAAAGGAAAGACGACACAGCTGAGGTTTTGAAGTCTAGACTTGAAGCCTTCCACAGACAAACTAAACCAGTATGTTATTGTTTCAAGTGCATTATAGTTTCCTACAATCTTCAGGAACACTTGATTCGGACTAATGTAGATACCCCCTTATTGCACACTTTCGTCTAACATCTGTCTTAGTCTCAGGAACTGTAGGTTTTCGGCAAACTTTGCTCTTTTTTTGTTTCATTTTCCAGTTCATGTTAAGATCCTTTTTGTTGTGAATAGAGTCATTTGTTCTGTTGCATTATGTTCTATGAGGATATAGACGGCCTGCCATTTATGTCACTATCTTTCCTGTTGGCATTTCAACACCACATGGTTTCATATGCATTCTGATAATCTGATGCCACTTGTGTTTTGATAGCCAAGTCTTGAATAGTTTAATCTCCTTTCTATCTCTAAATTCATTATGTCGATGCTTTTGTTGATTCAATATTTTTACTTAAATATTGATTTGTTTCCATCAGGTGATTGACTACTACTCCAAGAAGGGCTTAGTGGCAGATCTTCACGCAGAGAAGCCACCGAAGGAAGTGACTGCCGAGGTCCAGAAAGCCCTTTCGTGAAGTACCTCCATTTTTAGATCAATTGCGACAGATGTACCAAGACCCTGTTTCGGGGTTTTAGAGGTTCAAATTGATATTGACTACAAGCCAAGGTTTAGACTGCTTTCCTTTTTGCGTCAAGACACTAATCAGATTTGATGAGCACAGTGTATCTCACCGGTTTTTAGTTCCAATAATCTCTGGCATGGCGGAAGGATTTTTTTGTACCAATACTGACGTGCTACAATGAGTTCACCCCTGAATTTTGACGACAGCTTGCTTGTTACATGACTGTTGATATGTGGTTACGCCTGGAGAAGGCCCGCCACTTATTCTTTTTTTCTTAAATCCTCTTTTTCTTGCCAAGCTTGTCAGCCTTTTCTAATGTCGTGTCATGGCAGCGAATCTGGATGCCCTGGTAGGAGACTGTCTGCCAGATTTAATTTTAACGTGTTAGCAGTATCGTGTGCGGTTTGCAGGTCGCAGCTTGCTAGCACATGATGCAATTCGAGCTGGTAGCTACGAATAATTGGTCAGGCTGGCAAAATGTATGGTAAGACTGTCTCATCAATTGCAGTTGTGTGGGTTGTTAAAGAGTGTTGTATAATCTATGATTCTCTCTCTCGGCTCATATAGCTTCATATAAATGTCTGTATATACATTCTCAATTAATGAATAATATGCATGGTTGTGAATAACAAACCCTAGCATCTTTATTTTTCTAACATGGTATTAGAGCCATCTTCAACCCTAACCCTATTTCCATAGTCATCGTCGATTGTGCTTGAGCTTCCTCCGTCGTGGGCTGACCGGCCCAAGTCGCTGCTCGATAGTGTCAACGTTACCGAAAGCTCCTCTGCGACTCGTCGCCTCATTGCTCTCGACGCCCGCCTCTGCTCTAACGAATTGTGTCACCTGAGCTCCTCTCGTCCAGAACTGTCGCCTTGAGCTCCTCTTCGGATCTAACGTCATCTTTGACACCGGCCTCTGCTCTGATCTGGATTTGTCGCTTGGAGCTTCTCCCCTGCACCTTGTCGCCTGGAGCTAAAGGATCTGACGTCATCCTCACCGCGCCTTCATCGCGTCGAATCTTCGGTTGCCTCCTTTGCTCGGGCTCGGAGAACTTGTCTTCATCACGTCGGGTCTTCCACCTCTTCGGATCCACACACCTCCTCTGTTCGGGCTCAGGGAACTCGTCTTCATCGCGCTGAGTCTTCTACCTCTTCGGGTCCGCACCGCCCGACCTCGAGACATCCCCTCTCCATCGCGTCACCTGGAGACCATCACATACTGCTTGCTCGCTGGTACTGCTCTACCTCCGGTTATAGCTCTGCTCATTGGTACTGCTAGCTTGCAGCCTTTGGTATCTACTATTGATTGCTTGTTGTCATGATGGCAAAATCTGATTCACTGTTTGGGGGTAGTTCATCTCTTGTGTTTACGGACATCAAGCTTGATGGGTTGAACTACCGAGCATGAATTTTCGCAGTCAAGACTACACTTAGGGGCTATGGTTTTGCTTCTCATTTGACTGACGATCCTTCTGATCCCAAGAAGGTTGATGTTGAGGTAGTAAAGGTTTGACAAAAGAAGATGATCGTGTCATAGCTAGCCTTGTTCTAAGTGTTGATGTTTCTCTGAGGATGAATCTTGAGTATCATACTTCAGCTAAGCAGATGTGGACATATTTTAAGAGACATGTCTAGTCCAGTGGTGCTCTTCGCTTCACATTGCTCAAGAACCTCTATAGTATTCAGCAACAGCCAGATCAATCAGTGGAGGAGAATTACAGTGCTTTCACTCATATCACTAGTCCTCTAGAGTCTAGGACACCGAAGGCTGCTACTGCTTACCAGTCTTGTGTTGCCAAGGATGAGTATGCTCAGCAGACGCTCATGTATCAATTTGTGATGGGACTTCGATCAGAGTTTGAACCTGTTCGTACTCAATTACTTAGCTATCCCACTCCACCGACTTTGATTGGGGTGCTTTCTAGTTTGATTGCAGAGGAGACTCATCTTCATTCGCTTATGCCTACCTTAGGATCCTAATCATACGTTGTCTTGTGTCTCGCACAACGGTCTAGATCTACCAGAGCGACACCCACAGGAGTGCTGGTATGTTCTCACTGCAAGAGGACTTGCCATCTTGTTGACAGAGTGCTGGTATGTTCTCACTGCAAGAGGACTTGCCATCTTGTTGACAAGTGCTTCAAGTTACATCCAGATCAGCTTATCGATTATCGTGCAGACATCCATCTGATTATCGTTGTGGAGCACTTACTGGAGCAATCATTGCTGCCACACCCACACCTACTCTGACTTCTGGATCAGTGTCTGTTATGACCTCAGTTGCACCTTCTGCTCCTAGCGTTGCTCATCCTTGGGTTCTGGACTCAGGTGCTTCTTTTCATGTTATATTTGACAGCTCTCAGCTTGTTACTCGTAGGCCTGTGACTGATACTGTATATGTTCACACTGCTGATGGTACACCTTGCTCTATTACCCATCAGGGCATTCTCTCTACATCTCTCTTCTCTATTCCTGATGTGTCGTTTGTTCCTCAGTTATCTATGAACCTTCTTTCTACTGGTCAACTCACTGATATGAATTGTTTCATTGGATTTGATTATTCTTCTTGTTTCCTTTAGGATCGTTAGAGTAGAAGAGTGATTAGTTCTGGCCATCACCATATAGGCTCTCCTAGTCTCTATGTCTTAGACACCTTACATCTTCCTTCCACCAATATGTTGAAGGCATCAGTGTCTTCTGCTACATCATCATCTCAAGCAAGTGGCATAACAGACTTGGTCATCTTTGTGGACCTCGCCTCACCACTCTAGTTCACCAGGGCTCTTTAGGCCATGTCACTATTGAGTCTAGTTTTCATTATACTGGTTGTAAGATGAGGAAACAACTACAACTTCCATATTCCAATAGTACCTCTCGGTCTTCTGGTCCTTTTGATTTGGTGCATTCAGATGTATGTGGTCCATCTCCTTTTGCTTCGAAGGGTGGTCATAGTTATTATATTATATTTGTCGATGATCACTCCTGATATACTTGAATCTATTTTATGAAACATCATTCTCAGTTGATTTCCATTTATCAGTCTTTTGCTAAGATAGTTCATACACAGTTTTCTTCTTCCATTCGTGTTTTAAGTTCTGACTCAGGGGGGGTATCTTTCATCAGTCTTTTGTTATTTCCTTTCTTCTGATGGTACTCTTCCTCAGCTCTCGTGTCCTGGTGCTCATACTCAGAATAGTGTTGCTGAACGCAAGCACCGTCACATTATTGAGACTGCTCGTACTCTTCTCATCTCTTCCTTTATTCCCTTTCACTTCTGTGGGAAAGTAGTCTCTACAGCAGTCTATCTCATCAACCGTTAGCCTTCTTCCAAGCTTCAGGGCAAGTGTCCTGGTGAGGTTCTATATGGAGCACCTTCTCGTTATGCTAATCTTTGTGTCTTTGGTTGTGTCTGCTATGTCCTTCTAGCACATCGTGAGAGCACAAAGCTGAGTGCTCAGTCAGTTGAGTGTGTCTTCCTGAGTTATAGTAATGAGCATAAAGGCTATCGTTGTTATGATCCCTCAGCACGTCGTATTCATATATCTCGTGATGTGACATTTGATGAGGGTCAATCTTTCTTTTATCATCCTTATACACATCACACTCCTTCCACAGATTCCACCTCTTTCTTGTGTCCACCTCCCATTTTTCAGTAAACTTATCTTCTCCAGAAACACATTCTCCACCAGTTTCACCTTCTAGTGTGTCCCCTCCACCGCTCCATCAGTTTCTAACACTTCCACTTTCCCCTTTCATTGTAGTCGCTGACAGAAAGTTCTTTTTGATCCTCAGCCCTCCTCTCCTCCACTTGGCTCTCCGGCCAGTACCACCGACTCTGACGATCGTTCTACTATATTACGGTATGCCCAACATGATTGTTCTTCTATTCAGGCACCAGAGAGATGAGGTTTTTCTCGTGCATGTGCAATAGCTGAGCCGAGTACCTATTAGGAGGCTGCCAGTAGGGCTGGAAAAAAAGCTTGAGGCTCGCGAGCCTGCTCGAGCTCGTTGCGAGCCGAGCCGGCTCAGCTCGAGCTAGTGAATTTTTGAGCTGAGCCGAGCCGGACTTTCAGCTCGGTGAAGGTTCGAGCCGAGCTCGAGCCGGCTCGCGAGCCAAACGAGCCAGGCGCAACCCCATATAATCACATTATGTCTTTGTTTCTGGGCTTGGGGAGTCCCTATAAATCTATGATGAATGCTTGTATGGATTATGGATTGTTATATTTCTCGCTTTGTTTATGATGATTGGATTTTGAATTGATGATAAATGGCTCATATAATTATATTATTATGTCTTTGTTTTTGGGTTTGGCGAGCCCTGGCTTGAACGAGCTTTTCGAGCCGGCTCGAGCTTTTTTCGAGTCGAGCCGAGCCAGCTTTCAAGCTCGTTTTCCAAACGAGCCGAGCCGAAGCTCAGACCGAGCCTAGGCGAGCATGGCTCGAGCCGGCTCGGCTCGGCTCGTTTCTAGCCCTAGTTGCCAGTGTACCTGAGTGGTAGCAGGCTATGACAGAAGAGCTCACAGTATTAGAGAGTACATGCACTTAAGATCTTGTTCCGCTACTATCTGGAATTCCTATCACTTGCAAGTAGGTGTACAAAGTAAAAAAACAAGTTAGATGTGTAGGACCGTAAAGGCGACTAGAGGGGGTGAATAGGCGCTTTCTCGATTTTTTACCTTAATCAAATTCAACACGCACTTTTATCCCTTAGCTATGAAAGCTAAGAAGATCAGTAAATGCACAGAGGAAGTCTTGTGCTGAATTCGATTACCCCCTTAACCACAAGACTTAATAATGGAGAATTGATCTCACTGGGCCGTTCGGACTGGTGTAGTGCTAGCGGTCTGACTGCCTGGCGGTCGGACCGGCGCTCAATTGGCGGTCTGATTGTTGGGCGGTCGGACCGGCGCTGAGAAATCGGTCAGACCGATTTAGTCCAGAGGCAGCGCACAAAGCCCAAATCCAAAATAAAAATTGGTCCAACTTTTGATCCAACCAATGAAACTTGACCAAATTTGAAGCACACCTCCCTAAGGATATCTAAGATCTATTTCTAGCGACGATCGTCCAGATCCACTTCAAAAAATCGTTCTCTTAAGGTTTTACCAAAGAAGTGTTCCAAAACCTAGAAATATGAAAAACTTGATCCAAATCTTACTTATGGGGGATTGATGATCTAGATGATTCAAGGAGTATTCCCACACATCATAGCAAGGTAAAATCGGTCAAGAGACCAAGCATAAACACCCAAATCAAGAAAGCACCAAAATCATCAAAAGAGAGAAGAAGGCAAATGAGACTTCACCCTTGAGTAAACATCAATAGATTGATTGATTCAAGATGTTGCTTACAAAGCCACTCCCTCAAGGAGGATAAGAGCTCAATCCAAGAGCACACACAAATTTCCTCTCCTCTCCTATCCAAACCCTAACACTAGAAAAGTTGGAGTGTTTCTAAATGAGTGCTTGGGTGCTTAAGGGGTTTTTCCATCTCCCCCCTTCTATTTATAGGAGAGGCTAGGGTTTCTCTCATGGGCTCCCATTAAGGCCCAACACAAATGGGACCCACACACGCACAAATCTGTTGAAGCAATCACCTGCTTCACCACATGTAGATTGATCAGCAACTCTCATCATGTCGGCAAGTATCTCCCGTCCGAATCCCATCGGAACCTCCAAGGCACTTGCACCGACCCCGCGGCGCTTGATCCAACCAGCTGCAACGAACTGCCCGTTCGATCCATCTTGTCCAATCTACACCATGCTTGAGTCACACGACCTCACCAGGCATCCATGATCGTTCTGGATCTCAGCTCTCCAAGCTTAGTCCCGATCCACCTCACCATTGACGTCGTTGACCTGCTGAAGGACCGAAATGGCAACAGAGGGGGTGAATGGTGACTTGTATTTAAACAAGCCTACAAAGACCGAAATCTAAGCTCCGCCGATCAAGTGCGGAAGAATAGACAAAGAAATCGTTTTGCCCAAAATCCAAACTACTTTTGATTTGTTGTTCTTCTCGGTCAAGTTTCACAGACATCATCCTAAACAACATCTTCGTATTGAGAAGAAGGAACAAGTTCTTCACAATTTGACCCACATTAGCTCAACAATGCAATATGCAACAATAAATCATTAAAATTCATACAATAGATATCATCAAAACACAACAATGCCAACAAGGATGGCAGAGGTAAAGTAAAGAGGAATGATTACAAAGGTCCAAGTTCATACACTCCAACTCAAACACTCTCCAAAAATCCAAACAACCTCTCCAAATGCGAGTTGCCACCCTATCTCCGGGGTTCTCCCTATTTATAGCCCTTGGCTAATGGGCCTACAACCCATTAAGCCCACCGCCCTCCACCATGCCGGCACCTTCTTGGAGGTTCGATTTCCGCCAAGATTCACGCCGGACACATCGGACTAGTCAATTCCATAATGGCGGTCATCACAACCAAAACACATCACATAGCATTGCTCACAATCATAGCAACAACATTTGTATAAGAC
This sequence comes from Hsuehochloa calcarea, assembly GCA_036346395.1. Taxonomy (NCBI): domain Eukaryota; kingdom Viridiplantae; phylum Streptophyta; class Magnoliopsida; order Poales; family Poaceae; genus Hsuehochloa; species Hsuehochloa calcarea. The sequence goes on along the minus strand of CM070614.1, from coordinate 16,412,834 downwards.
TCAAACTCATACAACCTCAATTACAAAAGACTTAGTCAAATTTTAACTTTTGAAAATCCGCAACCTCTCGGAATTTTCAAGTTCCGCGATAGAACGGAAGAATTTTGAACTTCGCGCCTTACAGTGGAGCTCCAAAAATTATGTGACCACATCCACAAGGAGACTCCCACCCTCTCATGCCTACACAACCTATTTTTTTGGCCTAGAAATTCATACAATAGATATCCCAAACTCCATCAAAAAGCCTACCATGCGGTCGGATCGATTTCCAATGATCGGACCAATTCCATAATGGCGATGGCACTTAGCATGAAAATGCAACCTCGGAATTTTCAATCTGGATAGAACTTTTGATTGGGAGCTCCAAAAATTATGTGACCACATCCAGGAGACTCCCCTCTCATGGCTACACAACCTATTTTTGGCCTAGCCCCAAACTCCATCCAGACCATTTGGCCGCCAACCGATCGACCGCCAATGACTGACAAAGATCAAGTTTTTCGAAAACACGAGATTCATCAAACAAACAACGCCATTACCAATTGACTCATCACTCTAAGATCATGCACATATCCCCACGATATCCACAATCTCCCCCTTGATGAACACATTGGCAATTTACCAGAAAATGAAGTTTGGTGGTTTGAAAGATAAAATACTCGCGGTTTTCGTGCAAAGGCACAACTTGGTCCATAAGCAAAAGAAAGCTTAGGAAACGACCAAACTGGCTTCAGAATAGCATAGGCAAGCGAGATAAGGCAAAGAGAGCAAAAAAAGCTTCAATTTCCAGTAAGTAGCCAAAAATCTCACTTCGGTCCATATAAAAGAACAAATGTTCTATTTGACCTTTGATCATTGTGAGTCTTCTAGATTTGCAAATATAATCAGAAAAGGCAATAAAACCAAGAGAATCCACTCACAATGATAACCAATTTCCAGAAAATACATTTTCCCTTTATGACTCCAAAATCTCTAAAAACCACATTTTCTCTAATCTTTCTCCCCCTTTGACAATGAATTCATCAAGATGCAAGGAAAAAGTTAGAGCATGAAGGAATGATTAATTTTTTTATTTTTGAACTTTAGCAAAAAGTAGCCATGAAGATTATCCATGAAGACAGTACAAGTATTACACCAAGCCATATTAAGTGAAGAAGTTGTGTTCAATCATGGCAAATCATGTACTGCAAAGCTAAGACCAAAATAGCAATAATCTGAGATTAAATGAATTGATACCATGATAAGTTGCTCAATATCATAGTTTCACCAAGGTATCCAAAAATTAGTCAAGCCATGTCTTTAAGTAAAATGGAGACCAGAAACCAGAAACTGAGGCATTTTGAGCATTTGGAGTCCAAAGATGAAGCAATTTAATCAAGCACTTAGCATTTTTGAGCATTTTGCTGAAAATGATATATATATATATATATATATATATATATATATATATATATATATATATATATATATATATATTTATAGCATTGTGCTAGATCTCAAGCCTTGCGACCATCTCAAGCATGAAGCTTAAAAGAATGGTCTAGGTCATCCAAAACTCCCCCTGAGTTCATGTCTAGTGCAATGGCAAGCAGTCTCATGAGAAAGAATTGGTGAGATCAGTTTTTTCGCACATAAAAACTCATTCTTCATTTGCTTGACTTAAGAATTAACAAAGCTCATTTTACAGCTCAAACTCAGTTCAAAGCTCAATTTAACCTATATGACATGGCATGAATCAAGAGAGGATCACTAAAGCAAAACTAGTCACAAGATCCAACAAAACATGATTTGATTCAATTTTGCTCACAGATATAAAGCTAGCAAGGCAAAAGCTAAGCTAAACAAGAAGAGCCATAAAAGAAGTCTAGCAGACTATCACATGACATGACAAGGTATAAAGAATGAAAACATGTCATACAAGGATAATAATCAAAGTTCCACAAGTTTATAATATAATGCAAGAAATTTGAATTTTAAAATGCATTATGATACAATGAATGCAAAAAGAGTAAAACCCCTCTCAACACAGCCCAAGAGGACTAATAACCCCTAATTCTCCCCGCAAAGTGGCAAAACGAGAAGAATCAAGCGCTTTAGTGAAAATATCTGCAAGCTGCTGCTCTGACTCTACAAAGTGAAGCACGACATCACCCTTCTCAACATGGTCTCTCAGAAAATGGTATCGAATATCAATGTGTTTAGTCCTAGAATGTTGCACTGGGTTTTTGGCAATGTTTATGGCAGAAGTGTTGTCCCAGAAAAGAGGAACACTTCCCAAACATAACCCATAGTCCCGCAGTGTGGATAAGATCCAGGGAACCTGAGAGCAACCACTGGCTGCAGCTACATACTCGGCCTCGACTGTGGACTGTGCAACAGAAGACTGTTTTCTAGAAGACCAAGAGATAAGGGAAGTGCCTAAGAAATGACAAGTGCTAGAAGTATTCTTCCTATCCACTCTACACCCCGCAAAATCAACATCAGAAAATGCTCGAATAGAGAGAGCAGAAGAAGAAGAATACCAGAGTCCAAAGTCAAGAGTATCTTGAAGGTACCTGAAGATACGACGTACTGCTTGACGATGAGAAGCATGAGGGGAAGCCTTAAAGCGAGCACACAGACACACAGCAAATTGTATGTCCGGCCTCGACGCTGTGAGGTAGAGGAGGGAGCCAATCATCTTTGCAATATTCTTCCGTCCACGGGCTCTCCATCCTCATCAGGATCCAGCACGGTGGTTGTGGCAAAGGGAGTAGACATTGGCCTACTGCTTCCCATATTGAAGCGCCGAAGAAGGTCCTTTGTATACTTACTCTAGTGGATGAAGGTGCCTTCTTTAAGTTGTTTGACAAAGCGACGTCTTTAAGCATGAACTTGTTGTTGACGCGCACAGTGCCCTTGGCAGTCACGGTCCCGGTAGAAGCATCCCCAAAAGTAATCAATTCATTGCCGGATGCACGTGTGAGGGAGGAGAACCATCTAGAATCTCCGGTCATATATCGAGAACACTCGGAGTCAACAAGCCATATGTCCTCCTTCCTCGCACGACGGTCCTAAAAGTCACACACATAAAACATCCATGCCTCGGTACTGGGGTTAGTGATAAAAGATCTAGGAATCCAGTACTGAGACACACGATGTCTGGGAACAGCAGTAGAAGCAGCAGAAAAATGATCAGGAACAAAATCATAAGAATGCACACAAGAACCACCTAGACCTCTCCGAAACGATCTACCAAAAGATCGATACTCCCCCTGTCTAGATGCTACCCGTGGTCTCTCCTCACGATATCCTAAACCAACATGCTGCCTAGACCCAACAAAAGAGTCAACGAATTTCTCTACAAACCTAGGCCTATGTGTAGTACGAAAAACATGCTGCCTAGCTCTAGAGACTATAGCAGGTGAAGGAACTCCTCTAATGGTTCTCAAAGCGCTCATCCTCTCTTTTCTCTAAATCTTTGCTTTCCGGAAGCAGAACTCAACAGTGTGGTCATCTTTCTTGCTGAAAGTGCAATGGTACTTGACCTTTTGAGGGGTCTGTACTGGTGAAACAGAAGCATCTTTCTTGCCAGAAAGAGTTTGAGCAAAACCTGCAGGTTTGAAAACAACCTTGGATGGCTTAGGAGGTTCTACCTCAAACAGACCATTTTTCACAACTCTTGCAATCTTAGGTGGGTGATTCTTGGAATGTTCTAGGGGATTAAAACCTAGGCCACTATTTACACTCACTTTGGATTGGTCAAGAATCATGTTGAGTTTCTTTTTCCCACTAGAAAATCTCTCAAGAGTCACTTTGAGGTAATCATTCTCTTTGGCTAAATCCTCACATCTAGTGCACTTTCTAGACTTGATTGCCTCATCATGCTTACTCTTAAGAAGAGCCACTTCCACTTTCAAAACCTCACAAGACACACAATAAGAATCCTTAATCCTATTCAACTGCTCCTTAAATTTAACTCGAAAAGCCTTTTGTATCTTACCAACAATTGTTTCAACTTCAGCATTCAAGATACAAGAGGTAGAGTCAATAACTTTCTTGGAAGCAGTAAAAGACATGAATTTTTTAATTTTAGCCTTTTCTTCTAGAGTCTTGTTTAGAGCTTCAATCTCAATTGTGAGCTTTCGACAATTTTCACATGAAGTAGATCTAGAATACATAACCATTTCTGTCATCTCTTGCATTTTAATCCTATTATTTTTACAATGAGAGCAAGTGTGACTAGCATCAAATTTTTGTAATTCTTTCAAGGTGCTATCCTATTTTAATTCAAGCAAAGCACAGTTTGAGCAAGTTAAAGGGATTGAAGGACCGAAATGGCAACAGAGGGGGGGGTGAATGGTGCCTTAAAAATAAGATCCTCCCTTCCCAAATGTCCACACAGCAATCCAAAACCTTCTGATAAACAAAAGACGTGAAGTGAATCAAATCCAAAGAGTTAAACAAAACTGGGATGTTCTGTCAGATATCGGAAGTTCCGATTCTACCTAGCGGTAGTTCCGATCTGCGTAGTTCGGTCTTCGTTCTTGTACAAGTTGGAAGTTCCGAGTGTCCGATTGAACAAACTGGAAGTTCGAATTGTGCCATCAAAACAAATACGATCGAATTGTCGCTCTTCTCGGGTCAAGTCTCACAGGACATCATCCTAAACAACATCTTGACCTCATTGAGAAGAATCGCAGACAAAGATCCATTAATCAAAGCAAAATCGGATTTCTTGAATATTTGGCAAGAAACACCAAAAACCATAATTCGCAAGATTCTTAGATTCTTGGCTCATAAAACTTTGAGGATATGTTAGCAATATCCATAAGACTCTAGATATCAAGTTTCATGTCATCTCATAAGAGAAATCAGGAGTTTCACCAAAACCCTAGATATTCAACATAGGAACAGAGAGAAGAAAAGAGGCATAAACACGGAAACAAAACATCAGAGATTTCATTGCTAGGAATCAAAGATTACAGAGGCAAACATAGAGGAATGATTACACGAATTTCAGTTCATCCTCTCCATCTCAACAACCAAAGCCAAAAAGCAAAACAACCTCTCCAAAAGCTCTTTAGCTAAAGCTAACCCTAATCTCTTTTTCTCAAAAAGTCCCCAAAAACAACCAGGGGTTCACCTCTATTTATAGCCCTTGGCTAATGGGTCTCCAACCCGTTACGCCGGCTAAACCCTAACAGGTCCCGCTTCCACTTGTGCCGCCTTGCGAAATTACCCTTTCGCCCCTCGTGCACCTTCTGGAAGGTCCCACATTCCTTGTTGTCCACGACTCGCAACCGCCTCGAGTACACGCCGTCTTCGACACATCTTTACCTTTCTGACCTCAACGCCGCCTGCGTCTAGTCCGGTCTCCACGTGTCTCACCACGACTCCACCTCGATGCCCTGCAACCAGCACAGACAAGAAACATATCACATAGCATTGCTCAAGATAATAGAATCATCATTTGCATTTAACTCAAATTCATTCACAACTCAAAATCAAAACTATGCCCTCTCTACACAGTTCTGCGCACAACCGGAAGTTCCGCACTTACCATGGCGGAAGTTCTGATTATCGGAACGTTCGCACTCCCAGGATGGAAGTTCCGATTATCGTCAAAGCAGAACACACTTGTCAGGATTATCGGAAGTTCCGCGTTCCCAAGGGCGGAAGTTCTGCAACAACACAACAGGACACATTCGTCAGGATAATCGGAAGTTCCGCGTTCCCAGTGCGGAAGTTCCGATTATCGGAACTTCCTCATTCCAAAAACGGAAGTTCCGCACAATATAGAAACACACCGGCAGCAGCGCAACATTAATGAATCCAATCACAAACTTTTCAACACAACGTCAAATACTCATCACTCGCAAGGGGACACTACTCACATGGTCTCTCAATCTCCCCCTTGATGAGTACATTGACAAACACGAAAAAGCTTAAAGATGAGTTTGTGATGATGACCAAACACGGTCTAATTTAGGAATCAAGAAGGCTCAAGATCATGTTTGTCAAAGGAGAACGACTAAAGCCTAAAATGAAAGAGCAAATTTTTCTGCAAAGCTCCAGAATACTTTTTCTCTCCAAACTAACTTCTCCCCCTTTTGGCAATAAACACATCAAGATGTAATAAAGAGAGGAAAGACTAAATGATATTCATTTTAAGCATTAGGAGCCGTGAAGATTATCCTAAATGACTATTAGAGAATTACACCAAGCCATAACACATAAGAATGCTATCAAGATCATGACAATTGATGTATAGAGTAGCTAAAACAAGAAAGTCATGATCTGAGAATTGGTCCAATTTCTTAGTATGTCAAATCAACCAAGATTATAGTCTAGCTAAAGGTATCCAAGGATGATACAAGCCATGTCAAATACTCTAAGTGAAACCAAGAAGCATAATATTGAACAGTTTAGAGTGCTACCAGTTTTAAGAAAGACTCATTTGATCAAGTACTTGGTCTGTTCGAAGATAAGCAATTTTAGCACAAGTTTCTTTTTCTGGAAACATAATTATGGCTTTATCTTAGTAAAGCAAGTCCTGGACTAGGTGCCATCCACAACTGCCTCCTAAGCTTCAACCATTTTTCAAATCTTAACCATTTGCTAGATCCCAAGCCTTATGCGACCACTCCAAGCAACAGACTTAAGGAAGTGATCTTAGGTCATCCAAGACTCCCCCTAAGTTCATGCCTAGTGCAATGGCAAGCAGTCTCATGAGAAAGAGTTGGTGAGATCAGTTTTTTCGCACAAAGGAGATCATTTTTGCTTTTGAAGTTTTTAGACCAGCGATTTAAAGATAAGTCATGTTTCTTAATGAACTGACATAGCTTAATCTAAAGCCCAATAGAGATTCAAGACTCAACTTAGCCTACTTGACATGGCGAGAATCATAAAGGAATAACTTCAACAGACTAGTCTCAAAAGCTATCATGACAAGATTTTAGTTCAAGTTGAGCAATTTTAGTCACCTTATCATGGCAAAGACTAAACTATACATAAAAAGTCATGATAAATCTAGCAGTTTAGCATAAATCATGGCAAGATGTAAAACAGTGAAAACAGATCATAAGGGATAATAAACAAGGCTCCATGTAATTTATATTACAATGCATAATGAAATGCACGAAAATCCAGATTCCCTTCAGAATGAGATGCACCTTTTAATTCAAGTTGAGTTATGACAAATTTAAGAACTAGAAGAATCAGGATGAACTCCCCCTGAACCAAAGGAACAAAAACGAGAAACTGGAAAGAGAAAGAGAAAAGGCAGACCTTAGAGCATAGATAAGATATAGAGAATACCATAACTCAGACTGATTCTTATCTACCCCATATGATTCCAGGACTATCAGCTGATCAACTACCACACTAAGGAGCAAACATTGTCCCTGTCTACCCAAGGGTGGCCCGTCCCTCGCTAGAACATATAAGAAGTGAGTAAGCTCAACCTAGAGAGAGGAGAAACAGCTAATAAGTAGCATCCTAGAAGCACAAGATAAGAACAAGCAGTCAAAGTAACTTGGCAAGAGAACCACTCTAACCTATGCTGAAAGGACTTAGACCCAAAGCATCCAAATGAAATGCAACCAGAAAGGAGTAATAGTAAAAATAAAGTATAATATTGTAGTAATAGCACAAGCTCCCCCTCACAATAGTCCATAAGGACAAACCACCCCAAGCTCTCCCCGCAGAGCTGAAAACCGAGAGCTGTCCAAAGGCTTGGTGAAGATATCAGCCAACTGGTGTTCACTCTCCACAAACTAGAGCACGATGTCACCCTTTTCTACATGGTCTCGAAGAAAGTGATATCTGATATCAATATGTTTGGTCCGAATGTTGCACTGGGTTCTTGGCAATGCTAATCGCAGACGTATTATCACAGAAGAGTGGAACACGGTCGATCGCTAACCCAAAGTCCTGCAGGGTCGAGACCATCCAAAGCACTTGGCTACAAAGCAACTGGCTGAGCAACGTACTCGGCCTCTGCAGTGGACTGTGCAACACCGGACTGCTTCCTTGAAGACCAGGAGACAAGAGAAGTGCCAATGAATTGGCAAGTGTCAGAAGTGCTCTTCCTATCTATCCTACAGCCGGCAAAATCTGCATCGGAGAAGGCTCTAAGAGATAGACAAGAAGAGGAAGAGTACCAGATACCATAGTCAATGGTAGCTCGAAGGTACCGAAAGATGCGCTTCATCTCCTGGCGGTGAGATACGCGAGGAGAAGCTTGAAACCTAGCACAAAGACACACGGAGAAATGTATGTCTGGTCTCGAGGCTGTGAGGTATAAGAGAGAGCCTATCATGCTTCTGAACTCCTTTTGATCAACTGGCTCGCCGTCTTCATCTGGGTCAAGTGAGGCTGTAGAAGCCATTGGAGTTGACACTGGCTTGCCATCACTCATGTCAAAGCATCTCAGGAGATCACGAGTGTACTTGCCTTGATGCAGAAAAGTACCCTCCCGAGTCTGTTTGATTTGGAAACCAAGGAAGAAACTCAACTCGCCCATCATGCTCATCTCAAACTCCGAGCTCATGACATCTGAAAACTGGGAAACGAGAGCATGCGAGGAGCCGCCAAAGATAATGTCATCCACATAAATCTGGACGAGCAGAAGATCAGTGCCAAGTCGGCGGATGAATAAGGTCTTGTCAATTTTACCCATCTCAAAATCATGACTCAACAGATAGGACTTAAGACTTTCATACCAGGCTCTAGGAGCTTGCTTAAGTCCATATAAAGCTTTTGAAAGCTTGAAGACATGATTAGGGTACTTGGGGTTTTCGAAACCTGAGGGCTATCTAACATAGACTTCTTCCTCAATAAGTCCATTGAGAAAGGCACTCTTGACGTCCATCTGGTAAAGCTTGAAGCCCTTAGAAGCTGCAAAGGCAAGCAAGATTCTAATAGCTTCAAGTCAGGGGCAAAAGTCTCCTCAAAATCGAGACCCTCAACCTGGGAGTAACCCTGAGCTACCAGTCTAGCCTTGTTTCGAATGACTACCCCATCTTCGCTTTGCTTGTTCTTGAATACCCACTTGGTCCCAATGATATTGTGACCTCGAGGGGGCTCAACAAGCGTCCAGACCTTGTTTCTTTCAAAGTTTTTCAATTCCTCATGCATGGCATTAATCCATGACTCATCAGAAAGAGCATGACAAATGTCTTTGGGCTCAAATGAGGCAACAAAGGGAGGATAGAGACAGAAGAGAGACATGCAAGTTTTTGAACGAGTGACTCGCTCAAAAAGATCTGCAATGATCTGCTCTGAAGGATGGTCCTTTTGAATGTGTCTAGGAGGTCCAGGGTGAGATGAAGAAGTGGCCTCTATCTCATGAGCAGATGAGATAGGGACAGAGCCACTAGCTTCAGAAGAAGCAGAAGGCAAAGGCTGATCTCCTCGAGGTGCGGTGGAAGAAGGCACCTCAAGAGGAGAAGAAGGAACTGGATCGGGTAGACAACCCTCATCGCCGTCCTCCTCATCATCCACAAAGATGGACTCGGACTGCTCTAGAGAACACGAGATATCGTGCCTAGTCCCTGACCGCCTCATCGAAGGTCACCTCACTGAGTTTCTACCATTTTGCTAGACTCGCGAGCCTGGACTCTATAGGCACGAGAAGAAGTCGAGTAACCCAGAAAGATCCCATCAAAAGATCGTGACTCGAACTTATCTAGGTTTTCAAACTTCAGAATAAAACACTTGCAACCAAACACACGAAAATGCGAGACACTGGGCTTTCGCCCATATCTCAACTCATACGAAGTGCGATGCAAGAGTGCCCTAAGAAAAACTCTGTTTGAAACATGGCATGCAGTGGCAATAGCCTCAGCCCAAAACTTCCTAGGTGTAGAATATTCATTTAGCATCGTCCTGGCCATCTCGACCAGGGTACGGTTCTTCCTCTCCACAACGCCATTCTGCTGAGGGACGTGCGGAGAGGAGAACTGGTGCTCTACACCTGTCTCACCACAGAAACTCTCAAAGTAGGAATTCTTGAACTCGGTGCCATTATCACTGCGAATTGCTCGTAATGCACTTGGGAGCTCAACAGAAAGCCTACTAAAAAGACCACAAAAATGAGTAAACGTCTCATCCTTCGAGGCTAAGAAAAACACCCAAGAGTACCTCGAGAAGTCATCGACCACAACAAGAACATACCACTTCCCTCCCGCCGATCAAGATTTGAGCCGGGCCAATCAGTATCCATATGGAGCGATTGTCCCGTGCATCGGTCATTGTCCTTTGTATTTGGAGAGTGAGAAGCGGCAACCATCTTGCCGTGCCGGCATGGAGAGCAAACTAGATCCTTGACCATCTTGAGTTTCGGCAAACCACGAATGAGATCGTGGCCGCTAACTCGGGTTAAATGATCAAAACCTATATGACCGAGTCTCCTATGACAGAAGGTCAAATCACGGGATTCAGAAGCAATTAAACACCGGAGAGGATCACCAGAAGACTCAGAAAAATCAGCACGAAAGATCCTCCCATAACGAGAAATCCCGCAAACTAGACTACCCGAAGAATCAAAAATTTTGTAATTGTTTTTCTTAAAACTCACCTCGAAATCGTCAACGGTGAGCTGAGAGACTGAAAGCAGATTATACTGCAGCTTACTTACTAAGGCAACATCTTTCAGAATAAATGAATCATTAATGCGCACAGTACCTTTAGCAATGACACGCCCAAACGAAGCATCTCCAAAGGTGATCGTCTCATCACCTGGAGCACGGGCTAGGGAAGAAAACCAACGAGAATCTTCGGTCATATGGCGAGAACAACCAGAGTCTACAAGCCAAACCTTTCCCTTCCGCCCGCGAACTCGAGTCAAGCAGAGTAAAGTCTCGATCGGGTGAATCAACGATGATTTTGGCACCCAATCTTGAGTAACACGTCGAATGATGAAGTATTCAAGCAAGACTGACCTCTATCTACCCTACGCTCTCTGTCACTCAACGAGCGGAAGGTGCGTGTGCGACACTGGTCGCTATTCTTGAATCCAACTGCTATGGAAGAGCGAGTCGGAATTCTGGCAACATGCTGATCTCGCCGCGAGTAGTCATCTCGAAAGGGAAACCGAGATCTACCCTCAAAACGACGGAAGTCACGACAAAAGGGAGCATGAGGACGAAAATCAGAAAACTTAGAAAAACCAAGTCCTCGATGCTGCCCTAAATCATCAGTTGTAGCAAACCTAGACCTCGTGTTAGTCTTAGGTGCACTCATGGTCTGGGGCTGACCCTGAATGCGCCTAAAAGACTCAACACGATCTCTACGCGCGATCTTGGCGCGCCTGAAGCAATGATCAAACAAGTGTCCATCCTTCTGACAGAAGGTGCAATGATACTTCTCTTTCTGAGAGGCCGAAGCTGCAGGTGGAATCACCTTGCTGTCAGAGATCCTTTGAACAAAACCCGCTGATTTAAAATTGACTTTCTCAGTCCTGGGCTTAGTTTTGATCACACCTAGTGCTATGGTTCTGAGCACGACAGGTGAATGCTTCCTCATGTCCTCATGGAAATCATATCCTAGACCTTGATTAAATATGCAAATTTTAGATTGGTCTAGAATGAGGTTGAGCTTCTTCTTGCCTCCTACAAACCTCTCGAGAGTGTTCATAAGTTACTAACACTCCCGAAAGAGAGAGGTGCAAGAAGAGCAGGGGGAAGAAAGAACAGCAGAGGATAAGGGAGCAGAAGAAGAACCAACAGCAGAGGAAAGATTTGCTTGTGCATGCACAACCGACTCTGGGGGAACAGTCCTACTACTAGCCAGTTGGTTTACGTCGCTAGGCATCTCTAGCAAACCCTCATGCTTCTTCCCAGCACACACATTACAAGCAGATGGTTGCTTCTCTAGAAGGTCCTTAGTTAGCTTCACACATTTTTCATCCAGAACAATCAATTCATATTTGAGTTTTTCACAGTTACTGCATGGTGAGCTAACAGGGTTCTTAGAAGCAAATTTGGCCAATTTGTTATTGTCATCAACTAATTCTTGAAGCTGTTTGGAGACGATTCAAGTTCGTGATAAGTTTGGGACAGTTCACACATGAAGCAATAGGCTCAAGAAGGAAAGCTTGTAGTTGGTGATTTTATGGTCCGCCTGCTTTAGATTCATCTTGATTATTACAGCTTTCACAAATCTCAGGCAGATCAAGCAACATGGTATAAAGACCTTTAAAAGCATTGTCCTTATCCTCACATGAGGTGCAAGAAGTAGTTTCTACACTAGTCGATGAACTAGGTGCTACCCTACTCATTTCTAGTTCAGTAAGCATACTAGCATTCTCCATCTTAAGTTTATCAAGCTCAGAAGTCAGACTATCATGCGAGGTCCTTAATTTCTCCATGTCACCAATCAAAACACAGCATGTATCACAATCATCACGGGAGGAAGCAGATATAAGTGAAGTAAGCTCCCGTGATTGTCTATCTACTTCCTTCTCAAGATCACCAACCCTAGCTCTAGATCTAGCATAAAACTTTTCTAGCTTAAGAAATGCATCATTGAGCTGGTCGTAGGAGGGACCTACCTCATCGGAGTCGCTATAGAGCTCGCTATCGCTGACGTCAGTCCCGTTGGCCATGAAGCACATGCCGATGAAGTCGTCACCGTCCTTGGGATCTTGATCATCCTTGCCTTCGTCGTCGCTCCATCCCTCCACGTCGCTGAAGTTGAGGTCGTCGAAGGCGGTGAGGACGCGATGAAAGAGCTTCTTGGCCTTCCCAAAGTTGCGGAACTTCTTCTTGCCTTGAGCAGGTGCTGTGGGCTTCATGTTGCGGTTCTTGTCGATGTAGTCGTTCTTGCTCGGACCGCCGTAGTCACCTTTGCCCTTCCCCAGCTTGGGGCGTTTGCTCAGATGTGGTTGGGGCCACCACACTCGAAACAAATCACGGGTCCTCCTCTTCTCCCATCCCTCCTTCTCTTGAAAGCATGGGAAAACTTCCGAGCTAGGAGGGCTAGTTGCTCATCCGCAAGATGCTCTAACTGATCATCAGTTATGTCACAGAGAGCAGCCAGGGAGAAACCGCAAAGCGAATCAGAAGAAGATCCAGAAGTGGGATCGGTGACTAAGGCCATCGACTGTGACTTCGACCTTCGAGAGACTATGTCAATCTCGTGAGTCTTGAGGCGCGAGTAAAGTGCGTCAAGAGTCAAAGTCGAGAGGTCCGTGGTATCCTTGATGGTAGTCACCTTCATCTCCCAAATGCGCAAATCAAGAGCTGCGAGCATCTGACGAGCATTGTCTGAGTCGGGGTATGTAAGACCGACCGCTCGGAGGTTACTCAAAATCTTGTGAAAACGCGCAAAGCACTCATCAAGGGACTCGCCAGCGAGCATTTCAAACTTGTTGTACTCTCGCTTGAGGCGGTCTGTCGAATGTCTTGATCTAGGTGGTACCCTCATGGTAGCGTCGAGGTCACCGGATGTCAGCCGACGTCAGATGAGAGATGCGATCAAACTCACTTCGGCTCAAATCTTGGATTATAATGTTCCTTGCCTTTGCATTGGCCTCAACATCGGGCATGTTTCCCATATTGATGTTTTTATCGGCAGAGCAATGAATCGACCTTCACCTTCCGCCGGATGGCATACCCCGAGCACGGATGTATGTTTCCATTCGACTCTTCCGAAGGGTAATCCGGGCCATCAAAGGCGGAGGCTTGGTGGAATACTTATGCATTGCCATGGCCTGCAGCCGGTTAAAGATCTATCGAAAAGAGCTAACCAGCTCTGATACCAATTGAAGGACCGAAATGGCAACAGAGGGGGGGTGAATGGTGCCTTAAAAATAAGATCCTCCCTTCCCAAATGTCCACACAGCAATCCAAAACCTTCTGATAAACAAAAGACGTGAAGTGAATCAAATCCAAAGAGTTAAACAAAACTGGGTTGTTCTGTCAGATATCGGAAGTTCTGATTCTATCTAGCGGTAGTTCCGCACTGCGGTAGTTCCGGTCTTCCAGTGCGGAAGTTCCGCCAGCGGTAGTTCCGCCTTGTACAAAATGGAAGTTCCGATTGTCCTGACCGAAGAACAGCACGCACTGGAATTTGCCAAAAATCCGAAATACTAACTAGTTGCTGCTCTTCTCGGGTCAAGTCTCACAGACATCATCCTAAACAACGTCTTGACCTCATTGAGAAGAATCGCAGACAAAGATCCATTAATCAAAGAAAAATCGGATTTCTTGAATATTTGGCAAGAAACACCAAAAACCATAATTCGCAAGATTCTTAGATTCTTGGCTCATAAAACTTTGAGGATATGTTAGCAATATCCATAAGACTCTAGATATCAAGTTTCATGCCATCTCATAAGAGAAATCAGGAGTTTCACCAAAACCCTAGATATTCAACATAGGAACAGAGAGAAGAAAAGAGGCATAAACACGGAAACAAAACATCAGAGATTTCATTGCTAGGAATCAAAGATTACAGAGGCAAACATAGAGGAATGATTACACGAATTTCAGTTCATCCTCTCCATCTCAACAACCAAAACCAAAAAGCAAAACAACCTCTCTAAAAGCTCTTTAGCTAAAGCTAACCCTAATCTCTTTTTCTCAAAAAGTCCCCAAAAACAACCAGGGGTTCACCTCTATTTATAGCCCTTGGCTAATGGGTCTCCAACCCGTTACGCCGGGTAAACCCTAACGGATCCCGCTTCCACTTGTGCCGCCTTGCGAAATTATCCTTTCGCCCCTCGTGCACCTTCTGGAAGGTCCCGCATTCCTTGTTGTCCACGACTCGCAACCGCCTCGAGTACACGCCGTCTTCAACACATCTTTACCGTTCTGACCTCAACGCCGCCTGCGTCTAGTCCGGTCTCCACGTGTCTCGCCACGACTCCACCTCGATGCCCTGCAACCAGCACAGACAAGAAACATATCACATAGCATTGCTCAAGATAATAGAATCATCATTTGCATTTAACTCAAATTCATTCACAACTCAAAATCAAAACTATGCCCTCTCTACACAGTTCTGCGCACAACCGGAAGTTCCGCACTTACCATGGCGGAAGTTCCGATTATCGGAACGTCCGCACTCCCAGGATGGAAGTTCCGATTATCGTCAAAGCAGAACACACTTGTCAGGATTATCGGAAGTTCCGCGTTCCCAGGGGCGGAAGTTCCGCAACACCACAACAGGACACATTCGTCAGGATAATCGGAAGTTCCGCGTTCCCAGTGCGGAAGTTTCGATTATCGGAACTTCCGCATTCCAGAAACGGAAGTTCCGCACAATACAGAAACACACCGGCAGCAGCGCAACATTAATGAATCCAATCACAAACTTTTCAACACAACGTCAAATACTCATCACTCGCAAGGGGACACTACTCACATGGTCTCAGGGATAGTATCCAAAGCAGCCACATTAAGAGAAATAGCATCCATGCAAACAGAACTAGACTTGAGAGATTCTAGTTCATCAAGAGCATCTTTTAATTGATTCACTGCAGAGGAATGGGCAGATTTTAAGCTTGTCAATTTTTAAGCAAGCTAGAGCAGGAATCACAAATATCATGAGGATTAGTAGATTTGAACCTAACAACTTCTAGGTTCAAATTATCAATCATAGTATTATGTTTCTTAATCAATTTTGGTTGCTTATGCAATTTCTGTTCAGCAAGCACCAAAGCCCTTTTCATATCAGCAAGCGAATGGCATACCTCATCGGGATCGCTGAAAGGATCCTCGTCATTGGAGGAGTCAGTGTCGTGGCTGTTCTTGGCCATGAAACACATGCCTGTGAAGTCATAGGTCTTATTCTTGCCACGGGAGTCACTCTCGTCGTCCTCCGTCTCCGAGTCCACCTCGCTCATGTTCACATTCTCTAGAGCGGCAAGGACCCGGTGATAAACTTCCGATAGTTTGTCTTCTTGGGTTTAGCATCCCTCGCTTGAGGATGCCTTTGTGACTCCTTCTCCTCCTTGCCCTTCAGCTTTGGGCATCTAGAGCAAATGTGGTTTGGCTCACCACATTCAAAGCAAGTGATAGGGCCACCTCTCCTCATGTTCCTCACCTTGTTGTATGCTCTCGTGAATTTGGTGGATAGAAGGGCTAAATCATCTTCAGGTAGTCTCTCAAGTTGCTCATCGCTCAAAGAATGCAAAGCTGATAAAGAAAAACCCGATAAACTAACATCCAAAGAATCAGAAGAGCTACCCTTAGATTGGTCGACCACTAAAGCCATCGACTCTGTCTTGGGAGACGCGAGATAAAATCAATCCCATGCGTCTACAACCTTGAGTATAGCTTATCCATGGTAAGCTCACTCGTGACAGTGTTGTCATTGAAGGAAGTGATCTTCATTCCCCAGACCTTCACATTAAGAGCACCCAAAAGCTGGCGTGCATTTTCTAACTCAGTGAAGACGAGGTCAATAGCGCGGAGATCATGAAGAATCTTATAAAATCTTCCCCACAGCTCATCTAAAGACTCACCAGGTCTTTGCTCGATCTTGGAGTAAATTTTCTTGAGCTGGTTCTGTCTCACTTCCTTGATCGCAGTGGAGCCCTCGTGATAATCACAGAGAGTCCGCCAGATCTCATGAGCAGACCGCAAATGAGCGACACGCTCAAACTCCGATCGACTAAGGTCTTGGATCAAAAAATTATGAGCCCTGTTGTTTGCCTCCACATCTAGAGTGATCACATCGTCATCGGCTGGCACGACATAAGTATTTTTTTACCTTAAGCCAAATTGCATACCCTTGAGCCTCGATGTAGGCCTGCATTCGGTCCTTCCAGTAAGCAAAATCAACTCCACCAAAAATATGTGATTTGGTTGAATACTTGTCAGTCGCCATGGCTCCAAAGACCGGTTATGATCTATGAGAAGAGCTAACCAGGCTCTGATACCACTTATAGGACCGTAAAGGCGACTAGAGGGGGGTGAATAGGCGCTTTCTCAATTTTTCGCCTTAATCAAATTCAACACGCACTTTTCTCCCTTAGCTATGAAAGCTAAGAAGATCAATAAATGCACAGAGGAAGTCTTGTGCTGAATTCGATTACCCCCTTAACCACAAGACTCAATAATGGAGAATTGATCTCACTAGGTCGGTCGGACCGGTGTAGTGCTGGCGGTCTGACTGCCTGGCGGTCGGATCGGCGCTCAATTGGCGATCTGATTGTCGGGCGGTCGGACCGGCGTTGAGAAATCGGTCAGACCGATTTAGTCGAGCGGCGACAAAGCCCAAATCCAAAACGAAAATTGGTCCAACTTTTGATTCAACCAATGAAACTTGACCAAATTTGGAGCACACCTCCCTAAGGATATCTAAGACCTATTCCTAGCGACGATCGTCCAGATCCACTTCAAAGAATCGATCTCTTAAGGTTTTACCAAAGAAGTGTTCCAAAACCTAGAAATATGAAAAACTTGATCCAAAGCTTGCTTGTGGGGGATTGATGATCTAGATGATTCAAGGAGTATTCCCACACATCATAACAAGGTAAAATCGGTCAAGAGACCAAGCATAAACACCCGGATCAAGGAAGCACCAAAATCATCAAAAGAGAGAAGAAGGCAAATGAGACTTCACCCTTGAGCAAACATCAATAGATTAATTAATTCAAGATGTTGCTTACAAAGCCACTCCCTCAAGGAGGACAAGAGCTCAATCCAAGAGCACACACAAATTTCCTCTCCTCTCCTCTCCAAACCCTAACCCTAGAAAAGTTGGAGTGTTTCTAAATGAGTGCTTGGGTGCTTAAGGGGTTTTTCCATCTCCCCCCTTCTATTTATAGGAGAGGCTAGGGTTTCTTTCATGGGCTCCCATTAAGGCCCAACACAAATGGGACCCACACACACACAAATCTGTTGAAGCAATCGCCTGCTTTACCACATATAGGTTGATCAGCGGCTCTCATCATGTCGGCAAGTCTCTCCCGTCCGAATCCCATCGGAACCTCCAAGGCACTTGCACCGACCCCCGCGCCGCTTGATCCAACCAGCTGCAACGAACTGCCCGTTCGATCCATCTTGTCCAATCTGCACCATGCTTGAGTCACACGACCTCACCCGGCAGCCATGATCGTTCTGGACCTCAGCTCTCCAAGCTTAGTCCCGATCAACCTCACCGTTGACGTCGTTGACCTGCAAGCCACCTGCACAGCAATAGACAAAGAAATCGTCTTCGGGAACAAGTTCTTCACAACTTGACCCACATTAGCTCAACAATACAATATGCAACAATAAAGCATTGAAACTCATACAATAGATATCATCAAAACACAACAATGCCAAAATGGCCGAAGTCCAAGTGGAAGCCGGTCTGACCGCCCTACCATGCCGGTCGGACCGATTTCCCAACGGTCGGACCGATTCCATAACGACTGTCTGACCGCCCCAAAAGACTTAGCCAAATTTAAACTTGAAAATCCGCAACCTCTCTGGAATTTTCAACTGGATAGAACTTTTGACTGGGAGCTCCAAAAATTATGTGATCACATCCAGGAAACTCCCCTCTCATGCCTACACAACCTATATTTGGCATAGCCCCAAACTCCGTCAAAAACTGTGGCCGGTCAAACTAGCAAGCATTGCCGGTCGAACTGCCACACGGCCGGTCTGACCGCCAATGACCTGATAGCACTGAAGTTTTCCGAAAACGCGAGATTTGTCAAACCAATAATGCCATTGCCAATTGACTCATCACTCTAAGATCATGCACATATCCCCACGATATCCACATGATGGGTCAGTAGAGTGTTACAAGGCTCGTCTTGTTGCAAGAGGTTTTCAGCAGGCTTATGGTCGATATTATGATGAGACTTTTGCTCCGGTTGCTCATGTGACCACAGTTCGTACTTTTATTGCTGTTGCAGCGGTGCGCACATGGACTATATTTTAGATGGATGTCAAGAATGCTTTTCTTTATTGTTATCTACATGAGGTCTATATGCAGCCACCCCTAGGTGTTGAGGCTCCAACAAGTTATGTTTGTCACCTTAGGCTTGCTCCATGTGGTCTCAAGCAATCTCCTCGTACTTGATTTAAGCATTTCAATTTCGTAATTCGAGCTGCTGGTTTCACTCGAAGTGAGCATGACTCTGTCTTGTTTATTCACACTTCTTAGTGGGATCGTACTTTGCTTGTCCTATATGTAGATGATATGCTGATCACAGGATGTGATATGGATTATATGGCTTTTGTGAAGAGGAAATTGAGTGAACAATTTATGATGTCTGGTCTGAGATCATTGAGATATTTTTTGAGGATTGAGGTTCATTCTAATAGTGATGGCTACTACCTCTCTCAGTATCGCTATGTTTAGGATCTGCTTGCTCACTCTGGTATGACTGATACATGTACTGCTACCACACCACATGGAGCTCCACCTACAGCTTCGACCTTCAGATAGCGTATCACTAACAGATCCTTCTCGCTATCGTCAGCTTGTTAGGAGTTTTGTTTATCTCGCTATCACCAGGCTAGACATTGCTCATGCTATACATGTGCTAAGCCAGTTTGTAAGTACTCCCACCTCAATCCACTATAGTCGTGTTCTTTATGTGCTGATATACTTGAGGGGGACTACGTTCAAACGTCTATTCTATGCCAGTTCGAGTCAGCTTCAGTTCCACGCTTACTCTGACTCCACTTGGGCGAGTGATCCTGCTGATCGCCGATCTATCACTAGCTACTGCATTTCTCTTGGTACTTTGCTCATTGTCTGAAAGTCTAAGAAGCGGACTGCATTATCACACTCCAATGCAGAGGCTGAGCTTCAAGCTCTTACCACTACCACTTCAAAGATCATTTGGCTTCGATGACTCTTATTGATCTAGGTGTCCACTGTGATGATCCTACACCTTTCTTTTGTGACAATACAAATGTCATTTCGATTGCTAATGATCTAATCAAGCATAAGCTAACAAAGCAAATTAGTGTTAATGCATCCTTCACACGATGTCATTATCAACAATCCACCATTACCCTCAAGTATATTCCCTCAGGCCTTCAAATTGCAAAAAAAAAATTCACTAAAGCTCAAACTCAAAAACATCATCGGCTTTATTTACTCAAACTCAGTGTATCAAATCCTCATATCCACCTTGATTTTGGAAGGTGTTAAGAGAGTTATATGTTCTACATTCTCTTATCCTATACGACCCATATAGCCCATGTAACATGCATAGTTGTAAATACCAAACCTAACCTCTTTATTTTCCTAACATGGGTAATTTACTGATTTTAAAATGTAAGACGGTCTCATCAATTGCAGTTGCGGGTAATTTACTGATTTTTTTTCACGTTTGATCATGGAACCTCAGGAAATAGAAACAAGCGGAATAACAAAATTAGCATTTGAGCCAATTTTTAACTGGAAATTTCAAACTTATGTACCTGTAAGTTGCAACAGTTACAAAAATAATTCGGCAATTTTTTTTCCAAATTATGTAGTTTACATGTTGCAACATTGATGAAAACAATTTGGCAGTACAATAGTTGCACAGCCTGATGGTACTTCTAAATAGTTATGCCGAAGAACAGGTGAGGCAGCTTGTGCCGAAGAATAGGTGAGGCAGACAAGCTCTTCAACCACACCAAAAGCATGACAGAGCACGCCATAAATATTCACGCTGTAAGGCTTTCAGTGCCTCTTGCTTAAATACCATCCTTAAGGGAAGTATACCATACACAGGGTTAATCCATCAGCCGGATGAGATGACAGAACTATCAGGCACCAATTTCCCGGTTTAAATAGTCAGCAAACATCCTCTTTGCACTATCAGCATCTGTTGGTGGTGGAGGTCCACTCAAGCTGTACTGCCCTGCCAGCTTGATGAAAGTGCGCCGCAAGCTTCGGAGCTCAGGCAAGCCAACCGATCTTTGAAGATTAATGTAACAGTCAGTTAAGGATCTCACATTACAATACTAACATCTGAGGATGTCGCAAGTTTTCTTCTCTTGATTATATGCATGTTGAAAAGGGAGAACAGGCCCATCCTTGAAGCTTAGATATGGACACTAACCTCGTGGCATAAAATTGTGAAGCCAATTCTAGATTGAGATTATGTGCAGAGCGAAATTACCATACTTGCAGACTTTTGGCTTGCTTGATTTTCAAATAGTCATTTACAAGTTATAAAAATAGCTGGGTATACAATCATAAACTTCTATGTGTATCTATTTTCGAGCACATGCAATGTATGATGTTGTTTTGCATTACACAGTTGTTATGATTGCTAGATATTCATGCTACAGCTATATATCGAAAAGAACCTACCGATGCAAAAAGAGCTGAGATTATATATTTATTTAAAAATTATCATAATAATATAATTTACTAAAAAATATCGTCTCAAACAGTAAAGGATATAGTTGGCAAGTTAGGTCCAAGAGAAATCCTATTCATGGCAAGCCCAAGACCACAAGATTGTGCTTCAACAATTGCACTGACCACCTCCTGTCAAGTACAGCTCATATCAAAGGCTTGTAGAACAAAACACAAATCCCACATTTCCAAAGACCATCTATCAACCAAGACCACCGCCGTTACCTGTGTTGCCTTGTCCATCTCATAGAGGGAATTAGACTCAGTTGTTCTTACCTGAAATATCATCAAGTCAGGATTCAAATCCTACAGGTACTACCAGGATTAGAAATCGCGGCTGGTTACCGCCGGTAACCGGCCTTTCCGGTGGGCGGCAGGATTTGAAATCTCGGCCGGTTTTTCTAGAGTTTGCAAATTCAAATTTTGAATTTTGAATTTCGGTTGGTTTTTAAGCAAATTTAAACAAAATTCGACCGGGTTTTTCCCGGGAAAACCGGTAACCGGCGGTTACGGTACCACCACCGCCGAATTGCGCCGGGAACGGTTTTTCTATCCATGGGTATTACCATAATAGAACAGTTACTTGATTGACAACATACAGGAAGAAAATAGTAAGCAATTGTGCAATATGAGAAAAGCATTGACTGTTTGTGCATTAGCACCATCATGGATTGAAATACCAGCCGGTAACCGGTTTACCGGTGGGGGCCGGGATTTGAAATCCCGGACGGTTTTTCCGGAGTTTGCAAATTCAAATTTCCAATTTCCAATTTCGATTAATTTTTAAGCAAAATTTAACGAAATTCGACCGGGAAAAACCGGTTACCGGCCGGTAACTGCGCCGGTACCGGTTTTTGAATCCCTGAGCACCATCACATATTCAGATTTTACCAAGATTTTTTTGGCATAGGTACCAAGGTGCTGATGTGCAAAAAGCACATGGAAACAAGCACACATCTAATAACATTTGTAGTTAAGATTCCATAAAATATTTACTTGATATGTTTTGGTAATTGGTACTGAGCTGCAATGTTATAATACCACACCATATTCATGCAAGTATTTACAGAGTACCACATAATTCTGGAACAGGTTGTTTGTGGGGATTATAACATCATGCTACTGCAGTAAATCAGGAATGCCCACCAACATAAGCACCGACGCATTTCCCTTTCAACAATTTCATTCTTTCAAAAATATTTTATACTTACAGTCT
This sequence comes from Hsuehochloa calcarea, assembly GCA_036346395.1. Lineage (NCBI taxonomy): Eukaryota > Viridiplantae > Streptophyta > Magnoliopsida > Poales > Poaceae > Hsuehochloa > Hsuehochloa calcarea. The sequence continues at coordinate 16,390,324 of CM070614.1, read as the reverse complement.
GAGTAGCTATTGTAGGTTGAAGAACTTTTACATCTCTTGTTTTTGAATCCACTTTCTTAGTCAAATATGACACAGCCTCAGCAATAACAGGAGACGATTCCACTATTTCATCTATTGAAAACAGTAGACAACAGATTAATCAAATGGGGTGATGACTGATGAGTCAACTATGAAAATGAAAGTAAAGAAAGTAGAGTGCGAGCAGTTATGACTTATGAGGATGCTTGCGAAAGTAGGAAGATATAAAGCTTTGAAAGCCAGAAACTCATAGTTCCCAGCTACTGGGCGGTACTAGTTCCTAACAAGTAGCCCCATGCAACCAACCCAAAGCTGTACAGAAAGGGTTGTGACAAGAAACCAGTAATTTTATTTGTCTTGCTATAGATAAATAACCACCTCAAAAAATTCACCCATGTGCCCAAGCCCAACCACCTGCACAGGACCGTGTTGTGCACCTCAAGCCCTCGACAATAACAAGCAACATATTTTGAGGTTCAACCAGTAGAATTTGGAATAATTACAAGAGCTGTTCTATTACCTCTAGATGGAAACAATTCAAAAAGAGGGGAATCCCAACGATTACGCCTATCTGGCTTCTCAAATCTCCTTACCAGATCTTCAAATCTGTCACAATAGAAAAAGCCGATGAGCGGGCAATGGTACCAACCTACCAACTGCATAGCAATAAATGGATGGAAACACACAGTTGCATTATTCTTCCTAGGAACCCGATACAATAACAAAGGATTTCATATTCTATGAAATATTCAGTGATTTGAAAAAATAATGCCAACTATATATAACATATCTGTAGTTTGAAATCAAACAACACTAAGCAACCACGCAGCATCTACCTCAATTCATATAAAGCAATAACTTTTGCAAATGACAGGTCAACAAGCTCGACAGAGATCAAATATCTGACTTACATATTACTATCATACGAGGGTTCTCCTTTATCCTGACGGTTACTATTCCATTCCCTACAATGGTCCACTTCTGTATCACAAAAAAGCTGAAACATAAAAGAGGAAGTAGGTAGCAAATCACTTTCCATTATATGCTTTACTATACTAAATGGTGCGAAAGCATAGTAACTAAAGTTGCCATTCTTTTTCAGTAAGTGCTCTTCTGAGGGGAAAAATACCCTTCATGTAAGGCATAGACGTGAGTTGCAAACTGCCATATTTATGGAACCAAGAAAAACTACTCTACCAACATCACTTAAGTGACGCTCTCTTAAATTGTAAGGTCAGTCCCAAAAGATAGTTTCTGCTATGGAATCGATGAATATATGCAAGCACATTGGAACCAGACCCGTGGACAAAACTGAAACATCTACCCTGCTGGTCTAATCAAGTCTTCATTAGAACAGGTATTCAGCTGAGATGTCAATACTTCCCTCCGCTTTCCTCTCCTCTTTCGTGTCTTAAATTCTCTGTTATATATTACTTCATTTCGCAACTGATATTCTAATTGGTGGGTCTTAACCAAATAAATATTGTCATGCACCACCTCCACTTTACCCATGTTAGCTCATCCTATGTGTCATTGATGATTATATCATTGTTTCTAGATTGGCTTCATGTCCAACTTGTGTTTTCTTTACTACTTAAAAAGAACATCCTGGTGGTCACAGTGGTACGTCGTCCCCTTCCCTCCTCTCACAGAGTGAATCGGCAGTGACGTGTGGGCTTGCCCGTAAATCTTCACCCCCTCCCTCCAGCACGACGTATCTCCTCCATGCCGTGATGCTCCAATCCCCGTCCCAAGGATCCCCTTCCGCACCTCTTCCCTTTCCCTTCCCTTCACCCACCCGAGCACCTGCCCGACCACCACTGATGTGCAAGGCAGCGTCAGGGGCAGTAGCACGTCTGCGAGAAAAGGACCTTCCCAATCCAGTTGGAACTTGGCCAACCCCTCCTCCCCTGTAACTAACGGATTTTCTATTTTCTGTTATGAGGTGTGCACTGGTGCAATAAAAACTGAACAAGTACATCCAGGCAAGGGTAGTTAGGGTGTGTTTGGTTGTGTGAACCAGGGTGAATGGGATGGGATGGTACAGAATGGATGGAATGATCTTGGATGAGATGATACAAGTATAGTGTTTGGTTGGTGGGATAGGATAATACAGGATTTTGTTTGGTTGCTTGGATAGGATGGTCCTGAATAGTCCAAGATGGTGTTTAGTTTGAAATTTCAAGAAAATTACATAAAGGTTTAATAAAATATTTTTAAATTTAATTGAAGTTTATTTTATTCATTTAAAATATTTAGATTCTATACAAAACAAAAACAACATCGAGAAAAACATAAAAATTCAAAATGCTCAAAAATGCATGAATTTTCTACAGTAGCTAGATGATGATTTTAGATGAATTTAGGTAAAAGAATTATTCCATTTGGAGTTAGCAAGTGAAAGTTGTTGTAGTTAGCAAAACGCTGAACAGCGTGGTTCGGCCTTTTTTGTCGAATGGAATGGTACAGAATAAAAGTGGAATATTCCCTCACATGGAACCATCCTATCCTGTACCGTTTGGTTCCATTCATCCAACCAAACGCAGGGATAACCTCATATCCTGAACGAAACCATCCCGTTCAGCCTCATACCACGAACCAAACGCACCCATAAAGGCGCAAGGCGCACTTGAGGCACTAGGCCCATGAATCACCTTAAACGTAAGATGCAAAAAAAAAACGTGCGCCTTAGAAATGTTAGGCGCAGTAATATGAACATAATATTTCCCTGTCATCTAGATGATATTAGATCACCTTTTACATTAAAATATGCAATATTGACACTTCATATATGTTTGCATCAGCTTTCTAAATTGCTCTCCCTCCCTCCAACTACACACTTTACTTCATTACCTATTTCCCATGAGCCAACAAAGCAAAAGCTGTAGTGCAGCTCAACTAATGTTAAAAAAATACACAATTCCCATGTGTTCTCTATCCAACTGCACACTCTACTCCTTTCAGTCCAGTCCAGAGAGAGACCACATGACTCCTCCCATCTCTTCTCCTTCATCTTCATATAAAAACCAACAGTGTTTATCCTCTCCTCGATGACTCCTCTGCATATGCTCCTTCTTGAGTTCCTCCAAGACCACTCTAATGGGTTATTTGGCTTTTGTTTTGACCAGATTTTTCCTCCCCCTCCACATATTCCTTATGTTTTCTCCCCCTATTTCATCTTCTTAACACATGATTTGGCCAGGCGAGTGCCTTAGCTCCTTGCGCTTTAATAAAAAAAGGCGTGCGCCTAGGCAAAGGTGCTGCGCCTAAAGCAGCTCGAGGCGTTTTTGCCTCGCCTGAGTGCCTAGGCGAGCGCTTTTTGCACCTTTTACTGCCCTGCATCCAGCTGGATAACATTTGTATCCTTTATCCACCTCGCTGGTAAGAATTCTTCATATGTGCACTGCAAATCTTCTCTTTAACCAAGTTGAGGATGCCACCCAATGTACATGTCAATGACTTTTTTCCTTAGATGCATCTAATCCTGATTCCACTCCTCTTGACTATACTTGTTTAACACCATCAAAGTTTAAGGTTGAACGTCAATGATAGTGATGGCCAGCTATACAAAAATATACATAGTGATGCAGGGTGATGGGTTTTGCACACCTGTGGAACTCCAAATTACATTGCTCTCGAGGTCCATGGTATCCATGCCTTAACTTATGTACTTCTCTTCTTTGTACAAGTGTATTTTGTTCTCATGTAGTCAAGTTACACTATCGGATGTATTACTAACATAAAGAACTCTTTCTGTATACCTTCCCTTTCCTAAAGAACCTTTAACAAAAATAAGGCGAGCATGGCGGTGGAGGCGAGATGTGGATCGCGGCGAAGCTTGTGTCACAAGCGAAACGACGTGAGGAAGATGAAGTTGGTCGGCGTCCAGGTGGGACTAGGGGTGTGACGCAGACTGAGCACGGTGATGGAGGCACAATGCAGGCCACGACAGAACTTTGCTGGGTGCGGTGGTGTAGCCGAGGGCACACCCAGGGCATAGTGCAAGCTGAGCATGGCAGCGGAAGCGCTAAACAGGTCGCGGTGGAGCTCGGCTGGGCGCCGTGGCAAAGCTGAAGGTGTGGCGTAAGCTAAGCCCGCTGCGACAACTTGATTTGGCGGGGTAGTATGATTCTTTTTATCCGTAGCAAAGCAAGGTCACTCAGCTAGTTAACCAAAAGCAATACTTTCAGAACACGTTATGCCATCTACACCTCATGCTTATTTTTATTAGTTATTAAGCTATGCTAATCTTAGAGTAAAATTATTATTTAAAAACATTAAAACACAGTAAATAAACAAGACAAGTGGCTACCACACAGTATCTTATTCCAGATGAACGTGCAAGACACCACAACTCATAGCGGTACCCCTGCAAAATATAGGTGAAAGTCAATTGATTATATCTAACATAAGGCACCAATGCACAATAATATTGCAACACCTTAATACATTTGAAAGAATCATGCATGTAAAATAAATGCAACACAAATTGCAGAATCTACTGCGTATTACAATTTAAGTAAGAATTTATACAGCATATTCATATGAAGTAATAACAATGGAAGCGGGTCTAGAAAGCAGCACATGTTTAGAAACCAGATTGTTGCATCACTGGTTCTAGCTTAATGGGCCATGCCAAAGGGTTCTAGCTTGCATCCACCCCCTGTGCGGTACCCGTACTTGAATGTATGTGTATGTATAAGACTTCTCAAAACCTGTTTGGCAAAACACTAACAAAAAGGGGGTTCATCACATTGGTTACATAGTTTGCTTCCATGTACTGACTTGACAAAGACTACAATCATACTCAGAAAATATTCATTTCTTCTAGTTTCTGCTAACCAAAAATTTGATATCCTTGTATAGGAAGTCCTATTTATGGTGGGCAATGTGATCATCACACTCAGGTTCAAAAGATCATTCTAGGAAGAAAAAAACTGCTTCAAGCATGGTTGTTAAGTCGTAAAGTCGAGTCGAGTCGCTGTAGGAGCGACTTGTCGACTAGGACCGACTAGTCGTGACTAGTCCACGACTAGTCAGTGTACAAACAGGCTACCACCACCAGCCCACCTGAGTTGGGCCTGCTACTACCGGCTACTGCTGCTGCTCCTGGCTACTACTAAAGCAGAGAAGAAAGCAAGAGACAGAGCAGAAATCGAGAGCAGAGCAGTAGAACAGGGGGAAGGCTAGATCTACAAATGGGAGAAGAGGAAGGAGAGGTGAGGGAATAATTACAGACTAGGAGGTGAAGACGACGGCGGAAGGTACGACGGAGATGCAGGCTGGCTCGTCAGGGAGGCGGCAGCTCGTCAGGAGGACCGCGAAGGGGAGAGAGGGAGCAGCAGCGTAAGGAGCCTCCATCGCCAACCCCCGACTCTCGTTGCACTGAGCAGCAGGAGACAAAACCTCCGGGGTGGCGATGCCCCAAGCCCCCGATGGCCTACAGCCCCTTGCGTGCGGCGGCTGTGCGTGGGAGGGGATGGAATCATGGAAACCTAACACTGCTCCCCCACCCTTTTAATCATTAGTGATGGGCCAGCTGGCCAGGCCTCTCAAGCAGGGGCCCAATTTGCTTCCCAACATCCCAATTGCAGCAGACGCGTTCCTTGCACTTTGCTCTCTGGCGCCGCCGCCTCCGCTCATAAGTAACTCTCTTCTCTTACCTCCCTTTCTTTCCTCCCTTGCCCTTTCCCCTTCCTCCTCCCCATCCCTTCCCTTCACCTTCTCCCTTCTCCATGGCGACTTGCACGACGGACAAGTCGCCCCGATTAATCATGACTAGTCGTCGACTAGAAATCCAAGTCGCCCGACTAGGAAACTAATCGAGTCGAGGTCCTCTAGTTGTGCTCCCAGGCCGACTTTACGATTAATCATCAATTAGTCAAGATTAATCGCTCGACTTGATAACAATGGCTTCATGGCCTTTTCCCCCTTTTTCGCTCGTTACCAGCGATAACCGCTAAAAAACAATGAAAAAACTGGATTCCAAATTTGATTTCGATTTTTAAAACCAGTCAAAACAAGCCGAAAGTCCAAATTTAAATCTAAAGTATTCAAATTTGAGCAGGTTTGGAAAATCTCTGGGTGTACCGAGATTTCCAAAAACCGGTTTTGATCGTACTGATACCAAGCACAATGATAACAAATGTAACTGAGAATAGATTACTCATTGCCAGTCAACAACAGAACAAAAGGCATGGTACTGCCCTCACCTTAATATTGTTCAAAGAATCCACGATGATTATGCTGTCTCGTGACACAGACCTATCAACTTCTGATCTAAGAACTCCTCGTAAGTTTTTCTCCACAACCATATCTAAGGAAAATAAAAACTGAGTTCATGATGGGAGCAAAATAAAAATGAGCAGTAGCATACAGAAAACACGGATAATAAAGACAGGTAATCGCCATTACCTTTGTAGCTATCATTGCGCCTAAGATGAAGCAATGACTCGTCAATGATGCGGACAGTGAGGTCACCCGTGGAGGAGTGAAGAGCGGCCGTGAGGCAAGCTGCAGCCGCTGACTTGCCGCTGCACGGCTGCCCACACATCACCACAAGCGCCATCGTAAATGTAGAAACCTTAGGAGATGGAGAGAAAAAAGCATGAGTAAATGGTTCCAAGCTTTGAACCAAAGTTATTAAAACCAGATGGACCGGCGGTACAACTGGAAAACTCGAGCCAAAGCACAGTCCGGTCCGGTTTTGCTATTGGATCGGCTGTTCAACTAAGCCGCCTTGAACTGGAGAAATATTGTGGTTAATGCGGCCGGTTTCGCACTAAACTGCTTGAAAACCGGCTACGGTTGGACCAGAGATCGACAAAGCAGATGGATGGAGCGGGAATAATTGTCAAAAATATTGTGTGGAGTGGAACTCAAACTCAGGACGTGCTGCTAGAGGGCTTTAGAACCACCTATGCTGATCGAGCAAGTTTGTTGCTATGCTTGTAGAAAACTAATAGCAAATTAATAGCACATAGGACTGGCGGTCTGACCGTCCAACTGCAGTCAAACCGATGAACCAGGAGGCTGAGCCGGTCGACAGCCAGTCCGGTTTCGATAACTATGCTTTGAAACACCCCATTGGGGCAAAGTATTCCCATCTTTAAATGCAAGCTACGAATTAAGAAAAATTCTCCTTTGGAAAGGTTTTGTGCAAATATTGTTGTCTACCTCAAAAAAGGCCCAAACCAGCTCTGGAGGTTGATCCAAGATACAAAAAAAAATCATTACAGACATCATTGCACTAATAATATATATTGGAAAGTTGAAATGATATCATGTCAATGTGTTAGCAGTGTACAATTCTGTTAATCTTGAAACTACATCATGCCAAATCAACCTTTTATGAGGATACTTACTAATTGAAAAACCTAGGCATGCAAAGCAGCAATCAGAAGGAGAACATTTTTTGCTACTCCATGAAATTTCAGAGTAATTGAGGGACATTGGTTTAATTCATAAGCTGGGACAAAATCACTTACATGGGTATGTCTTGCTCCACTTTTGATATTTCTAATTTTTCATTGCAATCATTACAGCTCATATGTATATTTTTAATAATAACATCTATAAGATCTCCATCTGTCGGCACAAAATGCCTGTCTTAGCATCCTATGCAGATTTGCTTCCATTCCAACTAACCAAGCAGAAATTTTATTGATATTTGATAAGTGATAACACGGGAACAAATTTGCTCTACTAATTGACAAAGAAACCAGTTCGAAGAAAATGGGGATCCAATATACACTCGGGCTATAATCAAGAAAACTTACACTCAGGTTCTCTTAGAACCAAAAAACAATTGAAAATAAGGTGATGAATTTAACTCAAAGCTACACCAAGACCGCGGACCGCAAACTTATTTACTAACTCACATCATAAGTCTTGCAATAAAACCACATAGATGCTCAAGGCCAAGCTTCCCATCACAAATTCTCAAAATCAAGTTGCACTTCTGGCATCTGACATGTAGATGACAAGCAGAAACCTAACAAATAGATTTCCCAACGATATCTCTATCTCTAGCCATGGTGGGTACATTAGTACAGCTGACCCTAAACTTCCAATTTCTAATGGTGGTCCATAAAGTAAAATTTATGAAGGTTCTCAATTTCGATTTCAGACTATGTTGGCTTGAGGAGGAAGCAAAGACAAGAATTGACAATTAAAGAATGCAGAATATTTGGTATTGCTTCAAGTTAGTGGTCTGAGCTCTCATTTAAAGAAAAAGAGCAATAGAAACAATGATGCCGTGCATTATTTCCTCAAGAAATAATGGCATGCGTGTTGTATTAAAGGACAAGGATATATGCAGTTTGCATCAACCATCAGGTGATGCTATGGTGCGTCCCTTTCTAGTGACTAGTTTTCTTTTTTTCCTTAATCACCAACTGCCAGAGTTCCCTAGGCGGCCGCCTAGACCGCCTAAGTGCCAGCCTGCAGCCGCGATTTGCCCCTAATCGATAGGCTAGGCGGCGGAGCCACCTCGACGGTCCAAGGAGGAGCTAGGCGGTGTTGAGGCGGGTTGGGTGGAGCTAGGCGGCGCCGAATCGACATTCGGCGCCGCTGTTTCTCCTCCACCGATTCTGCTTCCCCGCCGCCGATGCTGAATCGACCCCCTCCACCCTTCGACTGCCCTCCGCCCCCCGACTCCCCTCCACCGTCGAATTGCCTCCCTGCCGCCACTCTATGTTGATGGGAGAGGAGAGAGGAGAAAGCGAGAGTGTGGAGGGTAGGGAAGCGTCGGCGCGATGCAGAAGAGCGAGGAGGGCAGGGGAAGAGCAAAGAGGATAAGGGCAAGTGTCGGCCGAACGCATCGTGCGGTAGAGACAACGAGGGAGGAAGCAACATTTATGGGCCAGCCCATCGTGCAAAGAATGATTATGGGCCGGCCGGATCGTGCAGCAGCAGTATGGCTTTCTTTTATTTTTTTTCTTTCTTTCTATCATTTTCTTCTCCACTTCCTTGTTCCTTCCTTGCTCCCTCTGCTGATTCTGTTCGGCCGCCTAGGCTGCACCTAGGCAAGCTAGGCGGTAGGCGACCACCCTCTGCCCACCTTCCGCCTAGCGCCTACGTGAGCACTACCAACGGTGTTCCCCAGGCGCGCGCTAGACCGCTGGCGCCGCCTAGGCGCTAGGCGTAGCCCTCCCACCTAGCCGATTTATCCCACCTAGGCGGCGATTAGGTGCTAGGCGCTAGTCCCCCGAATCGCTTAACTTATTGTTTAAGTTGATTTTTTATTGTTTTTTTTGGTCGTTGTTAAGAGAAGGCGTTGACAAGCTCGTTAATGAGCAGATTACACTTCAAGTAGGAAATGACCATTCATCTTTTTCGGCCACTTTGACTAACTAGTATTCCAAATTTTAACTCGGAAAAAATAAACAAAAAACACATAAACATATGAAGTTCATAACAAAGGTTCTAATTCAAAGAGTATCATAAGAAAGATTCATAACAAAGACATAAACATATGTCTTGGATATTAATCACATGGTATCGATCTTTCCTCTACCCCAAGTCACCAAGAAATAGCAATATCGGTCTTAAGCTCATCGCGAAATGTATCGATAGACCCAATGGAGGATGTGGGAAGACATCTCAATCCACTTTCAATGCATGATACAGTACACTGGTGTCATGCATAGCTCGTGGCTGACCAATGGATGCATATGTGAAACACATGTGGCCGACCAATGGATGCATATGCGAAACACATGCGGCCGACCAATGGATGCATATGCGAGCACACATCGAAGTCCACAACTACCATCACATTTTAATAGGGATTCGCGGACCTTCCAATGTATCTCACTTGTTGGTCAAGTGGAAGAGTTGCACATATGTGAGCCCCATCAAGAGCACCTATGCAATCCTTAAGATGTGGTCAAGCCCTTCTATCATCTTTAATCCTACTATGGATAGTGAAGTTTGGATCCTTGGATTTCACGTAATCTACTGACAAGAATGAAGAACAATCTTTCATCATCCTATTGGATCAAGAATAATACCAAAAGATCCAAACAAATCCATCATCCTATTGCATAATCAAGTAGGCACAGAATGCAACTCACCAAAAGATCCATACAAATCACATGAATCCCAACAGATCCAAACATAAGGTGGTAGATCTGCCTCACCTCGACGTCGCGTGAGTCAGTGGAGAGATAGCCCAGGCCGGGGACGAACTCGCCTAGTGGTGGGGAAGAAGGCGACGACGCAAAGGAAGAAGTCGCGGAGGCCGGAGAAGAGCAATTTGCTGGGCACGCCGGAGACGAGGAAGAAGTCACCGAGGTCGGGGAGAGGATGAGGATGCCGAGACCAACGAATTCTAACCCACTGGCTTCGTTTTCTCCAGACCTTTTGATCTAGCGCCTGCAAACGTTACAACCAACAAGTCGATTCACTAAACCATGGTAATGGAAACGAGGAGGCCATCCATGGAGAACTCAAAAATCTTCACGCGCACCTCAAAAGATCGGCGAACCTATCATATGCACCAAAAACCTATCTACCAACGCCCAAACAAATGATCAGAAGGGATCATCAACTGATCAAGGAACCAAACAAACTGGCAGGAGAACAGCAACTCCATCGAACGCCTCAAAACTTCAACTAAACCATCAAATTTCCCAAACCACGGAAATCAAGACATCCTGCACATCCAATAAAATCTCTATGCCCATTTCAACAACAGAAAATAAAAACGAATCTATATATACGCACCAAATTGTTCGACCTACCCCGCACACCCCGTAGGGATTAATTTGACGTACCTCACGGGGATTAATCCAACAAACGACAGAAGGAACCTTACTGGCTAAAAACAACTGGAACAGATCAAACCTAGCGTCGAATCCACTCGAAAAACTCTCACGTTAACCATCAAAACCCGCCGCGCCAATCCCAAAATCGCTTGCCACATCCCAGAGCACCGAAATCAAGAAGCATCACAACGAACCCCAAAAGACAAACAACACAACAAGAGCACCTCCCTCCGATCCAACCAACCCTAACACCGAGCTCCACAGATCCGCTAAGCATCCCACCAAGGAAAAGCAGAAATCTAGGGAAGGGCGACCTCGTTGATCCGTACCTCATAAACAACGATCTGTCACCGAGAGGACGGGTAGAGGGAATCCGGGCTTCGGGGGGAGGTCGGTAAGTGCAGCCGCCGCGGCGAGGTGGAAGGGGTTAAAAACCTAGCTTTTGGGGTGCGGCGCGGTGCGGCAGACTGGTGAGGGGGCGGAACGAGTGGTGGGGACTGGGGATCGGCTGGAAGTTCCGTGCGGGCTGGGGCGGAGGGATAGAGGGGGCTGTTTGGTTTTGTGTGCTTGGATTATTATTCGTGGCCTATTTGGAACATAGAAATTACCTAGAAATAAAAGTTTGATACACTACTTTAGAAAATTGATTAAACCAAACATATGCCCTTAGCATCAATTCTTTCAGCGTTAAAGCATTCGACAAAAGCAGTTGACAAATATAAAGCCAAGAACAGAATTTAACCTGGTGGGAGTTACTTTTATTGGAAAATCGTAGGCTTAGCCTAGCAGTCAGAACATGAGTGGACATCTTATTCAAAACTGTTGGACCGAAAAAGTGATTAAAGGGGGTGAATAGGAGAACGCTCACTTTTTCACAAATAATTGATTCAATAAGATTTTACTCTAGTAGCTATGGAAGCTATGAAGATCAATATACCAGTACAGCGGAAGACTAGTATTGAATCCAAATTAACCCCCTAAGCAATACGATGAAAATCAACACAAGCTAAAGCAAAGCGATTACCTTTGGCGGTCGATCATTGGATCTTTGGATCTCGACCGTCGGCACGAAGAATGAACGAAAAGCCCGATAACGAAGTTGCAAATAGATGAAACTTTTGATCTACAACTCCAATCTTGATGAAACTTGAAACACACCTTCTCTATGATGTCAGGAACCTATTCCAATCGAAGATTGTGACAATTCTTAGAAGAAAACGATCATTTTCCGTTTGATTGAATAAGAGTGTAAAACCGAGTCAAAACGAAAACTAGATCCAAAATCTTGCTCATGGGTGATTGATGATCAAGATGATCCTAGATACGTTCTCACATGTCACAGCAAGCTAGATCACGTGAAGAATTCAAGCAAAAACTCACAGATTAAAGAAAGACTCAAAATCATCAAATATAGAGAAAGAACGCAAAGAGACAATACATTATCAAACTTTCTCTAGATTGATTTGATATGATTTGGGCTTACAGCCACTCCAACAATGGAGGACAATACTCAATCCAAGAGCACAAAAATCACATCAAACTCTCAAAAACCCTAGCCTCTACAAAAGCTCTCCCTAAGCAAATTAGGGTTTCTAAAAGAACAAAAGAAGCGAAGCCGTGGTGCAGCCACCACTCTCCTCTATTTATAGTGGATGCTTAAATCTTCTAGAAGTTTGACTCAATTGGGCTCCCGTTAAGGCCCAAAACAAACGGGTCACACACACACGTATTTTAATGCGCCGTCTTTAACTCCTCTTGACCTAATTAGCTACACCTTGCGCCATCTTGCGCCTCGGATTAGCCAATAGGTCACCCTTGTCCATCTTGCACCACGCTTGAGTTCATTGACCTCACCCGGCATCGTCGATCGTTCTGGATCTCAGCTCTTCAAGCCTAGTCCCGATCATCCTCGCCGTTGACCGTCGTTGACCATCAAACAACCTGCACAACAATAGACAAGTAAACCGAATTTGGGAACAAGTTCTTCACAACTTGACCCATGTTAGTCAAAACATGCATCATGCAACATATATGCCCTGAAACTCATGACTTTGACCTAACAACCAAACATTACCCCAACAAAGAACGACGACATAAGTGAAAACTAGTCAGACCGCCCACCCTGGCCGGTCTGACCGCCAGTTTTGACTTAGCCGATTTCAATCTCTGAAATTCCAAAACCTACTGGAATTTTCAATCGAATAGAACTTTTGACTGGAGACTCCAAAAAATTATGAGAACAAGTGCAATAGAATCCCCTGTGTTTCCTGCTACCTCTATTTTTAGCCTAGCCCTAAAACCCACTTTCTGAAATTGGCCGGTCGGACCGCCGCATGGACCGGCTCGGCCGCGCCGGCGATCGAGGCCGGTTATGGCTCGACAAAGACTTTTTTCTTTAAAACACGCAAAACGATAAACCTTTAACGCCATTGCCAATTATCACATCATCCTAAGATCTGGAGCATATCCCCATGATATCCATAAAAACCCTAGCAGGGTTTGTAAACTATAAATAGGAGGTGTTAATCATTGTAAAAGACTGATCACTTGAAGAAGGAATAAAGAAGAGAAGAATACTCTCTACACATTTGTCTCTCTCTGTGTTCAATCTACTATTTATTGCATTATTTGATGTGATTCTACGTTTATCTACGAGGTGATCGTTCGGACTAGACTTGTCAGCAACTGTTCCTCAACACATTATCAGCACTATCGATTCCAGCCTACGTTTAGGCCTACTCTACTCGAATCGAAAGGTAACCGTCGTAACATGATGTGCATTGATCGAATCATATTTTCTAGATCACTTTCAATTCCATAATTATTGCTTTCTAGATTGTTTTCTACAGTGTAAATCCGCTCTAATCTACTTGAAGTCGCTAACCAAGCTGACCAGTAGACCGCATGAAAAAGAGGATATTGATTGTATTGTAGATCGATGCATGAACTGTGAACGAAAAAATATGGTGCACCGTGCTGCCCATAGCCCCGCATGGCACCGCCTATCGTGGCCTCCACACTGCCGCGCACCGCGCCCAAGCCCACATGACCGCCGCGCTACACACGGTCCGCGTCGCTCGTCGTCGCCAACTCGAGGTCGCGCCGCGAGACGCCATGCCCGGCCGCCCTCATGTCGCGCCTGCCTTCTCCGGCCTGCAGCTACCTTGCACCTTACACCGTGCTGGCCGCCTACACGCGCTGCCTCCACGCAGGTGCCCTCCCTACCGGCCCGACGCTGATGCGTTCCGCGCCTTTGAGCCTGTCGCTTCGCGTTCGCATTTCCGCCGCGACTGTAGCTCCAAGCCACTACGCCCCCGTGTAGAAGCCTACCTGTAGCATGTGCGCCCACCGTCTAGAAGCCAGCGTCGCCCCGCACAAACGACAGCTCAAAGCCGCCAAGCCCGTGCACGCCGCTGTTCGCCGCTGCGTTTGCCCCACCAGCCCGCACAATGGATCGCCGCCGCCTGCATGCGGCAATGACGGCCAAGCTGCGCGCCTGAAGCTGTGGCGCCCACCGCACCATTGTCGTCGGCCTGAAGTTGTGCAGCCACGTGCACCGTGCCTCGCACCTACACGTGCCCATCGTGTCGCTGCCACTCATAGCACCGCCGGCCGCATGCCTGTGAGTGTCGCAAAGCCAACATGTCGCGCCTGTGGCCTCCCGCGTGCCGGCCAAACACATCGCCACCACCGCCGGCCTGAGATCGCTTCAACGCACGCCGACAGCTCCCATGGCACATCACGCACCACCGCGCTGCACGAAACCGCGTGCGCTATGCCTCCGCTCTAGAAGCGTTAAGCCGGTGTTCGCCTCGCACTGTGTCGGGTGCCCTCTACGCCTTCCGCGCTACGCAAGAAGTGCCATGCGCCGCCGCCTCTTGAGAAACAAGGGTAAGGGGAACCCTAATCCCCTTCCCCTTTTGACCAAGGCCAAATGGGTCGTAAGGGCATGGCCCAAATTTGGGGCGGAAAAAGAAAAAAGGGGGCCCAGTCGGAAGTAGTTCTGAAAAAAGAAAAAAGAAAAAAAGCGGGGAAATCCCAATTTTTGCAAAAAAAAAAGCTCTCAAAATTTCTAAAAATTGCGTGGATAATTTTCTCAGAATAGAAAATTAACGATTTAGCCCCTGAAAATTGCAAAATTCGCTGAAAAATTATATTACAGCAGAAAAGGGCCTCGAGAATTCAATTTTTGAATAATTTTGAATTTTTAAAGCATGTTTAACTCTGTTATTACTATTACTATGCAATTTATATATTGTATTTATTGTTTTGATTATCTTTGATTGTTTATATTGCTTTTAATCACTGAAAATAGCAGTAAATCATGAAAAATATATAGAAAAATACAGGATCATGAACCGGGAGTTCAAAGAACATTATAAGAATTTTGCAACCATTTTATGCAAATTACCCGTAGTAATCTTATGAACTCTTCGCATGAATACGAAGATGACTGTCATCACGAACCAAGAGTTCGAAGAGCTGGCCTCAGCATGGCAAGAATTTGCACATAATTTGTATAAGTTTTCAACTCTGTGGTAAGGTAATCATAGATAAGCGGAAGATTGAGAAGACGCTCTCTACCTTTCACCTGATTGCGGTGCAATCCGCACGTAACTATTGTCAATACGGTTATAAGGAGTATGCCAAATTGTTTGTCATCATGTAAGTTGCAGAAGCTCAAAACGATGTTCTAAGGAAGAACTACATCTCACAACTATCTAGTAGCAATGTTGGCCACAAAGCCAATGCTAGCAGCTACAAGGTAAGGAAGTCTATCACAAAGGAGAGGGGTAAGAAGGGTAAGATCATGGGTCGCACATTATTGATGCTTTCTAGTCTAAGAAGAAGGGCAAAGGACAGCATGATGCACACCTCGCCGTTGCAGGCACGGATGATCCACAGCCATTAGTTGCACTCATGGATGTGGACCGCCCAGTAGCAACCCCTATCACCCCTCCTTTGGACATTGCAGCGGCCGCAACCGTAGTTGCCCAAGACTAATTGAGAAGCCAATACCGACAATCCTAATGTATTGTAATAACCAAACAATGTTAATTAAGGGTACGAGTACTAAGGATAATATGAAGTCGACCAGACACACACAACATAGGCTTAAATTTGTTAGAAAAATGGTAAACTCTGGAGTGATTACTGTGACTTATATACGTCTGAGAAAAATCTGACAGACCCTTTCACAAAGGGGCTAACATGGAAGATAATTTTTGTTGCGTCTATGGATATGGGAATGAGGCCAATTTGAGTTACACGACAACAATAACCCATACCTTCTTCATCGGAGATCCCGTGACTTAGGTAATGGGAAAAACAAATTAGTGTTGTAACAAAAGAGTCTTAATAGGTAAAGTACTTTCAACTGTATGAAAGGATGGCTTAAAGACTTAATGTATTCTAGTGTCCAATGAAGGAAACATGTATTATACTACATGATACATAAAATGAATACACCTACTTTATCCTAACTGTGAGGTTGCAGTTCATGAGAATATGGCATTATCTAGAAATCTCATGAGTAGATAAGGGAGCATTGTTGGAAATTTGCCCTAGAGGCAATCATAAAGATGATTATATTTCATTATGTTCATAACATTGGATAATATGTTATCTTGTTTCTAGAAAAATATCGATAATATTTATTATCAGGTATGTGATGTGATTGTGAAACTCTATATTTCTGTGATGATTATTCTTAAACGTTCTCTGGTCAGAAACATATGAGAACATATATGAATAGACTAGCATATGTACTGGTTGATGACTATGTTTCACAAGTCATGGATATAGAGATATCAAAGCAGTAATATGAACACATGTTAGAGAACATGGTGTTAGAAAAGACCCATTTTGAGACATTGTTGAGATTGTTATGATTCTATATATCATTAGTTGGTCTCAAGCAATGATGATGTATAATCCTTAGACCTGAGATCAACATTGTTTCCTACATGTGTAGTAGCACTCTTAGGAGTTGCCAAACGCTACTAAGAATCGGGTAGTTATAAATGTAGCTTTCGGGTATGCTATGAAATATGCGGGGGGATGTGACTAGTCGAATATGGGATTTGCCCCTCCTAACATAATAGGAGAGATGTCTCTGGGCCCCTCGTTGTGGTCAGATAAAGAAAGTGCATGGCCATGCCACTAGTGGTCGAAGTGTCGACCACATGAAGTTATTCGACACTTGATCGAGAAAGTATTGAACAGTCCATGGATGATACACCTCTCACCTGGAGTTCAACCAGACATCGTGAGCCAAAGGGAGAATACACGAGAAAGTCTTTCAGTTCGATCAGATATGGGCTAGTCGTATGGAGATACGAGCTGGTCATAGGCTGGTCGAATATGGTCACTAAGTGGTCAAAATCTGGTCGTAAGGAGTTACGAATTGGTCGAGATCAAATATGAACTTGTCGTATAGAGATACGAGCTAGTCGTTAGTGATACAGACCTGGTCGTAGATCATATTGCATTAAGGTTCGTCCGATATATTCTATGTGTGTTTGGGAGTCGTTATGTGCTGCTAGGTACCGCTAACGACTAGTGGTCGGAAAAAAGTTTCTGGGTTACAATCGATTACACATGAACCTATAGGGTCGTATACTTAAAGGGCTTGGATTTGATTTGGATTGTGATCTGAGTTCTTGTAGGCCACGAGTTCCTAATGCGCCTCAAGTACGAGACCCGTTGTAGATGCCTATAAATATAGGGGTGGTGGCAAGGGGTGCGATGATCTTTAGAAGAACTTCTCGAAACCCTAATAGCCACACCTTCCTCAACCACACCGCCGGTGCTAGCACTCCAGCGCGTGGTGCCCCTGCCCCGTACATGTGGATACCTTGGAGGTGTTGTTGCGAAGCATCAGCACTAGGACGATCCACAACTCAGTACGACCACTCGAAGGAGCAGACACGCAGCGAGTCGACTACTCAGAGGAGCATATGCGCGGAGAATACGACTACTCGTAGGAGAAGACGCGCGGCGAGAATGACTACTCGGAGAAGAAGATGCGTGGCGAGTACGACTATGACCGCATCAACTCGCTACATCGACTCTACTTCCGCTACGGGTCGGCGTGTCTAGTGGTAATCTCGTGATCTATTACTAGCGGAGGTTCTTTGGTTGCGCGGTAAAATTTTTGTTTTGTGCTATCGTAGCCTTCTCGCGATCCTTCAAGCATGACCATATTTTTCTGTTTAGGCGTGGTTCTTTCACAGCCTAGTATTAGTTGAGATTTGAAGTGAAATATAATCACAAAAAGCTGTGAATTCAAGGCATAATCTATTCATTAATTACGAAAAAGATGAATCTTGTTATTCTAGGTGCAAGTTCAACTCGTAAGGTACTTATACTAAGACTGGTATATTAAACAACACTTCAACATAATGGTCCTGACGAGGATCTAATAATCCTCATTTTATCTTTTATCTATAATTCTTATTATGGGTAAATATGATGTCACATAGTCCCCAGAGGTACCCCTTATCTATAAGGGAGAAGCCCAACAAGTGATTGTAAGTTCTTCTACAATCACCCCCATAGTCGTAAGTCTTGCTACGACTATATCATGGTCGTAAGTCCTTCTACGACCACTACATAGTCGTAAGTCCTTCTACGACTGTTACCTAGTCGTAAGTCCTTTTACGACTGCTACCTGGTCGTAAGTTCTTCTACGACCAGGTAAACTTCGACCACCTTATAATCAAACCTACAGGCGAGTGGGTCCAATTGATTAAGGAATCCGAACGGTCTACACGCACTATTATTCCGCTTATTAATGGTGTGTAACTACCCCATTATCTCTGGAAGATAATTGCCAGACGGCGTGAAGAAGCCGAGGCGTCGGTAATTACTGCCATCATGCGCCCGTTACTGGATTAATTAGGCGCATCTCCCGCAGGACAAAACGGCTACTTCTTCACGACTATATAAGGGCATCAATGAGAGAGATAAAGGGGGACAGCGAACAAGAGCTAGTCAAGTAGGAACACAAGTGCTATTCTCTGTAATAGTCTTAGTCTTTACTTGATCATCAAGAATACCACACCACACAGATTAGGGTTATTATTCTCTCGGAGAAGGCCGAACTGTCTAAACATCCGTGTCAATCCACTCTGCGTGATCTCATCTCTAGGAGACCCCCCGAATCAAACAATCTTTACGTAAGATCGGTTCTAATACACCGCGGTTGGCGCCGTCCGTGGGGATCTTCCGGTAATCTCTTGTCAACATACTCTCTTTTTCCAATCTCATGCAATCATGGCGGAGAATGGAGCGAGGAGAACTGGTTTGACTGGCAGACACGCAGACGTCGACATGGATGCCGGTTTCGACTACGAGCCGAGTGATGCATCCGCCGATGGTGATGTTGCCTCGGAGATTATTCTCCAGAAACCATCCCATTAATGGAGTTGAGGAGGATCCTTATCCCCACAACAATACGCCCAACGGAGGGCCAATTCCCTCAAAGGACAAGGGTCAATCCGACCAGACCGCTCCCGGAGGACTCACAACACGACGAGTTCTTTCTCCAAGTGTTCAAGTCCCCTTAAGACGGTCCGACTTGGTAAGTCAAGTTCTGGGAGCCACCATTCCAGGACTCCACCAGCATCTAGTGATCCTCTCTCTCAGGGTAACTCCAGAGAGGGTGAGATCAAGCATGCTTTTCTCAGAATTCGACCGTCTCCCGCAGATCTCATTTGCGAACGGAGCGATTATAACCCGAGTTCCCCTACCGAGGGGATTACTCCAAGTCGCGAGATGGTGTCCTCGAGCACTCCTCAGCGGGAGGCCTCGGCGCAAGTGAGAATCATCAACGGAGGTCTTCGTCCTTCCCCAAATCGTGGTCGACCTCATGGAGGCCGAGATAAGAACACTCCCCGAAGATCACACACTGCGCCCCCTCGTGGTAATGGCAAGGGCACCACCGTTGGCAGAGAGAACCAACACTCTGATGAACGCGAGGGAAATCCTCGACATTCTCGCACTCCACTAAGAAGGCCTCAAAGACCTGATGAGGAGGATTTTGATGTCGTCGAAGAAAGAAAATTGCGATCCGTAAGAACTCGCTCGGGCGCATTCAACATCGATCGGAGGAGGTACAAGAACTCCGGGACATCAACGACTTGCTCGAGAATCCCATCAAGAGCTTGCTCGAACGCTGTGGTATGATCTCTTTTGTCAAGAGATTACGCAAAGACTTGAACCGTGATGACAAGACTGGAGGTACCTCATCGACAACATTCAGGTAGTCGTAGCAATACGACTTCCTCAGCTACCAGTCAATCGAATATTTCTCTACGTAGGAATCGACACGGCCATAAGTCGAATCGATCCCCTATTCAGAGAAATACATTTCGATCAATCAAGATCAAGAAGCCCCTGAGAGGTGATCATTCACCACTTCGACAAAGAAATTCTAACGGGTGGAGTACGAGGAGTATCCCCTCGTAGAAATAAGACCTACTACGTAGCAGTCACTGTTCACGGTATCGTCGTATACGATCACTGGTGACATTAACCCTTCTTTCCTACAAAGAAGGCGCCAAGAAGTGATTAGGATGCGGGCATTCTCGCCGACCTCGAGCGATTCATTGCCACCTCATTTTCGCCGATGAACATGGAGAAATTTGATGGATCTCAAAATCCTATCGAATTCCTTCAGATCTATACAACAAATTGTCCGAAAGCGGCGGGAGGAGGAGAGCATGTAATGGCGAATTACCTTCCGATCGTGCTCGAAGGATCCGCTCGATCGTGGTTATTAAACCAACCACTGAGTCGATCTACTCTTGGCAACACCTCTGTGATCTTCTACAGCGAATTTCCAAGGTACATACAACCGCCTCGAAAAGAAGACGACTTGCACCGGATAAAGCGAACAACAACGAGACTTTGCGTCAATTCATCAAACGCTTTAGTCGTTCGTAACTCAATTCCGAAATTTCGATTCCTCTGTGATCGTGGCTTTTAAGCAAGGAGTCCGTAGTAGAAGGATAACGGAGGACATTGCTTTGAATCCTCCCAACATCATTGCCGAACTCTTCGAGATGGCCGATCGATATGCAATCGCTATCGAGGCAATCGAGTGGAACAACACTATCGATCGAGAAACATATACTCCTCGAGAGCCAGTGAAGTTGGTAAGGATAAAAAGCAAAAAGTCCAAGAAGAAAATAAAAGTCAAAAATCACAAACCGATGGTTCCAAGGAGGTTTCGCCGTGAAAGATGGAGAGCCCCAAACCACCAAGTCGCACTCGATCAAGGCAAAGGTAAGCGCCACGATCGTAGGAACGACAAACCAAGGTGGTGTCCTTTTCATAAAAGGAAGGACATGACCTCAGAATCGCCGAAGTTTTCCAAAGAAAGCTCGAGGACTACTACAACGGCAAAGCACCACTCCCTACTCTCGAAAGGTAGGACATACGAGTGGCCAAAAGTCGCTCGGATGATGAGGAGATGCTGTTCAAGATCCGCAACATACCGCTGAGCACATCTACGGAGGATCATCGACATACGACTCCAAACGACAACTTAAAGTCACGGACGAGAGGTAAATTCTATACATACTCCTCTCACAATAAATTACCAAGTGGTCGGAAGTTACCATCTCTTTTGAGAAGGATGATCGCCCAATCACTACGAGTCGATCAGTCGATATCCGATTGTGGTGAACCCACCATCAACAACCGTCGGGTCAATCGAGTGTTGGTTGATGGTGGTAGTTCTTTGAACATATTATTTACTAATGCCACGGACGAGATGCAAGTACCGGGACAAAGGTAAGGCGGTGCACGATACTCCTTTCATGGAATCGCATCGGTCTTCACCAAACCTATTGGCCAAGTTTCTCTTCCTTTAACATTTGGCTCACCAAGTAATTTCGTGACGTAGAAAGTCTCCTTTGATGTGGTCGATTTCGACATCGGCATATAACGCCATACTCGGACGACCAACTTTGGCAAAATTCTTAATGGCTACTCATTACGGTATCAATGTCTTAAGATGCTAGGTCCCAAAGGAGTGATCACCATTCGAGTGTGACAAAAGATGGCGATAGTCTGCGACCGTCGATCCTCGAGATGGTTGGTCAAATACCAACTCGAGATGAAAGTCACCTTCGACTAGCAAGTCGAAGCCAAAGTCGCACCAAAGCCGAACGACCAAGTCAAAGAGGTTCCTCCGACGCAGAAGAACCCTCAAGACTCTCGACGGGAGACTTCCGACCCCAAATAGGAAGACGCCCTCATTACCTTCCTCCGAGCTAACTTCGGATGTCTTTGCGTGGCAAGCATCCGACATGCCCGAGTCCCTGTGGAGGTGATCGAGCACGAGGCTAGCTTTACGGCCGATAAAGTACCAGTAAAACAAAAATTACGGAGATTTGCCTCGATCGACGAGATGCTATTAAATCGAGTTGGATAAGCTACTTAAAGCGGGCTTTATAGAGAAGTCAACCACCCGAGTGGTTGGCTAACCTGTAATGGTCAAAAGTCAAGCGGCAAATGGCGATATGTCGTGGACTTTCTTGATCTTAATAAAGCTTGTCCAAAAGATGATTTCCCTTTACCTCGTGTCGATCACCGTTGATTCAAGCTGCAGTTGTGAGATATTAAGTTTTTAGATGCATATTCGGATACCACGGATCAATATGTGTTTAAGCGATGAAGAAAAGACCGCATTCATTACTCCATTTGGTACCTTTTGCTATGTCAAAATGCCATTTGGTCTAAAGAATGCCGGTGCTTCTTTTCAACGCCTAATGCAATCGACTTTTTCATCTCAATTAGGCCGGAATTTGGAAGCCTATGTTGATGATCTAGTCGTAAAAAGTATTAAGAGACTTAATCATATCATTGACCTACAAGAAACATTCGACAACCTCAGAAAGCACCGTTTAAAACTCAATCCAGAGAAGTGTGTGTTTGGAATTTCTTCAGGAAAATTGCTTGGATTCCTAGTATCTGAACGAGGAATCGAAGCAAATCTGAAAAATAAAAGCCATCCTCCAGATGCGTCCTCCAAACACAAAAAAGGAAGTCCAGAAACTCACTGGGTGCATGGCGGCTTTAAGTCGTTTCATCGCACGACTAGGAGAAAAAGGACTACCTTTCTTTAAACTTCTCAGGAGACATGAAGGTTTTGAGTGGTCGAGCGAGGCAAAGCGCGCCTTTGAGGATGTCAAGAGGTATCTTTCGAGTGCTCTGTTGCGGTTTCTCCAAAGCCGAAGAGACGCTCTTAATTTACCTAGCCGCCACGCCACGAGCGACAAGCGCGAGACTAGTCGTAGAACGTGAAAACGCATAACGACCGGTTTACTACGTTAGC
The DNA here is from genome assembly GCA_036346395.1 of Hsuehochloa calcarea. Lineage (NCBI taxonomy): Eukaryota > Viridiplantae > Streptophyta > Magnoliopsida > Poales > Poaceae > Hsuehochloa > Hsuehochloa calcarea. Next base: position 16,367,191 of record CM070614.1, on the reverse strand, counting down.
GAAGTTTTACGGGCCTAAGGAGCGTTACCCTCAGTCCAAAACTTCTATATGCCCTCCTCATGTCTTCGAGGAAGCTGCGGCATTATTTTCAGCGCACAAAATAGTTGTCTGCCGTCGAGTTTCCTTTGGGAGCAATCCTCCATAATAAGGAAGCAATGGACGATGGCAAAATGGTCATCGAACTTGGGGAGTTCGACCTCCATTTCGTGTCCCGAACGGCCATAAAATCCGGATCTTGGCGGACTTTGTCGCGAATGGACAAATCTCGAACTGCTCAGATCCCCCGAGACGATTCCCACGACCGGTGGATGATGTACTTTGACGGGTCACTTACTTTAAGTGGCTCTGGGTCGGGTGGTCCCGTATCTCCTAAGGAGAAACCTTAAAGTATGCCATACAATTAAACTTTCGTGCCACTAACAATGTGGCGAGTACGAAGGTTTGCTAGGCGGCATACGAGCAATGAAAGCACTCTCAATTGTCGACTACTCGTGAGAGGAGACTCTCAACTAGTCGTGAATCAAATCGGAAAGAGTACCGTGCTCTAACTCAACAATGGCTCGGTACTTATCGAAGCACGTAAGCTAGAAAAACATTTTTAGGTTTCGAGGTACAATTTATCCCTCGAAAGGATAATTTCTTCATGAGACCAACTTGCTCGGATGGCTTCTTCCCGATCCACGAGCACTAAAAGGAGTTTTCTTGGAGCAACTCCAAAACCGCCTCTCGGTCGAAGAACCGAAACACCTCCTCTTGAGATGGCCTCATTAGATTACGAGGATACGGATGACTCCCATCTACGAGTATCTTTACAAGGGTTCCGTGACCAAGATGATCTTGAGGCGCATCGATTATCCCGAAAAGCCAAAATGTATACTTTGGTTGAAGGAGTCCTCTATAAACGAGGAACCCAAGGAATACTCATGCGATGCATTCCGCAAAACGAAGGAATAACACTCCTTCACGATATACAGATGGCATCGTGGGACGCATGCTTCCTCTGAACATTGGTTGGTAAAGCCTTTCGACAAGGTTTTTTGGCCTACACACATGCACGATGCTATGGAGGTGGTTAAAAGTGTGTCCAGTACAATTCCATGGTAGACAGATACACCAACCCGGCTCAAGCATTACAAACAATACCTCTTTCTTGGCCTTTTGCGACTGGGGCTTGATATCCTAGGACCGCTTCCCAAAGCTCCGGAGGTTTCAATTACTTTTTGTGGCTATTGACACGCTCACAAAATGGATCAAGTGAACTCAGAATCGGGATAACAGGCAAACAAAAGGTTCATGATGAGAAGCGTAATTAGTCGATTTGGAGTTCCGAGTCGGATAATTACAGACAATGGTAAACAATTCGCAAGTGCAAAATTTCAGGAATTTTGCGACGAGTTGGGTACCAAGCTATGCTATGCTTCTGTTGCACATCCCCAAAGCAATGGGGCGGTCGAACGTGCAAACGGCCAAATAATGCGAGGAATTAAAACTCGAGTCTTCGACCAGCTTGTTAAGCGCTCGGGGGCTTGGGTACAAGAATTACCCTCCATATTATGGGCAGTTCGTACGACCACCAGTCGAGCAACAGGAGAAACACCATTTTTTCTAGTTTTCGGAGCCGAAGCCATGCTTCCTCCGGAGCTAAAATTGCGGTCGACACGAGTTGAAACCTTCAACAACTCAGACCAGGAACAACCGGCGGATGACATTAACCTACTCAAGAGAGGAGAAACCTAGCCTTAATCCGTTCGCGGTCTACCAACAAGCCCTGCGCAGATACTATAATCGTAAGGTCCAACCTCGCAGCCTTGCTGTAGGTGACTTGGTATTGAGGCTCTGCCAATCCAAGTCTAATCGGAATAAACTTTCCCCTAAATGGGAAGGTCCTACACGATGGTCAAGTAACTCCTCGGCGTGGTCGGTACGACTAGCAATGGAAGATGGACAGGTTCTCTCAAACTCTTGGAACATCGACCAGTTACGCAAATTCTATGTGTGACCAGTTTCTCAGGCAATAAAAGTCCAGGTTCTTTCTACCTCTTTTTGCCTTATTTTTGAGTAGTGCTTTTTAATCTTTCGACTATGATATGAAAACACCCGCTTTTCTTTACACCGGCCAAAAGCGAGAAACGTCATCCGTGAAACTTCTCCTCTCTGCATGTGGTTACGCCCACTAGAAGGAATTTCCTAGCATCGACTCGCTACTCATTTTTTCCGCCAATACAAAGAGCTCGGGTTTTATCTAGTCGTAATGTTCTCAAAGCCAACTCTCTCAATCTTAGTCTATTTTTTGAGAAATTCAAAAATATTCTAAGTAGAGTGCACTTTCTTACATTTGTTCGACCACCTTTGGTGTACTCGATTTGTTTTAAGCGGTGAAGGAAGAGACACACCTAGTCGAAGTCTTTCCTCTCTGCATGTGGTCCGCCCACTAGAAGGAAACTTCCTAGTGTCGCTCAGTCTCCTACTTTTGCTCTTTGGAAGAGACTTATCAAGTCCACCAAAAAGGACGAACGAATGACTAAAGTCCTCTAAGACGTTTGTTTAACTCAAGTTCTTTGTTCTTGGTTTGAGAGACCTTGTGGTCGTGTCTCCATGAGAGTGATGAGTATTTGACAAGGGTTTGATCGGTCGAGTTTGGTTTGTGTGGTCGGACCATGTCGTTCTGCTGACCACGCGTTTGCGTGAAGTCTTTCAATTCTTTGTCGGGATAATCGGATCGTCCGTGTTATGTTATGGGCGACGATCCAGGCGGTTATCCGATTGGTAAATGGCGGTTGAAGAATTCCGAGAAGTTGTTTTTTTTGAGTTACGTTTTCATTGGAAATCGGAACAACCGCAGTATTGGAGCCAGACGACCGAGTCGCGGTTGATCCATTGGTAACATGGCGGTTGTACCGATTATATTGTGAGGTTCGGCCATTTTGGTGATTTGAGTTTTGGGATAGGTCATATCCAAGTGTGTTCATGCATATGTGTTGCATATTGCATGTTTGAGCTAACGTTAGGTCAAGTTGTGAAGAACTTGTTCCGGTTTTGTGTTTCTTTGTCGTGTGGTCGCGGGACGCCGAGTGGAGTCGTGGCGAGACACGGTGGACCGGACTAGGTGCAGTGGCACCGAGGTCGAACGGTCGGGATGTGTCAAGACGACGTGGACTCGAGGTGGTTGCGGCGCGGCGAGACGAGGAGCGTGAAGCTTCCTGAAGGTGCGGGAGGCGAAACGGGAATTTCGCAAGGTCGCACAAGCGGAGCGGGCTCGTTGGTTTTAGCGGGCGAACGGGTGGAGACCCGTTAGCCATGGGCTATAAATAGGATGGAGGGGTTTGCTCAAATCGATCACTCCAAGGGTTTTAGGGTTTCCTTTAGTCAAAATAGGCTTTAGAGAGTTTGTTTTGCTTTAGGCTTTAGTTGTTGAGAGTTGTTCCTGCTTGTCCCCTTCTTTTTCTTCAAGATGGTCGAGTGTTCTTGAGTTTTGAGAGCGGGAGAGGATGAGTTGAATGCTTGTAATCATTCCTCTTGTTTCAATGTCCATGCGTATGGGGATGTATTTATTTGTATTTCGCTCTTGATTCAAGAAATGAAAATCGAAGTTTGCATTCCCTGTTCTTATTTTTCCTTGATTCTCTCTGTGATGGACTTGTGAGTTTTTCTTTTCTTGTTGGTTCTTGCTAGTGAGCTGCAAAATGGATTGCTCTATGTTGGGATAGTGCCCCAAGATCATTTGATCGATTTTCCCAAGAGCTAATCTTGTTAAATCTCGATTTCACTTTTGGCATCCTCTGTTCTTCATTTCCTCTTCTAGGGTTTTTGATGAAATTCTTGATTTCCTTGAGGATTTGGCCTAAGACTCATGCTAGCATGTCTGAGGTTATTACTAACCTTCTTGCAAAATCTCATGAGCCAAGGTTGAGAGATTGTGGAGCATTTTGGTTTTGCCTGCTTTTGCATCCTTCTTCGCTCAAATGCAAGAAGATAGGAACTTTGGAATGGATCTCTGAAATATTTGTTTGGAATAGGTTCCTAGTGTCTTTAGGGAGGTGTGGTTCAAATCTCGTAGAGTTTGGCCAAGCGGTTCAAAAGTTACGTCGATTTTCGCTTTGAAACCCGAGAGGTTTTTGCTGCTCCAGACAATCGGATGAACCGGGCTTAACATCGTGGTTGTAGCGGATCTGCGGTACAACCGCCGCTTGCCTGTGGTTGTACCGATTGTCCCGATTTCTTCGGTTCTTCCTCGCTTTTGTTTGTCGAGCTTTGGGGTGAGGAGTGGATTCAACATAAGACTTCCTCTCGTGCTTAATCATTGATCTTCATAGCTCTCATAGCTATTGGAGTAATTTACAAGTTGAATCCATTCTTTGCGAAAAAGATTAGGTGCTCCTATTCACCCCCTCTAGTCGCCTTCCGGTCCTTCAATTGGTATCGAGAGCAGTTAGCTCTTTTCAATAGATCTTAACCGGTCTCAAGAGCCGTGGCGATGGACAAGTACTCGACCAAGCGCGTTGCTGATGGCATCGATTACCCCTTCGAAGAGCCGAATGGAGACATACATCCGAGGCCTGTGGGTATGCCATCCGCGAAGGTCAAGGTTCGATTCATTGTTCTCGCCGATGAGAACATCAATGCCGGAACATGGTCGATGTTGAGGCAAATGCAAAGGCTAGGAACATCATCATCCGTGGTTTGAGTCGTAGTGAGTTTGATCCGATATCTCACCTGTCGTCCGCCTACGATATCCGGGTGACCCTCGACGCATACCATGAGGGCACCACCGGATCAAGGCGGCTCGACAGACCGATTCAAACGAGAATACAACAAATTTGAGATGCTTTGGTGAGTCCCTAGATGAGTGCCCATGACGTTTTCACAAGATCTTGAGCAACCTCCGGCGGTCGGTCTCACATACCCGACTCGGACAACGCCGTCAAATACTTACGGTGACTCGATCTGCGTGTGTGGGAGATGAAAGTGACCACCATCAAAGACACGGCAGACCTCTCGACCTTGACTCTTGATGCGGCAGTACTCACGCCTCAAGACTCACGAGATTGACGTTGTCTCGTGGAGGTCGAAGTCACGATCGATGGCCCCGTCACCGATCCATTCAACTTCGGTCTCTCTTCCGAGTCCTCTTGCAATTTCTCCTTCTCGCTCTCGTGACATAAGCGATGATCGCTAGAGAAGCGACTTGCGGATGAGCGACTTGCCCTCCTTGCTCGTAGATTCTCCCACGCTTACAAAGGGAGGAGGGACGAGAAGAGAGGAGGACCCGTGATTTGCTTCGAGTGTGGTGGCCCCAACCACATCCGAGCGAACCGCCCCAAGCTGGAGAAGGGCAAGAACGACTACGGCGGTTCGGGCAAGAACGACTACACCGACAAGAACCGCAACAAGAAGCCTCCACTCGGGCCAAAGAAGAAGAAGTTCGCAACTTTGGCAAAGCCAAGAAGCTCTTCCACAGCGTCCTCACCGCCTTCGACGACCTCGACCTCGGTGAGGTGGAGGGATGGAGCGACGATGACGGGACGGGTGACCAAGAGCCCAAGGATGGCAGCGACGACTTCTCCGGCATGTGCTTCATGGCCCTCAAGGGCGAACTCAGCGACAGCGAGCTGTACTCCGACACGGACGAGGTAGATCCCACCTACGAACAGCTCAATCATGCTTTTCTTAAGCTAGGAGGTTTTCATGCTAAAGCTAAGGCTAGGTGTGCTGAGTTAGAGAAGGAAATAGATAGACTGTCACTAGAGATTATTGCTCTTACATCTGCTCCTTCTAGTGATGATTGTGATACATGCTCTGCTTTGCTGGTTGATATGGAGAAGTTAAGGACCTCACATGATAGTGTGTCCTCCAAACTTGATAGTGTTAAGGTGGAGAATGTTAGTTTGCTTGCTGAGTTAGAGTTGAGTAGAATGGCTGTTACCCTACTTATTACTGATAAGACTACTTCTCCCACCTCATGTGAGGGTAAGGACATTGCTGCTAGAGGATCTTATGCCATGCTCCTTGATCTGCCCGAGTCTTGTGAAAATTGCAATAACTTGAAGATGAACTTAAAACGGGCAGATCATAAAATTGCTGAACTACAAGCTTTTTTACTTGAGCCGATTGTTTCATGCTTAAACTGTCCTAAGTTAACTGCTGAACTTGAAGCTGTCTCCAAACAGTTTCAAGATATGATTGATCATGAAAGGAAGTTGGCTAAGTTTGCTTCTAAGGACCCTGTTAGCTCACCATGCATTAAGTGTAACAAACTAAAATCTGACTTGATTGCTTTGGATGAGAAATGTGTGAAGCTAACTAAGGACCTTCTAGAAAAGCCACCATCTGCTTGTAATGTGTGTGCTGGTGTAGGGGAGAAACCCAAGGGTAAGGTAGAGACGCCTAGAAACGTGAACCAAACTGCTAGCAGTAGGACTGTCCCCTCTGAGTCTGCTGAGCGTGCTCAAGCAAATCTTTCCTCTGCTGTTGGTTCTTCTTCTGCTTCCTTACCTTACTCGCGTTCCTCTTCCCCTCGCTCTTCTTGCACCTCTCTCTTCGGAGTGCCAGTATCTTATAAACACTCTTGAGAGATTTGTAGGAGGCAAGAAGAAGCTCAATCTCATTCTAGACCAATCCAAGATTTGCAAATTCAATCAAGGTCTAGGATACAATGTCCATGAGGATATGAGAAAGAATCCACCTGTCGTGCTCAGACCCATAGCACCAGGTGTGATCGAGATTGAGCCCAGGACCGAGAAAGTCCATTTCAAGTCAGCGGGCTATGTCCAAGGGATTTCTGACAGTAAGGTAATTTCACATGCTGCTTCTACCTCTCAGAAGGTGAAGTATCACTGCACCTTCTGTCAGAAGGATGGACACACAGTCGATCGATGCTTCAGCGCGCCAAGATCGTGCGTAGAGACCATGTTGAGTCTCTTAGGCGATTCGTGGTCGGCCCGGACCTTGAGTGCACCTAAGACCAACACGAGGTCTAGGCTTGTTTCTTCCGATGGGTTTGTGCAAGATCGAGGACTTGGTTTTTCCGAAGTTTTACGGTTTTCGTCCTCATGTCGCTTCGATCGTGACTTCCGCCGTCCCGAGGGTAGATCTCGTTTTCCCCATCGAGATAGCTACTCGCGGCGTGTTCAAGATGTTGCGTGTGCTCGACTCGCTCCTTCAGTAGCACCGGACCCAAAGAACACCTTCTGGTCTACTCTTAGACCTTCGCTTTGAGTTACAGAGAGCGTAGGGTAGATAGACGTCGACCGTGCTTGACTACTTCATCCGCCGACGTGTTATTCAAGATTGGGTGCCAAAATCATTGTTGATTTATCCCAAGATCGAGACTTACTACTCTGCTTGACTTAGGTTCGCGGGTAGGGAAGGAGAAGGTTTGGCTTGTAGACTCGGTTGTTCTCGCATATGATAGGAGACTCCGCTGGTTCTCCTCCCTAGCCCGCTCCGGTGATGAGACGATCACCTTCGAGACGCTTCATCTGGGCGTCATCGCCAAAAGTCTTGTCGTATTAATGCTTCTTTTATTCTTAAGGATGTTGCCTTGGTTAGTAAGTCTGCAGTACAATTTGCTTTCCGTTTCTCGCCTACCGATGAGCGGTTTGAGGTGAGCTTTAAGAAAAACAATTGCAAAATTCTTGATTCTTGGGTAGTTTGGTTTATGGATTTCGTTATGGGAGGATCTTTCGTCTTTGAGTTTCTCGAGTCTTGGCGATCCTCTCGGTGTTTAGTTGCTTCGAGTCCCGCGATCTCTCTTTCTCGCATAGGAGACTTGGTCATATTGGATTTGACCATTTGACCCGAAAGTTAGCGACCATGATCTCATTCGTGGTGCGAAACTCAAGATGGTCAAAGATCTTGTTTGCACTCCATGCCAAGACGGCAAGATGGTTGCCGCTTCTCATCCTCCGTCACAAGATTATGACCGATGCACACAGACAATTGCTCCACATGGATCTGATGGGACCGGCTCGAGTGCAACAGGAGGGAAGTGGTATGTGCTTGTCGTGGTCGATGACTTCTCGAGGTACTCTTGGGTGTTTTCTTAGCCTCGAAGGATGAGACGCGTTTCGCATTTCCGAGGCCTTTTGGTAGGCTTTCGTAGAGCTCCCTGTGCCTTACGAGCAATCCGCAGATGACAATGGCACGGAGTTCAAGAATTCCTACTTTGAGAGTTTACGTGGTGAGGCAGTGTAGAGCACCGTTCTCTTCTCCATACGTCCCTCGCAGAATGGCGTTGTGGAGAGGAAGAACCGCACCTTGGTCGAGATGGCGGGACGATGCTTGATGAGTACTCTACACCGCGGAAGTTTTGGGTGAAGCTATAGCCACCGCGTGCCATGTCTCAAATCGAGTTTTCTTGGGCACACTTGCATCGCACTTCTTATGAGTCGAGATATGGCGAAAGCCTAGCGTCTCTCATTTTCGTGTGTTTGGTTGCAAGTGTTTTGTTTTGAAGTCCGGGAACCTAGATAAGTTCGAGTCACGTTCTTGTGGCGGATCTTTCTGGGTTACTCGCCTTCTTCAGCGGGCTTATAGGGTGCAGGCTGCGAGTCTAGCAAAATGGTAGAGTCTGTGAGGTGACCTTCGATGAGGCGATCCGGACTAGGCACGATATCTCGAGTTCGTTAGAGCGATCCGAGACCATCTTCGTGGATGACGAGGACGAAGGAGACGATGGTTGTCTACCCGATCCTGTCCCTCACCCACTCCTTGAGGTACCATCTTCCACCGCACTCGAGGTGATCGGCCCTTGCCTTCGCTCTTCCGAGTTAGTGGCTCTGCTCCTACCTCGTCGACTCATGAGGTAGAGGCCACTTCTTCATCTCTCCCGGGACCTCCTAGACACATCCGTAAAGCTCATCCTTCAGAGCGGATCATTGGAGACCTCTTCGAGCGTGTTACCCGCCAAAATCTGCTTATCTCAATTCTCGCTCCATTACGCCTTCATTGCCTCCTTTGAGCCCAAAGATGTTTCTCATGCCTTATCCGATGAGTCATGGGTCAATGCCATGCATGAGGAGCTAGAAAATTTCGAGAGGAACAAGGTGCAGTCGCTTGTCGAGCCCCGCGAGGTCACAATATTATTGGGACTAAGTGGGTGTTCAAGAACAAGCGAGCGAGGATGGAGTGGTTATCCAAACAAGGCTAGATTGGTTGCTCGGGGTTTTCCTGTGTTGAGGTCTAGATTTGAGGAAACCTTTGCCCTCAGAGCTAGACTTGAAGCCATTAGAATCTCGCTTGCCTTTGCGGCTTCTAGAAGATTCAAGCTTTACCAGATGGACGTCAAGAGTGCCTTTCTCAATGGCCTTATTGAGGAAGAGGTCTACGTCCGTGACCTCTGGTTTCGAGAACCCCAAATACCCAAACCATGTCTTCAAGCTTTTCAAAGCATTGTATGGACTTAGCGAGGCCCCTGGGCTTGGTATGAGAGGCTTAAGTCCTACTTGTTAAGTCATGGTTTTGAGATGGGTAAAGTTGACAAGACCTTGTTCATCCGCCAGGCATGGCTTCGCCCTTCTCGCTTCGTCGGATCTATGTCGATGACATTATCTTTGGCGGCTCTTCCCATACTGGTTTCCCAGTTCTCTGATGTCATGAGCACCGAGTTTGAGATGAGTATGATGGGTGAGTTGACCTTCTTCCTTGGCTTCCAAATTAAGCGATCTCGGGAGGTACATTTCTTCATCGGAAAGTACACTCGTGACCTCCTCAAGCGCTTCGACATGAGTGATGGTAAGCCCTGTCGACTCCCATGGCTTCTCTGACCTATCTTGACCAGATGAGGATGGCGAGCCGCTTGATCAAAAGGAGTTTCGCGGCATGATTGGCTCCTCTTGTACCTCAACGCCTCGAGACCGGACATACATTTCTCGTGTGTTTGTGCGCTCGTTTTGAGCTTCTCCTCGCGTTTCTCACCGCCAAAGTGAAGCGCATCTTTCGAGACCTGCGAGCTACCATTGACTATGGTATCGGTACTCTTCTTCATCTGTCTTTCCTTGAGAGCCTTCTCGGATGCGACTTCATTGGTCAGAGGATAGATAGGAAGAGCACTTCAGCACCGCCAATTTCTTGGCACTTCTCTTGTTTCTGGTCTTCGAGGAAGCGATCCGTGTTGCATCCACCGCAGAGGCCGAGTATGTTGTCGCGGCCGATTGTTTGAGCCAAGTGCTCTGGATGGCTTCGACCTGCGGGACTTTGGGTTAGTTATCGATAGTGTTCCACTCTTTTGTGATAACACTTGCGATTAACATTGCCAAGAACCCGGTCGGCATTCGGACCAAGCACATCGATATCCGGTTCCACTTCCTTAGAGACCATGTAGAGAAGGGCGATATAGTGCTTGGCCAGGAGAGTGACCACCAGTTGGTGACATTTTCACCAAGCCTTTGGATAGTTCGAGGTTTTCACTCTGCGGGAGAGCTTGGGGTGGTTTGTCCTTATGGGTGTAGTGAGGGGAGCTTTGTGCTTTCTTGCTTTACTATTTTGATTATGCTTCTCTCATTTCATCGCATTGCATTTTGCGGGTGCATTGGGGTTTAGTCCTTCTAGCATAAATTAGAGTGATCTTCTCGACTAGTTGTTTAGACTCCTTGCTCTTTTCTTGTGACCTAGGGTTACGCTCTGTTAGTCGCTTCTCTTCTCTCACTAGGTTGAGCCCACTCACCGCTTTGAGTTCTAGCAAGTAGGCCCGCCCTTGGGTAGACATGGTGCGTGTTTGCTCCTAGTAAGGTAGATTACCTGGTCTAATAGTCCTAGTGTCATATGGGGTAGATGAGAGTCAGTCTAAGCCATAGTTGCCTCTATATCTTATCTATGCTTTAAGGACCGCCTACTTCTTTGCTTTTCTTTTCCAGCTTCTCGATCTTATTGCTTTGGTTCAGGGGGAGTTCTTTTGGGAGCTTCTGGAGCTTAATATTGACTTAACTCAACTTGAACTAAAAGTTGCATCTCATGTTGAGGGGGAGCTGGATTCTCTTGCATTCTAGCATTCGCATTGTAATATAACAACATTGAGCCTTGACTATTATCCTATTATGACATGCTACAATGTTTTTACACCTTGCCATGACTTGTGCTTATTTGCTAAATTTATCATGACTTCATATGTGTAGACTAGCTCTTGCCATGATAAGTTAATTAAACTTGCTCAACTTAAACTAAAACTTGTCGTGTTAGCACTCGAGATTAGTCTTTCTCGAGCTATCCTTTTATGATTCATGCCATGTCAAATAGGTGGGTAGAGTGATGAATCTATATTGAGCCTTAGAAAGATTTGTTTTAGTCTCTTGATGATGCATGAGTTAGTACAACTTGTTAAAAAAAAATCTCTTTTGTGCTTAAAAACTGATCTCACCAATTCTTTCTCATGAGACGGCTTGCCATTGCACTTGGCATGAACTTCGGGGAGTTTTGGATGACCTAGACCACTCTTTTAAGCTTTTGTTGCTTGGGATGGTCGTAGTGAGGCTTGAGATCTAGCACATGGCTAAAAATGCCATTTGTCAAAATTGGTTGAAGCTTAGGAAGAGGTTGTGGATGGCTCCTAGTCCAGGACCTTCTTTACTAAGATAGACCTTTTATCAACTTGAATATTCATTGCAAATGAAAAATAGTTGAAATTTGGGCTTTTGACAAAAGTTGAGCCAAATGATTCATTCTTGAGCTTATAGCACTCTATTCGGACTCAATGTTAGCTTCCTTGTTACGCTTAGCTTATTGACATGGCTCGCATCATCCTTGGATATCTCTAGTTAGACTTTGCTCATTGATGACTTGACTTGCTCTCTAAATGCATTACATTTGATTGTCATCTATGTGCTCTAGCTGGCTTATATGTATGTTGTTATGATCTAGATAGCGTTTTATTGAGTTATGGCTTGGTGTATT